>OY728152.1:1662034293-1664482627 GCA_963277665.1 Viscum album | reverse complement strand
TTAAGTATTACAGGGGTCGTAGGCCTTAGAGGAATTAATTTCACGTCGGCTTCAAACATTACATACAACCCAGACTAACAACTTGAAACTGCTCCTCCCAAGCATCTTTATCGTGAAATAAGCTCTCCATCTTCGCATGGTTGTTTAGCTAGGCTATCCCATTCATGCATAGCCTTGTCCCGATGGTAGGTGCCATACCCACTCATTCTTGAAATCTGTGTAGCTACTGCTATGGTGAATGCACCTTGTTCATCCTCCAATAGAGCTTGTTCCTTGTAGGTTGTCTGGTTTGCATCTGCACATAAGGAGGCCCAAAGGCCTTGAGGTGGCCCGAAGGCCTTACTGGCCCAAACGCTTGGGTGTCCTGAAGGACTTAAAGGACTCAGGGACCAAATCGGTGGCCAGAAGGTCCAAACCGAGGCAAATTCCCAGCTGCTAGAGTGCCAAACAGTACATGCTACAGTTCCCACTACAGTTCCCTCTACAGAATAATAAATTAATGTATTAATATATTAATAGGGAAATGAATTAATGTATTAATATATTATAAATTATTGTATTAATAAAATTAATTCATAATTTACTTGGAATGGTGAAGCTCAAATAGTTAGAGCCACAGGGTGTCCAATTGCATATCCAAAGGGGTAAAGTTTTTACCCAAAAAAATTAAAATATTTTTATAGACTCTAAATTTTTTAGAGATTACTTTTTATCAATGGTAACATTTATCTATTCTAAAAAATCATTGATAAAGTTTGTATTTTTTTCAATGTTAACATAGCATGTAATAAACCAAACTTTTGAATAAATTTTGTTTCCTACTTTTGTGTGTTATTTTATTTTATACTCAATTAAACTATATCCTTAAAGTAATGAAGTGAGTATAATTCAAATGATACCATTGGATTTTGACTGTTATATGATTGTTTTTCAACATGAACATTGGAAAATAAACTCTTAACATTATGATTATTGTTTATAAATTCAAGTAATCTTGGTTAATTAATAAAGAAAGAAGAGTTGATGGCCTCATCCAGTAGACTCAGGCCATACGAAGCTCATCTCTCAGAGCTTGGGAAGAAGGTGGCATCTCTAGGCTTTACTCTGAACTAAGCCCAAGCTGAGCTTCAACATGTGAAGCTTTAACGGAATCTCCTAAGGAAGAAGTTCAACCTGATTGAAATTACCACTCGAGCAATGTTGTCTGAGTCACCATGAGATTCTATCACCATAGAACACCTTACATTCAGGTCCTATGCAGGTGTTATAAGGTGCTATGTAACGAGGCCTTAGTAATCCCTTGGTATAAATAAATTTTTTTTTTCTTATTATGGTAAAATTTGTTATTTACAAATGTTCGGATAAATATTGGATGAATATTATTGATGAATTTTGGAAAAATGGTATTTTAAAAAAATTATGTAAACTTTAAATAATTTATAATGTGAAATGATTTTCAGAAAATGGTCTTCTACAACTGTGAAAAGTATGAAATTTAATTTATAATAAGATCAACTTTATTATTAGTGAATAGTAATGTATGAATAGTAATATATTCTTATGAATAGTAATGAATTTTAAATCGGCCAAAAAAAGAGAAACTTTACCCATGAATGTATAAATATAATGTGTGCATCTTAACTGTTAAAAAATGATCATAATATAAGTTTTGGTATTTTTATAATTCATAAATACTTTATTTACAATTTTATAATTAATTTAATAATTTAAAATGGGAATTTAATTTTCTAAAATTTAATCCTAAATTGTTACTTTATTGTCTTACGGTTATACGATAATTTTATGGGACCTTTATTACTTTTTCAAGGTGTTACAAAACAATTTATAGTTTTAGAGTTGTTTTTATTAATAAATAATTATTTTATTAAGAAAATTAAATTATAAATATTTATAAAATTATTTTCATAAAATGGAGTTCTATTTTGAATTCAAAGAATCTATATTAGTTTGGGGTGAATTTTTTGTATTTTTCTGAAACAGTTGAATTTTTTGTGAATAGTAAAAAATACAGTTTTGATTTTCGGTGTGATTAATGACAACATTAATGATGTAATAATTATGTAATAATTCTTGTTGACTTGTGAATAGTAATATATGTTATAATTTTTCATGAGTGGCCAATACCATGGGCAAATACCTTGGGTAAGCTCATGGTTTTGCAAATACCACCGATGAGGTGTCCCTTAGAAATTAATTGAATATTCCCTCTCTTTCACTATAAATACCTAGTCATTACCTCATTCATTTCATTAAAAAATCCCCATAAACAAATTTCTAGTCTTTTTACCTCCCATGGAGTCCTCCTAAGGTTCCCTCATTCCCACAAGGTCCCATCCTTCGAGATTTCAAAGTGATTATTCAAGGTAAGTGAACCTTTCACCCTCCTCTTTTAAGTTATGACTTCATGTATGTTATGTCTTCAAATTTCTATTTCATTCTGTTGGTGTATGTTCTTATATATCATTATTACTTTACATTTAATTTTCAACTGATGAGAGACCCTCTCATCTCTCATCCACGGATTTTATTAATTTTTATGTGACGTTGTTTGGCCGCCAAATTTTCGTAAAAGAAATCACATCTCCTCTTTCCCTTCTAGTTTCATTTTCTTATGGTATTTCATGTAAATATATCTAAAATGGTCTTATTTATTTTTATTCAATACCCATACTATATTATTATATTTTTATGAGTGGGTGACTCATGTCCCCTCTCTTTCAATGTTTTCTAAAACCATGTTATATAACTATTATGCTGCAAAATGTTTATCTCAAAATATCTCTATTTTTCTCAAGAAATTATCTTGTATTATTTATGTGAGTACCCAATTATATTCTCATATATAGAGGTGTTCATAAATACATAAAATTGATCTATTCTATTCTGTAATTGACATATATATAACTCTCACTCCATTTCCATGGGTCATAAATGACATAACGATCAAGTGTTTAGGAAATTTTAAAATGTCGCGATTTTGAAATGAAACCCATTTCTTTTATTCTCTATGAGTTATTTATGAAATGTTTCATTGTGACCTATAATAATCACATGAATGTAAATAATTATTAAGGGTTTTCCCTGATAGTGCTCCAATGTATTGGGTAAAAAATTTAATCTCTAGAGATGACATGTTTCACGATACCTTGGTGAATAACCTTGGTACTCTTTAGGACACCTTGGGGAAGAACTTTGGTGATATGTTCATGAATGTATAAATTAAATGTTTTAGACACATATTCATTTTATGATTCAAGTTATTTTCATTATTATATGCCTATAATTCTATTTCTCATGTGTTTTTGTTTTTTCTTAAGTTCTTATTGATTTCATAAGTAAACGGATTCCCAAGATTTTCTTACTGGGCCTTCTGCTCACCCTTTCTTTTGATGTATGTCTACAGGTTTTGAGATGAAATAATTTTTTATAGGAAGAGATTATTATGAATCCCTATAAGTGGATTAGTATAATGTTTTATGTTTTCATGTTTTATGATATTGATTTCCAAGAAAGTATACTTTAATGATCCTTTGTAAAATGTAATGAAAAGTTATGTAAAAAAGGTGGTATGCCATAGTTGGTATCAAAGGATTGTTTAGTTTTTTATGGAAATTAGGCTATGAAATCATCAGAAATAACCTGGTAGAAAATTTTAAATATTGTAATAATTCATGGTATTTTGTTGAGTATTGAGACAGTGGTTAATCAAGAAAATACATCACTATCTGGATACGAACCGGTAGAGGCCGTTTTGGCACATATGTACCTAAAAGTGAAAACTCTGACAAGGAGTTTCGAGATTGACCCAGGGTATCCTAGTAGACGACAATGGGTCTTGTTTCACTCTTGGTTACGACACTCCTGGGGGATATGTTTGGTTAATCATAATCTTTTTATGAATCCATAGGAAGGATTTATAGAGAAATTTAATTGTTTAGAGCAAGAATTTTTAAGATTTAAAATCATTTTTATTTAAAATATTTGTAAGTAAAATAAGTTTCACACTAAGGTTTTATTATTTTATAAAATTTTCAGCAATATGAGGAACCGTGCAAATGGTGACCACAATAGACCATGCATTGACAGCCCTCCGATGGAATCTGGAATGGAAACTTTCATGTGAATTATGAACCAATTGACTCAATTTATGGGAAATAACTTTAATCAAGAAGAGTGACCAATCTCACTGTGAAGGGAAAAACTTTATGTTGAGTCCTTTATGAATCAAATACCACAACCTCTAATGGATCTACCAACCCATTTATTACTGAATAGTGGATCAGCTCTATCGAGATTATTTTTTCTGTGCTCTGTTGTTTTGAACAAGAAAAGGTTACCTTGGTTTTTTAAAACATAGAGGGAGAAGCTGATCAGTGGTGGGAACTAATTAAAAACACAAGGCCTAGAGTGGAAGTTGAATCTATGTAGTTAGAAGAGTTTAGAGGGATATTCTTAAAAAAGTATTTCCCATGATCAATGAGAACAAGATTAGATAGGGAGTTTATCAAGCTGAAGCAGAAGGAGAATGAATCTGTGGGAAGCTACGAGATGAACTTCACAAGGCTTTCATGTTACACCTCTTGCTTTGTCATGGATCCAAATGGTAATGTTGATAGATTCTTCGGTGGCCTAAGACCTCATCTGAGAGAAATCTGGCCAACCGAGATTTTGATAGCTATGAGGAGATCGTGCGAAGTGCGATGAAAGTCAAAATAGAGTTTGGTGAGATGAAATGGTATCATAAATCCAATGACAAGAAAAGAACTATGTATCCAAGATTAGGGAGGATCTTCGATCACGGATGAGGAGGAAAGCATGTACAACATCCCACATGTAATAAATGTGGGAATATGCATTCGGGGAACTATATTCTCAGGAGAAGAAAGTGCTAAAAGTGTGGTAGAGATGGAAAAATTATGCATAATTGTCATAGTGAGGTGAAGGCACAACTATCCAACACAAACGAAAAAGGGAAAATGGTGAAGGAGCTACCTAGTGTACAATGCTATAAGTGTGGACAAGTTCAGCACTTTCCCAATAACTGTCCAAATCCGAGGGTTATGGAGGGGAATCACCATCAACCTCATCAATGACCATGGGAACAATGTCATACCTTTTCAATCACTATGACTTATGGTGAAGATCCAAATGATGTGGTGGCAGGTGCTCTTGTTTTTCTCTCAATGATAGAAAGTACTTGGTTTCATTCTGGTTCTACACATTCCTTTATTTCCTCCATGTTTGCAAAGAATTTTGAATCAACCCCGGATTTTCATAAAGTAGAGTTATGAGTCAAGACTCCTGGTAGGATTATCCAAGCATCGTCAGTGTTTAGAAACTCTAGTATCTACTTTAGTGAGCACAATATTATCAAAAATCTAGTAGTCATTCCCATGTTGGAATTCGACATTATACTAGGGATGTACTAGAACTCAAAGTATAATGCTGAGATAAAATGTAGAAGAAAGGAAATCTTAATAGTATTAAACGAAAAACCTACAGTTTGCATACAAGGAGAGATATATCAACATGATATCTATCTAAAAGAACCTCCTATATCTTTCTTTATGGTGTTGATCAGTGAAGAAGATGAAGGAAATGAGATTTTGAGGATAGAAAATTTCCCCACTGTCCAGGAATATGTTGACATATTTCCTGAGGAGTTCCCCGAACCTCACCCTAAAAGATAGGTAGAGTTATATATTAAACCTTTTCCTGAGTGTCATCCAATATCTAAGACCCCCTATAGGATGGAAAATTTATAGTTTTAATAATTAAAGAAAAAATATAAAGATCTTTTAGTGAAGGGGTTTATCCGACTAAGTGGGTCTCCTTGGGGAGCATTTGTCCTCTTTGTGATGAAGGAGTATGGATCAATGTGGTTATTAATTGATTATAGAGAACAGAATGGGATTACAATGAAGAAAAAAAACCCTCTTCCAAGAATTGATGAATTATTTGACCAACCTCATGGGGCTCAATTCTTCTCTATGATTGATCTTCGAACTGGTTATAATCAATTGAGCGTGAAGAAAGAAGATATTATAAAAACTGACTTCGGATCACGATATGGGAATTATGAGTTTGTTGTTATGCCCTTCAGACTAAATAATTCACCTACTATTTTTATAGATTTGATGAATAGAGTCTTTAAGGACTACCTTGATAACATTGTGGCAGTTTTTATTAATTATATTATGATATATTCCAAAAGTCATGAGGTTAATGAGGATCATCTAAGTGGTGTTTTTCAAACTCTATGGAAGGAGATGCTTTTTGGAAAGTTCAGCAAATGTGAATTATGGTTACCGCATGTTTCTCTCTTAGGGAACATTATAACCAATGATGGAATCAAAGTTGACCCTGCAACGACAACATTTGTAGAGGAGTGGCCTCAACCTACAAAAATAACTGAGATTCTTAGTTTCCTTGGATTAGAAGGATATTAAAGGAGTATTATGAAAAAAAATTCACGACTTTCTAATCCATTAACCAAGTAAACTCGAAAATGGTTCCAGTTCATCTAGACAACGGAGTGTGTGGAATGTTTCTGAGAGCTGAAGAAGAGACTGGTTACTCCACCCGTGTTAACTCGTCCCTCAATTAGTGAAGTATTAGTTATTTTTAGCGACGCATATTTGAAAGGTCTTGGGTGAGTCCTCATGAAAAATGATAAATTCAATGCTTATGCATCTCGACAGTTGAAGACTCATGAGATGAACTATCCTACGCATGATATGGAGCTGGATGCAGTCATTTTTGCTCTGAAGATATAGAGGAACTATCTTTATGGGGAGAAATGTGATATATACACAAACCATCAATGTTTGAAGTATATTTTTATAGAAATGGAATTGAAAATGAGATAGAGGAGATGGTTGTAACTTCTCACAGACTATGATTATTCAATTCATTATCATCCCAGAAGAGCAAACAAAGTCACTGATGTATTAAGAAGGAAAGATCCAATTGTTCTTTCCATGATGAGTATTTAAAGAGATCCTTTGATCAACAACCTAGTAAAGCTGGACAAGGGAATTATAATGGAAGGGACATCATCAACCCTAACCCAAATGATTTTTGAACCATCATTACTAGAGAATATCAATAAATCTCAGGAAAAATATCCATTGTTACAAAAGAAGATTGAGGCTTTGAAGGATGGGAAGTTTCTTGAGTTCAATAATGATCAAGAAGGTGTACTAAAATTTTGGACAAGACTATGTGTTCCATCTATTCCAGAAATAAATAAGGGGCTGATTGATATTGCTCATAGCACTACATTCTCAATATATCCTCGAAGAACAAAAATGTTTAGGGACCTTCGTGATCATTATTGGTGGGATAATATGAAAAGAGAGATTACTAACTACAGTTCAAGGTGCCTAGTATGTCAGTAAGTGAAGGTAGAGTGCCAACTTCCTAATGGGGTATTGTAACCACTACCCATACAAGCATGGAAGTGGGACAATATAACTATGCACTTCATCACTAGTCTCCTGTGAAATTCCAAAGTATATAATGCGATATGAATTATTATGGAACATCTCACCAAGACTGTACATTTTATCTCCATTCGGGAAGATTTCTCTCTTGATCAAATTGCCAGGATTTACATGAAGGATGTTATCAGGATGCAAAGAGTTCCACTTTCTATTGTATCTTATAAGGGTCCAAGGTTCATATCAAAATTTTAGATAAGTCTTCAACATTATATGAGTACCAAATTAAATATTTGTATGGCCTATCACCCCCAAACTGATGGACAATTTGGAAGGACTATTAAAACACTCAAGGACATGTTGAGAACATGCTCAATGGAATTTAAGGGTGGATTGGATCAACATCTCCCTTTAGTTGAGTTATCTTACAACACCAGAATCCACTCGAGCATTAAAATGGAACCCTATAAAGATCTATATGGTAAGCGATGTATAAATCCTACTTGTTGGCATGAATTTGGTGAGATAAATCTTCTTGGGATTGATATTGTGCATGAGATGAGAGAAAAGTTCCATGTCATCCAACAACATATTAAGGATGGCTTAGAGTCGGAAAAAGTGATATACCAACAAATGTTGAAGGGATATGAAGTTTGATGTTGGTGAAATATTATTTCTATGAATTTAAAATTGGAAGAGATTCATGAGGTTTGGGAAGAAAGGGAACCAAAACACTAGGTACATTGGCCCCTATGAAATCCTTGATCACATAGGAGATGTGGTCTATCATCTTGCACTTCCTCTAAATATGTCACAAGTCCATGATGTCTTCCATGTATCACTCTTGAGGAAGTACATACTTGACCCTTCACAAGTACTAAATCTAGAGATGGTACAACTGGAACATGTCCTATCTTATTAGGAGAAGCTGGTGGAGATCTTGGATCGTAAAGACATGGTTCTACTCTACAAGACTACCCACATTGTTACGATTTTATGGAGAAACAACATAAGCAAAGAAGCCACATGGGAATCAGAGGAGTCTATGAGGTAGAAGTACCCACACCTTTTCTCTTCTAAGGGTATGAGTTAAATTTTTTAGGATGAGATTTCTTAAGGGGAGACGAATCTAATGACTTGAACGTTTGAATAAATTTTTTTTCTTACCTTTTTGTGTTATTTTTTATTTTATACTCAACAAAACAAGGTCCTTAATGTAATGAAGAGAGTGTAGTTAAAATGATATCGTTGGGTTTCTCTTGTTATATGACTATTGGTCAATATTACCATTGTAAACTAAACTCTTAACTTTACGTTTATTGTTTATAAATACAAGGGATCAGGGTTAATTAATACAGAAAGAAGATTCAATGACCTCATCCTGTAGACTCGGGTTGTACGAAGCCCATTTGTTAGAGCTTCGGAAGGAGGTAGCACCTCTGGGCTTTGCTCTGGACCAAGTCCAAGTAGAGATTCAACATGTGAAGCTTGAACGTAATCTTCTAATAGAGAAGTTCAAGCTGATTGAAATCACCACTCGGGCAATTTTGTCTGAGCCGCCCCAGGATTCTACCACCATAGCACACCTTACACATATGTCCCATGCATGTGTTATAAGGGGCTATATAACAAAGCCTTAGATAAATTTTGTAAGCCCTTGGTATAAATAAAATTTTTATTTATTTTTATGGTAAAACATGTGATTTTCAAATGTTCATATAAATATGGGATAAATATTGTTGATGAATTTTGGAAAAAGGGTATTTTAAAATATTTATGTAAACCTTAAATAATTTATAATGTGAAATGATTTTCAAAGAATGATCTTCTATAACTGTGACCGGTATGAAATTTAGTGTCTAATAAGATAAACATAATTTTTTCTAAATAGTATAGTATGAATAGTAATATACCCTTATGAATAGTAATGAAAAGTAAATTGGCCGAAAAAATAGAAACTTTAACCATGAATGTATAAATATAATGTGTACATCCTAAAAGTGAAATAACGATCATTGTATAAGTTTTGGTATTTATATAGGTCCAAAATAATTTATTTACAATATTATAATTAATTTAATAATTTAAAATGGAAATTTATTTTCATAAAATGTTATCATAAATTGTTACTTTTTTGTCTAAAGGCTATATAATAATTTTATAGGACCTTTATTACTTTTTCAAGGCATTACAAACCAAGTTATAGTTTTAGAGTTGTTTTTTAAATAAATAATGATTTTTTAATAAAAATTAAATTTAAATTATTTAGAATATTATTTTCATAAAATGGAGTTCATTATTGATTTTAGAGAATATCTATTAGGTTAGGGTAATTTTTTGGGATTTTTCTAAAACAATTGAATTTTCGGTGAATAGTAAAAATAAAGTTTTGAGTTTCGGTGTGATTAATGACATCATTAATGATGTAATAATTGTGTAATAATTCTTGAAAACTTTTTAATACTAAGATATGTTATGAGGTTTCCCATTTCTCCAATACCATGGGAAAATATCATGGTCAAGCCCATGATTTTGCAAATACCACCAATGAGGTGTCCCTTGGAAATTAATTAAATATTCCCTCTCTTTCCCTATAAATACCAAGAAATTTACTCATTAATTTCATTCCAAAATCCCTCTCAATGAATTTTTGGTATTTTTACATCCCAAGGAGTCCTCCCAAGGTTCTCTCAAACCCCCTAGGTCCCAAAATTGGATCATTCAAAGTCACACTTCAAGGTAAGGGATCTCTTCACCACCCTCTTTTAAGTCATGTCTTCCTGTATGTTTTGACATCTAGTTTCTATTTAATTCTATTGTTGTGTGTTCTTATATATCCTTATTACTGTCCATTTCATGTTTAATTGATGATATAATCTTTATGCTCTCATCAACTGATTTTCTTAATTTTTAAGTGGTGCCATTAGGCTGCTGAATTTTTGTAAAAGAAATCCCATCATCTCTTTTCCTTTGAGTTTCATTTTCATATGGTATTTCCTTCAAATATCCATACCATGATCTTATTTATTTTTTATTCTATACCAATACTGTATTATGAGTTATTTATGAGTGGGTGACTCTTTTCCCTCTCTTTTAAATGTTTTCTAAAACCATGTTATATAGCTGTTATGCTGCAGGATTTTTGTCTCAAAATCTCTCTCTTTTTCTCAATGAATTCTCTTGAATTATTTATGTGAATACCCAAATATATTTTCATTTATAAGGTTATTTATCTTTACATAAAATTTATCTATTTGATTCTATAATTTAAATACATATAACCCTCACTCCCTTTTCATGGGTTATAAATGACATAACGACCATGTTTTTATGAACTTTTAAAACATCACGATTTTGAAATGAAACCCATTTCTTTTATTATATATGGGTTATTTATGAAATTTTTGATTATGATATATGTGGGTCAAATGAATGTAAATAAATATTAATGGTTCACCCTCATAGTGCTCCAATTCATTGTGTAAAGAATTTAATCCCTCAAGATTACAAGTTTAACGATACCTTGGTGAATAACCTTGGTAAATTTTATAAAAACCTTGGGGATGAACCTTGGTGATATGTTCATGAATGTCTAAATTAAATTTTGTATCCACATATTCAAGTTATGATATAGGTTATATTAATTATGATATTCCTCTAATTCCATATCTCGTGTCTTTTTGTTTTTTATCTAGTGCTTATTGATTTCACAAGTAAACGGATTCCCTTGCTTTCCTGACCGGGCCTTCGGCTCTCCCTTTCCTTTGATTTATGTATCCAGGTTATGAGATGCAATAATTTTACATATGAATAACTTATTATGAATCCCTAAAAGTGCATTAGTATAATGTTTTATGTTTTTAGGTTTATATTCTTGATTTCCAGGACACTAGACTTTAAAGATCCTCTGTTTGTAAAATGTAATGAAAAGTAATGTAATAAAAAGAGGAATGCCACATAGAACATATAAAATCATCTTTATTAGTTCTTTTTTAGTGATAAAAAATACTGGAATTTTTTCCCAAATATCAACACTTTTAATTTAAAAAATATATTATTGGAATCAATAAATTCAAATTATACAGTTCTGTGATGTGAAAACTTTGTTGTCCATTGGTTTTTTTATTTTCAATTTTAATTGGAAAATATCTCCCAGGATTTGATTATTATACCCTTAGTGTTATTCAATACCCTTTAAACTATTATAGGTGTGTTTTAGAGATTATTCTCAATCTCACATTGATTTTATGAGGATTATTAGTGGAGTTTAAGTGCTTTAAAATGTGAAAAACATGATGTTCAATGGTTATTTCAATCAAAGTGAAATAATTTCTAAACTCATCTAATGGATATTCATTGAAATTATCAAATGGAATATATAAGAGTATTTGGGGTCACTGGCCATAATTTGATTATTTAGGTGAGATATAATGACAATTTTAGGTTTTGAGTTGATAATAAACACACAAAAACCAATTCATTGGATACATTAATCAAAATAATAATAAAAGTTTTGCACATAGTGAATCTATTGGGATACATATTTCACCATGAAATCATTCTAAGAATATATTAAAGGAAACCGGTGCATTTAAAATGAAATAAAAACAAACTATTTAAATTATTGGGTTTTTAATAATGTTAAAAATACTAAATCCATGCAAACCCATTTCCTATATTTCTTAAAGGATCATATGTAATTCAATTTAATCATAAAAAATCAAATGAACTCATAAATGGTACCTTGTTCGTTTGAAGTTGTATATTTGATTCAATCGCAGTTAATGTATAGTGTCTCAATGGTGCCATTCTAGGAATGTTATATATCATACACATTTTCAATAAAGCTCATAAATCATCAATTTACATTTATTAGTTACTAGCATGGGAAAATGAAGAGCCTTACATTGTTCGTTTGATCACGTGATGAACGTGAACTCGATCGGGAAAACAAGATCAATCCAACATTTACCATTCTTTGGAATCTATCTATAAGAATGTTATAGGATAATAAATGAGATACCCTCTCCCTAAATTTACCCAAATTATGCATCTCTATGTTAAAGAATATAATATGAGATTTTATACCTAGGTTATACTTTTCAAAATTTCAATTCGGTCCCTGAAAAGTAATAACCGTAATTTTATATCATTGTGAATATTTATTGCTTAATAAACTTTTCAAAAATGTCACAAATATTTTATCACTCACTTTTAAGACTATAACATATTATGTGATAAAATCATAATCATTAATGCAACCTGTAATCTCCCAAAACAATTTAATAATCCTTAAACATCCACTGTTTATTCAAAAAAAGTATTTTCTCATATACTCTTTTATAATAAAACAAATTGTGAATACCTTGATAAATAAATTAAATCATAATTATTATAAAATTTAATAATATAATTTAATTGATTTTATTTTTGATCAATCATAATCAAACATTCATCATCCCCCACACATAGGGCCTACATCATCCTAAACTCCTATTCATTTGAATATGTAGAACTTGTGGACACACTTAGTGTGTAACAATCTAGGTCATTATATCAATAGTAGTGGGCCCAACAAATAGACCAAGTGAATAGTCTAGAAACCCATAATAGACCCTAAGGAGATAAGGAATTTCATAGTTATGACTACCTCCTACGAACATGTTCTATTTAATATAATCTATTTCTCTTGTGGCATATCATAAATAAAGATGAACACTTCTATCATTATACTTTTGTTTCTTTTTATATTTCATTACCTAACTGGATAGACTTAACTTCTTGTACCATGTCCATCGATTTAATGAAGTTATTTCCATCCTACACAACCTATGACCCTTAGATATCTCTTCCTCAACTCAGAAGCAACAAATTATATCTTGATAATTTAAACAATTCCATACCACTAATGACACATCCAAAACAAGATAATTTTCACAACTTTAATGTCATAGTATTTTCCTTGCATAAAATTATGTGACCAAATTGTACACATTGATAATGATATTAATTCTAGATATCAATAAATGTGTTTGTAAATATGAATAACTAATAAAACCTGAAACAATTGGCGATCCTATCAGTGGGTCTGTCCTCATGATATCATCTACCTTATATCACCTATTGTGAACTTCTTGAAGAGAATCACCAATGATTATGATCCCCAAGCAGTTGATAGTTCAACATTATTTGTTTCCTATCGGTATGATGTTTCTATAACATATGAAAAATATTTTAAGATTACTATCAAAGTATCTCAAGGTTCTCCATATTTTTGAGAAATATAACAAACTTTTGATATGGAAAGTAATCTAAGGACATTATCATGTAAAAAGTGGATGCAAAACTATCAACACTGTTATGTTAAGAATAAACACACACACATATATTTATATATAACTATACTCATGTAATGGTAATAAAATTAAATATTATAACTGGATCTAGGGAACCCACTCCCAAAACTTCCAATTTCATTAGAGCCAACTGCTAACAATTCTCACTCACTATCTCTAATATGAGTATCATGCTTCTTATGGTATATGGACTTAGTCCAAGGTTCTTCCTATTATCCTTTTTGGATACTCTTCTAACCATGACTTCACATATCTATGTAAAATCCCTCATGAGATGAAATATACAATGTATTATCTTTCCTATATGGTGTGACCTTGGCTTCATTATAAGAACCAATTCCCCAGTATTATTACAGTATATTGTAATTGGTTTTTCACTTCTAGGCACCATACCAAGCTCAGAAATGAATCTTTGTATCCAATAAGATTTGATGGCTAAATCAAAAGCTTCTATATACTTAGACTCTGTTATGGAATCAGAAATCATGGACTACTTTAGGCTCCTCCATCTCACTAAATCACTATTAAGGAAAAATAAATAGCATGAATGATATTTTAGATCATCATGATTTGTCTATAAACAGGAATCGGTGTATCCCCTAACAACTAGCTCCCCATCTTCTCTATACACTAGAAACATATCCTATAAATTTCATAATTATGTCAAGATAGTTTGTAAAGGTTCCCAAAATAGCTCTCCTATATTGTGTTGATATCTTCCCACCATGTCTAATGCAAAGGAAACATCAAACTTATTTTATAACAAGGCATACATGATAAATCCAAATACTGAAGAATAACAGATTATGCTTATTGTTTAAATCGAGTCCTTTTTTGGACACTTCTTTATAGATATATTAATTCCATGTGATACTAGAAACAATCCTATTTTAGATTATTTCATATTGTACCTTTTGAGTACCATGTCAATGTATGTACTTTGACATTTCCAAAGTAACCTATGAGATATATCTCGATGAATATTAATTCCTAAAATTTATGTTTATTTTCCTATTTATTTCTAGATAAGCATTAATTTAACCAATTCTTCACTGACTATATGACTTCAAATATTATTCCCATTAATAATATGTCATCAACATTTAATAATTACAAAACATTAGAAATTCCACTAAACTTCTTATAGACACTTGGATTTTATTCATTCTTAATGAACCCAAATTATTTTTTTGGAATTATGAAATTATATATTTAATTATTATGATTCTTTCTTTAATCCATAAATGGATCCACGTAGCTTGCGAACTTTATTTTAACAATTTGAAAAATTGATTCTGTTGGTTTGTGTCAGATAGACATATTTAACTAACTTCCCATTTATAAAATAAGTTTTGAATTCAATTTATCAAATTTCATAATCACATATGGCTTTTATTTCAGGTAATATTATTAATGATTCTAAAATAGAGACTGGTGATAAGGTTACATTGTGTTCGACACCTTTATGTTATCTAAAACTCAGTTCCACTAATCAGGAAATATATTTTATCACATAACTATACATGCCTATCTTTTTATTGAATATTCATTAACTCCCAATAGGCTTTAAATCTTCTGGTGGGTATACCAAACTCTAAACATGATTTTTGTACATGGAATCAATTTCATAATGCATAAATTTTTTCTATTTAGTAGCATATTTTCCATATACTTATTCCCTGTATTTAAAAGATTAATCATTCTTTTAGAGTAATGTTTCACCTAAAATGGTGAAAAGAAAATTCTATGGTTCTCTTACCTCTCTAGTAGATATATGTAGTACATGTTTCTTGGTAACATCATTCTCTCCCATTGTATCTTGTGGAGACTGTTCCTATAACAAATCTTGTTTATTGGAAGCATCAACTTTATCAAAGTCAATCTTTCATCCACAATTTCCTTTTTAATTGTGTTTCCTTTCTAGAAAGGTATCATTTCATTCTACAACCACTTTTCTATCTAAAGTGTTATATATGTAATATCATTTTGTCTCGTTCGGATAACCTATAATGATGCACATTGTGCTTCAAGAAACTAATATTTCACTATGTCAAGTCTTGAAAAAAATACTTTCATCTATGTACACATATGTTTGATAGAATAGATTTTTTTCATACCACAACTCATACGAAATCCCTACTTCTGATTTAGTTGGTACTTAGTTTAGTGTATATTCCACAGTATGTAGTGAGTATCCCAAAATGATAATGGTATAGTTGCATGAATCATCATCAATATAACCACACAATGAAGTGCCTAATTCCACATTTAACTAAAACCATTCCATTGAGGTGTAAAAGGAGTGAGTTGAGAAATTATCCCAGACACCTTTAAATAATTTATGAAATCTTGGTAAAGATATTATCCACCATGAACTGAGTGGAGATTCTTAATATTTTTACCATGTTGATTCTCTACTTATTTCTAATAATTCTTCAAAATGATAATGGAATGATAATAATACCTCATTAAATAGATATATCCATATCCACTAATTTCATTACTAAAAGTAATGTTGTAAGAAAAAACACCACTTTCCACAACTCAAAATAGACCACATACATCAGCATGAACCAATTCTAATGGTCTTTTGGCTCTTTATACTTTCTAAATGAAAGTTTATTGGTCCATTTTACCCTATAAATAAGCATGTCAAGTATCCAAGGGTTTTAACACCAATGATTCTAAATACCATTCTTGTTGTAATTTTCATAAATTTTTCTCATTTACATTTCCTATCCGGAAGTGCCATAGGTGTGTAGTATATGAGTCATTCTCATATGACTTTTCATTTATTTTAAAGTATTTTTTTATATTTAATGTATCTACCACCCATTTTCAACTTGTTCCATACCGTAACATATTTCATCCTTATACATAAGATAAAATTTATTTCCTAAATAGAAATAAAATCCCATAGTGCCTTTATATAACATTGAGAATATTGTTTTGGTAACAGATGGGACATATTAGTATTTATTTAGTATAAGAACCATCCCACTAGGTAATTTAAGATGATAATCTCCCAATACTAAGGCTGCTGAACTCACACCATTTTTGGCTCAGATATCAACATCACCTTTTCAAATTTTATTGAATCTACTAGGATCATATTTTCAAATATAAATGTGTGATCTTCATGCATTGTGCAATACCCAACTTTTATAAATAGATCAATTTCATTGAATGAGAAATATACCTGGAGTAGAAGCATCAACTTACCTATTCTTCCTAGTTGTGAAATTATTATTCCAGTGGCCTTTATTTCCACATGAAAATTAGACTTCCTCTTACTCAATTACATACCCCTATAAATTTGGATTCTAGAATGGGTGGTGCCTCTGTTTCTTTAAATTATACTTATCCCTTGACACTATAGCCTTGAATTTACTCCTCTTTTTCACCAAAAGGACCAAATAGTTGGAATTATTCATATTCTTATCTTCTTTTTGAACTAAATTCAAAAAAAATGGGAGTGAATTTTTCATATAAATCATATTATAGTTGACCTTTTATGTTGAGATTATAATTCAGTATAGTGGAAATAATGATGTGAGTTTCTATATCTTGGTTTAGTTTAAACCAAAGGGATTAAAGTAAATCAATGCACTCATTAATCTTGAGAATATGAGGTATCTCTTTGTTTACTTATACTAACATAAATCTATACAGAGCACTTGTTATTTCATATCTTTCTTGTAGAGATCTCTCCAGGTATAACTCTTGGAGAGAAGATATCATCTAGAAATATTTTTTTTCCTCTAGCATTTTTTGTAGATCACTGGAAATAAATGAAAACATGAAACCTTAAAAACATATTACATCATATATTTTGTTATTTAATTTGTATTTATACACATGGATTTATCCCTAAGGGGGATTAAAATAAATTATGGATTCTAGCATATAATTACACTGTCGGCATAGTACTATGTCCAGGAACCTGTGACACACCTAAAAGTTATAACTAATCAGGATATTAACATTATATAATAATTATCACATTTAAATTGAGTTGGTTTTGGTTTTAATTTGATCAACAACAAATAAAATTAAAAATATTAATAATTTATCTTTATTACAAGTAGAAATTTTAAATTGTGAATTTTAAAATATCTCACAATATTTTATAAAATCCCATCATCCCTAAACTACAAGCTTTGGAATTCCTAGTTTCATGAGTATTATAAAGTTAAGTATCCTTGAAAAATATCCTCATAGATTATAGGATATGGATATTACACTAATTGTATAATTTCATCGTATGAATCTTACTAGTCAACCGTATTAACTCACAGATCCTTGATTTGTTGAGTGGAGTGTCATCTACTATGAAGAATTACTTTGCATTGACCAATGAATTTCCTCCAAAGTTGATTCATGCTAGATATGGATACTCTCTTACTGCCAAATTTATTTATGTCAACTGACCACTCTTATAAGAACTCCCCATCTATATGTGGCATCCTCAACTAAGAAAAATGAGTACCTTAATCAATATTTTGTTCCCAAATTAATTTTATGGAAGATATTTAATGACTTAATGCTTTGTTTTATAAATTTGTAAATTTATTTTGGTGAATGAAATAATTTTTTATTTAACCTGAATTTTCTATGTCATCATTCCCACAATTTAACCATGCATTTAAATAGATAACATTCTCCACACATGTTCATTTTATCCTTCCATTATTATTTATTATTACACTATTTGATCACACATAATCAATAAATATTCACAAAATAATAAACCACGCACACAATAAAATAAATAAATAATGATGTGATCGGGAACTAATTTGGTTTTAAAATGTATACTCACACGCACATGATGGGAAATCAAAATGAAAAAAAATTTATCACTTAAATGTGGCCATGTAGACCCTTATAAAAATTAAAGATTGAGGTATGATGGGTAGATTATAAAAATAAAATAATTATTACATTTTAAAAGCATAAATGAAATAATTAAATTAAATAAATAGTAAAACAAACATGAATGGGTCATTCTCAGCTCATGATTAGTCAACATGCAATTTTATTTTATAAAGAAATTTAAATTTTCTAAAATTCAACTCGATGGTATTTTCAATGAGTAAACTTAAATTTAAATATCTTATATTAATTATCCATATATCCCATAACACCTTAAATAATTTTGTTTGATCTCATAAAATTCAATTTAATTTAAGAAATTTTTTAATGTTTTATTTTCTCTCTTTGGACCTAATACAGATACCTAGAAATTAATTTATGGCTTGCAAGGGGTAAAATGGGTCAGTCCGGTCAAACCCAAACTGAAATGATCCGACCTGAGATGGGGAATCCTTTTAATGGAATATATATATGCACACATAAATAATATATAATGATAAATATATAATAATATAATATCAAAATTATATAATATATATTATATTATATTTATATAAACCAAAGTTAAAACATGTCCATTTGTTTATTTATTTTATTCTATAAGCTTATCATGGAAGTTTTTGGTAAGCATTTAGTGGAATATTTGGGTAATATTCTCATGGAAACATTGGGTAAGATTCCCATGGAAGCTTTGGGTAAGAGTCCCATGAAAACATTAGGTAAGCTTCTTGTGGATACATTGTGCACTATTTTATTTTAATATTCCCAATTTTTTGGAAACTAAATCAAGCTTACACATCAAGTTTATATTTCCAACAGACTACCCAAACTAGCCTCTATTATATCTGGTTAACACGCAACTTACTCACATCATGCTCCTACTAAAAAATGACGCACAATTGTCCTTTAATGTGAACCAAATATAAAAATTTAATTTTCTTCATAATTTTTATTCAAATACCATTGATCTTTGATCATCGATATATTACTGTAATGAAATTGAATTGATGCATTGTCAGTTCAATTGGGACTATATAAAAATCCTATTTCTGATACATAGAAATTTAAATTTAAATTTTAATGTTTTCAAAAAAAATAGTTACATGTTTCCTAATATATCAATTGAAGGAACATGAGGCCAAGAGAAAGCCTAAAAAAATGAACAATGTAAAATTGTGGGTTTAGATTCATGTTAAAAATTTTGAAGAAAAAAACTCTTTCCCAAATTTCTTAAAGTATCATATGTAATTGAAATTAATCATGAAAAATAAAATTTAAATAAAGTGAAAATAGTGCATTGTCCAATTGAAATTTCTAGTTTGATTCTCTCACATTGGATTTTTTGTGGATCAAATATACAAAGATAGAAATTTTTTAGATCATCCACACATGAACCACATCCCTTGAATCATTAATCTACATTTTTATGGGTTCTAGAATGAAAAATTTAAGAGCTTTACAATGTCCCTTTGATTGCATGAAGAATATAGACTCTATCAAGAAGATAGGATCCATTCAAACTTGTTATTTCTTTATAATCTCACTCAGATAACTTTAAAGGGGAATAGAGGAGATCTTCCCTCACTAAATTCATCCAAATGATTTTTCCCACTATTAAAGAGACTAAAATGAGATTTTATACCAAGGATACACTTTCCAAAATTTCAATTTTGTCCCAAGAAAGTAACAACCTTCATTTAAAAAAATTTTCACATGTATTACTTAATAAACATGTCATAAATGCCATAAATAATTTATCACTCTCTTGTAACATTATAAAAGTTTTTGTGATAAAATAAAAAGAATTAATTACCTTGTAATCTCCAAAATAATTTAATGAACCTTGATCATATTATGTTCATTCAAAAAATTATTTTTTCTTGTATTTATATTTATGATCAATCAACTTGTGAATAACTTAAGAAAAAAATCAATCCTCATTATTATAAACATAAAAAATATAACTGAATTAGTTTTAATTGAGAAGAGTCATGCCTGGAAATTAAAAAACCCCCTACATGAGGCCCACTTATTCCTAAAATCACATTTATTAGAATAGGTGGATCTTCTGGATACAGTTAGTGTGTGACCATCATGGTCCTTATCTTGATAGCAATGATTCCAACCCAAACACCTATTTCATTTTCTTGAAACCCATTATCTCCCCAAAGAAGATATAAATTGTAATAACTGTAAATAACTCTTATAATCATGTTTTTGTATTTTCATATATTTGTCTCGTGATATCTCATAAGTAAGGATGAACGCTTATGTCATCAACCTTTTGTTACATTATATATTTTATGCCCTTATAGGATAGACATACCTTCTTATACCATGTCTAGGGATTTAATAAAGGTACTAAAATCTTAGTCAACCTGGTCCCATGAGATAAATCTTCCTCAACATATAAGTGAAAAATGTTATCCCATCATTAAACTAATAAAATACCACCAATGATGCACCCAACTCAAGATACCTAGCCATGACATCAATGTCATGGTTTTTTCCTTGATAAAATTATTCAATCAAATTGAATGATCAAATGGTACACATTGACGATGATGTGATATTCGAAGACCCAAAAAATATATGTAGAAAAGAATATTCAATGATTCCAGAAACATTTAGTGTTCTTATTGGAGGATTTGTCATCCTGGTCTAATCTACCAAAGATATCCAAGTGAGAACTTCATTAGAAGTCTCAATTCTATGAGACCACCACACCTACTCACTGGACATCATCTATGTCCTATTAGTATGATGTATGAAGACTAGAGGACAAATATTTCATATTAATATCATAGAATATCTAGGTTCTCATTATAGATGGAAACTACTATAATCTTTTGATACAACGTGTAATCTAAGGAAATTATCATTAAAACAATGGATGAAGACGTATAAAAACCATTTTGTTAAGAATAGACAAATGCATATATCTCATTGTATACATGTAATGGTAATAAAATTACATAAAGGATTTGGGTCTAGAGAAATCACTCAAAACATATATGAGAACTAATCTCGTTTTTCAATTATAATGTTATTAATGTTATTGTTGCCTAAGAAAACATAGTACATGTGAAATCATCAGCCGTTAATCTTTTTTATAAACTAAAAAAATACTCATCTATATCCTTAAAAAATTATCCTCAAAATAAACCATGGATTGACCAAATTATCATTTCATAAAATGAATGTATCAGTTTTGGTAATATTAGAACATATATATCTATATATGTTGTGATTATACACCTATTTTTATATTACATACCCTATGAAAATTATTAATTTTTCTCTTAAGTTAATTTTCTCCAATTTTTAAAGATTACTAAATAATGGTATTCAATACCTCATCATGGATAGCCTCAATATGGAAATTTTGTTCAAAATATATTTTAAAGTTATTAAATTTTATCAATATCTATGAAATAAATAAAATATTTATCATGCTTTTTGTTCCATGAATATAATCATTATTCTGGTATCATTCGTTAATTTTCCATTTTATGGTATTTACATTGAAAATCCTCATTTTTATGTTGATGAATTATTTTTAAAATTTAAGTCTCATTTTTTTAAATTCTTTCAGTGAGTCAAATATATTTAAAATTAATATTTTAACAAAAAAAATAAATTGATAAGAACCATTTCCATATACAATTACATTTTAAATCAAGTAGATTTCATGATAATAACATAACAAAAAGTTAAAATATAAATGTTAATTGAAAATGATAAAATAAAAAATAAAGAAAAAAATTATGTACAATGAAATAAGTATAATAAAAATACATAATCGAAACATATATGTAAATAAAACAATTACAATAAGATGACAAAAATATCGGCCGCATATATCACATTTCAATAAAATCAAATCAAATAATTATAGATTTAAAAAAAGATATGATTAAAGTTCAAAATCTATTTTTATACTTGAAGTTATATCTAACTATTAGGACATACAGTGTTCAATAATTTTCTAATAACATAAAAAATAATAAAATAAAACTAACAATTCCGTAGGATATTTATATTATTTTATGCAGAATAATTTAAATTCAGCATGAAAAACTTTTATCTAATGATCTAGTCCATCCAATAACCACCTAATTATATTTATATGGATCCCAAAGAAGTGTTAAAAAGATTACACCTTTTATTGTATACATGGGTTCTTTGAATATCCCAAAATTTGGGAAGGATTCACTCTTCCTTATAATTTTCTATAACCCCGTTTAGAGAGAGATAGTAAGTGAACAAAAATTTCTTATTTGGGAAGTATCAATACTATCATATTGTATTTAAATTACTAAATCACAAACCATGATCCTCTTTATATAACCATATAAAAAACTTTCTTGGAATCCAAAAGTTTCTTAAACATTTAACTACTAGTAGAATATTTATAAAACTTTTCATAAGTTACAACAACTAGTAACCTTAAATAATAAAATTTTAGTGTTTATTCATTTGGTTTTAATGTTAAAACTCCTAAAATTGTTATCATTTTGTGATTATACTAAATATAAGATATTATAGTACATAAACATAATTTATCTCAAAATATGTCTAAATCTATGCACTAAATAACAATGAAGTGACCCTCACAACATAATAATTTATAATAAAAAAACATGAAATATTTTATACTAAAAAACCCTAGTGTTGAATTTGGTATATATTTCTAATGATATTACACTTTAATTTGAACATACGAGACTTAGATAATTTCCACCTTATGACTCATTATATATTTTAACTTGGGAAACCATATTCCAAAATAACTTTGAATGTCTTCTAAAACTAATTTTATAAAATTTCTCATTCATTTTCTCCCCATGTTTCTCCATATGTACCCACATGGGAAAAAATGACCAAAACTTTTTTTGGATATTATTTTAAGAACAATTGGGGTAGTTCCCAAATTTTTATGCATATACTTTTTAAAAAATATTAATCTTCATTCATATACCCTCAATGTTTGACTCCATAGACCTTTATAGAATTGAAACCATTCATGAATTATCTAATATATAATTTTAAGAAAATAGGGACCTTAATAAAATCATCAATGTTATTAAACCTATAATATATGTGATATAATATTTTTCCAATACTTATATATCTATACCTTCTCCCACTAATTGTATCATATAATAGTATGGATAATCATATAATCCATTTTCCTCATATATTGAGTGACTATGAGAAATGGAGTATGTGAATATCATAATTCCTATGTAAACATTCTTGAATTTTATAATATATAATAGTTATACGGATGAACACATAACATTTAATTCACCTAAAAAATGAAAAAATCACATGATATTTATAAAAATAGATTATCACATCACTTTTCAGTTTTGATGTTATGGGAATACACTTCCTTGTTCTATAAAAATTAACAAACTAAATGGAATATTATTCATATGATATGGAAAATATAGTCATGGTTATACCTCAACAGATGGAAATATAAAGAATATATCTAAATAATTCCCCTAATTAAATTATCTTCTATGATTGTAAAAGAAAATATCAAATTCTGAAGGTTTTGAAGCTAATTATATTATCAAACTTAGGTTTGGGGATTCAATACGAATCCAAAAACTATATTATACCAAATTCAAAATGTGTGATAGTCCATGTGGAATACATAGTAGACCAACTAGAACATATAACTCCTTTTACACCTCA
The DNA here is from genome assembly GCA_963277665.1 of Viscum album. Classification (NCBI taxonomy): domain Eukaryota; kingdom Viridiplantae; phylum Streptophyta; class Magnoliopsida; order Santalales; family Viscaceae; genus Viscum; species Viscum album. The sequence continues at coordinate 1,664,458,224 of OY728152.1, read as the reverse complement.
TGATTGAATTATTTATTTCTTTAAAAAACCCAACCCATGATAATATTAACGTAATATTACAACATATAATACACTATAACAAAAATAGATTAGGGATTTGCTAAATTTAGAGTTTAGATGGAAAATTATCATTTCACTTCATAAATATATACATCCAAAATAAAAAACCTTAAATTTGAAATTATCTTTATAATAAATTTATACAATTCTCTTCAAAAATTTATTTAAGATTACTAAAAACATTACATAAGTTCATGTCTAGTCATATCTCATATGATCAAAAACCAATGATTCCTTATGTTTATTAAACTTTTAAAAATTTATCAGGCTTAATACATACATATATAATTCATGACACATCTCTATGTAACCACCTGAAAAAAATCCTCCCTTAATAATCTTTTAATAAAAAATATATTTGATATAATTTTTTTAAATGGAACTGTTATTTGATTCATATTTCTCATTTTCAACTCTCTAAACATTATTTTTAAACATTTTTACATCGCATCATTCAATGTTATGATGAAAATAACCTTTAATGATTATTTATAAACCTTTCTTAATCAATAATCATCATATTAAAATATTACTATTCAAACATTTGTTTGAAAACATTTAGTAAAAAGAACACATTACATTAGGACCATTATTTTAAAACATGCCCTAAATTCATTTAGAATATAAACTGACTTTTTCTTTGGATCAAACTTATATAATCAATAATTTGTTACATTATTAGAAATCTCTATGATTAAACACACTCCCACTATCCTCTTAAAAAATATCTTCTCTCCAGAATATAATTTTTGAAACAAACATATTTTTATTTAGAAATAAAAACAATCATTTTATAATTAATATTTAACAAATATACTATAACCACCCATATCATATATTATATTCTATATGATTGAAGAAATATTATTAAAATAATATTTTATTATTTAGAATATTTCACTTAAGGGTGGTTCGAAAATCCTCATATTTTAAAAAATTGTATAGATAAACTCTTCTACCCTAAACTAAACATCCATCTCTCCATATTATTTTTAATCTTGGATATAAAATTTGGTAAAATCATAAACTGTATTTCTTAAAAGTAGTCATCTCTTTCATTTTTATTAACTATTGTTTATAATAACTCTACTTAATAAATAATATTAAACCAAGATGAAAAATTCCTATACTTTATAATTAAAAATTCCATTTAAACCATGAAATAATAAACTACATACAAATACTAGATTTGGAAACTCTTTTTGTTATCATTTTAATGCATTCATAATTCTATAACCATCAATACTTCTTTAGTTTTGAACTCTTATACATATCCAAATAAATTTATTATGTATATTTGTTATCATATATACAACAAAATAAAATAATTATATTATATTCCATTAATACTTAACATGGATTTTCTATCATTCCATTTTCAACACATTAGGTGTTATAAGAAATCCATCCTTGAGTGAATAGGTTCACTAAATCATAATAAATTCCCTCTTTATTAACACCTACCTTAGGTTTCAATGAACTAGGATGAATATTTGACCCTACAATTTTTTAGGTTAAAATTTTATCCTTTTATAATATCATCTTAAAACGATAACCTAGACCACTCATGTCTTCTAATACTTTTTTAATGTATTGATTAGGTTATGTAAAGTTTTATTGAAATCATTCATATAGTATATTTTAATGAAAAATCAAAAAATTCCCAAAAAAGATTACGTAATAATGTTTATAGATAGATTGAGTCTTAATGGGGCCCCTACCCTCCCCAAGTCATTATAATACCCAATTATATTGAGAATATGATTGAAAATTAATGTAATTTTAATAATATTCATTCTAAAAAATCCATTGAAAACTCATACCTTTAATGAATACTATATTTTAGATAAATCTTTTTCATGTTTCATATAATCTTAAACATATCGATGCTATCATATTATTTTTCCGAATTTATGTACAATTGATTAGTGAATTAGAGTGGAGTTTTCAAAAATAATTATTTAAATCCATATCATAATCATCCAGAACAATTTTTTGAACAACTTTCCCAGTAAAATACTCAAGAAGGGGTTTCTCAAATACATATAATTTTTATTATTTCTTATGAACTGTTATTATGTTCCTCCTCTAGTGTGATAAGATTATTTAATTATTTTTATATTTTATAAAATGGACTTCAATGTTTTTTTAGATAATAATTATTATATTTTATCTATAACAGAGGCTTTTATTAAATGTTTATCATGTTTTACATTCTATTAAAAAAATGATTAAAGGTTCTTTGAAAAAACTTATGAACCATTTTATTTATATAAAATCTAGTAGATTAATAATATTTTTATTTTATTTAATAAATGTTCCTTCTTGGGTATTTTCTTCAGTACATATATATTTAGGTTAGTAATTATGCTAATTATATCTTATATAGATCTTAGATAGTTGAGTAGTCAACTCTTCTTCCAATTTCATCATATAGATTATTGAAAATCGATTCCTTCGGTATTTAAACATAAATTTTTTCACATCTATGTATACTCCAAATATCAAACCAAATACAAGAACCTCATCTGATTATGGTCATATATAACTTTGTTTCTTTACATAAGAATGTTCATAGACTCTTTGTTGTAGAAGAACCTCCCTGGTTAGATAATTATCATCTCAAAATTGTTTACTTTGGAATGAATATTAAAAATCATATTTTATGGGGTTTTAAATAACTCCATAGTATCTCATATTTATTCCATTTTATGTATGTGTTATTTTGACAATATAGCTTGGGTGTCATGTTTTTTCAGCCAAATTAATATATTCAAAACATATTAATGTATAAAACATTATAAACATTATAAGGGGTGCTACTTAAAAATTAAAATACTGTTACATTCACACATAACCATATATATCCCATGAATAATACACATGAAACATTTTTTGTAAGATTTTAAAATCATAAAAATCCAAAAAAACATCATTGGGATAATCATAGTTTGACAGGTATCTGGCAATCAATCTTCTAGAAAGTGAGTAAACACTTAGACTAATGATAATTTAGTCATAATGTCCCACTATTTATGGATCAATAACCAATAGAAACATAAATTCTAGTAAAATCCTTACAATATATGTAAAAATTATAACAAAATTTACTTTCAAGTAAATAACCCGCTAAAAAATCATTTTCATGGTCAGAAAAAATAAATCTTTTATTGTACCTATATTCAAAATCCTTATATTCATGGTATATAATTAATAAGATGTATTTTAACTCTTTAAAAAAAAAAATAATAACCATTAATAAAATATAAATTTTATATTCATGAATAATAATTATAATAAAAAAATTAATTGAATAATTATTAAATTCGAAATTGATTATAACACATTTAATCATTTTATAAATGAAACAATTTTCCATATTTTATAATTTAACATTATTTATTGACATTACACAGCATAAATAAATAAAAAATGTTTCATATTTATTTAAACATGAATTATTTTATATAATTAATTTATAGGGTATTCAACATTAAATCCTTCATAGTATATAAATCTATAATAAAATATTTAAAATTTTATAATCATATAAAAATTATATATTTTAAATAAATTATTTTCATAAACTAAGTATCACATACTACTTGAATAATGGATTATAACCATGGTTTTGAACCATTGGTATATCACATTGAACCAAGTATATATGTTTTATCCATGATATTTTGAGTGATAGAAAATACCACTGTCTATATTGGGTTACACCAATAGTTTGGGGAATCATTACTATAAAATTTCATACCCATGGTTCTAAATCCCTAGGAATATGTGACTAATACCATTGTCTAACAGATCCATGGATACAAGATTTTAAAATAGTCACAAAAATATTATCCTAGCCTAAACCTATATACATTTAAATAGCATGAAAATGAACATATTTCAATTACATAAATAATAAACTAGTTTTAGATAAAATAAGTATCAATAATAATACATTTTTTGAATAGGATTCTTAACATAAATTTTACATTAAAAAAATTAAAATACCACAATCATATAGTCATATAATTATTCAAAAAAAGTTTAAAAATATAAATATAAGTAGTATGAAGACCGAATAGGAACATAAGATCAAATAACCAATGAGAGGGAGTGAATCATCAATTAATTAATTTTAGGTTTTTCCTTTTAAAAAACCTTATCTAATGGTTAAAGTGAATTTTAATATTAAAAATACACAATCACACACAGAGACAACATAGTTGATTTATAAGGTTTACTACACAATGTTATTATCTATTCCTTGGAATGATCTAGTAATACCCATGATCATATGATCTAATGAATATAATTTGAACCATACTGTGTCGGTAAAATTCTTAGAACTTTTTTATGAGTATCCTAACTATTTTGGGTTTTCTACAAATTAAGCGCATCCCTCACTTATAAAAAATTAAAATGATAAAAAATACAATAGATACATATTCCCCCTATAGAAAGTAATATACTTTTCTAGTGTTTTGAGATCTTATTATTGTTCTACTATTATTACACAGTAAGGGTTTTACTCCAATTTACATTCACAAAACTACATGAATCCAATCATTTAGAAAAACCTCTTCATCAACTAATTCATATATAATCATGCTGATTGGAAAACCACTAATAATAATTTATTGAGCCATGTTGGTCACACTTTTAGCTTTCTTGTTAATTAAAACAATTATGATATTGTGTAAATATATTTTAATTCAAACTTCTAGAAAAAATCAGATATATCCATTGTAATAACATCCATTGTAAATAGATTCTTGGATTATTTAAAATGGAAATAAGTCATGAAGAGTTAACACAACATCTTCACTCTTTTTTTAAATCTATGTTTTATCAACATTAATGCGATGTGTATGTATCAATACCTTAATACTATATATATTTGATTTTTCCAACTTTAGTCTTGTTATTATTCCTCTTAGAATGGAACCACCATCTTTGCATGAAAAAAACACAAGCTATCACATGAAATAATATTGAATTTATGAATGATCGAAATATTTTATAATATCCTTTGAAATGGAGTATATATTTTCTCATGATATCTCATTCCAAATTTATTTCTATAATATTTTAACACCTTTTATGAAGGTTAACTTTAGGGATAACTAGAATAGAACCAATTCTTTTTCAGATGGGTATAGAGGTGTATAACATAGCTTTTTTTATTTCCATAATTTTTTCAGCACACAAAAATAGTTTTACTAGATCTCACTCACTTTATTTATCCTTATGAATTTATTTGAAATATATTTTTTCAATAATTAAGACACTATATATCATTTTATTTAATACTTGGAATAATAATTTACAATAAAATATATTATTTAAATTCATGGTACTAAAAAATACCAATTCACACATGGTCTCACTATTTTTCATAAAGTTTTCACATATCCATTGATATAACTATATGGTAGAACCTAATGGTATCCCACCCATGGTAGGACAAGATGATAGAAAACCCATAGTCATGTCTGGCGGTAACACCTCACTAGTATCACCTCAATGGTAGCACATTAGTGATAACACCTCAATGGTTGAACTCTAATGGTAGCAACCAGATAGTTTCATTTCAATTATTTCACTCCAATTGTATCACCATGGTAGTATCACCTCAATGGTAGAAATCCAATGATAACAACATAAAATTATCATTTCAATAGGAATACTCCAACTATAGCACCCTGGTTATAGTATCTCAATTGTAGCATCACATTGGTAACATTGCCAATGTTATAACCCTGGTGGCAGTACATTAACGGTAGTATCCCTATGTTTTCATGACCAAGGTTAAAACACATGAAAACATGAGAAATTTGTTAGCAATAAAATACAACATCATAATAAAATCATTTCCAGGTAACTAGCTATTGGAGTTGGTGGCCTAGAACCAACTACTTTGTACTTTATTTATTAATAAATACCTTATCACATATTGATTGTTATTCTGTTTGACAATGCATGAGATAATGTCTTAAGGATAGGTGTTTCACTAAAGGGTCATAGAGGATCCCTTATATGATGATAACCTGGAAGTGGAATAACACTATTCTTGAATATTTGTTCTATGGATAGATGATGTTATTTGACGGACATAAATAATAAAGGCCATTAGGGGTGAGGAATCAAAAACATTAAGGCACATTCTTGTGGTGTGAGACCTTGGTAATATCGGGGAGGATATTATGAGAATGAGACTCACCAATAGGAAATCCACATTTCATAATGTCATTGGATATTCCAATCTGTGAGCGAGTGTATTGGTTCTTGGACATTAAGATAATTACTAATGGGTATTACAACTCACACAGTTAGATGTATTGAAAAAAACTGTGATGACACACTATTCGTATCGAGGTAGGATATGTTGAGTGCGTCATGAGTAATACATCATTAATAGATCATGCGAGAAAGGATTTTTCCCTAATATTCCATAACAAAAGTAGATATCTCAGGCCCTTTTATAGAATTGATATATCTTAAATAAATCCATGGCCATAGTAATGAAAGGGTGATTCTAATTCCAGACAGCCAAAGAAAGAAAAACCCTGTACATGGGTTGATTGCACTAGCATGCAACCCGCTTTATTTGAGATATCGAGACAAAGGTATTACATTACAAGGTAAGCATTCATAGTAGGTGACACATCATTACAAAATTAACTTCTTTCTCCATGGGTGACTTGGCATTTTACTAGATGCTAACCTTGGAATTTAGGCCGGATCCACCTAATGTCACTGAGAAAGAGTCCAAGAGGATCACACACTAAGTGTGTCCAAGTATCTTAGTAAAATTTCAATTTAACATGTTGAATAAAGACTATTCCCAATTTTTATTTAAGAATTATTCAAGGACGCCTGATCACATTGATTTTAACACTAGTTATTCAAGAGAATATATTTTTGGATAAATAATATATTTATTAGTGTGTAATGAAGTGATATTTATTTTAGAAATAAATGGTCATTATTTATGGTCTGATAATTGTGATGGGGGAAATAAATAGAATTGAAAAACAAAAGAGGAATTAATCTATATTAATATTCATGTTGTTTATTTTTTCTGGGAATTTATGAGAAATAATATTATTTATTTTTTTAAATAATTATTATGTATAATTGTTTGGGAGCATGTCAAGTAATAATAATAGTCAACTGTTATTACTAGAGATGGGGTATTACTAAGAATTAAATGAAGTAAATAAATTCTTTTTGGTAGTTAATTCATTTTATTATTCAAAATAATTAAAATCCAAATTATATAATTCTCATTACCCTAGAAATTTTGTGGTGTAGTGAAAACGGATCTAGAGAAATATCTCAACACAATAGAAAATTATTTTCTTCCAATAATTCTCTCAAGCTACGAGAGAGAGAGAGATCCACCTCCACTAGATTAAGGTGATCGAAGGTGGACAATGCAAGTGAAAGATCTTCCATGATAGAAATTGGATATCCCTTCAGTGACATCCAGAGATACCTGGAACAGTTGTGGATCACTGCTAGAGGAATTCTACACTTGGATTATATCACGCAATGACAGATCACATCAGATCGTGACTGAAAACATCAACGAAGAAAGAATTCCATCAAGGTAATTATTTTCAATTAATTAAATTAATTATAACCAACATACGATGATCCTATATATGTATATGGGACTCCCCTATTTATTTTTCATTCTTCGTTCTATTCCAAATCTTCAGCGTTTTATAATTGTGAGGGATCTCGAAATGATCATTGTTAACGATAAAATTAAAGTTGGGTACACCCACTAACGTGCTTCTGATGTGCCCATAACCTAAAAGTGGTATCAAATAATTCATATAATTGATTATAATTATTTATTTTTTCATTGTTGATTTCAGAATTTAATAATTAAATTGTTTTATTTCAAGTAAATCATTTTTTAAATCTGAATCTCGAGATTTGTTCCTCCCCTCTCATTTCTCGTTCACCTTACAGAAATGAATTTTTCTTTTAATTTTTATTAATATAAAATGGAGGATATCATCAAGAGGTTTCAAATTTTCCTAGACGTACAACACCAGAGAACACAACATGTAATCAGTATTACACGTTGTGTAGTCAAGATTCAATTCATCAGACCAATCTGCAAAATCATTTCATGTGTGGGAGTATTTCTATGTCTTAAATGACTCTGTATGTTTTTCCAGGAAAAGGTGGAACACAGTTTCTAGATTACATGCCATGTGTCCCATTGAACACGGCGTGTAGTCCCTTCAAGTTTGGTTTGGACTGTGTACCTCGTACACAGCTCACCCAAATGGAAACTGTGTAATGCGGATACTACACGGATTGTTTCCCACTGAACACATTGTGTACTCCAATGATTTCTGAAGTAAATTTATACGCCATGTCCCTGAGCGTGTACTTTGGATGGATGGTGACCAAAAGTACACTCCGTGTAGTTGCAACTACACACCGTGTACTCATCCAAATTACACACATTTATTAAAATTTATTATTATATTATAGAAACCCGTGAGATGTGTACCATAGTTTAGGTGTAAAGATGAGGCACAACACGTGATAGGTTTTATATATATATGTGTTTAATTTAACATCTGCATAATGTTCTTTTCTACTCAATGGTTATTTATGAATGGTAATTCACTGGGTTTCCTCTATGGTACAAGTTAAGTACAACGAAAATTTAAAATGAATTTATTTGTTTAAAATTATGATGGATGATAATCTCAGTGAAATTCATAAAAGAGTTTAAGATAAAATGATTGATTAATTAAATATAATTAATTTTTAGGATCATGATTTATCATAAACAAGATTGATTAAATAATTTAGTAATAGTTTTATTTATGCATAAATATTGATGCATGTATGGATGATCATGAGATAGAACAAGACCTTTTTATAAAAATGGTTTCTTTTAATTTATTTATTTAAATTAAATTTCTTGGTATACCAACATTCTCCTCATTAACATATGGGGCCTATGTTTCTAATGATTCTTTTATGTAAAACCCCATTTTACCCCTCACTTACTTGTGAGATAAAAGCATATGTAATGGATGGTGCTCCCAAGCTAGTGAAGATGGCTCATGTTAGTATCCAATTTGAAACCAATTCAAGGAGATACAAAGGTGGAAAGGTGGAAATATGTAAACACAAACCTAAAAGGATCAAGGCGTTTCTCCCCTAAGTATTTGGTTAGATTATCAACCGCTAGATAAACTAACAAATAAAACAAGCTCATGATCATTCCATTTATTTTATTTCTATCAGTTGCATGGTTTATTTATTGGGGGTGTGATGTTGCGATCACACAATTAATGAATTAAACTAGCATGCAAGATGGATCTAAAATAAGACCAGCTTATAAGTAAAATGTTATCTTAGACATGGTTAATCACTTAAGTATATCCCACTTAATATTAAAAAGAAGGTAATAAAAGATAATCAAAATTCAATTTACGTATAAGGATAAAATCCTTGAAAGAAATATTAAGTTGGCATAGCCTTCCATAATATTGGTTAGAATCGAACCATAGTTCAAAGTTCTTGACCAACCCTAGTTGGGGTGCCTTCAATTATCGATGAATTATAGTTCAAGGTTTTGGGGTGACATGACTTGGTTCGTATCTAGGGTTGACTACCATAGCAATACTTGGTGTGACCAAGATGCAAAGGTTGAGGAAATCCAATATAAAAGGATTTTAGGACTGGGGAGTCCCCTTATTGGATCAAGGAGCTGCGAGTTAATGCAGTTGGAACTTGGAATGCATACCTAAAAACCTCCAAGTTTCTTGACCAATCCTAGTTGGGGTAATGCAAAGAGAAATATGGATCATTTCCACTATAATATTCAGGAAACATAATATTCTGAAGTCAATGGTGAGGGATATTGGATTGTGATAAAATACTGGGAGACTAATAAGTATTAATTTATTTATTTGTCTCAATTTTACCATAATAAAGTACTACACCTTTGATCATCTTAATTTGTAGTCAATGAAAGAAAAATGACTTCAAACATATCATTGCTAACCATACTCGAGAAGGAAAACCATCTCACCAGCACCAATTTCCAACAGTGGAAAAGGCGTTTACGCATTATCTTTTTCCACAAGAGGGAATTGTATATGCTGGAAGAGCATGTTCTAGTTGCTCCTAGGAAAGAGGCTAGTGATGAGGAACTATCTCTCTATAGGAAACATTTGTATGATGTCATAGATGTCCAATGTTTCATGCTATTATCCATGTCTAATGAGATATTGAAGCAACATGAAATCATGGACGTGTATAGCCTGATGTCTCACCTTAAGGATGTCTACCAAGATAAGGAGATACATGAGAGATATGAGATCTCCAACGCTTTGTTTACAACTAAGCTTCGAGAGTCTATGCAAGCTGGTCCCCTAGTCGTCAAAGATATCAACTACATTGAACGCCTAGACATATTAGGGATTAAGTTCCCGGATGAGTTGAGTACAGATCCCATCCTATCATCACTGCCCAAGACCATCCATAGCATTATTGTAGCACCCCAAAAATTTTATGGTATGTTTCTCTTAAATACATTTTAGTTATAGCCTATATTTCAAATATCCCTGATCCTCTATGGAAAAAAACATGTCTACTTATAGGAGATATCCATAACCTAGCCATAAAATATAAATTTGTCAGCTCTGTGATTTGACTTTTAAAAATCTGACATACATATGTGATCAATAAGTTATTTGGTGTCCGATAAGGAAAAATAAATTTTCGGTGAATAGTAACCTACCATTATGAATAGTGACATACCCTTATTAATTTTAACTTACCCTTAGAAATATTAATATGACTCTTTTAATGGTATCCATACCATTGAGGGAATAAATAAATTTAGGCACCTTGAAAGTGAAGATGAAAATTTTAAGTGTTTATATTTTTCGACTAAAAATGATTTTAATTAAATATTCAATTAATCATATTTAGAAAATTATTTTTGAAAAATGAACTTCATTTTTGGATTCAACGTGTTGAAAATGGTTAGGGTGAATTTTTGGGATTTTTCTGAAATACATGATTTTTTGATGAATAGTAAAATCTTATAATTCACAATCAATGCTAAATAATGGATTAATTGAGTCATTGATGATGATATGTTTATGTAAGACCAATTGGTTTGAATTCAAATGAATATATTACTATTCTTGGTCATTTAATACTCACTATTGGTTGTCTTGAGAGGAAATAATAAATTAACGATTATAATATTAAGAAAACTCCTCTCCCCTCCACTATATAATGCACCCCTCACCCCCTCTTCCTCTCACACCACTCAAGCCTTGTGCCTTCCCAATATTATTCCCATGTCTCTCCCCAATATCCTCCCACACTTCCAAAATTTCCTAGACTATTCAAAATACCAAAACCTCTCTCCTTAAGAGGTTCTCAAAGGAGGAAGTCTCAAGAGGTAAATTCCTCTTTCCAATTCCTTCAATTCTTTTAAGTTCTTTTCTTTTTTTATTCATCACCATAATAGTATGATAAATTCAGTAACATACATGTAATGTAATATTATCATTCTAATGGTATATTTCGGTATCTTCTCTCTTTTCCCCCACCATTTATTTTAATGAATAGAAAGCACCGTTTGAGATGTGTTAATTTAGCACATTCAAGGACAACGGTCTATCAATTTATATTATAATATTTAATTATGATCATGAAACCATTTTTGTTATGGTTAAACCAGATTACTATATATGTAATATATCCCATTTTTAGTTCGGTAATCCTTTTGTACAAATGGTATTAAGTTATAAATAAAAACATGTTCATTGTAATCAAACCCACCGTTTAGACAAAACGGTTGTCCCCATGGTTATATATATAATAATTAGATTTCACTCCAAGTAACCAAATTAAATATAAAACCATTTAATATTCTGTATATTCACTAATATAGTATAACATCATTTCTGTAAAACCACATCTATCTGATATATTTATCCAAACTTGAATATAAGTGAACCGATCATTTAAAACCAAGAAAACAAACGAGCCCGAACAAGGAAATTGAAACTTATAAATAATAAAAACGTCCATTAATGAACTTAATAAGGTTATACCATATCAATTAAATTCTTATTAGGTTTTGTAATTATTAATAATGTAGCTAAATTTGATTATTTAGGTCTTTAAGAACAAACAAGAACACCTTCGAGCGTAAGGTAAGGGATCCTCTCTCACTTTTTTCCAAGAATCTCCCCTATGTTGTGCTCTTTTATTTTTAATCCCAAATGATAGGGTATGTTTTTGAACCTCCTCCATACTGACCTTGAGACATATAAATAATGGTATAACCTTTACCTCTTTTTAATCTCATGCAATAACACTCGTTACCATGCCGAAATGATTGTAAGGGGTTTCTCATCTCACTTTCATTTCTGTGAGATTTTCATTGTTCACCACTTATTTCATGTATGTGGTCTATTTGTGCTGAAATTTGATACATAATAACATGATTCTATTTATATTCAAGTTATTCAATGATTCATTTGATGTTCTTTAGGTTCTAGTCATATGATTCAATAGATTACATTGTGGTAAAGGACTTTGTCTCAACTACCTTTTCGTTGTGACTAACTTTGTTTTGTGCACCTAATATTCCTTATGTGGTGTACCTACTTCCAATTTGAGATCACTTTTCATTTGGAATAATATTTATATTAAATATCCATAATCTCATATCATGGATATGTTTTTTGTCTAAACCATATATCATTTTACATACGGTGTTTATTTGGAATGTTATTTTAACTATGGAAATATTGATTAATCTGTATACTCTACTCTTTACGGATATTGAAAAGACATATTTATCGTGTATTGAATCAATTTATAAATAATTATTTGGACATTAAGTGGATGGTGGGGCCCTCTATATCCCCTCGATGCATTGGTAGGTCCCATGAGACAAATCTGTTGGCGACAAACCCTTCGAGTTTGTTTCCAAAAATCGAACGGGTTTCTACTTATAGAACTAAACCATTTTTATGGTATTATGGTTTATTGTGATAGATACATTACTTCCAATTAATAAGAATTCTCTTTATTCATTATCAGTTACTAGTATTATCCATGAGGTTTTCACTATGATAAAATCTATGGATGCAGTTTCATTCTCAGATTATTAATGGCATTAGTTTCTCATTTATTCACCATGCCATATTGATTATGTCAGATTGACTATGATTCACTTATTATTGTATTCATTCTTCCACTATTTGTAACACTTACCGAGAATTTTATCTCACCCCTTTTGTTGTTTACTTTCAACAGGTGACAAATAAGAGATTGTTTATTGAGTTCTGCTGGAGGCAGTTTTTAGTTTTGTTATGTATTGTATTTTGTAAACTTTTCCTATGTAATTTTCATAACATCTATGTATCTAGTTTCTTCAAGACTACTAATCGTTACATCTGGATTTTCATTTCTTCTAACCATTCTAATGTCACAAGTAACACACCGTCTCCAGTCTATAGGGGTCGGGGTGTTACAGTTAGTATCAGAGGAACTTTAGTAGGAAACTTGGAAACTATAGTAGGAAACATATAGTAGGGAACAAATCCCTAATGTAGTATTTGAGGATAAATGTACAAAAATGACCTATTATTTTGGTAAGGAATAGAGTATGTGAATATTTCTAGCAAATAAATCCATGTCTGGATACGAGCAGGTAGAGGCGGCTCTGGCACAGATGTATCTAGGGGTAAAACACGAAAACACCGCTTTGAGATTGACTTGAATGGGAACTGGTGCAAGAAAGTGGGTCTTTCTACACTCTTGGTTACGACAATCTTGGGGGATATTCTTAGGATAATTCACACTTTCTTTACAAGCCATTATGAAGGAGTTTAGTGTAAATTTTTCCCCAGAGATATCATATTTAAATGATTAGCTTTGAATAGAATTTCAATCTATGTTGAGTTCTTTTTTATTTGAGATTCATAAACTAATCTTGTGTATCCCATTATTTAGAAATGGTGTCTAATGGAAGAAGGGGAATCAATACTCGTGGGAAAGGTAGGGATATCCCTACCGAGAAAGTCAACACATTCAATGATGGAGGATATCAGATCATTACCATATTGGTACACATTATTCAGGTTGTAACGAATAACCATTTTGCACCTGTGTTGGATCGTTTCATGCGGAAGAAGCCCCCGTATTTTAGTGGGACTACTAACCAAGTGGTTGCTGAGAAATTTATCAAGTCCATTGAGAAGATATTCATGGAATTAAGATGCAATGAAAATAAAAAGGCAGTACAAGCATTATATTGTATCAAGGGTGACGCTGATCAATGGTGGTCCTTGATACAGAATACCATGGAGGAAGAAGAAATAGTAGATATGGAATGGAGGACTTTTATGGAAATATTCTTCAAAAAAATTTCTGTCATGAGCAACAAAATTAAATGAAGAGGAAATTCCTTAGCTTAAAATAAATGGAAGAAGACATTGTTGGAGAGTATGAGGCTACTTTCACAAGGTTGTCCAAGTATGTCTTAGATTACGTACGTGACTCAGCAGACAAGATTGATCATTTCTTTGAAGGTATTAAGCCAAGTCTTCTTAGGGAACTATCTTTCCAATGATTTTCATCATATGATGAAATCATATCAAGTGCCATCAAAACATAGAGGGAATTTTCTAGATCAAATCCTTTCAATGGAAACCAAGATAAGAAGTGGTACTCTAATAACAACGGAAAAGTAGAAGCACGGAAGCAGAGCAAGGGAACAAATCTATTCCCATTATGTGAGAAATGTGGAAAGAATCATCTCAAGAATTGATTGAAAGTCATGGGGTCTTGTATAACTGCAGAGAAAAGGGTCATTGATATGATGAATGCCAGGGGAAGAAACAATTCAATGATATTCAATGCTAAAATTGCAGATAGATGGGACACTATACAAATGAGTGTCCTAAGAGCCAGGAAAACATGCCTCAAAAAATACAAGAGAATAAGGGAGAGCCTATTTGATTACAACTATAGAGGTTGAAGTTCATAATGACATGGTGGAAGGTACTTTAATTGTTTCATCAAAATTAGCCAATGCTTTATTTGATTCTGGATCATCGCATTCATTTATATATTCCCAGTTTTCTAAGAAAATTATATATTTCCAACTTTATTTAATAAAGGAGTTGTCATTAAAAACTCACAGTGGATGTATCATTACAACAAAGGCATGTAGACTAGTCCCCCTCCAGACACCAAAACGTGCTTTAATTGCTAACCTTATTATCATACCAATGACTGAATTTGATACTATTCTCGGTATGGATTGGCTATCAAATTTTTATGCGATGATTTATTGTAAGAAGAAGGAAGTTCCAATTTTTGAAAATTGTGTATAATTCCTTGTCTTTAGGGTAGAAACTTCACCACTTGATTCTTATCTAGAACCACCCTCAGCAGCTCTAATAAATGCAATACTTGGAGAGGAAGATAAATCAATATCTATGGGCAAGGAAAGAAATATTCAAATTGGATATGTTAACATATTGAAAGAATGCATTGATGTATTTCTAGAGGATTTACCTATATGTCCTCCAGAGCGGGAAGTTGAGTTCTCTATTGATTTAATTTCTGATGCAAGACCTATATCAAAGACTCATTATAGAATGGCTACTGTAGAATTAGAGAGCTAAAGAAACAACTAGAGGAATTCAGTGAAAAGGGATTTATTCGACCTAGTGTTTCTCCATGGGGAGCACATTTCCTCTTTGTCAAGAAGAAAGATGGATCCATGCGGCTTTACATTGAGTAGAGGGAAATAAATGATATTACAATAAATAATAAGTATCATTTGACCCGGATTGATGATTTATTTGATCAACTTCATGGATCTCAATACTTTTTGAAGATTAACCTTTGATCCAGATAACATCAGTTGCGTGTAAGGAAGGAAGATATTCCTAAGACATCATTTTGTACTAGGTATGGGCATTACAAGTTTATAGTAATGCCTTTTGGACTAAAAAATTCACCCTCTGTTTTCATGGAAATAATGAATAGAGTTTTCAAGGAATATCTTAATAACATTGTTGTGGTATTCATCGATGATATCATCATATACTCAAAAATCTATTAAGACCATGAGAATCACATGTCGGTCATTCTGTAAACTCTTAGAAGCAATAAATTATATGGGAAGTTTAGAAAATGTGAATTATGGCTTCAATCAGATTATTTTATAGGCCGTATTTTCTCTAAGGATGGAATCCTAGTAGATCCTATAAAGACAAAGCCAATCCATGATTGTCCCACACCAACTAACATAACTGAGGTATGCAGTTTTATTGGCTTGGCAGGTTACTATCGGTGTTTCATTCAGAAATTTTCCCGATGGGCAAACCCGCTATCCAAGCTCACTTGTAAAGGAGTTAAGTTTTTTTGGAAAAAAGAATGTACAGAATGCTTTGAATAACTGAAAAGAAGATTAGTCAATACTCCTATTTTGACTCTTCCAACTGGAAGTGGTGGATTTTTAATATACAGCGATGCATAAAATAATGGAATGGGTTGCATCCTTATGAAAAAAAAACTAAAGTTATTGCTTATGCATTAAGACTGTTGAAGACTCATGAGAAAAATTATCCAACTCATGATCTTGAGTTAGCAACCGTAATCGTTGCTCTGAAAATATGGAGGCATTATCTCTACAGAGAGAGATGTGAGATTTATACAGACCACAAGAGTTTAAAATACATTTTCACACAAAAAGAACATAACATGAGGCAGAGGAGATGGCTTGAGTTCCTCAAAGATTATGATTGTTCAATACACTACCACTTGGGAAAGGTGAATAAGGTGTTAGATGCATTAAGTAGGAAAGATCATGGACTTCTGACTTAAATGAGGATTGAGAGAGATCCTATATTTTTTGATCTACTAATGATGGATATGGGAATTGTTTAGGAAATGGAAACATCTTTCCTATTTCAAATTATTTATAAACCATCTTTAATAGAGAAGATAAAAATATCTCAATCTGATGATGAGAACCTTCACAACAAAATTAATGCTGTCAAGGATGGGAGACTGGCTGACTTCGGGTGTGAAGGAGTTCTAAAATTTGGGAAATGGTTATGTGTTCCATCAGTACCTGATCTAAAAAGGGAACTATTAGATGATTCTCACAGCTCAAATTTCTCTATACACCCAGGTAGCACCAAGATGTATATAGATCTGAAGGAATATTTCTGTTGGGATAATATGAAGTGGGGAATTTCTGACTACCTGTCAAGATATCTAGTTTTTCAAAAAGCAAAGGCAGAGAGACAACATCCCAAATGAGTGATGCAACCTCTACCTATTCCTATGAGGAAGTGGGATAACATTATGATGGATTTATTCACCGGAATTCCAAGTAAACCTAGAAGAAATGATGCAATATGGGTAATTGTTGATCAGCTCACAAAATCAGAACATTTTCTTCCTATAAGAGAGGATTTTCCACTTGACCACTTGGAAAGAATTTATATTAATGAAGTTTTAAGACTTCATGGTGAACCTATATTGATTGTGTCAGATCGAGATCCCTATTTTACATCAAAATTTTGTAAAAGTCTCCAGACGGCTTTGAATGCGAGCTTCATATGAGTATTTCTTATCACCCCCAAACTGATGGATAGTATAAAAGGACTATTTAAACTCTCTATGACATGATAGGTTCATTCTCTCTCGACTTTAAAGGTATGTGGGATCAATACTTGCATTTTGTGGAACTTTCCTATAATAATAGATTCCATTTTAGTATTCAAATGGATCCATATGAAGCATTATATGGAAAGAGATTCCAAACTCCAACTTGTTGGGATGAAGTTGGTGAGGGGAAACTTATAGGCCCAGAACTTATTGAAGAGACCACAGCAAAGGTAAAGACAATACAAGCACACATTAAAGTAGCCCAAAGTAGGAAGAAGAGTTATGCTGAAAACCAGAGAAAGGACTTGGAATTTCAAGCGGGAGATCATTTATTTCTGAAATTATCTCCATGGAAGGGTGTCCTAAGGTTTGGTAAGAAAGGGAAACTAAGCCCCAGGTATATCAGACCATTTGAAATTCTAGAAACAATCAGAGAAGTAGATTACTATTTTGCAATGCCGCCAAATCTCTCCAAAGTCCATGATGTGTTCCATGTGTCATTGTGGAAGAAATACATGCCAAACCCAATTCATGTACTCACCTATGAAGAAATTGAACTGGAACCTGATTTTTCCTACATTGAAATGCCTATTGGGATTCTTGACACAAGGGAGAAAGTATTGAGAAATCGGACAAATCGCCTTGTAAAGGTTCTTTGGAGGAACCAGAATATGGACGAAGCAACATGGGAACTAGGGTATTTCATGAAAAATAACCTCCCACGCCTTTTTAGTGAGTTTCATACGTAAAATGTCGAGGACGAAATTTCTAAAGGAGGGAATAATGTTGCACCCCAAACAGTTTATGGTATGTTTCTCTTAAATAAAATTTTATAATAGCCTATATTTCAAGAATCACTAAATCTATATGGAACAAAACATGGTTACCTATATGAGATAGCCATAACCAAGCCATAAAACTTAAATTTTTCTACTTTGTGATTTGAATTTTAAAAATCTGACATACATGGTTATGATCAGTAAGTTATTTGGAGTCTGATAGGGAAAAATCAATTTTTAGTGAATAGTAACCTACCCTTATGAATAGTAACCTAACCTTATGAATAGTAAATTACCCATAGGAATAGTAATATGACTATTATGAATGGTATCCATACCATTGAGTGTATAAATCAATTTAGGCACCTTAAAAATTAAGATGAAAATTTTAAGTGTTTATATTTTGCGATTAAATAATGATTTTATTTAAATATTTAATTAATCATATATAGAAAATTATTTTGGAAAAATGGACTTCATTTTTGGATTCTACACATCGAAAAATGGTTAGGGTGAGTTTTTGGGATTTTTCTGAAATACAAGAATTTTTTATGAATTGTAAAATCCGATAATTCACAATAAATGCTAAATAATGGACTAATTGAGTCATTGATGATGATCTGCTGATGTAATCCAAATTGGTTCAAAGTCACATGCATATATTACTCTTCTTGGTCATGGAATACTCAGTATTGGTTGTCTTTAGAGGAAACAAAAAATTAATGATTGTAATATTAAGAAAACTCCTCTCCCCTCCACTATATAAAGCACCCCTCACCCCCTCTTCCTCTCACGCCACTCAAGCCCTGTGCCTTGCCAATATTCTGCCAAAATCTCTCCCCAATATCCTCCCCCACATACAAAATCTCCTAGACTCTTCAAAATACCAAAACCTCTCCCCTTAAGAGGTTCTCAAAGAAGGAAGTCTTAAGAGGTAAATTCCTCTTTCCAATTCCTTCAATTCTTTTAAGTTCTTTTCTTTTTGTTTCCATCCACACCTTAATTTTATGATAAATACTATAACATAAATGTACTGTATTGTTTTCATTCTAATGGTATATTTAATTTCCTTATCTCTTTTCCCCCACCATTTATTTGAAAGAAATGGAAGCAATGTTTGAGATGTGCTAATTTAGCACATTCAAGGACAGTGGTTTATCAATTTCAATTATAATATTTAATTATGGTCATTAAAACATTTGTGTTATGGTTGAAAAAGATTATTATATATGTAATATATCCTATTTTTAGTTCTTTAATCCTTTTGTACAAATGGTATTAAGTTATAAAGCAAAACAAGTTCATTGTAATCAAACCCACCGTTTAGCCAAAACGGTTGTCACTAAGGTTATATATAAAATAATTCGACTTCACACTAAGTAACCAAATTAAATTTAAAACCATGTAATCTTCTGTAAGTTCACTATTATAATATAACTTAATTTCTGGACAACCACATCCATCTTATATATTTATCCGAACTTGAATATTAGTGAACCGATCATTTAAAACCAAGTAAACAAATGAGCCCGAACAAAGCAATTGAACCTTGTAACTAATTAAAAAGGACATTAATGAACTTAATAAGGTTATATCATATCAATTAAATGTTTATTAGGTTCTGGAATTATTAATTAATGTAGCTAAATTTATTATTTAGGTTGTTAAGAACAAACAAGAACACCTTGGAGCGTAAGGTAAGGGATCCTCTCTCTCACTTTTGTTCAAGAATCTCCCCTATGTTGTGCTCTTTTATTTTTAATATATAATTATGGGGTATGTTTCTTAACCTCCCCCATACTTCCCTTGTGACATATAAATAATGGTATACCCTTTACCTCTCATTAATCTCTCGCAATAACACTTGTTACAATGCTGAAATGTTTGTAAGGGGTTTCTCATCTCACTTTCCTTTCTCTGAGATTTTCATTGTTCACCACTTATTTCTTGTATGTGGTATATGTGTACTGACATTTTATATATAATAAAATGATTCTATTTATATTCATGTTATTCAATGATTCATTTTATGTTTATTAAGTTCTGGTCATATGATTCGACTGATTACATTGTGGTAAGGGACATTGTCTCAACTACATTTCTGTTGTGACTAGCTTTGTTTTGCACACCTAATAATCCTTATGTGGTGTACATAATGCCTGTTTGAGATCAATTTTCATTGTTAATTATATTTATATTAAATATCCATAATCTCATATCATGGATATGTTTTTTAACTAAATCGTATACCATTTTACATACGGTGTTTATTTGGAAAGTTATTTTAACTCTGGAAATATTGATTAATTTGTATACTATACTCTTTACAGATATTGAAAAGACATATTTCTATTGTATTGAATCAATTTATAAAGAATGATTTGGACATGAAGTGGTGGGTGGGGCCTGCTATATCCCCTCGATGCATTGGTAGGTCTCATTAGATAATTCAGTTGGGGACAAACCCTTCGAGTTTGTTTCCAAAAATCAGACGTGTTTCTACCTATAGAACTAAACTGTTTTTATGGTATTATGGTTTCATGTTCCAGATACATGACGTCAAATTAATATAAATTCTATTTATTCATTATCAGTTATTATTATTATCTATGAGGTTTTCACTATGATAAAATCTATGGATGCAATTTCATTCTCAGTTTATTAATGGAATTAGTTTCTCATTTAGTCACCATTCCATATTGATTATGTCATATTAACTATTATTCATTTATTATTGTATCCATTCTTCCTCTATTTGTAACCCTTACTGAGCATTTGAGCTCACTTTTTTCCTTTTTTACTTTAAATAGGTGTCAAAGGGGAGAACATTTATTTAGTTCTTGTGGATGCAGTTTTTAGTTTCATTATGTATTATATTTTGTAAACTTTTCCAATGTAATTTGAGTAACATATATGTGTATAGTTTCTTCAAGACTACTAAAATGATCGTTACTTCGGTATTTTCATTCCTTATAACCATGACAATATCACATGTAATGCACCATCCCAAATATAGAGGGGTCGGGGTGTTACGTTTATTGTCAAATATATCATGAGCAACAATGAGAAGAGTCTATCAAAACATATGACCGTAATTTTCCATGTAGATAGGGACATGCGGTGTGAAAAACCCACAGTAATTATATTGAATAATAAAAGTAAGTACAATTCAATGGGTCTCATACTTGTAAATGGTTTGAAGCCACCGATCATTGTCCCTCCAAGAAGGAGAAGATCCAAAGGCATGACAAGGAACAGGAGGCGGTATGGTTTTCATGTGGAAAGTAAGGCCACTTGAAGAGGAACTACACCCAGAAGTCTGGGGATTCTAAAGGTGTGTTCTTTATCGAGTTTAATATTTACATTTTTACCCATTTGGTATTAGATATAGCTTATGGGGCTCACATCTGTATTCAAATACCAAAAACAAGTAGATTTAGAACGATTGTCAGAGGAGAGGTGGATCTTCGAGTTGCCAATAGTGTGAGTCTGGATGCATTAGCCATTTGCGATTACCACCTCTCTTTTCAAACTAGGATGATTTTGGTTATAAATATTCATTATTATGGGTCAATTGTTACCAAAAACATAATTCCAGTATCATTTTGGTTATACATATTCATTATTATGGGTCAAGTGTTTTTAATCGACAATAAAACAAACTGACATGACTCATACTCCACCCAGATGTGGAATCACTGTCTCAGTAATGTAAACAAGAATCTCTTGATAAAGCTCTTCCAAGATGGATATTTAGACTCTACTGAGCTAAAACCACATGATAGATGTCACACTTTTTATAAGGAAAATTGACTAAGTAGCCTTTTGGTGGACAGGGTGAAAGGGCTACAAATCTTATAGGATTAGTGCAAACAGATTTGTGTGGACAATTTCCAGTAGAAGAGAGAGGAGGATATTCTTACTTCATTACTTTTACTAATGATTTGAGTAGATATCGCTATATCTACTTAATGAGGTATAAGTCTGAAGACTTATAGAAATTTGAAGAATTCAAGAATGAAGTAGGGAATCTACTTGGTAAGAAGATAAATAAGTTTCGATTAGATCGAGGCAAAGAATATCTAAACTAAGAGTTCGTCGATATTTTACAGGGGTTTGGGATTCTATCTCATCTCACTCTTCAATATACACCACAGTGGAATGGTGTTAGTGAAAGAAAGAACTACACCTTGTGAGACATGGTGAGGTTGATGATTAGTCATGCAGATCATTCATTATCCTTTTTGGGATATTCATTACAAAATACATCATACCCATTAAATTGAGTACCAACTAAGGTGGAAAATGAAATTCCCTCCGAGTTATGGAATGGAAAGAAACCCATTTGGTCTCACACACGTGTATGAGGATGTGAGGTATTTGTTAAGTCCATCTTAGGAAACTAACTAGAACCCTAGGGAATGAAGGGTATCTTTATAGGATATCCCATGGAATCAAAAGCATATTACCTATATAACCTTTCAGAGAATAAATTGATTGTTTCCAGAAAAGTCATCTTTATTGAGAGGGGGAAATACTCAAAAGGATAGTGGGAGAAAGATTGAATTAGATGAATTTGATTCTCAAGATAAACATGAGTTGGTATAGGAACAAGTTTCATAGGTCCCTAAGGAAGAGGTTCTAGAAACACAAGTACTGCGTAGGAGCTCATGAGTGGTAAGAGAACCAGAAAGATTTTGTTTCCTATTCACTGAGAATGGTGAATAACTATTTTTGGACAATGATGAACCTCTCTCCTACAAGGAAGTAGTAAAGATCTCAGAATCTGCAAGATGGCTAGAAGCTATGAATTCTGAGATGGATTACATATATCAAAACCATATCTGGGTTCTATTCGATGATCCAGTTGATGTAATGTCTATTGGACGCAAATGGGTATTCAAGAGAGAACTAGACATGGAAGGTCATGTTAGCACCTATAAAGCAAGGATAGTGGCCAAAGGATTCATACAACAACAAGGAATTTACTATGATGAAACCTTCTCCCCAGTTTCCATGTTTAAATCCATAAGAATCATACTTTCCATATAGCTTACCATTACTAGGAGATTTGGAAATTGGATGTCAAAATAGCATTCATTAACAGGAACCTTCAAGAAGATGTATATATGAAACAACCAGAAGGGTTTGTGACACTATGTGAAGCCAAATGGGTTTTCAAGTTGAAAAAATCCATTTATGGATTAAAGAAATCATCCAAGTCATGTAACATTTGATTTTATGTAGCCATAAAAGAATTTGGTTTCATTAAGAATGAATGTGATCCATTTGTTTATAAGCAGTTTAATGGGAATGCAGTTGTTATCCTAGTAGTATATCTTTAAGAAATATTGCTTACTGGAAATGATGTACCAGTCTTACTATTAGTTAAGGGCTAGTTGAACAGGTGTTTCTCCATGAAGGACATGGGTGAAGAAGCCTACATTCTATTCAGGGTACATACAATGACCAGATACTAAAGATATTTAGTATAGAACAGTCCAAGAGGGGATTGGTTTAAGTGTCACATGGCCTATATCTTTATAAGAAAATGTGTCCTCATACACAACCGGATAAAGGTAGAATGAGTAAGATCACATACTCTTCGGCTATAATATCCATCAAGTATGCCATGTTATGTTCCAGGCAAGATGTTGCTTATGCACTTAGCGTGGTGGGAAGATAACAAATATATTGAGGATAAAAGCATTGGACTGTTGTTATAACTATCCTTAATTATATAAGAAGAACTAATGATATGTTCCAGGTGTATGGAGGAGACGAGGAGCCAGTCATTAGAGGGTATATTGATTCTAGTTTTCTGACAGATTAGAATGATCTGAAATCACAATCTGGATATGTTTTCTATCTCAATGGAGGAGTTGTGAGCTAGAAGAGTTCAAACCAGTTGGTTGTCACCGATTCTACAACAGGGTCTGAATATATAGTGGCTTCTGCTGCATTCAAGGAAGTCTTATGGATTCCGAACTTTTTCTAGGATCTCATCCTATCAGTAATGAACCGATCACATTTTATTGTGATAATACAATAGTGGTGGCTCTTGCAAGAGAACAAAGGTCACATCAACTGAAAAAGCACATACTCTGAAAGTATATCCTCATGAGGTCTCTATCAAAGGGGAGAAGTGACAGTGAGTAGAGTGTCCATGGAAGAGAACATGGTAGACCCCATTAATAATGGTCTATCTTAGTAGAAGCATGAATATCATGTGAGAACTAGCGGGTTAAATGTTGTTAGCAGTTCGATCTAGTCCTAGTGGGAGTCTATTGGAGTTTGTGGCCTAGAACCAACTATTTTTTACTTTATTCATTAATAAATTCCTTATCACATCTTGATTATTCTATTGTGTGACAATGAATGTGATAATGTCCTAAGGATAGTTGTTTCATTAAAGGGTCATAGCAGATCCCTACTATGATGAGAACCCAAAAGTTCCATAAAACTGTTCTTGAATATATATTCTATGGCTGGATGATTTTATTTTAGGGTCATAAATAATACAGGACATTAGGGGTGAGGACTCATACAACATTAAGGAACCTCCTCATGGTATTCTCCCTTGGTAATATCCAGGAGGATAATATGAGAATGAGACCCGCCAGTAGGAAATCCACATTTCATAGTGTCATTGGATGTTCCTATCTGCGGGCATGTGTATTGATCCTTAGACATTAAGATTATTATTAATGGGTATTACAACTCACGCACTTATATTTATTGATGAATACTATGATGACACATTGTTCATAGTGAGGTAGGATATGTTGGGTGTTTCATGAGTAATACTAAATTAATTGATATTGCGAGAAAGGATTTGTCCCTTATATTCCATAATGGAAGTAGATATCTTCGGCCCTTTGATATAATTGATATAGCCTAAATAAATCCATGTCCACGGTAAGGAATGGGTGAGTTCAATTCTGTAAAGTCAAAGAAAGAATAATTGAGTATATGGGTTGATGGAACTAGCACACAACCCACATGATTCGAGATATCGAGACAAAGGGATTACATTATACGGTAAGTGTTTGTAAGAGGTGACACATCATTTCGGTTTTAACTTCTTTCTATATGGGTGCCTTGTCATGTTTCTAGATGTTATCCTTGGACTTCAGGCAGGGTCCATCTAATTCCACGGAGAAACAGGCCTAGAGGGTCAAACACTAAGTTTGTCCAAGTATCTTAGTTAAATATTAATTTAACAAGTTGAATAAAGATTATTCCCGATAGTGGTTAAATAATTATTCAAGGATGCATGATAACATTTATTTCAACACTAGTAATTTGAGATAATATATTGTGGCTGAAATAATAAATTTATTAGCGAGTAATGTTGTGATATTTATTTGAGAAATAAATAGTTGTTATTCAAGTTCTAATAAATGTGATGGGGGAAATAAAGAGAATGGAAAAACAAATGTAGAAGCTGTGTATATTAATATATACGCCATGTATTTTTTCAATGAATTTATGTTAAATAATTTTATCTATTTAATTAAATAATATTAGGTTTAATTCGTTAGGCACATGTCAATTAATAATAATAGCCAAATGTTATTATTATACATGGGGTATTACTAAGAATTAAATGAAATGAACAAATAATTTTACATAATTAATTCATTTTATTATTTTCAGTAACTAAAATCCAAATTATATAATTATCATTAGCCAATCCATTTTGTGATGTTGTTTACAACGGAAATATAGAAAGCTTTCAAGCCAAGAGGTAATTCTTTAATTCTGAGAACGCTCTCAAGCTACAAGAGAGTGATCCTCCTCCACCGGATCAAGGTGATCGAATGCGGACATCGGAAGAGAAGGCTCTTCCACAATAGCACCCAGAGATCCCTTCGATGACATCCAGAGATATGTAGAGAATGTTTTTATCACTACTAGGGGAATCATACACTTGGATTCTATGACACAACAATGGATCACATCAGATCGTGACCGGAAATATCAACAATGATAGAATTACATCAAGGTAATTCTTGTCAATTAATTAAATTAATTATAACCAATATATGATGATACTCCCTATAGATCTTAGACTCCCCTATTTCTTTTTCATTCTTCGTTATATTATGATGATATAGAGTTGTATTATTGTGATAGATCTCAGATTGATCATTGTTAACACTAAAATTAATGTTGCATACACCCACCAACGTGCTTCCACTGTGCCCAAAACCCACACTGGCTTCTTAAACTGATTTACAAAACCCATTGGTATACATAGACTCATGATATCAATAATCTCTCCCTTTGGATTTTGTTGTCAACCTAGGAACATAGATCACTAAATCATTTAATATCAATAAATGGATCACATTACAATTCTTTTCCTACATTAGTTTAGTCGATGTGGGAAACAAAAATTATTGAATAAAAATGACATAATATCCATAAGTAGTGATTTAATATATTTTATTAAACCTATTCTTTTCCTCCAAAATTCCTCAGAAAAAAGAAGCCAAAACATATATAATTAGTATAACCACCAACATCCAATTCAACCCACTAATAATAGTTCACATATGTTGAAATCATAGATTACCATTATTAAAAACTCCCCCTAAATATGTAATCTCACTAACGTGGTAAACCACATATCTTGGGATGTATTAGGATATCATTTTTATCCCCCTTTTACAATAATAACGATATAAAAGAAGATGTAGGGGGAAAACAGACATACCATAGCCTTGTATATGGTGAGGTCAAACCCCTATCATTAACCTGATATTTTGTAATGAATCATTAAACAATGGATTAGTGAATATATTACTAATCTACTCTCTTTTTGGAATAAACTCCTACTTCAATTTATTTTCATCCACAAGATCTTAGATAATGTGTTTTTTAATAACAATTTTCTTACTCTGAGAACATTCAACCATATTCTTTGATAGATTTATAGTTCTCTAATTACCATATTCAAGAAGAAGTTGAATCATCACACCCAACATTATAAATATCAACTGGGTTTTCATCCACAAAATTTGAGTTCTAGAATGAGTTAAAGCTACATATTGTACCTCAGTAGTGATAAAAGTTGTCGAACATTTCTTATTTATATACCAGAACACACATTTGTTGCCATGAAAAAAACCCCAATGGATGAGGATTTTCTGTACCTAGTAGATTCTTCCCAATCCGCATTAGATTAACCAAAATAATAAATGCATTCATTATTATTATATTTCAATCAAAAATATAATGTACTTTATATACCTGAGAATCCGTTTAACTATAATAAAATGGTATTATTTTGGTTCACTTTTATATATGGCATAATGATTGATAGTATATAGAATATCTAATCTTGAATCTTTAAGGTGTAAAAAACTGAAAATCAACATTCTAAACTCTTTGATTAAAATATTTTGCCTACTCTTATTCAGATATAATTATTTCCAATTCAGTTTGGATGGAAAAAGGTTTTTAGTCCTCTATACTGAATCTTTTCAAGAGTTTCTTTACTTGTTTCTATTGAGAAAGAAATTTTTTATCATTCACTTGAAATACTTACAGATGTATAAAGTACTTAATCTCTCAATGAATAAACATTTCAAATAAATCCATCATTTATATATCAAACATCTCACAAATTTATTTATCATTTCCTCAAAATCCTATTTTATCAATATAAATAATAATACCGAGAGATAAAACATTTTCAACTTCGATGTAGATATTTTTTCCTCTCTTACCTTCATAAAATTAAAACAGTTCAAGAGGATGTCAAGATTAGGATACCATGCTCTTGGGGATTGTCTCAACACATATAATTCCTTATTTAAATTTGAAGAATAATTTTCATCATTTCCTAGAAAAAACCACATGGTTCTACATTATAAACCTCTTTATCTAATTATCCATTTAGAAATACAAACTTGAAATAAATTGGATATATATTTTAATACCTTTATGGAGAAATAATAAGGAATTTTCAAACGGTTTAAATCCTAGAAAATGCTGAAAATGTTTCATCAAATTCAACTCCTTCAATCTGTGAATATCTTTTACACATAAATCTTGATTTATTCCTCACTGTTGTAAATTTTGCATTCAATTTATTTCAAAACACCAATATTTTCCCCAGGATATTATTATATTTAGGTATAGGAACTAGTTCCCATGTATCATTCTTCTAAGTTTGATAGAAATTATTATTATTAGGACCAAAAAACTCTAGATAAACTAGATCTTCCTCCACATCGGTAGGTTCAACTTGATAGAACAAGGATGTATATTATGTTTTTCTTAGATTTCTTCTAGTTATTATTTTGTTTCTTGATTTCCAATGATGTTTTGAACTTAAAATTGACTTATATTCTTAGGATACATAGAATGTAACTATTCTTAGCCACATGAGATGGATAAATCTTCTCCTTCGGTCTATGTATATTTTAGTGTTTCATCTTTTTCTTCAATTTATTCAATCTCTTCAAAAAAATTATCAAAAACATCACTTCCAAAACAATATTCATTATCATAAATATGCTTAGTTCAAATTTTGAAGATCTTGGAATCAATTGTATCAAATATTTTACCATTCACCTTGTTATAGAAGAAAAATACTCTTCCGATTGGAGGATAACCAATAAATATTTTAGAATCACCACTTATCTCGAACTTAGCTAGATTTTAAACTATAGTCTTGATCATATAAGGGATTCCAAACACTCTGAGATGCTTTAATATTAGAGTCCTCTTATAGTATGTCTCATACATATTCATATCAAAATTAGGTCTATAGAAGCTGTGATTTAGAACAAGAACTACTTCTCTAAAATCTTACTATAACAAATTCTTAGAAATTTCATTTTCTATAAATATTATTTGAGACCTCTCAACCAAGACTGTATTCTTCTATTCGGATACACCAATTTTTTGGGGTGTTTAGTGAACTTTATTCTTGAAAAATACCATTTTTGAAGATAATATTCAAACATATTAGTAGTTTTCTTATCACCAATATCTATATTATATTTATTCAAAGAGTAAAACACACTTTTTTAGCACTTCACATGAAACTTTTTAATATATTTAGACCCATTGATATATATTTTAAAAAAATATATGTAATGATAGAAAATTATTCCATAAAGTAAATTAAATACTTATATCTGAAAGTTGAATTATATCTCATGGGTCCACAAATACTTTAATTGATTACCTCTAAAGGATGTGATGTTTGTATCTCAACCTTTCTTTGTGAGTAATTATAGATATTCCCCTTTTGAAATATAGATAAAATCGATCAATATCGCTCTTAATTTTAGGAAAGTTAGTAACACTTCTTATTTTCAAAAAGGTTTATCAAATTACATTGAACAAGATAACCAATAAATTTGGGCCAGATATTATATTAATTATTCATTCTTAAATAGAATAAATCTAGAACATCGCTAACTCAAAAAAAAATATTTATTCATTTCACTTTTGTAACAACATTTCTCTGTTCAATAATTTTTAAACAAAAAATATATTTTCATAAAATTATCTCATCCCCTTCATCATAAAGTTATCAAAAACATAACAAGATTTCTTTAAGCCATCAACATAGAGACCCATAATTTCAAAAGGTTAAAATCCTTCTTTATATTTAACTATATTATTTGATAACATCATGTTACATATAATATGTGAAGTGAACCCACTATCAAATATCGATGGCTAATCCTACTTTGAGTCCTTTGTAGAAAATTCAACAATGAGTGCCTTTTATTTTCATTTTTCATAAGGATTCAATTACTTTTGGTAAATAATCATAATGAGAGGTTAATATTAAATATGAAATGGCCTATCACTTTTTCACACAGTTATTCTAACAAATAAAATTTACTTTTAGTCTGGAAAATTTATTTTCCATGTTCTTTATGAATCTTTATTCTTACAGTGGGTGGACTCTCCCCCAAATGTAGTCCCTCAATTTTCCCAGAATAATTATGATTACGGTAATTAAACTAAAACATACTTTATGTATTCTTAAAGCCTCTACAAGTCAAAAGATATCCACAAAAGGCATATGTACCTTCAAAAATAGAAAGCTATCCAAAATAATGTCTCTGAGTTTATCCTTTCAATTGATCAATAATATTTTCTTCATTTATCAGACCAATGTTTTGGTAAACTTTTGAAATATTTATCTTTATAATATACTACTTTGGAACATGTTTATATTTAATAGAAGTATCAATTTTTGATTTACTGTTAACAATCTTAAAATTACCAACTTTTTGGTGTTCAACATATTTAACCACAAACATGGTTCTTTTAACTTTATTTCACTTCTAGAACATCTTAAAAATATTTTACATGAAAATAGGATCCGAATATAGTGGTTTTTACTGATTTTATATCAATTATTTCTTATTTGATCTTTCTAAAAATTCTTGAATATAATTTAGAAATTTAATGATGGAAAGGTTATGTTCCGTCTCTATATTGAAATGTTTTATTTTAATAAGATAAAAACATTATTATAAAACATTATTCTATTATTTATATTTATACCCAAGGTATTATCAATATGAATAAAATTTTCCAAATTATTAATATCCTTCAACAGCTTATATTTTTATTCTTGAGGAGTTGTTCCCCTATTGTTAATAGTCTGATCATATTTCTTCAATGACTTGATTTTATTCTGATGTTTTGAAATTTTTTAAAGAAATTATCTCAATAATATCTCAATAATAAACAATATTTTATTTTATTCATCTTCAATTATATATTTACAACCACAATAAGTAGTTATTTATTCATTATTAACTTTAGTAATAATAATCTTTTCTCCAATGTCAATTTCAGTATCAACAACTTCTTCCTCATTAAAAATTTAAATTTACTCATATTTTTTAGAAAATTTCTCTATATATTTATATATAAATTCTTATCATTTATTTTCAGAAATAAATTTATCCAATATGAATTCTTTTTTAGTAATCTTTTGAAGCATTCATCTTCTTCTTAATTGAAATTTTCATCTTTCTGTTTCGGTAAATTTTTTATAAAATGTCTAACAACTACACATTTAAATCATTTATGTGGTAGTTTAACTTTTAAGAGTCCATTAACTATAATAACATTTGCTAATATGATGTAAATAATTTTAGATAATTTCACATTCACATTAAAGGCAGATTTTAATTTTCCAACATCATCATTCTCACAAAAAAATCCACTTTCCTTTCTTAGATTTGGAATCTTTAAAATAAATTGCATTCATATCCTTTACCTTTTTCTTAATAGAGTCATATATACCCATATTATAAGAAATTAGAATACTATGTAGGTCTTAAAGAGGTATATCACATGTATTTTTTTCTAAAACCTATACTTCAGCATCAAATTCATCATGTAAAATATGTAGAATTATTTCAATAGTAGCTTAATCTTTTGAGTTTACACCATAGCCTATAATAGTACTCATAACTCCACTAACCCTTATGAATAAAATATAAATAGTATCATCATAATTCATTTAAATAGCTTTATACATGAGTATAAAGAATATAAAATTAACCAACATTAGTTTGACTTTACTATCATAGATATTCTAATGTATATCCCAAATCATTTTCCAAATTTGAATTTTTTAACTTTCATAAACTAACCACATAAAATAGAATATAAAATTTAATTCTTATCATGGCCATAATTCTTTAAAATCATCTCATCTATTACTGTATTGGAAACACATTCAGGACAAGGAACAAATATATGAGTCATTACTTCTATAACATCATAACTGACAGACAAGAGGTAATGTAACATCCTATCCTTCCATATATGAATGTAATTCTCATAAAACAAGGGAATAACCTTGTTGTTAACTAAATTTAAATGATTTATTAAATATAATTGAAAAATAGAGACAACTTCCTATCAAGAGAGTCTTTAGAACTTGAAAAAACGTTGAAAAAACACCAAAAAAAGGTAAGCTATCTCGGATACTAATTATAGGAACATGGAATCAATAAATCACTAAAAGGGTGTAAACCAATGATTTATAAAAAATATAAATTTATTTAATGAAACCTTTTCTTTTGGTTGGAGGGATTTTTTATACTAAACCAAACACAAGAACACGTAGAGAAAGAATGTGTTATTTACAAGGTTTGCTACTCACTATCAGTATCTAGTCCTTGGAATGATCTAGTATAAATAATTATCAAGTGATCTAATAAAAACATTATGGTCTATAGTGACCATGAAAAATCCATAGAAGACACTTAGAACTCTCTCGAATAAGTTTTTCATTACACACTTATACAAAATTTGAATGATAAAGATATAATAGATACATATTCCTCCTATAGATAATAATCAAGTTGTATAGTGTATAGAGATCTTATTATTCTTATTCTATATTTTCATATGTAAGGATTCACTATAATTTATATGAATAACACTATATGTGAACACTACTTCTTCAAAAACGCCTTTTTCAACCTATTCACACATAGACATTAAGATTTGAAAACAAATCATAGATATTTAATGATAAATGATGATTATAATTTTATATTTCTTATTAATTAATATATTTATGACACTATTTAAAAATATTTGAACTCAAAATCCCATAAAAATCATATTTTTTCATCAAAATGACTTTCAAGGGAAAAACCTTCTATAAATTTTTATAATTTCATAGAGTCATGAATAATTCACACAGTATATTTACACTAATTTAAAACCTATATTTATTCATCATTAAATCCTCACATAAGTATCAATACTTGAATGATATAGATATGTGGTCATGTCATTTTCAGTCTTGGAAATCATCCTCTAAAAACTAAACCACCATATTTTGTAAAAAAGAATAACTCATCACATGAAATAATCATGCATTTATAAATTCCTGAATATGTTGTAACTTCCTTTAAAATAGATTATAAATATTTTAATGATGTATTTTTATATATATTTTCGACCAAATTTTATTACTTCTCTATGAAGGTGAACATCATAGCCAACCTTGTCAGCTTCCCTTATTTTTCATGTGTGTACAATATACAATTTTATTTCCCATCATTTCTTGAATGCACCAAAATAGTTTCGTTGTATCTCACTTACTTTAATCATCCTTTTGAATTAAAATAAAAGGTACATTTTCAAGAATCCAAATTCTAAATATCATTATATTTAATCCTTTTGAAGGACTCTTTACTTTGTAATGTAATATTCAAATTCATAGAAGAACCAAATACCATGGGGCTCATTGTTTCCCTAATTTTCATAATCTGAAATAATCTCCCATAGTATCACATGATGGCAGAACTCCCATGGTAGTACTTAATGGTAGTAAACCCATGGAAGCACCTAGTGGTATCACCTCATCAGTATAACCCCACTAGTACCACCCTAACAGTAACACCACAAAGGTAGAAAACTAACGGTAGTATCTCAAAGATAGCACTATAATAGTAGCACCATAGTGGTAGCACCACAATGGTATCACCAAAAAATCCCTGGAGGCATAATCTCAATTTTATTACTCTATTGGTAGAACCCTGGTGGTATAATCTCAATAGTTTCACCCAAATGGTGGCACACTCAAGGGTATAACTCTGTTTGTAGCACCCCAATAGTATCAAACCTAACGGAATAACCCTTTAATTTTTTATAAGTTTGTTGACATGAAAAAAATAAAAGGTCATAAATAAATAATTCCATTCTTATTATCATCTTCTCCTGATCCACAAAAAAACATTTAACATTTGTCAAATAAAATATGCTATAATTATAATTGATCATAATCTTGATGAAAATAATCATCATTATGTCCACCACTACCACCACCTCCATCATTAAACACATCATGAGGATTATAACCTCTAACAACTTTATCACCCTGAACACCCCTTGGAATTTAATCATATTAGTGACCACTTATAATATCATCCCCATCACCTGAATCATCATAATATAAGTTTATTATCAATATAAAAGTATCAAAACTATTTTATTATCTAGAGGAAGTAAAGAAGACTAATTCATAATATATTTCATAAAATTCTAATTTATCTTCTGATTTCATTTATACTCTTATGATATATATTTCATTACCTATACTACTTATAAATAGGACTCTTGTGACTATTATTTATTATAACTAGTGGTGTTTAAATTTATTTAAGTCGGCTAATACATAGATGACATGATATTATTTTTGGGTTGAAAATGGACCCTCACTTAGTGATACTCACCTAACACCTGGTAAATATGATCATTTAGGATACATTCTTCATCTTTATTCTCACCAAATGATTCTATGTTATATTTTTTAAAATATCAATTCCATATAGTATTAGGATAAATAATTTTATATATAAGGGTTATAAAAATCCTAAAGTTTCCTCTTACATCTCATAATTATCAATACTTCTTTCTTTATTTTTTCTAGCTCAAGAAAAATAATTTTTCTCAAGGCCTATAACCACAAAATATTTATCATCAGATTCTAAAAATTATTAAAATATTGAATGAAATAAAAAAATACTCATATTATATTAATAACCCACCATATCTAACTCAAGTGTACATGAAATATGATGTTGGTTATTTTTTAAATATATAGTCCTAAAAACATATTCTGTTATAAATGTTTCTGAAAATTACTTAGTGTTTCTAATAATCTAGTAAAGTTCTACATCAAAAAATTTAAAAATAATTGATATAAATCGTTTTTCCATTATAATAAACCATTTAAAAATAAATAATGTAAATTATAATTATATAATAATATATAAATTTCCACTATAATTTTACCCTATCCTAATGCAATAATGTTATTCTTGCATTAATAACATTGATAATATTCATTTTCAATCAAAAAATGTAAATTTCAATAACACATGAAACTCAATATTATTCTAGAATGAAATCATCCCTTGGAACTATGAAACTATAAAATTAATCATGTTTGGTATACATTATAGATCAGTGATAGCTTTAGTAGCCTCTCCAATCTATAATTTATTCTTATATACTCTCTAAAGATCCCCTATTAAATCAGTTGTCTATCTCTCACTACTTGAACATCAAGTAAATTAGGTCATATTTATAAATAAAATATTAATTTACATAATATAATAATAATTTTCATTTTCATTTTCATGTAAAACAATTTCAAACCCCTATAGCATCCCATGAATTGTACATTATTTTATCAATTACATGTCACTAAGAGATTGGTAATATTGGAATTATACAACTATATTTCATAAGAATTTATATAAAGATTTTATATTCCTTTTCATGTTTTCTAATAATTTAGTTATCTTAATTATAAAAAACAATCAATCATCTTTATTAGTTATATACATCATTCATGTGAGTAAAACCATAATTCCTAATAGTACATCCAGTTATGAAAGATAAAATATAAATATAAATTATAAATAAATTATAACTTTAAAAAATATTATAAAAAATGTTTTAAAACAAATACCTGATGTAGTTTTGTAAATATAATGTGAAGGATTAATATAATATAAAGGATCTATAAGCTCCAATGAATGATTGGGGTGATCATTAATAAATGGATTATTGATGGTCTTAATAGAAAAATTAGAAATTTTATAAGCATAAAAGATCATTTAAATGTGATTACTATGAAATGGTTATGGAATATAAGGTGGAGAAAAATTATAATAATGGTATAAAAGTATCATCAAATAACTAAATGAAAAAAATTACATTAGTGGTGTAAAATATCAAGGTGGATCATGATTTAATGACCTGTATTGTATAGGTCAGTGAAAATTTAGGGAATTTGTATTTTTGGTCTCACAGAAAAGTATGATTTAAGAATTATGTATCATATGAAAATTATATGAGTTATAACAACATTAAGAGGTTTTTTAGAATGTGATTAGAGCCCTTGGATGTCCCTAAAATTATTGGGTGAACATTTTAGTATGGTCTGGGTGGATTTTTTGAAATTGTTTTGTTTTAGATATCTCATCATGCCATGATGGTTGAGATTCATTTCGTGAAGGGTGGGTAATCAAGTGATAAAAATGTGGAAGAGGAAGAACCATGGAATAAATTCAATAGTTATCATCATGTATAGTGTTTTTCATAGTGAGGTGGTCTTTGAGAGGGTTTTGAATGTAACGGGGGTGGAGAGTTCAATCCATATCCTCAGGTTTCGTGGTGTGGTAGTTTTTTAGGGGTTTATTTCTATTGAAAATTAAATATTTAGGGGGATTACCTCATGAATGGGTATGTCAATCCATAATTATAAACTATATATATTTGATTTCATACATATTTATATTGCTTATATATATTAATTATGAACCTTATATATTCCATTTACAAATTTGTTTAATGAGAATTGTTGGTCATGGAATTACCCCTCAGTTCACACCCTGAAGCCTTTCCCAAAGGGGTGTCATGGAGTGGATCATGATGTCCATACTCATGATACGGGGAAACAATATATGGTATTATGGTCATAATTTGATGGGAGAAGGTCACTCCATAAACAAGAGTCCACACCATGGATACCTAGTTATAGAGATTCTTCCTTGAAATGGTAGAAACAATCCACTCCATTACCAAGGAGTTCACAATATAAGGGATTTATCTATGGGATTGTTTCTAGTCAAGGGGGTTTTGTCTCACTATAACTCAATGGGTCTTTCTATGAACGCATCAATTGGGATCACATGACACCTTGGTCTATAAAAGTCACATTATGCCACACTGCTATACATTTTATTAAAAATAATGGGGAATAGTATCATTTTATGTTCATCTTCACTTAATATTTATGTTGAGTTAGGTTTAATGAGTGGGAAATTTCAATCATATATCCCACATACTTTTCTCTTATAAATCCCCTTTAATTAGTGTGATTCTTGGATTAATTCATAGTTGATCAATGATAATTTATTCCCTCTTATTAATTTTATTCGTGTCTCCCATTATTAGTTAGCCCTCTAAGTTATAATGATATTTGGAAAGGCTTTGACATAGATCGCATTTAAGCATGGTTTACTTGAGTCAAAAAGTTTTTATTTTTGTGTCTGATTGATATGGGACATCCAAAGAGGATAATTTCACACTGTTCATCAATATTTGTTAGGTGGTACATTTCCTAATAATATTTTCTAGGGTTTTTATAATTTATTCATGGAATTTATGCTCAAGATGATATCATGTAATAGTTATTTTTTAGAAGAGTGCTATATATTTTTATTCTATGTTGGAATAATGCAACTCATTGTTTTGATGAGTTTTTGGATTTTATTACCATTTTAATTAAAATAAAAAAAATAAGTATAACTTTTTTTAAAATAATTATTTCACCGATATGGTTTGAGATGGAGGCTAAGAAGTTGGCTGATCATGGATGAGACTTCTCCATGTTTGGGTGTGGAAGAATGATCTTTGTTTATGGGATAACTATGATTTAGTTAGGTGTTCCTGAAACATATCCTTAGATTTTATTAATTGTGTTATGTGGAATTTGATATGTGGTATAAACCCATGTTTTCAATCGATATAGAATTATAAATGAATTTTCATTTTTAAATTCTTACAACTATAATGAAAATGTCTTGGTCCAAAATGAACTGTTATACATTAGTCTAATTATTTATTCACTTATAGGAGAGTGTAAAAACTATAAAAAAATTTATTGTACATAAAAATATAAAAAAATTAATAAATGTGATGAATAAAACATATTGGGTGAATAAACTATAGTGTCCCTTGAAGGATATTATTTTATTGTATTCTGTGCATGGAATGGTGACAAATTTGGGATGGTTAGCCTAGGGGAAGTCCACAAGGTGCCATATATTGATTTATAGCTTTTAATCTAGAATATTTTATGTATGGGTTGAGTATTATTCATCCACATGTATGTGTGTATCCATATAGGGATTCAATGGGAGGGATTTGTATATTTGTTTTTTGTGAGAGGACTGACCTGTTTTAATTTTTTAAATGGTGGTGGACAATGTTCCACTCCCTGTATTGGTTGTATGATATCTATAGTATGGATTATTGGATTATGATTCAAACATGGTTGTGTTGAAGTTTTCTCTTATATGTGAGGGGCTTGGAATCTATAATTAAAATTCATAAGATAGAGGGGGCATATGGTGAGTACAGACCATGATATAACTTTGGATTCCACTATGGGTTCCATAGTTTCATATTGACTCAATAAATTATTAATAAATGGAGGAAAGAATGGTGATAGACTAGTATGAATATAGTGGAAGGTATTGGTTATGCACTTTAGAGTCTAACCAATGAGATTTGATCTGCATTCGAGTAATTGAATAACTCATATGATCATGATATATATATATATATATATGAGATTCCAGGGTAGAACGTTCATCTAATGTTATATGATATATAAGGTTCTAGAGAGACAGAGGGAGAGTACACCCCCTAGTGTATTATATTCTAGGATTAATAGAGAGAGTATTCCCTTGGATGTGTATTGATATATGTTCCCAAGGGGGTGTTATTCCATCTTATAAAAATAATAATGATATGTTTCAAGTTTGGGGCATCATTAACCCTTAATATTAATACGATATATCCTTCTATAGATTAATTCCATTCATTCCTAATAATGATATTGATATATGTTTTTAGGTTGGGGCTTCATTCCTCCTAGATAATGATATCAAAGAAATTATTATAAGAAGGTCCTTCCTTTTCCTCTAATTGTTATGTGACTATCAAAGAGACATCCGACCCTGGACAAAGAATGTCTCTTCAATCCCAAGTGTCACCCTAAATCCTGAGTATTGGTGGTGATTTATTTGTTATTTTTAGTTTTTTTATTCATTTATTTTGAATATATCACATCGTGAATACACTGTATATACTGGAACTCCTAAGGACACCATTAGTGGTGGTCTATTTACTATTACTCACAGATTGCTTGGTCAGCCTTGCAACACTAGTACCCATGAAAACCTCATTATCATAGATATAGCTTAGGTAGAGGCCTAGTTTGGGATGTTTCAGTAGAATATCATGGATAGGGTCAAGATTTAGGACAGAGAAGATACTCTGGACTCAGTTTGTATTTCTTTTTATCATAATGGTGTGCTCTATTTTTGGGCGGGATTTTTTTGTGACGCAAATTTATTGTTATGGATATTGAATTTATTGATTATTTTTTTTATACTCTAATATGAGAGTATAGTCTCCACACAATTTCACATTATACCCTTGATGCTAGTCCATATATTCTAGGATATAGGGATCAATGCTTGAAGTCATGTGGTGAACCAGTCTTGTTACTATAATGTTAAATAGATTATGAAATTACAATGTGGTATTAGAGTATTTTTGTTTGTTTGTATTATTATTTGGTTTATATGGTAACATAGAAAAACCCAATCTGAATTTGGATGATTACTATGTCACGTTTTTCTCTATCACCTACAAGAGATGAAATCCAACATTCTATGTTGTTGGGACTAGTGTTCTTAATTTTTGATTTTACAATTGATTTCATTCTTATTATAAATTATATTATAGTTTTATTTATTTCTAGTATTTATATTCTCTAGGGGTGGAAAGAGGTTCTAATTCTTCAATCATATCAGGCACCTAGGTTTATATGAAATATACTTTCTTATTGTGATTATGAAATAGGTTCTTGGAAAAGAAAAAAAAGGAAAATAAAAATATGTTTGATTACCTAATGTTTCAAAAAAAAACTATATAGTAATTTTCCAAATAGTTTCATAATGTCATTTTTCTTAACCCAACTAGAATATATATTTATGCAGCATATGATTGGTTGTTGTTCTTATAATGTGTTTTTTGTTAAATTAAATTTTAATAAAAACTTATAAAAAAATTATTTATACTTATTAAATGGAATTTTATTTACCTAAACCATGGGTATGGTATTCCTGATATGGAACACAGTACGAAAATTTCCTTATTTGTAAATATTGGAGATCTTGATCCTTAGGGTGGTAGTCTGGTTTACAGTTTCCCAAAAAGGATTAGTACCCTAGAGTTGATAGTGACTTGATAATGATATTGTTGTTGCATATATATGTGATAACCCTATAGTTGGTAGTGACATGATTATGATATTTCTATTGTATATGTATTTGAGAACCCTAAAGTGGGTGTTTGGGTATGTTAGTTTCATGGTGGTATCTAAGATGAGAGTTTTGATTATACGCTTGGAGTTATGACCTATGTGGGGTGTGAATTATGAGATAGGTGGGAGAGTCTAGGGGTTTTAACATGTTACATGAGATGGCGGTGAGTCAGAGTTATAAGGTAATACAAAGATAATTTCATGTTTTTGTTAGAGATTATTTTTTATATATTATAACAACCCAAGAGAGTGTTTAACCTAATATTATGATTTCATTTAGTGATGTGATGAATGGGTTTATTCTTTGTGTTCTGTAATTGAAACATGGAAGGTGTTGTATGTCGTGTGATATATTCATGAACATTCTTTAGGTGTTGTAGATTTGAAAAAATAGGTATTTATTGAGTATTGATATGTCTAAATTGAATAGGAGGCATGGTTAGTTAGATAGTTATGAGTCATTTTCCATGGATGATATATGTTCTTTATCAAGGCATGGATCTTTGGGAAATACCGAGGATGGGTATATTAAAATGGAGTAGTGTGAGTTATGTGACTCCTAGGGTCAGTTCACAATATTGAATAAAAATGATGATTGTTTTCATTTGACACCTTCCAAGTGTGTTGATATTATATATCATTTTTCAAACCATGATAGGTTACTTTATTTTGGGGGGTACAATACTCCTCAGTTCTCAACTGTTGGGAGTTAGTAAATGTGTTATAGATGAGACTGGTAGATAATCCTGAATGGATAATGGTCGCATATGAAATGTTACTATAATGGTTTTAAATACCATTCAAAATATTAGTAATAGAAAAATTATGTTAACCCTCAATATTATGTTATCTGTTGGGAAATGATTACTCAAGGATATGGTTAAGTGCATATTTTTTCAGTGGAACTAGTGCATCAAGATTTAACTATTGTGTGGGATGAGGTCATTGAGATTCATGGAAATAATGATTGGTGTCATGATATTTAGAGATATACAGAGATCATTAACTCATATGAAATATGAGTAGTGATTTTTTTAGTATGGTGGGTGTAGTATTCTAACCATTTTTTTTTGAAACTTCTAGGGGGCTGTGGCTTAGTGTGATAATTATTATATTAAGAGAGTGACTCAAATATAATGATTTCATCACCAAAATAATAATGATTTTCTAGTGGTATTAGTGAAGACACAAAGTGGTACATAATGTGAGAGTCTTTTTTTAGTCAAAGAGATTTTGTAAATTGAGTTAAATCAATCTAGACTAGGGTTATTATGGTGAATTTTCACATTAAATTATATAGATGTCACATATAATATAGTTATATAGTTGGAATATCATGAAATTATTGGTATGTGGACTTATTTTAGGGATGTGAGTAGTTATATTGAGATTCAATGTTCAAATTATGGTTGATATCCTATAGTATAATTCTCATGGATCAAGGATAATAAAAAATAAATAGTTTAGAGTGTATTATAGATGATCTAGGAATGTGGTTCCTTTATTGATATGTTTTTAGTAAATTTATGGAGTGGAGTACTAATTGAACCAACTTAAGGTTGTGGTTTTGGTGAAGGTTCTTTGATACAATTTGTTAGGTTATGTGTGGTAAACAGAAGAACAATATAAGGGTGTCAATAGATGAGAATCGTGATGAGTCTTTATGGTTATTGACTGATAAGCACAAAATGTGAAATGACAGTCTTGTGGTAAGACTAGG
This sequence comes from Viscum album, assembly GCA_963277665.1. Classification (NCBI taxonomy): domain Eukaryota; kingdom Viridiplantae; phylum Streptophyta; class Magnoliopsida; order Santalales; family Viscaceae; genus Viscum; species Viscum album. Next base: position 1,664,415,806 of record OY728152.1, on the reverse strand, counting down.
TGTGTATTTCAACATAAAAAACTAGTGGATTTATTAGTTATATAGAATGTTGGGGCAAAGGAATAGTATGTTGATATATGAAATGATGTGAAGTCTTGTTTTTTGAATATAGTATTGAGAATGAGAAGTTTTATCCTGATGAGAATGATTTTGTGATGCTTGGGTGTGACATAATGTGAGTTATGGTCAAGTGTAAACTAGTGAGATTAACTAATATCATATGAAATTTTCAGTTTGGTAATTTATAAATGTCATTAATAATAGTGAATTTCTATAGAATTTTTAGAGTTGATCAGATCCAAAATTCAAGAACTAATGGAGTTTGAGAAATAGAGCTAGGTTTGGTGTATTATTGTCATGATCATAATCATTGGTAGATATAGAATTCGTTCATGCATTGAGGATTGATTTCTAGAAAAGTTAACAGATTATGAATTACATGAATTCTCAAGTATGTTAATATTTATAGTAGGTATGTTCTAAAAACCCATGTCATATGGGATGGTTAAATTTAGTGGCTGATAGATTTCTTATCATCACAGGATGGTTTAGGTTCTTTCCATGATGAGTGGGTAGTCTACAAATCATATTATTTCTAGGGAAGCGCCAAAGATTGAATCAAGTGGGTTACACTATGACCAATGTGTGTCATAGTGTGGTGGTTGTTATGTCAGTTGTGAATGTAATGGTTCTAGAGAGGTCATGTAATTACTAGAAGTTTTCACTCTATAGATAAATTTTTTGTGGATTTTCACTTAGGAAAATTACTTATATATGGGGTCATTTTATATTAGAGGGCCTCAATTCATTACCATAATGCTTATATATTAGATTTATTAAATATTAAAAATCCTTCAAAATCAATTTTTCACCTTATTTGATCCCATTTTAATTATTTTAATAGATTTGTTTTAGTCATGTCATGCCCCCTATGGTCATTCTGTGAATCCATTCCATATGGGGGATCATAGAGTTGGTCATGATGGACACTCCAATAATAGGGTAACATCTATAAATGGTGAGGGACAAAATGTATTGGGTGAGGTTCATGCTATGAATAGGAGTTCATTCCATGAATTCATAGAAATGAATATTTTTGGTTTGAAGGAGGGGAATGTCATGTTGTTACAAGGTAGGTTACACCATAGGGGCTAAGGCCATGAGTTTGTTTGTCTATCTGAGTGGCATGTGTAATATTATCCCACAAGGGTCTATAATATGATATATTATCTCAATAAGGTGCCACTCCATAGCCTATATTGTTTATTTCATGATAGAACACACTTCCAATTTTTTAAATGAGTAGAATACACATCATTTAAAGTGAAGGAATCCTTTGTATTTAGGTTAAGTAAAGCAATATGATATGACAATTTTAGTTGGATCTCCCTCCTATCTTGATCTTATTATTATGAATTTATTTGGGCTGATTCTCATATGATTACATAGTGGATTCAATGTGATTTATTCCATATTCTTTCTTTATTATTTTATCCATTTTTTATCCCTCTAATATGTGACATTTTTTTACTAGGGTTTGACATTGATTCAACAAGAAAAAGGTTGAATCAAGCCGTGGAGTTATGATTTTTCATGTGATGGATAGTGGATTTCCTGAGAGGATGAAGACAATTTGTTGCTCAATATTTCTCAAGAGTATCACCACCCAATGAGTTTTTATAGGGTTATATCCATTTTTTTCATTGAATTATTGCATGAGTGGACATCATATGATGGGGATTTTGTTCTCATAAGTACAGAGAGAATTCTATATGGTGTTGTCATGTGAACTCATTAGTTTTCAATGAGTGGATGTTTCTCAGTGAGTTGTTGTCAACTATTTAATTTAAAATTTTATTTAATAATAAATTTTAATATTTAATATTTAATTATATTAATGGTAGGTTTTGAGATATACTCTTGGTAATTGGTCAATATTTGATAATTATTGGACATTCTTGGGTGAGGGTAGTTGAGCTTTTCCTAAAGAGGACAACTCTGATTGAGGTAGATGTTCCCAAAACATGTCCATGATATTTATGTAATATTATATGTGTAAAATGATATACTATCTCACTTATTTAATGTGATAAACATTGATTTATAAATTAATTACTCTTTAAAAAATAATGAATATAATAAATATTCCTTGGGTTTCAATAGAACCTTGGACACTAGTTTGAATCCATAGACACCAATGGTTGAGGTTCAAACAATAAATATGTGTTATGAGATATAAAGACCTAATAATGGAATATTTTGTATGAATAAAACATATTTGTTTTGTAATATGTGTTTTTGGTACTCTTTATGTAGGGAAGGATGATGGATTTGGGATGGTTGGACTTGGTATAAGTCATATTGAACAATGAATTACATTATATCCATTTGGATAAATGATTATTTGTTTGGGTGAGTGATCATATTCAACTTGTATGTGTGTATATTAAAGTAGTGATACCATGGAAGGGATTTATCATTAGGTTTAGTGTGAGAGGACCAATCTATTTTAATATTGAAAAGGGAGGTGGATATTGTATCATTCCATGTATTAGTTATATGGTGTTTTTAATACGGATTACATGACCATAATACAAGAATGGTTGATTTTAGGGATTATATTCCCTCTGATTAATGATAATGGACCCCAAAATTGGAAGGATGTTGATATAGGATCCTATGTCGGGAATCTGAACTGTGATGTGACTTTTCGGACCATTTTGGGTTCCACAGTACCATGTTGAATCTAAAAAGGATTCATACAAAGAGGCGAGCATTGTGATAGGATATTATGATTGTAGTGATGGGAATAGGTTTTTTTTCTTAAGAGGCTATCCTAGAATATTTTAACTAGGTTTGTGAAATTAGAAAACCCATGAAATCATGATATATTTATATATGAGATCCATGTGTAGGATATGGTACCCTCATTGATATATGATATATGAGATTATCCCAAGTGTATTATATTTGAAGTTATGATGAGTAAGTATTCCCATTGGTGTAAGTTAATATGTGTCACTAGTTTGGGGTATTATTCCCCATTGATGATGATACAATTGAGATGTTTCCAATATGGGATGTTATTCCCCATAATGTTGATATGATATAATGTTTTAAGGGTGGGATTTCATTTACCCAATGTGAAGATATTGATATATGTATCTACGGTGGCTCACCATTCCCCCTAGTGATAATATTTATGAGATGTTTCAAGAAGGGATGCCATTATCCCCTAATAGTTATGTGATAGAAATTGAGACATCTGAAACCTGGTATAGTAGGTATGGTTGATCTGAGGCATTTCCTTATATCTCTATAATCAACAATGTATTATTTATTATATTCATCATTTTAATTTATCATTCAAAGCATATCAAATTATTCATACACTATATATATTGGTAATGTTAGGGACACCATTTTTGGTGCATATTTAATTTTAATCACACATTGGTCGAGTGGCCTTGGCACTTTGGTACTCGAGATGACCTCTTCGTCATATGTATTCATACTGTAGAGCCTTATTTTTGGATGGTTCAGTTGAATAGCTTGTATGGGTCCAAGGGTTTGGAACGGGTGGAGACATAGGACTAGGTGGTAGTTGTTTTTTATTTATTTTTCTTTTAGAATGAGATGTATAAGATCTACCCATGGGATATGATGATGATATCTTATTAAATCATGGTACATTTTATAAAATTCATTTTTAGTGCATGGGTGTGTTGTTTTTTCTAGGGTATTTGTTCATTATGATTATTTACACATTTGGATATTATAAATATAGATATTGTGTTATTTATTTTATTTGTTTCTACTATGATATGAGTGTATAGTATCCCCACAGTTTTACTTTGGACCCACTATACTAATAAAATAAATATTGCATAGGGGGAGGCAAGTATGAGGTCAAATTTAAAAATGGTCTCCATAGTATGTACTATACCGAGTTTGAAAATTACGTAATCATAAAAATAAAATGAGAAATTGAAAGAATGCTTCCATAAAATTAGGTTATCCCTAAAATGGTGGCAACTTCATTGGCGATCAAAGGATACCTAGTTCCTCAAGAAGAAATTTTGGGTGAGAAATTGGGGAATAATGGATATATGGATGATGGTACAGATGATATCTAGTATGTTGGATTCCCCAATAACCTCCAATACCCCCCATATTGACTAAGTAAACTAATACAATTACTGTTAGAATTTGGGAGAAAATTTCTCCTCAATTTTGTTTTTGGAATAAAATCATAAAATTATTAATATAATGTCCTATTTTGGTATATAATTGGAAACTAAAATTCAAACCCTATATATACATCAATGAAAAGCAAATGAAAACCCAATTCTCAAGCCCAATGATTGTTCTCAAGTATTCTTTTCCTATATATCTCTTTAGTATTTAATATATTCTATATTAGAAAAAAAAATTACATATAATTCTAAATTCAATATTCAAATAACAACACTAATAAAATAATTTATAAAATTTATTACGGACATTAAAAATTTAATAAAATGGTAGTGATAAAAAAATTAATAAAAATGAAACATATAATTAATAATATAAATTTTCTATAACTTATAGCTCACAAAAAAATATAAAAAAATAAATATGTTTCTCATCATATAAAAATTATTTAGCTAATAAAAATGGGGGAATTTATGATATTAATTTTATCTTCGTCATCCTTGAATATATAACTAAGGATAACTTCAATAATGCCACCAATTTTTGTTTTTACAAGATCATTTACAATAAAAAATACATTTATTCCAAACTATACGTAACATTAGTTTGTAAGAAGTGATTAATTTAAATAACCCTAAATAAATAGTTTTTTATATATATTCTTTATCATGTCCTTGAAACAAACCTTTTATATATCCTTAGTGAAACTTGATCATGATAATTATTAATTCAATATGATTATTTTCTCTATAACTTAATAATATGTTACATTTTCATATTGGGTCTAGCTATATAATTCACTAGAAAAATGTACTATAATTGTTTAAAAAATAAACTTTCATGTCACTACATGACTAGTTCTTAGAAATTTATACATGTTGATCACTTGTGATTTACATCTGCATAACACATTATTCAGACCAAATGATAAGGATTTTATTTTTGGATATACATCATTTGGAATTAAAATTTTTACATGAAATATATATTCATATTTAAATCAATAATTACTTTTAAAAATTATAATATAAGAAAAATTTTCTTATCTTTATTTTAAAACAAGAATGAAACTCTTTGCCATAAAAAACTATCCCTTCTTCTCAAAGGTAATAATTGTTAGCTAGTAATTATAACTTCTTTATGATATCTATATAACATAACATTAAAATATTAATATATAGGTTTTATTATATGAAATTTGAAAAAAAAATATTCAATTTATTATACTTAATTTTTCTTAGAAAAGATTAAAATTGAACACCATCTTATGAAGCACCATTTCCCAATCTTCAAGGAACAAGGTACACAATATATAAGATCCAATAATTCTCTTTGTTTACATATGTGATAGAAAAGTGGGCTCAATTTACTCAAATACCTCATATTTCTTTTTCATTGGTTAATTACATATTGTTATAAAATCACCCAATTACATTTAATATAAATCTCTATATTCTTGAGATAAACAACTCTTCAAAGTGGATCATTTACGATGATTCATGTTCCTACCATAATAATTCATTGTGGACATATTTATTTTAGTTTAATGAATCCAATGAGAATAATTAAGATCCCTAAAAAGAACTTTAATTTTATGGTATGTTATTATATAAATTGTGTAACTAAAAAACATAGAGGAAAAATTTTCTCAATCTAAAAAAGAATTAATGGTGTTTTATGCTATATTTTTTCAAGAAACTATGATGTAGCATTTTAAATATATATATATATACATATTAAGTATATCAATCAAATCAATTTCACCATTTCATTATCTTATAGTAAATTTTAGATGATTATTTTAATAAAATCACGAAAAAGGATTTGTTCATCTTCTATTTTTATATATTTCAAATTAACATCTCTTTTATTAACTAATTTTGATATGTTACATTATTAATTATATATAACCTTTTGAGTCACTAGCACTTCCAATACAAATTATCTGCATCTCTTATCTCATAAGAAGCTATAAAACATTCCAGTTATTATGAAAAATAAACTCCCGAAAAATTTAGGGTGTGGTACACCAATCTATCAAATCATACTATTATTTTAAATCATCATATTTACATTAAAATATAGTATAATTAAAAGTATATTTTCACATATATTTTTTTCAAAATTCATTACATCAAAGTACTTACATAGAAAATAGCCTGAAAAAAAAATTTAATTTATAGATTTGTATTTATATCCAATTGTTGTTGGATTGAGTATAAAAATTCAACGGATTTATAGAATTTTACTAACATTTCCCAATTATTAATGTGATATATTTTAATTCATTATTTACATCGATTCTTGATATATAGTGAAGACGAATTTCTATCTTAATAATACAATTAATGTTGTGATGTTTTTTTGTATGGATGATTAATTGGTATGAAATTTCAATGTCCTACGAGATTGAAAGTACAAAGAAATTAAATCCATCTAGATTGTGTATTTTTTAAAAAAAATAGGTAATACTATTTCACCATCCATAATCTAAATATTTATCATTCCATAATTAGAAAAAAAAATATCTCTAATAGAAGTGTAGCACGCCTCTGAAATAAATCTTTTATAGAAGAATCATATATATATATCAGAATTCTATAGTTTCTTTGACTCTTTTATTAAAGGTAATAGGAATGTTTCTATCTAATTAATAATAAGAAAAGGAACATATATTATTATATTATTAAAATAAAATAGTTTTTCCATATATATCATTCAAAGAAGATTATAAATGTAAATGACAATTCCCTGCATATTGTTTGAAGTGATCATATAACCAAATAGATTAATCCATGACATTTTAAACCAAACCCCACATTGTTTACATTGGATGTAAAATAAGGATGTGATATATTAAATTCCTACCATGCCAAAAATTAGGCAAATAAAAAAATTCACCATTATCATTATTTTTATTATTTTAATTCCATTATATATTTGTGGACATTTAATTAGACATAAAAATGTTTCCAATACTAGGATACAATAGAGTATTTCACATTATTAGTTTTCGTATATGATATGTTTTCCAAACTATATTGGGTTTCCATATATATGTTATCAATTTTTTAACTCAATTAGATCTATCGTTTCCTCACAAAACAAGATCTTGTTTCCTATAAAATAATTAATTATTGTAGATTAAAATCCAAACTAGTAAATTAACATTGATCCTGTATAATTATTTGTGGGAATATTTTCATCATTAGAGTATCATCCACCCAACCCATCCCACGAACATCACTAATCCAGGGGTTCCACATGACCTTAGGAACACCTCCCCTTATACTAGCAATTTCCAAGTAGTAACAAAGATCAATGAGAAACTCTTGGGGAGAATAAACCTTCTATTATATTATTATAAATACTAGTAAAAACATACATAAATCATCATATATAGTGACTAGAATAATATAAAAATTATGGTGGTATGAAAACCATAGATAAATAATCATCTCATGCTTTTAAAAAATATGATATAGTATAATGTCGTGAAAGTTTTTTATAATGGGTAACATCTAACATTATGCCAATTATATAAAATCGCGATCCAAATTATAAAAAATAATGTGAAAACCACCAAATAAAGTACACTTAAGACTTAACACAGTCCTCTCTTCTACTCTACCCCATGTCTCATCTTAACATTTGACTATTGGTCTGTTACCATTAAATAAATACCTCATAATGAAATATTGATGAAAACTAAGAAACATAATAAGGGTGAACATAGTACTCATTAGTGCACTACCAATGATTTCCATAAATAAATTTTGAATATATTAGTTTATTCAATATATTACAAACTAAAAAAACAAGAAAAATGATATAACTATTATACCATGTAATATATTCCAAAAAATTAAAATGAATGACCATAATTGATTTTTCTAGTTCCATAATGGGATGATTCTCCCATAGTATAATTAAATCATGATGTTGAATAATCCATCATAACTTATATCAATGACCAAGTAGAATGAGGTATCTCTATATAATCATCCAAGGTAAATGGGGCATAACTATCAAATCGTAGAGGGTGATAAACATATTGTTTTATAATAATCTGATGGTAATGACACATACCATAGTCACAACACAATTTTGAATGATATATCACCAAAAACCTATTTTAGTAAATTATGTACAACTAAATTATATAAAAATTGAATGGTATATCACTAATATCACTATCTAAGGATAATGATGTATCATCATTATCTTTAAATAATGGTGGAAACACACTCAAGCAATAACAAGGGTGGATTATATACCACTATAATCTTCAAGAAGGGTGTTCTATGAATGAAAAAATCCTATTAAAAGAGTGTATGATATACCCACTACTCGATATAAGGGTTGATGAAAAACCACTATACTATTAACTTGGTTGGATTATATACCAACTGAATTGTAATCAGGGAAAATGATTTATTAATGAAATGATCACTCAATTTAATTTATTTAACCCCACTCACATAAATAAAAGTGCATGTTATACCCCTAAAAAATAAACAATGTAACCTAGATATCACCAACACATAATAAGAAATATTTAATGATTTATCATAATTTAAATAAAAAATATAATGACCTATAAAACAATATTTACAATGAAATTGAATTTTCTATTACTTCATTACCATGGATTATAATACTATAAAACTAACCATATCATAAGTGATATGATAAAGTGGCCACTAACCATCCAATAATTCTATAACAAGGCTAATTAACTATAATCATAAATATTATATAAGCCTTCCCCTATTAAAGAATGAATTGGGTCCCCTCACATGGATCCATAGTTTATAAAAAATAAATAAAACCCTTAAAATTACTTTATATATCTAACTCACCATTTTTCCAAGGTGATAATATCATCATCCATCATGTACATGAAGACTAAATATTAAAGGACCTACCATGAGCTAGATAGTCCAAACTCATTGTTTATCAAGAAAGGGAACCATATTTTTGTTTCATTTTGGTTTTTAACCCACTCGCATATACCACTAATCATCATATTTTATATTGAAAATAATATAAAATATTAAAAAAATATAGATAAAACCTACATTGATATAGTAGAATCCTACTAATCAAGTATTTAAATTAAATTTATCTTAAAAAGAATGAAATAAAAAAATATTATGTAAACACATTTATTAGAAATTTCTATTGAAAAATAAGGAAACAATGTGATAACTTTTTATTATATAGAAGAAGAGTCATATACTTACCCTTAATGATCGACTAGGATTTATGGTGCATCTCTCGATGATCAAAAGGATGAGACATCACTTGGAAAATTAGTTAAATGGTGGATAAGGGTTGAGGAGCCATGCAGATTGTGGAGAAAATGAGGGACTTTTAATTTTTCTAAATGTTTAATAAATTAATTGATTGATTAAAATTTACAAAAACATCATAGGTGGAAATTGTTACTCAATATCATGTCACAAAATACTGAACACACCACCATGTACCAATAAGAATGACACCTTGAAGCCAGTGGCCTACCCTTTCTACCAAAATCAAGTTTTTACCTGATGTCAGGCCACTTAATACATTGTTCCATCTAATACTAATGTCATATTTTATGTACTAAATCAAACTCCTCGAATTAGGACCCTCAACCATGCTAACTACTCTAATAATTAAAAACATATAAAATAAATATTATTTTTAAAAGATCAAATAATTTTCTAGGTATAAATATATGGATTATTACAACCACTACACTATATGGTAACTCATCCTTGTGATGCATCACTATGCATCATCAATAAAAATCATGGGTCACTGTGTTATTATATCAGCATCCCACTCCCAAGTATCATATTGTGTATTCTTATTCTACCAAAACACACATACCATAATCATAATATTCCTATTAGATATAATTTCACTCTATTTCACTATATAAAATGGTCATTCCTTGAAGGATGCATCAACCTCCTACTCAACATTGTCAATGTTGATCATGTGAGAAGGGTTAGGATGATATAATGAAAGTTGAGATTTATGGAACAAATTTTGAATCACATTATAATTCTAAGGAATCCCTAACAAACACTCAATTGTACCAATATTATCAATAGCCTTGAATTGTACCTTGAAACTTAGCTCCAATATTCCCATCCATTGAATATTCTAGTGTCTAAATTGATGTGACACTCTTAATGACACATAGTCACCAAGATAAAACTCTTGAGGATGATATCATTGGTCTTTATACAGTCACTTATAACTCTTATTAGTCATAACTCACTTTCTAATCAATTTAATAAAATCTAAAATATTTTATATAAGACTCAGTTTAATGATAGAAGACTTACCTACCTATGAACATCAATGTGGTTAATGCCATTACCTTCCATACTAGTCATGAAAAGGTTCCATATGAATTGATGTTTGTAAAACATTGATTTATTTGAACTTTGATAATACAAGATGAATCACTAATAAACCAACAAAATATAAGTCACATTTTGATGGAATATCCTCAAAAATCAGAATAGATCCTATCTTCATTATAGTTTCAACCTGGCAGTGACTCTCCTCCATTTATAATCCCTCATAACCTAGAAATAATAATCATATATAAATGACACATCTCCCCTAGGAACACCTCTTGGGCTTATGTTTAATAAAAGAGTTACCCCTAAATTCTATCTCGAATAGCTTATGGGGTGGACATAAAAATAGATGGAATAAACCAAATTTAAGGGAGGAATTACCCTCATAAATATTAGTAACATAATAAGAAAAACAACAAATAAAAACCACAATATAATATAAAACCAATGTACCAAAATTATTTCAATGTATGGAAATTTTATACAAATATATATAATTAAGGTAGAAAATAAAACAAAACTCTTAGGAGGTGACTCTAGCCATAGTTGTGAGATCTAAGAGAGTAATGTCCATCCTCATCTCCAAACGTTCCCTAGAAACCTAAAATAATAGATTTTTATATATGTGGTTGAGAATAAATGTATACACAATCATATCCCTCTTAAGACCTCCAATGAAAATATAAAAGAATTATACAAATTCTTCAATGAATAAAAAACAAAACCAAAATTACCAATCAGATAATCTCACACCCAATATCATCAAGGTTCACTCACTCAATATCGCAATATATAATAATAACATAATACCAAATAACATTTCTAATGGGATCCCTAAAACCACTTCCCCACTATTTTTTCACACTCATGTCCTAATATATTAATCATTGGTGTTAAGATACCCTTCCTTAGTTGGGTTCTATCACATAATATATAATATCACAACTATTCCACATACCATAGCCACAACGTCAATATCATCCCATAACTATAATCACACATCACATCTCATTCATGCATCACATATCCTATACAATAAGGTATCATAAACATAAATCAAAATAACCTAATAACCTCCTCCTAAAATGAATAACACCAAACATACATCATTGTATCAATACCCTGCAAATCATGTAATTATAAAAAACACTACATTTTACGTCATTATATCTTGTATGATCATACCAACCTCAATCCATCGTATGACATACTACACTTGAAAGGGATCTATGAAGAAGGGAGTGGTTAGACTATTTCCTCTATATCCTAAATGATGTTTATAATTCCCCAAAACCTATATATTTGAGTGTGGGTAAGTTTATCATACTTTGGAAGGGTGAAAATGTAATTACAATAAAATAAAAGTGTAATATATCCACACAGAAGTCCAACCTAAGGGCAATATTCCAAAACAACACTACCTCATATCTAAACTAACAAACTATCACCATCAAATGCTAGTGTTATTGTTAAATACTATTCCACATCATTCCCCACTTTCCAACACAAAACACCATAACCACTACCCATAATTCCCCGATTAATCACATTATATAATGGTTTCTAGATTCCTCATTTAACTTACATGTAACACCCTGAGATTTTATGAGAAGTAATTTTTTTTATGTATTATGTTATACGCAACACCAACGGAATAGTTCACTACACACAACACTATCTTGGCTTTCATTGCAAGCAAGAGAAACCTTCCTCGATAGCTGGCATTGTATGCAATACCGAGTTTCACTAAATGATGATATGTTATTAAAATATTATATAAACTAGCCATTATGAATAGTAATACCCAGTTTTTAAAATTTTATAAATTTTACCTTTCCAAATGGACTTCATTTTTGGTTTCAGAATATCTAAATTAGCTTAGGGTGAATTTTTGGTATTTTTCTGAAAACATTCAATTTTTGAGGAATAGTGAAAAACACTGAGTTATAGTTTAAAACCGAATTTTTATAATTATTTAATTTATTTAAATTTATTTTAGGTCAAAATAGATACATAATACCTATATAAGTTCAATGTAATTCGTTGAAGTCAATTTATAATAATTTTAGATATATAAAAATCTTATTGAACTTTTTACCGTCTTTTACCCACCTCATAAGAAAATTTGAAAATTTATATAAAACATAATTTTACTGCTTCTCTGAGTGGAATTTTAAAAATCTGAGAGGCACGGTTGATATCAGTAAGTAAAATGTTCTTCAATGAGATAAAAAATAATTTTTTGGGGAATAGTAACTTTTTACTTTTATTTACCACGGTTAAAAGGAAATAGGGTAATTAAAGATAAAAATGATATTATTATTACCCTAACACAGGTCCTAATTCTATTGGATAAGTGTAATTCGACCAAAAACAACCTTAGGATTAAAATATGACCCTTTAGGTACACTTGGATTATATTAGGACATTTATTATTATTTAATTCAAAGAAGAGTTAAAAGAGTTAAAATCAGAGTTTAATAACTAAAACATTTTTAATATAGGGTTATACATATGATAAATTCGACTAAAAATATTCATTAGAAATATAAAAATATTTCCTACATAATGAAATTTTACTTATAATTTTTAGACATTATATAATTTAATTTATTTATGAAACAATGATGATGCAGTAATTACCTTATTAATGAAATATTAACATAATTGATGTTATAAATACCCAAATAATTTTAATTTTTGAATTTTTATGAATTATACTAATTTTTTTGGTTAATATAACATATTAAGGTTAGTTAGATGAATTGATTTTGTAAGAACCCAGTTTTTTCTACAAAAGACTTTGGAATATTCTTGATGTTATTCCAGAGCAGCGCCTTCAGACAGTGTGCGATTTCGATCCCCAGTGTGGCCGGAATTAAATTTTCAGTGAGTTCAAACTGGTCACACCAAATAAATTGGGTAACTCATAAATGGTGTTTCGGATCAGAAAACTGATTGTACGGATGGGTCTAGAATGTGGTTTTTACCCTAGGAATGACATAAAACATGTCGGCGCAAGAGGTTGGGACCCCTCGCCAATTAACTGAACGTTAAACGGATAATTAAAATAATTAATTTATTAATTTAATGGTTAAACTAAAAAATATCTTAAACTATTTCTCAGATTGGGAAACTGAGGGCACCGTTGATTCCGGAGCGTGCCGCTTACCCTAGAAGGGGTATAACTTTCGCGGGCACGGGCCTTTTGTGAAAAATGCCGCCATGGGTGTTTTAGTAATTTGGCAGCCTCGGGCGTTGAATTTAATAACTTCTGAATGAGGCCTCGGATTAAAATTTTGAGACCGCCTTTGTGCTCGAGAGGTGGTTTTTCCCCTAGGGGAGGCTTAATCTCGACCCCGCTGGAAGTTTGGGTTCGGGCTGACGGGCGGGTGGTTTAAAGTGTTTTCTATTTAAACACTTAACCCCCCTCACCCTATCCCCCGTGTTTTTCATCCCTAGTGCAAGGATCTCCCAACTAAGGGGGCACTCCAACCACTACTCCACCTCTTCGGTGAGGCGTGGTAGTCCAGAGGATCGTCGCGAAGCTCCGGGCTACGCCCAACAGGTAGGATCACGGGTTTATCATTTTAAACTCCCGCACCTCATTTGAATTCATAAAAATGAATTTAATTGTTGTTTTATCATCTAAAAAAGCCCATAAATACGTATTACTGGTCTTGAGCTTCATGACACTTGTTTCAGATTGAAATTTTGAGTCTCGAGGTGTCCAAAGCGGTCCGGTGAAGTTTGGTGGTTGTTTGGAGTTTTTCTGGCGGCAGAGAGGAGCTCCGGTGGCGGCGTGCGGTGGTTCAGCTTCAGCGGCGGTGGTGGCCACGGCTCACAGGCGGCGAATGGATGGGGTCGAGGGTGTCATCGCGGCTGGCTTCAGGGCGAGGCGGCTGCTCCTGGTCGTCGGTGCGAGGCGGCAGCTCCAGGTGGGGCGAGGCGGCACTCTCCAGGGCGCAGGGGAGCACCGGGGTCACGGCGCGCGACCAATACGAGGGAACATGACCCACGTCTCGTGGGGCTTCACACAGCGGGATGACCGGCCCTATGTGGGTCGGTCTGCAGTGGGTCGCGGGTCAGCGCCAGGCCGGCCGGCCCAGGCTGGTCCCACCCAAGGGGATGCGTCCCCTCTTCGGACGCCCACAATTTTCATTACAGGTGTCCGTTTTATGTGTCGTCTGTGGTAGTGCCTTCTTATCATCAAGGCAATATTTTTGAGATGGTCTTGGGGATTTTTAATTCCCGAGAGGAGGGTTTCGATGGCGCGACACGACGTTAAGTCGAAGGGCGTTTTTCTCAGGGGTTTTTGTTTTGGGCGGTGCGGACACATCCGACGTCCGTTTTGAGTGTCGTCAACTGTGTTACGACCCTAGAATCAAGACAAAGATTTCCAAGGGGTTTTCAGGCATTGAATCCGGAGTTGAGGCCAAGGCCACATGGCCCGTCTTTCGAGCTGCACACATCTTTTTGTAACTTTTTCATTGGACGTCCGTTCGGGGCGTGCGAGTAGTCGTTTTTGGGTGTTTTTCTGAGGGTATTCCATTGGAGCAATCTGCCCGCTTTAATTCTGCACGGTGGTGCGGGCCCCATGAGGGACGTTTTGGAAGTTGGCGGTGATTTCCACCTTTATCACTGGGTTTCCATTTTGGACAAGTTAATAGTCCATCTTGTGTAGTTTTTCAAGAGGATCGCAATGGTGTGATACGTTCGTTGTGATTCGGGACCGGGGTGCGGGTCCCATGTAGAACCCCTCATGCTCGGTTTGGTGAAATGAATCTTTTTCTCCGGATATCCATTCCACTCATGTGAGCAGTCCTTTTGACGTGTCATTCCGAGGAGATCGTAATGGTGTGATGGGCCCGACTGTTTTCAGGGTTGAGGCTCGGGATCAAAGGATGTTGTTCGTGTGTAAAGTAGTGTTGGACGACTTTTCCGTCGGATATCCATTTGAGGCGAGTATGTAGTCTATCTCATGTGTTTTGTCACGAGGATTACAATTGTGTAATCTGTTCAGGCGAGCGGAGCCTCTTCCATGATCTTATTAAATGTGGAAATATAAAAGGTACTTCAGTGTCGGTTCCTCTTGCTATGTTCAAAAGCGAACCCTTGGCGTGAGATCGCGTGCACTCCTATGTGAGTGATATAAATGCTTGAAAAGATGTAGTTGGCCATGCCTAGGCCAATGAGGTGGTAAGTTGGAGTTGTTACCTTTACGCCCTTCGCGTTGAGGTTGAGTGTCGTGTGCACGATAGCCTTTGGGATGGAAACGTGGCATACTCTGGGAGTATGTGAGAACGCTTGTAGGTACATGTGGATGTTTTTACCTGAGAACGTTTGTGCTCTTGGTTGGAGTTGACTTGGTTCCACATGTCGTTTGGGCCCCATATGTGTTCCATGTTCTGTTTTTCATACCCTAGACCTCTCGCGAAGTTGAGGGTCCTTCTGTTCTCATTTGTTCGAATAGCCGGGTTGAGTTTTCCCCTAGTTCGGTTCTTGTTTGTTGACCAGTAAGGTTGAGTTCCCTTGGTTCTGTTATCATTTTTGGACCAGCACGGTTGAGTTTCCCTGTGGTTTTGTTCTCATTTGTTGACCAGCAGGGTTGAGCTTCCCCCTGGTCCTGTTCATGATGGTTTCGACCAGCAGGGTTGAGTGGTTTTCCCCTAGTTCTATTCTCAATGGTTTAGCCGGAAGAGTTGCTTCGTGTTCCCTGGTAGACTTCTTATGGATTCTTTGTGACCAACACATTACACGGGTAATGATTCGCTACCTAGGAGGTTCTTTCCAGTAGGGCTGGCCAGGAGGTTGTTTCTAGCAGGGTTGGCTAGTGAGGTAACATCTAGTTGGGATGGCCAGTTGTACCATCCAGTAGGGATGGCCAGTTGTGCCATCCAGCAGGGATGGCCAGTGAGCTACCATCCAGCAGGGATGGCTAGTGGGGTACCATCTTGCAGGGATGGCTGGTATAGTGGTATTCACCGAGCAGTATCATCCAGCAGGGATGGCTCGAGCGGATCTGGGTTTACCTCCAGTTGGGCTGGGAAGTGGTCCCTGATGCCAGGTTTACCTCCAGCTGGGCTGGGATGTGGTCCCCGATGTTGGGTTTTCTTCCAGCTGGGCTGGGAAGTGGTCCCCTATGACTGTTCTGAGCCTCCCTGCAATGGAGTAACCTTTTACGGGACTGGGCATTGGGACTCATCGATGAATTTAACCCGGTCTCCCACCAGTGGATTTCCCTTTTATGGTACTGGGCAGTGTGTCACCCATCGACTTTTGTCGGGTCTCTCTCCAGTGCGAACTCGTCGACTTCTAGGGATTAACCTCCAGCGGGGTTGGGCAGGGGGTCTCCAGTCAACTTGAGGAGACCTCTTGATTGCGGGGTAGTGACGAGGTATGGTTTGACATTCCCACAGAACTCTCAAGTAAGAGGGGAGCCTTCCCCACCGAGACGCGTCCTTCTGACGCAACCGAAAATCGTACGAGCAAGTCAGTGCTGCCCAAAGAAGATAGTGTCAAGGTGCGGTGATTTGAGCCCCCTTGACTTGAAGTTTGGGGTAGGCGTGTGGGATGCTGGGCATCGATGGTGTTTACTTCTCAAACTATTGGTTACTCACTTTCTTGGGCTGAGCTACGGGATGGAGATCCCCTTATGATATTGTTCGGGATTCTTGATTGAGCATATGAATATGTATATACCTTGTTCCAGTACCCACTTCTTGGGCTTAGTTACTCTCCCTCTAGGAGAGTCAAAGACGCGTGGGGTATGCCACTTGCTTTCCGTGTCTAGATTCTCATGGTTGGACGAGTCTACTCTCCTTCTATAGGGAGAAAAGACTTGATGAGAAGTTAATATTCTCACCGTTTCCATATCCTTGTGTCTAGATGAGTCTACCTCCTTTCTCTTGTTGGGTTGAGCTGGACTCTCTAATGCACTCTCGGTTGTACTCTTTTATTATTCCATGTTCGATCTACTACTCACCCTTCGGTACCTCCTTTGTTGCTCCCTCGAGCCTTCAGGATATACTACTGAGTATTTTTATACTCACCCCTACTTGGGATTTTCTCGCTCATGGTGTTCCCTTGAAGATGATGGATAGGTAGGTTGTGACTTCAGTGTAGCTTAGGAGTTCAGGATCTGAGACCGCGTATGGTGGTCAGAGTCGGGTTCTAGGTGGGGGACCCTTCCAGCTGTTTTTCTTTTGTTTACCTGTAGCCGGGTTGTGGCACCTTTTCTTGTTGGGTGTCTGTTTTCCCCTTTTCTTTTTCAGTTTACCTTCAGCTTTTACCTAGTACTATTTACATGTCGATGCACTTTGTGGTTTATTTATAGAAGTTGATACTTTACTTTCTCTTTTTACTCCACACTATTGCATTGAGTGGGCTGTGTGTGTGTGTGCAGGTACTCAGGCAAAGGCCTCCCCAAGTTTTTTAGCCTTCGACGCTTGTCTCCAGCCCCTGGCCTATGGAGGTGGGCTTGGGGTAGTTTCGGCTCGAGCCCGTATAGGGTCGGGTCATGAAAAAGTTGTATTAGTGGTGGATCTTTCCTTGGGACATTGTTCAAACGTCCCTAAGAAGGAATTGGTTGGGATTTATGGAAATAGTTTTAATGTGTCTCGAGAGCGGCTCTCAGGCCAGGGAGTCTAGTGATGGTGCGGCGACCGACTTATCCATTCACTAGGACCTTGATAACCTGCTTGTCGACTCGGCATGCTAAGACACTTGTTCCAGGAAAAATTGGTTGTGCATCACATAGGATTGATTCTTTGACGGTCATTCTTGAGTCAGCTCCTCGTTGTTGTTACTATTATATACATATATGCTCATCTGACCACGGCACTCCTTAATAACATTCAGGATGTCTCTGCGAAGACACCCATCCAGGATACCGGCTTTGGTTCATGATGATGACCCTGTGAGCTACGAGGCTTCAATCCAGGTCCCATCATGCGAGTCCCTTTCTCTAGGTGGGCCGGTAGTAGCACCCCCGCCTTTTGAGCAATAGACAGCTTCAGCAGAGCAGGCTGAGCTTGAATGCAGTTTGAGCATGCACCGTGAGTTCCAGCGGCAGAGACAGCGGAGGTTTAGTGTTGAGTCAGACCCTTAGGCAGCATAGGTTTGGCTAGAGATGGTGGTTCACCTTTTTAGGATTGTGCAGACACCAGCAGATCTTATAGTGGCTTTGGCCACCAACCTTTTCCGTGGAGTATCTTGGCTTTTGTGGAGTATGGTGACTCAGTTTCTTGAAGAGTCGTCGCTTTCGTGGGGAGACTTTCAGTTATTGTTTCATTAGGATTTTTTCCCTTACTGCATACACTCTGTTAGGATTTATGATCTCCAGCAGTTTCAGCCGGGAGGGATGATGGTGGATGAGTATGTGGCTAGTTTCATAGACCATGCACGCTTTTACTCGGACTTGGTCCATGATGACAACTTCAAAGCATGGAAGTTCGAGTAGGGTCTCCGCAGAGAGATTCGTGCAGTCATAGTATCCTTGGGAATTTCCACTTATGTCGAGGTGCTAGAGCAGGTGCTAGTGATAGGGAGCTTCATGTAGCACTCTATAGTTGGTGGTGGTCGCAGGCTTGACAGTGCTGAGACGTCTGCCTAAGCTAGTGGGTGTCGATAACCAGAACCTCGACGCAGGTGGCTTTCTGATAACCAGAATCTGGGGCGTGGTCATACACTGGAATGGTGTCGAAGGGCACCAGTAAAGCCTGGAGTGCTCCAGTGATATGTTTGTGATGGGCGGGGTCACCTGGATAGGGACTGCCCGACCAGGCGCGCTGAGAATATCGGGCAGGCGGTAAGTGCACCACCGCCGCAGAGGCAACGCCATGATCGGAGTATCGCCCAGAGAGGTGGTGCTAGCGGAGGAGCGGAAGGATATTGAAGTGTAGGATGGCCTTAAGAGGTCTTCCCATCACCACCAAGAGGTCCACATCAAGATTTGGGAGCTGATAGTTAGGACCATGGATAGATGTGATCTTTGGATGTCTACGATCCTGCGGAGCATGAAGTGGTAGGAGGTATGCTCTACAGCTCTTCTACTTCTTGCAGTAGAATTGTTAGACTCTATGTGTGAAATGTTTCTCTCACCCTGATCTTTGTTTTAGTTGTTACCAGGGTGGCGTGGGGAGTCGGTGTAACCCTGTGTTGTTAAGATAGAAGGCGTGTGACCTTTTTCTTTAGTCGATGGTGTTGACTCCCTCGCTCTATGAGCATGTAAGAGTGTCTTGGTTGTGAGACATTGACTTTGAAACCTTGCATGACTAGATATCCTTGGGTGTTCCACCACAGGGATATTCTAAAGGATGGAATCGCCGGGCTTTGTCCCAGGTCCAAATGAAAATTCCAGTCACAGCTTGCGACATAGGGGTTCAGTCGGGGAGGTGAGCTACCCCCGAGAGACTTCAGGACATTTTAGACCATGCGAAGGGATGACAAGGTTCCCTACTGCCTTTCCCTAACCCTAGGGTCTAGAGTGGGTGTAAGACGTCTCCCACATGACTCACCCAAGAAGAAGTATGTGTGGTCCTATGAAAGTCATCGTCAAGGGCATACCTCGCGTGAACAGATCAAACCCTTTGGTCTGTGTTCGGTGACGCGAGACTGTGCATGAGTTCTTCTGGGTACGGAAGAGCCCGGTGCGGGCTTAGTACCTTGTTTTTTTCCCTAGTTTTTCTTTCATAGGATGAAAAGCTTGATGGAGGAATGATGTAAGAACTTAGTTTTTTCTACAAAAGACTTCGGAATATTCTTGATGTTATTCCAGAGAAGATCCATTAGACGGCGTGCGATTTTGATCCTTGGTGTGGCCGGAATTAAATTTTTAGTGCGTTCACACTGGGCACGCCAAATAAATAAGGTAACTCCTAAATGGTGTTTTGGATCAGAAATTTGAGTGTACATATGGGTTCGGAATGGGGTGTTTACCCTTGCATTGACATAAAACATGTCGGTGTGGGATGTTGGGACCCCTCGTCTGTTAATGAAAACTTAAACGAATAATTAAAATAATTAATTTATTCGTTTAATGGATAAACTAAGATATCTATTAAATGGTTGCTTAGATTGGGAAACCGTGGGCACCGTTGAGTCTGGAGCGTTCCGTTTACCCTAGAGGAGGTATAACTTCCGCGGCCATGGGCCTTCTGTGAAAAATGTCGTCAGGGGCGTTTTCATAATTTGGCAGCCTCAGGCGTTGAGTTTAATAACTTTTGAATGGGGCCTCCGATTAAAATTTCAAGACCACCATTGTGCTTGGGAGGTGGTGTTTTCCCTATGGGAGGCTTAGTCTCGACCCTACCTGAAGTTCGGGTTCGGGCCGACGGGCTAGAGGTTAAGTGTGTTTTCTATTTAAACACTTAACACCCCTCACCCGCTCCCCCTTGTTGTTCTTCCCTGGCGCAAGGAGCTCCCAATGAAGGGGGAACTCCATCCTATCCTACACATCTCCGACGAGGGGCGACAGTCTTGCGGATGGTCGCGATGCTCCGGGTTACGCCCAACAGGTAGGATCACGCGTTTATCATTTTAAACTCCCGCACCTCCTTTGAATTCATAAACATGTGTCGAATTGTTGTTTAATAGTCAAACGAATCCCATAAATGTGTAGTACTGGTTCTGAGCTTCCCGATACTTGTTTTGGATTGGAATTCTAAAGCCAAAGGTGTCTGCATCGGTCCCACTAAGTTTGGAGGTTGTTTGGAGTTTTTCCGGTGGTAGAGCGGAGCTCCGGTGGCGGTGTGGGGCGGTCCTGCTTCAGCGGCGGCGGAGGCCGCGACTCTCAGGCGGCGGACGATCGGGGTCGAGGGCATCATCATGGCTGGCTTCATGGCGAGGTGGTGTCTCCAGGGCGTCAGCGCGAGGCAACGGCTTCGGGTAGGGAGAGGCGGCGCTCGCCGGGGCGCAGGGGAGCACAGGGGTCGCGGCGCGCGACCCCTGCGGGGGAACACGACCCGCATCTCGCGGGTCTTCACGCTGCGGGACGACCGGCCTCACGAGGTTCGGCCTGCAGTGGACCGCGGATCAGCACCAGGCCGGCTGGCACGGGCCGACCCAAGCCTGGCGGACCGGTCGGCCCCAACCGGTCCAGCCCAAGGGGATCCGTCCCCTCTTCAGACGCCCGCAATTTTCATTACGGTTGTCCATTTTGCATGTTGTCTGTGGCAGTGCCTTCCTGGTGTCAAGGCAAGATTTTTGAGATGTTATCGGGGATATTTAATTCTTGGGATGAGCGGTTCGGGGGCGCGACACGATGTTAAGTGGACGACCATTTTTCTCGGGGGTTCTTGTTTTGGGCGGTGCGGACACATCCGGCGTCCTTTTGGAGTGTTGTTAGCGGAGTTTCAACCCTAGCATCAAGTCGAAGATTACCAAGGGGTTTTCAGGCGTTGAAGCCGTAGTTGAGGCGTGGGCCCCATGGCCCATCTTTCGAGTTGTACACAGCTTTTTGTAACTTTTTCATTGGACGCCGGTTCGGGGCGTGTGAGTAGTCATTTTTGGGTGTTTTTCCGAGCGCATTGCATTAGCGTAATCCGCCTGCTTTAATTCTGCATGGTGGTGCAGGCCCCACGAGGGCCATTTTGGGAGTTGGCGGTGATTCCCATATTTATCACCGGGTGTCCGTTTTGTACAAGTAAATAGTCCATCTTGTGTACTTTTTCGAGAGGATTGCAATGGTGCGATCTGTTCATTGTGCTTCGGGACCAAGGTGCGGGTCCCAAGTAGAACTGCTCGTGCATGGTTTGGCGAAATGCATCTTATTCTCTGGATATTTGTTCCACTCAAGTGAGCAGTCCTTCTGACGTGTCTTTCTGAGGAGATCACAATGGTGCAATTCGCCCGACTGTTTTTGGGGCCGAGGCTCGGGATCATGGGACGCCGTTTGGGCGTATAGTAGTGTTGGACGAATTTTCTGTTAGATATCCATTTGAGGCAAGTAAGAAGTATATATCGCATGTTTTTTCATGAGGATTACAATGGTGTAATCTTTTCAGGCAAGCAGAGCCTCTTACATGATCTTATTAAATGTGGAAATATGAAATATTCTCTAGTGTCGGTTCTTCTTGCTATGTTCGGAAGCAAACCCTTGGCGTGAGATCACGTTCACTCCTGCGTGAGTGAAGTAAATGCTTGAAGAGATTTAGTTGGCCTTTCCTGGTCCGATGAGGTGGTAAGCTAGAGTTATTACATTTATTCCCTTCACTTTGGTGTTGAGTTCTGTGTGCATGATAGCCTTTGGGCTGGAAACGTGGCATACTCTGGGAGTATGTGGGAACGCTTTGAGGTACATGTGGATGTTTGTACCTGAGAACATTTTTACGCTTCGTTGTAGTTGATCTGGGGAACACGTCGTGTGGGCCCTATGTGCGTGTCATTTTCTTCTTTGCATACCCTTGACCTCTCGCGACGTAGAGGGTCCTTCTATTCCCATGTGTTCGACTAGCCAGGTTGAGTTTCCCCATGGTTTTGTTCTCGTTTGTTGACCAACAGGGTTGAGTTCCCCTAGCTTTGTTCTCGTTTTTTGGCTAGAAGGTTTGAGTTTCCCCCTAGTTTTGTTCTCATTTGTTGACCAGTAGGGTTGAGTTTCCCCCTGGTCATGTTCACGATGGTTTCAACTAGCAGGGTTGAGTGGTTTTCCCCTAGTTCTGTTCTCGATGGTTTGGCTGACAGAGTTTCTTCGTGTTCCCTGGTAGAGTTCTTGTGGATTCGGTTTGACCAACACATTACCTGGGCACCGATCCTCTACCTAGGATGTTGTTTCCAGCAGGGCTGGCCAGGAGGTTGTTTCTAACAGGGCTGGCCAGTGAGGTACCATCCAGCAAGGATAGCCAGTTGTCCCATCCAACAGGGATGGCTAGTTGTACCATCTAACAGGGATGGCTAGTGAGCTACCATCCAGCAGGCATGGCTAGTGGGGTACCATCCAGCAGGGATGGCTGGTACAGTGGTGTTCACCGAGCAGTACCATCCAGTAGGTATGGCCAGAGCGGTTCTGGGTTTACCTCCAGCTGGGCTGGGTATTGGTCCCTGATGTCGAGTTTACCTCTAGCTAGGCTGGGAAGTGTTCCCCGATGTCAGGTTTACCTCCAGCTGGGTTGGTAAGTGGTCCCTGATGACGGTTCCAATCCTCCCTCTAGTGGAGTACCCTTTTAAAGCACTGGGCATTGGGACTTGTCGATGAATTTAGCTAGGTCTCCCTCTTTTGGATTACCCTTTTACTGGACTGGGAAATGTGGCACCCATCGACTTTTTTTGGGTCTCCCTCCAGTGGAAACACGTCGACTTCCAGGGATTACCCTCCAGCGGGGCTGGGCAGGGGTCGCCTGTCGACTTGAGGAGACCTCTCGACTGTGGGGCAGTGACGAGTTGTGGTTTGACGTTCCCCCAGAACTCTGAAGTACAAGGGGCGCTTTATCCACAGAGACGCATCCTTACGAAGTGACCTAAAACCATGCAGGCGAGTCAGTGCCACTCAAAGAGGATAGTTTCAAGGTATAGTGATTTGAGCCCCTAGACTTGCAGTTTGAGGAAGATGTGTGGGATGCTTGGCATTGATGGAGTTTACATCTGGAACTGTTGGATAATAACTTTCTTGGGCTGAGCTATGGGATGGATATCCCCTTACGATCTTCTCCAGGATTCTTGATTGATCATATGAATATGTATATACCATGTTCCAGAACCCAATTCTTAGGCTTGGTTACTCTCCCTCTATGAGAGGTGAAAACGCGCTGGGTATTCCACTTTCTTTCTATGTCTAGCTTCTCGTGGTTGGACAAGTCTACTCTCCTGCTATAGGTAGCGAAGAATCGATGAGAAGTTCATCTTCTCACCATTTTCATCTCCTTGTGTCTCGATGAGTCTACCTCCTTTCTCTTGTTCGGTTGAGCTGGACTCTCTACTACACTCTTTGTTGTACTCCTTTACTATTCCCTGTTAGATCTACTACTCACCCGTCGGTACCTCCTTTTTTGCTCCCTGGAGCCTTCGGGGTATCCTACTGGGTATTTCTATACTCACCCATTCTTGGGATTTGGCCGCACTTGGGGTGACCTTCCAAAAGACGGACAGGTTGGTCATGACTTCAATGGATCTTAAGAGGGAAGGATCTTGGACTGCGTACGGTGGTTGGAGTTGGGTTCCAGGAGGGGGACGCTTCCAGCTGTTTTTCTATTGTTTATCGGCACCATTTTTGGTTTGGCATTTGTTTTCCCCTTTTCTTTTTTAGTTTACCTTCATCTTTTACATTGTACTATTTAGAGGTCGATTCACTTTGTTGTTTATTTATAGCAGTTGGTACTTTACATTCTCTTTTTACTCTGCACTATGGCATTGAGTGGGCTGCGTGTGTGTGTATAGGTACTCAGGCAAATGCCTCCCCGAGTTTTTTAGCCTTCGGCACTTTTCTTCAGCCTCTGGACTAAGGATTCGGGCTTGGGGTAGTTGCGGCTCGAGCCCAGGTATGGTCGGGTCGTGAAAGTTTTGAAGTAATATTTCTGTTATGAATTTAAAAAAAATAAAATACCAAATTGTGTCAAAATTGACATAAAAGAGTTTTTAAAAAAATATTATGTTATTAATTGTTATTCTATTCCTAAAAATCTAATGTTTGGACAGAAGGCATATATAATTATATATATGACATTAATGAACCAATTTGGGTTTGATTGGAATTTTATAGTAAGTTTAATAACCATATAGTGTAACAATACAAGAAGGCATGGTAAAAGTTAAATTATTTAATTTAGAGTTAAATCTAAATGATAAGATTAAAATGGTATCCTAAACATTCCTAAAACCTATTTTTTGTGAGTATTTCAACCGATCCCCATCCTAGCCTCAAAATAAGTCACTTTGGAGCCATTATAAACTGAATATGACTTTATTATAAAATTATATTTTATTTTTTTTCTAAGGTCCCCTCTCCTCCCTTATAAAAGGGCACCTCTTCCCTCTCCACTTTACAACATTTTTAGCCTTAAATATCAGCCAAACCCTATCCACTTCCCTTATCCCCTTCCCTAGAGACATACTAGAGGTTCTGGTCTTCTTCAAGGCCAACTTTAGTGTCCTAATAAGAGGTTCAGAAGAGGCGCATCGAAGAAGAAGTAATATCTGTTACCAATTATTTCACATTTATTTCTTCTTATACTTCCTCTTGATTTTTTGTTTCATTATAAAGTAATAACATCAGTATCACTTATATGCTGATATTTTATTATAAAAATGAAACAACCGTATTTCACATTCTAACCATCCTACGTAAAGTGAAATCAATGCGCGTGCGTACATACGGAATACCGTCTCCACGCCGTGGTGTAATCAATTTTTTCACCACTGCCTTACTTGGATGGGTATAATGGTGTAAAGAATAACTATATATGGTTATTATGACATGATACTAATTCTGAGATATTCTATCATCCACTTCAATACAATTCCACAGTCATGGGAATGATATCATCGCTCGTGTGTACGTACGACTTACCGTCTCCACGATGTGATGCGACTCGTTCTACAAGATCTTAATTGAATAATCATTATATAAAAGAACTGAATGAATAAATATGATATATATTACTCTAAAACCATTCTTTAAATTAGGTATCTATAACCTAAAAATAGGAATAAGAATTTATTCCACAAAACATGCATAAGAACCTAAAGAAATGAACACCTGAATAACAAGTAGCAATGAAATATTACTAATAAGAAGATATGAATATGGCCATATATAATATCATAACAATTAATATGATTCTATAATAATTAAATGACATTATTTAAATAATTATACAAGAGTTCCGTATATGTACGAAGAATATCGGACCTAAGGTAAAGGAAAATATCACAATCTCATTTTTGTCAGAGATTGTATATACTTCCTAATTTGTTGGGGCATATTTATCATCCACATCCATGTTTCCTCAATATGTAATATTATTTATATCCTCCTAAAAAAATTTAATCCAATTTTACCTATTGGTGAATTTTTTAGTAAAATATATGAAAGGAATCTTTTGTCGTTTTCATTACGAGATGCTTTTTGACTTTTCTGACCAAAGTATGAGAAGAATGTTCTTTTAACTTATACGGCACGAATGGATTTTTATGATTTCATATAACATTATTTCCATGAAGATTCCTTTACAAGTTTTCAAGTTTATTTTTAATTAACTTCTTTTTGTATAAAATTGCATGACTTTTTATGAAAGGAAAAAAATTTGAAGTAGAAAGGATATTTTCCTCAAGAATGGAGGTCAAGTCTTTTATCAAAATTATTTTCCATCTAAGATAATATAGGGTTATGTTTCTATCCCTATTTTTATATTGATTTGATTATGTTATGATGGAATTATTATGTCTTTTTATCTTATATGGATTATGTAATGATGGAATTTTGTTTAAGAATCCCATTTTTATTACATGGGTTATGCTATGATATATGATTTATGATTTTGTGGCACACAAAATAATTGTTTCATTATGAGATGGGTGGGACCTATATCTCCCCCCAATTCATTGGGTAAAGATTTATATCTCATGAGATAGACATGGGTGGAATGGAAAGTTAATCTGGTTCAGTGATACCGGACTGAAACAAGGAGTGAACTCAGTTTAGAAATGGACTTTGTCCACTATGATAGTCTTGGAAACGAGTCTTGACTAATATGAAATGATTTTATATGATTATGTGTGTATGCCAAAAAGTTTCATGTTTTATTTTTTGGGATTACATTTCACTACCATCCAATCTAATGTAGTAAATGTTTTATTTGACTCTGGATCCACCCACTCTTTTTTTCTGAAGAATTTTCTAAGGGTATCTCCATACTACCTCAACAATTAGCTGTTGATTTAGCTGTGACAACTTCTAATGGCACAACAATTGCATCAAATGTTTATAATTCTTCATCAATTGATTTTTGTGGGAAAGTGCTTCCTAAAAATCTTGTGATCCTTTCTATATGAGAATTTTATGTGATTCTTGGCATGGATTTTCTTCCCTTATATGGATCTCAAATCGATTGCCAAATAAGGGAAGTCACATTTCATATTTCTGATCAACCTATGATCATCTATCGATGCGATGATGAATATAACCTTTCAGTGGAAATTTCTTCCATCTTATGGGTCTTGATTTTAATAAATGAAGGTTATTTATCTCATATGGTTGTAGAGAAAATAATGATTAAGAATATTCCCATTGTATGGGAGTTTGATGATGTCTTTCCAGAGGAATTTCCAGGTCTTCCACCAAATCGTGAAGTTCATTTTTTAGTAGAACTCATACTGGGTGATACCCCCATTTCAAAGACACCTTATAGAATGTCCCCAATTGAGTTGTAGGAATTAAAGAAGAAACTCCAAGAGAATCTTGATAAGGGATTCATATGACCTAGTGCATCACCTTGGGGAGCACTTGTTCTGTTTGTTTAGAATAAAGATGGATCAATGAGACTCTTCATTGATTTTAGAGAGCTTAACAAGATCACTATCAAGACCAAGTATCCTCTCCCATGCATTGATGAGTTATTTGAACAACTACGTGAAGCTCAATAATTTTCCAAGATTGATCTTTGTTCAGGGTATCATCAATTAAGGGTCAAAAGGTAGGATATACAAAAGACGGCTTTCTATGCAAGGTATGGACACTATGAATTTATAGTGATGCTATTTGGTCTTACTAATTCCCCTTCTATCTTCATGGATCTATTGAATAGAGTCTTTAGAGACTATCTTGATCAGTTTATGGTAGTCTTTATAGACAATATTCTTGTCTATTCAAAGAGAAAGGAAGAAGATGAAGATCACTTGAGAATTGTATTAAAGACCCTAATAAAGGAGAAGCTTTATGCCAAATTTACCAAGTGTGAATTTTGGCTTCAAAAAGTTCCATTTTTGGGTCACATAATCTCAAAAGAGGGGATATCAGTGGATCCTATAAAAAATAGTGGTTATCGAATGATGGTCAAGACCAGCAACAGTAACTGGAATTATAAATGAAGGTGAGAAATGTTCTTGAATTCCACATTGATTGTGATGAAATAATAAGGTTCAGGAATCAGGTTTGTGTTCCTCCCATCCCAGAATTAAAGAAGGAAATATTGGATGAAGCTCATAGTTCTTCATTCTTTATTCACCCTGGAAGAATGAAGATGTATAGGGACCTGAAGGAGTACTTCTGGTGGGATGGCATGAAAAGAGATGTTGCTGAATATATCTCTCGATGCTTGTTTTGTCAGCAAGTTAAAGGTGAGAGATAGAAATATAAGGGGTTGTTACAAATATTACCCATACCAGAATGGAAATGAGAAAACATCACTATGGACTTCGTCACTGGACATCCTAAATCATCAAAAGGCAATAATGATATCTGGGTTATAGTTGATCGTCTTATGAAGTCAGCACACTTCATTGCTATTAGAGAAGATTTCTCTCTTGATCAGTTTCCCAGGATATATGCAAAGGAAGTGGTAAGATTTCATGGAGTACCACTTTCCATTATATTTGATCGAGATCTGAGGTTTACCTCAATGTTTTGGTGAATTCTTTAGCATACTCTAGATACAGAGTTGAGTTTCAGCACTAGTTATCATCCTCAGAAAAACGGTCAGTCTGAGAGGACAATTCAAACTCTAGAAGACATGTTGAGAGCTTGATCTATGGATTTAAAAGCTGTTTGGGATCAACACCTACCTTTGGTGGAATTTTCTTATAATAATAGCTTCTACTCTAGCATTCAGATGGCTCTTTATAAAGCTCTCTATGGAAAAAAAATTCAGAACTACAACTTGCTGGGATGAAGTTGGGGAAAGAAAGCTATTAGGACCTAATCTTGTTGATGAGATGGCAGAATAGGTCAGATCTATTCAACAACAAATAAGAGCATCACATAGTCAACAAAAAAGTTATGCTGACAACCAAAGAAAAGAGCTAGAGTTTGAAGTGGGTGGTAAAGTGTTCTTACGAATATCTCCTTGGAAGAGAGTAATGAGATTTGGAAAGAAGTGAAAGTTGAGCCCTATGTATATTGGTCCTTTTGAAATACTGGATCATGTTGGGAAGGTAGCTTACCGATTGGCGCTTCCACCAAATCTCTCTCAAGTTCATGATGTGTTCCATGTATCTCTCCTAAGAAAGTACATACATGATCTTTCACATGTACTAAGCTCAGATGTTGTACCGCTAGAGATAGATCTTTCTTATAAAGAACAGCAGATAGAGATTCTGGATCGTAGTGAAAAAGTTCTACGAAACAAGACCACTCACTTGGTTAAAGTTTTATGGAGGAACCACCAATTAGAAGAAGCTGCATGGGAACTTGAGGATATGATGAGGGGGAGGTATCATCATCTGTTTATTACGAAGTGACAAATTTCGAGGGTGAAATTATTTTTAAGGGGGTTGGAATGTAACACCCTGATATTTTATAAGAAATATTTTGTTTTTAGGTATTATGTTATACTCAACACCAATGGAATATATCACTACACACAACACTTTCTTGTCTTGCGTTGCACGAAAGAGCAACCTTCCTCGATAGCTGACATTGTACGCAGTACCGAGTTTCACTAAATGACGATATGTTATTAAAATATTATATAAACAAGTGGTTATTAATAGTAATACCCACTTTTTGAAATTTTATAAATTTTATCTTTCAAAATGGAATTCATTTTTGGATTCGGAATATCGAAATTAGCTTTGGGTGAATAATTGGTACTTTTCTAAAAACTTTCAATTTTTGATGAATAGTGAAAAACAATGAGTTATAGTTTAAAAATGATTTTTTATAATTATTTATTTTATTTAAATATATTTTAGGTTAAAATAGATACATAATACCTATATAAGTTCAATGTAATTCATTGGAGTCATTTTATAATAATTTTTGATATATAAAAATCTTATTGAACTTTTTACTGTCTTTTACCCTCCTCTTAGGAGAATTTGAAAATTTACATAAAACTTAATTTTACCGCTTCAGTGAGTGGAATTTCAAAAATCTGATTGACATGGCTGATATCAGTAAGTAAAATTTGGTTCAATAAGATAAAAAATAATTTTTTTGTGAATAGTAACTTTTTACTATTATTTACCACGATTAAAAGTAAATAGAGTAATTAAGGGTAAAAATGATATTATTATGAACAAAAAACATGTCCTAACTCTATTAAATAAGTTTAAATAGACCAAAAACAACCTTAGGAATAAAATATGACCCTTTAAGTCCACTTGTATTAGATTAGGACATTTATTGTTATTTAATTCAAAGAAGAGTTAAAAGAGTTAAAATCAAAATTTAATAACTAAAACATTTTTAATATAGGGGTATACAAAAGATAAATTATACTATAAACATTAATTATAAAGATAAATATATTTCCTAAATAATTATATTTTACTTATAATTTTTAGACATTAAATAATTTATTTTATTTATGACACAATGATAATGCAGTAATTACCTTATTAATGAAATATTAACATAATTGATGTTATAAATACCCAAATAAATGTAATTTGAGACTTTTTATGAATTAAAATAATTTTATAGGTTACTATTACATATTAGGGTTAGTTATGTGAATTTTTTTCGAAGTAAATAATGCTGTAATGAATTTAACAAAAACAAAATACGAAATTGTGTCAAAATTGACATAAAAGAGTTTTTAAAACAAATATTACATTATTAATTGTTATTATATTTATACAAATAAAAGGTTATTCCAAAATAATGATATAATAATATATATGACATTAATGAACCAATTTG
Source organism: Viscum album (assembly GCA_963277665.1). Taxonomy (NCBI): domain Eukaryota; kingdom Viridiplantae; phylum Streptophyta; class Magnoliopsida; order Santalales; family Viscaceae; genus Viscum; species Viscum album. The sequence continues at coordinate 1,664,384,456 of OY728152.1, read as the reverse complement.
GGATAGATTGGAAGTTTATAGTATTTTTAATAACCATATAGTGTAAGAATACAAGAAGAAACGGTAAAAGTAAATTATTTAACTTAGAGTTAAATCTAAATAATAATATTAAAGTGGTAACAAAAACTTGTCTAAAACCTATTGGTTGAGATTATATCGACCCATACCCACCCTATCCTCAAAATAAGTCACTTTGGAGCCATTATAAACCGAATATGACTTTATTATAAAATAATATTTTAAGTTTTTCCAAAGGTGCCTCTCTCCTCCCTTATAAAAGGGCACCTCTTCCCTCTCCACATTACAACATTTTAAGCCTTAAAGCTCGGATAAACCCTATCCATTTCCCTTATCCAATTCTCTAGAAACATACTATATGTTCTGGTCTTCTCCAAATACCATCTTTAGTGTCCTAAGAGGAGGTTTAGAAGAGGCACGTCGAAGAAGAGGTAATATCCTTTACCGATTATTTCACATTAATTTCTTCTTCTAATTACTCTTCATTATTTTTATAATTATAAAGTAATAATATCAGTATAACTCATATACTAATATGTTATTATAAAAATAAAACAACCCTATTTCACCTTCTATCCATCCTACGGAAAACGGAATCACCGGGCGTGCGTACGTACAGAATATCGTTTCCACGCCATGGTGTAATCTGTTTTCCCACCACCACCTTACTTGGATGGGTATAATGGTGTAAAGAATAAATATATATGTTTATTATTAAATGATACCAATTATGAGATATTCTATCATCAACTTCAATACAGTTCCATAATCATGGAAATGATATCTTGCTCGTGTGTACGTACGACTTACCATCTCCATGATGTGATGTGACTCGTTCTACATGATATTCATTGAATAATGATTATATAAATGAATTGAATGAATAAATATGATATATATTACACTAATAATATTATTTAAATGAGTTTTCTATAACCTAAAAAGAGGAATAAGAATTTATTCGACAAAACATGTATAAGAACATAAATCAATTAACACCCAAATAACAAGTAGCAATGAATTATTAATAATAAGAAGATAAGAATATGGCCATATATGATATCATAAAAATGAATATGATTCTGTAATAAGTCAATGAAATTATTTAAATCATTATACTGGAGGTTTGTATATGTACAATGCATATCAGACCTAAGGTAAGGGAAAATCTCACAATCTCATTTTTTTTCTAGATTGTATATACTTCAGAATTTACTAGGGTATATTTATCATCCACATCCATGTTTCCTCAATATGTAATATTATTTCAATCCTCATACAATTTTTTTTAATCCAATTTTACCTATTGGTGAATTTTTTATTAAAAGATATGAAAAGTAATCTTTTTTCGTTTTTAGTATGAGATGCTTTTTGACTTTTTCGGCCAAAGTACGAGAAGAATGTTTTTTTTAACTTATATGGAATGATTGGATTTTTATGATTTCATTGTACATTATTTCCATTAATCTTCCTTTACAATTTTTCAAGTTTATTTTCAATTAACTTCTTTTATTTTAAAATTGTATGACATCTTAAGAAATGAAAAATGTTTTTGAAGTAGAAAGGATATTTTCCTCAAGAATGGAGTTCAAGTGTTTTATCAAAATTATTTTCCATCTAAGATAATATAGGGTTCTGTTTCTATCCCTATTTTTACATTGATTTGATTATGTTATGATGTAATTATTTTCATGAAGTTCTTTTATATTATATGGATTATGTTATGATGGCATGATGTTTAAGAATCCAATTTTAATTGCATTGGTTATGCTCTGATATATGATTTATGGTTTTGTGGAACACATAAGAATGGTTTCATTATGAGATGGGTGGGACCTATATCTCCCTCCAATGCATTGGGTAAAAATTTATATCTCATGAGATAGACATGGCTGGAATGACAAGTTAATCTGGTTCAGTGATACAGGACTGGAACGAGGAGTGAACTCGGTTCAGAAATAGACTTTGTCTGCTATGATAGTCTTGGAAATGAGTCTTGACTAATATGAAATGATTTTATATGATTATGTGTGTAAGCCACAAAGTTTCATGTTTTATTTGTTGGGATTACATTTCAATACTATGATTTATCCCATGTTATGATATTATGATCTCTTTTTCTAGTTAAGACTATTAAAATGTTATGTTCTTATAAATATGATATGATTGATATTTACTTTGTTTACCCTTAGTGAGCATTTGAGCTCACCCTTTTGTATGTTTTCATTCCCCCAGGTCAGGAATAAGGGTATTAAGTAGGATATTCCAAAAGGGACTCTAGATATGATGAAATAAATGGGAGACAATGTAGTTGTTTTATTAACCAGTTTTTTATGTTTCCCAGTTTCTAAAAACACTATTCCTATACGGTCCTATCATGGTTTTGTGATATTTTGTAATAAGTATGCTTAAATTCTGAAATAAAAGCAATGCATTTAAAGTTTGGGCCATTATATTACAACATAAATTATCTATTATATTAAATTACATATTTAATTCCAAACCACTCATAATTATTTCCCACATTGAATCCAAATATTACCACACTATTTCATTTAACAGTATTTCAGTTAATGGTCATGGTTCATTCAACTCCATCCCACATCATTTTTATGTTTTCTTCATTTTTAATCACAAATTTTATACCAATGGGAAACTATAAAATAACCCCACGTAAACCAACTATCAATCATACCAACCTCCATATATTATTCCAATGGAAAACATAACAACAGCGCTAAACATCCACATTACACACCATTAACCATGTCATCATTCCATTTTACCAATCATACCCCCCTTGCTAACCCTGGCAAGGAAACTACAACACAACTGCACAATCCACTCCAATATCCCAAACTATTCATGAATAAAATCATGAACAATTCCACAAAACAAATTATAACATGTTATCCCATCAGTAAAAAAAATATTAATCTAATCATTAAAATAATACCACACTTCCCCTTTTTAGTCATTTTTTCACCCTAAATTCAATATCACTTTCGTGGATGAAGACACAATAATCTAGTTATTCCAAAATAAATTCATTACTATATTCAACTCATTACCCTGATATAAAAATTGGTTTAATTCATTAAATAATATCTATAGAATATGTACATATCTTTGAAGAAAATATCTTCCAAAAAACAAAGGGTTTCTACTAATCAAAAAAGTAATATCATTATAACATAAAACCACATGAGATTCACTCAATTCCTCTCCATTTATTTAGTAAAATGTCTTATCTTTATTAATATAATCATTATCATCTAAAAAAGGAAAAAAAATCAAAATTATACATTAAAAATTAAATAGAAGATTATTCTTGAATCCCCTACCCCAATTTATGTTTCCATAATCATTTTGTAAGGAACATTTGGCGAAGAGATGATCACCAGGGTAAAATCACATAAAATAATAATAAATAAGCCAAAACATAATATTAACTACTAAGGAAAACACCCTAGTGCCCCCCCTAAATAGTAACCAATATCTATATACTTCCCTAGGATGAGGAATAAATTTGGAACCATAAAGAAAATAATTGAAAACTCACCATTTGTCATGAGAAGATAATATTATGAAGGATATAGCCAATGCCAATTCAAGGAAACTAAATGGTATCTAAATGGGTGCCTATATTTTTCTAAAATACGACGAATATGATGTAAAAAAGTAAGATAAATATATAAATACAAATTAATATATTTAATGTAAATTTTTCTGTTGTAGGGTGGCATAACACAATCATTCTATGATGGTGCTAATTCTAAAAAAACATCCATAAATCACACTAAAAACACTTCATATAACTCCCCTATTAAAAAAATCATCTTTTTTTATTATATTTGATGGAATAAGGAAATTTCATAAGCACGTGGTTTCACTAGTCATATAATCCTTTGAATCCTAAACAACAGTGCCATAGGATCACCATGTCGCGATGTCTCCCAAAAGAATAACCAAGGAAATTATTTCCTCAAGCATCTGCAGTGCTACAAATCTCTTTTCACCATGACACGTGAAATGTAAAAGGGTGATTTTAAGGGAAATAAAACTAACATATGGTTCATTTCTCAAAACATATGATTCTACACATTCCCTAAAATCTATCTCTGAATCCATCATGTCACGACACACTTTTATCACAGCACAACTAATTTTCTTCTATGAAACAACATAATTTCTAAATATTTTAACCTACACATTAGGGTAATGAAACCCCTATTCATCACAACTCATGATTTATAAATCCACCCACTGCTATATTAATCCCTTTGAAATATGGCCATTTAGGCCACATCATGACGCATTCTCCCTAACTAAAAACTCATTTCCAACTTCATCCATCATTTGATATAATTTTCTTTAAAACTTTAACTCCTAAATCATGAAAAGTAATGGGTAAAAAATATATATTACATTACGTCATATGCTATTCAAATTATTATCATCCTTGAGAATAAAAACCATAAATAGAATGAAACCAATGATTTCCAACTAAAATAGACCTTAGTGAGATAATTCTCGTATAGGAAAAAGCCATCACCAAATCAAAAAGTCATAGGAAATAAGAAATCTATTAAAAATCTGTAACTAATTAATCAAATCAACAAAATCAACCATTAACAATAATCACATTCAATTTAGAACAAAATTAAACACCTCATCATAGCATAAAACAGGGATCAAAACAACTCATTATGGTGAGTTCACATCCACATATCATTCACCCATATATAGTAATACAACTCACCATACTTCCACAAACCCAAAGCAAGGGAATAAATCACATGTGTAGATATTTATCTTGATGATATTTATTCTTGACCAGTTATACCATGAATGTCTCTTTAGTCTCTATATATAAAAATTCCCAATCAATGACATGGGATTCAACATAAATATACTGATTAAGTTGTGGAATATAAAATTTATCATGGAACTAATATAAATGTAGAGGGATAGATTACCGATAATCCACCTCATCAACACAAAAAACACCATAATAGGGTCAATGAATTTGGTTTAAATCTTAATCCCATAGAAAAACCTCCTCTATCGATGATAAGGAGAATCCCTAAAGAACACATGGTTTCTAACATAAAATCCTAGGTGTATCCTACTTCTATCATCATAATGATTCTACTGGTTTTTTCCATCTTTATCCACTTAAAAATCAGCTAAACTTTCTCTACTATGCTCTGAATTGTGTCTCATCCCCTGACTACTAACTCATAAAAAGTAGTCTCGAACAACAGATACCAAAAATGTCACCAGTACAATGCCTCAAATGGATCCATTCCAATATAATATTCAAGACTATAATTATAGGAAAACTCAACCAACAGTAGGTGATTCACCCAATATCCACCAAAATCCAAAACACAAGAAATCTTTATAACCTCCAGTATCTGAATAATATTCTATTCATACCCATTAATCAGATGAATAAAAATATTTTTAAGGTATATTTGGGATACAAAATTACATTAAAGACCTCCCATTACACATATGGTATAATAAGAATCTCTATCAGAGACAACAGTCTCTAAGGCACCATGAATCCTCACAATCTTTTCCATATATCACCTTTCCAAAAGAAATAAAAGAACATGACTATTTGATTTCCAAGAAGTGTGTTTACTTCATCAATTGATCAAAAATCACCCAAATGACATCACATCCTCCCTATTCTTGAGGTAAATTGGTGATAAAAATAATCAACATAACTTCCAACATACACTCAAGAACATCCAAAGTCTACAACAAGCCACAAGAAATATGATAAATACCATTTACTTACTGGTAGAAAAAATATCATGATACAAAATACACTACTAATATCTTCATCCTAATCCACAAAATATAACACGATGGGGATTGATAAATCTTAGATATACCATGATGCACTATCAAGAGTAAGCTGTGGAACTCACAAATAATCTCCCCAAATAGGACTAACAGAATAAACATTATCCCCTGAAATAACATCTTATGATGATCATCCTCTGACTATAACTTTAGGGTGTCTAAATCAAATAAATTTCCATTCATCACCTCTACCTCAGATTCCTCCCACAAATACTTCAATTCATGTTGAACCAATGATTGTTAAATCATCATCTGGTATATGAAGCATATACCACTAATATTCTCTACATTATGATGCATTATTATAAGCTCCTCTATATATTTTCCAGAATCTTCATACTCATAAAAAATATCTCCTTGTGAATTCCTACTCAATACATCAAAAAGGTACTGTCTCATTATTAGGTTATAGAATATATAAAATTCGTAGTGTAGAAAGAAAATTATCCACTATCACTAATGCAAACTCATATCTCATTGTGAGGAAAAATATCTCAAACTCTAATGATATTTGAAGGCCACAAAAGCACTCCTAGATATAATAATGTCATTATATCCTAATAGAAAACACTAATGTTTTCATGTTCAAATCATGGGTGGCATAGTTACACTCACCGGGACATAACTATTTATACCAATATGAGATCATTTATTTTTACCGTATATGGATGAAAGGAAACCCAATATTATATGCATAATAGAGAACCATGAATGTCACTCAATTCATAGGAAATCATAGGATGGTATTATTGATCAACTTTACCTTAAGGTAGTCCAAACCTACCTAAAACAGATATGTCTATATCAAATATTAGTCTTTTATAGTCAACAATATCAATAGGGAAACAATTTGAGATAAATAGGACATAAACCTTCAATAAGAAATTATAAAATCAATGAAACTATAGAACTTTGCAACATTATTAGTTTATTCTGAAGAAATAACTACCTTAATATTCAAAAGATAGACTACTACTCCATGTTGAGGAACAATTATCTTAGGAAATTCATCTCACATATTTTGAACATTCATTTTGATAAATTCCTAGAGAAATTATTTTTCTTATGGAATTTAAAAACCACCCTAACATTATTGTAATTCTCCTCCCCTGACCCCAAGTATTAAATAATTTCATTGATAAAAATATCCATGAAATGATTTAGGAACTAATGGAACATGATGTTTAAGAATTCCATGATAATAGATGGGTAAGTCCTGAAACTGAATAGCATAATGACAAACTCAAATTTCCCACAAATACCCCAAAAGTTAATTTTATGATATCCTCCTCCTCCAACCTCATTTGGTGATATCTATAACATAAAAAATATTCAAAAATTTATCTACTAATTGACTAAATCAATAATCCTTATAATGGGATAATACTTCTTGAACATCACCTAATTTATCCACTAATTGTATATACATATCCTAATACCAATATCCACTATCTTGGAGAATAATACTTATTTTCACCCACATTGATACACTAAGATAGATGAAAACCATATGCATCTAGCCATAAATTTAAACCCACAACTCAAACAGCATATAAGGTACCATATGATTAGAATAAATCAATATTAGAAAACAATTATGCTTCAAATATATCCCAAATTTGATACCACATCGAGGGTGTAGTGTCACATCTTCATCAGGGAATATGTCTAAAAATTTCTCAGTGGATCTAGGTGAATTCGCCACCTTTGTCTCTATTGAATCCAAAGATATATCCCCCTACTAAGATGATAATTATTTTGAACACCTAAAAACCATATAATGGCCCAAAATTACAGAGAATACCAAACACTGTCCCTCGTCATCACAAAACACCACTCACCTATGAAAAAAAATCACTGACCATTTAAATTGATTATGACTAATAAATTCCATTGATAATAACATAGATTTTTAAAATAAGAAATACCAATATGAATTATTTTTCCACATAATAATCTCAAAACCCCATAAAACATCACGTAAAGTCTTCTAACACCCAACATCCATAGTCAATACAAGGGGCTCTAGAATCCTCTCCACCTTGAGTTATAATAAATGTACCAAGTTAGGTGAAAAAGGATTTATAAATCTAATGAATTGGATAAAGTGGAATCCAAGATAGAATAAAACTTGATGGTACCATATATAACCTCTTTCCTATGTATCATCGATATTTCTATGATGTAAAGCTTTCCACACCCATCTCCTCTACCTTTCTACAGATGGGAACCATCATAACTACACTTAGAACTTTGTCTCTGAGGTAGGGGGAATCATATATTTATCCTCCACTTTTTTTGTATCCTCTTAGTTTCCTAAATCTCTATTGAATCTACTACTGAAATGGCCACTGAATTATTGTTGTGGAGGCTAGAGTAAAAAACATACCTCCTACATCAAACTGGATTCCAAAAACTGAGAGGCACTAAAACCCTAGATAAGCATGTTACACACATTTAATATACATATGGATATAGAACCTTTTAGTTGAATGAAAACATTTATCTCCATAGAAGAACATTTCAGAAAACTACTAATGTTAAATCCCTTCTAGTCAGATACTCAATTACCCTAAAGTCTAAAATTATCCACGAACCACCCTACTCTTTGGAGATCTACGATGACTCCCCTCATAGGTTAATCATGAATATAAATGTAACCTCTTGATCACTTGAAGCTTCTTTGGAACTTCCAAATACATAGGCAATATAAATATGGTGATTTCATATTCAATAATTGTGCATAGTGCCTACTAAAAATACTATACTCTAGTATCTTTATTCACTAAAAGATCAAGGTAATGTGAATTAGATTCTTAAATATGATCCAAGGTTCCCACACACTCAAGATCCCTATAAAAATGGAGAGAAACATATTCTCCTTTTCCACCCCATCATCGATGAAAGCAATTATGAATGAAACTACATTATAAAATCCTTTCATTAAACATCTGACTCATTTTTCTCCCCATGTTACAAAATCATCCATTGGAACACTTCCCTATATCCAATTAAACTAAAGGAAATCTAGATCTCATATAACTAGAGCTCGGTATCTAAATCATACAATCTCCCATCATGGTTCACTAAACCCTAATATTAGAGATAACATATCTTCATACTCCAAGACTCATCCTCTTCAATAGATTAAAAAATTTGGTAGTCAATAAGATCATCATATTTCACCTCAATAACCTAGAATACATGTGGATGATGACTAATAGGCATCACTATAAATAGAATGAAAACATCTAAATCCAAATAAGATAGAATACATTTATTATGAATTTAATTATTATTTTTTCAAAATTCCCCAATATCATCCCAATTCAAACACAAGAACTAACTAGTATGATGCATGTACCTCTCCTATGTCACATCCCCACAATCATTATTATGTCACCGGGGTTATTTAGAAATCCTATGTCCCTTTCATCAGATCATAAGGGATTTCAAATGATTATTTTAAATCCAATATTCCTTACTTTATCCTATACAAAGTTTTATTAACATGGTTTCCATTCCAAACTCATATAATTCACACTAGTGACTAACTTCAAACTCCATATTAACTATTATCTATAGATTTAATACAAATTTTTCACAACCTATCCCCATTGGGATCCTCTCCAAAACCTATATTGAAGAATAAAGTAACCTCTTGAATTCTACCAACAACTGTTCATAAGGTGGTGAATAACGCTGAGGGTATAAATCACACATATGGGTGGAATTTACCTCATAAATATCAGGAACAATTTAAGAAAAACAAAAAGTAAATCCCATAATATAAAACAAAAATTATATCCTCTAATAACCTTAATGAAATTTAATTTCATATAAATATATATCTCGAAGATAAAATATCAAAATTAAATCATTGGTTCTAACTCTAGCTGAACCTCCAAACTCTGAACTAGAAATGTCCAGTCCGATCTCAAAAATCTACATAGAAATCTTAAAAAATATTATATATATGTTGGGGTGAGAATAAATGTATACTCAAAAAAATATTCAAAAATACCTCTATTGAAAAATTGGAATAATCTTACTAATGATTCAATAAATAAATGGTAGAGACAATAAGAAACTACTATGAAAACTAACCGCCAATCTCACCAAGAATCACTCACCAAATATCTCATACAATTATAATGAAATAATATCCCAGAATATATTACATGTAAACCCTTAAACCACTTCCCCACTAGTTTTTTGCTCTCATGCTCCAAAAAAAATAGTTTAGGAGCTTCTAATCTTTTCTATAGCCTTCTTTCATCATACCTCATATCACAAACATTAAACATACATTAACAACATCATAATCATATTCTCATTTCCACCATCACACATCTCATCTCATTGAGGCATCACATTCCTAGTGAAACATAGTATCATAAACCTGAAGGACATCATCCTCATTCCCTCCTTTTACCGTGCATGACCCAGACCATATTTCATTAATCAATACATCAAAGGGACTACTGATACACTACATAATACATGTTAATAAATTTTATCTTTTATTATCATACCGAACATAATCTTCATTATCTTATACTACACTTTGAAGGGAGATTGAGACAGAGGGAGGAGTCATCAATCCATTCCCTTACCAATCTAGAAATTAGTAAAAACATGTAAAACCAAAAAAAAATTGATGTTTGTATGGTTATTATACATAGGTGAATTGAATACAAATACAAAGAAAACAAAATTATAATATACACATTCACAAATGAACTAAGGTAATTCATACCAAAATAGTAATGTAACACCATTATAGCCACTACACAACAACTACCACATGCTACCATCACTACTAAATATTATTCCCCAACAACCTAATACTACATAATTGGGATATATGTAATTCCCCGACCACAAAATCCCGGAGTCGATGCATTGTTTTAATACATTGGTTTGATTACAGGGAATCAAGCCTCTAAGGACCAATTAGTTTAGTATTCTTGGAAAATATATTACATACATGGACGTTACATTACACATTCAAACATAAAACACAACATAAATAATCCATTGAGAATTCCATTATGCACCTAGAATAACCCTATATATAGAACATAATACACCTCTTGGAATCCTGTAAAACAAACAAAAGAAAGGTATGAGCTTAGATACTCAGTAAGGGTAAATAATTTAGCGGAAGCTATAAATGTTTAAGGCAAGATGTATAATAAAAACAACAGTCTTTTAAACATAAACTTGAACATAATATGTAGAAAATAAATCAAACATTATCATATAAACATTCACTTGTATATTCTACTAGTCGAATAATCACATGTAATAATTAATTTCATAATGAGGGAATGCCTAATGTCGGACATCATTACCACATAGTCAATGCCTCATGCCAATACTACAAATAAAATTTTTCTCAAGGCCTTCTCCCAAGACACTGGTTTTTCTCATGAAACCTACCGATGCATCGAGGGGCTATAGTGGGCCCCACCCATCACTTTCAAAGTCCACTACATTCTTCATAGGAAAGTGTTGAAACATTACATAAACATTGGTATTAAAACTAGAATATGAAATGTAAATAAATCAACCGTAAAATGTGAAGGTTATAAAAATAAAACATCCATAGTCAAACATAACGTAACTCATTTGATATAATATGGAAGATTTTATAATAATAAATCATCCTTAATCAAGAATAATATCCAATAAATAATGTTTACATTGTTGAATATGATCGGTAAATTTTTTTTGAAAGAAATATACATTTTTGTGAAATCATTTAAAAGTATCACATTTATAAAGGAAACCATTTAAAAGATATTTTTGAATAAAAATTTCCCATACCACTTTGAATCTTTTTAAATAAATTAACATTTTAAAACAATCATGTCCATATAAATAAATCCTTAAAATCATTTTGAAAACATGGACATTAATGAGAAATATTTAGAAGAATAAATATTTAAAACATTTAAAATGATGTTTTAGTTAAAGAGTATAAAAAAAGAATAATTTGTAAGTTTCTTTTATGAAACATGGATATGGATAATAAATATGTCTCACAAAATACTTACACATAAACAATCTTGAATAATAATGAGATTGAGGAATTAACCCTTACCTTGCTCTTTTCTTTGGTGGATGGTACGTTTAACCTCTTGTATAATTACCATAGTATGTTACTAAATTATACCAGAACAATATTAATATTTATTATATCATAAATGATTAATTTATGACTTTATACAACCCATTTAACAATGATTTCCATGATAAATTAACATTTTGGGTAATAATCGCTTTCTTTATCGTACGTGTTTTTACTTGTTATTCTTGATCGCATCATTTAGATCATGATTTAAGTACCTCCAGAATACAAAAAATGATTTATATATAATATATATTTATAATATAAATTTTTATAATAGATAGATATATGTAATGGAAAACACCATTTATGGAGATGGTAGGCCGTATGTACGCATAAACGTTGTTTCCGTTTTCAAATTGTATTGAACGAAAGTAAGTGTATTAGTTATATGTAAGTACACACACACACACACACATATATATATATATATATATATTCAAAAGAATTATTATTTCATATATTACATAATTATTAATAATATACATTTTTATAATCATTTTTGAATGGTGAACAAGGAAATAAATCTCATCACGTTATGGAGACGGTAAGCCGTGCATAAACACGAGCGATGATATCATTTCCTTAATGATTAAAAGTTATGGAATTGTATGGTATATTAATTTTACAGAGAAATTATCATGTTATTTTCATTATTTATATACATATTACTCATCCTTATATCCATCCAAATAACATAGTATTGAATAACAAATTACACCACTGCATGGAGACGTTAAGTTGTGCGTACGCATGGAAGGTGACATTATCATTCATAGGATGGATAGAATAAGAAGTATGGTTGTACCATATTTATAATTAAATCATAGTATTTAGAAGTTACTGGAGTTATTATTTTGGTATAGAAATAACAAATAAATAGAATGTGGAAGAAGAAAAGAACTTTGAAAGAGGTGATAAAATAATTACCTCTTCTTTGGGTGTTTCCTTTTAATTTAACAAAAGTGCCCCTTAGGTTTGATTTTTATCAAGGTAAGGCATCTAGGACAAATTGAGGGATTTTTGGAGGAGATTTTCGTGGGTTTTATCCAAGCCAAATGGATTTTAATGTGTTATTTTTAGAGAAGGGTAAATGCCCTTTTATAAGAGAGGGGAGGGTCACTTTAAGAAAAGTTTGAAATATTATTTTATTATAAAACAAGTTTCGGTTTCTAATGGATCAAAATTGATTTATTTTGAATATAAGGTGGGGATTTGTCTAAATCATCTCATACAATAGGTTTTAGTCAAGTTTAGGTCAACATATTAACCCTATCTTTAAGATTTAACTCTTAGTTAAATAGTTTAACTTTTACCATGTCCCCTTGTATTCCTATAATAAATTGTTAATAAAGATACAATAAATATCTGAGATAACCCCAAGTGGTTAATTTTTTATATATCTAACCTTATCTAACTCCTTTGTACGAACCATAAATTTTTAAAAATATTATATAAATTAATAATATATTATTTGTTTTAAAAACTCATTTATGTCAACTTTGACACTATTTGGTATTTTGTTTTTGTTAAAGTTATAAAAACTTTATCACATCAAAAAATAATTATTTAATCGACCCAAACATGTCATAGTAACCAATAACATTCGTGTATGGAATAAAAAGTCTCAATTTAAATTTATTTTTATTTTTAAAATATAAATAATTTTTATCATTCATTGATAATGTAATTACTGCATCATCATTGGGTCATAAATATATTTAATTATTTAATCTTTAAAAATTATAAATAAAATACAATTATTTATTAAATTTATTTATATATCTAATTAATATTTATAGTCTAATTTATCTTATGTAAAACCCTATATTAAAAAGGGTTTAGTTATTAAACTTTGAATTTAACACTTTTAACATTTCATTAAATAAAATAATAATAAATGTCCGAATCTAATCCATGTGGATCAAAAGGGTCATATTTTTTTCCTAAGGTTCTTTTTTATTGAAATAAATTTATCCAATAGAATTAGGAAATGTGTTATGGTAATTATAATATCATTTTTACCTTTAATTACCCTATTTAATTTTAACTGTGGTAAATAAAATTCAAAAGTTACTATTTATTAAAAATTATTTTCATATTATTGAACCAAATTTCAATTACTAATTTCAACAATGTCTCTTGGATTTTTTTAATTTAATTCACAGAAGCGGTAAAATTACGTTTTATGAAAATTTTCAAATGTGCCAAAAAGGTGGGTAAAAGACGTTTAAAAGGTCAATAAAATTTAGTACATCTAATTTTATTATTAAATGACTCCAATGAATTATATTTAACATATATATTAATTATATAACTATTTTTACTTAAAATAAATTTAAATAAAACAAATAATTATTTAAAAAAAAATTGGTTTTAAACAACAACGTAGGGTTTTTCACAATTGATCAAAAATTGAAATTTTCAGAAAAATACCAAAAATTCAACCTAAGAAAATTTTGATATTTCAAATTAAAAAATGAATTATATTTTACCAAATTTAAATCATATAAGTTTCATTAATTAATTTAAAATTAATTCTCATTGTCAAAACCAAAAAGCGGGTTTTTTAAAAGTAAAAACAATTAAAAGATTGACATGTGGTTATGTCAAATTTAAATGGGAAATTAATGATAATGACATAAATTATATTAAATGATAAAAATAGCATATAATTTTACTTCCAAGCCATTCAAAATCGTAATTTAACAATATAAATTATTTTTGATTAAAAAAGTTGTTTTCAATTAAAATTTAGTATTTTTCATTATTCACCAAAATATGAATGTTATCAGAAAAGTTCCAAAATTTTATCCAAACTAAATTTTTATGTCCTGATTATAAATAATAATTTAGTTTCATTAAATTTAATATATAAAAGTGTCAAATGTTGGTTTTAAAAATGGTACGCCATTAAAAGGCGGTAAAATTGCATTTTTAAAAAAATACTTCTTTTTTCTTAAAAAAAATGTATTTGTTCTTATATTGTGTATAGGAAATACATAATATCGATTATAAAATTATGTGAAATATTTAAAATTCAACATTCAGTTAATAATATACATAACCACTTTTTGAACGGCTAGTTTGGTAATATGTGGTGCACTCGAACTCAGTGTTGTCTATAGTGCATGTTATTGAATTACTTTGAAGAGATAACGTACCATGAAATATTAAGGTGTTACATGATACCAATGGTTCATAACCATTGGTATTACTTATAGAACCATTTGAATATAAAATAAAAATATTCCCTAAAACCATTGGATATAATTCAATCGTTACAGTCCTATGCCAATGGTATAGAAAAAACTGTTGGTATATACCCGTTGAAATTTCATTTTACCAATGGTTTTGATGAAACCATTGGTATAGTTAATTTTCAATGATTTTTAAATTATATGGTAAATACATATTCCAATTTTTTATAAACCATCGGATTATCATTTTTTGGATTCAATCGATACTAATAGTTTCACTAAACCATTGGTATAGTTCTATACCAACTATTTTCAAAATGTTGGTATGGACCACCTATACCTTCATTAGAAGAATCAACCACACCTTTCCAAATTACCTATAGAAGTCACAAAATAGGTTTTAACACCCCCATTATAAATTACCTACATAAATCACCAAATAGTTGCAAAAAACATCACCAACCACTATACAAACAATGATAACACAAAAAACTAATTAATGCATTCAACTAGTGACATCACGCTTTTCAAACAAAACATATATTCATTCACACCAAATCTTCAAACTTCATGTGTCAAAAATATTAGTAAAAATGTAAAGGTTCAATCTCTCTCTCTCATCACAATCAATATCATCAAAATCTTTTTCATCATTATCATCATTGTTGTCATTATCATCATAATCATCATTATCATTATCATCCTCACCATCATCCTCATTGTCACCATTACCAATTACATCATCTTCTAGACGACCACTAGTACCATCACCTATTTCACAATATAACATATGGATAATCGATATATATGTATTATAATCTATGATAGTATATAGTATAGGTGAAGGACATAAGGTTTCCATAAATTTCATAAGTTCGTCATTAGAATAATGATTATGTTCATTATATTTCATGGATATTTGTTGGGCCTCTTCATCTTTGGTTAGATCATGTGCTATATTTACATGATTTTTTTCCAACATTGTGTTACCATAACTAGAACCTGAAGTTCACCAATATCTAGTGGGTACAATACACTTCCCTGGTCGATAGTGTACTCTCTCATGGTTCCCATCTCTTAATACCAAATGAAAATGGTCATTTGGACCAAATATTTTATCTTCCATCTCATAGAGGGACCCCAAAGAAAATTTTACAAATATAAATGTACAATTTAGTTACAAAATATATATCAAAATTATAAATTATAAAACTAAAACTTACAGTCTTGTATTTTATATGTTAATTTACCATTATTATATCTTTCTTCTTTCTGCTCGAGCAAAACAATTCTTCCCATGGAAAACATCCTATAATATTCAATAATTTCCTCTATGATGAATATAATTATAGAAAACCATTAGTAAAAATTATTTATTCATGTGTCTCACAGTGAAAATAAAAAACTCTAGCAGAAATTCAAATTTTGTTTCATAGAAATGTCATGAAAAATTCTTATAAAAGTAATAGAAATTGAAAATTAACTCAGTAGTCAAGATGTTTTTTAAAAAATAATAATATTTTACATTTCTAGGATATTAATACATAGTTCAGTGCATATCAGTACATAAATTTTATCATATTCTACGCACAAACACTCTCCAAAAAATGAACAATAAGGGTCCTGATTTCCATATAACAATTGATGTAAGAGGGTATATTTTACAATAATAAATTTCCAACTAAACTAATGGAACCATTCATAAACCATTTTACCAGAGGAAAACTAAAAATGTTCATAGGTAAATTTTGATGATAAACACAAGCATTTATTTTTCATTACGTGTGAGATCTAGTGAATCCAAATATGATGTATGAACAATCTCTACATCTTTCTCTAAAATTGTCCTTTTTCTGTTAGAAAAAATTTTGTGTTTTTGTTTTCAAACACTGAACTCAAAAACTATTATTCTCCCTATTTTTTAATCATTTTAGGATATTTTTGTAATCACATTCAAAAAAACTAACCACTTTATATTCAATTCTAGAAGAAAATAACATATGTATAAGTGAAAAAAACACACTTTCCATGAGAAATCCAAATCGTTTCTATAGAAAAAAAATTCAAATAAAAATTCAAATGTTACATTAGTCCCCTAAAAGCGATGAGGAATGTTCCATATAGACATGGTTTAAGAATATGGTATGTTTGATTAATAAATTATAAAAAAATATAAACATTTTAATTATGAAAATAAGCACGTTAATGTTTAATATAATGATTAAAAAGTCAATAAGTATTGAAATATGTATTTTAAGCCTTTTAAGGGAAAATGTAGTTAATATCCCACTAAAAAAATTACCTTTAAGCTATAATCTATAATTATTTAGCTATTTCATTTATCATTCTACCTACTATAAAATAAAAATATTTTTCCAATCAAATGGTATATTATAGAAAGTTTTATAGGATGGAATAAAATATAATATAATATTTAAATAATTCATAACATAATTTGGAAAAGATAATATAATTGGGTAGTAGTTAACTAATAACAACTTATTTACTATCAATTGTTTTTTTAATTAATAGTTAATTTTTTTTCTAATTTCCTGATATTTTTGGAATTAAAAAGTGTTTAACAATGTTTCGCCCTTATTTTTTTAAACATTTCATGAACTGTTTGAATCTATGTTGTTATCTTATTGGTATTTTTATTTCAAGTGTTATAATTTTTCTACCATATATTCATAAATAAGGATACCTTGAAAAGATTTTGAATTGAAACTAGATTTTTGGAATCATGAATGGTGAGGGTTGAGCTGTAATTGATATCTTTATGTTGGTGATTTTTTGGGATATGTTTGAAAGATATGTATAGTAAAATAATGTTGTCCCATAGATTATGTGACATTTCTAAATTTGTTTATATAACTCATGATATATGTTTTAACATCATTTTCTACCTTGGAGGTGGTATAATGATGATGGATGATGCAACACTACCCCTTGGTAGAGGCACTTTTTTAGTTCTCTTATATATTTGAGATGGATTCTATTTTCATTATATAGAGAGTTGATTGTATGAATAAGCATAAAGTAGATATTCTATTATTGAAATAGATTTATCAGGTTCTAAATATCACTTTCACCTAAAGCAATGTGTGTATAAATCATCTAGAGTTAGTTTGTAGCTATGTTCCCTATATATGAGAAATTTTAGGTGTCTTACGGCATGTTAGTTGTATAGTTTTTTTTATTTTTCAATATGAAATCATTAGTTTGAACATTATGAGGCATGGTGGGTCTACCAATTTTTTATAGGTGGTTATCTATGGTTTTTTATGTGTGTTTTTTCATTAGATAGTAACCATACACCTCTCTTTAAAATACATTGGTGTGATTCTGAAGATAATTATAAAGTCCTATTTAAAAATGTGTGTCTGTGTTGAATTTCTTAAAGTAATTAGTTCTACCCGTAGTAAAATTATGAAGAATTATTCCTATTTATTAAAATCTTTTTTCAGTATACATAAATTATTTTAAATCTCCTGAGTATTATTTCAAAGGGGTTACTATTTTGAAATAATGTTTCTTGAGGAGAAAGGAGTTGTTAGAAATAGGCTGGTTTTTCATTGTTGTGTTTGGTTTTTCCTTTTATTACTATATTTAGATTCCCTCATTAGTGAGGTTCATGTTTTGATCTATTCAAATATTTTTGATATTTATAGAAGCTTTATTTATGAAAATGAGTTGGAATAATAGACTAATAGTAATAAAAAATTATGATATTATGTGGTTATCTTGGTCAATATCTTGGATGATAATAAATTTAACCTACTATATAAATGAATGAGTTGGTATGAAGAGGAGAATAAAAAATAGGTTTGGACTCTATAATGATATTTCCGTGGTTAAAAAATGAAATTCTATAAAAATGGGGATTGAAGTAGTGGAAAGCCTATAAAAAATCAAAATAATCCCATTACATGGGGAAGTTCATCTAAAAATGATGATATTATTTAAGAAATTGTTGAATATTATAGTAACTTCTATATCCCTTAATCATTTTATTATGGACAATATGCATGATATTATTATAATTATTGATCAAAATATTCTTATTGAGAGCTTCAATATCTTGGATTGGGACAGGTTAGGCTACATGTTCATGGAAAATAACATCAAATAAACTAATGTTGAAACCCTTTGGTGATGGTATTTATTTATCTATTTTCTACATAAGGAATCAGAATATTAATTTATGTTTATAAGAATACAATGTGAAATGTTTTAAATATATTATTCATGTTATTTCCCAGAATTCATTTATCAATAAGTGGTTGAACATGATAATTTCTCTATTAATTTTATTATTTTATCAAGCCAACATGGTTCAACAAATAATTTTTTCAAAATAATTTGATACTCTCAAATGGGGCTTCATTGTGTACATCCTAATGAAATGTGGTCTTTCTTTTGGAATCACTAGAATCATGTGCTAAAACTTTCAAATAACGAGGATTTTGTTTTAATAGTGTTGATTATTTAGTGAGTGATAAGTAGTGATCTATATTGATTTGTTTAAATCATAATATGTAATTTAAACATTTAAAAGGTATTTTACATGATGTACTTTCTTTTTTGGGATTAATAATTGTTGTATTCCACTAAAATGTAATTCAAATTTGAGATTAAAAGTGGTATAGGTGACTAAATCATGTGGTAGTTTTATGAGAGATAGTGATTTATTAATGGGAATAAGAAATGGTTTAAATAATTTTTTAGTATGGACATTTCAGTGATATTCAATTTTATTAAGTAATGAATTGCATCCTATAATCTTATATAAATCCCTAGGTCCACCATTGAGTTACAAAGATTTTTTTACCACTTATGGGAGTTTGTAGACATAATTGGAATAGGATTTAAAAAAATTAATAATATTTAATTACTAGTTGTAAGGTTTAAAATTGGTGATTAAATTATTAATTAATAAAATCAAGAGATAAGTCCTACAGTGGTGATTTTGGGTAGTGGGATATAAATTATGATTAATTTTTTGGAATTAAATATGTGTTCGGTATGGGGTTATTTAGAAATTAAATAATGAAGTGAATTGAATACCATGTTTCCAAATAGAGTGAATGTTTTCCTATTAATCACTTTCATTACACAACCCTATTATGATATAATTTTTTCAAAGATTAATTATTTACAAACATCTATTGTTTTATTTATAGATATTAATAAATCTATATCTTTAATTGGTCTAATTTTTATTTTTAATTAATTATAATTTACTTTATTTTATTATATTTTTTCATCATGTGTCTCACACACTAGTTATACCTAAAATAAAATTATTTTTTGGTGATATTAACCATATGAAAAATGAATATATGTGTTCTTATTAATCCTTCATTATGAAAGGTTGGGACTTTCTCAAAATTTAAAGGAATAGTTTAGGTTTAGGGCTTCCCCATAGTAAGTTTTTCACTCATTAAAAATATAGGTTGTATCTATACTAGAAAAAAAAGGTTATATTGAGTTTCTTAAGCAATGTGAGAAAAAAATCATATTTTAAATAATTATGAACACTATTCAAAATTCTTATGTCATGTTATCAACAAACTATTTAATCTATTTCTTTTCATAAATATATTGTAATGTTAATTAATTTAAATATACACCAATAAAGATGTTAATAAAAAAATTCTAATGGATTTATATAATGTATAATTGAATATATTTTATTTCCAAAATTTATTTAAGTATAAAAATTATCTACGAGATTTATACCTACATCCTCTCATGTTCTATCATAATAGTTAACCCCAAAGTGTAAAGGTGTCTCTTAGAATCCTTGTTTTTATATTTTTTTTGAAACTTCCTTAAAAAATCAATAATAAAAAATAGAGTATTAATGAAAATAATCATAATTTTCATTCAAAAACCTCAAATTTGATTAATACCTTAAACTCGGTAATCTCCCAATGAGAAACAATTTACTGATAATGTGCTACTGAAAAATCAATCATGATTGTTGTGGACTCTAATTCTATACCAAATCTAAAAATCCATCCACTATAAAACTCATACTAACATTCTCTCCACATATTACCTAATTTCAGGAGTCGTACAGTCCTCACAACCTCACCATAAGGAAACTTATATCTAAGATGGAATCAAATTGTAAATTTATATAAATACAAAAATTATAATATAACATTAAATAAAATGAATTTTCATACTCATATTTGAATTTAAGTATTATCCTTTACTTCATTTTTATGGTGTATCAAGGATTTTAAACTGCTAATAATGACATTAAGAGTATTTTGAAAGTGTCTCCATAAAAATCCAACATTTTCACCCTATTTTCCAACTCATTTTATTATCCTTGTTTTAATCAACCATCATCTATCTGAAGTATTTCCACTCCTAACACATGTCTGTACACACACACCTCCTACTGGTAGATCCATATGTGAAAGAAAAAGTAAATATTATATTAATACATCTTATGATGAAAAATAAATTATGGTAAAAAAATACTAGGTTTTTATAAATATTCCAATGTTAGGTATATTAGTGGTTACCACTAGTTCCCTGGGCTCTAAAGGATAGTTAACCTATATAGTAGGAGTGGGGTCCAATTTCTATTCATGAGGCATATAATGTGTTATATTAGAAGTCAAAGGTGAATGAACGTAGGAGATTGGGGAACAGGAAGTATATATAAAATAAGTTTCCATATTCATCTATAGAAAAGAATAATATTGATGGGGATTAAGATCCATCATTGGATAAGGGAATGAAATATTATGTGGATTTGAAATAAATGGTAGAGAAAATATAGGTGGGATAAATATATTAGGTTCTTCTAACAACCCGATAGGTAAAGAAAGTGTTCTTGATGGTATATCTGATGAAGGGACGGTATGATCAAGTATGATG
Organism: Viscum album; assembly: GCA_963277665.1. NCBI lineage: Eukaryota > Viridiplantae > Streptophyta > Magnoliopsida > Santalales > Viscaceae > Viscum > Viscum album. The sequence continues at coordinate 1,664,362,322 of OY728152.1, read as the reverse complement.
AGTGGTGAGAGTAGCTCAAGGACCGCCCCTCCCCCCAAATATCATCGAGATGATAACTGTTATCACTTGGTTTGTTGAAGAATAATTATCTCTCGAGAGGTGGATCTTGACTAAAATTTAAAAACAAAATTAATCAAATGAAATCATATGTGAGTGATATATATATTAGAAATAAAATACTCACAATATGAACTAGAGGGGTAACACCCATCTCCCTTATGAGAAAATTAATATCTGAAATCTTCTTCAAGTGTATATCTTCAATTATTTCTATTTACTTCATTTGAAAACAAATATGAATTTAAATATAAATTCATAACTAATGTGTAATTCAAACAAAAGAGAATATGTGACATGACTTAATTAAGTAATACCAATTTTAAAAGAAAATAAAGGATATGTAGTGATATAAAAAACCATATTATATTTAATTGGAAGAATATAAAAACATAAATATGTTTCATATAAAAATCAAAAGATTTTAATTATCATGTTTAGCATGGGTATGATATAGTTCTCTTCAATTTTCAATTTGATACAATTTAATTTTTGTTTGGTTACTAGGTTCATTTTGGTCAATTCATTTTGCCTTTCCGCCATTTTTTGGGTAAGGTAATTTGGTTCATATTTTGAGTTTCGTCAATTTTCTATTTTTTCATTAATTCGTTATTTTCATTGGTTTTAATTTTCAATCTGATTAGTTTAATATTTTTCAATTCAATTCATATTATTTTTCGTTATAATTGAATTGATTAAAAACTTAGTTTTTTAGCTTCTTATACAATTCAATTCAATATTAGAAAATGAAACTCTAAAAAATTAAAACTAGTATGTGTTGAAAATTCCCATAAAGTCCAAGTTGGATAAAAAAATATTTGTAATGAATAGTCAATAAATTTTAATAGTACTAACCTGAACAACCCTTGTCAAGATAAGACAAAATAACTAAGAACACAGATAGATGATTCTGTATATTTTCTTCCACAAATTGAGGTTCAAAATATTCTCTAAACATTGAACTATTGGATTCATCATATGTAATAAATTGATTGGGGCCAAAATGGGCATTAATGGTATCAATTTCATCATCAACATCATCAAAAATATATCTTGCGATTATTACAACAATGACACAAAATTTTTCTTGTAGAAGATATTTCACATAAAAAACTAGTTACTTCATTGATACCAATATATAAGTATCATCAATAAAATGAAACATTTTCAAATAAAGGTATAATATCTAATGCAGTGTAATACAAGTCAATTTTGGTAGTTAACATGGCACCGTTATGTTGTGTTCTCATGTTTATTTCTCATTCTTTGATAAAAAACATTTACCCACTAATCACAATTGATTTTAATTCACGAACAAAAGAATTAGGACCAAAATACAATGATCTGTTTTCCCACAGAGAGAGTTATTAGGAAAACTCAATAACAAAAATATAAATGAATAATAAAATTAAAAAATATTAATTTTATTAATTTTTTAAATTTATACTTATACATTGAATTTCAAATATAATGAAAAATATTAGTTATCAAAATTCTATCTCCTTATAAAAAATAATTATTGAGGATTTCTAAGAAATGTTTTTTATGTAGACATCAAAAAAAATTAGTTTGAAAGTTATATAAAATTACATGATATGAGATAACTTATACATGCTCAATTTACTTACTTGATGTATTAATTTAACAAATCATAGTTAAAAAAACTATGTGATGTGCCATCACTTTCTCTTTAATTCATAATGTAGTCAATTAATATGATCTAGGAATTACCCTTATTTTAGGAAGTGATGAATAATTGGGTTAAATTTTCTCATAATTATCCTCTTTATTTCTCATTGGTATGTTCCGTCTCATAGTCACATCAATCAAATATATTGAACAAAAATCCCCACGTTGTTGATTCAAATAACATTTCATGATATAACCTTTGGGATGATTAATGTTTTGGTCATAAGACATCAATGTTTTCATACTTATTTTCATTTGATACATTCAAATAAAGTTAATAGGTCCTCCAATAAGTATTTCAGTTAGATAATGGACAATTTGATGCAGCATGCAGGAGAAACATTATGGATGAAACAACTCATACAAAATTAATGGTGCCTCCTCCAACTTTTTTTGAAAGAAATAATTGGAAAATTTCCTAACACAAACATCTCTATAAAAATGGAACAACTTAATAACTACCATCCTTTAATTATTGGATATTAAATGATGGGTTTTTTGGAATCAAATCATGTAGAAGGATCTACCTATCATGGGTCTTTTAAAGATTTCTTCTTCATCTCTCTTTTGTTGACACGTTTAAATATGTTTCTTTAATATCCACTAGGAACATTAATAGTCTATAGTAATTCTATAAATTTAACTTTTCTATAGGTTTCATCACATAAGAATCACAAGGAACTTCCCATTTATTTTCCCTCATACACACACGATGTAATTATGGTCCGATACCCCAATCCAATAAGTCACGATGAGATCATAAATCATATTTTTTTAATTTCGTGGACATTTAGAATAATTTAGAGAAACATTTAACATATATTTTTTCAATGTTAATTAATTATAAGAAATTAAATAAAAATAGGTTGAACAATAAGGTAACTCAAAGAATATAATTTTATTCTTCCAATTGTATGTGGTTTCTTTGCAAATCATTATTCTTTTGTAGATATTTAATATAACTCATCTTGAATGAAAAACTGGCATATTTAAATTTATAAAAAAAATTAATTCTAGATATATGTCCAGACTTATTTTTGGTCTCTATGGTATTGTGAAACCTTTGACTATTATTTCTATATGGATGATCAATTGGAAAGAATCATTGATGCCCATAAAACTGAAAATAAGGTGATATTTAAGTCTTCTATATAGTGTATTATTCATAAAAATAGGACATGAAATTTTTCCATTCATTCTCCATTCAATCATCACCGCATAAGAAGTAAAATCATTTATATTCCACAAAAGTTTAGCACGCATCTAAAATATGTCTTCTGCATAATAATATTTTGTTTGAACACCCACATTCCAAACATGCTTCAAATATTTTATTAAAGTTTTAATTTATATATATATATATATATGATTTCATGGATCAAAAGTTAAAGGTATGAATATAAAAATGAATGTGGAGGATTGTTTCATACACTTTAGTGGAGAAAGTTTATAATTTTTTATGAATAATTTCTATGTGTTTTGTGAAATAAGAATCTACCCAAATGTATTAAAATCATCACATGATATACCCAAACTTTAATTACATGAATCATCTCAAAATCAGGATATCGAGATTCATATTTCCTTCATGCTAATCCATTCGCAGGATGAACGAGATCATTATTATCTTTCTTTCTCTTAATATCATTCCATCTCGTATTTATTGATATTTTATCAGACATGAAATTATTCTGGATTATTGGAATCAATTGAAAACATCAAATTACATTATTTGTATCATGTTATAGTTTTCCATCAATATTTTTATTCCATATGGGTGTACCATATTTCATACAATCATTTTGGTTAATATTTTACACCGTGAATAAGTTTTAATCCTTTAAACAAACATGAATTCTTTTTTATGAAAATATATGTTCATATACTAACTTCCATGAAATATAAAGTTTTGCAGTAATATCTATATCATCTGGTGATAATTACTTCAAAAAGTTGATTATATAATCAATGGTAGTACTATAAATCCCATACATGGTTTTCCTATGAAATAGTTAGATTAAAAAATCCAACATTTTCATTTTACCACATTACTGATATACTAGAGTTCTGGTAGCATCATTAAATTTTTCTCCCTATCAACATCACCATTTTTATTACATTCATCATTTGTGATCTTATCGACATATTCATGGGTAAACAAACTTTATTTATCATGATGACTAATAAATTGAAATTAGTTTTCTAGTAAATTCTCTGATCCATTCCTCTCATTCAGATCATGGTCATTTTGATATTTTATTTTCTCCTTTTTGTGATACCAGACTTAGTAGTTTGTTTGAAACCATATTTTTTATATGGTAGATAACTTCTTCATGACTTAACAAAGGTCACCCAACATAATTATAACTTGGGTAGTGTATATAGACATATTAGAAGCATTGTTAAATGTAACAAATAAAAATATATCCAACTTGTTTTGAAAATATATTGAGATCCAATTAGTTTCATACATCCAACTTCTATCCATTATATGAAAAATGTTATATGGCATGTTGTAAAAGAAATGAAATAATATTGAAGTTAAATCAAAAATATTTTTATATAAATTATAATTATTTAGTTAATAAAAAACTATAACTAAAACACTAGTCTATATGATAATCCTAATATAAAAGACAAAAAAAATTATAAGGAACCACTGTAATTTCATAAAAGGACACATATTGTCTTGTTTTTTTATGTATAGTGTATTTTTGTTCTATTATTTTAATTTTCTAGACTTTTTCTGGGTTTTCGGGATTGGTTTGACAATAAACATGTGTCATCTAAATATTGTGTCATATTTTTATGTCCTTTCATATATATTCCAATAATGGATGACAGTTTTTTGGTCTATCGGTCCCTCTATTCCTATGGTCAAACCAAATTTTTTGAATCCCATGTGTTTGGTTTATTTTATATTCTAAGGGCGAACTAACTCCAATCTAGTAGGTGTTATCTAATTAATTAATGTCACTCTAAAAACAATTTTATTATGATTATGTAATTGATTATATTTTTATGTTTTCTTGTATAGAATGTTATATAAGCCTCATTGTACCCATTATTTGTTAAATATTTTTGTATACCTTAGAATGGTTCCTAATTTTTTGTTTAGTGTTTTCTATCTAGTGTATTATTTGAAAGACATATTTTCAACATTCCATATCTGGATCCCTTCTTGTTTTTTCTTATAGAATATGTTATGATTTGGTAACCAAATAAATCTACTATTTCTTTATTGTTAATGTATAGATAAGATGGTTTTAAACATCCTTGTCTAATTTATTTTTGATAATTTTTCCATGGTATACTTTTTCAATATGTAAGTAGTAAATTAGGGGTTTTAGGGTTTCCAAATTAAGAAATAGATTTCTAATTAGAACTTAAAATAATGGAAATGGTATTACAATCTTATGTCTTCAATGAGAGATGGTTTTAAAAGTGATTGTTTTAAAAAACGAGGCATCTCTTATAAAGTGAAGTTATGAAATACATTTTCTTTAAATTAAATTGTGAAACAAGTTTATTCTTTAATTTATTGAGTTATTGATATTTTATTTGATCAATGATTTTAAAATATAAATTTTATTTCACTATATCTATATTTAACGAGAATCTTTTTAATGAATTTTAAATTAAATATATGTATAGGATACCTTCAGTAACTTTTATAGCAGATAGTATTATATAAGAAAGGGTCGTTCAGTAATAGTTTTTGATGATTTAAAGTATATTATAGTGTCTCTTAGGTAATATGATCCCTTGATATAAAATAATTATTCTCTTTTTTGAGATTCACACATTATAAGCATAATGGTTATTAAGGATAAGTTATAACATTTTATTCAAAATTTATCTTTTGGATACTAAATTAATTTTGGAATGAGAATATGATCTGGTAGTGTTAAAGGTCATGTTGTCTTTGTGGATTGAATATGAATAATATTATAGGTGGTTAGGGATGTTTAGGAGAGTGTTAATATTTTTGTGTCTATTAGATGTGGTATTCTATGGTATCTTGTATTTTGGGTTTCATTTTAGTGGTTTTATACAATTTGGGTTATCATTTTAGAGTGTCATGTTATATATTAATATTTATGGTGATTATTGGGACTTCCTTCCTAGGTTTTAGCAAGTCATTGGTTTGTATTCAAATTTGGTTATTATGGTTCCATGGGAACTTCTTTGAGATAGTTATGGATTATTTTCTTGGCCATTTCTTAGGATGGTTGAAGGAACTTTTTGGATGCATAAAGATATATAATGAATAAGGTAGTGGGTGTCAAAATTTTAAGTTAATTTTTATGTTCATACAAGAATATGTTGTCCATTATATTCCAAAATTAATAATAAAGAGTAGTAAATTATATTCATAAATGTAAATGAATCATTTCTGTATGTTATTTTCATAAGTCAAATATAATATTTTGAAAATGAGTTTTAGACTGAATAGTGTATTGGATGGATTAGTACTTATTTTTCTTTAAAAATATGTCATTAAGACATGGTATAATGATTCCTATGACGTGTTTTTCTTTTATAATTTTAACACACAAAATAAATCATGACTTAGAATGGATTCATTCTTTGGTTTATATTATTTATTATATTTTTTATATAGAAATATATAGATCGAAACATATCATTTTTCATTTATGAATTTATATCCTTGACAAATACCCTTTCTTTTTTGTGTGATCTAATTAAGCATGTTATTTATTTTTTTATAGGAAAAATTAAAACACCAAGACAAAATGTTCAATTAGTATGAACATAACTTATTAAGTACAAATTTTATTAAATCCTTACAATTTTATATTAAGGGTGATCGTTTAATCCCATAATAACTAGAACGAGACATAATTCAAAGATCCAAACAATGTAAGTTTAGGGTTTCATTGGTGGGGAGGGTATAATGGGGTTGGATAGGTGGAATGAAATGATGTCTCTTTTATGTGTTTGATATTTACTACCATACTGGTTTCTAAATGAAACATAATTGTTTGAAGTCTACCTTTATTTATTAGTACTTATCATAATTTGTTTTAATAAAATTTAGGTCACAAAAAAAATCATGATTTTATAAAACCACTTATCCTTTTAGAAGATTAATTTTTTTTTACTCTCACAAAATTATAGATTAAAATTTATATGTAAATGTGGAATCATCAAGAATAATACTTTATAAATAGTATAAAAAAATTTTAAAATATTCCCTTAACATGAAGTTTCAATATTAATAAAAAACACAGAAAATAAGATTTATATAATAGCAAAAATAAATCTAATAGGTGATAAAGGATATAGAAGCCAGAATTTGTATGATATATGAAATGAAATACAAAATTTTTTAGGAGAAATTACCCACTTCAATGTAAAAAGGAAAAAATGTATCATTTACCTCCTTCAATAAGCCCAAATAATATACAACGATCATCCACTCACTCAAGTGGTAACTTTAAACTTCCAACTTCACTATAAATTGGGTCTACATAAACAGATAGTGTGCATATATTTTGAAAAAGATATATTCTACTAGGATTAAATAAAATTATCCATTCTTAACCATTATGATATAATCCATGCCATTCTCGTTTGAAATAAAACTATTTAGGTAATAATATATTTTTGAAAAAAAATACTAGAATTAATATAATTTTTAACTATTTTTTGAGGATAGATAAGGATGGTTTACATTGTAGTAATGGAAACAGCTAATGTAGTGAAATAGTTTGTTGCTAAAGAGGGGTATTGAGGATATCGTGGTCATTGTGTATTGTTATAGTATGATTTTACTATATACATTTAGGAATTCGTTGGTGTGATATAATATATTCCCTTTTATTTTCTTATTATTTCACACACACCACCACCCACGTTGGGTAACCTTACTGATTTCAGTGTGTTTTTTATTTCAGGTGGTTTCCCAAACATCCATGTTTTATAAGAAATGTATGGTTGATTAATATGTCATCCCAAATCCCACTTTTGAAATATTACATTTTAAAATGAATCAAGTTTTATATATACTTATATATATTTGGGATATAACATATTAATCACTTTTGGTAAAATAATTTCCCACTAACCCCATTCCATCTCAAAATTCCAGAAATAATTTATTCTCTAGAAAACATCTAGTTTTTCCATGGTAGAAAATATTAAAAAATGTAATCATTAGAGGAAAAAAGCCTAATTTACAAATACCTATATAAATTTTACTTCTATTTTAAAAAAAATTAATTAGATTATTTTATTCAAATCATAAATAATAAGGTTGAAAATTAGTTTTCATTACTATAAAGCACTAATAAAATCATTAAAATTACTCACACTCAATAATAGAAGTTCCATTTTGTCATAACGAAAAATAAGAGACTATAATTCTTGAACCTACATTTTTAAAACAATCCCAGCTATTAATTGCTAATTAAAGGGAATTAATTTCCTCTATAGTAAGATATTAACAAGGAAAATATCTTGGAATCTTGATGATATATTAAAATATTAAATTGAGAAAAATGATTATCAGAAAAATATAAAAAATCACTCATCCCCGCATCATTAAAACATTTACCATGCCAAACCACTTCCACCAAAATAAACACATCATCATTAAAATTATATAAATAGTTATATATATACAAAAAACTATAAGAAAATTAAGGATTACCAGAAAGAAACATATAATAAAAATTCAATTACTACTATTCATGAGAACCTGTACTAATCCTTGTTCATTGAATCTGGAATAATACTATAATGAAAAATCTAGGCTAGTGTTTTATACCAAGAAAAAAATGAAAATTATTCTAGGAGGAAGATATGATTGATTTGGAACTCACTAATTTCATGGTGAAGAACAACCGAATGAAAAGATAAACCAATGATGAATTGTTATGGTTGGGGAAGAATCTAGAACATGCTTGTATAGGGTTGAATGATATTTGAGGTGGGGGTTGTAGATTTAATTTAGGTGGCATTCTATACGAATGTTTTTTAAATGTTGGTATACCTAATATATATGAATTGTTAATATAAGTTGTTGGTATACCTTTAATACATGATATTCTATACTAACGGTTTTCAGAAACCCATTGGTATAGCCTTGAAAATATCAATGTACACCTATGGTTAATGTAAACCTTTCGTATGAAGGTACCTATACCAATAGTTTAGTAAAATTGATGGTATTGTTTTATTGGCACAGTCTTCTTTTTCAATAGTGACATAACTTTTCCATACATAAAAACCACAACATTCATTCACAATTCCCAATTTAATCACAATTTTTATCCATTTCTAGATTCATTGTTTGTCATAAAACTTGAAATCATTATTCCATTAAATTATATATTTAATGATAAATCATTATTACTCATTTCACATTTTTATTCTAGTCTTTACCCCTCTATTAAATTTATCAACAATTCATTTATAGCCCATGGTTAATTCAATTCCTTCCCACAACAATATATCAGGTTTTTCATTACCATTGATACATTCCATACCACCATAAAACTATAAAACAACCACATATCAACCAACTATACACCACATTGACCTGTAAATATCTCATGTTAACAAGAACCACAACAACCACAAAATACATCCTCTTTAAACTCCACTAACCATTCTATCATTCCACATCAACAACCATATCCCTACTTTCAAACCATGGTAAGGTAGTCGTAGCCTCAATGAACAATCCACACCAAAAGACTAAACTATCCATGACATATTCCCAACCAACGAATCAGATTCATAGCATCATATCATGATATCCTATAAACAAAAAATGCCTAACCACTTTGTTAAAAAGCTACCACAATTCATTTTAAAAAAAATTGTTTCATGTTAAATTCAATATCTCTTGCAATAAAAATGACACGAAAAATATAGTTTTTCACACAACCAATTATTTATCATATTTAAATATCATTCAATTATAAAATTATGTTATATTTAATCAATAACATTAATAACATATATAATAATTTCATATGAAACTATTTTTAGAAACAATAAAGTGCATCTATTAATCACATAATAAAAATCTTGCTAATAAGTAACCACGTGAAATTAACCCCATTCCCCTCCAATTATTTGGTAAAAAAATTTATATTTATCAATTTGAATATTAAACCATCCACCTAATGAAAATAAAATAAATTTAATTCCACATTATACATAAAATAGAAGAGATTTATTAAATCATCTTCCCCAATTGATTCATCCATAATTAATTTACAATGAAAAGGTGAGGAATAGATGATACCTAGTTTAAAATCACATACAAGAATCCTAAATAGTCTAAAACATAATAATCCCCATAAATATCATGACCTAATTCCAACAAAAAACATCAATTGGAAACCATATCCTTTACTGGGATAAGTAATAGATAAGTAAACATAAATAAAATAATATAAAACTTTAGAAAATCATGATTAACATACGTAGACTTTACAACATTTTAGATGAATATTCAGTACATTATAAAAATAAAAGGCCTGGGAATGTAATATTTTGATGTACTTGCGAACATGGAAACATGATATTCTAACTTGTGAAATATCTTCAACATCTCCCTAAAATATCTTCCCTTTTAGTACTCCTACTTAAAACCTTTCTTCATAACCTGGGGAAGTGAATATAATTAAGGGGTAAGTTCAAATGCTCAATAAGAGTAAAAAAGTGAGATATGTAAGCTTAACATGATAATAAGTGTATGAGAACATTAATGTCACATTATAAGATCATACCTGGTATATGAAATATCATAATCAAGAGTAATGGAATAAATATTAGTATTTATTAAGATACTAATCATAAGGTAATCAAGAGAATATTCAAAGAGACAGTAACATAGGAATAAGTCATTTAATTGAGGAATACACAAAATAATAGAAAATTATATCTCAAGGAAACCTACCAAGATCTTCATAACATGTTAGTCTTGGGTAATCACCCATGTACATATTTTTGGCTTGGGGTTCTCTCCTATGTACCTTTTTTTTGGGATTAGGGTTCCCTCTCATGTACCCTCTTGTTTCATTCTTGAGATTACTTCAAATGTATCCTCTTGTTTTGGGATTAGGATTCCCTACTGTTTACCCTCTTGTTTCGAGCTTTGGATTACCTCTTGTGTACCCTACTAGTTCTATCTTGGGATGTCCTCCCATGTACCCTCTTGTTTCATGTTTGGGATATCCTCACATGTACCCTTTGAGATCATAAAACATTTATCATTACCCAATACATTAAATGGAAATATATGTCCCACCATTTACATAAATAAATTATACATCCATGTTCTATAATATAACAAAACATTTATCATATCCTGACCCATAAAAGATATGGGTTTCATAAACATCATACCTAACCCATGAAATGAAATGGGTGTTATAAACATTTAATCATATCATAACTTGTGAAAAATAGAAAGGATTCATGATCATTTCATCAAATAATAATCTATAAAAGTTAGTGGGTTTAATAATCATTTTATCATGGTATAACTTGTGTAATAGAAATGGGTTTCATAAAAAATAATCATAATCATAAACCACTCAAAGAAAGAATAAGAATTTTATCCTTGGACAATTACAACCCTGCTCTTTATTACATAGTTAAACGTGATTTATTACATAAAAATGCACATAAGACAACTCTAAGAATAAAGAGGTCTATTTTATTGGTAAATTAGGAACATTACATAACAAATTAGAACATAAAACCCAACATCTTCTTTGAAAACATCTTTTACATGACCACAACATTCCTTCGTAAGGCATTGCATGGGATAACCTGAGGACATGAATAAGAAAATGGTGAGATATAAAGCTCAGTAAAGGAGTAAAAAAGGCCTAAAATAAAGAATATATTACATGTTAGGAAATAATAATATAAATGGATCACAGTAGAAACAAGAACATAAAGTCATGATATAGCATGATAATCATAACATGGAAATGTGGGACCAACATTTTACATTATATTAACATGAGCCAAGGATCATTACACATCGAGCATCAGTAAACCCTAATTTCACTTGAATTAGAATGATATTAATCTTCACCCATTGCATTTGGACGTTATCAGGGCACACCCTTCTTGGTCATTTCATTCCATGCATAAGTGTGCCACAAAGATCATGCAACATGAAATCATTCAACATAATCATTTATTCAATGATAAAGTTATCTAGAATACATATATGAAAATATATAATTTATAAGTAAATGTACGTAAATATTAATATCCTTTATAAAAAAAATGGGCATGGTATTCACTATATAATGACTTTGGCTTGGAAAATCATAGTGCCAATTCAGTAGCATAACAGTGTGATATAAGAATTTATAAAAATGGTTGATGATATGGAAAAGGGTTTATCTTTATATTTAAATGAAATGGATAGTAAGGGGGTCATATAGATACATGTACCAACATATGTAATGAAATTTAAATGCATACTATAAAAGAATTTCTTGAATGTAAAAGAGGTGATAGAAATCCCTTGTGGAATTTCAGCATGGTAACGGGTGTACATGGGACGCATTAATGATAGGTAAATGGGTATATAATCATTAAAAAATAAGTAGGGAAATATAAAGAAGTTATAAATCATACCCTAACATGTTTAATTGAAAATAAAAGTGAATAACAACAGAAAGTAGATTGGACAAAAATAAGAAAAGAAGAAATCCCTTAATTGGATGTTTGATCGCAAAGGCCTGGTAGAGTCTTGAGAGTGGATTAATGAGAGATTGGGGAACCTTGGGAGGATTATGGAGAGTGGATTTCAAGGTTTGGTAGAGATCCAAATAGTTTTAGTGAATAGTAATGGGATATTGAGTGGGTTTATATAGGAAAGGAGAGGAAATTATTTATTATTTAGGTTTTAGACACCACACATTAAACTAATCAAAACCACAAAACATATTATGTTTTTTGCCCATGGTTTTTGAAAAGATAGAGTGGAAAATAGTATTTTATAAGTTCAATGTCCAAACTTATAAAAATATTAGGCTTGTTTATGTGTAGGTGAGTTAAACTCTCAAGGAAATCATTTTAAAATGTTAAAATGTTTTATAAGCCTTAGAGGGTTCAATAAGTATTTGTTAAATAAATAAAACAAACTAAAATCACATTATTTTAATGTTAAAACATATATTGTACAAACATCCCATTAATATTATTTTATAACATCAATATTTTTCACTATGATGTCATAAAACACATTATATATTTAAACGATATTTAATTTTTACCCAAAAATTCGACTGTCTCAAAAAACTATGATAAATTCACCATTGGATAATTTTGAAAACATGATTCCAAAAATAATATTAATTTTATCCAAATAATTTTTTAAAATATATGAATTTTTACTTTTAAAATAAAAATAGACATTTATCAAAAAATAATGGGTTTTTACAAAAATAGCTTTCAAACCATAATAAAAATTACAATTTTATTCATACAAACATTTATATTTAATAAAAATTAATTTAGTAATGATATTTTTTTAAAATATTATTTAATTTAAAAATCCATTAATTCATAAAAATAGATTTGATAATTGAATGTTAACTTAAAATACTATTTATTCTATAAAAACTATTTACAAAGTAATGAAAATAAACTAATTGTATATTATTTATTATATAAAAAACAATGCACATAATCCTAGTTCTAGGTTCTTGTTTCATTACCCCTTATAACACTTGTACATGACCTAAGGGTAAGGTGTGCGATGGTGACAGACTCATGGGTTGGCTCAGATAACATCACTCGGGTGGTAATCTCTATCAACTTCCACTTCTCCCATAGGAGGTTCCATTAAAGCTTAACATGTTAAAGCTCAGATTATGATTGGTCAAAAGAGAAGCCCAGTGAAACCACAACCTTTTTGAACTCTAAAAAATGGGATTCATATGATCAAATTCTATTGGATGAGGACATCGCCTCCTTTTTCTGAGTAAATTTGATTTGTTAAAGCCCTACATTTATATTAATCGTGTAATTAATTTCAAATGGCTATATTATAAAATTATAACAGTTCATAATAATATTTTAATATCCAAAAACATAAAAATAAATAATTTCATATGTTTTATATAACCATTTTACATAATAATACATTTAATCATATCGTGAGAAATTTTCATTAGTACAGGTTTGGGTTGTTAAATTCATCCCCCCTTAAAAAAACTTTACACTAAAACTTTCCTTTTACAACAATAAAATGGATGTGGGTAACTATGCTTTGTAACTTCATCTAATTCCCATGTTGCTTCTTCAAACCTATGGTTTAACCACAACACCTTGTTTAGGTGCATTGTCTTATTTTATAGAACTTTTTCTCTATAATCTAAGATCTTCATCGGCTTCTCTTAATAGGAATGTTCATTCTCCAATAGTAACACCTATGGATGGAGTACATGTGGTGGGTCAGATATGTAATTCCTCAAGAATGATACATGGAATACATCATGTACTTGAGGTTGGTTTGGTGGGAGTGCTAGCTGATAGGCCACTTCTCCAATGTGATAAAGGATATCAAAAGGGCCTATGTACATTAGAATAAGCATTTCATTCTTCCCAAATTTCAAAAATCTCTTCCACAGTGATATGTGGAGGAATACCAGGTCCCAAACATCAAACTATAGGTCTCATCAATGATTATGAGCATAACTCTTTTGTCAACTCTGAGTAGCTTTATTGTGCTGCTGGATGGTCTTAACCTTCTCCACCATTTCTTCAACCATTTCTAGACCTAGGAGTTTTCAATCCCCAACTTCATCCCAACATACTAGTGTTTTGAACCTCTTCCCATAAATGGTTTTATAAGGATCCATTTGGATACTCGATTGGAAGTTTTTATTGTAAGAGAACTCAACCAGAGGAGGATGTTGATCATATCCTCCATTTAAGTCCATTTATGATGTTCTCAACATGTACTCAAGTGTTTAGATAGTCCGCTCAGATTTTTTATCATTTTGAGAATGATAAGCCATACTGAATTTCAACTCAGTAATCATATCATGTTAATGACACTTATAGAACATTTTGGTGAATCTTGGATCTAGATCGGATACAATAGAAAGTTGTACTCCATGAATCATTAACACTTCTATGATATATATCTGTGCCTATTGATCTATTTATAAATCCTCTCGAATTTTTGGGAAGTGTGATGTCTTTGTAAAATGATCTACCACAACCCAGATAGAATTTTTTCCTTTGGATGTCTTCAGAAGTCTGATGAAATAATCCATTGTGATGTTCTTCCATTTCCATGCTGATATGGGTAATGGTTGCATCATCCCATTTTATTTCTGTATCTCAGACTTCTCATGATGACATACTATGAACTTTGATGTATACTCAACGATATCCTTATTCATGTTATCCCACCAATAATTCCCTCGGAGATCTTGATGAATCTTTTTGTTTCTTGGGTGAATGGATAAATTCGACCTATGTGCATCATCCAAAAGTTCTTTCGTTAAATATGGATTTTATGGAATGCACATTCGTAACCCAAATATCTCAATTCATTCTTTATTTACATTGAACTCTGAGGATTTCCCATTTCTGATAGTTTTCACTTTCTTCTAAATTCCCACATCATCCATTTGAGAATCATTTAATCTTTCCAAAAAAGATGATTGAGAAATAATTTTTAAAATGATTCATTATTTTCCCTTTTTTATGATACCCATGTCCAGTGATAAAATTATTGGGTCCTTTCTACTTTGATAATCCTCCACCTTGTTCACTATCCCTAGGTGGTAATGGATTGATCAATCATTGACTTTGACCAGCTCTAACCATCATCGTTGGAGCATGTTCAACTCTTTGTGTGTGAATAAATACTTGATAATTTTGTGATTCATGTGTATTTCACACTTATCCCAAAACAGGTAGTGTCACCAAATTTTTAAAGTGAAGATTACTGTATCCACCTCCGGATCACATGTTTGATAGTTTTTATCGTGAACTTTTAATTTCCTTGAAGCATAGGCAATGGGTTTGTCATTTTCCTTCAACACCCATCCCATTCCCTTCTTCAAAGAATCACTAAATACCACGAAAAGTTCTCCACTTGTGGGTAGTGTGAGCAAGGGTGTAGTGATAATAAGATTTTCCAACTCCTCGAATATCTCTTTTCATTCATCACTCTAAGAAAACATGACTCCCTTCTAATTTATCTTGCTAAGAGGGTTTAAAAATTGTGAGAAATTTCTCACAATTCAGCGATAATAACCAACTAATCCTAGAAACCTATGGATATATGTCACCGATGTTGGCCTCGATCATCCCTCAATTGAAACTTTATTGGATGGATCCATAGATATCACAGTGCTTGTGATTATATGACCTAATAATGATACCTCCTCGAACCAGAACCCACACTTGGTGTACTTTGCATAGATCTTATCCTTTCACAATTCCTCTAGTACAATGCTTAGATTCTCCTCATGATCCTCCTTGGTTTTGAATTATATTAGAATATTGTCTATAAAGACTACCACAAATTTGTTGAGGTAATCTCTAAAGACTCTATTCTTAAAGTCCATGAATATTTCTAGAGAATTAGTGAGTCCGAAAGGCATTACTATGAATTCATAGTTCCAGTACCTTGTATGAAAATTTGTCTTAGAGATATCATCTTTCTTAACCCTTAAATGGTAATATTATAAGGCCCCAACCTTAAACCTTACTTAATCTTGAGTTACTTCAAGATTAAACATTGAGGATCTTTTCAGGTTTAGAGTTTTAGAGAATTAGATCATAAAACTTGAATTACATTCCACATTTAAACAAAGGTGTTACATAAAAGATAGTATTCATTTTTCCCATAAATGGAAACATAATTAATATAAAACATGGATTCATTCTTGACACTTCCTTGACACTATCATCACATCATGTACCTTTCCCTTGACCTGTGAAAATCATTTCAAAAACTTGGGATGAGCATAAAAATCTCAGTAAGGGATATGGAAATATGGAAAGGAAACATGAGTACATGTATAAATAAGAATCAATGAAATCATACTTTACTCATAAAACAGAAGCACTTTAACATACCTCATCAAATCATGAATAAATCATAGAAATCATAAGTCATAAAGGTAACTTGAGGCATTCATAACATTCTTACGTAGGGATTAACCCTCTTGGTTACATTTGGAATACCCATCATAGTATATTCCCTAAATCTCTTCAGTGAAACCTTAACGTTTAACTCCATCGCATTACCCAATGCATTGGAGAGCTATATCGGTCTCACCCGCCCTTATTTTATCACGAAACCACCCATCTTCATAACAATGCCCAAGAACCATAACATAATCGTATCACATAATACATGCATAAAGGAAACATAACATTTCCACATTTCAATCACAAGATATCAATACAACACATTGATATAAAAAACAATATGAAAACCATTTTCAATACAAAAAAAAAAAGAAAAGTAAAACATGGTATTTATTTTTCATTTTAAAAAAAGGTATGGCTTGTAGAGGAAGAAGAAACTCAAATAATGGTCACGGTGGCGGAGAACTCGTTGTCGCCGCATACGTACAACAAAAAAACATTCCTTTTGTAATTTAGTAAAACACTTCATATAAATAAATATTCTTTTCAAATAAGCATAAAAGCCAAAGGGGTTTATACACCGTATAAAAGAAAGTTGTGTCTAAAACAAAATATGCCTCAATAAATGGAGATTGAGACAAAGTCCTTACAAAGATAATTTTTTAAATAAAAGAGATCTATTATGTGTATTAACTATAAGTACACATAAAGAAATTAAAAATACAAGATGGAACATAATAATATCATGACATAATTTGAAAGTTGGAGATTAACCCAAAGAACGGAAATTGGGTTAAGAAGTTCCCTTACCTCGGGTCTGACTTCACTCGATCGTTCTTTAATCTCCTGAATAATAAACATGAGTTAATCTCTACTTGCTTAAGAACCTTTTTCAAGTTCATTATTCCATTTATATCACTTATTACCATGTCATTAACACTATGTTATTATTTAAGTTAATAAGGGTCGTTTTAACGATCATTGGTACTTGAGTCAAAAATAAACTCTTTATAATTACAAGTTGTTCATGTGGTAAGATATCCATTATATCCAGAATTATATTTATGATGTAGATATAATATATATCATATATATATCCATTATATGCATTCATCTATAATATTACATAACATTTAGAGGTAAGAAATGAAATGCATCGTTCATGGAGACGGTAATCCGTACGTACGCATGAACGCTACTTCCATTTCTATTTAATATTTAATGGAATTAAAACATAATGATACATAATAGTATTTTAATTCCAGTATGGTCTCATATATAATATCATTAAATCTATCCTTTATACGTACCACATATGGTATTAACAAATCAAATCACTTTGAGGGGGCGGTAGTCCGCACTTCCTAAAATGAAGATATCGCGTATACCCATAATGGAAGCCACAAAGGTATACCATGAATTAAAAATACAGAAGCTTAAGGAAAAAATAAATATATTATATATCATATATAAATATATTGACAGATTAATGGCCACCTTTTAAGGTGTTAGAAGAATATTGAACAATCATCGTTTCGTGAGGCAGAAATTCACCATCCACAGAAACAGTATGTTCTTTAACAATTAGATGTAGGTGTATGTAAGTGTAGCTCGAATTATTCTTATAAAAACATTCTGGTATATTGAAGATACTGGATTTGTTACAAAATAAATGAATAAAAAGAGGTTAGGGGTTGGAGAACCAAAATAAAACAAAACAACCCGAGTGAAGACATAAACTTAAAATCGGGTAACTCTCTTAGATTTGAGCTCAAAGGCTTCCTTGGGAAGAATTATGCCCAAAGTGAGGCTTCTAGGAGTAATATAGGGATTTGGAGAGACAAAATGAGAAGGGTTTGGCTGAGCCAAAGGCTTGATATGTGTGGGTAAGGTGGTAGAGGTGGGGGCCTTTTATAAGAGGAGAGGAGGGGCACTCTTGGAATGTTACAAAATGTTACTTTATTTTCAAATGATTTTCGGATTTTAAAGGTCCCAAATTAATTTATTTAGAGGATAAGGTGATAAGGGTTCGAAATATACTCATCCAATAGGTCTTTGACAAGTTTAGGTCTTAGATTTTACATTATCCTTTTATTTTATTTAAATCATTAAATAATGAGGTAATCGCTGCATCATCATGATGTCATAAATAATTTAATTTATTTAATGTACAAAAATTATGAAAAAAATACCATGATGTAGGAAATACTTTTATATTTCCAATAAATATTTATAGTCCAAAATATCATCTTTGTAGACAAAATAAAAAATATTTTACTTAGGTGATACATTCTTTGTTATATTTACTTTCTTTAAAAAATAAAAAGATAAAAAGTCACTTTCCCACAAAAGTGATTCCATAGGGTCCCCAAGATTGGAACGAGGCATCCCATGGTTGGATATGAGACAACCAGTAGAATTAGGATACATTTTGGGGTCATTTTTTATTATTTTGATATTATTTTATTATCCTTAACTACCCGATTATTCATTAATCAAGATAATTAAAGATTATTTCCATCATTACTATTCATAATGTCCAAAAACAAAAGAATATTGATTACATAATTTGGTCCTTATGATTCCAAATATGTAATCCATTTTACCAAATTCGAAACACATAAATTTCAATAATTAATTTAAAAATAATTTCTGTTGTCAAAACAAATAGCGGGTTTTTTTGAAACAATATCTATGAAAAGTTTGGCATTAGTTTATGCTCAATTCCAAAGTGAAATTAATCCTAATTACCACCATTGGATTAAATGGTAACAATATATTCTAATTACACTTTAATACCAATTAAAAAGATAATCTAACCATATAATTAAATTAGATGAAAAAGCAGTTTTGATGTAAAATGCAGAATTTTTCACTATTCATAAAAAATGAACATTATCAGAAAAATACCAAAAATTTATCCAATGTAAATTTCAATGTCCCAATCATAAAGAATATGTTTATTTTGAAAAATAGGGCTTATAAAATTGTCAAAAGTTTGATTTAAAAATGGGTTTCCATCAAAAGGTATTAAAACAATCTTTTAAAAATATTAGTGTATTAAATGCTTAAGATTGGATTTATTCTCATTTTAAGCCTCTAAAACACTGTCTAATTCATAAATAGATATATATAAAAATATCTATTATTCATTACTTACTTGGGATGTTATATCCTTCCCCCCTTTAGAAAATTTTGTCCCTGTAATTTATTTACTTATCGAATAAGTGGGGGTATCTATCCCTCATATAATTTTCAGATTCCCATGTTGCCTCTTCACTCTTGTGGTTTTTCCACAAAACCTTTACTTGATTAATCACATTATTCTGCAACACTTTCTCCTTGTGATCAAGAATCTGGACTGGTTGTTCCTTATAAGATAGATTCTCTTCCAGTTGAACCACCTCTGGACTGAAAACATGAGATGGATCTGGCATGTACTTCCTTAAAATTGAAACATTAAAAACATTGTGTACCTGAGATAAACTCGGGGGTAAAGCCACTCGCTAAGAAACTGATCCAAATCTCTCCATAATTTCATATGGTCTAATTAACCTTGTACCCAACTTCCCTTTCTTACCAAATCGCATCACACTTTTCCATGGTGATACTTTGAGAAAAACATGATCACCTACCTCAAAAGAGAGATCCTTCCTGCTGCTGTCCGCATAACTCTTCTGCCTGCTCTGAGCCATTTTCATGTGTTTTTGTATCAACTGAAATTTTTCTGCCAACTCTTCTACCAATTCTGTTCTCATCAGTTTCCTTTCACCCACTTCATCCCAGAAATCTGGAGTTCGACACCGCTTCCCATATAATTCCTCAAACGGTTCCATCTGTATGCTGGAATGAAAAATGTTATTATAAGAAAACTCAACCAAAGAAAGATGTTGGTCCCAACTTCCCTAATAATCCATCGAACAAGAACATGGCATATCCTCCAATGTCTGGATTGTTCGTTCTGACTGCCCATCTGATTGAGGATGAGAAGCTGCACTAAAATTTAATTCAGTACCCAAAGACTTCTGAAGTCCTTTCCAAAAGATATAAGTAAACCTGGGATCACGATCAGATACAATGGATAGGGGAACATCATGCAACCTAACTATCTCTTTAAGATACAATCGAGAAAGATTATCTAGGTAAAAATTATCTCGTATAGCAAGGAAATGAGCAGATTTAGTCAAGCGATCAACAATAATCCAGATTGCATTATTACCTTGAGATGTCTTCGGCAATCCCACAATGAAGTCCATGGATATATTTTCCCATTTCCACTCTAGAACTGGTAAAGGCTGAAGCATCCCTTTGAGTAACTACCGCTCTGCTTTAAACTTTTGACGTGTCAAACACTTCATAGTAAAATTAACAATATCTCTTTTCATTCCGTCCCACCAGTAATACTCCCGAAGATCTCTATACATCTTAGTACTGCCAGGATGAACTGAAAACAGAGAACTATGAGCTCCACATAACAACTCTCTCTTCAAATTTGAATCACAAGGCACACACAATCTCTTCCAAAATCTCAAAACATAATCATTATAAATGTTGAATTCATGAAACTTACCCTTCCGAACCAGCTCTACCTTTTTCTGAAACTCGATGTCTTGCTTCTGTCCTTGCTTGATTCTTTCTGATAGAGAAGATTTTACTGATACCTGAAACAAAACAAAAGGACATCCTGCACCAACAACTTCTATGACAAAGTTCATCAAATCCTTAACCAAGGGATCACGTTCCAAACGCAACATCATTAATGAAACATTACTCTTTATACTCAAAGCATCAACCACTTTATTTTCTTTTCCTGGATGGTAATAAATTGTACAATCATAATCCTTAATTAATTCTAGCCATCTCCTCTGTCTCATGTTCAATTATTTCTGAGTGAATATATACTTTAAACTTTTGTGATCAGTATATATTTCACACTTTACTCCATAAAAATGATGCCTCCAAATTTTTAAAGCGAAAACAACAGCAGCTAATTCCAAATCATGTGTAGGATAATTTACATCATGAGTTTTCAATTGTCGTGAAGCATAAGCAATTACCTAATCATTCTGCATTAGGACGCAACCAAGTCCTTTCAATGAAGCATCATTTTAGATAACAAACTCACCATTCCTCTAAGGTAGTTCCTAAATTAGAGCATTCACCAATCTATTTTTCAGTTCTTAAAAACAATCATCACATTCTTTTGTCTAGATAAACATAACACCCTTCCGAGTTAGCTTAGTCATTGGACTAGATAACCGGGAAAAATTTCTAACAAACCTTCAGTAATATCCTGCCAAACCAAGGAAGCTACGAATCTCAGTTACATTTGTGGGTCTTGGCCATTCTTCAACAACCTTTGTTTTTCCAGTATTAACAGTTATCCCATATTTAGAAACAATGTGACCAAGGAAAGAAATTTGTTGTAAACAAAACTCACACTTGCTGAATTTACCATACAATTTCTTTTCTTTTAAGGTTTGAAAAATAACCCTTCAATGTCTTTCGTGCTCCTATTTACTTTTAGAAAACACCAAAATATCATCAATGAAAACCACCACAAACTTATCCAAGAACTCATGGAAAATTCTATTCATTAAGTCCATGAATACAACCGGTGAATTGGTTAGCCCAAAAGGCATTACTACAAATTAATAACGGCCATATCTTGTACGAAATGCGGTCTTCGGAACATCTGCTTCCTTTACCTTCAACTGATGGTACCCCGATCTCATGTCAATCTTTGAAAAAAACTGAGCTCCGTGGAGCTGGTCAAACAAATCATCGATATGAGGAAAATGATATTTGTTCTTAACAGTGATATTATTCAAGGCTCTATAATCAATGCAAAGTCTCATAGAACCATATTTCTTTTTAACAAATAAAAAAGGACCACCCCATGGTGATGTGCTAGGTCGAATGAAACCTTTCTCTAATAAATCTTACAATTTCTCCTTCAACTCTAAAAGTTTAATTTGAGCCATTCGATAAGGGGGTTTTGAAATTGTCTTAGCATCAGGAACTAAGTCAACAGTAAATTAAACTTCCCGATCTGGTATTATTTTAGGAAAATCATCAGGAAAATCATCAGGATTCTCATTTACAACTAGTACATCATTAATCTGAACAGTTCCTTTGTTTTCAACAATATGTGCAATGTAACATTCATTTCCATCTTTTACAAGTTTCTCAGCCTCTTGATATGTTATCAAAAGTAAGGGTTCATTCTTGTACACAAACTGAAAGTCTTTCTGAAAAGAAACTTCTTTATCTCTACAGTCAATCTTAGCTTGGTAAATAGAGAGCCAATACATACCCCGGATAACATCAAACTCTACTAGAGATAGAACAATTAGGTTTGTAAGTAGGTTCTTTCCACGGATAAGGATAGGAATATTCTTATAAATTCTTTTTGCCTCAACATTTCCCCCAGGTGTTTTTACCACAAGTTCAGGAGTCATTTCTTGAGATGGTATTCCCATTTTACTAGAAAAGTTTTCAGAGATGAAAGAATGTGTAGACCCTGAATCAAACAACACACTGGCATAATCTGAAAAAACAAAAAAAGTACCTGATACAACTTCATTTGATGGCCCAACATCTGCTGAAGTAGTTTCAAAGGATTTCACCACCCCTTTCTGCATGTAGTCTAACTGCTTCCCATCACTCAATCTCTTTGTCGGACACTCGTTTTCATAGTGAACGATCTCATTGCACTTAAAACATTTCACTCACTATAAATCGAATTTGGACTTACCATCACCTTGATCTTTTTCAGTGCAATGACGAGCCTTATGTCCCATCTTACCACATTAGTAGCACTTTCCAGAATTCAGAAGACATTCCACAGCATGCCTTTTACCACATCTATCACAAACTGGAAACTTAGTTTTCTAACCATCAGACCTTTTTAAAGAATTGTTTCCTTTCTCCTGACACCACGGTCTCTTCTTCTCCTGGTTGTTATAGAACACTTGATCCTCGGCAAACACCATTTCCTCCTTCTCATCACATCGAACAAGCTTTTCATAACTTTTAAACTCACGAGAAGCCAATTCCCTTTGATATTTTGGCTTTAATCTTGAGTAAAAATGATTGATTTTACTATCAAGGTCTCGGATAAAATTTGGAGCATACCTTGCCAATCGAGTGAACCTTTCTTCATAAGAATCCACTGAGTCTTCCTCTTGCCTCAACTCCGGGAATTATTTTTCCATCCTAAGTCGAACAGCCTTAGGAAAATACTTCTCAAGAAACATACCTTTGAATTCATCCCAGTCGAGAGCATCAATCTCATCAGTGTCCCTAATATTTTTAACCATCGACCACCACTGATCTTCCTCACCCTCCAAATGGTAAATAGCAAGACTATCCTTTTGATTGTCTGAACACCCCATGACATCAAAAATATTCTTTGATACTTTAATCCACCCTTCATCTAGCACAGGGTTAGATGATCCTCTGAATGACGGGGGATGTTGCCTCATGAAATGTTCCACCAATGACATGTTCCTATGCAGTTGATCTAGCTGATCTCATGCATGGATACCACCACCATTTATCGCTTGAGTCAACTGCGCCATTACTGCAACAAACTATTCAGTTCCAAGTCCGACCATCTCAGGATGCTGATTCGGAAGGTTATTTCCTTCTGCATTCCTTCCTAGCACTACTTCCCTGTTTCCTCTGCGGAAAACCATTCTGAACAAACATGTCTTAGATGAAGCAACATGGTAATCTTCAAATGCTATATCATTTCAATTTGACCATAAAAAAAATATTTTTGGATAATCATTTAATAGAATTCTAACTCCTAAAGTTATCTAAACTGACCTCTGATACCAACTATAAGGCCCCAGCCTTAAACCTTACTTAATCTTGAGTTACTTCAAGATTGCACATTGAGGATCTTTTCAGGTTTAGAGTTTTAGAGAATTAGATCATAAAACTTGCATTACATTCCACATTTAAACAAAGTGGTTACAGAAAAGATAGCATTCATTTTTCCCATAAATGGAAACATATTTAATATAAAACATGGATTCTTTCTTGACACTTCCTTGACACTATAATCACATCATGTACCTTTCCCTTGACCTGTGAAAATCATTTCAAAAACATTGGATGAGCATAAAAAGATCAGTAAGGGATATGAAAATATGGAAAGGAAACATGAGTACATGTATACATAAGAATCAATGAAATCATACTTTACTCATAAAACATAAGCACTTTAACATACCTCATCAAATCATGAATAAATAATAGAAATCATAAGACATAAAGGTAACTTGAGGCACTCATAACATTCTTACATAGGGAGTAACCCTCTTGGTTACGTTTAAAATACCCCTCACAGTATATTCCCTAAATCTCTTCGGAGAAACCTTAACGTTTAACTCATTCTTGTTACCAAATGCATTGGAGAGCTATATCGGGCTCACCCGCCCTTAGTTTATCACGGAACCACCCGTCTTCATAACAATTCCCAAGAACCATAACATAATCGTATCACATAATACATTCATAAACTAAACATAAAATTTCCCCATTTTAATCACAAGATATCAATACAACACATTGATATAAAAAAACATTATGAAAACCATTTTCAATACCAAAATAAAAGAAAAGTAAAACATGGTATTTATATTTCATTTTAAAAAAATGTATGGATTGTAGAGGAAGATGAAACTCAAATAATAGTCACGGCGGTGGAGAAGTCGTTGTCACCGCATACGTAAGACAAAAAAACATTCCTTTTTTCGTATAGTAAAACGCTTCGTATAAAAAATATTCCTTTTGAATAAGCATAAAAGTCAAAGGGGTTTATAAACCGTGTAAAAGAAAGTTGTGTATAAAACAAAATATGCCTCAATAAATGGAGATTGAGACGATGTCCTTACAAAGATCATTTTTTAAATAAAATAGATCTATAATGTGTATTCACTATAAGTACACATAAAGAAATTCAAAATTCAAAATTTGACATAATAATATCATGACATAATTTTAAAGTTGGAGATTAACCCAAAGAACGGAAATTTGGTTAAGAAGTTCCCTTACCTCAGGTCCGACTTGACTCGATCGTTTTTTAATCTCATGAATAATAAACGTGAGTTAATTTCTACTTTCTTAAGAACCTTTTTCAAGTTCAGTTTTCCTTTTATATCACTTATTACCATGTCATGAACACTATGTTATTATTTAAGTTAATAACGTTCGTTTTAACGATCATTGGTACTTGAGTCAAAAATACTCTTTATAATTACAAGTTGTTCATGTGGTAAGATATCCATTATATCCAGAATTATATTCATGATGTAGATATAATATATATCATATATATCCAGTATATGCATTCATTTATATTATTACATAACATTTAGAGGTGATAAATGAAATGCATCGTTCATGGAGACGGTAAGCCGTACGTAAGCATGAACGCTACTTCCATTTCTATTTCATATTTAATGGAATTAAAACATAATGATAAATAATAGTATTTTAATTCCAGTATGTTATCATATATAATATCCTTAAATATATCTTTTATACGTACCACATATGGTATTAACGAATCAAATCACTTTGAGGGGGCGGTAGTTTGCACTTCCTAAAATTAAGATATCGCGTATACCCATAATGGAAGCCATAAAGGTATTCCATAAATGAAAAATACAGAATCTTAAGGAAAACATAAACATATTATATATCATATATAAATATAGTGACATATTAATGGCCACATTTGAAGGTGTTAGAAGAATATTGAACAATCATCGTTTTGTGAGGCCGAAATTCACCATCCACAGAAACAGTATGTTCTTTAACCATTAGATGTAGGTGTGTGTAAGTGTAGTTCGAATGATTATTATAAAAACATACTAGTATATTGAAGATAATGGATTTGTTACAAAATAAATGAATAAAAATATTTTTGGGGATTGGATAAGCAAAATAAAACAAAAGAACACGAGTGAAGACATTACCTTAAAATCGGGTAACTCTCTTTGATTTGAGCTCAAAGGCCTCCTTGGAAGACTTCTGACCAAAGTAAGGCTTCTATGAGTAATGGAGGGATGATTAGAGACAAAATGAGTAGGGTTTGGTCGAGCCAAAGGCTTGAGATGTGTGGGTAAGGTGGTAGAGGTGGGGGCCTTTTATAAGAGGAGAGGAGGGGCACTCTTGGAAAGTTACAAAATGTTACATTATTTTCAAATGAGTTTCGGATTTTAAAAGTCCCACATTGATGTATTTCTAGTATAAGGTGATAAGGGTTCGAAATATACTCATCCAATATGTCTTTGACATGTTTAGGTCTTAGATTTTACCTTATCTTTTTATTTTATTTAAATCGTTAAATAATAAGGTAATCGCTGCATCATCATGATGTCATAAATAATTTAATTTATTTAATGTATAAAAATTAGGAAAAATATACCATGATGTAGGAAATATTTTTATCTTTACAATAAATATTTATAGTAAAAAATATCATCTATTTAGACAAAATTAAAAATGTTTTACTCAGGTGATACATTCTTTGTTATATTTACTTTCTTTAAAAAAATAAAAAGATAAAAAATCACTTTCCCACAAAAGTGATTCCATGGGGTCCCCAAGATTGGTACAAGGCATCCCATGGTCTGACATGAGACAACCAGTATAATTAGGACACATTTTGGTATCATTTTTTATTATTATGATATTATTTTATTATCCTTAACTATCTGATTACTCATTAATCAAGATAATTAAAGATAATTACTGTCGTAACTATTCATAATGTCCAAAAACAAAAGTCTTGATTACATAATTTGGACCTTCTGATTCCAAATATGTAATCCATTTTACCAAATTATAGACAAATAAATTGCAATAATTAATTTAAAAATAATTCTCGTTGTCAAAACAAATAGCGGGTTTTTTTGAAATAATATCTATGAAAAGTTTGGCCTTAGTTTATGCCCAATTACAAAGTTAAATTAATCCTAATCACCACCATTGTATTAAATTGTAAAAATATATTCTAATTACACTTTAAGACCAATTAAAAAGATAATCTAACCATATAATTAAATTAGATGAAAAAGCTGTTTTGATGTAAAATGCAGTATTTTTCACTATTCATAAAAAATGAACATTGTCAGAAAAATACCAAAAATTTATCCAATGTAAATTTAAATGTCCAAATCATAAAGAATATGTTTATTTTGAAAAATAGGGAATATAAAATTGTCAAAAGTTTGATAAAAAAATGGTTTTCCATCAAAAGGTAGTAAAACAATCTTTTGAAAATATTAGTGTATTTCATGCTTAAGATTGGATTTATTCTTATTTTAAGCCTCTAAAACACAATCTAATTCATAAATAGACATATATAAAAATATCTATGATTCATTACTTACTTGGGATGTTACAAATATCCTGACCAAAACTCTGCCATGGAGAAGTATTCTTCTCCACATAGTTGATAGAACAGGTCATCAATTCGGGGAAGAGGATACATGTTCTTTATCGTGTTTTTTTAGCTCACAATAATCAATTCAATAGTGAATTAACCCATTTTTCTTCTTGTTGAAGGGGACCGGTGCACCCCATGGTGAAACAATTGGGCATATAAACCGTTTATCTAGATTCTCCTTTGATTGTTTCATTATCTCCTCAAGCTCCACAGCAATCATTCTCTATGGGGACTTAGATATTGAAAATTCCCTAGGACTAAGATCAATTAATAATTAAATATATCTTCTTGGAGGAAGACCAGGAAATTCATCGTGAAACACTTCAGCGAGTTCCCTCTCAATAGGCATTCCATCTAGGATGGTTAATTTCTAAGACTCAATCATCTGAAAAAGATACATGTTCTCATAGGGCACCAATATCCATGCTTGAGATGATAGTGCTAAGGAAGATTCATACTACTCCTTGAACTTGTACGGAATTGGGGTTCAATTCGCCATGTGGAGAGTGATTTGCCTCTCACAGCAATTTATGTTGGTTCTATATAGAGAAATCCAATCCATGCCAAGAATTGCATTAAATTCCACTAGAGGGAGTATGACAAGGTTTTCATGGAATTTAAAACCACAAATTTTGAAAGAGGAGGAGTTATATTCATGGGATGCAATGATTTCCCCATATGTCATTCTCACTAACATCTTTACTTATATGATTTTGGGTGCTGTTGGGATTGTTCTACTAAACTTTTTGGATATAAAATAATGCGTAGAAATAGAATCAAAAAGTACACTCTCTATTTCTTAATGAATAATTAGAGTTCCTATCACCACTTAATTTTCAGGTTTCACTTTGGTAATAGTGAGGGAAAAATATCTTACTTTCTTCCTTGGAGGTTGGTTTCCTCTCAAAACCCTTGTATTAGGGAATTAGTTTGCAAACTGCCCTGGTTATTTATAGTTGAATAAACGAACTATGTGTTGAGGTTCAAATGGAGTGTTCCTCTCCTCTGTTGCAATGGAAGGTTTTTCTTGTTGACAGATAATATCCGGGTTCCCTTCTCTTCCACACCTAAATCATTTCCTTGTCCTCTTCAAGAAATTTCTAGGATGTTTCTTTCTACACCTTTGGAAAGTTGGGTGCGGGAATTTCTTAGCACCGTTGGATCTATCCTTTGGACTTCCAAAATTAAATTACACCTTATTCATATTATCCCCATGATACCCTTGAGATTAGATGATCTCTATTTTGACTTTGAGGGCACATCAGACGATTTCCTCATAGCTCTCAAAGTCAAAGATCGTTAGGGATTTCTGTATGCTAGATTTTAGCCCACCAAAGAAGTGGTCATCCTTGTATTTAAGAGTATAGAAAAATATAGAGGAATATCATGCAATACTTTTAAAGTTTTCCTCATACTCTCTGATGGATTCGTAGCCTTTTTCCTTGAGGTCATGGAAGTCGATTTCCATCTAGAGTTAGAGGGTGTGAGGAAAATAATTATCAAAAAACATTTTTTGGAGATCCTTCCATTACAATGCCTTGATCTCCTCCTCCGGCTTCATATTTTTTATCAATTTACACCATTGATCAGCTTTACCATCCATATAATAACCAACCCGAAGTACCTTCTCTTGTTTAGAACATTAAAGGATAAAGAATATCTTCTCAATGGAGATGATCAATTGTTCGGTGATTGAGGGATCAGATGATCCATTAAATGTAGGAGGCCTTTGTCTCATGAAGCTCTCGATTTCGGCTTGTTCTTTATTATGGGGGTTCAAAGTTCCTCTTGACCCATGTTTCTATTCAAAACATGAGTTAACTAATAGTCTATCATGAAAATGTTTATGATTCCTGCTCCCATCGGATTAGTCATCTCATTAGAACATTCATCACATTGATCTTTGCATCAGTTGTTAGCTTCTGTCCTCCTATTACTGGCCATTGGCTAGAATAAAAGTAATGTTATGGGTAACTCATAAATGGGAATCCAATGACAAAAATTATAACTTATAAAATACATTTATTTCCTTAACTTATAAATTTTATCCATGATCTACTTCCAAAAATATATTCTTAGGGGAATTTTTTTTAATTCCATTAACAATGGTTCATACTAAGCTAATTAATTTACCAAAGCATATCCCCTGAGGGTGGCTTAACCAAGAGTGTGGCAAGGCCCGTTGTTGTGAACCAGTTCTCATTCGAGTCTACCATAAATCGATGTTTTTAGGTTTTACCCATAGATACATCTATTCCAGAGCCGCCTCTACCTCCTCATATCCATACAGGGATGTATTTTCTTGATAAATCACATACTCTATGCGGACCAAAATTTAGGGATGCCTTTATTATACTTAGTGTTATCCCTAAGTCTTTCACTAGGGTTTTCTAATCCTAATCCCAAAAATAACTAAACATATCCTTTGATACCAACTATAACAACCCTTCTATTTTTTACGTACTTAAACATGATTTATTACATAAAATTTCACTTAATACAACTCGGAGGATCGATAGGTCTAGTTTAATGAAAAATTAGGAATATTACATAATAACTTAGA
Source organism: Viscum album (assembly GCA_963277665.1). NCBI lineage: Eukaryota > Viridiplantae > Streptophyta > Magnoliopsida > Santalales > Viscaceae > Viscum > Viscum album. The sequence continues at coordinate 1,664,331,420 of OY728152.1, read as the reverse complement.
ACATAAAACCAAACATCTTTATTTAAAACTTCTTTTTCATGACCAAAAAAATCCTCTGTACATAGAATTATATGGGATAACCTGAGAACATGCATAAGAAAAGGGTGAGCTATAAAGCCTAGTAAGGGAGTAAACAAGGCATAACCTGAAGAATATAGTTCATGTTAGGCAATAGTCATATCAAGGGAGCACAAGAGAAACATGAACATAAAAGGCATGATATATCATGATTATCATAACATGGAAATGTGGAAACAACATTTAACGTTATATTATCATGATCCAAGCATAATTTCACATGGAGCATTATTAAATCCTAATTTCACTTTAATTAGCATGAGTAAACCCTAATTGAACATGACGTATAATGATATTAATCTTTACCCAATGCATTGGAGTGCTATCAGCGTGCACCCTTCTTAATCATTTCATTTCATGCATAAGTGTTTCACAAGGATCATACAACATGGAATCATTAAACATAATCATTTATTAAACAATAAATTAATGTGTAATACATTAATAAAACTACATAATAAATAAGTAAATGTGTTTAAAGTTAAATACCCTTGATATAGAAATGGGCATGGTATTCACTACATAATGACTTTGGCTTGGAAAATCGCGGTGCAAATTCTGCAACATAACAATGTGACATAAGAATTCAAAAAAATGGTTGATGAGAGAGAAAGGGTTATCTAATCAGATGTACATGAAATGGAAATTAAAGGGGTCATGTATATACATTTCTGAAAATATTTAATGGAATTTAAATGAATAATATAAAATAATTTCATGAATGTAAATGAGGAGAGATAAATACCTTACGGAATTTTGATATTATAACGAGTGTACATGGGAGGAATTTATGAGAGATAAGGGGGCCACTCATCATTAAAACATAAGAAGGAATGTATAGGGGAGGATTGAAATCCTACTCTAACATTTTTAATAGAAAATGAAAGGGCATAACAATATAAAGACATTTTGACAAAATTGAGAAAAGAAGAAATCCCTTACATGGTGGTGTGATCCCAAAGGCTTGGGAGAGGTCTGACAGGGGATTATTGGGAGCTTGGGGAACCTTTTGGGGGATTATAGAGAGATTATTTCATGGGTTGTTCAATCTAAAAATGGTTTGAGTTAAGAAGAATGAGATATTGAGTGGGTTTATATAGGAAAAGAGAGAGAATTATTTATTATTTAGGTTTTAGACACCACATATTAAACTAATAAAAACCACAAACCAACCCATTGTTTTTTCCCATGGTTTCTGAAAAATTGGAGTGTAAAATATTATTTTATAAGTATAATGGACTATCTTATTTACATATTAGGCTTGCTGATGGAGAGGTGAGTCTCACTCTCAAGGAAATCATTTTAAATGGTTAAAATGTTCAATAAGTCTTGGAGGGTCCACTAAGGATTTGTAAAATAAATCAAACCAACATGAAATCACCTTATATTAGAGTTAAAACATATATTGATGAACATACCAATTATTTTATTTTATTAAATCAATATTTGGTCATTATGATGTCATAAACCACATTATATATTTAAACAATATTTAATTTTTACCCCAAAATTGATTGTCTTATAAAATTATGAAAAATTCACCATTGAATAATTCTGATGTCATGATTCCAAAATTAATATTCATTTTATCCAAATAATTTTCTAAATATTGAAATTATTTACTTTAAAATAAAAACCTACATTTATAAAAAATTCCTGGGTTTTGTCAAAAATAGCTTTCAAACTTTAATAAAAATTACCATTGTATTCCTACGATCATTTATATTAAATAAAAAGTAATTTATTAATAATAATTAATTAAAATATTTTTTAATTTAAAAATATATTAATTCCTAAAAATATATTTCATAATTTCATATTAACAAAAAATACTATTTGTTATTTAAAAACTATTTACAAAGTAATAATAATAAAATAAATGTATATTATTTATTATATAAAATAATAAGGCACATAGTCGTTGTTATTGGGTATTGTTACGTAACCCTTTATAACACATGCATATGACCTAAGTGTAAGGTGTGCAATGGCGATAGACTCTTGAGGTGGATCGAATAACATCACTCGGGTGGTAATCTCTTTCAACTTCCACTTCTCTCATAGGTAGTTTTGTTCAAGGTTAATGTGTTGAAGATTTTCTTGGGCTTGGTCAAGAGTGAATCCCAGTGATGCCACCTCTTTTCCAAGCTTTAAAAAATGAGCCTCGTATGGAGCAATTCTACTAGATGAGTCCATTGCTTCCTTTTTCTGAGTAAATTGGATTTGTTAAAGCCCAATATTTATACTAATAATGTGATCATTATTCAACAGCTATATTACCAATGGTAATAATTCTTAACGATATTTTAAAATCCAAAAAAATATAACCAAATAATTTCATATGTTTTATATAACTATTTTACATAATAATACATTTAATTAGATCAAGGGGAATTTTCATTAGTAATAGTTTGGGTCGTTACATGGATCATATCCCTAGTAAAGCATTAACTATCTTAAAATATGTCATCTTAGATGGATAAGGATTTGGAAACATCAATTGAAACATTTATTAAGAAAAATATCCTTTATTCGAAAATCCATTTAATAATACAACTTAAATAATCTTTTTCTTATAAACAAATCCTTGAAATTTCATTTAAAACATTTTTTAAGGAAAATATATTTTATTATTTGAAAAATTATTTTTTAAAATATAATTATTTTTAAAAACATTTTTCTTTGAAAATATATTTTAAAACATATAAATGAATCTTAAAAACATTCTATAAACCATTTTCTTTGAAAATTCTTCGAAAAATTGTAAACAAACATCGAAAAAAATTCAAAAACTTATGAACAAAGATTAAATACATTTTAAAAAAAATATTTGAAATTAATTTAAAACCTATAAATAAATCATGAAAAAAAATTATAAATCCTGTTTTTAAAGAATATACATTTCTGACTGAAGAGAGAGATAAAGCCGGATTTTCTTTTAAACACTTTATTAATTGTATTAAGTAACAAAGAGTGGTAAAATAGTACCATTACTTGAATATATCATGATTAAACAGAGTATAAGGAAATTCATGATAATTCTTTAGGTATGGATCATAATATTATATTAGTTGAAGCATAATCATAAACTATCACGATAAATGATGAGATTGTAAAAATAAGCTGTTATAACTTCGGTTACATTGAATCACAAACCCTATGAAATAAAAACAATAAATTAAGCTGAAAATGTCATTATAAAAATTAAAATCATGATATAAAATTTTAAATGTCATTATTTTCCCTCTATAGAATAATATTTATCCATAACATGGCATGTGTCTCAATGAAGGTAAATTGATACACAATTACATTACAAATTTGGTATCTTTTGAACAATAAAAATGGTGAAAGATAGATACTAAAATTGATATGGAAATCCTAATAAATTTATGTAAAAAATTCATAAAAAACATCCATGGTATGTATACACACCACATATAAGAAATAGTTTCTGGAGATGGCTTATGTCTCAGGAAAAATAAAAGTGAGATGACAAAACCCAAACCTAATGTCTTGACTTTCGTCGTACATGTTAAAACCTATGGTTTAATAAATATAAGTTTATTATACATCTAGGACAGAAAAATATTATTATATAAATTACCATTTATTATTTTATTATGACTTTATATTAACTATTTATTAACAATTCCATGTTAATGTTACATTTCATGTAATATCTACCTTTTTCATATATGTTTAGACATGTTATTGTTGATCCTGTTATGTATATCATTATTTACTTATTTATAAAATGTAAAAATTGATATAAATATCATATATATTGTTAATATAAATATTTATAATAATCTATAAAATATAGAAATATTAAATGGAATACACCATTCATGAAGATGGTAGGTCATATGTATGCATAAACATTGTTTCTCCTTTCTTGTCATATTGAAATAATGAATGTAAACAACATATATATTTATATTATCATTAAATTATAATTATTATTTTATATGTACCATATAATTTTATTAAACTCAAACTTAATTCATTCCATGTAAACTGTGAATGAATCACATCACTTTGACGTGGAGCTAATCCATACTCCCACAATCAAAGTTATTGTATTTACATAGAATAGAAAGTATGAATTAATGTGTTATATAATAATTAAAAAAGAATAAATACATCATATATATAGTATATACCATATAAAAAATAAATTTCATCATTATTTCCTATAATTAAAGGTGTAAATGGAAGAAAGAATGTCATTGGTTCATAAGGCAGTAGTATGTCGTACACACGAATGATAGTTGTGTTTCCCATTTGATGGAAGTGTGTGTGAGTCCAGGTCAAACCATTAACATAGAATCATATCCTAATATTTATTATACCTAATTTATTATATAATAATTTAATAAGAATAATATAGGGGTAGATAAAGAAATAAAAACAAAGTTCTCATTGTAGGATATTACCTTATCTTTGAGTAACTCTTTTTATTTTACACCAAAGGGATTCCTTGGTTGGATTTATTCTCAATAGTAGGAATCTAGGATTAATAGAGGGAATTTGGGAGATAGTATTTTCAAATTTTTTACATTAAAAAGGTCTTTTAGGTTTGAATAAGTGAGGGGGTTAGTGCACTTTTATAGAGGAGGACGAGTGGTATTCTTGTAAATATAAAATGGAAGACACTATTGAGAGGTCTCTCTTACACCGTGTGCCTCAAATAATTTTCAATTTACTATAAAATATGGTTATTAGTTATAATATTTCTATAAAATTTCTTTCTAAAATTTTTCTAGGTAATTTTGGCCCTAAAACTACAGTTTAACCACGTAGAAATCATGTTTTTACAATAATTGTTGAAATTAATTTTAATTACATCAAACAAATATTTTTGGCGAAAAAATATGTTGAAATTATTAGGAATTATAAAATATTCTTATTGAAAATATTTAATCAATTTTTACAAATTATAATCAAATAATTATCATAAATTAATTTAAAATTAATTTTTAAGACGTGTCTCAATAAAGAGTTTTTCTAAGCGAAAATGTTTAAAAGTTTAAAATGTTTTTAAATAAAATTTTATGGTGAAATTGTTTCCATGTAACTAAATTGGATTAACTGATTTATGATTTGTATAATTAAAAATTAAAATCAAATTATAATATAATTAAAAATATAAATAAATTACAAGAAAAAGCTGTTTTGAATTAAAATTCAATATTTTTCACCATTTATCCAAAAATGATGTTTTTCAGAAAAATATCAAAAAATAATAAAAATATAATTTTGAAATTATGAATTATAAATTAATTTTATTTTATCAAATTCAATTTATGAAATATTATAAAATTAATTTTATTATTGTTCATATAAGGACATGAAAATAAGTTCATTTGAGAAATTAGTATTTTCAAACTTATAAGACTTTACCAAAAATTATATGTTTTATTATCAATATGTTTCATTTATTTGAAAAAATAATAAATAATATTTCAAAATTAGTTATTACTATTCATATTACTTAGTTTAATGGCTATTTCAGAACTATCTTGTTTAAATAATTATAATAATAAAATGTTGCTTATTTGAAACTTACTATTGTGTGTAATTGAAGTGAAGTCATTGTTGTCTGTAGTGCGAGATTATCCTAGTGTATCTTATAAAATAATAAAAAAACATTAGCATAAAAAACAATTAAAAAATAATTTCTTAACACAAAAAAAATCATATTCAGTGTTGCGTCAAATATAGAATAACCTAAAGCATAAATTAATTAAAAAAATTAGAAGATCTCAAGGTGATAAATTCTACCCCCCATAAAATGAATTTCCTCCACAAAATTCATCTTGGTTATAAAAATTATAATTCTTGAAATTTACTTTCATATAAACCCACTTCTTGAAAATGAATACCAAAAATTCCATTAAAAGGAAATGTTGAAAACATAAGGGTAAATGAAAGTAACTCATAACTGGGTTTCCACATAGGAGAAAATAGGTTCAGAGTAAATATTTTACATAGAAGAAAAGTGTAAATAATTATAGAGAGTGATAAATATCGCTGATCAAAAGAAATTTAATGATTAATGGAATGTCAATGACAGAAAAACTGTAAACCATTGATGATTTATAAGACCATTGGTTCAACACAAAAAATATAATGGTAATTAATTCCATATTTATTTAGTTATCATCACACAAAAATGGTTATCATTGGTTATAAAATATGAACAAATACTTATATTGTTTTAAAATACTTTAATCTCTAAAACCTCATCCAAAGTTTAACTTAAACCATTGCATAAATGGTTAACCATATAACCATTACAAATGATGAAAATCCAAATATTTAGGAAGAAGTTTGCCAAATTTCTCAAAATATTCTTAATATTGACCCCCCATATGTCATAAATGTTTTCCTGGTTCTCACATTCCAAACATGTGAATACCTTCATCATATATTATCTTGAAACACACCCCACATTCTGATGGGGTGTCATGGGTGTATAGTGTCTGGGGATGAGGTAAAATATATTCTCTTGAAACATGTTAATAACCAGAATTACCATAAATCCTTTTGTGAAAAATGAATTCTTCCTTATTTCAAGGATTATAAGATATATTCCTTAAATACAATATATTGTAAACTTCATCCATGATAACAAAGACCAGTATTCCAAAAAATCAACAATCTATTCCAAGGTCATCAGTTTTATTCAATTTACCTTATCTAGGTCAATATTTTCATTGTCCAAGAAAATCACCATTTTCTCAACATCATAAACACATTAAGGGTTACCTTAACCTAATAAAAATTTAACATTTCCATTAAATATATATTCTAGGTCATCATCACCATTCAAAATATTTTAAAAATCATTAATAGAAAACATATACTTCATGATTCATAATTCTTTAATTCATATACATATACACTTCAATCATAAAACATTATTCTTGAACCAATACTTATGCTTCATTATCTCATACCCTAATACCCCATTACTATAATATGAAATATGAACCATGTCTTAAGTTTCCACAACCACAATTTAATCATGATTATTAAATTTAATGTAAACAATTTGGTTAGTACATCCCATTCCTTTCCCATTTCATTCACAATATCTTTTTCTTCTGTAGTATAACCAATACTCATGCCAAATTCTTTATTTTCTTAGAGATATTTATCTTTACGTCATCTATTTGAATAATACCCATAATTTATACATCTAAAGAATTCCATGTTATCCGAGACCCTTTTAGTTCTCATAGTTTCCTTAGAACAGAAATCATGGTGTGAGAAAAACTTATCATAGAAGAAAACCACATAATCATGAAATATTACTTATTGGATGCCTAAATACTAAAAACTTATTTTAAATCTTTTAAACCATAGGCTTATACTTAGATACATCCTTAAACATGTCCTTAGAAATATACCTACGGATCTCACTATATTGTTTCATCCTAGTTTCCAAAGTTTGAATAAACATTCCTTTGATACCAACTATAGAGACCCAGGATTAAAATTTAGGGATATTACACCAGTTTAGTGGAATATTCATCACATTAAATAAATACATGTATGAGTACCATAATATTTTTTGTCTTTTGAAACATAAAATCATAATATTTTAACTTGGGTGAAAGATCCTCAACATCCCCCTTAAAGATCGTCCCATTTAGTACATCTATCCAAAACCTCTCTTCATAATCTAGGGAAAGGAAACATAAGAAATGGGTGAGGTCAGATGCCTAGTAAGGTTAAACAAGAGATACATGTATGATTAACATGAGAATAATGTTATTATAACATGTTCATAACATTATAATATGATACCATTTATATAAAATATCATAATAAATATTCAAGGAATAATGAGTGGCAGCTCATAATACATGAATCATAATGGAATCAAGAGAATAACCCTTGAGGTCATAAAAAAGGAATAAGATGTTGAATTTTGTTATAAACATAATCGTATAAAATCATATGTCAAGGATACATACCAAGACCTTCAAAACATGTTAGTATTTGGATAATCACTTGTGTACTTGCTTCGAACTTGGGATTCCTTCACCTATACACTCCAGTTTCATTCTTGGGATTCCCTCCCTTGTACCCTCTTGTTTTAGGCATGGTATTACCTCTTGTTTACCCTCTTATTTTGATCGTGGGATTCCCTCTCATGTACCCTCTTATTTCAGGCTTCGAATTCCCTCCCATGTATCCTCTTATTTTGGTTTTGGGATTCCCTCTAATGTACCCTCTTGTTTCTGCATTGGGATACTATCACATGTACCCTTTGATCAAAAAAATTATTTTATCATTACCCAATTTATTGGTTGGATATATAGGTTCCACCCATTAAATAAACAAATCATACATTCATGTGCCATAAGATAAAAAACATTCATCGTATCAGGACCTAAAGAAGTGTGAGTTTCCATAACATCATATCATAACACAAGAAATAGAATGGGGGTTGTAAAAATTTATTCATATCATAAATATTGAATAATATATATGTTTCATAATAATTAATAAAAGAATAACCAATGAAAGCAATTTAGTTTTAGAATAATTTTATCAGGGCATAACCCGTGGGAGAGAAAGGGGTTTCATAAATAACTTGTCGTCATAAGTATAAACCATTCAAAGAAATTATAAGAATGGATTCCTTGGATCATATCAGCATAAAATAATTAACTATTTAAAATTATTTCATCATAGATTTTGAATTATTTTTTAAGATCACTTGGAACCTTTATTATGGAAATTATCATTTCCTTGGAAGTCAGTTTCATAAAACATCCTCAAAAAACCATTTCTTATAAATAAAGCTTTGAAATTTTATTTAAAACATTTCTTGATGAAAATAAAAAAATTTTTATTTGAAAAATAACTTCTAAAACATAAATAATTATGAAAATATTTTTATTTCAAAATATATTTGAAAATATATAATGGAAACTTGAAAACCTTTTGAAAACTTTTTTCATTGAAAACAATTTAAAAACATATAAAGAAAAGTTGGAAACGTTTTGAAAATGTTTTTCCTTGAAAAAATATTGAAAACATATAAATAAATCTTGAAATAGTTTTTTGAACCTTTTTTTTAATATTATTTGAAAATTTATAAATAAATCTTGAAAACGTTTATAGAAATTTTGGTTTTTAAAGAACATGTATTTCTGACCAAAGAGAGAGATAAAGTCAGGTTTTATTAAAAACACATTCTTAATTATCATAAGTAAAAAATATTAGATGAATACTACCATTGAGTTATTATACCATTAATAAATATATTAGAAGAAAAATCATGAGAGTTCTTGAGGGATGTATCATAATTATTCTTTAATGTAAGCACAATCATGAATAATAACGATAAATGATGAGATTGTAGCAATAAGCAGTTTCCACGTTGGTAAAATTGGATCATAATAACCAAGAAATAATAACAATAAATTAATAATACAAAGTCATGAAAAATAATTATATTCATGAAATAACAATTCCAAGTGCAATATATATGTATCGTAGAACAATATTGATGCATAAGATGGTATGTGTCGTGAAAAAAGAAAATTGTGACAAAATTACTTTAGCGATTTCATAACTTTTGAGCAAAAAAAACCCATTAAAGATAGATATTAAAATAGATATTTATATACCCATAATTATAAGTATAATAGCAATAAAATAAATATGTGGTCACTATACACGTTATATATAATAAATAGGTGGCGAACATGACTTCTGTATCATGGAAAATAAAAGTGAGATGAGAAAACCCTTACCAAAAGTATTGAATTTTCTCTGTTCATGTTAAAACATTATGTATACAAAAATTAATTTTACTATAAATCTAATTCCAAACCATATTCTTATATATAATAAAATAAATTATTTTATTATGACTTTATACTACCCATTTGTTAACAATTTCATGTTAATGTGGGGTTTTGAGTAATATCTGTTTTGTTTTTTGTATATGTATTGACTTATTATTATTGATCATCTTAGATAAATATGGATTTAATTATTTAAATAATGTAAAATGTGATATAAATATCATATATATTAATTATAAAAATATTTACAATATTCTTTAAATGATATAAATATGAAATGTAAAACACCATTCATGGAGAGGATAGGTCATACATGTGCATGAATGATGTTTCTATTTTCTTGTTGTGTTGAAAGAAAGTAAATGAAATGAATTTTTACATATATTATCATTAAATTATAGCAATTATGTCATATATATCAAATAATTTTACTAAATTCATCCTTAATACATTCCATGTGAAGTGTGAAAGAAGAACATCACTTTGAGGAGATGGTAGTCCACACATCTACAAACGAAGTTATAATATTTAAAAAAAATTGAAAGCATGAATGTATGTATATATAATAATTAAATAAGAATAAATAAATAATAAATATCACATATATAGTATAAAATATAAAATTTACCATTATGTCCAGCCTTAAATAGTGGTAATGGATGAGTGAACAACATTGGTTTCGAGGCAATGGTCCTCCAAACACGTGAACGATGATTGTGTATCCCATTTGATGAAAGTATGTGTGAATAAAGGTATAACCCTTAACATAAAAACATATAATTATATTTAGGATAATATGGTTATTAATTAATCATTTAATAATAATAAGTGATGGGTTGAGAAAGGAATAAAAACAAAGGGGTCATTCAAGGATGTTACCTCTTCTTTAAGTAACTCCTTTTGGTTTGCACCAAAGGGCATCCTTGGTTAGATTTATGCCCAAAGGTTGGATTCTAGAATTAATTTATGGCAGTTGCGATCACATTTGGTCAGTTTTTGGGTGAGAGAAATGGCTTGAGAGGTGTGAATAAGTGATGGGGGTGTGAGTTCCTTTTTATAAAGGAAGAGGGGCATTCTAGTAAATACAAAAATGTAAACACTATTGAGAGGTCTCTCATACATCATGTGCTTCAAATAATTATCCATTTTATATAAAAGAGGTTAATTGGTCTAAATATTTGCAAAAAAATTATTTTTTACAACTTTCTAGGTTATTTGGCCCCTTGAATTAAATTTTAACTACTAAGTAATCTTGTTTTTACCTTAATCGTCATAATTAATTTTAATTACTTTATCTAATATAATTGGTAAAAATTAAGTTGAAATTATTAAAAATTATTAATTATTATTATTCTAAATATTTAATATATTTTTCAAAATTATATTCATATAAGTGGAATAAAATAATTTGAAATTAATCTAGAAGATGTGTTGTGACAACAAGTTTTTTAAACAAAAATGTTTAAAAGTGTGACATATTTTTATATCCAATTACAATGTTAAATTGGTTCCATTGACATAAATTGAATTAATTGATGTAAAATTTATCTAATTTCAATTTAAAAAAAAAATTGAAGCAAAATTTAATTATATAAAAATATTAGATGAAAATGAAGTTATGTATTAAAATTCTGTATTTTTCACTAATCATCCAAAATTGATTTTTTTCTGAAAAATCACAAAAAATAACCCTAAGATAATTTTTAAAATTATGAATTAAAATATTAAATTTATTTTTTAAAATTCAATTTCTAAAATTTTCTAAAATTAATTTTATTATTGTTCAAAGAAGGACATATAAAGCGGTTAATTTGAGAAAATTGTATTTTCAAATATATGAAGACTTTCTAGAATTTATTTGTTTTATTATAAATATATTTTATTGTCAATTGGTTTTATTTATATAAAAACATTATAAATAATATTTAAAAGTATTTATTACTCTTTTTATTATAATTTTTAATGGATATGTATTAACTATCTTGTTGAAATAATTATATTATTAAAATGTTGTTTCTCAGAAACTTAGTATTGTGTGAAACTCCAGCCAAGTTATTGTTGTGTATAGTGAAAGCTTATATTGGTGTATTATATAAAAATATATTAAATTTATATAGTTTAAATTAAATCTAAAATTATTTCTTTCATATAATACAATCTATATTTATTGTTGTTTGTAATTTAAAATATCATAAAGTTTTTATCAATTTCGAAAAATATATTTCACGAAATCTAAAAGTGTTACAAAAACCAACCACGGGTTGAAATGAATTCATCTATTAAACCCAAGAGACAATAAAAATTCATGGAAACACGAGTTTCAATAAAGGGAGGCCTCTAGTCACCTAAGAATTAGGTAAAAATATTAAAAATAAATAATTTAGATGGGATTATGAATTTTTATAGTTTTTGAAAACTATAATGTAGAGGTAAGATACGGAACAGTCATACTACAGATAGGATAATTCCATCAAACCATTGAAAATAATTGTTTGAATCGAAAATATCTCTCCCCTATTAAACTCATTCAACATATTTTAATCTAATACAGTTGATAAAGTTTTCACCACATACAAAATCCTCTAAATCAAAAATCGTAGAACAACAAAAGCACCACAATTCCATACCTCCCAAAGGAATAACCAAGAAGATTCAATCACCATGACTCCATGGTGAAACAAAACCATTTGTACTATAACACAATAAATATTAATGGTAAATATTAAGGGTAAAAAAACATATGTATATTCAATTTCTCAAAACATTGGGTTACACTTTTCCATAAACATGCCTTCAAACCTTTTTCACAATGACAAACATCCATCATAATATGGACAAGATTCCTCCATGAATTTTCAAGGATTATAAATCTTATGGATTACATATTAGGGTCATGACACCCCCTTCAAATCGTAACCCATCACTTACATCTCTACCATCTATTGTAGTTGTCCCTTTACACCACAACCCTCTAGGAAAAATTTTGAATCATTCTCCCTAGCTAAAAACTGACCTCTAAATCCACCACTCCTTTTCTATCAATCTACTAACACCTCTATTTCCCGATTCATGAAATCTAATGGGATTAAAATTTCCTAGATGTTTTATTCTATCTATATATTCTATATTCTATCATGTAGTAAGGTTAAATTCTCAGAGATATAAGGGTATTTACGTCTTGACAGTCTAGAACATAAAGATCCATATTATTGAAATGGATTGTCTACTAATAATAACTAATATCCTCTTGCATAAATTTAGTCTGATTCTTATTACTCGGTGTGTCATCCATAATGTTTCCTTTCTTAGGGGTATATTCCATCTTGAAGTCAAAATACAGGATGTACTTAACCCACCTCTTCTACCAAAGGATTTGGTCACAATATCAAAAGATATATTTGATACTCTAATGTTTGGTGTACACCAAAAACCTCTCACTTAAAATGTAATGATGTACACATATTAGTGTGTAGACCACTGATTTTTAATCAAAATCAAGCACCATGTTGTTCCACTCATGTGGCCTTCACATCATGGAAACATATGAAACTACTCATCCAAAATATATTAGGCTTTCTCCAAGAATAAATCCTAATACATCACAGTATAAGGTATTCTCCTTTCCCTAAATAGGTATGTTTAGGAAAATAATTGTTATCAAATTTTAATAGGACATAGATAGAGGGAATTGTGTTATTGTTCCCTTGGTCTTTAAATAAGAATATCACATTTGGTTTAACATACAACACCATGTGATTTTTCTATGATTTTTTCATACGACTTTTTATGTTGATTGCATTAATTTTTTCTGTAAATTGTTAATTTATATTTTAGAGCAAAACATATGGTACCATACTAACACAAGAATCAATAACCGTTCTTGAAAATACTAGAGATATGATAAAATTTGTTTGATTTACAAATTTTAACAATATATCTCTTGAGATAAGGGTTTCTAAAAATCCATACATCTGAGTTAATTTGGATATGTGGCTGATAATTGAGTCATCAAATCAGTATTAGATGATTTGTGCATCACTGCTACTTAATTTTATTTGATTTTAGAAGGACACAACTATTTTATATTTTACATAATTATTGAGCTATATAGATATTCATTTTATTCAAGTATAGTTCATACTAATGGATTATGAGTTTGGTACATTTTGATTGTTTTTATCAAGAATCATGAGCTATTGAAATGATTTTATCATAACTTTTTAAAATTGAGTCCAATTATTTATATTGTCTAAATTATGTTAAGTTGGATTTATTATGTTCACTACTACATTTCATGGGTCCATCTGAAGAGTGTTATCATGAAATGTTTAACACTGATTTAGAGACTTCTATATATTTAGTAGATATTAGGTGGATATTATTTATGTTTATCTTTTCTATTGATTTAGTTAGGTTTTCTTTGGGGGTGTTTTTGGAAGGTGATTATTTTTAATTTTTTTTAGGTGTGTTGGTGTAAAATTAGGACAAATTCATGGTATTTCTAGTTCCCACTAAACCACAAGGTGTATTTTTATAAAATAAAAAAATCATAAAAAAACTCTTTGAAGGATATCTTACAAGGATTGGACTAATTTAACTTCACCTCATACTAAGTCAAGTCCATCATAAATACTATTTGTCTATATAATTCTTGAATGATTTTATTTTAGTATCCTTCTAATCCTAGGAAACTATCAACACAAAAAAATCATGGATTTATCCTAGGAAACCATAGAATCATCCTTCTCAAGGTCCACTAAAATGAATTCCTTGGAGATTCTGTGATCTAATAAGTAAACCCCCCAAATAATTAAAAAATTGATTGTTTTTCATATTTTCAATGCTCTCTAAGTGTTCAAAAAATAATTTCATGATGTAAATCATGGTCCTACCACATTATGGAGTACACCAAAACATTATCAAAAAATATGAAAATTAATAAATCTAAATATTGACAAAAAACATATTCATCAGACCCATGAAAAATTATGGTTCGCTCGTTAAACTAAATAATAACATTAGAAACATATATAAGCTATATAGTCCATTAAAAGATATTGGTGGAAAATCTAGTGGATTCACCGATTACTGGAGATATCCTAAACTCAAATATATCATGTATATCCACATAGATCCCATAAATAGATTGAACTATTCATATATATGTGGAAGGGGATACTAGTTCTTAAATATCACGTGGTTAAAATTATGGTAATCGAAAAATATGTATAAATTTTAATCACATTTTATAGTAGAATACATATAACCCTAAGAATGTGTTCTTGAATGAATCCCTTCACCTCAAAGTCCTCTAGTAGAACAATCATTTCTTTATGCTTTGAAAAATCTATCACGTATAGAGTAATGAATATGATCTATACACTTAGTATCAAATTGATCACAATCTTGATCTATATATTCAATGGAAACCTTAATATATTCCCAATTAAAATATTCCAAAAATTATTAATGATAGACTTTCTGATAGCCTTATCATTCATCATCACAATGTTCACAAACTGTTCCATACTGTTTTCTATATGTTATTTCACGGTTATTCAATAAAGTACATATAAATCTCACTACATAACAAAGTTAAAATAATCACCCTCAGTGGATTTGAAAGATACTCAATAAAGATATTAGTTGATTTCTAGTAAATATTGAGTCAGCTAATTCATTCCAATGATCAAATTATAATTAAAAATATATAATATCAAGAAATATAATTGATGGTTATGAAAACTGATCACAACGGTGTATCTTATACACTTCTAAATACCCTCAAATAAGACCCTTAACTATGTATCAATAGTTATCATCTAAAATTGATACTCCCTGACTAGACCCATATCATCAATAAATTGGGTAGATATAAATGATATTGATGTATTCATATCAAATAATATTGATCTTTAATATATGTTTAAGAAACTTTGTCATAATTTTTATTAAAAAAATTAAATTAGTTGATAACTCACCGTTCAGTAAAATTATATTTTTTTTATTTAGGATCGGACCAAGTCTATTGAAATGAGTTTTCATAAGAATGTTTATGGTTGCTGAATGTTTGAAACTAGATATAAATAGGGAGAAAAGATTATTTTAAGAAATTTTTTTACATTACTCAAAGGATCAGACTGAGAGGCACCAGACGCACAGTATCAAACCCAAAAGCATCGGATGCCTTAGTGATTAGAAAGATGAAGTTGATGATTGAACACATCATTATTCTCAGGTATATTAGTATAAAGTTTTAGAACCATATTACATGGAATTTTTTAGAAATTCATAAGTAGCTTAATGAAGTAGTTTTAATGTTTCCTAAAAGTTTTTAAATAATATAGTGATGTCATCATTTAGAAAGTTTTCATACTTTCTTAAAAAATCAAACATTTATTTTCTCTCCATGAAGTTATCAAAAATCTTAAAAAATATCATGATAAAAGATTTTGATGAAAGGGGAAATCATAAAGACTGTATCGGTTTTAGAAACTCTAACACATAATATTGGATATATAATTACCAGCTACATAAGTTTTTATAAGTCAGAATGTGTAATGATGATGAATTTTGAATAATTTCAATGTTTTTGAGTGGAGTTATCATCGGATATAGAATATTGTAATTAAGAATCTATCATAATGAAAATTCCATCATTTTGAGGATTCCATTAGACTGACTCTGAGGAGGAAAATAAACCAGATTAGGAATAGTAACCAATTCATTAAATGACTATCTCGCACCAAGAACACATCAAATGAAGAACATGAGAGTGACTAGAGTTGCTGATATAGATATGAAAAAGGTAGATCATAATGAGTTAAGGAAGAAATTTCATCATAATGAGATTATAAAGGCAGTTCATCATAATGAGTAGAGGAACATAAAGTTGGGGATGTTCATTGTAGTGAGCATTACAAGATAGACAGATTGTAATGATATAAAGAAATTTATATTGTAATGAGAAGGGGAAGAAATTTAGATCATAGTGAGATGAAGAAGTTTCATCATAATCAACCTAAGGAAGTTACATTGTAATGAAGACGAGGAAGTAAATCAGATGGAAGAAAAGTTATTTCATTTGAGAAGATGGATCTTAGAGAAATCTTGAGAAGGTTTGAAGAAGTTAATGTTAAATTTAGAATTTGAGTGTTTTTAATGATTTGAAATTTGATAGAGTGTTTAATGTTTTAATGTTTCACACATTTTTATTTCTGACGTCCATATAAATAGAGGCACACTTCATTCACATTTTTTAACTTTTCACTCAGACAGAAAAGGCAAAGAATTGAATAATTTTATTGAAAGTAATTTTTGGATAGATATCTTATTAGTAGATCATACATATTTTGTATTGTTTTCCAAAATGATAAAAATAATATTGAGGAGATTGTATTGATTTAAGTAGACTGAGAAATATCATATTGAGAATTTGTAAACATTTTGAAAAGTGAAAATTTAGAAAGAGTGAATTGTATTGAGTGGATCAGACTGAGTCAATTGGATTGTGTTCATCAGAAATAATTCCATCAAACTCTGGTTTATCAAATCTATGAACCATTGTGGAGAAAATTTAACAAAGACATCATTATTTTTTTGGATAAATTATTTTGAAAGAAACTTTTTAAACTAATGGGATTCAGTATAATCATACTTATCAGGAGATAGAAGGTGTATAATGGGATTAAACATAAGTTTTATTAACTTATTCCTGATAATGAATACCCATAGACCCACAATAGTGGATATAGAAAGGATGTAGGTTCTCACACTGAGGTCAAACCTTGTAAATCTATTGTGCTTTACTTTATTTCCTATTTTTTCATGAAATAGTATTTAAAAAATATGATAAGTATATGAACTCTAATAGGTTGTTGGGGTTATGTATTAAAAATTATTAAAACATATAAAAAGTGATCAACTAATTGATATAATGTTCTCCTTATGACCTAATGGGATAATGTTTATCAGAAGGTGATGGGTTATAAAACTTCAAATAGTATGTGAGATAATCTAGAAATTGATTTCAAATGTAATACTAATGTGAATGAAGTAAAGCTAGCAATCGTGGGTAGTAAGTATTAAGACATCAGAATGAGATATGAAGAAAAAATTTATGAATTATTCATGAGAGAAAATGAAATTTTTTGTAAGATCAGAGGATATAATGATGTCCTATAAGATTATACATTGGGGAAGAAAATTTTAATAATCATTATGGAAATGTTTGATTCTAAAATTTCTTATTTATTATATTTGGATGATTTATCTATTAATAAATTGCATGATTTTATTATTGCTTATAAAATGAATAAATCTCCAATGTTCAAAAAGAAGATGAAAGATGAGATGGATTTTAAAGCCATGAGAAAAATTAATATATAATATGTTAAAGATATTGTTCCTTGTGACTCTAAAGATAAATAGGATAATAAATTTAATGAAAAAAATCATATCTCTTATATATAAGAACTTTCAAAATGGTAGAGGAAAGTTTGGAGGTAAATATTATCTCAAATATTTTGAGTGTGGTGGAATTAGACACTTTTCTATAAATTATCTCAATAACAAAGTTGGAGAATATTGATAGGATTATGATTAAAACCCTCTATGGAAGAAGTGTAAGAACTTTGTAAAGAAGAAAAGTCATCCAAAAAATATAAGAAATCAATTGGAGTTAAAATAAGTATACTGAGTAAGAAAGTTTAATTAGACTCAACTGACAAAAATTACTCAAGGGATGAAATTTCAGAAAAGTTTGTAACATTCATTGTAAAAGTTGTGAATATTTGAGACGCATCAAATAATAAAGAAGAAAGATTTTATGAATCATAGAGAGAGTATTATATCATAATGGAACTTATTTAATGTCTTGGGAAAAACAAAACTCTTTTGAAAGAAGTCATAATTATAAATAATGATAGTGTAGAAGATAATAAATGAAGAAAAGATGTCATCAAGAAGGAGGATGAATACATTCTGGAGATCTTAAGTTATATCCTAAGAATTTCTAAATATGTAAATATTATTAGAGATATTATTAAGAAGATGAAAGATAATAAATAATAAGTTAAAAAGTTTTAAATGAAAACATATTGAGTTTGAAATTACCTTGAAGAAGATAAATTAAGATTTAAACAAGTATTTGAAAGTAAAATATGAGACTTCTAATGTTTCTAAGAAATATCAATTCAAGAATCAGGTGAAATCTTCACCCAATCAAAAAAAAGTTTCAATTTATTTTTATAGAATTTAAGGATTCATAAAATGTAATTAAAAATATACTGTAGACAAAGTATGTGAGAAAACTAGTGCATTTAGAAAGTTTGAAACTCACTCTTAAGAAAAGATGGTCCACATCCTGAGTATGATAGAGCATAAAGAATTTATCAACATAAATAAAGCTTCTATAAAGAATGATTTTTCATCAACATAAAATGAAGATTTTACAGTTATTTTCGGTATGGTGGAATCTGTGGGATAGATCTTATAATTTTTTGAATAATTTATCACTTCCCAAAATAAGGTTTTAACAAAAATAATGTAATCATGGAAGAAATATGAGTAACTCTCCTAACCCACAGGAAGTTGAAAAATGAAAAACTCAAGATTTTTGAAACATTCCAAAAAAATAATTTTTAATTTATGGAATAAGTTTTTGGAAATGTGATTAGGATAGTAATCATTTGGAATTATGTATGGAACTCCTTCTAGAATAATTTTCATATGGGATAAAATAAAAAGATACTAGAAAGATGAATGTTTAAGAAATATCCTTAGTTGTTGGTATAACTTTTAAATAAATTAAAAGGAACAATTTATGGATACTTCATATTGGCCTTTATTCACATATGTATGAGGATATAAAAATATTGAAACATGTTGAAAGTTGTGATGGAGGAGTATTTACCTTTGGTAATAATAGTTCCTAATAAATTATAGGAATCAGAAAGGCTGAGATTGAAGTGGAAAAGATGAAATCTAAGGAAGTTTTTTTGTGGGCTAAAACACAACTTTCTTATTGTAAGTTAAAATTGTAATGACGGAAAATAAGTTATCTTTAGGAAATATTTTTATGTTATCAAAAGTGTGAATGATTTAAAATTTATTACAATGGGAGAAGGAACTAGAAGAAATATCTTCTAAGTATGAGAGTTTTAAAACTCCACTTAAATGAGTACTATGGATGAAAATAATTTTTGGCACCTAAGACTTGGCCCCCTTAGGAATAAAAACATGAATAAACTTTCTAAAGTTGATGTTGTCCCTTACTTCCTATAATTGAAAATAAGATATGAATATGTTTGTGTGACTTTCCAAAAAAGTAATATAACTAACAAAAGTCATAAGAGAGTTGAGATTCAATCTACAAAACCTCTTGAGATTATTCATTATAATTTATTTTCACTAATGAGACATCAATAAAAAAATTAGATTTATACCTCATCACTTTTATTGATTATTTTACTCAGATGAAAAAAATCTGGTTTATGAAACATATGTTTGATTTTGTGGAAATATTTCAGTTTTTATGAAAAGAAGTTGATAAAGAAATGGAATTTTTTATAAATAGGTTGAGAACAGATAATGGTACTAAGTTCACAAGATATAATTTGGAGATATATCCGATAAAGGGTGGTATCAAATTATTATAGTGCTCAATATACTCCATAAAAAATGATGTATAATTAATAAAGAATATATGTTTGGTGGAAATATGATAAAGTATGTTAGAGAATAAAAACATTCAAATTTATATTGGAAAGAAGCTTTTAGTACAATTATAAATGTTCTAAAAATATGATTGTTGAGACTGGAAACCCAAGTGAATTCATATAACATGTGGTACAAAAAAACATTCATTTATTTACATCAAAGTTTTTGCAATCCATGTTTACATAAAATAAAAAATCTAGATTTGGTAAAGTTTTGCAAAAAACATGAGGAATGAATTTTTATGTGTTATTCATCAAATATAAGAAGTTACAAATGTTGGAACAAATATTTTCAAAGTATGGTGGACTCATGTGATGTGAAAGTAATTGGTAATCAAAATTACTTAACAAAAGTTTTTGATAGCGCTGAGGAGGTTAAGTTAGAGATTTATAAAGATATTGGAAGTAATAAAAAAAGCCAATATTAAGATTCATGAGATAGTGTGATGAGGAAATTTCAGCTAGAAGAGAAACATTGAAATTTCATACCGTACAAAAAAAATTGAGCCAAAAAACATTGCTAAAAATTGTAATGCTCTGGTTCAGACCATAATAATGTTAATATTAGATAATAAAACTTTAACTGTCTCAAAAGTTGAACAACAATTAGTTACAAAATCTACTCAACACAAGGAATGGGTGGATTATATGAATGAATAATTATATTAGATTGAGAAAAATGAAACATGGGAACTTATTCCTAGGATAAAAAATAAAAATATTATCATAATCAAGTGGGTTTATAAAAAAATATTAAATGAACATAGGGAACCTTCGAGAAACAAATCTAGACTTTTTTTGTAAAGGATATTCATAGGTGTAATCTATGGATTTTGAATAAATTTTTTTCATGGTTTCAATATTTGAAACTATTAGATTTTTTCTTTTAGTGGATGAACATAGAGATTGTAAATTTTATCAGATGTATATAAAGTCATATTTTGTAAAAGTTGAGATTGAGTAAGAATTTTACATTGAACAACCATGTGGTTTTCTACTCGATGAGGATGATAAAAAAATTTTCAAGTGAAGAAATATTTGTATGGGATAAAAAAAATATCCATGTGATTGGAACTCAATATGTGACAGTTTTTTGAGAATGTTAAATTTTTCTAAAGGAAAAGTTGATAGAAACTTATATGTGAAATATCTTGACTCCAGAACTCTATTTATAATCTCTTATGTGGATGGTATAATTTTTTTGGGATACAGGAGTAGTTTTTAAAACATTTTATAAATAAATGATAAATAATTTAAAATTTTAATCTTGGGATAACTATCTTTCTTCATGGATCTACATGTTCAATAAAAAGGGAAATACATTTTTCTATCTCAAGAAAAGTATGTCGGGGAATTGTTACAAAATTTTGGCATGGCATAATCCGAGGAAGTTTCTACTCCTATCTCTATAAGAACAAAGTTGAGTAAAGATGAGTCTAGAAAAAGTGTGAATCAAGAAATACATTCAGAAGATGATTGGAAGACTACTTTATTTTACAGCCTCAAGTCCTGATATAGTTTATATTGTGACTTTATGGGGAAGGTATTAAACTAATCTGAAATAATGACATATATTGGCAGAAAAAATAATTCTGAGATATGTTAAAGGAAAAAATTCACATGGGATGTTATACAAAAGAAATAGTGAGATAATGTTTCATGTTTATACTAATGTAGATTGGGATGGAGATTATAGTGATAGAAAATCAACCTTAGGATGAACACTTCTATTGGGTGAATATTGTGTGATTTGGCATAGTAAAAAAATATTTAATAAGTTTGAGCATTTCTAAATCTGAATATGTTTTAAATACTCATAATTGTAATAAAATATATTGGATAAAAGTTTATCTAGAAGACTTGAAAGTTAAAGTTTACAAAGCATTGAAGATACATTGTTATAATCAGAGTTCAATAGATATTTCTTAAAATAATTTATAACATTCAAGATCAAAACAGATTGATATAAAGTGTCAAATTATAAAATATAAATTTTCTACTAGATATTTATTTCAAGAATATATCACAATGAAGTATCAAATTTCTAAAATCTTCTCAAATTTGATGCTAAATGAAAAATTTGTTGAGTTGGGGATACAAATTCATGATCATCCTCTTCCAATGACTTCATAAATCTTTAAGGTATATCACCAACCTTGCTTTGGATTCTATTGACAGGGGGGAGAAAATAATAATTGTTTACTTTGAAAGAAGTTATTTCTTATCTTTCTATTATGAATTTAAAATTGTGGTTACCATAAAATGGGGGAGATAAAAATAAAATTCAGAGGAAAAAGATATAATTCAAGAAATTTTATCTTAACAATGATGAAAAATGTTCTTTTCACTGAGTGTTGTAATTCCTTAAAAAACATTACTTTTATCTAGTAGTGTCTTATTATGATAGTCTCTTTTTTAAAAGGATATGTTTTTATAAAATTTTAAATCCTCGTGTTTTTTAAAAATGTTGAGTAATCAAAATGTTTTGAGATATGAAAAGTTATTTAAAAAGGTTTTCAATAAATCAAAAGGGGAATATTGAAAAACCTTTGTTATAATTTTTCTTGACAAAGTTTTTGTATTTTTTGACAAATAACATTTTTATAAACGAATTTATTTTTTCTTTAGGGTCAGACAGAGTACATAATAATTTTTTTTCATAATTAATTTTAAGGTTTTGGGATATTTGAACCCAAACATAAAGGCAGATAAATTTTTTTTTTAATAGGGTTTTTTTTTTGGACTCAGATGATTGGATTGAGAGCCACCAGATGTAGAGTATCAGAATGAGTGTCATCAGACGTAGAGGTGGTCAGAAAGATAATGTTTCTGATTGAACACACCATCATTCTTAGGTACATCAGTATGAATTTAAAGACCCATCAGATTTGTAATTTTTTATAAATCCAGAAGTTATTTAGTAAAGAAGTTGTAATGTTGCCAAAGAGTTTTGAAATAAGATAGTGAAGTCAAGAGTCTGAAATTTTTGATACTCTCAAAAAAATAAGATGATTAATTTTTGGTTATGAAGTTATCACATATCATAAAAAATAACATGATAAAATATCTTGAATAAAGAGAGGAATCATAATGATTATATTAGTTCCAATAACCTAGACATAGAAGATCAGATCCAGAAGTACCAAACATGGAAGATGTCATAATAAAAAATGTGTAAAACTGATGAAGTTTGAAGAATGTAAAAGTTGTTGAGTAGAGTTATCATCAAATGAAGAACATCATAATAAAGAATCAATCATAATGATAATTCCATCAGACTAACTTTGAAGAGGAATATCGGTCGGAAAAAGAATAGGCCTTGATTAATTAAATGAATATCTCACACTGGTAACACATCATATGAAGAACATTAGAGTAAACATAGTTTCTACTGTCAATGAATAAAAAGAAAATAATAATGAGGTAAGAAACAAATTTCATCCAATTGATCTGAGAAAGTAAGTTCATCATATTGAAAAGAGGAAGCTGAAGATGAGGAAGTTCATCATAACAATTAGTTCAAGATACTCAGATTATAATCAATAGTGAAAAAAATGATTTGATGAATTTTTAATGTTAACATCAGTTTTTAACCGACATCTATAAAGGTGATGTTAAAAATAAGGTTTTTAGGCATCATTTGGTTTAAAATGACATCAAAAATGTGAACTGTCTTGGTTTTTTGTGTGGGTTTTTATAAAAAATGTTGCTGAAAATCGTAAAAAAAATTAAATGATTCACATTGGTTTTTATAAAAACTGATGTTGATAGTTAAAAATATATAAAATTTTAAATATTAAACCCCTATAAAATTAGGATACATACAATATAAATACATTATATAGCAATCAAATATCATGTATCGTTAACTAAAAATTTATAAAAACATACATACTTTTAACAAGTTAATCAAAAAATTATCTATTCATTCATATTATAAAGTATAATTAAAAAATACCGGAAATTTATAACACGTTAATTATTGGTTATTTTTGAATCATTTGTTTGATCACATTTTATTCAAACACCTATTATATCAAAGGAATTTTTTTTAGCAATTATTTTGAGGAAAATATAATACTTATTAGAAACCTAAAAATATATATATCTTAAATCATAATTATACTTAATAAATAGTCATGAAAAAGATAGAATATGGTTAAGGTCATCTTGTGTGTATGAATTGACACTACTGAATGTCTAAAATGATGTTGAATCATATAAGATTAAAAAACATAATACTATGATAGAAAATATAAAATAATTCATATGAAAAACCTAATCATAATAAATCATTACCATAGTTCTGATTATCTCATACATGAATCATAGAACATAATACTCACATTAGACATATCTTTGTTGACAATCAAACTGGAGTTAATAAAACAATAATTTGATAATAAAAACCAATATATATACAAATATATATCCAAAACTAAAAATAATATCTAATATAAAAAATTATTACCTTTAATTACCAATAGTTAATTGCATTTGGATTCTTTTTTGAAAGTTGATATGTGTAAAAATAATTTCATGACCTATATTTTCATATATATCGACTAATAATACATGTATAAACAATGTTAATTAAACATAATAATAATTTAAAAAACATAAAAAAAGATTACTTGTTTAACAAGGTGTAAATTTTTTTATGAACACCACCAAATAAAGAGGAAAACTAATATAATGTGTTTTCATTTGGGCAGAATACCCTTAAAATCCAATGCCCCTTATAATAAAAAAAGTTCACGTTTAATGAAATTATAATTAACATTAGTTCATAATTATTTTTCTTCTCTTACCCATCAAGAAATGAAAAAAAACCAACACCCAATATCCAACATCGATAACCTCTCACGTATATATGCCACTCTATCTTTATTTGAAAAATATTTCACATTCATTGTAATTTATTCTGGATTTATAAAACCATAAATGCATGTGCTATAATTTTGAACAAGAAGTGTGTGTAGATACCTAATTAAACAAATAATATAGTTAGTCAATTTAAACCATCTTTAACTAAAAAAATAAAAAACAGACTGTTGCTACACAAGCACACTGAGCTCTTTACAATCAATTAGTTTCATCATATCTTTTTGGAATATTCTCAATGGATAGTCTCTTCCACATATATCTGATGAAATCTAAAACTCCTAGATATTATCCAAGTTAGAAGAAACCATAGATAATCTATCTATCATGTTAGAAAAATCTGAAGTATCTACAGTTGTTTGTTCTTAAACATGTTTTTCCTTTGTTCCATTTTGTTGGATTTTAGATACACCTATATAAGTCAAATTTTTGAGAAAAAAAATTATAATTAATTTTCAATCATATTTAATTAAGATTTTAAAAACACATACCACATATTAAATATGACGAAGAAGTCTAGATGACCAAATTAAAAAAAATGACCCATACAATCCCCAATTCTAGTAATCTTCACAGTAGGGAATAAGAGTAGAGAGGTACGATCAATAATATTGTGTATTGATACTCTAACCTGGCCTATCTGAATAGGTTGGTAAAAAATTAATGGCCTTGAATGCTCAAATATGTACATTAGGATCTCTAAAATACAACTCATAGTATAAGTTTGGGTCCAAGCCAAGAGGTAGAGGATCTGAGTAGGTAAGTTGTGATGGCTAGGAAGGCTGTGTAGACTGTGGATATCTCTTCATTTATTATAACATAGCCTCTTGCATAGTTTCCTAAATTTGATCGCCCATAGACTGTTTCATATCTTTCAGCTGATCTTTTAAGGATTCAATTTCTGGTTCTCTTGATATTTAACATTGATAAAAAAACTTTTCTAATACTAACACTTTCCTTAGATCCTCTTATGTGGCTAGGGTTTTCTAGATTTCCTAAATAAGTGTCTAGTATGACCATCCTACCCTTAGGGATAAAAGATACCTATGTTTATTTCTCCTAAATTTCATCCTAAATTGAAAATTGAAAATGGTATATTAATTTTGTTTAATAACAAATCAAAAAAAATCATGAAAAATAATAATAATTTATATACAATTATTTCAGCTACTTCCTTATCATTCTCTCTAATATACTTTTAATTTTTTTAATTCTTCTCACCCTTTTCCATTTCTCGTGGTGGGTGGGTCAAGATGGAGGATGGAATTAGACCTCATCAGAAAAACTACTGGAGTGATCTCTTAGTGCTTAAAACTTTTCCTTAATCATTTTTTTCTCAAATAATGATACCCACCACATAATAAAGTATGAGGGAGTAAATTTTTTAACTGGATGTCTTGACAGGATTTCCTAGAGGTCTGTTAAATAACAAGTAAACTAATAAGTAATTTGGTACATAATAATAAATTTTACAATATAACATAATATAATTATCATACCTAAAATGTTTTATCTTGTTAGGTGGAAACAAATTTCTTCCATGTATCTTCATTTAAAAATATATACCTGAGGAATGGGATTTAATTTTTTTCCATCCAAACACAAAATATTTTGCCAACTTTTTTTGAAATCCCTCCCTAAAACCACCAATAATTGAGACATATTTTCTTAACTTCTTTTTTATTCAAAATTAAATTTCATATATAGTTTCATAACATAAATATTAGACATTTAAAATACATCATTTTCAAAAATTATAGTAAAATAAATCAATTAATATATTTACCATCATAGACTCCCAAAATTGGTTTATCTCCATCTTGTTGATAGACTTCTAATCAGGATATAAAATGATATTCATGCAATGGTTCTTCTTGCTAACATAACTGATAAATTTCATTGCATTTGGGCCAAGTTATTTATAAGTATCATCAAAACTAATAATTAATTTCTCTTCTCTATGAGATGTGGAAAATTTTGGTAAACATGTAATGCCACATTTATTAACATGAGAATTCAATTTTCGGATAATAAAACCATAAGACTCCCCAGTGAAGACTCTTTAGTAGTCCTGCAATATTTTTTTTAATTATAATTTTTCTTTCATTAACGAATTATATTACTGGATATTTAATAATATGAAAAAAAAGGCAAACCAATTGGTAGATCTTCCTCGGTCTCTGTATATATATCTATCGTTTTAAGGGGAAAATTTAATGAAATTCTTGTGTACATGAAAATTATTAGACAAATCAGTAATTAGAAAATTGGAAAATATAAAAATGTAAGTAAAAAAAATTGGAACGCATGTGTAAGATTGAAAAATAATATGTCTTTTATAATTCTTAACCCAATAATATAAGCAAGGTGAAATATTAAATATAAAAATTACTTCTAAAAAGTTATAAACAATTAAAAAATTAAATATCTAATTTTTAAAAGGTTTTCACATGTGCATAAATTTAACTGTTATTTAATAATTTTTTCGGGTATTTTAATGAAAAAAAACACCCATAACAATGAAATATAAAAATTTAAAACAAAAAAAATCAAACAAAAAATAAAATTTATGTATAATTAAATATCCAATAGTTACTATATAATCCACTTTTTACACATGTAAATTTCAAAAAATAAATATAATGTAAATAATTACCAAATTAATTAGGATAGTAATTTAATGTTTTTCATATATCCCTTTAGCATGATAATTTTGTATTTCATGAACCATGTGTACTTTTTAGTCACAGTTATCAAGAAATTGTGTAATAGATAAAGAAGCCTCATATATAACAATAACATTATCATCATCCTCATCATCTAAATTGATTATTTTCACTTTCAAATTGATAGACCACTGGTCATTCAATGGATCCATGACATAAAATATTTTATTTTCATGTGTTTCCATGATAAATGGTTCCACATTGCAACTAAATATTTTCAAATAAACTATTTTAAACCCATATTCATCATATTTCACACAACTATTACTTAAAACCCGATTACACTTAAACATAGTGACTCAAAATTTAATATAATCAGTTTCCCGAATATCTTCAGGAACTCCAAAATATAGTGTTGATGCAGAAATTGGGATTTTATATTTTTTACTCAAAAAATGCATCGCTTCAGTGATGACCAATACAACATTATTTTGAATGGTAATCTTGTCATCTAGATTCTTTGTGTAAAATTTGTACCGATTAATATTAAGACAAGACCATGTGATCAAATTAAGACATGGTCCCCCTGCCAACCATTTCAATGTTTCTAATACTGATATATCTATGATTACTTTCTCTTTGAACTATAAAACCAATGTCTTTTTATACTCAATCTTCATCCACTTCTCATTTCTTTTCAGATAACACAACTTTAATTATCTAATATGTGATGATATATATGATTAAACCTCATTCGTGTTGTTTAAAATGTAAAATTTCCCTTCATCACTTCATCATGTGGAATGATATTTACCTTTAAGCCTCAAATCCCTCTACCTTCACTATCAATAGTCATGTGTTGAGATAAAGGGAGACCAATATTCTACCTTCATATAAATAATCCGTACTAAACTCAAAAATCTTTTCCAATACATATTTTTGAACAACATAGGCCTCTAGATGGTAAGGATTTTTAATATATCCCTTAAAAAATTTCATATATATTTCAAAAGGAAGCATATATTGTAAATAAACGGGTACACATATTCTTATCTCACACACCAAATGAATCATCAGATGAACAAGTATATCAAAAAATGTAGGTTGTAAAAATTTCTAGTTAATAAATAATAAGAGAAGCTTTGTTTTCCAAAACATCTAACAAATTTGGATAAATAACATTGCTATAAATGGATTTTTAAAAATTATGTAACCTTATGATAGTCTTCTGGACAATTTTCGATAATATACCACATAGTGAAACTAGTATAAATTTTTGAATCAATACATGAAAATCATGATATTTTATACCTATTAATTTATAATCCTTCAATGACACCAACTTATTTGCATTTGAAGAATAATCACTTGGTATATTAATACCATGAAGACATTGACAAAAATTTATCTTCTGAATCTTGTTTAATGTTTAACAAGACAGAGGTAAATATGTTTGGTTACTTTTCATAGTGGGAGCTAACTTCAAACATATTCCCATTGATATCAAGTCCAATCTAGTATGAAGTCAAACTTTTTTATTTTCTTTTATCTCTAATAAGGTTCCAATAAAAATGTCACATATTTTTTTCTCAATATACATAACATTCATGTTATTTTTTATCACTAAAATTATCCAATAAGGATGTTGGAAAAAGAGACTATTTCTTCCAGATATTTTTTTAAATATCAGAACTTCTATTATTTCCAAATGTTGAATTAATAATTTTCTCCCTGTCGTACTATTATTCAACTGAAAATGGTTCTATGGAAAGGTTTTACTCCAATAAACTGTTAAATAATTTTTTCAATCTATGATAAGGATGAACAATTTAGAAAAATCATTGATGTATTACGTTTACTGTATTTCTTCCATTATGCAATTTATAATATATAGAATCTTCTTCAAAAATTAGACATGTTTTATATCCCTTAACACTTTATCTAGGTAAGTTTCCATATGCAGGATAGATGTTTATAGTGAACATTATCATATCACGCAAAAGGAAATACTATTTCTTATTTGCATCAAAAAATTTAACACATGTCACCCATAGTAGTTTGAAATCATCAACCAATGTGTAAAATACACATCAATATCATTTCCTATCTATTTTTGTCCAGAAATCATCAAGCGGATCATAACATATTTTTTCTTCATACTTAGATGTTGGGATAGGTTTTAACTACCAACAAAAGATGCCATGAACTATGTTTGATACGTAGGCTTTGATATAGATTCATTATTTCAGTACATTATCCAATTCTAATATTATAACTTCACTTCCAAAATCCTGAAATTTTTTATCAAATATCTCCCATTGTAGTGAATCAACATGGTGACATAAGTTACCATCAGAGATGTGCTCATTTGAATTCCATCTTAACCTTTTTGTGTCAATTGTGTTTCAAATAGATGCTTCAAATGATAAATTATTGGAAGGTGAAAAATTGTTTTAATAGGATCTTTGATTATGGTAACTCAGAATGAATCACAATTTAATTATTTGAATTGTGTGAAGAAATTATTGGATGATATAATTAGAAAGTACAAATTTATTTTTCCTGAGGTTAGATTTTAGTACCTAAGAATGAATCTGAGTTGACTTTTTCCATCCATCATATAGCATGATGTCCCACATGTAGGACATCTTAATAAATATTCGTATTCTTTCATATTTAACACACAATAATTATGGAAAACATATATCTTTTTATACTCCAATCCCATTGGACATAATATTTTCTTTGCCTCATAATTGGAATTTGGAATCTCGTTTCCATTGATAAGTATCTCTTTTAAAGGATCAAGTAAGTTGGATAAACATTTATCACTCCACCCATTTCTTGCTTTCAAGTTAACTAATCTCAAAAACTATTGATAACACTGTATATTTACTACATCCTGAGAATAATGGTTTCTCATAATCTCCATAAAATCATTCAATAATTGTTTTTTTATGGTTTCAACACCTCAATCATGAATTAATTCTACAATATGATCTTCTCCCTCCTTATGAATATTGTCATCAACATTAGATATAGAATTTCTAGTTCCTTCACCTTGCCTGATCCAACCTGTATAATTATGGCTAAAACCATATAAAATGAGATGATACTATATTTATATGGAGTTTAATTTTTTCATATTCAAACACTCCACACATAGTTAGAAAAAATATATATGTTTTTTAAGATTCCATTTAGAAAATTCTAAGAATCCATCAAATCAATTTTCATATTCCCCAGTGGTTCTTCATAAATTTATCAAATTAAAATCCATTAAATACATAATATTGCTATATGATCGGAGAATATATTTAAACATATATAAATTTAATAATATATATATAAAGAGATAAATTAAAAAACACATTCAATAAAATGATTGGTAATCAAATAGGGAATATAATATCCCTCGAGGAATATGACATGCCTTCATACCACATAAATATCAAAATATAACATCAATGTGATATACCACAATAATTAGATGAATAATATATAATGTAGGGACATTTATCATATCACATTTTCAAATTATATCCAGACCACAATATCATATCCATGATTGAATAACCTTACCAAAAAAATAATTTACCATATAATTATATAAAATCACATCAACCACCCATCAAAAATTATCATAATATTATTTATCAACTCATAATATAATTTCACTAATTCATCCCAACAATTCATATCATCATTATTAAGAAAATATCAAAAAACACAAATTCTACATCATACCACATGATTTATGTAAATTTATTAAACTACCACTATTTTTCGCTTTTTCCTATTATAAAGTCATCTACATTATTCATCATCAACTAACTAACATCCATTTATCATAGGTTATATAATATAATTAAATAGTACATTTATCCATAACCTCTCTATGTTTCACTACTAAATATATCATGTTCAAACACATTATCATAAAAGTTTCACCAAAACATTAATCAATATTTAACATACATTACAATGTCAGAACAAAAATATGAAGGAATTAAATTTTACATATCATTTCTTCAAAAAAACATTAATCAATATATATCATCACAACCATTTTATAATTTCATCAAATAAAAATTAATCAAACTAAAAAAACTTTAATAACTAAATTTATAAATAAAAATCAACTGCATAAAAATAATTTAAACAATAACTCAACAATAATACTAAATGATAAATAACTTAACTTCAATATTTATAAAAAACATACAAAAATAATATTTCACCAAGGAATATGTATTCTTAATTTTAAATTTCTCCCTCAAATTTTTTGGAATAATAAATGCTACAAGATCTAACAAAAATGTCTATAGAAATGAAAAAAAATAAAATAAAATAAAATTGCGGATAATGGTAGGCATGAAAACAGTTTTCAAAGAGAAATACTTCCATATATGATGAAATAATGACAGAGGATGAGTAAGCGAGACTATAGATAATGAAATGATGATAAATATAAAATCAAACAAAAAAATCATTGATGGGATCATAGCGTGGCCATCAGGTTCATCGCAAGATGTGAGACGGTTTCAAAGTCCTAAGAAAATAATGGTTTTGTGATCCCATGTTTATTTGAAAAACTTATGATTGCCAGTTTTTAGGAAAACCAATACTAAATTTAAAAAAAAATAATGGATACATTTTTCAGTAAAAATGACCCGATTTTTTTATTTATGTCGTTGGTTTTATTAAAAATGGGTTTCATAATTTTTTTCAATTAAGTCATTAGTTTTTTAAAATAACTAATGTTGTAAGTAAACATCAATGCAGAATTTGGCATCTATTTTTAAGAAAACCGACACCAAAAACCAAAATATAAAATTTTTATCTTCGGTTTATATTTAAAATGTTGAAAAAAATATCCCACAGATAAATTTTGTATCGATTTATAAAAAACCAACACCATGTCTTTGATGTTGAATCCACTATTTATAATAGTGAAAGAGATAATTAAATACATATCGTAATGAGAAAAGGAACAAATTCAGATCATGGTGAGATGAATAAGTTTCATCCTAATGAAGCTGAGGATGTTACATACAAATGAAGATGAGGAAGTCAATCATAAAAAAGAAATGTTAGTTTTTTCAAAAAATATGGATCTAAAATAATTCAGGAAAAGATTTATAGAAGTAAAATATGAAGTTTAAATGTGATTGTTTTTCGAGGATTTGAAATATGAGAGAGTGGGAAAATTTTTCAAATCTCTCACTTTTTCTTTTCTATGTTTTCTATAAAACCAAAATAAGAAAAATAATATTGAGAAGATTGGATTGATTCAATTAGACTGAGGGGGATTTTATTGTGAATTTAAGAAGAGTTTGATAACTGATGATTGAGAAATATCATATCATATTAAGTTGATCAGACAAAGTCAATTGGATTGTGTTCATTAGACTAAAGGCCATTGAGCTCAAGTTCCTCAGAACTAGGAACCATTGTGGAGAAAATGAAACCGAGTATTTATTTATTTTTGGATCAATTTTTTCGAAATAAACTTTGTAAACTAACGAGATTCAGTATAATCATTCTTATCAGGAGATAGAAGGTGTCTAATGGGAGTTAGAATAAATTTTTTCTATTATTATTAATTGTGATTTTCCATAAACCCATGGTAGTGCCTATGGAAATGATTTAGGTTCTCACACTGAGTTCGAACCTTTTAAATATCATGTGCTTTATTTTATATCCTATTTTTTATGCAAGAGTATCTACAAAAGATAATAAGGGTATAGAATCTAATAAGATTCAAGGTTTAATTTTTAAAAGGTATTCAAAATTATAAAAACTGAACAACTGGTTCAACCCACCCCCCTTCTTAGTTGTTATTTGATACTTTGGAACATCATATGTCACTAAAATTATACCTAAAATAATTTATGACCCCTTATTATGATCAGGAGGAGTTTTTTTCAATATTATAAATCATTCCTTAGATAAATCCTCTTACCAAGACTCCAAAACACGGAATAATCTAAGAATTACCACCATAATTCCTCTATTACCCTACTTCTTATCCAAAACACCCATAGTGACCTTAAATACCACTCTGGTGTGATGCACCTGGCCCTACTCATGATCCCTATATTTGATTAAAACCACATTTAACATCTAAATGTTGTATAATCCTTTAAAAATCTATTGGATACCTATTTTTCTATAAGAATATACCTCTATCAGAAGTTTTACATAATCATAGTAAATATTCCATAAATTCTCACTTTGATTGCATGAAATTGGAGTCCACCATCTTGATGGAAAGAACAATCCCCTTCTTTGATTATAATCTCTATCAAAGACCTAGAAAGTATTTTCATTCCTCTATTTACTACTACGTGATGACCCACTTCTGATTTTAAATAAAAAATCAAGCTACACAGAAGTTCCACCCTCAACTATCTTCCTCTTGATAATGATGGTCAGCTTCACGACCCCTGAAAAAATATATAATATGAAAAATGATCACTTAACATCAAATTGAGTTCCATAAGCCATCCTCTATGTGTTTAACCCTATAAGACTAATCAAATACCAACATGTGTGAAAACTAATGAAAATACCTAAAATGATTTTCATAATAAATTACTACAAAACCTTATAGAATTTGGTTCATGAACTCCCAAGACATATCCACTCTCAGAGTCTCAATAAAGAACTTATTAAAGAAATGTGTGTAAAAATCCATCAAGTGTGGCCCTAAATACAATTTTTCCAATAATAATACATTCCACCAGTGTTTTGTTTGTCCTCATAGTATATATGGAACCAACTATATATAAATTTATAAGAATGTTTCAATTTGGACCATCTATTGGTGAACCTTAACCCATACATTGTAAGACCTGTTGTAATATTACCAAGTGTTAGTCCTCTATAATCAGTTCTAGAATAAAAAGGGGGTTTTGAACTAGAACTGATGGGGAAAGATCATCCCCACTCTCCTAGTTCTTAAGAAAGATCATATTTAGGTGGTTTAATACTAAAATACCAAATTTATATCATTGAATATTTCTATCAGAGTTATTGATATCATAATTTAGAAAAATTGATACCAAATAATATTATTTTACACTCTATACATACACCCTATGATATAAGGATCTTATATATCTCAATCAGTAATCTGTTCCAACCTACACATGGTCATACTAGGTATCAATTATATACATATTCATGTAAATATTAAAGGTATAATATGATTAAAAGTACCAGTAATGATGGTTTATTTAATTTTAGTTCCTTCAATAACTTATATAAGAAAACATGGTGTAAGTTTTTATTAGCACATTAAATAATAGTAACCCATAAATAATTAGGTAATCAATAAAAAAATTATACTAATTTCATGTGAATATTTTATAATGAATATGATGTATGAATTCACACTCTTTTTTAACCCAGTTCAAGAGTTAAACAATTAACCACAAATCACGCATCATATACCTCAATCCTAGATAAAGGAGGATGAATTTATTTTTCCCCTTCCCCCCAGATAACTCTAACTAAGTAGTTTTTATAATAATATCATCCCTAGAACCATGGAAATTCTTTATATGGGGTTATTTATGACCAATCATATGGTCCATCCCAAGTATCAATAGCATCCTATCTCAAACTTCCATGTATCAAAAAGTAAAAAAACAAAGTATCACGTACCACTATTTGAAATCCACTTGATCCATTCCTTGAACAGAACCAATT
This sequence comes from Viscum album, assembly GCA_963277665.1. Taxonomy (NCBI): domain Eukaryota; kingdom Viridiplantae; phylum Streptophyta; class Magnoliopsida; order Santalales; family Viscaceae; genus Viscum; species Viscum album. The sequence goes on along the minus strand of OY728152.1, from coordinate 1,664,295,525 downwards.
CAGGGTGCCAAATGACCTCACTCACACCACCCCATTAGCTTTATGACTAATAGAAAGGGACTATAAGCAACATTCAAGGATATTATAACCTCTATCATATAACCATAGTTATAGTGTAAATAATGATAAATCATTGATAAAGAATTGAGTAGTTTTCAAAATATAGTGATAAAACAACAATATATAAATAATCAACTCATGGTATAATATAATATGATCCAATTTAATATAATATAAGTATACATAAAGATATAGATATATTGTAAGTTCAATCTTATACAATCATAGTTCAAATTATAAAAATAATAGTGATAACCACAAAATAAATTGGACTCAAGACTTTGCTTAGTCATATATCCTACTCTTCCACGTATCCCAACTTAATAATTGATGATAGGTCCCTTTCCATTATCTATATCTTAGATCATGTTATATACATGTTCCCTAAGATGCTCATATACGTTGTGAGTATAACTTTTTAGTCCCCCAATAATAGTGTCCTCAAACACATATAGAATATATAAGTACAGGAAAGATGTGATATGGTTACCAAAAAATCGTCATGTTATTCAAATTAGATTATGGGATACTCAATGGGATTTCAAATGAACAAACATAAACTATTTCTCTAGTATAGAAATGGGACAATTCTCTCATATTCTAGTCACAACATGAGTGTGAACAATCTAAAACCACTAATATCAATAACCAAGTTGAATGATTTATCATTATATAATCATCCAATGTGAATGTGTCATCACCATCCTATCACATAGGGAAAATGACTAATTATCATATAGAAATATAGTGTGAATGGGGATTTATTAAGTCACAATAGAAGGGTGAATGACATATTACCAATACACTAGTTGAGGTTTATGGTATTTCATTGAATCATTTAACGTGAATTATACATCACAGAGAGCATTATCCAAGGGGAAATAAATACCCCCATACATATAAAAATGGATTTATGAAGTAACAATTAACCAATAATATTGGTGGATGATATACCACTATACACATTAGTAGGGGTTGTTTATGTACCCCCAAAACCAATGGGGAGGGTGTATGATATTCCACTAAATTTATACAAGGGTGGAACATAAAAAATTCGAATTAATAACATGGTTAGAATATGTGCTATCAAAATCATAAACATTGTATATGATTTTTCATATAAATTACCACTTGAGATGAATGATTTAACACTATTCTAATCAACAACAGTGGGTTATATACCACCAAGATCAAAACTAAGTTAAATGACATATCACTAACACATAGTAAGAATGATTTAATGATTTATTAAAATTTAATAACATATTTTAATATTCCATCACACAATATTTATAATCATGCGAATGAGTTATCACCTCACTACCAAGGTATAATATCCTATAAAACTACATATCTCACATGGTTTATCCCAAATTGGCCACTAAAAATACCAATATTTAATAAAAAACTAATATTTCACTGTCCTAACACATACCCAAGTTTTCTATCACCATTAAAGACTCTAGGACACCTTACATGGATCCTTAGGTGATAACATGAAAAAGGAAACCCCATATTGTTCCTTTTCATATGTAACTTTCCACATTCCCAAGGTAACACAAACATTGATGAATACTTACACAATTAGTAAGTATTATAGGATTTATCTGGAGTAAGATATCCCACACACATCACTCATCAAGTATGGGAAACAAATTAGCTTTCATTTTAAGTCTTAGACCAAACCTTTATGCCACTATTCAACACACATTACTTTGAAAATCATGTAAAATGTTGGAAAATTTTAAGGAACAAATTCCTTGATATAACAGAATCCCACTCAAAAAGTACCCTTAATAAACATACATATAATCATATGAAATTATAAAATCTTAAAAAACCCCTAAAATAAGGATTTCTGACCAAGAATGAAGAAATGGTAGGAGAAAATTAGGTAATATGGATGATGAGTTCTAGACTAATATCTTTAAATCCATAGAGACATGAAACTTTGATCCAAGGTAAACCATAGGAGATATCACTTGTAAAAAGGTATAAAGTGGTAGAAAAGGGAGGGGGATTTATACGGCTTGGGTAGAAAAGAGGGATATAGATTTTTATAAAATGATAAAAATTTAATAATTCATAAAATATAAAAATTATCATATGGGGCTACCGGGTTTCCAGTCATCTATTACCAGGTACCCAATACACTCCAGAGCACTTGGATAGAATGAACTGAGTATTTATTGACACAATTGAATATTCCCACCTTCTACATGAAAATTACTTGTACCTAGTACCATCTTTCACCAATAAGAAAATTTTGTATTGAGTCCAACTCTTCAAATGACAACCCCCAGCTCTCACTAAATTCTCCAACAATCAAAAACCCTAAATTATAGATGATATGGAAATAAAAAATTAAACAATTTAGTCACTCTACATATATGGGCTATTTCAATCGAGAATTATGTCCTTAAAAATGTATAAAGATAATGAATTATAGCATTGGGGTTTATGAAAAATATTTTCTCGTGATACAGTCACATTAAAAATTCTAGATTTTTCTTTTAACCATATCCTTAATATGAAATAGTAATTTTATCTTTAAAAATCCTTTTCACTCACCCAGCATCATCATTTTCATTTGTTGTATTGTAAAGACCCGCAAATTTCAAGGAAATTTTTTTTTCTTAATTTTCTTGGAATTTTACAAGAGCGCAGCTTCAGACGGCACCTGATTCCGAGGCCCGGTGTGCCTGGAATCAAATTCCGAAGTTTGGCTCGGGTACGTTCAGTGAACGGACGAGCAGGTTTTTCTATCTTTTGAACCGGTGCCCGGAATCAAATTCTGAGGGCACCGATGAAATCGCAGCGCCGGTATTTTCTTAGAAACGCCTCTTCCGGAGTTGCGTTTGCTCAACCGTGGTTTAAAAAATTTTGGGCTTTAAGTCGAAAATAAAATAAAAGTTGTGCGACAACTTTATTTTATTTCACTTAAGCTGCTTGGAAGTCACTTGGAAACCACTTGAACTGAGTTAAAGCGGATAGGGTGCTATCCAGAAATACCCTACCCCTTGGTAGGATATTTGTGAGGTGGGGCCCGCACGAGCCCCGCCGTTTATTTCGCTAAGTAACGCACCCGCGAAAACCCGTCAAGTAACTGAAAAGTCAACCGACGCGTTTTCCTTAATTCTTAACAGACCATTTAATTGGGAGGTTTATTTCGTGAATTAAATGGGCTGTTTCATTCGTTGAATTAATTCAACGAATTTAATGGGTCGTTACTTACGCGTTTGCGTTCGTTGGCAAATTAATAAAATAGACAAACTTGTCTATTTTGGAGGATTGCTATCGTTGTGCGAATTCTCTGAGACTCCACCCTCCTCGCGATGAACGCGAAGAATGCGAAGAACGCCAGCGACCGGAATTCGACGACGCACACCGTGATCTGCGACGTCGACGAGCTCTACCCGCGACGTTCTTCGGCGACGCCTCTTCTTCCGCGGCCGATCCTCGTTCGGAAACTAAGGTGAGAAACGGATCGTTTAATTCTCCCTTTTAATTTCAATGACAACTGATTTAATTAATTAAATCCGTTTGTTCTAGATCCGGAGATTGTCGGCGCGACGTTTTTCCCGCGATGCGACGAACGTCTCTTCCGCGACGACGCGACGATCCCCTCCTTCCGCGACGAGCGATTCCGCGACGACCTCACGTCCGACGGTGACATCGAGGTAGGGATTTTATTTTTTTTCTTGGTGATTCGTTCCCGTGATCTAATTCTTTTTAATTAAAGAACCAAACTTGAACAATTTTATTTTTGGATAAAATTGTGGCTGCCTTAATCCCTCCCGATGATTTTATGACTAACGCGGAGGGTGCGGGTCTAACGAACAAGACCCGGCAACCCTCCGCCGATCTTTTTGTTGTGCGGATTTGGCGGACGACGACGAACCGTGCGGCAGGGGCGATCAGTTGATCCCGCAGTGAAGATCGGCCCCCGGGAGGAGCTATGGCGCAGACGGGAGGCAAAACGGGCCACCGGAGCAACTCCGGCGGCCCGCGGAAGGCGGCGGCGCCCGGCGCGCCGCCGTGGAGGAATCCGCCGCGGCTTCAGCCGCGGCGGCGGCGGCCGGTTCCGCGGCCACGCGGAACCGGGAAGGGACGCGGCGGACCGGCCGCGTCCGCGTGACAGGCGGCCCCCCGCGGGGCCGCGTTTTCCACCGAGCCGCGGGGGCGGCGCCCCGCGGCAGCCCTCATCGGCCGCTCGGCCGAAGCCGAGCCGGCCGGTCCAGTCGGCCGGGCCGCGCCCAGGCCGGACCGGACCCGGCCTAGCCGGGTCGGGCCGGGTCGGGTCGACCCGGTTCGGCCGACCCAGGGGGGGTTCGGGCCGGGTCGCCCCAGGCCCAGAACCCCCGTTTTCGGGCCCTCTTCGGTCTTTTGCCCATATCTTGGGCCTGGGACCTCCGATTGACGAACCGTCAGCGGCTACGCGATCCTTGGATCGAGAAGGACTTTTCGATATATTACACTCAAGGTTTCGGAAGACTTTGGGTTCGGCCGGGTTGGTTCGTACGCGAAACCAACCGGGCCCTCGGAGTGAAAACGCTCATAACTCGAGCTGCGGACGTCCGATCGACGTACCGTCAGCTGTGGAGGTTTCCTCTAAGTGAGACGGACCTTTTGGCATACTCCGCCCGAGCATCGGACACAGGCGGAGTACGGTCGGGTTGGTTTGGCCCTAAAAACCAACCGGGCCCCTAGGACGAAAATGCCAATAACTCTCAGACCGGGCGTCCGATTGACGCGCCGTCTGCTGCGTTGAGATCCTGTTGTCGATACGGAACTTTTGGATACATCAACTTCGGACTACGTGTCAGTTGATGTATCAGCCTCTCGGCTCGTGGAGCGGACCCTCCTAAACGAGCTCGCTGTGTGCGGGAACCCTAGCGCTGGCTGTGACTTCGACGACAGAGCAGAGATCCTCCGTGGACTGCGACGACGACAGAGCAGAGATCCTTCGTGGACTGCGGCGACAACTGTGCGGAGATCCTCAGTGGACTGCGTCGACTACTGCACTCAGCGATCCTACGTGGATCAGTGCTACAGGTCCTGTGTGGGCCTGATCCTGTGTGGGTCATCACCTTACGGTTCTGTGTGAGCCTTGACTACAGGTCCTGTGTGGGCCCGATCCTGTGTGGGTCATCTCTTACGGTTCTGTGTGAGCCATTGCTACAGGTCCTGTGTGGGCCCGATCCTGTGTGGGTCATTGCCGAGGTTAGTACCTATCGATCCTTCGTGGGTCCGACGACTTAGATGGTCCGGTGATCATCTTGTCGTCATCTGAAAAAGTATACCTGGTTGAGCTGAATCTTATGTTACTCCCCTTTGTGGATTGTGTTGAACTACCCTATGTGGATTTACTATTTACTCTCCCTGGTGGATTTGAGTCTTGCTTTCCTGTGTGGATCGAGTTGACCTTGAGCTAGAGAGCAGAGCTAGAAATGGGGACTTAGGTATATGTATGGTCATATACCTAAGTCGAGTCAGTTGTTTCTTCGTGGTTGCCCCTTTCTTTTGTGCTATATCCTTTGTGGATTTTGGGAGACCTTCGGGGGTCTCGGGGTCCTTACTGAGTAGTTTATACTCACCCCTGCATAGGCTATTCCCGCACCTTGTTGTGTTGGATGCAGACGACGGACAGCGCTGATCTCGGTTGGGGCGTGGAGCAGGACGGTACCTGGAGGCGGACCACTGGGCGGGACGTGCTCGGAGCGGACGTGGGACCCGAGGAGCCTGGAGGCTATATGTACCCACCCTTCAGGTGGGATTGCCAGTGGACGACACGAGGCCGCCGTCTTTTCTTCAGTTGTTGTTCTTTACCTTTTCAGTTGTACTTTCAGTTGGGCTTGTATTCTGGCCCCCTTTACTTTTCTGCACTTGGTAGTTACTTTCCGCTTGCTGACTCTGTGGTGGTTGTTACTCATAAAGGAAATTCCTTCCCTGTTTACCGGTATTTTACGCCTTGGTGCTAGTCGCCAGCCCCTGGCCTATGGAAGGCGGGCTTGGGGTAGTCACGGCACGGGCCCCGAGGTCGGGTCGTGACAAATTGGTATCAGAGGTGGTCGGTTCTACCGCAGACTCTGATCGTCTTTTCTTTCTATATGAAGCAATAGTGTTTAGTGTATTGAGTGTGTTTATCAGTTCAGGGAGCCCAGTGTTGGTGCGGCGGCCGACGTATCCGTACACCAGGACCCTGACTCCTGATTTCCGACTTAATGCATGAAAACATTGATTGCGTGTGTGTTCCAAGTTTTCTTGTGATTACTTGTGTCAGCTCACCGGGTATACTGATCTGCTTCATGAAAGTCTCAAGTTTTCCTTGTGATTACTTGTGCCAGCTCACCCAGTATACTGTTCTGACTGTGGTGCTCTTGTTCTCCTTTTCAGGATGGCCCCGCGACGACAGCCAGCTAGGGTTCCGAGTGTAGGGCGCGACAGCAGCCCACCGAGCGACGAGGCCTCGGTGCAGGGCCCTTTGCCAGCTGTGGCACCGGCGGTAGCTTTACCCGCCGAGCCACCGATGCTACCAGTACCAGACGCTGACGATGCACGTCGCCTCAGGGCACTGCATGAGTTTCAGAGCCAGTGACCGCCCAGGTTTCACGGTGAGGCGGACCCCAAGGCCGGCGAGGACTGGCTAGAGGTGGTGGTACGGATCTTTAGGCTAGTGAGGACACCAGCGGATCTCATGGTGATTCTCGCGGCGAGCCTCCTGCAGGCGGAGGCCGGACGATGGTGGAGCTTGATGCTCCAGGTTCACGATGAGGCATCCTTGCTCTGGACGGACTTCGAGAGCCTCTTCCGCTCTAAGTTCGTCCCGGCCACCCTCCGAGCGGTGCGCATCCAGGAGCTTCTCCAGCTGCGCCAGGGCAGCATGACGGTCGCTCAGTACGCGGCGAGGTTCACTGACCTATCTCGCTACTCGACCGACATGGTACGGGACCCCTTCTTCCGGGCCCGGACCTTCGAGAAGGGCTTGCGGCAGGAGATTCGGGCGTCGCTGATCTCCCTCAGCATTCCGACCCAGGCGGGAGTGCTGGAGCGAGCCCTCCTGATCGAGAGCTTCCTGGCAGAGCCTTCTTCAGCGGCGAGACCTAGCGCAGGGCGGCAGGTAGCTGAGTCTTCGGCAGCAGGTAGCCGACGGATGACTCTCGGGTCCAGGCAGACCAGACCCCCACACAGACGGCCTCAGGACACCGGCTCAGCAGTGCGGGGCACACAGCGGAGTGCCAGCCTTCCGAGAGGCAGACAGTGTTACTCTTGCGGCGGGCAGGGTCACATGGCTCGTGACTGCCCGACTCGCCGACCAGAGGAGCAGTAGACGGTGGAGGGGCCACCCAGGCAGAGGCAGAGGGTCGACCGTGGCGGTCCGCAGGGAGGAGGCGGACGAGGCAGAGGAGCTGGCCGAGCAGCGGGTGGTGGGCGACGCTTCCAGGCTCTACCCCCACCACCACCAGGAGGGCCACCTCGACCACAGGGAGCTGGCGGGCAGGGACAGGCCCAGCTCCAGGCAGTGGAGGCCTACGACCCCGACATGCCAGAGATGATTCGAGGTACGATCTGTGTCTATTCCACCCTTGCTGCAGTACTTATAGACACAGGAGCGAGTCACTCTTTCATAGCCTTTGCCCTTGTTCGGAGCTCGGAGATTCCGACTGAGCCGTTGGCTCGATCCTTACGGCTAGAGACTCCTACGGGAGCAGACTCGACGATTACGCACTGGTGCCGGCAGTGTGAGCTTACTCTAGGAGGCGAGAGCTTCGGCTGGGATCTCCTTGTAGCGGCGTCGAGGCCTTACGACGTCATCTTGGGCATGGATTGGCTATCCACGGTTCATGCCCTGATCGACTGTTTTAGGCGCAAGGTGCGATGTGTTCGCACCGACGGGAGCAGGTTTACCTTCACCGGCGAGAAGGGAACCTTTGCAGCACAGGATGGACTTCCGCGGAGGAGAGTGCTGCCCATCTATCATCAGTTGGCTAGCCTCATCCTAGGAGCAGTGGACGTGCGGAGTCCAGTTTTTCCTGCAGTGGTGGACCAGTACGTGGACGTCTTTCCCGACGACGTTCCAGGGCTACCTCCTCGTAGAGAGGTAGACTTTTACATCGACTTGTACCCCGGGACAGCCCCGATATCTACTCCAGCATATCGGATGGCCCCCGCCGAGCTTCGAGAGCTGCGGGTACAGTTGGAGGACTTGCAGAGCAAGGGGTTTATCCGACCCAGTGTTTCACCCTGGGCTTCCCCGATTTTGTTCTCCAAGAAGGCGGACGGGAGCTTGCGACTGTGTGTCGACTATCGTCGCCTGAACCAGGTGACAGTGAGGAACAAGTATCCGCTGCCACGGATTGATGACCTCTTCGATCAGCTCAAGGGAGCGCGGTGGTTCTCGAAGATAGACCTCCGGTCAGGCTATCATCAGCTCAGAGTTCGAGACGAGGACGTGCAGAAGACGGCCTTCAGGTGTCGGTATGGCCATTATGAGTTCTTGGTTATGCCGTTCGGCATAACCAATGCTCCAGCAGTGTTCATGAGCCTCATGAACAGGATATTCCAGCCATACCTCGACCGATTTGTCGTGGTCTTCATTGACGACATTTTGGTATACTCGACGACTGAGGAGGAGCATGCCTACCACCTGCGAGTTGTGCTAGACACACTCTGAGAGCACCAGCTTTATGGAAAGCTCTCAAAATGCCAGTTCTGGTTACATGAGGTCCATTTCTTGGGGCATGTCATCTCTGAGGCGGGAGTTGCAGTGGATCCCGCAAAGATCGAGGCAGTGCTAGCTTGGGAGCCACCCAGGAGCGTGACGGAGGTGCGGAGATTCTTGGGCCTAGCCGGATACTATCGGAGATTTGTGACAGACTTCTCCAGAGTTGCGGCACCACTCTCAGCCTTGAAAAAGAAGGGGAAACCCTTTGTGTGGTCAGACAGATGTCAGCTGAGCTTCCAGGAGCTGAGACAGAGATTGACCAGCGCACATATCTTGAGGTTGCCTGAGGAGGGAGTTGGATACGTAGTTACTGCGATGCATCAAGGACTGGACTCGGGTGCGTCCTGATGCAGGAGCGGGCCGTGATCGCCTACGGATCACGTCAGTTGAGGCCGCATGAGCAGAACTATGCCACTCATGACCTGGAGTTAGCAGCAGTGGTCTTCACTCTGGATACTTGGCGGAACTATCTGATGGGAGAGCGCTTCACAGTCTTTTCTCACCACCAGAGTCTCAGGTATATCTTCTCTCAAAAGGACCTGAACCTGAGACAGCGGAGATGTCTTGAGTTCCTCCAAGACTATGACTTTGAGATAGTCTATACTCCTGGGAAGGGGAACGTGGTAGCCGATGCCCTCAGCAGGAGGACGGGCATTCAGCTACTTGAGGAGGCGACGGAGCAGCTAGCCTCCTTACAGATATCCTTCGTGGATAGAGACGGAGCAGCCTTTCTTCAGTCTCTCACAGTCTCTCCTCCACTTCTACAGCGGGTCAGAGAGGCTCAGTGTGGGGACGCTGACTGTGAGACCCGGCGTGCACTGATATCCTCAGGTCAGGCGCCTGATGGTTTCTCCCTTGGAGCAGAGCACGACATCCTTTTCAGAGGACGTACCTTCGTACCAGTCTCTTTACGAGAGGAGGTGCTGAGAGAGTTTCACACTTCTCCCTTGGCGGTACATTCCGGAGCGGCGAAGATGTACCGGGATCTCAGACGACAGCACTGGTGGCCGGGCATGAAGAAAGTTGTGGCAAAGTTCGTTTCACGATGCCTCACCTGCCAGCAGGTGAAGGCAGAGCATCAGGTACCAGCAGGCTTGGTACATCCCTTGGAGGTCCCGGAGTGGAAGTGGGACGGGATATCTATGGACTTCGTGACTGGACTTCCACGCACTTCCAGAGGTCACGACTCTATTTGGGTGATTGTCGACCGACTCACCAAGTCGGCACACTTCTTACCCATCAGAGAGCAGGGCTCAGTGGATAGCTTGGGACGTCTTTACGTCCAGGAGATCGTACGGCTTCACGGTGTGCCATCGTCTATCGCCTCCGATCGAGATGCTCGTTTCACTTCCCGGCTTTGGAAGGGGTTGCCGGAGGCATTCGGGACGCGGATCCATCTGAGCACAGACTTCCACCCTCAGACGGATGGTCAGACGGAGAGGACCATACAGACACTCGAGGACATGCTTCGTGCATGTGTTCTCGACTTTGGTCGCAGCTGGGAGGACCACCTACCCTTGGTGGAGTTCGCGTACAACAACAGCTACCACTCCACCATCGGGATGGCACCATACGAGGCGTTGTACGGCAGACCCTGCAGATCACCGTTGTGCTGGACAGACCCTGGGGAGTCAGCACTCGTGGGACCATAGATGGTCCGAGCCACGACAGAGAAGGTCCAGATCATCCAGGAGAGGATGAGGACAGCTCAGAGCCGGTAGAAGTCATATGCTGACAGGAGGCGGAGGCCACTAGAGTTCGAGGATGGCGACCACGTCTTTTTGCGTGTCTCACCTCAACGTGGTTTACGGAGATTTGGCCGAGGCGGCAAGTTGTCTCCACGCTTCATCGGGCCTTTCCAGGTCCTCAGCAGGATAGGAGAGGTGGCTTATCGCCTGGATCTACCACCTCAGTTGCACCGGGTGCACGACGTCTTCCACGTGTCTCAGCTGAGGAGATACGTGCACGACCCGACGCACATCATCGACTTTGGGGAGCTGGACGTGGACGATGGGGCGACTTTTGCGGAGGTCCCAGTGGAGATCGAGGATCGACAGGAGCGGGTCCTACGTGGGCGGTCGATTCCTCTTGTGCGTGTCAGATGGCAGCACGGAAACCTCCAGGAGAGCACTTGGGAGCGGGAGGCTCAGATGCGTGCTCAGTACCCCCATTTGTTCCCCTAGTTTTTGATGTATCTTTACGGGGATGTAAAGCCCTGACGTGGGAGTAATGTAAAGACCCGCAAATTTCAAGGAAATTTTTTTTTCTTAATTTTCTTGGAATTTTACAAGAGCGTAGCTTCAGACGACACCTGATTCCGAGGCCCGGTGTGCCCGGAATCAAATTCCGAAGTTTGGCTCGGGTACGTTCAGTGAACGGACGAGCGGGTTTTTCTATCTTTTGAACTGGTGCCCGGAATCGAATTCTGAGGGCACCAATGAAATCGCAGCGCCGGTATTTGTTTAGAAACGCCTCTTCCGGAGTTTCGTTTGCTCAACCGTGGTTTTAAAAATTTTGGGCTTTAAGTCGGAAATAAAATAAAGGTTGTGTGACAACTTTATTTTATTTCACTTAAGCCGCTTGGAAGTCACTTGGAAGCCACTTGAACTGAGTTAAAGCGGATAGGGTGCTATCCGGAAATACCCTACCCCTTGGTAGGATATTTGTGAGGTGGGGCCCGCACGATCCCCGCCGTTTCTTTCGCTAAGTAACGCACCCGTGAAAACCCGTCAAGTAACTGAAAAGTCAACCGACGCGTTTTCCTTAATTCTTAACAGACCATTTAATTGGGCGGTTTATTTCGTGAATTAAATGGGTTGTTTCATTCGTTGAATTAATTCAACGAATTTAATGGGTCGTTACTTACGCGTTTGCGTTCGTGGGAAAATTAATAAAATAGACAAACTTGTCTATTTTGGAGGATTTCTATCGTTGTGCGAATTCTCTGAGCCTCCACCCTCCTCGCGAAGAACGCGAAGAACGCGAAGAACGCCGGCGACCGGAATTCGACGACGCACACCGTGATCTGCGACGTCGACGAGCTCTACCCGCGACGTTCTTCGGTGACGCCTCTTCTTCCGCGGCCGATCCTCGTTCGGCAACTAAGGTGAGAAATGGATCGTTTAATTCTCCCTTTTAATTTCAATGACAACGGATTTAATTAATTAAATCCGTTTGTTCTAGATCCGGAGATCGTCGGCGCGACGTTTTTCCCGCGATGCGACGAACGTCTCTTCCGCGATGACGCGACGATCCCCTCCTTCCGCGACGAGCGATTCCGCGACGACCTCACGTCCGACGGCGACATCGAGGTAGGGATTTTATTTTTTTTTCTTGGTGATTCGTTCCCGTGATCTAATTCTTTTTAATTAAAGAACCAAACTTGAACAATTTTATTTTTGGATAAAATTGTGGCTGCCTTAATCCCTCCCGATGATTTTATGACTAACGCGGAGGGTGAGGGTCTAACGAACAAGACCCGGCAACCCTCCGCCGATCTTTTTGTTGTGCGGATTTGGCGGACGACGACGAACCGTGCGGCAGGGGTGATCCGTTGATCCCGCAGTGAAGATCGGCCCCCGGGAGGAGCTATGGCGCAGACGGGAGGCAAAACGGGCCACCGGAGCAACTCCGGCGGCCCGCGGAAGGCGGCGGCCGGAGGCGGCGGCGCCCGGCGCGCCGCCGTGGAGGAATCCGCCGTGGCTGAAGCCGCGGCGGCGGCGGCCGGTTCCGCGGCCGCGCGGAACCGGGGAGGGACGCGGCGGCCCGGCCGCGTCCGCGTGACAGGCGGCCCCCCGCAGGGCCGCGTTTTCCACTGAGCCGTGGGGGCAGCGCCCCGCGGCAGCCCTCATCGGCAGCTCGGCCGAAGCCGAGCCGGCCGGTCCGGTCGGCCGGGTCGGATCGACCCGGTTTGGCCGACCCAGGGGGGGTTCGGGCCGGGTCGCCCCGGGCCCAGAACCCCCGTTTTCGGGCCCTCTTCGGTCTTTTGCCCATATCTTGGGCCTGGGACCTCCGATTGATGAACCGTCAGCGGCTACGCGATCCTTGGATCGAGACGGACTTTTCGATATATTACACTCAAGGTTTCGGAAGACTTTGGGTTCGGCCGGGTTGGTTCATACGCGAAACCAACCGGGCCCTCGGAGCGGAAACGCTCACAACTCGAGCTGCGGACGTCCGATCGACGTACCGTCAGCTGTGGAGGTTTCCTCTAAGTGAGACGGAACTTTTGGCTTGCTCCGCCCGAGGATCGGACACAGGCGGAGTACGGTCGGGTTGGTTTTTCCCTAAAAACCAACCGAGCCCCTGGGACGAAAATGCCAATAACTCTCAGACCGGGCGTCTGATTGACGCACCGTCTGTTGCGTTGAGATCCTGTTGTCGATACGGAACTTTTGGATACATCAACTTCGGACTACGTGTCAGTTGATGTATCAGCCTCTCGGCTCGTGGAGCGGACCCTCCTAAACGAGCTCGCTGTGTGCGGGAACCCTATCGCTGGCTGTGACTTCGACGACAGAGCAGAGATCCTCCGTGGACTGCGACGACGACAGAGCAGAGATCCTTCGTGGACTGCGGTGACAACTATGCGGAGATCCTCAGTGGACTGCGTCAACTACTGCACTCAGCGATCCTACGTGGATCAGTGCTACAGGTCCTGTGTGGGCCCGATCCTGTGTGGGTCATCACCTTACGGTTCTGTGTGAGCCTTGACTACAGGTCCTGTGTGGGCCCGATCCTGTGTGGGTCATCTCTTACGGTTCTGTGTGAGTCATTGCTACAGGTCCTTTGTGGGCCCGATCCTGTGTGGGTCGTTGCCGAGGTTAGTACCTATCGATCCTTCGTGGGTCCGACGACTTAGTTGGTTCGGTGATCATCTTGTCATCATCTGAAAAAGTATACCTGGTTGAGCTGAATCTTATGTTACTCCCCTTTGTGGATTGTGTTGAACTACCCTATGTGGATTTACTATTTACTCTCCCTGGTGGATTTGAGTCTTGCTTTCCTGTGTGGATCGAGTTGACCTTGAGCTCGAGAGCAGAGCTAGAAATGGGGACTTAGGTATATGTATGGGCATATACCTAAGTCGAGTCAGTTGTTTCTTCTTGGTTTCCCCTTTCTTTTGTGCGATATCCTTTGTGGATTTCGGGAGACCTTCGGGGGGCTCGGGGTCCTTACTGAGTAGTTTATACTCACCCCTGCACGGGCTATGCCCGCACCTTGTTGTGTTGGATGCAGACGACGAACAGCGCTGATCTCGGTTGGGGCGTGGAGCAGGACGGTACCTGGAGGCGGACCACTGGGCGGGACGTGCTCGGAGCGGACGTGGGACCCGAGGAGCCTGGAGGCTATCTGTACCCACCCTTCAGGTGGGATTGCCAGTGGACGACACGAGGCCGCCGTCTTTTCTTCAGTTGTTGTTCTTTACCTTTTCAGTTGTACTTTCAGTTGGGCTTGTATTCCGGCCCCCTTTACTTTTCTGCACTTGGTAGTTACTTTCCGCTTGCTGACTCTGTGGTGGTTGTTACTCATAAAGGCAATGCCTTCCCTGTTTACCGGGATTTTACGCCTTGGTTCTAGTCGCCAGCCCCTGGCCTATGGAAGGCGGGCTTGGGGTAGTCACGGCACGGGCCCCGAGGTCGGGTCGTGACATGTATAATGTGTAATTATAGTGATTTCTTCTTACATAATCCTGCTTCTATTATCATGTTGATGAAAAAATAGATATTGATCAAATATAGAATTCTCCATTCCTCCCATTTCATTCATAACATTAATAGTCTACAATTTCTTTTTATCTCTATTATAATACTAAACACAATAGTTAGTTTAAAAAAACTTTTTTATATGGTAACTCATTTCTTCATGAATTAATTATGTCCTTACCATGCATTAATAACAAGGGAAGTGAATAATCTCATCATCATAAACATTATTAAATGAAAAAGTTAGCAGTAAATTCAACATAATATGGAAATTATATATGATATGATTCATACTATACATATAACTACAATACATAAAGATAAAAAAATCTTAAAATAAAGAAAGTAAACCATTATAATGTAATATATAATAATAATAAATATTTGGATTGTAATAGGGAAAAATAAAAATTTCCAATAATATATATATTTCATTATTAAAAAAGTATATATATTTTTAGTTTACTTAATAAATGAGAGAAGCTACCAGGCCATACGAGTCTTCTAAATTCTAAATTATGAAAAATTATATTGAAAAATGAAAATGTGAGATTATAATTAAACTATTTATATATAAATTATAAATTTTATGATATTTTGATTTGGTTTAGTTTTTAAAACATATTAAATTTATAACAGAAAAAATATAAATGGGTACTATAGTTTTATATTTGTTTTGGGTACCAAGTCAATAGCCAAATAAACCACGCATATTCAATATTATTTTGATGATTTTAAATATAATGTGATATGTATTTTTTAAAAAAGAATTTATAAATCTATGTACATCTAACTGATAAATATTGTCGCAATTTATAAAAACACTAATATTCTAGTATAGATTAACAACCCTGAAAAATATTATTCTAATATTTATTGAATTTTATACCATATTGTAATCAAATTAATTATACCAATGTTTTGAGTATACATAAATTAAAAGAAAACTATTATCTGAATAATTCCATAGGCCCATAATAGATTAAAAATTAAATCAACTAATTTTACTATAATTATTGTTCATTTACACCAATTGTATGTCATATAAAATCTAATTTAAATTGGATTTAGTTTTTGGTAGTGAGTAATTAATATTAAAAAATATTACACATGGTTATATCACATCAATGTTTCATAACTACTACAAAGATAATTTAAATGGACCTCATTTTTATGAATTGGGAGGATTCATGACCTAAAAAGATCTTAGTTTCCATTTAATTTACATCAATTAGTGGAGGAGAAAAAAACAAATAAAATATACCAAAAACCTTTAAAGAAATAATGTTCATTATCATCCAAACAGAGGATGGATCTAGAGACTCTAATTTAATGAGAGGATGGAATCAACTAAAAATTTTGAAGAAAATGGAGTGTATTTTAAAGGTATAGTGATAGTAATTGAGGTATCTGTGCATGGAATGGTGGTATTTGGGATTTATGAAGGGGTTAAATGAGCTAGGTAAATTCTATAGGTTATACCAATAGTAAAAAAACATTTTTATAGTGTATTATACTGATAGTTGTTAAAAACCATAGGTATTGGGTCTTCATTTAGTCATCATACTAATTGTTTTTTAGAACTATTACTGTAACCTTATTTATACCCCTGGTTTACTAAAAACATGGGTATATATTTGTCATAATATAATCCCTCTTTTTAATTTTTTATTATTTATAAAATATTTTTTTATAACTTTAAAAGAACAATTTTTCTTTAAAAATATAAAACTGTGGCCATTTTTCTAAAATGCCGCTACATATTTTTTTCCTAAATTACCAAGGTAAACCATGGAAAATTTATTTTAATTAATATATTTTCTAAAAAAATTTCAAAATTACTACTTATATAAATATTATGTGGTTTATCCCAACTAAATCATGACTGTCTTATGAAAATAACATTTTTAAACTTATACTATGATAATTTTTTTATTAAACTATGATTTCAAAATATCATATTTAACATGAATTGTTTTCTATGATTCATTTCCAAACACATATTCCATAAAACTTGGTTTGGTTTTATAAAATATATAAAACAATTCATGGTTCATAAAATTTTGTGAACCATGACTACTTTTCTCAAAACAAGTCATGGTTTTAGAAAACCGAATTTCTTTCAGTTGTTTTATCTATCTAAAGTTTCAATACAAATAATATGTAATTGATAAAGATACAAATATTGGGTTTTGGAGGTGAAAATAATTTTCTAAACTTAAAGGAAACAATTAACCAAAATAGTTTATGACATAGGATTTTTAAATTCATTTTAACATAATAAAATAAATGCATAATGCAAACCTTTTATTTGTTCATCTAGTTCATCCACGCTCTACCACTCAAGATTAATAGTGATTATTAAGAAGTATTAAAAAACTTACTTTATTTTAAGGTATCTATGAGCTATATGAATCTATTAATGGGGACAGTAATATAGTGGTATTGTAGTAGAATAAATATACACTCAAATTGGGATTTCATGCAACATACTTGGGACTATAGGACACAAGGCCTTGGGAACATCAATTAAATTCAATCCACATTGACTTTGGGCAACCTATGGGAATTTTTTACATTGTGACTCTAATTCATGATAGTAATTTCAGCCACAAACCCTCCCGGCTATATATTAGATCAGGTTCGTCTTACTAGAGTAACCCCAGACTAATGAATCAAAGTAATAATAGTCACTAGGTGAAGAAAACCGAACATTAGATTGAAGGAGAAATGTGTAATACATTCCATAAGTTCCTATAGTAATACACAAGGTGCTACAAGTCATTAGAAGAATCATGTAGACATCTAACTACATACTTAAAGAGATGATGGGGGAGGATTTTTTTAGTATAGTTGGGTCAAAAAAATATATAAGGTATTTATGCTTCTAGGCCTCTCGGCTATGAAATTTAGTCCTCTAAACCTCTAGGCCACTGGATTATTTTAATTATACCTATCAACCATGTGAAAAAATAGATATTATGAAAAACTAAAAATATGGAAAAAAGAGTATGAACCTCTTTATATATTCATCCAATATTTTTCAGTGGAATCTAAAAGTTTCTCAAATTTTTTTCTATTAAATTTAATTTTTCATAAACATTATATAATTTTTAACTCCTTATATAATTTTATTATTAATTTGTTAATGTCTAATAATTATATAGGGAATTTAAACTCCAAAAAATAGTCATTATATGATGATCAAATAGAATATGATTGCTTATAAAAGGAAAAAGGCATTCTCTTATATAATTTATTTATACTCACGCATGAAAATTAAATATACGGGCCTTTACTATGACATGGTTTATAATAGTGAAAACTTTGGAATGTATTATACTAGTACATGGTTGTTTTAACATTAATTACTATTTACAACACTAAAAACTTATATTATCTCCAATGGATAGAGATTGCATACTATTGGAAAATGAAAACAATAATAATAAAAAATATATATGATATCAAAAAGTAATTTACAACAATATATAAAAAATTGGATTTGATTTATTTTCAATATTTTAAACTCAAAAAATTATTTAAAATAAAATTTTATTATCAATATATAAAATAGTATATTTAGTGATTGTTTTTTTAAGAAATCTAGTGCTTTTAACTACTATAAAATTATTTCATGATGTTTCATATAAATAGAAACATATTTTTTTAAATATTTTTCATTTCATATTGGTTATTATTATTTGATAATTTAAAAAAATCAATAAATTTCAATTTAGAAATGATTTCTCTTAAGTAGAGGTGGTTTTTGAAACCTTTTCTAAATACTGAGTCAACAACTTACAATAGTTCTATTATATAGTTAGTAGTGATTTATATTTTTAACAGTGGTTATTAATATGACTCAAATTATTTGATTGGAATTTTTTAAAAACATCATTAAACACAATCATATGTTTTAGTAAGTAACATAACATCAAGTGGTTAAATCCATCTATAAAAAACTAGTGATGGTTAAATACACCTTGAAATAATTAATGGTGGTTAAAATTACTATTAATTCTAGAAATGTAGTAAAAAATGTGAAATAAATCCAAACCATTCATTCATATACCACATAGTAGAAAAAACAAACATCCAACACATATATAATATATTGTTCCAATATAATACAATAATAATGGACATAAATCATTAATATGTAATGAACCACATTACTATATAATAATTTAAGTTACATAATTTTCACATTCAAGGCTGTCTTCAATATTATAAGTCATAAAATTTCTACAAACACATTATATTCTCTACAACCATGGATCCCATCACTTCCCCCATATAGAACATGTTGGTCAAAAGCTTTATGTTTTCTTCCCAACTATATTAACTTCCTTAAAATAGTAAAATCTATGTTAGTAACATACATTTATTAAAATCTAAACTAACCTTTAGGCACTATTAAATAACATGTAATGAAAACTCATTGAAACCACTTATTAAAAATAACTAATCCAACTAATGTAACTAATATTTTTCACATTTATATTATTTTTATTATATTTTTAATATAAAAATTAAGAACTTTTTTTTAAAGGTTAGAGCTAAAGCCTCATTTTATTATTGAAGAAAAGACCTTTTTAGACTAGGTAGAGGAAGACCCATTACATAACCTGAAGTCCCAAGGCCAAGTGGCCTGAATACATGGCTTGAAAGCCTATATTTTTGGCCCAAAGAGCCCCCCGGTGAATAGTAATGCTACAGATGGTTACATCGTAGATGATCCACCTACAATTAAAAGAGTGCCAGTGTGACTCAAAATAGTACTCCAAGAAATATGCAATGTATGGGATGAAGTGTACCTTGTGTATTAAGGGTATAATAGTTATCTTGAATTATTGTTATACTCTATGTAGTAAGAGTGCATTGATTATCTTATACTATAGAGTTGATAACATCTCTAAATATCTTTAATCCTGACATTCCCACTAAAAAATATCAAGAAAACAATTCATATAATTAAACCATTATTTAAAATAATATATCATTAATTTCATATTTATTAAATTAAAATTAAAAAATATAACTCTTATATGTTTTAAGATATTAAACCTACAAGTCATACTCCATGTTTATAAATATAACCTATAATAGTTACAAGAAATTACATTTATATTTATACAATTATAGCATAAAAAATAATTTAAATATCTTGTAACTAATTTATTCTTGGTTGGTTATATTGTTATCATATTACATTATTAATATTACATCTTTTTCGTCTTCTTCACCCTCCATCACAAGACTATTATATTCAACATAATAAGGGTGAAAAAATTTTATGGGTTGTTATTTATGAGGTTCACTATAATAAATTACTTCTCCTCTATGACCCATATCAAATATTCCCCTTCGTTTTATATGGGAATCAAAAATACTCCCATCCTTAACTATATGACCAAAATAATATACCATTTTTTCATTAGTATCCAAAATAAATAAATCATGTTATAATTTATCAATATGAATAACCAAGAAAAGTATATAGTAGTAAACTATAACAAATATTTTCTTACACCCCTCTTAATTTTTACCTATTTACATTTGAATAACACAACTAAAAATTTTATATTATAATCGAACATGATAGTATCAAATAATTTTCTATAATAACCATGACCTAAAATTTTAAATTCATTGTATTTATTTGTTTTCAATAATTCCTAGTGATTTATAGTAAGACACCTACAACCAACAATATTTTAAGCATCAAATCTCCTAGCATGTCTCATAGGACCTCCGACTAAAAACTTTAAATTTTGTTAATAGTTCAACTTGATTATAAAAATTGATTATCTATAAAAATTGATATAAAATATCATTACTTTCACTAAATAATTCTAAAAAAAATAAAAATAGGTGTTAGAATAAGGACTTACATGATGTGAAAAATATTCAAAAATTTCTATGCAAACCATTTTTTTATCTCTACCTTATTTCATGTTTAAATCATAAGAACTTATATAAATCTATGTGTGTTTATTAAATGATAATCTATTAATGAAAATAAGAATACTTTTTTAACTTCTTGACTTTCAATTTTGATGATTGATAATTTATTTTCATCACCCAAATGACTTTTATTATCATAAAAACAGACCAATTAATTAAATATTTTGTTTATAGAATATAAATAACATAAACAAAATTTTAGTATCTCATTATTTAGGTTACCTTCAATAATAATCCTTTTGTATGAGCTTTAATTTTTACATAAAACTTTAGATCACCATGATAGATTATGTAAAAGGCTAAAAAATAAATTAACAAACCTAGTACGTATTAACTTGAACAATTATAATTCAATAAAAAAAATTAAAATTAAAATTAACTTCCACTAAATGGGATACATCAATAGATAATGTATGGGTTCTCATTTTCAATTGGGTTTAGTTCATTCTCATAAATTTATATGATGAATGTGAAAAAGTTAATTAAAACTAAAGTTATTTGTTTATGTAAAAATTTATGGATTTATAAGGGTAAAACTGATCCAATAATATATTTATTTAAATAATATTCAATCCATGTAATATTAAATGATTTAATTCTACACATATTCAAACATTACCTTAATATATATCAGTTACATTTTCATTTTTAATCATCAATGGAAAATATCTTTTTAATAATTTTTCAGTGAGAAAAATGTTGTTGAATAGATCCCTTTATAATTTTCCCACAGAACAAACCTAGTATTCATTGATTATAAGTATTTAAAATAATATAAATTATCTTCATATTTTTTAAAATAAATAAATAATCTAATATATCACATGTCACACATATTCTTCTCAATTTGAATAAAATTAAGATTATGATGTAAAAAATTAAACTCTCAATATATAAGCATAAAAAATATGTTCTTTATATTCTATTTTTTTGTCTTAATTGCATATCATGTTTTTAAAACTCTTTTCATACTTTGATTAAATTAAATATCATTTAAATTTTTTTTACCAATATTAGATAAGTGTCTAAATTTTTAAATCCAAATTCTAATTTTTTTGGATGCCTTAAAAACAAATTTCCTATTAAAACATGAATTTTTAAAATGAAATTAATGATATGTATCATGTAATTGATGATTGTACATGAAATTATACCTTCTATTATAAGGTATCTATTGAGGTTGAAAATAAACGTCAAAAAACGAATAATCTAGACCAATGTGTGTCCTAACCAGCCAAATTTCCTAGTATAGTAAACTATTTGATGGTCTACATTAGGGAATCATGAAATTTGAAAAAAAAATTGTGGTTGCTAAATAATATATTTATACACTATTATTATATAAATCCTATAAATCTAGTATATTAGACTAAAGGTATACATAAACTTAATTTCTATAAATATTATTTATAATAATAATCATCAATATGGTGAAATAGGATTTTTTCATGCACATCCAAGGATCTAGATTATATAGAATAAAAAACTAGCTATATATAATAAATGTTTCTTAATGTACCAAATGGGTTAATTACACTAATTTTTAATCTTAATCACACATTTATAAGGTCATATAAAAAATATGTACATTATAATGTATTCAATGAAATTGAATCTCACATATGACATAAACAATTGTCATCATTATTATCAATATCACACCATCTTATGTGATAAACCATTTTATTTAAATAAATTATATTTTAAATAATATATTGAAAGAAAAATAACATAAAACGTTCATTATAATTTTATTTTTGTTTTTTCATGGTAGTATATTGACTAAAATTTTCATCCTGATCTGTTAGATTCAATCTAAAAGTACAATATATTTTTAACTCCTCTGTTAAAATCGCCCTCCCCCCAGTGTTGTATATAATCATTTGGGCATGCATGTATCATGGTATACCGTATTCCATGATTTATAATAAGATTATTTATATCCTAAAATTATTCTAGGATCTTATTTTCATAAAATACATCTGAAAAAAATTCCAATATCATAGAAATTTATTTATTTTTAATCCCACGAAGACACTTGATGTGGTATAACTTCATGAGAAAAAACTGCTTTAAAAACATGTCACACCTATCATAGAGTTATTTATTTTCAACATTGATTAATTCCTAAAATAAATTTTTCAACCAATTATGTTTTTTCTTATATTTGTCTTAATAACATCAACCATTAATATGATATCAACATGACTAAGTTAGCTAATAGTTCTAAAAAATCATTAATATTTGCATCATCAGAAAATATACAAACTAATGTGTTATAATTTCTATGGTGTCTCCCTATTATGTTAAAAACATCATTTATTAAGTAATAGGTTTCATTATCCAATTTTGGGTAAATAACATATTCATTTTGATAGTGGACATAACCACTCAAACTTTATATAATATCTTATTATTCATTAGAAATAAACCACATATATTTAGGAAGAAATTATTTAAATATCAACTCATAAAATGATTTATATCTCAATAACCATCATTTAAATTTACATTTAATATGTAAACATTTTATTCTTCCTTAAATATAATGATTTCCAATTGGAAATCCCAATGAAACTCAAAATGGTTAACATAAAAAACTATGTACCATGGTAATGTAACAAAACTTATATCCATAAATAAATAATTTTATTTACATTTAAATTAAAACATATATATTTATTTATTTATTTATAAGTATATAGGAATAATATATTCCATTTTAATTAAAATTTAAAAAAATTGATTATTGTTTGGTTGTGTTAGGCATCTATCACAAGCCATAGAAACATTATTAACCTATAATTCACACACCATTAATATTATTTCACTATTTAAAATTTAAATCTTAAAACATACAAAAAAATAAACTCTGTTAAAAATGCTAAATTTGAAAAGAAAAATTATAATATAAGGAATAAAAACCACACTACTAAAATTACAACAATAATGGTCAATCATTAATTAAAACTTGAAATTTTCTTAGCATACCACATATATAAAATTTTTCTTGGGGATCCAAAAAATTCATTTTACATTCAAAATATTAATAAATAAAAAATAGTTTTTTCAAAATCAAACAACTACACAATGAAAATTGAGTTCATTTTTTTATGAAAAAATGTATTAGGCAATGAAATTATCAATAATTAACAGTACGTAAGGGAAAATATTTATTTTGATCAATGATAATTACAATTGAAAATATATTTGTTTCATATAAAAACTCAATATTCATGGTATACGAGTTGGATTTTTTAAAAATAACCTACTAGCTGCTAAAAATATTATATCATCACCTTAAACGCACCATTCTTCATCCAACACATTTCATTTAATCTTATAATATATTCGATATTAACGGAATAGTTAACATTAATTTTAGGTTAAATATTCAATTAATCAATTGAAAAAGAAGATAAATTTGTGGATTTGAAATGTTAATGGTGAATAAATGAAAAAAGGGAAGGTCAAAATGGAGGAATCAATGAAACAAACCATTCTCTTATTTATAATTAAAAAACCATTCCAAATATGATAAGTTTATTTTTTTTTAAAATCTATTTTCCAATGATTTCTTTGACTTTATATATGTAAATTAATCAAATAAAAATTAACTAAACACATTAGTGTTGTGGAATTAGAATAAATTTGATTCTAGAATGTTTAGCGCACAAAATCATGTTTCAATTATATTTAAAAAAATTTAAACTTTTCAGAAAAAGATTATTTATAATATAAAATAAATATATTATATTATATAATATGGTTATGAAATTTTTTTTCTAATATCTAAAACTAAATCATTAACTTCTTTTAATATTATTCAAGAGATCATAGTATAATATTTAGAAATTATTTTATAATATACTCTTTATATAATATTTAAAATGAAAACTAAATCTTTATCATAAAAATATTAAAATATAAGAAAACAATTATTATATTATAGTTTCAATTATGATACATATGATATAATTTCTTCACATTTGAATATAAAATACACAGAAAATCATTATTATTCCCCATTACCAAGAAAAAAAATATTTAATACCAAATCCAAGTCTCTAGTTATTAAAAAAATAATCAGTTTTCTAGGTGAAAATTTATATTTTCCTAATTATGAAACATCTATCTAATTTTTAATACTTACATTAGTTAAAAATAATAATATATTTTTTAAAAATATCCTCCTATAAATATTATATTCTAGTTAATAATTTAATCATTTTCATTTTACATATATTATTATTTAATTGTGATATATGTTCCTTAAATGGTTATATTTATTTTTATTATAAAAGGATTACAATATTTCATTTATATAAGAAAAAAATTAAAATATTTATTGAATAAAATAAATTATATGAAAATATTTTCCCTAATTTTCATAAAGTTGGAAAAAAATTATTTCGTAGTATAGAGACTTATCCTGAATGTAATGTAATACAATGTCAAAACCCAAAAGAAACCAATATCTATCAGTAAATTTGTATTGAATAAAAAAACTAAGACAAAATGACATAAATTACACCTTTATGATTTGACATGTTCAATAAATAAAAGACCATGATTGATATCACTAAAGAGTAAGCAATGGGTTCTTCCCTCCTAGGGTATCCAAAAACTAAAAAAATCCCCTAACACTTGAGAAGAACCACTCTGAATACATGGTTGGATAGAAAATTTATTTTAGAGGAATGAGAAAACTAATAGACATATAATTCCAACTTTTAGTGGTTTTAACCACTCTACCACACTGCGTGAGGATAAAACCAATTTATAAAATCCCCAAATAAAAAAAATATTTATCCATGATTGTATTAAAATGTTTCTTGAACGTTCAAACATCACAATTTCCTTGTAATATATTGTTAAATTATTATATTAAATGTTTAATATGTAATAATCCATGTTATGCATTCAAAATTCTCAAATACATCATCTTATGATGAATAATAGAGTATGATAGAATTTAGATAAGAATATGGAGGTAGTACCAGAAATTAGTACATAATTTTATAATATCATGAAAATCCACCATTTCATGGTGTCTTACACCATGTCCGGGGTTAAATAAGGATAGATTACAATGTGGACTCAACTGCCAAATCATGGTCAGCCTTTAATGCCCATATCTAATAGTCTTACACTTACACTAAATTATCATACATATAGAACACATTCTCAATATGTCACATCACATGTTTTACCTTGTGAGAATACATATAATACTCCTTTTATATATATTCCAAAACTACTATCGGAAAATTTATCATATATTTCCAAAAATGTTACATCATATGTTACAGTGAGTAAAAATCAATCCATAACTTCTTCAATATATCCTTAAAAAACTTCTGGGTATCTATCAAAGTTTCATAAACTAGATCCTCATTAATAAAACCACAAAGTGGTACCCAATGGCCTTTATATTGTTGGAAATAATAATGAATTGAAAAATCCATAATTAAATGAAAATATCAGCCTCAAAATATTATACAATGTTACTCAAGATAAAAATTGATTTTTAGTGATATCTATCAAACACATATATCCTCATATCTATTTCCACTAGTTGTATCATATACAATAATGAATTATTGTATAATCAATTCAATCAAGACATTGATTGACCATGTCCATATAAACCCTAATTTTTCTTAAATTGATATTACATAATTTTAGAGATAAGAAAAATCTTTAAAAAATAGGATCCAATGGTTTATTGCCTTTGGAAAATTTGGACAATAAGTAACATTTACAAAATAATACATAAACATTTTTTATATTCCTTCATCTCTAAAATATTATTGTCCCTTGTGTTCTCCTGAGTGCATGTAATCACTTGAGGATATAAATAAAATAAAGGTATGATATAAAATCCTAGTGAGAGGATAGATAATAACATGAATTAATATAACATGTGGTGAGCATAATTATTATCATCATAACATAGATATAGGTTCATAATCATGAGAGGAATAATTAAATAAATTATTGGAATATGGAAATGCATAAAAATGAAACATCATTTTTTAGTGGTAAACTAAAATATTTACATAACTTTATCTCATCAGTTACATAAAATTACCCAATTCATTGGAGCGCTATATAATTTTGGTCCCACCCATCATATCATAGCATTTACATTATCATGCATGCCACATATAGTGTATATTAATCTACGACATAAAATAACCCATGAAAAGAAATGGGTTTCATTTCATAAATAATACATTCATGAATAAACTTTTGGGTTCCAAAAATAAATATGGAATAACATACTTGGTATAAGAATCATCAATATTGAGTGAAGAAGAAACAATCTCACGAGAATTAAAAGATGTGTTTTTAGAAAGAAGGGATATTTTTTAAAAAAACTTTTAATTTGTAATAAAAATATAGTGGTAAAATTTAAATCCCAAAAAAAATAATATAATGATGAACAAATGATATTTAAGAAAAAATAAATTAATATCCATGCTAAAAATGGTGTGAAAGAGCGGATACCCAACAAAAGAGTGTTGGGTTCGAGAATTCCCCTTACCTTATGTCTAAACTCTCTCTTCACTTTAATATCTTGGATAATTAAATTAAATTCATTAATTAAAAAACCTTTTATAAAAGAATTTTATTTATTATAATTTTATTTATTTCATTCATGGGATTATCTATGAGTTATATAGACTAATTTCATTATTCGGGAGTGTTCATTTTCTTGGTTTTCATCGTTTAGGTTAATTTTATTGGTTTTTTATCACAACATACTCGATTTGTTTTATCATTTAGTATTATGTAAATATTTTAGCTCTAGAACATAAAAAGGGTTATAAGATATATGTTCTAGTATGTACCAACAATTATAGTGGTTTTATAAATAGAACTGAAGTTTATAAAGAAAAATTAAAATGCATCGTCCATGATTTTGGTTTATTGACACATTACGGGTGATGATTTCATTTTTAGAATATGAGAGTGAGAGAGAGAGAAAAAAATGATTTTAAAGATGTATATTTCATTAACATGATATAATTACAGTATATAAAAGATACTGGAGTTACTATTAACATTTGGACTGATGAGGTTATAAGAGAAAAAAATGAAAAAGAAATTGAAAGAAAACAGAAGAGTATTTTACCTCTTTAATATGTCCTCCTTGAGAAGATCCTTAGGAAAATGGGATCAGTATTTCATGATACCAAGGTTTCCTGGACATGGTAGAGGTTATTTGAAAGTTACTTGAGAATAATTTTGAAAAGACACAAGATTGAGAGGTGTGAAGAAAAGTGGTGGTGAGAGGTACTATTTAAGTGGAGGAGAGGGGTGTTTTCTCATTATTATATTAATTAGATTATTATTTTGGAACAATACTATGGATAGTTTGAGAATAATCAATAAATATTTTAAAATAATTAAGGGATGTTTGAGATATTTGTGCATATATTGATGATTAATCTACGACTAGTGTATTTATCTTATAATGTATATATACCGTAAATTATAGAATTTCACTATTCACCAAAAATTCAAGTATTTTAGGAAAATCGAAAAAAATTACCCTAACCATTTTTTGATGTGTAGAATTAAAAAATGAACTCAATTTTATGAAAATATTTTTCTATGTTTGAGAAATTTAATTATTAATTAAAATTATAATTTACTCAAAAAATAAAAAAATTTAAAATTAAAACTCATTTTCTAAAACATTGAAAATTTAATTAATGTCTCAAAAAATTATCATATAATCATATGGAAAAAATATTAATTTATTCACACATATTCTGATATTATATTTTATTCAAAATTATAAAATTAATTATAAAATTTTAATTAAATATTTATGATTTATAAAAATACAACCACTTAATTTATCATTTTTCAAGCATTTACTTATTTTACCATGACATAAATATATCATATTTTCATTCATAAGATACCTAAATTTTGTTTATACTTTCTAAGGTTATGTTACTATTCTATTAGATGGATTTCTATTCCAAATGGTCATGTTACTATTTCAAAGTTCAAGTTACTATTCCATTGGTATAGGTTTCATAATTTCTAGAAATGCTTATTATTTCATGCATTAATCATTTATGAAGATTTTATTGTGTTCTATATATAATTTTATGTAATTTATACTATATGAGAAAATTATAATATGGGTAAAATTCTATTGATAAAATTGTGGGTCATTTCATTCTTCTCCCTTTTGAAATTTCTCCCTTGAATTTTTCTTATAAATAAATTGGTGAGAGTACTTCTCCTTCATCACCTTCTCGGGTTCCCAAGTATATTTTTCTTACTTATGGTTCCTTCACAAAACATTGTTATGGTTGGTTGTTTTTTTATGAAGAACCATATCTCTCTATTCTAAAATCTTTACTGACTACTCCTCATAAGTGATATAATATTCTAGATATACCACCATTGAGTTTAGGACATGTTAGTGATCTGATATGTACGTTCTTAGGAGAGACAAATGGAACACATCATGAATTTTAGCCATACTTTGTGGAATTTCAAGTTGATAGGCCACTTCCCATATGTAATCAAGAATATAAAAGGGGCTAATTTACCTTGGGATAAGCTTCCCTTTCTTTCCAAAATGCATTAATCTCTTCTATGGTGATATTTGAAGGAAGATTCAATTTCCAATATCTAACTTCAAGTCCCTTCGATGATTTTCAACATAGTTATTTTTCTAACTCTAAGGAGATTTGATATGTTCTTGGAGGTCTTGAACCTTCTATATCATTTCTTTCATAAGATCGGGTCCAATTAGCTTTCATTCACCCACTTCATCTCAACAGGTTAGAGTTCTACATCGCTTTACATATAGAGCTTCATATGGAGTCATCTGAATACTTGAGTGAAAGATATTATTCTATGAGTACTCAAACATAAATGATGATCATATCCACCTTTTAATTACATTGAGTAGTATCCATGAATTTATTTTAGCATTTGAAGAGTCCATTCATATTGTCCATCAGTTTTAGGGTGATAGGCAATGATAACATTCAATTCAATACTCAATCCATGTTGGAGACTTCTCCAGAATTTAGATGTGAACCTTGGATCATGATCAGAGATGGTTGAAAGTGGTACCCAATGCAGCCTCACCACTCCTTTCACATATATCTTGGAACATTTTTTTGAGAAATAAATCATACCCTATGGAAAATAAAGTGGGAAATCTTGGAGAGTCATCCCACCATAACCCATATTACATTGTTTCCTTTGGAATTCGTCAGGGGACCATTGATGAAGTCTATAGTGACATTTATCCATTTCCACTTGTTTATAGTAAATGGTTACATCATCACTTTATACTTATATATCACTTATTTAACATTCTTATATATCAAGCACCTTGAGATATACTCAGCAATCTCCTTCTTCATTTTTTCCCACTAGAAGTGTTATTAGAGATCACGATGAATCTTGGTGCTACCATGATGAGTGGAGATAGGTGAGTTATGTGAATTATCAAATAGATCCCTATTTCTCTTAGGTGATGAAGGCACACAAATCATTGTTCCAAACTGAATCACATCATCATCCTTGATATGGAACTCTTGAAGCTTCCCTTTCTTTACTACATTCACCTTCTTTTGTAACTCTGGATCATCCCTTTGTTCCTCCTTAATCTTCTCTCGGAAAGATGATTGGGAAATCATTTTGGAAAGATAGTATGTATTCTCTACCATTATGATATCCAAATCCATAATTTTCATGTCCAAGAATATAGGGTCTTTCTCAATCTGCAACATGGATAGAGTAGCAGGATCTTTTCTACTAAGAGCATCATCTACCTTATTCACCTTATCATAATGATAGTGAATAGAGAAATTGTAGTAGTTTATTATATCTAACAACATCCTTTGATTCACGTTGATATCCTTTTGTGTGAATATATACTTTAGGCTCTTGTGATCCGTATATATGTCACACTTCTCTCCATAGAGGGAGTGCCGCAAGATTTTCTAGGCAAAATCACAGCTTGTAGCTCTATATCATGTGTCAGGTAGTTCTTGTCATGGATATTAAACTTCTATGAGGAATAAGATATCACTTTATCATTTTTCATGAATAAAAAAACCAAATAAATTTTTTATGGGTCACTTTATATCACAAAAATTTCCCCACTTTTTGTTAATGTGAGTACTGGTGCAGTGATCAGCCTCTTCTTTAGCTCCTTGGATCTTTCCTCGCATTATTCCATCTAGACATAATTTACCTTTTTTCATGTTAACTTTGTTATATGTCTTGATAATCATCATAAATTTCTCATAAAATTTGGCAGTACCATTATAATCTATGAAAACAATGGATTTCCATGACACTAGAGGATCTAGGACATTCCCCAATTGCATTTTTTGAAGGGTCCATAGACATTCTCTCACTTTTGATCACATGTCCCAAGAATTTAATGTTCTACATCAAAAAATAACACTTTCTGAACTTGGTATATGACTTATTGTTTATTAATATCACCAACACAAGCCTTATATGTTCTATATGTTCCTCATTTCTCTTGGGGTAGATGAGAATATCATCTATAAACACTACCACAAATTTCATTAGGTAATTTATAAAAATTATATTCATCAAATACATGATGATTTATAGGGAATTAGTAAGTATCAAGGGAATCACTAAAAACTTATAGTGCCCATACTTGGTATAGAAGTTATTTTTCTAAATGTCTTCCTTATTCAACTTTAACTCATGATATCCAAAATGTTTATCCACCTTTGAGAAGTATTTGTCTCCTCATAGCTGATCTAACAAGTCACCAATCCTTATAAGAGGATACTTGTTCTTTATATTGATCATTTTGAAATCATTGTTCTCGATACATAGAAGAATTTATCCATCATTTTTCTTTACAAAGAGCACTAGCGCACCCCATGGAGGTTCACTTGGGTATATGAACCCTTTTTCCAAATTCTCTTGCAACTGCTTCTTTAACTCCTCATGTTCGGTAAGGGTCATCCTCTAGGGGTATTTTGAGATAGGATTATATCCAGGTCTGAATTCTATTTATAACTATACCTCACAATCTTGGGGAAGTCTGAGTAACTCTTCGAGAAAATATATCAATATATTCCTTCATAATGGGAATTTCTCCTAGGTTGATACATTCCTTTTACTCAGCAATTTTATTGAGGTATGATTTTTCATAGGGAATCAACACCCATACCATTTTAGGATTTTCCAAAGGGAATTCATGATTCTCCTTGAATTTTTGGAGGAGCATGGTATGGTTCCCAATATCAAAATATATTTATTTTTCATTAAAATTGATGTGTTATATATATAATGAGATACAATCCATCCCTAGTATAGTATCGACTTCCACCAAGGGAGGTATCATGAGATTAGTGGGGATAACATTTATACATACGCTCATAGGAGAAAATTCCAACACATGGTTTCAATGATCACACCACTAGGTGTTTCTACAGATATATCTACTACAAGGATTTGGGGCTTTGATTAAATAGTTCTAGAAACCTTGAATGATATAAACAAATTCATAGAACCATAATCAAATAATACTTTTTCCATTTTTGAGTGAATTGGAAGTGTACCATGTAAAAATTAGTTTTATTTCTCCACTTCAGCAGTAGTGAATTCATATTACTTCCCTTTTTCCTTTGGATTTCGTGGAATATGACACTAATTACCCCCCAAGGATTTGATTTTTAGTGCACTTTCTTACATAGTGCTCTTTCTCCCTATAGTTATAGCATTGGACCATGGGTGGTTCTATCCTTTCCTCCATCATATCGGCCAGCTTCTTTATGTCTCAATGACATTCATGAGCTTAGTAGCCTTATTTCCCACACTTATAACATTTACCCCTCCCTTTTATGTTGTTCCCATGATGCTTTTTCGAACATTTTTGATATCTGGGTGGTTGGTATTTCTTTCCACCTTTTTCACTAGACCCCTTGTTTGAAACTCCATCTTCCTTTCTTAACACTATAGCCATGAGAACATTCTCCAAAACCCTTCTCAACTTTGCGATCACATCAAAAAAATCTTCTTAACTCCCAAAGTCTCTAATTTCTATAATCATTCGATGGTGTTGTTTTAATCCACTAAATAATCTATCAATTTTTTTATCATTATTGATAACCAAACCCTAAGAGTACCTTCAAATACTTGTGAAATTTTCTTCATTAGACATGATAGATTCACCATCTTTTTGTTATAGCTCTACAAATTATCTCTTTATCTTTTAAAATGAGTTTGATGGAAAATACTTATTAAGAAACATTATATTAAAATATTCACACTCTAACTCTTCAACTTCATCCTTCAGCTTGGTGTTATTAATCAAATCACACCACTAATTGACCTCTCCATATAAATGGTAAACATCCAGAATCACCTTCTCCATCTCAGAATGGTGAAGCATAAAAAAGATCTTCTCTATTGAGTTGATTGACAGTTCCATGACTAATGGATTGGAAGATCCACAAATAGTGGATCAGAAGATCCATGACAAGTGGATCGGGAGATCCATGACAAGTGGATCGGGAGATCCACCACTAGTTAATTGGAAGATCCACTAAACATTGGTGGTTGTTTCCATATAAATCACTTGATACCTAGTTTTCCACTCTTAGGTGATGGCCGACATTCCAAATATTTCATGTTATTGTTCATAACCTAATTTGGGTGGGTAAGAATCACCATGAAATTTTTAACAACACCTCCCAAGGCATTGGGGATTTCATTTGTTCAATAAATACATTTTCCCTCACACAGGTTGGTGTCCTGGTTTCTCCAAGTTCCCACCATTTTCTAAAATATAAAAGGCTAGTAAAAAATATAAGTAAAAAATTCATGAATAAATAATTTAATAATTTTTGAAATTTTTCTAGAGGAATATCTTGTGGGATCCCTAATTTTAAAAATAAAGCTTAGTGGGTTCTTACATATACTTAGTCTCATACTAAGTGTTTTCACTAAGGTTCTATAATCCTAATTCCTAAATTAATTAAACAGTGATCTGATACCAACTATAGTGACCCTACTTTTTCATACATAGCTATTAAATCATTTTAATGAAAAAAATATAAAATCACTAAAAACTAGGATAAAAAGGTTTAGAGTATTGGGAAAATTAGGACCATACATAACATTTAAAAAAATCTTAAACATTTATTTAATTCTTTCTTCTCTATATTCTTAGTGTCCCTTGTGTTCTATGTAGTACATGTAATCACCTGAGGATATAAATAAAAAAAGGTTTTCTAAAACCCTATTAAGATGATATATAAGAACATGAATCAAAATAAAATGGGTATATCATAATTTTTATCCTCATAACATAGTCATAGTATCATAATCATGAGATGAAACATTATAAAAAGGATTGGAATGTGGAAATGCTTAAAAATGAAACATTTTGATTTAGTGCTCAACTAATATGCATAAATCACTTTTATATCATGATATACATAACATTACCCAATACATTGGAGTGGTGTATAATTCTAGGTGCACCTATAACATCATAACATTTACATTATCACGCATGCCACATAGATCATATATCAATCAAGGAAATGAAATAACCCATATAAAAAAATGGGTTTCATTTAGTAATCATACATTCAGGAATAAACTTTGGGGTTCCTAAAATAATTTTTTAATAACATACTTGGAATAAGAATCATCAATTTTTAGTGAAGAAGAAACAATCTCAGGAACAGTAAAATATGTGTTTTTATAATGAATAGTTCTTTTGGAAAAATCTTTTCATTTGTAATAAAACCAAATTGCTAAAATTTATGTCCCAGAAAATATAATTATGAATAAATTATATTTAATGAACATTAAAGTAATTTCCATACTGATAATGAGGTGAAAGAGGGAAACCCTAATGAAAGAGAGTTGGGTTCGAGAATTCCCTTTACCTTGTATCTGAACACTCTCTTCACATTAATATCCTAGATAATCAAATTAAATTCAATAATTAACAAAACAAGAACTTTTTATACATTAATTTGATTAATTATAGTTTTATTAAGTACATTTATGGGCTTTTCTATGAGTTATACTGTTTAATTTCATTGTTCGGGAGTGTTCATTTTCTGGGTTTCTATGATCTGTTTACTTGAATATGAGTATAGAAGTTTATGTAGAATGGGTATAATTATCATTAATTGAAAATATATTTTTTTAATAAACATAAAATGTTATTAATGGATATATATATATATATATAATTTGGTCAAATTTAATGAGGATTTATCATTATATAAATAGTTAATGATAATCATTTGGGTTAATTTTTTGTAGTTTTCGATCACAACAAACTCAATTTATTTTATCATTAAGTATTATGAAAATATTTTAGTTACAGAACATAAAATGGGTTATAATATATATATATATATATAATATTATTTACAAACCATTATGGTGGTTTTATTAATAGAATTTATGGTGTTAAAGGAAAATGAAAACGCATCGTCCATGATGTTAGTAAATTGACACATCATAGGCGATGATTTTATTTTTAGAGTAACCGAGAGAGGGGGTTTGACTATGGAACTTAAATTAACATGATAGATTTAATTTATATAAAATATAATGGAGTTATTAGGAAAATTTGGATAGAGTATTTGAGGAGATAATAAAAAATGAAAATAAAAATAAAATAAATTAAAAGAAAAAGGAATAGGATTTTGCCTATTAAATATCTCCTCCTTGAGAACCTCCTTTGGGAAATGGTTGTAATTTGTTGATTAGACCATGGTATCTTGTATGTGGGGGGGTATTGGGAAAATACTTTAGCAGAATTTTTACAAGGTTCAAAGCTTGAGAGGTGTGAGGAAAATAGGTGGTGAGGGGTGGTATTTATAGTGGAGGAGAGGTGTTTTTTCATATTATTATATTCAGTAGTTTTTTATTTTGGCTCAAGACTATGAATAGTTATTAAATTATCATTAAATATAGTAAAATAATTAATGGATTTTCTAGATTATGGTGTTTACATTAGTGATGACTTAAAGAATAGTTTATTTAACTTATAATGTATATATATCGTAAATTACTATATTACACTATTCCCAAAAAATTCTTGTATTTTAGAAAAATATAAAAAATTCACCCTAACCATTTTTTGATGTGTATAATCCCAAAATGAACTTCATTTTATGAAAATTATTTTAAAAGTATGATAATTTTTATTTTTAATTAAAATCATCATTTACTTGAAAAATACAAGATTTAGAATTAAAGCTGATTTTCTAACACTTTGAAAATTTAATTAAGGTCTCATAAAATTATCTTATAATTATAATACAACCTAATATTAATTTATGAATAACTTTTATAAACATATATATTTTTAAATAGTTAAATTATATATAAAATTATAATTAAATATTAATGACTTACAAAAATACCGGCACTTAATTTATCATTTTTAAAACATTTATTTACATATTCCAAGACATAAATATATCATATTTTCATTCCAAATATACCAAAATTTAATTTCTAATTTAAAAGGTTATGTTACTATTTTACTGTATTGATTAATATTCCTAAGTGTAATGTTTCTATTTCAAAGGTCAAGTTTCTATTCCATTGGTATAGGTTCCTTAATTTATTGAAATACCTCTTATTACATTCGTTCATCGTATATAAATTTTTATTGTGTTCTCTATGTAATTTTATGTGATTTATACTATATGATACTATTATAAGAAGTGTGAAATTTCATTTATAAAAGTTTGGGTCATTACAATGGTACTTGGAGTATTTAAATCCCATATATCCCCTCATATTTTCTCAATTTTCCAAGTATAGATTAACCATATCGAGGAATGAATCACTTTCCATTCAAATAAGAGTATGTTCACATCACATTCCACTTATCTAGATATAGAATAACGTCACATGTATATTATCTAGGCATGGACACCCACTTTCTCTATGTACATCAATCAAGGGCCATGATGTCATACTGATCCAATGGGACGACAAATCCTACCTTGGTTAAGCCTCAACTTTGGACATGACCTATAACATACAAAACCAACCCATTATTAGCTAAGACTCAAGGATTTTTTTAATAAATGTATCAAATTAAAAAATTTCTCATGTTATTTATCTTTACAACCTGAACTATATGGATCCAAATTGAAACATGAATGGCTATCATACCAAATATTTTGTATATGACACTTTATACAATATACTTAGTAGGTCATCTAGTGCAAAAAAACTCATTTTTTCGCTCATAAGAATATTTTTTATCTCTATATAAAATCATACCCACACGAACCTTAAAATTTCATCATAAGATATAATACCACATGATAAACATCAGTTAGGGATAAATCAATGTAATTTTTTAATAGGTAACTTATTATTTCACTTTACATAATATATATGTTGCCAATGTGAAACAATGATTAATTGGGGGATAACTTTCATATAAAATGTTATATTTCATATTCTAAACATCTTCTAAGAATACTAAAAAACCATACTTGGATAATCATATACCATATGATATACCACCATAGAAGCCTTATATCACTAAACTTTTCAGACCTTGTTTAACTCAATACATCTCTATATAATTCTTACCACATATTTATTTACTATCTAATAACCCCCCCCCCCCCCCCGCCCACACACACACAAAACTCATTTAGTGAGTAACATCCATGAAGAATTATTTTTGGTATAATGGTGATAATTAGGAATCATATTTGAAATTTTCAACTCCTTGAACATAGTATTAAAACTCCTTAACTTCACAAAATCCAATTTTATAATTTTAATAATTTCTATTGTCTACTTAAAACTCTCTCTAGGTTCATCATCATTATCTCTAAACCTTTCAATTCAAAAATTTACTTTTTAGAAAGTTATGGTATCTAAATGTAATTATTTATAATAAATTTCATTACTAATGAAACCTAAAATAGTTAAGATATTATGTGCCATTATCTTTATTATTGAAACTATATATAACTCTTTACATTTCTCTTAACCCAAATACCCAAAACTCTCTTATGTTATTAAGTGAAATTCACTTTGAATTATATTTTTTTAATCTTTTATTTATTGTTTTAATAATTATTTAAGTCCAAACGTACTCCCACTGGTCTCTTAAAGACTATATTCTCTCAATAATATTAGGATAAGATACAAAAACACTTTTATTCAAAAAATAAAATTTATTTCCAATATTGGTAATATTTAAAAATTAATTTACTATCATACATATCTAAAATTGTATTTTATGTGTTTGGAGAATTATTTTGAAAAGATGGATTTTTTTATCAAAAATATGTCACTTAAGATAGTGGAAACACTTTCCATGAGATTTTATAAAATATCTTAGATTAAATATTTTAACCAAAATAAAATTTCTTTTATCCTAATATTTTTTATCAAAAATATTTATAGAATATAATGAATCATAAAAAAATGTTTATCGAAATCATCATCTCATATTTTTTTATAACAATGTTGATAATAAGAAACTTTTATTATCACATAATAGAAATTATATTAATATACACATCCTTTTTTTAGATCTATTTGAAAATAAAATATTACTCTTTAACTAATCTATGACTTCTAATACCTTTGTTATATCACTTGAATGAAAAGTATAAGCATCATCAATTATTACCATGATTTTGAAATCATCTATATTTGAAACATATATAAAATATAATTTTGATATAATATAGCATTCAAAATAAAAATAATTAATTTAAATAACTCAAATATCGGACATTGGCTCTCGACCAAGTTTCTAAATCTCCTTAATATATTTAATATTATTTATAATTCCCTAAAACTCTAAAGTTAGAATATTGAATTCAATAGCGTGTATGACACGTCACACCAGGCACAAAAGAGACTATAATTCCCGAAGACTTTGTAATATATTAACTATTTTAAATTAATTCAAACTATGATATCACTTGAAATGATCATGATACTTAGTTATTGTATGTCACTAAAAACAAAGAGTTTCTTTGATGGCTTACGTTACACGAAAGACTGAGTTTTATCCAACAATAATATATTATTAAAATATTATTACAATAATTAACCTAGATATTAAATTACTGGTTCTGAATATTATTAAATAAATTGTGAAAATATATTATTTACAGATAAATAAAATCAATTAATTTGTTATCAATTAATTAAAAATGAAAAATACAAACCAATTGAATATAAAAGAAATATTATGCTCACAAAGGTGTTTTGTCTTAATAAATTATATTAATTAAAATTATTGAATGATATTAATGAAATATCTATACTATATATTCGATAAAATATTTTTTATAATCATCCAATAGATTCGATAGATATAAGATAAGAATAAAATCAATGTTACACATAAAACCTATATTTTTATTAAGGAACTTTTACCAAATTTTAATAGAGAACCCATTTTAAGTCCAATTTTTTATCCTTTTCTATATAATTTATGTAATAATGACCTTAATATTCTAAATAGGGACATAAAAATTACGTTAGGGTTAATTTTTAGTTGTTTCTGCGAAGTTTCATTTTTTATGAATAGTGAAAAATACTAAAATTTAATTCAAAACTACTTTTCATATAATTTATTAATAGGGAAAAATCATAATTTTAATTTGTTTTAAATTTAATTATATAATAATATTATAATTTAATCCAATTTAGGTCATTATAATCAATTTCACTTTGAAATTGACTATAAAAACTTAGCAAACATTATAACATTTTTAATTTAAAAACCTACATTGTCGTCCCATCTTTGGGATTAATTTTAATTTATGTTTTGTCACTTATTCGATTTTAATTTAGAGAACTGGATTTCATATTTATAATCATGAAAATTTATAATTACTAATAATTTCAACTTAGTTTTTGACCAAAAATATTGGTGAAAAAAAAAATAAAATTAATTATAATGATTATGGGTAAATTAAGATTAATAAGAGACTAACTCACAACCTTAAGGCCCAAAAAGACCTATAAAATTATTAAAAATTCATTGTGTGGAAATATTTATACCCTATAATCCCTTTTCATAACTTTTGACCATTATTGATTCAGTTTAAATAAAAAATATCAGTGGGGTTCTTTTCTTTTAAAATATTACAACATTGACACTCCTCCTCCATTATAAAAGGCCTCATTTCATCCCATTTCCCCACACCACTCATGCCACAAAGGTTCATCCAAGATCTAACTAATTCACTCCTAATAATCCCTCCATTCCTACTTGAATCCTCCTTTTTGGAAGAATGAAATCCAAGGAAGTCTTTTGGAGCAAACCAAAAGGAGTTTCCCGATTAAGAGGTAACGTCTTTCCTAAAGCTATTTAATATTCTTTCCATTATAAACTACCTCAAATCTTATTATTCCATGTTTATATAGAAACTCCAGTAACCTAAATATTCTAATATATTTTTATAATAATGTTTATAACAAAACATTTACACACCTCCATCTAAGGTGTAACAGACATACTGTTTACGTGTACACTGAACTACCACATCACGAAACGATGATTGTTCAATTTTCCTTTACCACCTCTCATGTGGTACATTATAATAGACAGACAATTTATATATTTTATATATCAAATTTTTTATGCCTTAAATCTTATTTATTTCTTTTACAACACTTATCATTATACTTTTCATTTTGTATAAAAATGATAACATCGTTTGTGGAAGTGCAAACTACCACACCCACAAAGCGATGTGATTCATTCACACTATACATGAAGTGTATAAACGATGATTTTAATTAAAAATATGTGAAATAAATAATATATATATGATATCCATGTAATAAGTATATCTTTGGAAATATAATATATATATCATTTTCTTTATTACCCTTTTACTCACTTAAAAAGTGATTACATCATTCGTGGACGTGTGGACTACCACCTCTTCGACACGATGTGATTATTTTTACATCATAATAATCCTATATATAAGTATATATAATTAAATAATATTATATTTATGATATAATGACAATTATTAAATGATTTAATTTACTTACATACTTTCTTAAATGATTATTGAAAAATGGGAATGTTGCTAATGTGTAGGTACGGCCTACCATCTCTATGATTGTAACGTTGGTTTATTTTTCATAACCATCACAAGTGTAGAAACAGTTTTTTAAGGAAGTTATTTTTTATTTCTTATGTCGGCTTTTGGCCGAAGTTATTATAGGAGATGTTATAAATATTTTTTTTATGATGGTTATTTTAAAACCGACGTAAAAAATAATAATCCGAATGGTTTTTCACATCGGTTCATCAAAAACTGACATCGATAATGCTTCAGAGTCATGATTTATTATGGCGGTTTTTAAATAACCGACATGGTATCTACTTTTTCACATCAGTTGTAGAATAACTAACATAATAAATTGCTCCTTCAAAGATTTTATCACGTCAGTTATGTTTATAACTAATGTGATAAACCAGTCTGCTCAGGGTTTTTCATGTTAGTTAAATGATAACCGATGTGAAAACATATATACAACCTGAGTTATTAAATAAATGACATAAAAACCTATTTCATGCCATTTATTACGTTGGTTATCAAACAACAGATGTAAAACATATTTCAATTCAATTTATTACGTCAGTTATAAAATAAAAGACGTAAAAACCCATTCCCTTTCATTTGTCACGTCGGCTTTCAAATAAGCGATGTTAAAACCCATAAACATGCATTTTTTAGGTTGGTTATAAAACAACCGATGTAAAAACCAATTTTTTTAATAAAACCATTCTACCACAACTATGCCTCGCATAATAAAACATGAAACATACTAGAAACACACTAGAAACCAAACAAAACCAGACCAAAATCACCTCAGACAGCCCTCCCACACCCCTGAACCCCCCCCCCCCACTAGACATGCCCCACCCCACCCCTGGACAGCCCCCCCCCCCCTCCACCCCCACCCTCCACGATAGCCCCCAACCCAACTGGACAACACTCCTACACAACTAAACCCCCCCCCCATACCACTAGACACCCACAAAACCCCTAGATACACCATGGACACCCCCCCCCCCCCACTTGCACAGCCCTCACTCCCCTAGACAGCCCTCTCACCCTCCAAGACACCCTCCCATCCCCCACGGACACCCTAGACACCCCCACCCCACACCCCTGGAACCCCCCACCCACTGGACACCCCCCACAAACACACACCTGGACACCCCCGGATATCCCCCCACCCTCTCGGATAGCCTCCCACCCTCCTAGACACCCTCCAACCCCCATGGACACCCCGTACACCCCCCCCCCCCAGGACAACCCCACACCCCTGGATACCCCCTGGACAGACCCCACCCCTCCTGGACATCCCCTCACTCTCCTGGATAGCCCTCCCACCCTCCTAGACACCCTCTCACCCCCATTGACACCCTAGACAGCCCCACCCCACTGGAAACCCTTCCCAAACCACTGGAACTCCCCCCCCCCCACCACCACCACCACACTTGACACCTCCCTACACCCTTATACTCCCCCTGAACAGCCCCCCCAACCTCCTAGAAACTCCCCACCCTCCTGGACACCCACCCACCCCCATGGACACCCGAGACACCCTCAACCGCAATGGACATCCCTCCCACACCCTTGGAACCCCCCCCCCCCCCCCCGACCCCATTGGACACTCCCACCCTCACCCTCGGACAGCCCCCCCCCCCTTCTAGACATCCCCACACTCCCCTGGACAGCCCTCCCACCATCTTGGACACCCTCTCACCCCCATGGACACCCTAGACACCCCCACCCCATTGGAAATCCCTCCCACGCCCCTAAAACTCAATCCCCCACCCTCTTGGACATCCCCCCACCCTCCTGAACACCCTCCCACCCTCATGGACACCCTGGACACCCCTTCCACACCCCTGACCCCCCCCCCCCACCCACCCCCACCCCACCGCACTGTACACCCCACACACCCCTAGATACCCCCTAGACAACGCCCCCCACCCCCACTCCCCTAGAAACCCCCCACCCCCATTAACACCACAGACACTCCACACCCCCCCCCCTCCCTACCACCCCACTGGACAACCCTCCCACACCCCTAGAACCCCGCCCCCCCAAACTGGACACCTCACCGCACCCCTGGACAGCCCCCACCCTCTTGGACTTCCTCCCACCCCCATGGACACTCTCACACCCCCATGGTCACCCTGGACACCCCCCACCCCATTGGAAAACCCTCCCACAACCCTGAACCCCCTCCCCCCCACCCCACCCCAGTACACCCCCCCCCCCCCCCTCACACACACACACACACTCCTGGATAGCCCCACCCTCCTGGACACCCTCCCACCCCCATAGACACCCCGGACACCCCCCCCCCCCCCACCCCACTAGACACCCCTCCCACACCCCTGGAACCCCCCCACCCCACCCCACCCCACCCCACCCCACTGGACGCCCCACACACCCCTTAATACCCCCTAAACAGCCACCCCCCCACTAGATAGCACCCACCACCTAGACAGCCCTCCCACCCTCCTGGACACCCTCCCACCCCCATGGACACCCTGGACACCCCCACCCCAATGGACAACCCTCCCACACCCTTGAAGCCCCCCCCCCCTCCCCCACCCACCCCTAGACACCCCCTGGATAGCCCCTCCCCCCAGGACACCCCCCACCATCCTAGACACCCTCCCACCCCCATGGACACCTCGATCATCCCCCCCCCCCCCCACACACACACCACTGGACCACCCTACCACACCCCTAGAAACCCCCCACCCCACTGGACTCCCCACACACCCCTGGATACCCACCACCCTCCTAGACACCCTCCCACCCCCATGGACACCCCCCCCCCCAAGACCTGAATCCATATCAGAAAAACCATCAGAACTAGACAAAAAGAAGAATTAGAACAAAATTAAACATCCACATATATAACATTCAATACTTAAAATGTCAACTAAAAAACCTAAATCCAACCTAAACAACTACCAAATATGCAATTATAATGACAATATTCAAAATTACATTTTACACTACAACCAAACTAAAATCCAATCAAACCTGTAAAATAATTTGACCATTCCACTTGTAAGTGTTTGAAATATTGAGCACTATAGGGTTGAGGGTCATCAAATATCTTTAAAGTAAAAGTATATTAGTTAAAATTTATAATGAATAAATCAAATGAAAGATTAGGGAAATGATTAAAATGAAATATTACCAGGTCAAAGTGCACAAGTGTCCCAGTTGTAATTATTTCATACATAAATCTCAACATATAATATCCACATTCGATGACGCCTTGTTGGTCATGAAAATTCTGTTTAAATGAGTGTAAATT
Source organism: Viscum album (assembly GCA_963277665.1). NCBI lineage: Eukaryota > Viridiplantae > Streptophyta > Magnoliopsida > Santalales > Viscaceae > Viscum > Viscum album. The sequence continues at coordinate 1,664,251,671 of OY728152.1, read as the reverse complement.
TAAAATTTTATTTTTATGTAAAATAATGAAAATTAAATAATATAAATGGATATTTACCTTTACATTTAAATATTTTATCTTGGCACTCCATTTCATTGTGTTTTTTCAACAGTAGACCCATCCCCTGTTAGAAAATAATACGAATGGGAAAAGTATAAAAATCATTTAATATATAAAACTATTAAGAAATTGAAACTTAATTTTCCAACATATTATTAAAACTTTCCTGCACATCACCATGGACAGATCATATCCAATAAAGTGTTTTCCCACATGATCCAAAAACCCCTAACATCCAATGATCACTGATAAAAGAAAATTTAAGGTTAGTTGTTTTTTATGATAAAAGACAATGAACTCTTTGCCAGAGATATGTTTCATACCTCTCACAAAAATGAATCACTAAATATTGTGTGATTATATTCTTTTCAAATCTTTCAGAAATATAAATCATTCTTTGTTCCTCATCCAATCCATGTGCTTTAGGGGAAATCAAATGCGGGTCCATGAATCCATATACATCTGTCCGCTCATTCTTCTCGCACATGTTATAAATATACCTAATACAAAATAGACATAATTATAAATTTTTAATAAATATAATGCAATAAAAAGGTTTTAAGACTTACATGGAAAACACTTTCACCACGTTGATGCCCAACTTATCTCCAGTAACAAGCTTCATGATATCATTTTTCAGAATCCCCACATTTATTAAATGCACACAAACATGAGCTTCCATTGGAAACTCATAGTGATACGCCAATAAATTTGAATATCATGACAATCTATCAAGACTAATAGAATATGTATCTGATGTTAGAGCCATTTTTCTTTGTTATTGTCTATATAGTATTTCTTTACCTTTGAAGTAATCCTGTAAAAATAAATAGAAATATATATTAGTTTTCAAATGTTAAAACAACTTTAATAAAAAAAATAAAATAGAAGATATAACGTGCATACCTCTATGGCAATGAGTCACAGAAGTCTAGATGGACAAATTAAAAAATGGTTGATACTATGTCCAATGGTCATAACCTCATCTGTAGGTAATGTTATTCAAGATGATCTATCTATAATATCATGTACAGTGACCCTATTATTCTCTACCTCTAACTGTTGATGATGAACTGTATCACCTATACAATATACCATCCCATATGAAACTATATGATTTTGAGGATCCTCAACATACAACTCACAGTAAGTAGGAAGCTGCGGTGGAGGAGTAGGACAAAAAATGGGTTTTGCAGGCTGAGGTTTGGGAGTGGGAGCTACTGGTAGAGGTAGAGGATAAATAATGGGGTCTACAAGGGGAGGTGGAGGAGTGGGTGCTACAGTCTAAAATTGTCTTTTCATGTCTGCAAACATAGATTGTATTGATGCTCTAATATTTTCCTCCATCGTCCCATTCATATTAAGAACTTCATCCTCCAAGGAATCTATTTTTTTTATAAACACCCTCAACGGAAGAAGTTGAAGAACATGGAAACACTTTTATTACCAATACACTCGTCGAATATCCTCATACACAACCAGGATGTTCAGGTTTTCCCAATGCTGCAGATAAAATATCCTACCTCCCAGCAGCTGTAAATGCCCCCTTTGAGCTCTGCTCCCCAAGATAATCCTATATTAATTAATTGAACATTTTTTTAATGATTCAAAATATGTAAAGAATATAGTTAACTTAAATAAATTATCATACAATCCTCTCAGCTTTGATTCTCAAATCTTTCAAAAGATTTTTCCCCTTCTTTCCCATCCGATATCTCTTCCATTTTTCATGTCTATATGGAGGGGATAGATGGGAAACCTCTCTAGATATTGAAGAATCAACTCTCCGTTTTTTTAGTTTTTTCACCATCATTTATTCTTCCAATAATTTATACCCTCCCCAAGACAAAATATAAGGGTATACATTTCTAGATTATAACTCCTGATGAGATGTCCCTGTTTGATATAAATTAAGAATAATAAATCCTTAACAAAACATTAATAAGATCATTCATATAATAATGCTTATAAAAGTTTACACTTCCCTTACCAAAAATGAATATTTTCTTCTACTTTCAACAAACTATGTCCGTGTATCTTAATTTATAAAAGGATATATATATGTCATGGATTGTCATGACTCTTATGACCAAAAATGAAATCATATGTGACGGTTGATTTTAAATCCCTCCATCTCCTTGCAGCCATCGATAAACATTTCTTCTTAACTCCCCCAGTGTCAGGAATATCAAATTTCACCTGATAAAAAAGTTGTAAAACATATTATACTAGAAACATTTAATGAATAGGAAAAAAATAAAAAAAAGATATTACCAATATTGTCTCCCACAACTGAGATATTATCGCTTTGTCCACACTTCTCCATTCATTATACAAAATTATTACTTTTCTCTTAACCAGAGTTGATACAATACACTTAAAATCATTTGCAATAGGACATATTAGAATATAATTTTCATCAAACTCAAATATTATCCTATGGTCCTGCATACGGGCAAGTGATAATTTTGGTAAATGTGTGCACCCACATTTACCAACTCTTCAACTCTTATTTTTCTTTATGGGAACACATGAAGAAGATTGCGGAACATCAAGAGGATCATGTGAATATTATTCCCCATAGGTATGATAATTATGCTCATCCATATAATCATGTGGTTGATCAACTGATTGATCTGTCATTATCCTTCAAATCAAGAAAAACAAACATTAGTTTACAAATATACAAATTCAAAAACTACAATACTAATGTAAACAGAAAATAGAAAATTGAACTATGTTACATAACAGAAAAAATGGTTAATATGGTAAGCACGTTAAATAGTGGTAAACAATGTAAACTACGGTAAACATGGTAGTGTAATTTTTATTTAACTAAATCAATAAATATATAAGTTACGTAAAGGTAAACTATGGTAAAATATGGTAAACATGATTAACATAGTAAACATGGTAAACATGGTAGACATGGAAGACATGGTAACCATAGTAAACATGGTAAAGTAATTTTCATTTAAAAAAAATAATAGATATATAATTTACATAATGGTAAACATGATAAACAAAACAAAACAAAAATAAAATAAACAAAAACTTCTACTTATTAGTTTTAATACGCATTTTAATAAAGAAAAAAATTACAATATATAACATTTTATGAAAATAATAAATGTAAACAAGAAATAAACATATCTTACCAGTAATATTATGAATGTAAAAATAGATTGTTTTCCCAAATTCATTCATCATTATTATTCTTTATGACACAAACCATCTCTTGAATATTCTCATCATTATGTTCTGCTAATCATTCCATGAAAGTAGGGATCTCACATAAATCAGAATCTTCATCAAGTTGATCCTCACCAAAATATTGTTTTTCCCTTGTAAAACGACAGACCACTTCATATCTGATTGATCAACTACATAGAAAATCTATTTTTCATATGTTTCCATTATAAAAGAATATGGTGTGTCTTCCAATATATTCAGATTAACAACTTTCATTCCAAATTCATCGTGTCTGACACTGTTGTTACGGATAAACCATTTTTAGTTAAAAATAAGAACTTTAATTTTAAAGTAATAATCCTCCCAAATTTCTTCAATGACTCCATAATATGCAGTTGATGCAGAAATTGTGTTTTTGTCTTTAGAACTCGAAAAATGCATTGCTTCTACAAACACCAATACCCCACTATTTTGAACTACACTTCTATTGTCCTGATATTTCATATGAAATGTATAGTAATTAATGTCATAATGAGACCATGTTATCACATTTAAACATGGACCACCCACTAACCATCTTAATGCCTCTGATACATCTGATCTACCAAGCAAGGTCTTTTTAAACGATGATAAAAAAAAATTGTTGTGCTCATTCGAAATCCACATTTATTTCTTATTTGGATGACTTTGTTTCAAATCATTAATGTGCAATGTGATATTCGGTTGAGAGTAAACTATGTTATTCAAGATGAATAATTCTAACTTCTTCATTTGTTCAGCTGACAATGATTTGACTTTCAAGCCACAAATCCTCTTTCCCTCATTATTAACTCATTCATGGTAAGATGGAGGCAAACCTATGTGATCCTCCACAGCCAAGTAGCTCTTACAAAGCTTCGCAACCTTCTAAGAAATATACTTTTCAATAATTGAGGTTACGGTTCGATATGGATTCTTACCATACCCCTTCAATATTATCATATACCTTCCAAAAAGATACATCCAATGCAGATATACAGGTTTATAAATCTTTATTTCTCGAACCATATGAAACATTAAATGCACCATCATATGATAAAAAAGATGGAGGAAAATACATTTCCAATTGATAAACTATAGAAATTTCATCCTTTTCCAAAATGTTCAAAGCATTCACGTCAATCGCCTTATTACAAATTGAATTGAAAAAATAACACAACTTCATTATAGTCTTTCTGAAACAGATGGGCAATATTACACACAATGCAATAGGTAAAATTTGTTGCATAATGACGTGACAATCATGAGATTTCATACCTATCAACTTCAAATCCTTCAAAGAGAAAAAAAACTTTACATTTGAAGAATAACCTTGAGGCACTTTGGTATTATGAAGACACTAATAGAAGCTAATTTTCTCCCTCTTGGATAATGTATGACAAGATGAGGAAGAAATGTCTATCTTCTATTAGGATTGGGAGCTAACTCCAAACGTCCATTGATAGTATGTATAATGTTTCATTCAACCCATATTTTTTATTTCCTTTAATATCTAGAAATGTTCTAATCAAACTATCGCAGATATTCTTCTCCATGTGCATGGCATCAATATTATGTTTCACTTCATGATATTGCCAATATGGTAGCTCAAAAAATATTTACGTTTTCTTTGAAATATGTCTATCATTACTATATTTATGTGTCTTTCCCAATGTCACATCACGGTTTTCCATCCTCTCAAAATAATAATTAAGGGAAAAAGGTTTTGGAGCAATATCAAATTATTGGGAGCCATTGAATGCCTTTTTTAGTCTTCTATAAGAGTGATCCATAGACAAAAACTTTCGATCACCCATGTACACTATTTTCCTCCCATTATGCAATTGACTATATGAAGTATGTTGTTCACAAATTGGACATGCTTTATGCCCCTTAACATTGTATCCAGAAAAATTTCCAAATGCTGTGAAGTCATTTATTGTGAACATAAGAACTGCATGTTATTGAAAATATTCCATTTTATAAGAATCATACACCATAATAACATCCTCCCATAACAGTTTCAAATCATCAATCAATGGTGACAAGAAAACATCAATATCATTTCCTAGTTTCTTTGAACCAGTGATCATTATACTCAACATGATATATTTTCACTTCATACAAAATTCAAGAGAGAGGTCGTAAATTACCAATAAAATAGGGCATGAACTATGTGTGCTAAGGAGGGTTCAGAATGGATTCATTCCATCTGTACATAACCCTGGTATGATATTTATAATTTCATTTCCAAATGATGGATACTACTCATCAATTTTCTTCCATTGTTGACATTCAGCTGGATAACGTGTTTTTCCATCACATATCTGCTCATCAGCATTCCATATTAACAATTTTACATCATGTGAATTATCAAATAAATGTTTCAAATGATAAATTTTAGGAAGATACAAAAATACCTTGGAAGGAATCTTGGTAATCTCTACATCATCCTGTGATTTTTAGTTCAACTTATATCATTATGTCCTACATTTAGGAAACTCTGACAAAAATTCATATTCCTTCCTATATATCATACAGTTATTCGGAAAGTCATTTATTTTCTTGTATCCCAATCCCATTGGGCATAATATTTTCTTGGCTTTATAATGTGAATCTGTATGATCGTTGTCTTTTAGAAGAATGTCTTTCAACAATTTTAGCATCTTTGTAAAACTTATATCACTCCATCCATGTTTTTCCTTCAGGTTAATCAATCTTAACACCACAGACAAAATCGTAAAATTCATACAACCAAGATACAATGATTTTTCAGCATCACCATATAGACGCACAACTGTCGATTCTATCTCAATTTATTCTCTTGAAATATCAAGGATCATTTCTTCACTTCCATTAGATTTACCATCTTGAAAATCATCGTTAGTAAATCTAACATTTTATCATGTTTCACCATGCCAAATCCAAGGGTTGTAACTCAGATTAAAACCATCACAAATCATATGATCTTTGATCTCTCTACTTTTCAACTTCTTCATATTCATTACTCATTCAATGTGTCATAACCCAACTTCGACTCATTATTACCATTAAAAAATATCAAAATTATACATCTTGTTAAGATAATACAAATGTATATTTATATGAAGAATATCATAATTTGAATGTAAAATAATTTTGAAATATAAAAAAAACTATGCATATTTGAAAAAAAAAATATGCATTAAAATGATTTTAAAAAGAAAATATAGTTAGATATAATAGTTTTAAATTCTTCTTGGATCCTTTATTCTTAAGGTACACAAAGAATACATATTGATGCAACTGGATACCAAATTCACCCTTCCATAAAAAATTAATATGAAGTGTATATATTAAAATATGTTTACATTCACTACTGAAAATTACACATATCCCAATGATTTGAAACCATTGGGATAGCCCCTAAAACCATTGAGATAGAATACCCCAACGGTTTCACACACCGTTTGCATAATGGTCATTGCAATATCCCTATACCAACGATTCTATAGGAACCGTTGGTATGGACTAACTGAAGTTAAAATATTCTAACGGTTACAATGAAACCATTTTATATATATACCAATGGGGTGTCCAAGGGGGTAGGGGCTATCCAGGGGGTGGTGGGGGTTGTCTAAGGGGGTAATGAATGTCCATGGGGGTAGGGGCTATCCAGGGTGTCCTAGGGGTAGGGGTTGTCCCTATGCATTTCATTTAAATAAATGATTCATTTACTGATAGTTTGAAATACAAGAAAATAAATATATTTTTCCTAAAAATAATCCTCATGAAAACATTTAAAACCAAGAATTCAATTTTACCAAAGAGACACACCATACTTACGAAGAATAAGCAATAATGACATAATGAGGGAAATGGGTATGTAGTATTCAAGTATCCATACTAGATGAGGCACCTAGATTATCCTCAATGAATAAACTAGTTTTAGATAACATGGTAATACATAGGAGCTTAGGGTAAAATCTAGAATATCTTGTAACCTAATCCATCCTTTTGGTGTGCCTGATGCAATCAAACAGCCATAACACGCGAGGGGAACCATCCCCAAAGAAGAGCCTGTTTATACTAAGGGTCAATTAGCCAGATAATTATCATAAACTAGTGCATCAAGCATTCTAGAATAATCAACTTCCAATTATAAGTTACCATGTTATGTCTAAAATGGGTGTGATCCGAGGAGTATCGAATAATCAACTGTATATAAAGAATAAGCACAAGACACACATAAGCCAGACACCCTCAAGAATCACCCCAGAACACCACTCCAAAAAATTCCCCTTACCTTAGGGCCATCAATGCACAACGTAAGTCCCATACCAAGGACATTCTCATTCCTTTCAATAATGATAAGGCAAGAGACCCATTCCAAGGAGAATTTTCCAAAGAAAACCCACTTTCTAAAAGTGCCAACCGGGACACACACATTATTTTAATAGAAAACCTTTTTCAAAAGTATCCAAACACACCATTTAGGAATCCATGAAATATTTGAAACACATTAGAAAAGGAAAAACATCATTTGGAAATCATAAACCGCTTATATGGTCTAACCAGGCTTTTAATCGAACAATTTTTATACAGGGATATGTAAAATAATTCCACAAAATTTAATTCAATGGGAATGAAACTTGATATAATTCAAGTAATCTTTCAAAAAATTATATATTTTTAACAAGAATCAATTCAAGATATAAACATCAAGAAATCAATTATTCTTAAATTTTAAGGCCAATACATAGGGATACCTACCTCAATCCAAGACACATTCAATGATGACCACTCAAAATGTCTTCAAGAAGGTCCAAATGGGAAAGGAAAGCCAAGAAAAATGTATAAAGAAAAAATTCCTAAATTTAGAAACAATGAAACAAGAACCCTAGACCAAAGGGACCAATGAATAAGAACAACAAAGATAAAAAAGGAAGAAGGAAGAAGAGGGAGAATGAGGATATTATACATAAAAGTCACCCCCAAAATTGTAGAAACCACTTGGAATCACCATTGGATGAAGGTGAAAGGCATGGAGAAGAGAAGTAGGATACTCCTAGGGTTTCATGTTCCAAATGGGGGAGAAATAGTCATTTTGGTGTTAAAATTATAAAGGGGAAATGGTAAAAAAATGGATTCTTAAAGAACTCTAGCACTTCTCATGGTTAGGATACACCCCCAGGACATCCCCCACCCGCTAGATATGCCCTGAACCCTTGGAAATCCCACTCACCCCACTGGACACCACCTCCACCCCCTGGACACCCCCCCCCCCACCCACATCCCCTGGACAACACCCCTCACCGCCTACCCACTTGGACACCCCCCTGGATAGTCCCCTCACCCCCCCCCCCCCCGACACCACACCCACACCTGGACACCCCTACCCCATTGGAAAGCCCCCTAACTGCCACATGGACACCACCCCCCACCCCCTACTCCATTGGACACCCCCTGGACACCCCCACCCCCTAGACAGCCCCATCACCCCCTGGACACCAACCCCAACCCCCTCGAAAAGCACCCTCACCCCCCCCCAGGACCCCCCACCCCCACCCCCTTGGACACCCCCTGGACACCACCACCCCCTTGGACACCCCCCCCCCCACCACCCCTGGAAAGCCCCCCCCCCAACCCCTCTGGAAAGCCCCTCCACCCCCCCCCCCCCAGACACCCCCACCACCTGGACATCCCATATCCCCTTGGACAGCCCACTCACTCCCCTAGACACCACCCCCACCCCCTACCTCTTAGACACCCCCTACCCCCAGGATATCCCCCTTACCCCCCCCCCTCCCAAAACACCCCCCACCTCCTGGACACCTCTACTCCCATTGAAAATCCCCCTCACCCCTTGGACACCACCCCCACCCCCTTGGACACCCCCTAGACACCACCACCCCCTTGTACAGCCCCCCCCCCCCCCCACCCCCTATACAGCCCCCAACCCTCTGGACAGCCCCCATCCCTCTGAACATCCCCCCCCATGGGCACACCCACCCCCCTAGACACTCCTACACCCTTGGACAGCCCACTCACCCCCTGGACACCACCCCCCCCCCCCCCACACACACACCCCTGGAGACCCTTACCCCCTTGGACAACCCCCTCACCCCCTGGACACCACCCCCCACCCCCCTTGGACACCCCCTAGACACCACCACCCCCTTCGACAGCCCCCACCCCTCTAGATATCCCCCCACCAACTGGACAACAACCCAACCTTCTAGACATCCCCCCCCCTAGGGACACCCCCACCCCCTAGACACCCCTACCCCCTTGGAAAACCCACTCTCCCCCTGGACAACCCCCCCCCCCCCCCCCCCCACACACACACTCTCTCTCTCTCTCTCTCTCTCTCTCTAGGACACCCCTACCCCCGTGGAAAGCCCCCTCACCCCCCCCCCCCCCCGGACACCACCCCCACCCCCTTGGACAGCCCCAAACCCCTTGGAAAGCCCCCACACCCCCTAGACACCACCCCCACCCCTATGACACCCCACCCCCCTGGACAGCCCCCCAACCCCTTTGGACACCCCCACCCACTTGCACATCCCATGCCCCCTTAGAAACCCCCTGTACTCGCACACACACATGATAGAACACACCAAAATTGTAAACATGCATGATATCACCTCCAGAGGTTTATTTTACCAGATAAAAATTTAGGATAGTATAAATGAACACTATGGAAATAACCATGATAGCATGAACAGAGAAAAATAACACATCAAAAAATTAGTGTTGGGCATCCTGGAAAATAAAATCTGAAACCAAGCAGTGTGAGGCTTACTTGAGTGTTGCGAGTTGACCAGATAGATCAGATGATAATAAATATAAAGAATGATGTTGGAAAAATGAGGCTGGAGGGAACGAATTTAAAGAATCGTTTCTTGGTTTTCCATGTGAGAGAGATGAGTTGTAGGTCACCTGATCGAAGAAAACCGAATGACTGAATATGGGGTGATATAAATCATTTAAAGGCTTTATCACGTCGGTTATTTATCCACCAATGTGGTAAACTATTTTTTTAATGTTTATAACATCGATTATTTAATAACTGACAAAGAAAAAAAATTATCCCATTAGTTATTTTATAACTGACATGATAAATGTCACTTTATCACATCGGTTTTTTTGATAATAGACGTGATAAATTGCTAAGATTATCTTTATCACGTTGGTTATTTTATAACAGACATGATAAAGCGTCGAGATTCGATATATCATGTCAGTTATAAAATAACTGACATAATAAAGCTAATATCACATTTTATTACAACGGTTATAAAATAACCAACATAAAAAAATTGATTCTCATCAATTTATCATGTGGTTATAAAATAACTGACATGATAAATCGTTTTTTACAACTTTGCAGGTCGGTTATATAGAACTGACGTGAAAAAAACAGACGTGTTAAATGTTTTTTCCACTCGTGCATATTTAATGATTGATTTTAAAATTTTAATTGATGTATAAATATGATAATTATTACATGGTAATTATTCTGGAGATTTTATGTACGGACCCCTTTGATCGTAGTTGAACTAGTAATGTTTTTTTGACATATAAACCGAATTTGGTCAAAACACCCAATGTAAACATAGTTATTTAAGTAGTTGTATAAAACATCGTAATAAGGGGATAAATTACTGATAAAAATTAAAATGCTTCTCAATAAAGTAAATAATCAACATATATTTGTTATTCAGGAATATAAAGACACACGAGGCATGTCAGGCACAAGGTAAGGGATTTTCCTCTCACTTTTTACATCTGTGATATAAATGTCATGTTCACCATTTATATCTCTTGTGTGATGTATCTACTAAAAATTTTGACATATAATATAACTAATTATATAATCTTAATTTTATTAAAGAGTCTTATTTAATGATTATTACCTTTTGGTTTTCCAATTCATTTGCTACCACATCGGTAGGGGATTATTTTCCCACTTTTATTTTTTTGAGGCATCTTTATTGTTGTGCACTTAATTTATTTTATTTGGTGTATATACTTACACATTAAAATATAACATCAGGAATTATTTTATCTCTATGGTATTTTAATGTTTTATTTAATTATTATTACCTTTGGGTTTTCTAATTTATTTGTTACCACATCGGTAAGGATTTTTCATCTCACTTTTTACTTCTATGAGAGAAATTTGATGATCACCATTTACTTATTTATGTAGTATATCTAATGCCCATTTTGGTATATTATATCATGAATTATTTTATCTTCATGTTATTTAAAACTTTTATTCAATATTATTCCATTATGAGGCTTATGATTTGAAATTTTTCAATATGGTATGGGATACTTTGGGATTTTAAATATTATTTTCCTCAAGACTAATACTAATGATCTTTCAATGTTATTTCCATTTGAGAAAATTATATCACCTTTTTCAATAAACCCTCCCACTCTACTCTGGTTATTCATGACAACTTTGGAGTAATAGTATGATTTTTCTACTCTTTGGAACTCAAAGTGTATTAGAAAATGTTTTTAAAAAACCTGAAATTATTTATATCTTTTTTCAGAGAACCTATTTTCTTCTAAAAACCATGTTTTATTAAAATTCTTTATTAACATTTTTAAAAAAAATGATTTGGTAAATTCATTTTTACCCTTTTGTATTTTAAACGTGTTTTCAATGGAATCTTCTTATCACATTCCTGACAAGGTGTTTTTTTCAATCCTTTTTACCTTGAAAAAGAAATGTTCTTTTACCTCATACGACAAGTATAGATTTACTCACCATAATTTGTTTTAATATTCCTTTTCTTTTTTAAAATGATATATTTTGAAGGAAATGTTTTCAAAAAATATTTTCAAAGAAAAGTTTTTTTATTTTAAAACAAAAGGATTTTTTCCTCAAGAATTTTTTTAAAATATATTTTTATAATATTTCTATTTATAGAAAACAAAAACCCTTTGTTTTTACTCCCCTTGGAATTTTTTTATTAATACCATACTTATTCTTCCCCTGGAAGGTTTATTTTTTATTTGGAAAGGGTTAGTATTCATATTCACTTCCATGATTTATTTCTGAGTACACTTAAAATATTCAATCTCTTATAATCTTTGAACATTGAAAATCCAGTAAATTAACCATTTCATTTATCATGGATATTACTATTGGATAAACTCTATATCATTTTACATGCAGTGTATACTTTGATGGTTATTTGATTATTTGGGTAAATATTGATAAATATATATACCTTATTCAATAAAAATATTTGATAAGGCATATTGTGCATTTGACTGAGGAATTCTTTGCACATGAAATACACAAGTTGGTTACTATTAAATGAAATCCTTATGGGTGGGGACTCGTTAATGAAATCCCCTTGATACATCAATAGTATCATGGGACAAATTATTTTCACAAATTGTAATATGTAAAATTTCTCGTTAAAGTAATGGTTCTATGTACCTAGGAAACATGGCGTCCAAAAATTAATCATTTTAAATTGTTTAGTTTTAGTTATCATTCATCCATGAGATTTTGAATCGATATATCTATGGATACACTTCATTTTAGTTTTTTGATTAAATAGAATTTGTTTTAGTTTCATACATTTTCATATTTATTTTTCCTTATCTAGTTATTTTAATGACATGTATTTCCAGTTATTACTTTTCCATACTATTTATTCATTTCCTTATTAGATTTTTATTACATGGTATGTTTGTTCAGTTACTTACCATGAAATAATTATTAACCTCATTGATCCAATTTTACTTCCTATATATTTTTTCTTTATAAACCATCTGAGCTAACCCTTATTATGTTTCCTTCCCCTGGAATCCATGAATCATAATATGAAATATACGCATGGATTTAATAGTTAGAATGAATTTATCCATGAATTTATTTATTTATAAAGAAAAAAATATTTTTTAATTCATATATTCATTTGTAATACAAGACGTGTTTATGTATCTAGTTAACCAAGACTATAAAACTCTCAGTCCTTTGGAATTTGATTCCTTGTAATCATGCCAATTTAATTGATAGAAGACACCAGTTTTAAGCTATCTAGGGTCATCTCTCTACTGTTGGTATCAAGGAAAGTTTATTAGCAACCTTGTCAATAGGATTTAGGAAAACCTATATTAGAGAACATTTACCTAAGGTGTAATTTGAGGATAAGTATAGAAGATCACCATAGAATATTTGTAAAGTGGAGATTATATGGGTATTCCAAGAAATACATCCATCTCTAGAAACTACAATTGGACAGGGTTCTTGTATATATATACTTGGGAGTGGAAACTCTAGCATGGTGTTTCAGGCCTAACACAGGGTAACCTGGTTCATGACAACAGGACTTACTGCACACCTAGTTTGACACTCTTGGGGTATATTCTTAGGAAAATCCATGTTTTCCTAAAAAATAATATAATGAAGAATTTGAATTGATAATGAAAATGAATGGTCATGGTTAAAACTAATATGTTTTAGATTTAAAAATAATGTGTTGTGATTTAGATATCTCATAAATGGTTATATACTTTTCTCTCAATGGCTATTGTTTCTCACACTATTCACTATAGATTTAATCAATGGATGGAACTCAAAGGATTCAAGTAAACATCAAACATGAAGTACAAGGTGATGAAAATGAGAAATTAAATGAGTTTTTGAAAGAAGTTAAGGATATCATGTTATCACCACATCAGTTTTCCCAAAATATGATTATCAATATACACCTTTACTAACTCTTAAACACACTAAAGAAGAGATTGATAGGGGTTGTTAAGAGCTCGAGTGGTGGATTCTATAAAGAAAATAGGTCTCAACTTTTGATATGTGAGAAGTGTAGAAGGAGACTCCTGGGAAATTGTCTCAATAGAATAATTAAATTATTTATGTGTGGAAAATAAGTGCATAAAGAACATCATTGCTAACAAAAAAATGATGAGTTTGATCAAAAGGAAATGAAACTAATCCTAAGGATCTATTTGTGGTTCATTTCCTTAAATGTGGGGAACCTGATAATTACCCAAGTCAATTCCCACTCTTAAAGGATAAACACTAGATCATGGAAGTATGTATGTATAAAATAAATGGATTAAATATTTATGTATTAAGGATGTATTGAAATAAAAAGCTAATATTTTATTTAGTGATTAAATTTCAATGATGTCCATAATATTTATTTTTAAATATATATTAATATGGTTTTATAAAAGGAAAAAAAATTATGTTGGGTGACAACCAATCAAGTCTGACAAGGTCGCAGGACTTTAAAGCATGACCGAAAGATGATAAGGGTTTTGCACCAACCATTGTTCTATGTGATGTCCTGGTTAATGTGTAATTATTTAAAAAAAATTAAGAATAAATATTAATGATGAACCAATAGTGTTAATTTTTAGGTTTAGATATTAATATGTCAACCTTATTGACTTTAGATAATATTTAGAAACCAATAGTTAGACTTATCACTCTTTTATTGGCCTTATGATCCATTAAATGTTTTAGTGTTTCGGGGATCAAATTTAATATTTGGATACCCATTTCTTAAGGTAAGTGATGAATTAGAATTTGATTGAAGAACAAAAAAAGATGAAATTGTTTTTATGTAATTCAAATGTATGATGAAATTATATTTACTTTTATTCTTATGTAGTGAAATTATAACTCAACATTAGGATAATGGGAAAAAATTTTGTCCTAATACCTTAATTTTTGTTGAACTGATGGTCTACTAAATCATCATAGATTTATGGATTTGAGGCCCTTAACATTTTATTTATCATTCATTTTTTTTTATTGATGACCTCATTTTTCCCCTATAAATATTTATTATTTTCCTCCAATTATGTATCTCAACATGCCACTAATGTTTTCTTACTTAGAGACTGAGTTATAAGTCAGTCTTGGTGACCTTTATACTTACCATTATCTCTTTTAAAGAGTATGTCTTATGAATACTTCTCATGATGTGGGATTTTAAAATAGTAAATATCAAACAATCTATCACTAAAAATGAGTTTAAATAGTTAGGATGCAATTAAATTAAGGTGAGGGGAATGTAATGCCCCAAAAATCTATAGTTGGAATATTGTATTCAATATCATGTACGACACATAACACCCAGTGCATAAGGGAATATAATTCCCCAATAATTTATAATATATATACTATTTTAAATAAATTCAATATATGATATTTTTGGAAATGCACGTGATACTGAGTTAGTTTATGTCATACGCAACAACGACTTTCTTCAGTGGATTTCATTTCATGCAAGATTGAGTTTTATCGAACAATAATATATTATTAAAATACTATTATAATACTTAACCTAGATGCTCAATTACATTTTATGAATAGTATTAACAAACTTAAGAAAATATATTTTTTACACAAATATAAAATTAATTAATATGTTACTAATTAATTTGAAATGAAAAATACAAATCAATTGAAAATAAAGGAAATATTATGCTCACAATGGTGTTTTGTCTTAATAAATTAAATTATTTACAATTATTGAATGATATTAATAAAATATATGTGTTATATATTCAATCAAATATTTTTTATAATCATCTAATTTATTTGATTGACATAAGATAAGAAAAAACTCAATATTACACATAAAAACATATAGGTTTATTAAGGCACTTTTACATCCTTTTAATGGAGAACCCATTTTAAATCCAATTTTGGACCCTTTTATAAATCTTATATATCAAGGTAAACTTAATATTGGGAATATGTATTTGTTTTAACAAGACTATTAGACTCTCGGTGCTTCAAGATTTGATTCCAAGTAATCATGCCAATGTAATTGATCACAAACATCGTCTTTAGGATATCTGGGGTTAGGTCTCTACCTTAATCCATCTAATATAAATATCAGACCTCTTTTTGAATTTTTCATTAGGATTTAGTGACCGAGGATGAACATTGGAACATTCCATTTTATTATCCTGGATTAATATTTTACAAATATATACTATAAACACCACTCCAAATCCTATACATCCCATGTACTAATCAACAATCCTTGTTTCTTTGAAGAGATTGGATGTCATGAACCTTCCTAGTCTACCTAACCTCAGGTGCTGTAACTAATTCACAACAACAAATGAGGGGTGTTATTGATCCTCTATAGGTTGGAAACAAGAGCTAGGGTATCAGAAATATATTAGGGGGAACAATTTTCCCATAACATAAATTAATAAAATAATATTTTCCCCAAACAATTATGGAACGACGACTCTGTACATTAAATTTTTATGTGCCAGAATAACAAAAATAATGTAAATAATTAAAACAAAAGCAGTCACAAGCCTTAACTTCAAATACCTTAAATAGAATAGTCCATATTATTTAACATCCATAATGCTGAATGTATAAAAACAACCCATTAAAGAAAACTAAAATACTAATTTTTTATTTAGCTAATATACTAGAGTTTAAAACAAAACAAAATAATCGACATACCTCCATGTGACTCCATGAGTCACTATACTACCTCAAACCAAACATAAGTCATGATTCATCAAGACTTTAACTAGAACTTAAAGTTTTAACTGGAGTGAGCATGAATCTTGGTAGGTATTTCAGATATAAATCACACCCTAGTAATAATATTTAAGTAAATGATCCATTTCAACCTAATTTGAAATGTAACTAGAAATGTAAATTAAACATTTTAATTTAGAAACCAATTACAAGACATTGTTCTCTTTAAAAAAATTTACTTTAAATCATATGGGCTTATTCATTTCGAATAAAAAAATCCTTTCATAAAATTTAAATAAAATATAAGAATTTAATTTAAATTAACATTTAACTTTCTGAAATTCAAGTGATTAATTTACAATGAAAATGAAAAACAAAAATGGTTGTAAAAAAATTATAGTTTTAATAATAATCATCATAATAATATGATAATATAGTTATACATAATAACCAATAGTTGTTTATAATACTAAATAATCATGGTAACATGTCATATATAAGTGTAAAATCATGAACGGTATGATAACATGATCAATAATATTGTCATTCCTAATGTAATAAAAATACCCTAACACTCTGTTGTACCCTACCAGGCCTAACAAAGGGTAATAATTCCAAATAAGTTATTGGTAGGAGTAGAGTACTCAAGAGGGGGGTTAATTGAGTATCTATAAAAATTCCTATTTGAAAATTTTTCTTAAAAGGTTCCCCAATAAAATAAATAAATCCCAGTTAATCAAAGTAATACCATTATGAAAGTTTGATTGTTTAAATAACTTCTCAAAAGATTGATTAATTCTCAGTAATCTTAATATCAATTGTTAATATTACTTTTGAAGCTATTATAATTAGGTAAAACAATTATAACTTCTTTACAAGATTAACTATCAAAGTAAATCTAGTGATTTCTAAATTATGTAGTAAAACAGAAAACACTAAATTAAACAACACAACAGATATAAAACAAGTGGTTTAGTCTCAAGCTAAGAACTAGTCCAATCCACTTGGTGATCACCTGCCACCAAGCAGTTTATATTAATAAACATGATCCACCCCCTAGATTAGGGTAAACAGTCGTGCATAGGACGGTCTAGGTCACACGACCTCTTCTACAGTTCTTCATGGGTATGAACTACCAAGTCACACAGAGACCTCTTCCATACTTATTTGTGAGAGTAAAAAAAGTTTAAAAATATATGAGACGAATGATATCTTGTATCCTTCAATTTAGTGCAGGTGACAATGCATGTTTTTATACAGACACGCACACACAACTCGAAAGCTAAAAACAATACACAATATAGAATATATGATTAGATAAGGTTATAATTGATCTAATTTTTATTCTGTTCAACTCTAGAATTCTAGGATGAACCAGATGTAAGAATTGAGTACTCTTGAGAAAAACAGAGTATCGCAAGTCTGGTTCTCTGGTTTCCAGTTAGATCAGGCACGTGTTATTCATGGAGTTGGTATTGCAATGATATTTTAGACTCTAATCTATATAATCCTAGATTTTTTGGTTATTTAATGGTTTGTGTGTTCTTCAGATGTATATTGAGTTACATGTGTCAGTTTTCACTTCTTCACTATGTCATGCCATTTTATATCTGGTCCATGCTATTCTTTTTATTGTTGGAGTGCTTGTGTTGGGCTTGACAGAATTCATATATTTTGAACCTTATACCTTGTAATATTAGGTGAAAAGTTAATAAAGAAAAATTAATTATTCCAGTGCATTTGAAAGACTCAAATATGACCGTACGGAAGTAAATCTAAAATAACTAAATGGATTAAAGAACGGTGTCACAGTCTATCTGAAAATGGTGTCACTTGGAAACTGTGTCTCCATGAAATGGTTTCTCCTTATTTTCTTTTGAGTGTTGAGATAGTTATGACGGAATAGTTGTATAGATTTTAGAAACCGATTGAACAGATGTGGTGTTTGGATCATGGTGTCTGGTATTTTGAAAAACTTCAAACGTTGTCTCAGCAAGGAACCAGTGTCACATACTTCAATAGATCTAAAACTTGTTTTGGTGTCTGGTCATGGTGTCTGGGTCATGATGTATGGTTCATGGTGTATGGTTCATGGTGTCTGGTCACGGTGTCTGATCATGGTGCATGGGTCAAGGTGTCTGGGTCACTCTATTTGGTCATGGTGTCTGGGTCATGGTATATGGGTCACGGTGTCTGGGACCTTTTCCAGAAAAACAAAACTAGTGGCAGACTGGCGGTTTCTCAAACATAGCCAAATATATTTATATAGACTTAAGCAGTGATATTCATAGAATGGATTAGACTTAATCATTTGTCAATGAAATCTATTATAACATAAATTAATAATATAGTTTACAATAATCAAACATATCACTGAAGATCTTGGATAGATTTTTTTAAATCATAAATAAACCAACCATTTGTACACATGATTTGAGAAAAATTAAACAGTATTAACAAGATTGATAGAATGTTCAAGATTTGTGATTGTTAAAGCATGATTAACAAAGGAGGAGTCCAACAATCTCCCCGTTTTTTATGTTCACAAATCATGTGAGTGAGATATCTATTCTTAGTGGATGTGTCTCTCCCATAGTGTCCATGTCTCTCCAAGTTTTGGGATTATAAAAAAACAAGAAACAAAATTAAATAATAGAAGTGACAATAAAATTTCACAATGCATTATTTGGAGAAATATTTGACATTACAAATAGTATACAACAAAAAAACAAAAATATCCCTATATTAAGATTGTGTTCACTTGTCTTCAGCACATGATGTATTCTCTTTTCCCTTGGTAGTAGCATCACTAGAAGCCATAAGAGTAGAGGTATAAGTTGAATAATGAAGTGAACCAACTGACAATGAAGTTAGAGGGAGACCTTCAAAAATAGAGGGGGCCAAGGTAGGTGTAGTTGAAGACCAAGGCAATTATTGGTCAGGGATAATAGGTCTAATATGACTCAAAGCTTGAGAAATAGACATATAAGTAGAGGCAGAGGCAAGGAATGATACATGAGGAAAACCCGGACGTAAGGGTGCACTGCAGGAGCCACTATAGTAGTGCTCTCACATGAAGATAAGGCCTAAAAAGCTTAATGAAGTCAGCAATAATCTCACCACCATTCTACATTTCTTTTTCAAAGTCATCATTGTTATCCATGAATTTTTCCAACAAAGGAGTGAAATCCTTCATATTTTGAACTTGAGTTTTGAAAGCATGAGTGACAGGAGGGATTTTCATATTCTCTATAAGTTACTTAAAATGGTTTTTCATGTCATTCTTGTAGAAAATCTTGTTGAAGTGGAAATCCACCTTCTTAGTATGTTCTGCTTAAGAATCATCTATAATCTTGGAATTAATTCTTAGCAAATCAAGAACTCTGTCACTATTCTTGACAACCATAGATAGATATTCTTTGTCAAAGCCACTGAGTACTGATTGAAGTTCTTCCTGAATAGCTGTTCTAATAAGACCAATGTATAAAGAGGATTGAGATGCTTTTCTAGAGGTATTAGAAGCTATAACAACTCAAGTAAGATACTTTAGTTGATTCAGAACTTTCTGGAGACAACACTTATACTCATCAATTAACTTGTTGAGACCAATAAAAAGCTCACACATTTCTTGAACTATTTGTGTGTTTCCTTCATCCACCTTTCCATCCAAGGAAGTTATTTGAGGTTGAATTTGGGGGGCAACTTCTGTAACGCCCCGACCCCAGCTACCCAGAGTCGGTGCATTACTTCGTAACATTGGCATGATCACAAAAGATCAAGTCTCGAATGACCGATTAGTTTAGTAACCTTGGAAACACTAGATACATTCATAAACATTACATTACATCATAAAAATGAAAACTACAATAACATGGTCTCCCTAGTCCACACTCATATCCTCACTGACTATTCTTGCAATTCAGTCATAATACACATCTTCACATCCTGAGAAAAAAATAAAACATTGAAAGGGGTGAGCTCAAATGCTCCATAAGGATAACAATATAGCGGAAACTTTCATAAGAAAACAGAAGCATTTAAGGCAATGTATAACTAAAACAAAAGCCTTATTGAACTTGAACTTCAGCATAATATGGAAAAAGTAAAATAAAATAATGCCATTACTTATTCACAAGGATATTCTACTAGATGAATAATCACATGAAATATCAATAACCACTTTCATAATGAGGGAATGTATAATTCCAGATATTCTGAAACATTTTGTCAAGGCCTCGGCCAAGACGTCTAAAATGATTAAGGCCTCGGCCAAAACCATAAATCAAATTGGGAATGGGCCTCGGCCAATTCCACGTCTAGTTGTCTCATGAGACCTACCGATGCATCGAGGAGCTATAGCGGGCTCCACCCGTCACTTATTAAGTCCAATACATTCCTCATATGAATAGGTTTAAACATAACATAAATATTAATATTAAAATTAGCATACGAAATGTCAACAGTTTCTCCATAAACTATGGATGGTATAAAAATAACACATCCACAGTCAAATGTTTCACAAAATGCTCAATGGAAGTTTTTTATCATAAATCAATTTCAAATAAACTTAAAACCCATCAAAGGATGTTGACATGGATGAAATCAAAGCTATTTAAGAGAAATATCTCTCTTTTTTGAAATCATTTAAAAGTACCATAATTGTAAAATAATACATTTACTTTGAAAATATTATTATAATATTGTAAGGGAAGCTTCGACAAAGTTATAATGGCGGAAAATAGCCGCACCCGCCGTATAAGTTAGAAAAACATTCTTACCTTAAATTTGTCAAAAAGGTCAAAAAGTACATTGTTTGGAAAACGACGGTAAGATTCCTTTAAAAAACGTATAAGGGTATAAATGACTTTAACCCATTTTCCATTTAATAGTAAAAATGTTTTGAAAGATATTTTTAAGAAACATGGATGTGGATGATAACGAGGTCCCAGTAGATAATTATGTGTAAACAACCTAGGATAATGAAGAGGTTGTGAAGTAAACCCTTACCTTGTACTTTTCCTTGGTTGGGGTAGGTTAAACTCCTGTATAATGGTGAAATAATTGTTATTAAATTATACAAGAATCATATACATTCATATGATATCATATATGATCTTTTAACATTGCTTTGTTAACAATATCTTAGATTTATCATTGTTTCGGGTGTTAACTTACTCGTTTTCTTTTATATGTTTTGTTACGTAAGTTGTGTTTTTCATGGATAGGTTGTATCTTATTCATATCCATAATGATATAATGTCCTTAAACATTATTTTTAAATCATCAAATGATAATTAAACTTGAATGGATACGACGGAGAATGAATCTCATCGCGTTCGTGGAGACGGTAGTCCGTACGTACGCACGAGTGACAATATCATTATTTTGATATTAAAATAATATATAATTGGATAGTATATCATATATACAGAATCATTATCATGTTATATTTATTATTTACATGAATTACATATCATTATTATACCCATCAAAATAATAATATATTGAATAACAATTACACCATGACGTGGAGACGGTATGCCGTACGTACGCACGTATGGTGACATGTCATTCAAATGATGGGTATAATACTGAATATGGTTGTTCCATATTTATAATAACATCACATTATATAGAAGATACTGTAGTTATAATTTTATAATTGAAATAATAAACAAAGAGGGAGTGGAAGAAGAAAGAAACTTGAAAGAGGGTGATGAAAACGTTACCTCTTCTTCGGGTTCTTCCTTCTGATTTGATCAAAAGGACTCCTTAGGATGGCATTATGACTAAAGTAAAGCTTCTAGGATGAAGGGAGAGATGTTGGGAGAGTATTTGGGCAGAGGTTGGCCGAACCAAAAGGCTTGAAAGTGTGAATAAGGTGGTAGAGGTGGGGGCCTTTTATAAGAGGAGAGGAGGGGCACTCTTGGAAAGTAAGGAAATTGTACATTATTATACAATTCTTTTAGGATTATAAAGGTCCCACACTTATATAATTCGAGGATAAGGTGATAAGGGTTCGAAATCTACCCATCCAATAGTCTTTGGACAAGTGTAAGCCTTGTATTTTACATTATCTTCTCATTTTATTAAAATCGTTAAATAATGAGGTCATCGCTGCATCATAATGATGTCATAAATAATTTAATTTATTTAATGTATAAAAATTAAAAAAAACTACTATGATGTAGGAAATCTTTTTATATTTCTAATGAATATTTATAGTCAAAATTTGGACTTGTGTAACCCCACTTAAAAACTGTTTTAGTAAAACAACTCATGTTTGTGTCAATTTAATTTTAACATTAAATAAATATATATTAATGTCATTTTCCAACCAAAGTGGCTCCATGGGGTCCCCAAGTTGACCCATGGGTTGTATTGGTCTTCCATGACTCATCCAATAGTAGTAAAACAAGTGTCAAGCTCATCTCATATTATTAAAACATTATTTTTACCTTAAACTACACTAATTACCTCTAATCGCGATTAAGAACTTAAAAGTTACTATTCACCAAAAAAATTATTTTAATCTCATTGAACCACATTTTACTTCTTAATGACAACCATGTATGTCAGATTTTTGAAAATCAAATCACAGAAGTGGTAATATTTCAGTTTAACGAAAAATCAGTTTTTAACAACCACTTAGTGGTTTCACTATTCATCAAAAATTGAAGTTTTTCAGAATAAGGCCAAAATTTCACCCTAAGCTATAATTGATATTCCGAATTCAAAAATGATGTCTATTTTACAAAATTCCAAACATATATGTTGCATTAATTAATTTTATAATTAATTCCTGTTGTTACAACAAATAGCGTGTTTTTAAGAAACAATTTATATCAAAAGATTGGTAATTGTTTATGTCCAATTTCAATGTTAAATTAATTCTAATGACCACCATTGGATAAAATGGTAAAAATATATTCTAATTATACTTTAAAACCACTAAATAGTATAATTTATCACTATAAATTATTTTGATTAAAAAAGTTGTTTTTAAGTATTTTTCACTATTCATAAAAAATTAGAAGTTCTCAGAAAAATACCAAAAATTCAACATAGGCTAATTTCGATATTCCGAATCCAAAAATGAAGTCCATTTTGATAAATAAAATTTATAAAATTTCAAAAATTAGGTATTACTATTCACAGCGGCTAGTTTAATTAGTTGTGGTGTGCGTTAGAGCTCGAGGTTGCGTACAACACACGCTATTGCATTATTCGAAGGGAAACGTACCGTGGAAGCTTGGGGTGTTACATTCTCCCCTCCTTAAAATAATTGCGTTCTTGCAATTTCTAGGGTATTACTACATAAAAAGACTCGTGTGGTTCTTCGTCATAAGTTCCTCTGGTTCCCACGTTGCCTCTTCCATTTTATGATTTCTCCACAAAACCTTTACTAGACGAGTCATCCGGTTTCTCAGCACCTACTCCCTCACATCAAGAATTATGATGGGCTCTTCGCAATAAGATAGATCGGGTTCCAGTTCTAATTCCTCATAGGTAAGTACATGTGTTGGGTCGGGCGTGTATTTTCTCAATAGCGATATGTGGAAAACATCGTGAACTTTGGAGAGATTTGGCGGCATCGCCAAACGATAAGCTACAGCCCCAATACGATCTAGAATTTCGAAAGGTCCGATGTACCTGGGACTCAACTTACACTTCTTACCAAAACGTATAACTCCCTTCCATGGAGATACCTTTAGGAAAACATGATCTCCCACCTAAAATTCCAAAACCTTTCTTCTGTTATCGGCATAGCTCTTCTGCCTACTTTGAGCTGATTTGATGTGGTTTTGGATTACCTTCACCTTTTCCATTGTTTCTTCCACCAGTTCTGGTCCCACAAGTTTTCTTTCACCAACGTCATCCCAACAGGTTGGTGTATGACATCTCTTTCTGTATAACGCTTCATAATGTGCCATCTGAATGCATGAATGGAAGCTATTGTTATAGGAAAATTCTACCAGTGGTAAATATTGATCCCACATAACCTGAAAGTCAAGAGAGCATGATCTCAACATGTCTTCTAAGGTTTGAAAAGTCCGTTCTGATTGTCCATCTGTTTGAGGGTGATAGGCAGTACTCAAACGAAGTTCAGTATCCAAGGCCTTTTGAAGACTTTTCCAAAATCTTGAAGTAAAACGAGGATCACGATCCGAAACAATCGATAGGGTTACTCCATGAAGTCTTACAACTTCATTAATATATAGTCTTTCTAGACGTTCAAGTGGTAGATCCTCCCGTATAGCTAGAAAATGTGCTGACTTAGTAAGATGATCAACAATGACCCATACTGCATCATTCCTTCTAGGAGTCTTTGGTAGTCCCATGACAAAGTCCATCGTAATATTATCCCATTTCCACTCAGGTATGGGAATAGGTTGCAATACTCCACCAGGATGTTGCCTTCCAGCTTTCACTTGTTGACAAACCATACACCTCGACACAAAATCAGAAATCTCCCTCTTCATATTGTCCCACCAAAAATGTTCCTTCAAATCTATATACATTTTGGTGCTCCCAGGGTGTATAGAGAAATTGGAACTATGAGCATCATCCAGCAATTCCCTTTTTAGATCAGGTATATCGGGAACACAAAGTCTCTTCCCGAATTTCAAAATTCCATCCTTATACACAAAGTCCCTCAATCTTCCATCATTCACATCTTTAATCTTCTTCTAAAATTCTTCATCATTGGTCTGAGAACTCTTAATCCTTTCTAGTAATGATGGTTTGGCAGCCATTTGAAAAAGCATTGATGTTTCACCTTCCCTAGTTATTCCCATGTCCATCTTCACTAGATCCATGAAAATTGGATCCCTTTCAATTCTCATCACATTCAAAACTCCAGGGTCTTTTCTGCTCAAAGCATCTGCCACCTTGTTTGCCTTCCCCGGGTGGTAATGTATCATGCAATCATAATCCTTGAGTAGTTCAAGCCATCGCCTTTGCCTCATGTTGAGTTCATTTTGTGAGAAAATATACTTCAAACTCTTGTGATTAGTATAAATCTCACATTTTTTACCATAGAGGTAATGTCTCCATATCTTTAAAGCAAAGATCACAGCTGCTAACTCAAGATCATGAGTAGGATAGTTTTGATCATGAATTTTTAGTTGTCGTGATGCATAGGCAATAACATTATCATTCTGCATAAGGACACAACCAAGTCCTTTCTTCGATGCATCACTATAAATAACAAACCCATCATTCCCCGATGGTAGAGTCAATACAGGGGCGTTGACTAATCTTCTCTTCAGTTCTTCAAAACATTCTTCACACTCTTTTGTCCAGACAAATTTAATCCCTTTACGTGTGAGCTTTGTCAATGGGTTAGCCAATCTGGAAAAATTCTGGACGTAACGTCGATAATAACATGCTAAACCAATAAAACTGGGTACCTCAATTATACTTGTCGGTGCTGGCCATTCTTGGATTGCCTTGGTTTTAGAAGGATCAATGGAAATTCCATCCTTAGAGACAATATGGCCAAGAAAAGAAGCCTCCTGAATCCAGAATTCACACTTGCTAAATTTCCCATATAATTCATGTCTTCTAAGAGTCTTCAAGATATTGCGTAAGTGATTTTCATGATCTTCATTGATTTTGGAGTATACCAATATATCATCAATAAACACCACTACAAAGTCATCAAGATATTCCTTGAAAACTCTATTCATTAGATCCATGAAAACAGAGGGTGCATTAGTCAATCCAAGTGGCATTACTGTAAACTCTTAATGCCCGTACCTTGTTCGAAATGCTGTCTTTGGAACGTCTTCCTTATTCACACACAACTGATGGTATCCAGACCGAAGGTCAATCTTTGAAAAGTATTGAGCTCCATGCAGTTGGTCAAATAAATCATCAATGCGAGGTAGGGGATACTTGTTCTTTATTGTTATAGCATTGATCTCCCTATAGTCGATGCACAACCTCATAGATCCATCTTTCTTCTTAACAAAAAGAACAGGGGCTCCCCAAGGAGAAACACTAGGGAGAATAAATCCCTTATTACTCAATTCCTCTAGTTGTTTCTTTAGTTCAACTAATTCCACAGTGGCCATTCTATAAGGGGTCTTCGATATGGGCCTTGATCCAGGAATTAAATCACTGGAAAACTCAACTTCTCGTTCTGGAGGATGTCCAGGTAAATCTTCCGAAAACACATCAACATATTCTCTCACAATAGGTACATCCTCTATTTGAATATTCCTTTCCTCACCCTCAGTAATTTCCTTCTCTTCCTCCCCAATAATTGAATTTAGTTGAGCTACTGGGGGTGGATCTAGATAAGAATTCTGTGGTGATGATTCTGCTCTAAAGATAAGGTGTTCCTTATCATCATCATCAAGAATCGTAACCTCTTTCCTCTTGCAATAAATTTTTGCATCATGGTCTAAAAGCCAATCCATGCCGAGGATTATATCAAATTCAATCATGGGTATGACGATGAGATCAGCAGGTAAAGAACATTTAGGTGCTCTAATGGGAACTAATCGACAAAACTTTGTTTCAATAATACTTCCCTTAGGGGTTTTGACCGACAACTCCCTTGTTAAATCAAATTGGAAATATCTAATTTTCTTAGCAAACTGTGAAGATATGAAACAATGCGATGATCCAGAATCAAATAATGCATTTGCTAAACTTGAGGAAACCATTAAATTACCTGCCACCACGTCTTTCGGAGCTTCCACCTCAGCAGTAGTGATAGCATAAGTCTGGCCCTGATCCCTTGGCCTCTTCTAAGGTAAGTTCCCCTGACGCTTAGGACATTCATTTGCATAATGTCCCTTCTCTCTACAATTATATCATTCCATGTTGACAGCCGCTTTCTTTCCCTTGCATTCATGAGCTTGGTGGCCTTTTTCACCACACTTGTAACATACTCCTTTTCCTTTTAGAGAGGCACCAGGGTGCTTCCTACCACAATTATCACAGGGTGGAAATTCATTTCTACCCTTCTTCCCTGTTTCCTTATTTCCTTTCCCAGATTTTTCAGTGGATCTCTTCTTATCTTGCTTTGATTTAAAGTCATAAGACTTAGAGAATTCCTTTTCCGTCTTGATAGCGCAAGAGACAATACCTTCGTATGAAGAGAAGGTTTGTGATACTAAAGCTCGACGGAGAAATGGTTTTAACCCATAAAAGAAACGATCAGTCTTACTTCTTGGGTTACTTATGTAATCTGCAGCATACCTTTCTAACCTTGTAAAGTTAGCCTCATACTTTGCGACATTCTCATCATCCTTCTGCCTCAGACTCAGAAATTGCCTTTCCATATCCGCTCGATGTTCTCGAGGAAAGTATTTTTCTAAGAACAGCTCTTTGAACTCCTTCCATTCCATGTTTGTTAATTCATCATCTTCCTTTGTGTTTTGAATTAGTGACCACCATTGATCGGCATCTCTAGTGAGGCGGTAAACTGCCATGACAACTTTCTCCCTTTCACTACTCCCCAAGGCATGGAATATTTTCTCTAAGGAATTTATCCATTGCTCAGCTACTATAGGATTTGTACTCCCATTGAAGGTTGGTGGTTGTTGCCTCATGAAACGGTCTAGCATTGATCCTCCCCGTTGCGGATCAGGGTGCTCCATACGAGTAAGGTTGTTATTCATAACCTGCGTGAGTTGTCCCAATACGGTGAGAAGCTGATAAGCACCAGTTGTATCACTAGCTCCACCATAATTATCTTGAGCAGGAGGGCAATCCCTACACGGAGTGCGTGCATTGATACGGTTTCCATTCCTTCCACTAGGCACCATTTCTAAATAATGGCATAAACTAGATTAGTTTATGAATCAAAATACATAATTCCATACTTGTAAAACACTTAACATAAATTGAACTAATTATGGATATAATCCATAATTATAAAAATGTTTTCTTTGAGGAAGTATATACTCGTAACACTTCATAGTGGTTTGTAAAGAAAATGGTAATTATCCTAAGCATATCCCCCGGAAATGTCGTAACCAAGAGTGTAGCAAGGCTCGTTGTCGTGCACCAGTTCCCGTTCGAGTCTAGCTCAAAGCGGTGTTTTCGGGTTTTACCCATAGGTACATCTGTGCCAGAGCCGCCTCTACCTGCTCGTATCCAGACAGGGATGTATTACTCGGAAAACTCACAAAATCTCTACAATACCAAAATTTTTGGAAGTTCTTCTATACTAATCCTCAATGTTCATCTTAGGTCTACGTGCTCTAATCAGAGTTTGTCTAAATCTAGCTTCCAATGTTTGTACTAAACTTCCTCTGATACCAACTGTAACGCCCCGACCCCAGCTACCCAGAGTCGTTGCATTACTTCGTAACATTGGAATGATCACAAAAGATCAAGTCTCGAAAGACTGATTAGTTTAGTAGCCTTGGAAACACTAGATACATTCATAAACATTACATTACATAATAAAAATGAAAACTACAATAACATGGTCTCCCTAGTCCACACTCATATCCTCACTGACTATTCTTGCAAGTCAGTCATGATACACTTCTTCACATCCTGGGAAAAAAATAAAACATTGAAAGGGGTGAGATCAAATGCTCCATAAGGATAACAATATAGCGGAAAATTTCATAAGAAAACAGAATCATTTAAGGCAATGTATAACTAAAAAAAAGCCTTATTGAACTTGAACTTCAGCATAATATGGAAAAAGTAAAATAAAATAATGACATTACTTATTCACATGGATATTCTACTAGACGAATAATCACATGAAATATCAATAACCAATTTCATAATGAGGGAATGTATAATTCCAGACATTCTAAAACATTTTTTCAAGGCCTCGGCCAAGACGTCTAAAATGATTAAGGCCTCGGCCAAAAACATAAATCAAATTGGGAAAGGGCCTCGGCCAATTCCACATCTAGTTGTCTCATGAGACCTACCGATGCATCAAGGAGCTATAGTGGGCTCCACCCGTCACTTATTAAGTCCAATACATTCCTCATATGAATAGGTTTAAACATAACATAAATATTCGTATTAAAATTAGCATACGAAAGGTCAACAGTTTCTCCATAAACTATGGATGGTATAAAAATAACACATCCACAGTCAAATGTTTCACAAAATGCTCAATGGAAGTTTTGTATCATAAATCAATTTCAAATAAACTTAAAACCCATCAAAGGATGTTGACATGGATGAAATCAAAGCTATTTAAGAGAAATATCTCTCTTTTTTGAAATCATTTAAAAGTCCCATAATTATAAAATAGTACATTTACTTTGAAAATATTTTTATAAGCTTGTAAGAGAAGCTTCGACGAAGTTATAATGGCGGAAAATAGCCGCACCCTCCGTATAAGTTAAAAAAACATTCTTACCTTAAATTTGTCAAAAAGGTCAAAAAGTACATTGTTTGGAAAACGACGGTAAGATTCCTTTCAAAAACATATAAGGGTATAAATGAATTTTACCCATTTTCCATTTAATAGTAAAAATGTTTTGAAAGACATTTTTAAGAAACATGGATGTGGATGATAACGAGGTCCTAGTAGATAATTATGTATAAACAACCTTGGATAATGAAGAGGTCGTGAAGTAAACCATTACCTTGTACTTTTCCTTGGTTGGGGTAGGTTAACCTCCTGTATAATGGTGAAATAATTGTTATTAAATTATACAAGAATCATATACATTCATATGATATCATATATGATCTTTTAACATTTCTTTGTTAACAATATCTTAGATTTATCGTTGTTTCGGGTGTTAACTTACTCGTTTTCTTTTATATGTTTTGTTACGTAAGTCGTGTTTCTCATGGATAGGTTGTATCTTATTCATATCCATAATGATATCATGTCCTTAAACATTATTTTTAAATCATAAAATGATAATTATACTTGAATGGATACGACGGAGAATGAATCTCATCGCGTTCGTGGAGACGGTAGTCCGTCCGTACGCACGAGCGACAATATCATTATTTTGATATTAAAATAATATATAATTGGATATTATATCATATATACAGAATAATTATCATGTTATATTTATTATTTACATGAATTACATATCATTATTATACCCATCTAAATAATAATATATTGAATAACAATTACACCATGACGTGGAGACGGTAAGCCGTACGTACGCACGTATGGTGACATGTCATTCAAATGATGGGTAGAATACTGAATATGGTTGTTCCATATTTATAATAACATCACAGTATATAGAAGATACTGGAGTTATAATTTTAGAATTGAAATAATAAACAAAGAGGTAGTGGAAGAAGAAAGAAACTTGAAAGGGGGTGATGAAAACGTTACCTCTTCTTCGGGTTCTTCCTTTTGATTTGATCAAAAGGACTCCTTAGGATGGCTTTCTGACTAAATTAAAGCTTCTAGGATGAAGGGATAGAAGTTGGTAGAGTATTTGGGAAGAGTTTGTTCGAACCAAAAGGCTTGAAAGTGTGAATAAGGTGGTAGAGGTGGGGGCCTTTTATAAGAGGAGAGGAGGGGCTCTCTTGGAATGTAAGGAAATTTTACATTATTATAAAATTATTTTCGGATTCTAAAGGTCCCACACTTATATAATTAGAGGATAAGGTGGTAAGGGTTCGAAATCTACCCATACAATAGTCTTTGGACAAGTGTAAGCCTTGGATTTTACATTATTGTTTCATTTTATTAAAATCGTTAAATAATGAGGTCATCGCTGCATCATAATGATGTCATAAATAATTTAATTTATTTAATGTCTAAAAATTATAAAAAAAATACTATGATGTAGGAAATATTTTTAGCTTTCTAATGAATATTTATAGTCAAAATTGGGACTTGTGTAACCCCACTTAAAAACTGTTTTAGTAAAACAACTCATGTTTGTGTCAATTTAATTTTAACATTAAATAAATATATATTAATGTCATTTTCCAACCAAAGTGGATCCATGGGGTCCCCAAGTTGACCCATGGGTTGTCTTGGTCGGCCATGACTCATCCAATAGGAGTAGGACAAGTGTCAATCTCATATCATATTATTAAAACATTATTTTTACCTTAAACTACACTAATTACCTCAAATCGCGATTAAGAACGTAAAAGTTACTATTCACCAAAAAAATTATTTTAATCTCATTGAACCACATATTACTTCTTAATGACTACCATGTATGTCGGATTTTTGAAAATCAAATCACAGAAGTGGTAATATTTCATTTTAATGAAAAATCAGTTTTTAACAACCACTTAGTGGTTTCACTATTCATCAAAAATTGAAGTTTTTCAGAATAAGGCCAAAATTCCACCCTAAGCTATAATTGATATTCCGAATTCAAAAATGATGTCTATTTTACAAAATTCCAAACATATATGTTGCATTAATTAATTTTATAATTAATTCCCGATGTTACAACAAATAGCGTGTTTTTAAGAAACAATTTATATCAAAAGATTGGAAATTGTTTATGTCCAATTTCAATGTTAAATTAATTCTAATGAACACCATTGGATAAAATGGTAAAAATATATTCTAGTTACACTTTAAAACCACTAAATAGTATAATTTATCACTATAAATTATTTTTATTAAAAAATTTGTTTTTAAGTATTTTTCACTATTCATAAAAAATTAGAAGTTCTCAGAAAAATACCAAAAATTCAACATAGGCTAATTTAGATATTCCGAATCCAAAAATGAAGTCCATTTTGATAAATAAAATTTATAAAATTTCAAAAAGTATGTATTACTATTCACGACAGCTAGTTTAATTAGTTGTGGTGTGCGTTAGAGCTCGAGGTTGCGTACAACACACGCTATTGCATTATTCGAAGGGAAACGTACCGTGGAAGCTTGGGGTGTTACAACTTCCTATGGAATCTGACCAGTAACATCCTCCATAGGATGAGAAATAGGTTATGGACCAGATTTCATCACTCTATGTATATCTTTAAACATACCTCTGAGATACTTAACTTCATCACTTAGATGTTTGTTTTCAACTCTAACATCTTGAATTTCATGAAGCATTTTTGAATAAATCTACCCAATGATCTTCTCTAATAATAGGGCAGCATCTCTTTCACTCAATCTTGTCATAGGAGTAGGTTGAGTGTTTATGATATTTTCAACTCCACCCAACAAGGTAGCTCCAATGGCTTTCAAATAATCTTTACTCACTAAGGAATAAAGTACTTGTGAAGGTTTATAAATAGAAGTTGAGACATGCTCATGTTTCTTTGTAGATAAACCATCAAGAGCAGATATTGGTTTCAATTGAAACATAGTAGATAGATCCATACCTTTAACTGATGCTTCTTGGGAATCATTTACATAAAAATATCTAGGGAATTTATTCCATTTATCCATAGAGCTTGTATCAATTACATTAGGCACATAAAAACCTTCTAGATTGGGGTGCTGCTCCCCCTTAACAGGTGCATCTCTTATAGGACAAAGACATTTAGATCCTTGATATTTTTCCAAGATTTCATCCCTGATAGCCTCACACATTTCTTTTAAATACAATTGAAATGTTTGCTCTATTATTTCTTCATTATATGGGATAATATCGATAATATCTTGTTTCTCTAGGTTTTCCTCAAAGGTAGCTTCTTTATCAAGAGAAATTTATTCTTCTAAATGCTCTTCTAGAACATTATTTTCTTTTTCAATAACAACAGATTCTTCTTTAGAAGCATTTTCTTCTTCTAGATCAATAATTTCTTCAGGTGCAGGTACTTATTTCTCAATCAAGACTTGAGGAGCAGGTTTACTGCCTTCCTCATCCAGGACAGTTTTCCATGTAGGTGCAATAGCCACTTCTTCTTCTTCCTTAGCAGGATAGTTAAAAATCTCATCTGGTTCCAGACCATGATCAAAAATGTCTTTATGTCATGAGGAATGCTCAACCAGGTTTAACTTTTCATAGACACTCTCATTATCCTCTACCCATGCTTTTCTCTACATATTCTAGCCTATTTTCATTCTTTTGAGTGTAGCTTTTGAGAAAAAAAAGTCATATTTCTTAATGACTTATTCATCCAGTATAACCTACCCTTTATCATGAATCATAGTAGAGATTAACCTTGAGTAGAACAAGGGGTTGACTTTGAGGTTGTCTTTATCAACTCACACATATGGAGTATAGAATACTTTCATAGATAGCTCTTCTATACATTATTCATAAGATGTATCAAAAATACATCCTAATACTTGAGTGTAGCCAAGTATCGTTTTCCTGGACTAATCAGATTCTGAACAAACTTAAACAAATGTCTAGTTTCACTATCTAGCTTGGCAGCAATAGCTATTCTCTTTGTTTCATTTCCAGTTAAGCTTCTCAAGTATTATTCTAAAATAAATATCTCACTTAGAGTTGGAGTAACTCTCTATTATTCCTTAAAAATACCCTCATGAGGTTTCTTTAGGAAAGTATCCCATAACCTTGAATAAAAATTACATCTTTTCCCATTGATCCATCTTCTCAGAACAAAACCATCTTCTGAATCAAAAGAGAATTAAACGAATTGATAAACCTGAGAGACTATCTTTGGGTAAATCTGTCTTTCCACTTTTGTGAAAAAATCCATCCATCCTTTCTCTTTTAGTACTTTCAATACTAAATACTTACTTAATAGTAGTCACTTGGGGAAAATTTCATCTTCGGGTACCACTATTCTGTTCACCAAGTTCGAATTCAAAGGACCTTCGGGCTCTATCTTCGGTGTTATTTTCATCTTCTTTTTTGAACTTCGCTTCACAGGAGTTGATGAGGATGGGAGTGTCATTTTGGGCATTCAAAGAAGGTTCAAGAGAGAGATAAAGGTCAAAGGAGGGGTTGCAGTTTGAGAGAAGAGAGCTCTGGTGAATATAGGAGTAAAACTTCTCTCGATTTTATCATTTAAGGATATCAAGCATCGAAAAATCAAAATTGTGGGAAAGTAAAGGAATAAAAAAATTAATTACCATGATATAGGTTATAATATGTAAATAATAAGATAAAGTGTCTTTAAAGTGAGACCTGAACAGACTTTCATGGTGAGACTGTAACCGGCTTTCACGGTGAGACCGTAAACATGAAACAACAACTTTTAAGATAGTAAAATATAGAACTGTAAGAGTTAGACAATAATCTTTAAGACAGTGACTTGTGAAACCATAAACTATGAAATAGTAAGTTGTTAAATATTACACTTACTACTTAAGATTTATCATTTCCAATTCATGTATTATGTAATCAATTATTTCAGAATTTAATGGTTTCGTGAGTATATCTGCTAGCTAATATTAAGTTCCAATGAATTCCAAAGTCATATCACCCTTTTGATAATGGTATCTCAAAAAGTGATGACTTACAACAATATTTTGTGTCCTAGAGTGTGAAACAGTATTTCTTGAGATGTTAATAGAACTTGTATTGTCCCAATTTATAGGTACATGCCGAAATTGATATCCATAATCTAGTAATGTGTGTTTCATCCACAAAATTTTTGCACAAAAACTACCCGTAGCTATGTACTCATCTTTGACAATAGACTATGCAACAGAGTTCTGTTTCTTATTACACCATGATACTAGTTACTTGCCTAAAAAGTAACATGTTCCATAGGTGCTTTTTCTATCTAACTAACAACCACCGAAGTCAGCAGCAGAATAACTAACTAACTCAAATGATTTTTCTATTCGATAGAACATTCCTAGATTGGGTGTATGCTTTAGGTATTTGAAA
Source organism: Viscum album (assembly GCA_963277665.1). Taxonomy (NCBI): domain Eukaryota; kingdom Viridiplantae; phylum Streptophyta; class Magnoliopsida; order Santalales; family Viscaceae; genus Viscum; species Viscum album. Next base: position 1,664,216,199 of record OY728152.1, on the reverse strand, counting down.
ATTTTATTAATAACATTTAAATTATATTCATTAGGGCTTTCTTGAAAATTAACACACATACACACACTAAACATAATGTCAGTTCGGCTAGTAGTTAAGTATATTAAGATTCCAATAATTCCTCAGTAAGTGGTTTGATCAATATATCTTCCATCTTCATAAAGATCCCACATACAAGTAGTACTCATTGGAGTGTCACTACGTTTAGTGCCATCCAAGAAAAAAAAATTTAGAATATATCTAATATATTCTATTTGATTTAAAATAATTCAATCCTTATTTTTAAAGATTTGAAATCTAAGAAATAATTTTAGTTCACCAATTAAACTCATTTCAAATTCATTTGGCATCATTTTGAAAAATTCAATACATAAAGAATTTTTTAAAGATGAAAATATAATATCATCTACATAAATTTGATCTACTAAAACATCAGTGGTAATTAGTTTTATAAAAAGGTTAGGATCATCTATTACTTTTGTAAAACATTTGGAAATAAGAAAAGTACTTAATCTATCATACCATGCTTCTATAGATTTTTTTAAACCATATAAAGCATTTGATAATTTAAAAAACGGGATATGTAATGTGACGATTTTTAAAACTAGGGGGTTTCTCGACAAAGAAATCCTCAGCTATATACCCATTCTGAAATGCACTTTTAACATCCATTTGATATAGTTTAAAATTCAGATGTGCATCATAAGCAAGAATAACTCTAATGGCTTCAAGTCTAGCTACTAGTGCAAAGGTTTCATTATATTCAATTACCTCTTCTTGTCTATATCCTTATGCAACCAATCTAGCCTTGTTTCTAACTATGTTACCAGCTTTATCTAATTTATTTCTAAACACCCACTTAGTGCATATGGTTAATGTTTCATTGGGTCTGTCAACAAGTTTCCAAACATTGTTCCTTTAAAATTGATTAATTTATTCTTGCATATCCATCACCAAAAATTCATCATTGATAGCATCATTAATGTTTTTAAGTTCAAGCTCTGATAAGAAGACTTGAGGTTCAACCTAATTTCTATGAGAAGCTCTTGTTTTAGTTCGTTTATCAAAATCTCCTACAACATCATCTAAAGGATTGTTCTTAAGAGTTCTAACAGCTCTATAAAAAGAAGGACTAGTGATTTCTGTTTCTTCAACAGGTTCGGGTTCATTATGACCTAAATCTGAAGAATTTCAAGAATTAGAATTTTTCACATATTCCTTTACAGGATGACTAGAGGATTTTTTATTGATGTCCATATTTGACACATCATCCTCTATGTTCTCAAGAGAGGTCTTAGGATCATGTGGATATGTTTCATCAAATTTGAAATATAAAGATTCTTCCGCACATTCAGTTCTTTTTTAAACACTCTATAGGATTTACTAGAGATTTAATATCCTAGAAATATTCCTTCATCACTATTGGATGAAAAATTTTCAATATTATCCTTAGTATTAAGGATAAATACTTTTCAACCAAAACCATTGAAGTAGATTACTTTGGGTTTTCTATTGTTCCATAACTCATATGGAGTTCTTTTAAGAAAAGGTTTAATAAACACTCTATTAATAATATAGAATGTTGTATTTAAAGATTCATCACAAACATAAATAGGTAAGACATATTCACTAAGAATGGTTCTAGAAATATCTTTCATGGTTCTATTTCTTCTTTCTACAAATCCATTTTTTTAGGTGTTCTAGGGGTAGAGAAATTATGACTATAGCAATGTTGTGAGAAAAAGGGTTCAAACTCTTGATTTTCAAATTCATGGCCATGATCACTTCTTAAGGATTTAATTCTAAGTCCACTAATATTTTCTATAGTTTTAGAATATTTGGTGAAATGAAAGAAGTATTCACTTTTGTGAGCTAAAAAGAATGTCCAAGTATATCTGGAAAATTCATCTACAAGAACATAAACATAGTGCTTCACATTTAAACTAGAAACTCTAGATGGTCCAAACAAATCTATGTGAACCAGTTCGAGAGGTTGAGAATTTGAAACTTATTTCTTTGGTTTGAATGAAATTTTGTTTTGCTTTCCTTTCTGACAAGGATTATACACTTTATCAATTTGAAACTCAAGGTTGGTAGGTCTTTGACAAACCTTTTTCAAGTTAGCTTTCTAAGGGAGTGACTATTACAGTGTCCTAGTCTCCTATGCCAAATCCAAGACTCTTTTTGAAATACACTTAAACATGAATCATTTTGAGAAACTATAGAATCGAAGTAAACTGACTATACATTTTCATTTCTCAGTGCAAAAAACATTAATTCATTTTTAGAATTAAAAACATTGCAAGTCTCATTTTTGAATTTAACATGAAATCCATCATCATATTATTGTGAAATACTAAGCATATTATATTTCAATCCATCAACAAGAAGTACTTTGGAAATTAAAACTGAGTTAGAGTTATTTATTTGGCGAAGGCCAATGATTTTTCCTTTATAATTTTCACAATAGGCGACATGTCCACCATCAATTTTTATTAATTTCTTGAAGTATGAATAGTCCCCTACCATGAGTCATGAACACCCACTGTCCATGTACTGTAAGATTTTATAGGATCTCTTTAAGAAATTTTCCTACAAAATAGTCAAATAAAAACAGACTTTGGTACCCATATTTGTTTGGATCCAGTAATATTAGTGACTAATACTTTTGGAACTCATAACTGCCTCATTGGTTTCCTATAAACATTATGTAAAGTTCATTAAAAATAAACTCTATTTTGTCTAAAAAATCTTGAAACAATAGAGAGTGTATCGTAACTTGAACTAGCTGAATATTTTCTAGAATTAGAAGTAATGTTGTGTGTCATAGATTTAGAAACAAAATTTGTTCTTCCAAAATTTCTTTTACCAGGTTGATAGCCAATACCATTAGTATATTTTGGATCAATTTGTTTACCTAGAATTTGTACCAAAGTATCTTTTCCATTAGTAAACATTTCAAGGTCCTTTTTCAATTGGTCATTAGATAGCTTTAGTTCATTTTTTTTCTTTGAGTAATTGAACATTTCTATCTCTTTCTATAGTAAGTTCAAATTTAACAGTTGAGGTAAGAGCATGTTTTTTCTTTAAAGATTTTTTTTATCTTTTAGTTAATTACATGTCTCTTAAAGAATATTACAGTACTCAAACATTTCTTCATTAAACATATTTTTAGAATAACTTTCATCTCTAGAATAAAAAGAATTGTGTACAAGAGATTCCAGTGTTACCTTAGATGTGTTTTTCATAAAACACATATTCTTTTTCTTATCCTTTTCATCATGTGAAGATTCGTAATCACTTGAACTGTCCTAAAAAGCATTCCATGTTTCTTTTATTGCCTCTTTATGCTCTCTATATTTGTCCTCATATTTCTTTTTGTACTTATGCTTGGGACATCTAGCCTTTACATGTCCCTTTCTCTTACATTCATAGCATAAAATATCATCAGACTTGTCAAATATTTTCTAGTCTTTCTTCCAGCTTCCTTTTTGATCATATCTTCCTTTGAAGTTAGGCATTTTGAAAAAATTTCTTCTTCTTGTAAAATCTCTTAATACTTCTAGATAATTGAGCCATCTCCTCATAAATGTCTAGTGATGATTGTTCACTATTGTAACTTTCTACATAGGCTTATAATTTCTCTTTTTCTTTGGGTTTGGAGGTGGTGGTCATAAATGCAACAAATTTTCTTTTAGGTTCATATTCCTCTTCCTTGTTGACATTCATCTCCTCTTCATACATAATTAGTTTCCAAATGAGTTATTTTACAGGTAACTTTTTGATGTCACATGATTCTCTAATACAAATAGAGGTTCATCTCCATCTATCAGGTGGGCACTTGAGAATCCTCATGATTTGTTATTTGGTAGTGACTTCTCTTCCAAGAGAAATCATTGTGTTAACAATTTCATTGAACCTGAGATAAAAGTCAGAAATATTCTCATCAAGTTTAATTTTAAATTTATCATTTTTAATAGTATAAATATTAAGTCTCATTTCTTACATACTAGAAGTTCCTTCACATGAAACAGAAAAAGTATCCCAAATTTTATGGGCAGTTTAACATGCATAAATTTTTTTAAATTCCTCATCTCCTATAGAGAAATATAAAGAAATAATGGATTTTCAATTGTTATTGTAGGCATCCTTGGTTGGGTCATCCCATGTGATTCTATCAATAGAAGTAATATTATACTCATCTATAATTGAAGTCCAAATTACAAAACCCATACATTCTAAATGAATTTTCTTTTTTATTTTTCATTGGGTATAATTGGTTCCATTAATGAATGGTGGTATGTTTGTTGTAGCACCTTCTAGTCTGTTATCCATAATAAATAAATACTTTTAAAGAGTTATAAATTTAGTATTAACATAAATTTATAAATCATTAAATTACAACTAAAATCACAGTTGAATAGTTTCAAAAACAGAGGCTTTACAAGAATAACAAATTCCTTTGATAACAAATGTTGGTTAGAGTAGAGTACTCAAGAGGGGCGGAGTGAATTGAGTATCTATAAAAAAATTATTTGAAAAGTTTTCTTAAAATGTTCCCCAATAAAATAAATACATCCTAGTTAATCAAAGTAATATAGTTATAAAAGTTTGACTGTTTAAATAACTTATCAAAATATTGATTAATTCTCAATAATCTTAATAACAATTATTAATATTACTTTTGAAGATATTCTAATAAGTAAAAATAATTATAACTTCATTTCAAGATTAACTATCAAAGTAAATATAGTTATTTCTGAATTACACAGTAAAATAGAGAACACTAAATTAAACAACACAGTGAATATAAATCAAGTGGTCCAGTCTCAAGAAGAGCCCTAATCCACTGTACTTGGTAATCACCTTCCACCAAGCAGTTTATATTAATAAACTTGATCCACACCCTGGATCAGGGTAAAGAACAGTGCACAAGACTATCCAGGTCACATGACCTCTTCCAGAGTTCTTCATGGGTATGAACTACCAATTCACACATGGACCTCTTCCACACTTATTCGTGGGAGTAAATAAGTTTAAAAATATATGAGAGGAAGGATATCTTGCATCCTACAGTTTAGTGCAGGAGACAGTGAAAGTTTTTATACAGACATACACACACTGCTCGAAAGCTAAAAACAATGCACAATATAGAATAGATTATTAGATAAGGTTAGAAGTGCTCTAACTGTTATTTTATTCAACTCTAGACTTCTAGGATGAACTAGATGTAAGAATTGAGTCCTCTTGAGAAAAACCGAGTATCGCAATTCTGGTTCTCTGGTTTCCCGTTAAATCTGGCATGTGTTCTTCATGGAGTTGGTATTGCAATGATATTTTAGACTCTGATCCATGGAATCCTAGATTTTTGGATTATTTAATGGTTCATGTGTTCTTCATATGTATATTGAGTTGCATTTTTCAGTTCACATTTCTTCACTATATCATGCCATTTTGTCTCTGGTTCACGCTTTTCTTTTTATTCTTGGAGTGATTGTGTTGGGCTTCACAGGATGCATATATTTTTAACCTTTCACCATGTAATATCAGGTGACATGTCTATAAAGAAATATTAATTATGACAGTGCATTTAAAAGACTCAAATATGACCATATGAAAGTAAATCGAAAATAACTAAATAGATTAAAGAACGGTGTCACAGTCTGTCTAGAAATGGTGTCACTTGGTAATGATGTCTCCATGAAATGGGGTATCCTTATTTTCTTTTGAGTGGTGAGATAGTTATGATGGAATAGTTGTATAGAGTTTAGAAACCGATAGAACAGATGTGGTGTTAGGATCACGGTGTCTGGTCTTTTGCAAAACTTCAAACGGTGTCTCAGCAAGGAACCAGTGTCACATACTTCAACAGATCTGAAACTTGTTTTGGTGTCTGGTCATGGTTTCTGGGTCACAATGTCTGGTTCATGGTGTATGGGTCATGGTGTTTGGTGACAGTGTCTAATCATGTGCATGGGTCACGGTGTCTGGGTCACTCTGTTTGGTCACGGTGTTTGGGTCATGGTATATGGGCCACAGTGTCTGGGTACTTTTCTTGAAAAACAGAACCAGTGGTAGACTAACGGTTTCTCAAACATAGCCAAATATATTTATATAGACTTAAGCAGTGATATTCATAGAATCGATTAGACGTAATCATTTATTAATGAAATATATTATAACATAAATTACTAATATAGTTTACAATAATAAAACATATCACTGAAGATCTTAGATAGGTTTTTTTAAAGCATAAATAAGCCAACCATTTGTACACATGATTTGAGAAAGATTAAACAGGATTAACAAGATTGTAGAATTCTCAAGATTTGTGATTGTTAAAACATGATTCACCTAGTAGGATTCCAACAATCTCCCCATTTTTTATGTTCACAAATAATATGAGTTAGATATTTGTTCTTAGTGGATGTGTCTCTCCCATAGTGTCCATGTATCTCCCAGATTTGGGATTATCAAAAAGAGTACAAAATTAAATAACAGAGGTGACAATAAAAGTTCACAGTGCATTATTTTGAGAAATATTTGACATTACAAATAGTATACAACAAAAAAAACAAAAATTTCCCTATATAAATATTGTGTTCACTTGTCTTCAGCACATGATGTCTTCACTTTTACCTTGGGAGTAGCATCACTAGAATCCATAAGAGCAGAGTGATAAGTTGAAGAATGAAGTGAACCAACTGACAATGAAGGTAGAGGAAGACCTTCAAAAACATAGGGGGCCAAGGTTGGTGTAGTTGAAGACCAATGAAATTGTTGTTCACGGATAATAGGTATTATCTAACTCAAAGCCTGAGAAATAGACCAAGAATTAGAGGGAGAGGCAGGGAATGAGACAGGAGGAAAACCAGGTCGTAAGGGTGCAGCTGCAGGAGCCACTATAGCAGTTCTCTCACATGAATGAAGTCAACAATAATCTCACCACCATTATACATTGATTTTTCAAAGTAATCCTTGTTCTATGTAGCTTTGGACTTCTACAATGAACCAGATGTAATAATCGAGTCCTCTTGTGAAAAACAGAGTATCGCAAGTCTAGTATTCTAGTTTCCAGTTATATCTGGCATGTGTTCTGAGTAGAGTTGGTATTTCAAATATGTTCTAGAATCAAATATATGGTATCCAAGATTTTTGGATTTTTAAATGGTTCATGTTTTCTTTATATGTATATTTAGTTTTATGTGTCATTTCACGTTTCTTCACTATATCACGCCACTTTGTCTTTGGGCCACACTTTTATTTTTTTTCTAGGAGTGCATGCGTTCGAGAAGCCAGGATGCATGTATTCTACACCGCGTACCTTGTACTATTATGTGAAATGTCTAAAAAGAAATATTAATTATGTCAGTGCATTTAAAAGACTCAAATATGACCATTATAAATTAAATCGAAAATGAAAAAATAGATTAAAGAACAGTTTCACAGTCTATCTGGAAACAGTGTCACTTGGAAATGGTGTCTCCCTGAAACATTGTCTTCGTATTTTCCATTGAGTGGTGAGACATTTATGATGGAATAGATGTGTAGAGATCAGAAACTGGTAGCACAGATGCAGTGTTAGGATCACGGTGTCTGATCCTCCGCCAAACTTCAAATAGTTTCTCAGCAAGGAACTGGTGTCACAGACTTCAACAGATCTGAAACTAGTTTTGGTGTCTTTCCACGATGTCTTGGTCATGGTGTCTGGTTCATAGTGTCTAGGTCACGGTGTCTTGTCTTGGTGTCTAGTAACGGTGTCTGGGTAATGTTTTTTGGGTGAAAATGTCTGGTCAAGGTGTCTGGGTCACGGTGTCTAGGTCATGGTTTCTGGGTCATGGTGTCTAGGTCCTTTTCCAGAAAAATAGAACCTATGGCAGACTCATGGTTTCTTAGACTTATCCAAATATTTTTATATAGACATAAGTAGTGATATTCATATAATGGATTATACTTAATCATTTATCAATGAAATCCATTACATCACAAATTTAAAATATAGTTTACAACAATCAAAAATAGCACTGAAGATATTGGATAGGTTTATTTAAAGCATAAAAAAACCAACCATCTGTACACATGATTTGAGACAAATTAAATAGGATTAACAAGAATGATAGAATGTTCAGGATTTGTGATCATTAAAACATGATTAACACAAGAAGAGTCCAATATAAGTGTTTAATCCATACTAAGGGACACTATCCAAATAGTAGTCCTAAACGAGTGCAGGATATGCTCCTCGACAACCCTCTAGCTATGCTTAGTTTCTCATTACATATGAAATGGAGGTGGAAAAATAAATAGAAGAAAATAGTGATATGACAAACATACATACATATTAACAGAGATATACATATATGTATTTTGATATAAAAATAGTGTGAAGAAAAATAACACCACACCTCTAGAAACCTTATGGTGACATAAGTCTTTTATACATTTTATTTCATCATTCTTAAACATAAATATCCATTAATATAACATAACGATTGTAAAATCCTAGTGTATTTGGAAAACTAGGTTCATAATACATAAAAATGAAATTTAAACATTGAATCCTTTTTTTATTATCCATAGTGCGTTTCTAAAATCCATTTGAGATCCTAAAAATGCATGGGGTAGCCTAAGGAATACATAAATAAATGGGTAAGATAAAAATCCTAGTAAAGGAATAAACATGAAAAGGAAATATAACATGATAGTCAAATATGTAACATGATATCATAAAAGATAAGTCTCGTAATTAATTTCATGGAATAATATAAAAAATAACATGGTATAATAAGATCATATAATCATTGGAAATGTAGAAAAAAATATATATATAACATGACATAAACATGAGATAAGGATAACTGCATAGAAAATATCACATGGTGGAAAAAGTCACAGAATGGATTATGTTTACTCCCTGATCTCATACATGAAATATCATGAGACTAAATCTTTACCCCATGCATTAGAGCTCTATTTGGGTGAACCCATCATAAAATTATCATCATTTATGTGTTCCATATAAAGGAATTAATTATACATCATAACATAAGAATTACCCATATAAAGAAAATATGTTTTATATCATAATAATTACACATATAATTATATCATAAATATCATATATAAATATTAGATACATATTTATATATATCCATGATAAGCGGTGATGGGAAATGAATTATGTAAGTTTGTGAGATTTTAGTTCGTCGTACACAAGATCAATGATTTCATTTCCCATTTGATGGAAAATGAAATGGTTTAGGTATTGTAATTAACATAAAAACATATCAGTATATGGAATACAAAATTTTTATTATATAATAATTTTTTACTAATTTTTTAATGATTTTTAAAAAGAAATAAAATAAATTTCTCGATTAAGGATGTTACCTCTTCTTTGGAAAACTACTTTAGGATTAAACCAAAATCATTCCAAGGCAGGATTTATAAAAAAAGGATTATAGTAATAGGGTAGGGACGTAGTTAAGTGATTTTGGAAGGTATTTTCTAAACCTATGAGTTTATTATGTGTGGAATGCAGAGGAGTGTGGGTGGTCTTTTATAAGTGGGAGAGAGAACACACTTGGAATTTTTGAAAAGGAAGAATTCCACCCACATTTTCTTCATACCACAAGGCTCCAAAATAAACAATTTCCTAGGATTATAATAAATAAGTTATTAATATGACTATAAAATACTAATTAGATAACTTTTGGATCAGTTTTTAACATATATATTTTTAGTTTAACCCCTAATAAACCGGTTTTTACCTTAAATATAGTAAATAATTTTTACTATTTTCACTATTCATTATGGTAAAAAATAAATTGGACCATATTAGAAAATATATTTTTTTATTATTCAAAATATTTAATCTATTTTTTATAATTCAAATCATATATGTGGAATATTTTCATTTATAATTTACCCATCATGTATGTCAAAAAATAGTTTTCTAAAGGATAAAGTTTCAAGAGTTGAAAAATATTTATATTAAAATTCAATATGAAATTGATTAAAATGATGTAATTATGATTAATTAATATATAATATTACTAATTTTATTTTTAAAACAACATTAAGATAAAACAGTTATTTTAAATGCTTTAAATGAAAAGGCAGTTTTTAATAAAAATCAGTATTTTTCACTTTTTATAAAAAAATGAATCTTTTTAGAAAAATAACAAAAATTTAACCTAAGATATTTTACATATGTATATTTAAAAAAACAATATTTTAAAAATTTTAGATTTGGTAAAAATTAATATTAAATTACACACATAAAGTTTGACTAAACCGCCTTTTATAAAAAAAGATTTTTTTTTCAGAAAACACTTCTTTTTCATTGTAATGGTTCTAATTTCACTTCAAATTAATATATAACCATTGAATTTATTTTTTAATTGCATAAAAAATAAGTTTCATGATTTATTTATGCCTATTCATAACCATTAATTCAACGGTTAGGTTAAAATAGTCATGTTTAAATAATAAAATTTCAATATAGTATCATATTTCATTTAAACTTGGTGTTGTGTGCATCGTAAGCTATCAATGATATTTAATTTATTTAAAAATAATTATATAATAAATTTTTAGTGTGTTAAATAATTCAACCATAAAATAATTTCTCCCTTGAAATTTCATATGATAAACTAAGGTGGAAATATGTTAGGTTACTTTTGGTTCATTACATCCACTGGTTCCAAAGTTACTTCCATGAACATATGGTTTAACCACAAAACTTTGACTAAGTGAGTTTTCATGTTTCATGGAACTTTGCCTCTACTATCTGAGATATTCATCGGATACACCATGAATGAAATTTCATTTCCCAATAATACCACCTTTGTATTCAGTACATGTGAGGGGTCTTATATGTACATTATCAAGAGGGATACATGGAACCCATTGTGTATCTGAGATAGGTTGAGGGGGAGTGATAGTCAATGTTCCACCACTTATATAATATCAAGGATATAAAAAGGGGATTATTTATCTAGTACTAACATTTACCTTCTTACCAAACCACATGAATTTATTCCATAGTGAAATACAGTGGAACAACTTATCTCCTACCTCAAATTCTAGGTCTCATCGATGGTTCACTATGTTGATTTTTTTGTTGACTTTTTGTGGATTCAATGTTATTATAAATTGTTTTTACCTTCTCTTTTTTAAGAAATAGGTACTTCCTTTAAGGTTCGTATTTTTCCTCACAGGTTGTACTTGAGAAAAAATAGGAAAAGATTCCAATTGATGGCTTTGAGATTGTTACACAATGTAACTTGGGTTTACATGTCGTGTAATCCTATTACATACCATGTAAGGATGTATGTAAGGCTCATTTATGATGTGGTATAGAAGTTTGTGAAGGAGGGAAATTTTGGTATATGCACATAGTGTATATGCATGTTCACAGTATGTACTTTTGTAAAATTTTCCACAATGGGCACTAGCCTCGTATTCTGTCTTACAGATAAAATGGCTCATATGGGTGTCACGACATGTAGTTCTAGAGGAATAATTTCCTCCAGATTTTCCATCCAAAATCTGTTTCGATCACCATTGGATGTGGTTGAACCTAATCAGTAAGCTCTAGATTCCTATTGAGTTGTTATTTGTGTTTATTTCTCTCAATTAAGTGACCTTATCTTGATATTTTTACCTCATTTTGTAGATTTACATCATTTAAGCTTTAATTAGAAGTTGATGCTAGAAGAGGAGAGTCACATGAGGACATGGTAGGTGGTCTTGTGCCTTTCACTCAATGCTGATCTATTTATATGTGTCGTAGTATAGTTATACCATGTTTAGTGTGTATAAGTTAATGCAAATTGACCCTCGTTGATTCATAACGATGATTAGGTCATGGATTAAATTAATTTAAGCATGTTTGAGCGTATTTAGTATGATTAAGGGCTACCTTGGTGGTGTCTTTCCCTCAGATGACAATTTTTTATCTGTTTGGACTAGGACGCCTATGGTCATGCCTTTGTTTTCATTTTTAGGGTTGTTTAAAAAGAAATTGGTTAATTTAATGTTGCCCATGTGAGATGAATATTTATTAAGTCTTGTGATAGTTTAACTCACATATTTTATTGTAATATATAAACTGCCTATTTGAGTAAAAAAATTTAAGCCTTGTAATTCTTTTATTACATGTTAGGATTGTGATATGGATTTCCCTTGTGAGTACATTTTTTAAGCCTGGTAATGGTTAGATTACTTTATTAGCCTGTGACATTATTTTTTCCAACATGAGATGTTAATTATTTAACCATGTAATAGTGTAATTTACATGCATTGTTTTTTTATGATGAAATTTTTATATATTGGGCTCATCCTAGATTGAAACATGATGAAATATTTCAATATCGGGTTTTGACCCTGACACATGCTAGAATGTTGATATTCTAGGATCATCCCTAATTGAATCATGCTAAAATGATTATATATCGTGTTTTACCCTAACACATTCTGAAATGATGATATAATAGGATCGTCCCTATTTGAAATATGTAGAAATTTTTATAAATTGAGCTTGTCTCTAAGTCATATTTAAATGGAATGACTTGTGACACATCTTCCAAGCCAAAGCACAAGCTTGGATTCGGTCTTCACTTCTTTCTATTTAGATATAATACTTATTCATATTTTGTGCTTACTTTATATAGGGTGTTTATAGGCTTACGCCGGATCCAGAGACTTATAAAATTCAATGTAATTGAATTAACAAAAGAACATGAGATAAATTTAAAATAATGATAGTGCTTGTATGATTGTTTACTTTTGAGTACTTATTAGTTCTTGATTTCACTGTTGTGAACTGATGTTTCATATACTCAATGAAATACTAGAGAATATCATGGGTGGTTTCCTACAGGTATTTATTTCTCACACCCTTCTTGTGCAATTTTTTGGGGCCTAAGAGGATTATATTTTTGCAGGTGTCGATATAAGAAAGTTCCCTTCTACAGGTACTTGATTGTTGTTAGGAGTAGGAGAGCATGAGACCAAGATGAGACTTTCAATTCTTCTAAGTTTTATTTTGTATTTATGTACCTTATTATTGTATCTTGTATCTGATTGTAGTGTATCCTGTTTTGTATTCATTTCTAGAACATGTGACACGCTGCAACATCTTTTGTATATAATGATGCCTTGTTATTTATCTTATCAATCTACCACTATTTATTTCTATTTTTATGATGTTTAACATTTCCACTATTGTATTATTATTCATTTTTTATGCTACACTCTACCAATGAGGGCATAGTTTCCCCACTATCACACACTAGGACCTCGCTACTAGTCAACAGCCTCTAGCATTCGGTGAAATGTGCTTGAGGCCATGTAACCAAATGGGTACGGGGAACCAGTTGAGTGGAACCCAGATTTTGGATGTTACAAATTGGTATCAAAGGATTTTTTCTTCTTTTTGGGATTACCTTACTATTTGGTGACATTAGACAAGGATAGGAAGGTACAAGAGTTTTGTAATAAATTTTTTCTGAGAGTAGCTACCCCACATACAGGGAAAATCCAAATTTCCTCTAATTGACTTGTGATTTTTGAATATTGAGTTTTTATAGTCGAATCAATTTTTTTGTTGGGTGATTCACTTATTGTGTGCAATTATTATTAATATTATTGTGGTTCAATTTTGTTTCAGCCTGATGAGATGAGGGAATTCCTACTCATGCATCATCTAGAAACGCTAAATTTCCTCTAATTGACTTGTGATTTTTGAATATTGAGTTTTTATAGTCGATTCAATTTTTTTTTGTTGGGTGATACACTTGTTGTGTGCTGTTATTATTAATATTATTGTGGTTCAATTTTGTTTCAGCCTGATGAGATGAGGGTATTCCTACTCATGCATCATATAGAAACTTGTTAAAAATAACATTCCATGCATTCTATCCATTCCTTTAAGAGCATTACTAATTACATGTTGTTGTGATAGATGTAGTGCAAGATATGTATGCTATTGTGATGGTTATCGTGAAAGATATGCATGTTGTTGTGATAGGTGTATTGTTATGTGTTATGGTTGAATTGGATGGATTCCAAACTTTGGTCCCTAATAATTATAGGACCTCTGGGATTGTAATGTTGTGGATTATGCTTTGTACATGGGATATATATTGTGTTTTTATGTGCTATATGTGGATTCCAAGCATTGATTCACGTGGATTATGGGCCCCCACGGATCAGAATTTGTCACACCATTGCTTTATTTTTGAAAAACATGGGTTCTAATGAAGTGTCTGAAGATTACTATCAGGAATCCCATACAACATAGTGTGTGATTCTATGAACACATGCCATGTGTTCTTCAGTTCGGGAAGAGGGAACTTTTCTTAAGTACATGTCGTGTACTCGGAGTACACAACCTTTAGTAATTGACTGTTTGTCCAGCCGTGTGAGAGAGAACACAAATTTTTGGTTTTTGGTTAGTGAACGTTGTGTATGGTAGATACACACCACGTAGTTTTACTTAGGTTAACCTCGTGTGGCTCTATCCATGTAGAAGTACATGGCCAGGAGGGAGAAATTAAGTACATGTCATGTGTTGGGATGACACATCGTGTACCTGGCATGGTTACATGCCTAGGTCGGTGGGAGTAAACACCTATATAAGAGATTGAGGGTACACATCTTGTGTGGTTTCAACACATTGTGTACTTATTTTCTAGTACCCTTTAAGGGTTTTTTCCTATTTTATTCCCCTTTTTCAATTTTGGACCCGATAATAGTCCTTTATGAGTATTTGTTTGTGTAGATTTCAATTTAGAAGTTCATGGAGCATTCTGAGGACTCTTAATGGGTGTTTAGGGGATTCTATCTAAATTAAAAGGTTTTTCCTCTAGTTATCATTTCTAGTTGTCAATTTAGAATGAAACATGTTGTGAATTATTGGTTGGGTTTTCAGACAAACCGAGTTGAGACCTTTGATTTCAGATGTGCAATGAGTTTTCTCGCATTACATGTTACTTTTGTGGACATTCCCATTTTGAGACGTGTCTTATGGCCTAGGATGTTGTGTGAAATAATTATTTTAAGGATCCTTTGAGGGATGTCTCTACTTATTTGTTATTCTGGGTATTCCCTTGTAGGATCCATCTTCTAAGTTCCATTTGTAAGGATCCCTGTTACAGGATGCCTATGTTGTATAATGTTCAAGGATACCATGTAGGATTCCTCTTTTGAAAATTTATTTATGGATCCCTATTGTAGGATTCCTTCACTCATACCTGGAGGATCCCATGTCAGATGCCTCTCAGTGTTTGACATGACTAGATTCAACTTCTATAGTGGGTTTTGGCAGTGTCTCTCTTTGTTTGATACCTAGACCTGTCCCATGGGGCAGGTATAGTGGTTAGTGCTTAGATAAGATGTTGACCTATCCTATTTTGATATCCGAGCTTTTGAGCTACAAACATTGTTGTATATTGACCCTTATTATGGGAATGGTCATTGAGGAATGCTTGGTTCAGCTGGTTAGATATGCCTCAGGCATGGTCAGTCGCTTAAGAGTTAATGTGAACCTCTCTTTCCTTAAGTGATAGGCGGCTTAGTAAAATGTCATATGTGTGAATGGTGGTGTAGATGATATTCTTTTTAGCCAGTTCCTAAGTTATCCATATGGTACTAGGATTCATAGGGTGGATGGTCTATGAATAGTACCAAGAATGTAATGTATTTTATTGTAAACATAGGGTAGTATATGTTGATATACGTAGTACCCATCGAATGTTAAATGTTAAAAATGAGCCATCAAGTTTGGTTAAATCGTTGATCTTTAAACTGATGTGTCTTTTCTTAGTTATCTCAAGAGTTGAATGACCTAAACATTTTGGAACCAAGTTTTTTACACTACTCAGGAGGAATTTCTATGACATGGGTGTTTTGACATGCCGGTCAATTTAATTTTCATCTTTCATGCCAAGTGATATGATGAAGTGATCATGGTCTGTGGAATGACACTCGTGCCTTTAAGTTGGTTCTCAACTATCATGTCTGAGAGCGTTTTTCCTTCTTCTCTATGTATAGGAAACTCCTAGGTGGGGAGCATTATGTCATTTATGATGAAATGTCTTCTTTCATATAGAAGGATTATAAACAAGTACTATCTGGAGATGTTCATTTCTACTTGAATTCATATGAAACTTTTGATTCTTATTTCATGTTAATGATTTCCTGGAAGAATGATATTATTGTGGTTGGCTATGAGTGTATCCCTTTTGAAGAACCAATGATCATGGATGGACCTTGGTGGTTAAGTCTGAGTTATCACATAAATTCCCTAGGATAAAGGCATTGTGGTTGGTTAAATGGCGGAGTGTTAGCATGTGTAGTTGAGTTTTTCTTCAGAAGGTAGACCACTAATGGTTCAAATATCAATTTCTAGTGATCCTTGAAATCCTATAAGTGTTTTATTTCTTTGGAGATGATCATTTCCCCTATCTTGACATCGTCTTGGATGCACTAATAGAGCGTCGGTTTTAATTCATGTTATAGCTAAAGGTCGTTGGGATGGTTCGTGATCTGTTTCTGTGTTGTGCACTGGATGAATAGTTTTAAATGGTTATTGGTTAATACTAATTGATACTTTGGTTTCTTTATAGTAAATCCTTACATGGACTCAGGAATGCCTTACATTTTCTTCGACATGACCATTAGGCAGATTTGGCTCTAGGTTCAGTCTGTGTTCTTATGTGGACTTTTGGCCTTGTACCGAAGTATCACTTGAAACGAAGAGTATAGACCACCTTGGTGAGTCCCTTAGACTTTGGGTTGTTGAATATAAGGTTATATAAAACATATTTTTGGGCTTGGATGTGATTCCAAAAAATAGATAATGATTCTAGTGGGATGGATCTAGAATTATGCTTTTACTATTGTTGTGGAATGACCTTTTAATTGATCAATGCATGGCTTTACAAAGGAGCATCACCAAGAGATAGGTATGATCATTAGTGATCAGGATCGTTGTGGTAATACTATTCTTGTGGAGTAGGTGTTGTGTTCTGCTTTAATATGACAGCCTTCTAAGCTTGGAGTTTCTGAGATATGTCATTGAGTGATGGTTTGACTCTTTATCCTTCTTGTTCTTTGTGTTTGGTTCCATTGGACCATTTTAAATACTCCTCTATTTTAAGGTGAATGTGGTGTAAAAGTCTACAATGTATTTGGGGGAAATATTGTTTGACCTCTTTTGATGAGTTCGATTGGGGGTTTATCATTCTTTTCTCTGAGGCCACTGTTATGACCCCAATTATGTTTGGGTTTTTCCAGTTAAAGGAAAATCCCTCTGAAAGGGTCGCTAGAATGCTCATGGGTGCGCTTGATGGAGTTTTCTAATGGTGGAGGTGTTTTGGTAACGACATTGTTGGTGTTTTTCTTAAAAAATGCATGAAGGTTACACTCTTTCTACTGATCAAGGTAACATTTAATGTTGATGAGATTGGAAGGTTATACATCTGTGAGATTGTATGACAGCATGGGGTTCATCATTCTATATTTCCATAGAGGGATGCTGGTATTACTTATTTTTTCCAGAAAGGGATATAGATGGATCTAGGAACATAGGTACTTTTGATCATATCATACCATCTCTAGATGGATATCCAGTCAGAGTGCACGATTCATGTGCTGGAAGAAAAGCTTCGGGCATGCGTCTTGAATTTCAAGGGTTCTTGGGAGAGATACGTACCCTTACTTGAGTTCACCAACAATGATAGATTTAATGCTACTTTTCAGAAGGATCCATATGAGTCTTTGTATGTTAGGTTGTGCTAATCACCCCTGTGTTGGTTGGAGGAAGTATGGGCAGCTATACTGGGACCTCGTCTTATCCAGGTGACCACTGAACAGGTATAGGTGATTCAGAAGTGGGTGGCTATTGCACAGTCTCATTTGAAATCTTATGTCAATCACTACAGATAAACTCTCGAGTTCAAGGTTAGGGATCGTGTTTTTTTTGCATGTTTCACCGAGGTTGATAGAACAGTAAATCAAGAGACTGGGAAAGCTTTCATCAAGATACATCACACCATTTCATATTTTGAAAGAGTCGGGTCGGTTTTATATCGGTTTCAATTACCTCAGAGGCACAAGGATATACACGAAGTCTTACAAAATTCACATTTTCAGTGTAACGTTTATGACCTATCTCTCATTTCTCAACCCAGGGAGGTTTAGTTCCAAGTAGATGCATCCTTATAGGAGCATCCTTTTCTTATTGTGGATCGTAGAATGAAGGTTCTTTGTGGCCAGTCTATTCTCTTAGTATGGGTGCTATGGAAACATTTCCAAGTGTAGGATGAGACCTAGGAGAGGAAGGCTGATACACGATCATAGTGATGGGAGTTTTTTCAGATATTTCTTCTCCACCCTTATAAGGGAAATTTGTGGAAGAATTTCTTTAAGTGGGAAGTTTGAAAGAACTTGATTCTTTCTTTAAGGTCTACATATTTTCGTTTTAGGTTGTACTTGAGAAACTATAGGAAAACATGTCAAGTACAAGCTGGAATACTATTACACAATGATACTAGGGGTTACACACCGTGTAATACTAGTACATGTCATGTAAGGATGTTAGCAGGGCTCATTTATGATGTGGAAGAGAAGTTAGTGAAGGAGGGAAATTTTGGCATATACATGTTGTGTATATAAAAGTACATGGAATGTATTTTTTATAATTTTCCAAAATGTGTAGTAGCCTCATATTTTGTCAGACGGACATAATGACTCACCTGGGTGTCATGAGAAGCAGCATTGGAGGAAGAATTTATTTCTGGTTGTCTATCTTAACTATGTTTCGATCACTATCAGATTCATTTGAACCCAATCGGTAAGCTCTCAATTCATCTTGAGCTGTTCTTCATGATTTTTTCCTCAATGAAGTCATAGGGCCTTGATCGTTTTACCTAATTTTTTATATCTGCTTATTTCTTCCTTGAATTAGAAGTTTACATTGGAAGAGGAGAGTCACATGAGGACAAGGTAGGAGGTATTGTGCCTTTCCCTCAATGCCAAGTTGTTTATATGTGTTTTAGTGATATTATCCCTTGTTTATGGTGTATCATTGAATGTAAATTGACCCTTTTTGTTTCTCAATGATGATTTGTTCATGGGTTAATTTAATTAAAGCATGTTTGATATTGTTTTGTTTGATTAAGGGCCACCCAGTGGCATTGTTTCTCTCAGATGAACATTGTTTATCCATTTGGATTTGGATGCTTATTGTCCTGCATTTGTTTCTATGACAACCCTACTTTCATTACAAACTTAAACATGATTTATTACATAAACTATTCACTTTATACAACATGGATGATCAAGAGTTATAGTGTCTTTGGGGCTTAGGATCATTATATAAGAACTTAAAACATGAAATAAAACATCTTTATTGAAAACTTTCTTTACATGACCACTACATTCCCTCGTACTTATCATTGCATGAGATAAGGACATGCATAAGAAAAGGGGTGAGCTTTAAAGCCCAGTAAGGTAAAAAACATGGAATACATTAGTATTACAATACATGTTAGAAAAAATCCATATCAATAGATCACAATAGAAACATGAAGATAAAGGCATGATAAAGCATGATAACCATAACATGGAAATGTGGCAACAACACTTAACATGGAATTAGCATGAGTCAAGGCTCATTGCACCTGGAGAATGAGTAAATACTCATTGCACATGAAGCACAAGTAAACCCTTGTTGTACTTGAATTAGTATGATTCAACACTCATTGCACATGATGTATCAAGATACTATACTATACCTAATGCATTGGAGCGCTATAAGGGCGCACCCTTCTTAAACATTTCATTTCATGCATAAGTGTGCCACATGAATCATAAAACATGGATTCATTAAACATAATCATTTATTCCATGATAAGGAATGTGGAATTCATAAATTAAACTTTATAATAAATATGTAAATGTGCATAATGGTGAATACTCTTGGTGGAGAAATGTGCATGGTATTCACAACACAAAGACATTGGCTTAGAAAATCAGTGCGATTTCGGCAGCGTAACGGCGTGACATAAGAATTCATAAAAATGGTTGATGAGAGAGAAAGGGGTGTCTCATAATATTGACATGAAATGGACAGTAATGGGGTCATATAGATACATGTCTAAACAATTGTAATGGAATTTATATTCATTATACAAAAGTATTGCTTGAATGTAAATGAAGAGAGAGAAGTTCCTTTCAGAATTTCGGCATAGTAACGGGTGTACATGGGAGGAATTTAATGAGAGATAAAGGGGTCTCCAATCATTCAAAAAATAATATGGAAGTATGGGGAAGGTGAGAAACCATACCCCATCATTTATAATTGAAATTAAAAGGGCATAACAATATTAAGAAAATTGGACAAAAAAGTGAATGGAAGAAAAACCCTTACTTAGAAGTGTGCTTCCAAAGGCTTGAGAGAGGCTTCTTGGGAGATTGGGGCACCTTGGGAGGATTCTAGAGAGAGTAGGGTAGAGGTTGGACGAACTAAAAATTCTTTTAGTGAGGAGGAAGTGGGAGCTTGGGTGGGTTTATATAGGAAAGGTGAGTGAATCTTTTATTATTTAGTTTTGGGACCCCTTACATTAAAATAATCCAAAACACAAGTCAGGTCATGGTTTTTTCCCATGGTTTTTGGAAAATGGGAGAGGAAAACAATATTTTATAAGGACAAAGTCAGAACTTCTTAAAATAATTGGGTAGCTTATGTGGAGGTAAGTCACACTCCCATGGAAAATAATTTAAAAAGACAAGATGTTTAATAAGTCTTGAGGGGTCCATTAATTCTTTGTAAAATAAGTCAATCAAACCCAAAATCACATTATTTTAATGGTAAAACATATATTTTCCGAAAATTAAAATTATAGTATTTTATTACATCACTATTGGGTCATTATGATGTCATAAAACACATTATATATTAAAACGGTATTTCATTTTTACCCAAAAATTTGACTGTCTCAAAAAATTATGAAAAATTCACCGTTGGATAATTTCAATATCCTGATTCCAGAAATAAAATTAATTTTATCTAAATAATTTTCTAAATATGTTAATTTTTACTTTTTAAAATAAAAACGACATTTATAGAAAATTCACGGGTTTTGATAAAAATGGATTTCAAACCTTAATAAAAATTACAATTTCATTCATAAAATTATAAGATAATTTATATTTAATAAAAAATAATTTAATAATAATAATAATATTTTATTAAAATATTATTTAATTCAAAAATACCTTAATTTAATAAAACAAAATTCTTAATTAAATAATAACTAAAAACACTATTTGTACTTTAAAAACTATTTACAACGTATCAATGATGAAAATAAATTATATTCATTATTATATACAAAAATAATGTACATGAACATAGTACTAGAGATTTGTTACATAACCCCTTAAAACAGCAGCATAAGACCTAAGGGTAAGGTGTGCGATGGTGACAGACTCTTGGGGTGGCTCAGATAACATCGCTTGAGTGGTAATCTCTATCAACTTCCACTTTTCCTGTAGAGGTTCCCGTTTGAGCTTGACATGATGAAGATCATCTTGGGCTTGTTCAAGAGCGAATCCCAAGGATGCCACCTCTTTTATGAGCTCCGACAGATGGGCTTCTTATGGAGAAATTCTACTGGATTAGGCCATTACTTCTTTTTTCTGAGTAAATTGGGTTTGTTAAAGCCTTATATTTGTACAAATCATGTGATCACTATTCAACTCCAACAAAAGTAACGGTCACAATTCTTAACATGAAACCAAAGAAGATTACATTTTATATAAACATTTCACATAAAGAGACATTTAATTATATCAAGAGGGATTTCCATTAATGAAACTTTGGGTCGTTACAATATTCCCCCCTTAAGAAATTTCACCCTCAAAATTTCCTTTTCCCACACTAAAACAGATGTGGGTAACTTAGCTTCATCATTTCCTCTGATTCCCAAGTTGCTTCTTCAAACTTTTGGTTTCACCACAACACCTTGACAAAGGGCATTGTCTTATTTTATAGAAATTTTTCTCTACGATCTAAGATCTTCACTGGTTGCTCCTCATAAGAAAGATCATCTTCCAACTGTACCACCTCAGAAGAGAGTACATGTGAAGGGTCTGGTATGTACTTCCTTAAGAGGGATACATGAAATACATAATGTACTTTGGCCATGGTAGGTAGAATTGTTGGTCGATAGGCCACATCCCTGACACGATCAAGAATCTCGAAGGGTTCGATGTACCTTGGACTTAACTTCCCTTTCTTTCCAAACCTCGTGTCCTTCTTCCATGGAGATATGCATAAAAAACCATGTCTCCAACTTTAAACTCAAGGACTCATCTATGATTATCTGCATAACTTTTCTATCGACTCTGGGCTACCTTGATATGTTGTTAAATGGTTTTTACCTTCTCCACCATTTCTTTGACCATTTATGGTCCAAGAAGCTTACGTTCACCGACCTCATCCCAACATGTTGGTGTTTTGCACCTTTTCCCATATAGGGCTTCATAAGGTTCCATTTGGATGCTCGAGTGGAAACTGTTATTATAAGAGAACTCAACTAGTGGATGGTTTTGATCACATCCTCCTTTAAAGTCCATTGAGCACGCTCTCAACATGTCCTCAAGTGTTTGGATAGTCTGCTCTGATTGGCCATCAGTTTGAGGATGATAGGATGTACAGAAGTTCATTTCAGTATTCATAGCATGTTGAAGACTCTTCCAAAACTTAGAGGTGAATCTTGGATCTCAGTCAGACACAATAAATAGTGTCACTCCATCCAGCCTTACCAATTCCTTGATATATATCCCTACCAGTTGATCCAATGAGAAATACTCCCGAATAGCAATGAAGTGTGTAGTCTTTGTAAGACGATCCACCATAATCTAGATTGCATTACTACCTTTAGATGTCCTCGGAAGTCCGGTGACAAAGACCATGGTGATGTTCTCCCATTTCCATTCTGGTATGGGAAATGGCTACATCATCCCCTTATACTTATGCCTATTTGCCTTCACTTGTTGGAACACCAGGCACTTTGATGTATATTTAGTGATCTCCTTTTTCATATTATCCCACCAAAATTTTTCTTGGAGATCTCGATACATCTTTGTGCTCCCTGGGTGATTAGAGAAATTTAAACTATGTGCATCATCCAAAAGTTCCTTCTTCAGCTCCAGACTTTATGGAACACATAGTATTTTCCCAAATCACACAATTCCTTCTTCATTAACATTAAACTCCGAGGATTTCCATTTTTTTATAGCTTCCACTTTTTCCTTAATTCCCACATTATCCTTTTTAGCATCCTTTAACCTTTCCAAAAGGGATGGTTGAGCAATCATTTGTGAAAGGATTGATGATGTTCCCTTCTTTATGATTCCCATTTCTATCTTCATCAAGTCTAAGAAGATTGGATCCTTCTCAATTCTCTTCATTGATAGAATCATTGGGTCCTTTCTACTTAGGGCATCTGCCACCTTGTTTGCTTTCCTAGGGTGGTAATGTATTGAACAGTCATAATCCCTGATGAGATCTATCCATATTATCTAGTTCATGTTAAGATCTTTCTGTGTGAATATATTTTTAAGACTCTTGTGGTCAGTATATATCTCACATTTCTCCCCATAGAGATAATGCCGCCAGATTTTCAAGGCAAACATCATCGCCACCAACTCCAGATCATACGTTGGATAGTTTTGCTCATGGATTTTCAACTGACTTGAGGCATATGATATCACTTTATCATTCTACATCAGCACACAACCTAAGCCATTCTTCGAAGCATCACTGAATACCACAAAAATTCCCCCACTTGTGGGTAAAGTGAGCATGGGCGTAGTGATAAGCCTCCTTTTCAAATCCTTTAAACTTTCTTTGCATTCATCACTCTAAGAAAACTTTACTCCCTTTCGAGTTATCTTGATAAGAGGGTTGGACAATCGTGCGAAATTTCTCACAAATCGTCGATAATATCCAGCTAACCCCAAGAATCTATGGATATCTGTTACCGATGTTGGCCTTGTCCATCCCTCAATTGCATCTGTTTTGGAGGGATCCATAGATATCCCATTTCTTGTGATGATATGGCCCAAGAATGATACCTCCTTCAACCAAAACTCTCACTTGTTGTAATTTTCAAAGAGATCCTCCTTGCGCAAAGTCTCTAGTACAGTTCTTAAATGCTCCTCATGATCCTCCCTGGTTTTGGAGTATATTAGAATATCATATATAAATACTACCAAAAATTTGTCGAGGTAATCTCTAAAGACTCTACTCATCATGTCCATGAATATTTATGGATAATTAGTGAGTCTGAAAGGAATTACTATGAATTCATAGTGCCTGTATCTTGTACGAAAAGCAGTCTTGGGGACATCTTCCTTATTAACCCTTACTTGATAATATCCTGACCACAAATCTACCTTGGAGAAGTATTCTACTCCACGCAGCTGATCAAACAAGTCATCAATTCGTGAAAGATGATACTTGTTCTTTATCGTTATTTTTTTAAGTTCATGATAATCGATGAAAAGCCGCATTGACCCTTCCTTCTTCTTGACGAAGAGGACTGGTGCACCCCATGGTGAAGCACTTGGGCGTATAAACCCTTTATCCAAATTCTCCTATAGTTTTTTCTTCATCTCTTCAAGCTCCACAACTGCCATTCTATATGTACTCTTCGATATTGGTAGTGACCTTGGTATAAGTTCAATTGAGAATTCAACATCTCTTCTAGGAGGAAGACCAGGCAGTTCCTCGGGAAACACTTCAGTGAATTACCTCACAATAGGCATTTCTTCAAGGATGGTTTCTTCCTTGGACTCAATCATCTGATCCAGATATGCGTGCTCATAGGGCAGTAATATCCATGCTTGAGATGATGGAGCTAAAGGAGATTCATCTTCCCCCTTACACTTGAAAAGAATCAAGGGTCGATTCTCCATATGGAGTGTGATTTCCCTCTCCAGACAATTTATGTTGGCTCTATATAAGGAAATCCAATTCATGCCAAGAATTGCATCAAATTACACCAGAGGTAGTCTGACGAGGTTCACTGGGAAATTTAATCCACAGATTATAATAGGGTAGGACTTATATTCATGGGATGCACTGATTGCCCAATTTTCGGTACTCACCGAAATCTTCACTTCCATGATTTGTGGTGGTGCTGGGATTGTTCTACTAAACTTTACAGATATAAAAGAATACGTAGAACCTGAATCAAAAATTATGTTCGCTATTCTTGAATGAATTACTAGCGTACCTATTACCACTTCATTATCGGGGTTCACTTCCGTAGAAGTGATGGAAAAAGCTCTTCCCTGCTACCTTGGAGGTTGTTGGTTGCCTCCTAAAACCCTTGGATTAGGTCACTAATTTTCAAAATGCCTCAGTTCTTTGCAGTTGTAGCAATGAAAAACACGTTGAGGTTCGAAGGGAGTGTTCCTCTCCTCTGTCATGGTCGCAGGTCTTTCTTGCCGACAGTTAACAGCTAGGTTCCCTTCTCTTCCACACCTAAAGAATTTCCTCATCACCTTGAGGCAATTTCCAGGGTGCTTCTTTCTGCACTTTTGGAAAGTGGGGTGCTGGATCTTCATAGCACCGGTGGATTTATCCATCAGATCTCCAGCATGGAAGTCCACCTTACGCTTCTTGTCCCCATGATAACCTTGTGATTCCCCAATCTCTATTTCTACATTGAGGACACATCAGACAATTTCCTCATAGTTTTCGAAGTCACGGATCTCTAATGTGTTCTGTAGGCTAGGCTTCAGCCCACCAAAGAAGTGTTCAACCTTGCATTCGGGGGTAATGACAAAGCTGGAAGCATATCATGCAAGCCTTGTGAATTTTTCCTCGTACGCTCCAATAGATTCTTCATCTTTTTTCTTGAGGTAAAGGAAGTCCCTTTCCATCTTAATCCGGAGGGTGTGCGGAAAATATTTATCAAAAAACATCTTCTGGAAATCCTTCCATTCCAACGCCTCGATCTCCTCCTCAGCCTTCGTATTTTTGATCAAAATCCACCATTGATCAGCTTCACCCTCCATATGATAAGCGGCCAGGAGAACCTTCCCTTGTTCAGAACATTGAAGGATGGAGAAGATCTCTTCAATGGAGTTTATCCATTGTTCAGCAATCATGGGATCTAATGATCCACTAAAAGTAGGAGGCCTTTGTCTCATGAAGCTCTCGATAGTGACTTGTTATTTTTTAGGGAGGTTTGTACATTCCTCTTGACCCATGTTTCTATTAAAATCTTGAGTTATCTAAGAGATAAGTGTTACAAAGTTCGTGATTCCCACTCCCATTAGATTGGGCATCTCATTAGTATAGTTTTCACATTGATCTTCACATCGGTTGTCAGCCCGAGTACTACTATTACCGGCCATTGGATCGAATAAAAGGAATGTTAGGGGGTAACACATAAAGGGTAATCCGAAGACAAAAGTTCATGAATTATAAATAAACTTTTATTTCCTTAACTCATGAGTCTATAGGCTTAAATCTAGGCTTTTCATGATCTACTTTCTAACATATATTCATACGGGCATTTTTTTTAAATTCCCTTAATAAGGGTTCATACTAAGCTTGTGAATTTATCAAAACATATCCCCTGGGAGTGTCCTAACAAAGAGTGCAGCAAGTCTCGTTTTCGTGCACCAGTCACATTTGAGTCTAGATCAAAGCAGTGTTTTCGGGTTTTTCCCCTAGGATACATCTGTTCCATAGCCGCCTCTACCTGCTCGTATCTAGACAGGGATGTATTTTCTTGATAAACCACTCACTCAGTACTTATAAAAACTTAGGGATGTTTTTATTATAATTATTCCTGTCTCTAAGGATTTACTAGGGTTTTCTAATCCTAATCCCAAAAATAACTAAATCTATCCTCTAATACCAACTATGACAACCCTACTTCTATTACAAACTTAAGCATGATTTATTACATAAAACATCACTTGATACAATAAGATGATTGAGAGGTTTAGTGTATTTGGGGATTTGGATCATTACATAAAAACATAAAACATGAAATACAACATCTTTATTGAAAACTTCCTTTACATGACCTCTACATTCCCTCGTACTTAGCATTGCATGGGATAACCAGAGGACATGCATAAGAAAAGGCTGAGCTATAAAGCCCAGTAAGGGAATACACATGTAATAACATGAGGAGTAAAATACATGTTATACATTATGAATATCAATAGATAACAAGGGAAACATAAACATAAAGGCATGACAAAGCATGATAATCATAACATGGAATTGTGGTAACAACACTTAACATGGAATTAGCATGAGCCAAGGCTCATTGCACATGGAGCATGAGTAAACCCTCATTGGAAATGAAGCACGAGTAAACCCTCCTTGCACTATAATTAGCATGAGTCAACACTCATTGCACATGATGTATCATGATACTATACTTTACCCAATGCATTGGAGCGCTATAAGGGCGCACCCTTCTTAAACATTTCATTTCATGCATAAGTGTGCCACATGGATCATAAAACATGGATTCATAAAACATAATCATTTATTCCATGATAAAGTAATGTGGAATTCATACATGAAACTTTATAATAAATAAGTAAATGTGCATAAAGGTGAATACCCTTGATAGAGAAACGGGCATCGTATTCACTACACAATGGAATTGTCTTAGAAAATCGGTGTGATTTCGGCAGCGTAACGACGTGACATAAGAATTCATAAAAATGGTTGATGAGAGATAAAGGGGTGTCTCATCATATTTAAATTAAATGGACAATAAGGGTGTCATATAGATACATGTCCAAACAATTGTAATGGAATTTATATTCATGATACAAAAATATTGCTTGAATGTAAATGAAGAGAAAGAAGTTCCTTTCGGAATTTCAGCATAATAACGGGTGTACATGGGAGGCATTTAATGAGAGAGAAAGGGATCTCCCATAATTAAAAGAATAATAGGGCAATATGGGGGAGGTTCTAAACCATACCCCATCATTTATAATTGAAATTAAAAGGTCATAACAATATTAAGAAAATTGGATAAAAAAGTGAAAGGAAGAAAAACCCTTACTCGGAAGTGTGCTTCCAAAGGCTTGAGAGAGGATTGAGAGAGGCTTCTTGGGAGCTTGGGGCACCTAGGGAGGATTCTAGAGAGATTAGGGTAGAGGTTGGACGAACTCCAAAAGCTTTTAGTTTGGAGGAAGTGGGAGCATGGGTGGGTTTATATAGGAAAGGTGAGTGAATTCTTTATTATTTAGGTTTGGGACCCCGTACATTAAACTAATCCAAACCACAAATCAGATCATAGTTTTTTCCCATGGTTTTTGTAAAATGGGAGAGGAAAAAATATTCTATAAGGCCAAATTCCGAACTTCTTAAAATAATGGGGTAGATTATGTGGATGTGAGTCACACTCCCATGGAAAATAATTTAAAAAGACAAGATGTTTAATAAGTCTTGAGGGGTCCATTAATGCTTAGTAAAATAAGTCAAAAAAACCCAAAATCACATTATTTTAATGGTAAAACATATATTGTCCGAACATAAATCCTATAGTATTTTATTACATCACTATTGGGTAATTATGATTTCATAAAACACATTATATATTTAAACAGTATTTAATTTTTACCCAAAAATTTGACTGTCTCAGAAAATTATGAAAAATTCACCATTGGATAATTTCAACATCCTGATTCCAGAAATAACATTTATTTTATCTAAATAATTTTCAAAATATTCTAATTTTTACTTTTTAAAATAAAAAATGACATTTATCAAAAATTCACGGGTTTTGACAAAAATGGCTTTCAAACCTTAATAAAAATTACAATTGCATTCATAAAATTATAAGACCATTTATATTTAATAAAAATTAATTTAATAATAATAATAATATTTTATTAAAATATTATTTAATTCAAAAATCCCTTAATTTAATAAAATATAATTCTTAATTAAATAATAACTAAAGACACTATTTGTACTTTATAAACTATTTACAATGTATCAATAATGACAAGAAATTATATTCATTATTATATACAAAAATAATGTACATGAACATAGTACTAGGTATTTGTTACATAACCCCTTAAAACAGCCGCAAAAGACCTAAGGGTAAGGTGTGCGATGGTGACAGAATCTTGGGGTGGCTCAGATAACATCGCTCGAGTAGTAATCACTATCAACTTCCACTTTTCCCGTAGACGATCCCTTTTGAGCTTGACATGATGAAGCTCAGCTTGGTCTTGGTCCAGAGCGAAGCCCAAGGACACCACCTCTTTTCCGAGCTCCGACAAATGGGCTTCGTATGGAGCAATTCTACTAGATGAGGCCATCGCTTCTTTTGTATAAGTAAATTGGTTTTGTTAAAGCCTTATATTTATACTATTTATACTAATCATGTGATCACTATTCAACAGCTATAAAAGTAACGGTCTCAATTCTTAACATAAAACCAAAGAAGTTGACATTTTATATAAACATTTTACACAAATAGACATTTAATTAGATCAAGAGGGATTTCCATTAATGAAACTTTGGGTCGTTACAGTTTCCGTTTTTAGGATTTTTTAAAATGAAATTGGCTAATTTAATGTTTCACATAAAAGATGAAAATTTCTTAAACATTATGATAGTTTAATTAACATGTTTTCTTATTATATATAAACTTCCCATGTGGGTATATTTGTTTAAGACTTGTAAATATTAGATTACATATTAGGATTATGATATGGATTACCCATTTGAGTATATTTGTTATGCCTAGTAATGGTTACATTACTTGATAGGGTTATGACATGATTTTTTCCCACATGATTTGTTAATTTTTTTAATTATGTAATAGTATAATTTACATGTGTTTTGTTTTCATGCTGAAATGCGGATATATTGGGATCGTCCCTAATTGAAACATGTTGAAATGCTTATATACCAGGTTTTGACCCTGACACGTGCTGAAATACTGATATATTAGGCTTGTACAAAATTGAAACATGAAGAAATTATTATATATTTTGTTTTACCCTTACACAAGCTGAAATAATGATATATCCATATTGTACCTATTTGAAATATTCTGAAGTTATTATACATCAGGCTTGGCCTTGAGACATATTGACATAGAATGACTTATGATGCATTTTTCAATCCAAAGCAGAAGCTTGGATTCATACTTCAATTCTTTTGGTTTTGATAGCCTACGGAGGCATTTGTTGTGCTTAATTTATACAGGGTATTGGCAGGCTTAGTCTGAATATCAATACTTATAAAATTAAAAATAATTGAATTAATTAAAGAACATGAGATGAATGTAAAATAATGATAGTGCTTGTAGGATAGTTTACTTTTGAGTACTTCGTAGTTATTTCTTTCACTATTGTACACAATTGTTGCATATACTCACTAACATATTGGAAGAGATCATGGGTGGTTTCCTACTGGGAATTATTTATCCCACCCTATTTGGGTCATATTTTTGGTCCCTAACAGAATATATTTTTGTACGTGTCTATAAGGGAATATTCCCTTCTACATGTACTTATATTGTTGTTGGGATTAGGATATCATGGGACTAAGATGAGGCTTATGATGCTTCTACATTTTCTTTTTTATTTATGCACCTTGGAATTGTATATTGTATTTGAGTATAGTGTATCTTGTTTTGGTTTCTTTCCTATAAAATGTGACACGCCGAATCATATTTTGAGTGGAGTTATATCTGGTTATTTATCTTATCAGTCTTCAACTGTTTATTTTAGTTTGTATGTAGTTTACTATTTCTAAAATTGTATTAATATTGATTTCTTTGTGTTACACTCTTCCAATGGGAGCATAGTTTCCCCACTATCACACCCTAGTCCCTATCTTCTCGTCGGCAGCCACTGGTTTTTAGGGAAATGCGCTTGAGGTCATGTTGCCAACCAGTTACCGGGAACCAATTGAGTGGAATCTAGAACTAGGACCTTATATCTTTCTTCTCATAGGAAAAATCAGGTCTCATCAGCTTCCACTCTAAAACTTCATCCCATCATGTCAGATTCCAACACTACTTTCCATACTAGGCCTTATAAGGTGTCATTTGAATGCAATAATGGAAAGTATTGTTATATGAGAAATCTACTAGGGGAAGGTGTTGATACCAGCATTCTTATAAATCTATTTAAAAAGGCCATACCATATCATATATAGTTTGGAAGGTTATTTCAGTCTGACAATCTATATGAGGCTCATAAGAAATACTAAAACTAAGTTCTATATCCAATGATTTCTGATGTATTATCAACAACCTTGAGGTGATCCATGAATCTCAATCAGATACAATAGTGAGTGTCACTTTATGTAATCTTACCACTTCCTATGTGTATATATTAGTGAGTTGGTCAATAGATAAATCTTCATTGATTGTAATGAATTGTGTTGAATTTTTAAGGTGATAAAATACCACCCTAAGGGTGTTATTACCTTTAGGTGTCCTTAGAATTTGTGATAATAAATCTATAGTTATATTTTCCCATTTCTGTACTGGTATGGTAACTTTTTTCATCATGCCCATATACTTTTTTTATCCTTGACTTGTTGGAAATCCAAGAATTAGGATACAAATATCACAATCTCCCTCTTCATGTTATCCCACCAGAATATTTTCTGTAGATACTAATATATCTTAGTGTATCCATGATGAATACATAAGTACAAGTTATTTGCATTATCTAGAAGCTCCTTCTTCAGAACTAGTTTTTATGGGACACTTATCTAAGTTCAAAACCTTAAAACTCTATCTTCATCAAAGTTTACCTTCAGAATATTCACAACCTTTTCTATGGAACCTCATCATCTTTATTAACATATAAGATTCTATCAATCATGGATGGTTGATACTTTATTTGTGAAAGTTACGATGAAGATCATTTTACTCTAACCATTTTTATTATTTTCAAGTCTAGTTATATTTCATCCTTCTCAATTCTCATGATCGATACAATTTTTGAATACTTTATACTTAGAGCATCGGTCATATTATTTAATTTACAAGGATGATCATGGATCAAGCAATCATAGTCATTGACAAGATCTAACAATATTCATTGGTGAATTTTAAGGACCTTCTGTGTGAATATATATTTTCATTTTTTGTGATCTGTATATATTTGACACTTCTCCCCCATAGAGATAATCTCACCCGATCATCAATAAAAATGTAATTGATTCCAACTCCAGATCATGTGTTGGACAATTATTCTCATTAAATTTCAACTAAATTGAGGCATAGGTTATCACCTTATCATTCTACATTAGTGAACATCCCAAACCCTTCGTTAAAGCATCACTGTAAAACATAAAAAAGTTCCCCACTTGAGGGAAGTGCAAGTACTAGTGCAGTGATGGGCCTATTTTCCAACTCTTTAAATATCCCTTTATATTCACTAGTCCATAAAAATTTAACTCCCTTCTATTCTAGCGTGGTAAGTGAGTTTTAAAATCACAAAAAAAATCACAAATCATCAATAATACCCAGATAATCTATGGAAATTATGGATATCTACTATTGGTGTTAGTCTATACTAGTAATAAATTTTCCTTATAATATATGGGTCCACGTATATCCCTTTTCTGCTGATAATATACCCAAATAATGATACTTATTTTATCCAAAACTTGCATTTACTGTACTTTTCATATATCTTCTCCTTTAATAAATCCCTTAGCACAGTATTTAAATGATCCTTCATTATTATAGAGTAAATAAGAATATCATATATAAAGACTACCACAAATTTCTTAGGGTAATATCTAAAGACTATATTCATCAAGTCTATAAAGATTGGTAGAGCAGTGGTGCATCCAAAAGGCATTTCTATGAACTCATTGTACCCATACCTTGTTCTAAAGACAGTTTTGGGAATCTCAACCTTCTTCACCCTTAAATAGTGATATCCTCACAGAAGATCCACCTTATAGAAATACTGAGATACACGTAGTTGATCAAACAAGTTTTCTATGTATGTAAGGGGATAGTTTTTCTTCATAATTATTTTTTTAGTTCACAAAAATCAATACATAGGTGAATTGACCCATCATTCTTCTTGAAAAAGAGTACTGATGCACCCCCCGGTAAAGCCCTCAGGAATAAAAAACCCATTTCAAAATTATCTTATAACTACTTATTCAGTTCTTCTAACTCAATAGTGGTTATTCTATAAGGATTATTATATATGGGTAGAGATCCAAGTATAAGTTTGATTGAGAAGGTCGTGTACT
Organism: Viscum album; assembly: GCA_963277665.1. Lineage (NCBI taxonomy): Eukaryota > Viridiplantae > Streptophyta > Magnoliopsida > Santalales > Viscaceae > Viscum > Viscum album. The sequence goes on along the minus strand of OY728152.1, from coordinate 1,664,182,877 downwards.
AGGATACCCCAAGTCAATCCCAAAACTCCGTGTTGGAGTTTTCACTATTATGTACATCTGTGCCAGAGTCTCCTCTACCAACTCGTATCTAGACAGGGATGTATTGCATGGAAAACTCACAAAATCTATACATTACCAAAATTCTAGGAGGTTCTTCTATACTAATCCTCAAATTCTATCTTAGGGTAATGTTCTCAAATCAGAGTTTTTATAAATCTAGTTTCCAAGGTTTGTACTAAAATTCCTCTGATACCAACTATAACACCCAGACCCCAGTTACTCAGAGTCAGTGAATTATTAAATAACATTGGTATGATATAAGAAATCATGTCCAAAAATACTGATCATTTTAGTTGACTTGGATGTACTAGATACACAAATTATTTTTTCATTATATAATGAATAAAAAACAACATTGTTTCTCTTCATTATCCAAGGTTGTTTATACATGAGTATTTACTGGGACCTCTTTTTCACCCACATCCTTGTTTCTTAAAAATTTATTTCAAAACATTTTTACTATTTCTTAGACTATGGATTAAATTCATTTATAGCCTTGTTTGACTTTTTATTGAATTCTTATAAAGGAATCTTTGCATCATTTTCCAAACAAGGTCCTTTAGGACCTTTTTGACAAAAATTTAAAAAAAATAATGTTTTTTAACTTATACGGCGAGTGCAGATATTTTCTTCCATTATAACACCTTAGAAGCATCCCTTACAATCTTATAAGAATATTTTCAAAATAAATGTTTTCTATTATAATTATGTGCCTTTTAAATGATTTCAAAATAGAGAGATATATTTCTATCAAATAGCTTTTATTTTATTTATGTCAACATCCTTTGATGGATTTTACACTTGTTTGAAGTTGATTTATTATGATACAACCTTCAATAATGTATTGAAGGTTTTTTGATATGTTTGACTATGTATGTGTTATTTTTATACCATTCATGTTTTATAGTAAAACTATTAAAATTTCATATGCTAGTTTTAATACGAATGTTTATGTTATGTTTCAACCTTTTCATATTAGGAATGCATTGGAATTAGTAAGTGAAGGGTGGAGCCTGCTATAGCTCCTTGATGCATCGGTAGGTCTCATGATACAAACTAGTGTCTTTCCACAAGGCCTTGACAAAATCTTATTTGTAGTCTTGGCATGAGGCCTTGACTATGTGGTTATGATGTCCAACATTATGCATTCCATCATTTTAAAATTGGCTATTGATATTACATGTGATTATTCGACTAGTAGAATTTCTATGTGAATAAGTAAATGGAATTATTTGATTTATATATTCCATATTATGTAGAATTTTAAGTTTAAAAGGCTTATGTTTTAGTCTTATTAATTGCCTTAAATGTTTATGCTTATTTATGAAAGTTTCTACTATATTGTAATCCTTACTAAGCATCTGAGCTCACCCCATTCTTATGTTTTATTTTTCCCAAGATATGAATAATTGTATTATGACTTACCTATAGAGATAGGATAAGGGAAATGAGTGTGTTCTATAGAGACCCAATGTTGTTTTTTATTCATAATGTAAAGTAAAACTTATGTATGTATCTATTACTTCCAATGATACTAAACCGATTAGTATTTCGGTACATGATTTCTTGTATCATGCCAATGTTATGTAATAACGCACTAACTCTGGGTAACTGGGTTCGGGGTGTTACAGTGGTTATTAGAGAAGGTTTAGTACAAACCTTGGAAACTAGATTTATAAAAACTCTAATTAGAGAACAATACCCTAAGATAGACTTTGAGTATTAGTATATAAGAACTTATTAGAATTTTTGTTATGTAGATATTTTGTGAGTTTTCCAATAAATACATCCCTATCTAGATAAGAGCAAGTAGTGGTGGCTCTAGCACAGATGTACCTATGAGTGAAAACTCCGACAAAGTGTTTCGATCTTGACCTGGGGTATCCTAGTACATGGAAATGGTGCTTACTGCACTCTTGGTTACAACACTATCAGGGGATATTCTTAAGATAAATCACATTTTCATTACAAACAATTATGAAGGATTTATGAGTAAATAACTTCTCAAAGAAAACATTTTTATAAATATAGATTATATCCATAAACTTTTCAATTTATGTTAAGTGTTTTACAGGTTTGAAATTATGTATATTGATTCCTAAACTAATGTAGTGTATGTCATTATTTAGAAATGGATCCTAGTGGAAGGAATGGAAACTATATCAATGCACGTAATCCATGTAAGTATTTCCCTCCTACTCAAGAAAATTATAGTGGTGCTGGTGGTGCAACCGGTGTTGAGCAACTTATTACCATATTGGGAAAACTCACTCAGGTTATGAATAATAACATTACCCGTATGGAGCACCTTGATCCACAACATGGAGGATCAATATTAGACTACTTCATGAGGAAACAACCACCAATATTCAATGGGACCACAAATCCATTTGTAGCTGAGAAATGGATAAGTTATTTGGAGAAAATATTTCATGCTTTGGGATGTAGCGAAAGGGAAATAGTTTTCATGGAAGTTTATCACCTCACGGGAGATGCAGATCAATGTTTTTAATTAATTCAAAACACAAAGGAGGATGAAGAAGTATCAAATATGTAATGGAGGGAGTTTAAAGAACTTTTCTTATAAAAATACATACCTTGTGACAATCGAGCATATATAGAAAGACAATTTCTCAGTCTGATGCAAAAGAAAGATGAGAATGTCCCAAAGTATGAGGATAACTTTACAATGATATCAATGGATGCAGTAGATAATATATGTAACCCAAGGAGTAAGATCGATCAATTATTGGATGGGTTAAAAACATTTCTCCTTCAAGAATTGGTCTCACAATCCTACTCATAGTATGAATATATTTTCTCATGTTCTATGAAGATAGAAAAGGAATTATCTATGTTTTATGACTTTAAAGAAAAGAAAGAGAAGAAGAGATCTGATGAACACTATAGAAATGGAAATAAGGGGAAGAAAGGAAAAGCTGAATTTCCTTCCTAAAGTAAATATAGGAAGAAACACCATGGTATTTTCCTGAAGGGAATGAGAGTCTGTTATAGGTATGGTGAAAAAGGACACCAAAATTGTGATTGTAAGGGAAAGAAAGAGGTTGTCAATGTTGAATGAAACAATTGTAGAAAATGGGGAATTATGCAAATTAATGTCCTAAGTGTCAGGGAAACTTACCTTAGAAAAGGACAAGGGAGAAAGGTCAAGCTTATTAGATCACTACTGCTAAGGTTTAAGCTCCAAATGACGTTGTGGAAGGTAATTTAATGGTTTCCCCAAATTTACGCAATTCTTTATTTAATTCTAGATCATCGCATTGTTTCATATCTTCCTAGTTTTCGAAGAAAATTAGATATTTTGGATTTGATTTAACAATGGAGTTGTTAGTCAAAACTCCTAAGGGAAGTATCATTGCAACAATGTTTTGTGAATCAGTTCCAATTAGGGAATATAAATGTTCTTTATATGATGATCTCATCATCATACCCATGATTGAATTTTATATAATCCTCGGTATGGATTGGATTTCGGACCATGATGTGAAAATTTATTGTAAGAAGGAGGTTAAAAATTTTGATGATGATAAAGAGTACCTTATCTTTAGAGCAGAAACATCACCATCTGATTCTTATCTAGATCCACCCCTAGTAACTCTACAAAATTAAATTATTAGGGAGGAAGATAGTGAAATAAATATAGGTGGGGAAAGGAATGTTCAAATAGAGAATATACCTATTGTGAAAGAATATGTTGATGTTTTTCTAAAGGATTTACATGTACATCCTCCAGAATGAGAAATTGAGTTTTTCATTGATTTATTTTCTGGTTCAAGGCTCATATCAAAGACCCCATATAGAATGGCCATTGTGGAATTAGTGGAAGTAATGAAACAACTAGAATAATTGAGTAATAAAGGATTTATTCACCCTAGTTTTTCTCTATGGGGAGCCCCTATTCTTTTTGTTAAGAAGAAAGATAGATCTATGAGGTTGTGCATTGACTACAGGGAGATCAATGCTATAATAATAAATAACAAGTATCTTCTACCTCGCATTGATGATTTATTCGATCAACTTCATGGAGATCAATACTTTTCAAAGATTGACCTTCGATTTGGATATTATCAGCTATGTGTGAAGATGGAAGACATTCTGAAAATAGCATTTTGAACTAGGTACGGGCATTATGAGTTTACAGTAATGCCTTTTGGACTGACTAATGAACCCTTTGTTTTAATGGATCTAATGAATAGAGTTTTCAAGGAATATCTTGATGACTTTTTAGTGGTATTTATTAATGATATCCTAGTATACTCAAAAATCTATAAAGATCCTAAAAATAACTTGTGAACTACTCTAAAAACCCTTACAAGAAGCATCAACACTTTTTCAAATGGTCACCAAACCATCTTTAATAGAAAGGACAAAAAGTTCTCAGACTGATGATGAGGAGTTTTAAAATAAAATTAAAGTTTTGAATGAAGGGATATTTATTTAATTCATATATAAAGATGGAATTTTGAAATTTGGGAAGATAATTTGTGTTCCTAACATACCTGATCTAAAAAGGGAGTTGTTGGATGATGCTTATATATTCAATTTCCCTTTACACCCTTGTAGCACTAATATGTATAGAGATTTTAAGGAACATTTTTGGAGGGAAAACATGAGGAGGAAGATTTTTGATTATGTGTCAAGATGTATGGTTTTTCAAAAGGTGAAGTCTAGAAGACAACATCCTATAGGATTCATGCAACCTATTTCCATACCTGAGTGGAATTGGAATGATATTATGATGGACTTTGTCATGGGGCTACCAATGACGCCAAGAAGGAATGATGCAATATGGGTAATTGTTAATTGTCTTACCAAGTTAGCACATTTTCTTGAAATAAGAGAATATTTACCACTTGAACGTCTAGAAAAACTATATATTAATGAAGTTTGAAGAATTCATGGAGTACCCCTATCTATTGTGTATGATCTTGATCCCCATTTTACATCAAGATTCTGTAAAAGTATTCAGAAGGCCTTGGATACCAAACTACATTTGAGCACTACCTACCACCCTCAATCTGATGGACAATCATAATGGACTATTCAAACCTTAGATGACATGTTCAGATCTTTCTCACTTGACTTTCAAGGTATCTCACATCAATATTTACCTATGATATAATTTTTCTATAACAATAGCTTCCATTCAAGTATTCAGATGACACCATATGAAGCGCATTTATAAAGAGAGGTCTCACATCAACATATTGGGATGATGTTGGTGAAATAAAACTCGTAGTCCCAGAACATGTTGAGGAAACAATGGAAAATGTGAATATTATCCAAAAACACATCAAAGCAGCTCAAAGTAGGAAAAAGTGCTATGCCGATAACCGAAGGAAAGATTTGGAAATCTAAGTAGGAGATCATGTTTTCTAGAAGGTATCTCCATGGAAAGGTGTTGTACGATTTGGTAAGAAGTTAAAATTAAGTCCCATGTACATTGGACCTCTTGAAATTCTAGAAATAATTGGAGTTGTAGCTTATCATTTGGAAATGCCTCTATGTCTCTCCAAAGTTCAAGATGTGTTCCACGTATCACTCTTGAGAAAATACATGCCTAACCCATTCATGTAATCACCTATCAAAAAAAAGAACCACAACCTGATTTGTCTTAATGTGAAGAGGCTGTTAAGATTCTTGATACCAGAGAACAAGTGATGAGAAACTAGATGACTCATCTAGCAAATGTACTATGGAGAAACCATAAGATGGAAGAGGAAATGTGGGAACTCGGGGAACTTATGATGAAGAACCACTCAAATCTTTTTATGCAGTAATATTCTAGAAATTTCTAGGATGGAATTATTTTAAGGAGGGAAAAATGTAACACCCCAAGCTTCCACAGTATTCTTCTCTTTTAATAATGAAATAGCTTGCGTTGTACGCAACTTCGAGTTCTAACACACCACGACCAACCAAACTAGCCATTATGAATATTAATACCCATATTTTGAAATTTTATAAATTTTGTTTATAAAAACGGACTTCATTTTTTGATTTGTAATATCAAAATTATCTTCAGGTTAATTTTTGGTATTTTTTTGAAAACTTTCAATTTTCGATGAATAGTGAAAAAAATTGCGTTGTTGTTTAAAACTGACTTTTATTTAAATAATTTTTTATTTTACATAAATTTATTTTAGGTAAAAATAGATACATAAAACCTATATATGTTCAACTTAATTCGTTGGAATCATTTTATAAAAATATTATATATATATAATTTTATTGATCTTTTTACCGTATTTTACCCACCTTCTAGGCGCATTTTCAAATTTGCATAAAAAATAATTTTACTGCATCTGTGAATTGAATTTCAAAAATATGAGAAACACAGTTTATATCAGTAAGTAAAACTTGGTTCAATAAGATGAAAATTATTTTTGGTGAATAGTGACTTTTGACATTTATTTACCACCGTTAAAAGTAAATAGGGTAATTAAAGGTAATAAATTATATTATCATTACCCAAACACATGTTCTAATTCTATTAGATAAGTTTATTTTGAAAAAAATCAACCATAATAATAAAATATGATCCTTTTGGTCCAAATGGATTAGATTAGGACATTCATTATTATTTTATTTAAAGAAGAGTTAAATGTGTTAAATTCAAATATTAATAACTAAAACTTTTTTAATATAGGGATATATGTAAGATATATTCGAATGTAAATATTAATTAGAAATATAAAAATATTAATTACATAATGGTATTTTATTTATTATTTTTAGACTTTAAATAATTAAATTTATTTATGAAACAATGACGATGCAGTAATTACCTTATTATTGAAAGATTAAAATAATTGATATTATAAAAATTAATATAATTGTAAATTGAGACTTTTTATGTATTCAGAGAATTTTATACGTTAATATGACATGTTAGATTTTATTAAATAAATTTTTTTCTAAGTGATAATGTTTTTATGTCTTTCACAAAAACAAAATACTAAATAGTGTCAAAATTGACATATTGAGTTTTTAAAAAAAATACTATATTATTAATTGATATAATATTCCTAAAAAACTAAGGTTATGTAAAAGGACTTATCTAATAATATATATGTCATTAATGAACCACTTTGTTTTCTCTTGTCATTTTATAGTAAGTTTATTAACCATGTAATATAAAAATACAAGAAGACATTGTAAAAGTTAAACTATTTAACTAAGAGTTAAATCTAAAAGATAAGGTTAATATGGTGTCCTAAACCTATCTAAAACCTAATGGTTGAGATTTGTTTGACCCATAATCACCTTATCCTTTAAATAAATCCTTTTTGAGCCATTATAAACTGAATATGATTTTATAATAAAATAATATTTTAATCTTTTCTAGAAGTGACCCTCGCATCTCTTATAAAAGGGTACTTCCCCTTATTTCAAAATAAAACCTCCAGAGCCATTTGTCTCAGCCAACACATGATCAAATATCCTCCCAACTACCCTAAATCCAACCGAGAATCCTTAATTTGGTCATAAGACAACCAAATGATCCCTTTTGATCAAATCAAAAGGAAGCACCCGAAAAAGATGTAATAATTTTACCACCTCTTTCAAAGTTTTTTTCTTCTTCCACTTCCCATTTCTTTGTTGTTTCCATACCAAAATAATAACTCAAGTACCTTATACATACTGTGATGTTATTATAAATATGTTAAAACCATATTTATTATTTTATCCATCCTATAAATGATAAAGTCACCATATATGCGTACGTACAGATTATCGTCACCATGAACGCGATGAGATTCATTCCCCATCATAACCATTAAAGAATATTTTTCATTTTATAATTGAAAATAATTTTTAAGAACATAATATCATTCTAGATATTAATCAAATACATCCTATCCATAATAAACATGGCTTATGTAACAAAGCATATAAAGAAAAACAAATTAGTTAACACCTGAAACAATGATACTACTGAAATATAATTAAAAAATTAATATTACAAGATCATATATGATATCATATTTATGAATGTGGTTATTGTATAATTTAATAACAATTATTTAACAATTATATATGAGTTTAAAGTACCCTAAATCAAGTAAATGTACAAGGTAAGAGTTAATTCTACAATCTCTCCATTATCCGAGGTTGTTTATATGTGAGTATCTACTGGGACCTCTTTATCATCCATGTCTGTGTTTCTTAAAAATTTATTTCAAAACATTTTATTATTTAATAGACTATGGTTTAAATTCATTTATATACTTTTTTGGATTTTATATATATTTTTAAAGTAATCTTTCCATTGTTTTCCAAACAAGGTTCTTTATGACCTTTTCAATAAAATTAAGGAAAGAATGTCTTTTTAAATTATACTTCCAGTGTGGCTATTTTCCACTGTTATAACACCTTATAAGCTTCCCTTTCAAACTTATAATAATATTTTCTAAATAAATGTTTTATTTTATAATTATGTGACTTTTAAATGATTTTAAAATAGAAATATATATTTCTCTAAAATAGTTTTGATTTCATTTATGTCAACATCCTTTGATGGATTTTACACTTATTTGAAGTTGGTTTATTATGATACAATCTTCCATATTGTATTGAAGGTTTTGTAATGTGTTTGACTATGGATGTGTTATTTTTATACCATTCATGGTTTATGGTTAAAGTATTAACATTTCGTATGCTATTTTTAATACAAATGTTAAGGTTATGTTTCAACCTTTTCATATGAGGAATTAATTGGACTTGGTAAGTGACAGGTGGAGCCTATTGTAGCTCCTTGATGCATCGGTAGGTCTCATGAGATAAACTAGTGTCTTTGCACAAGGCCTTGACAAAATCTTATTTTTAGTCTTGGCACGAGGCCATGACTATGTGGTTATTATGTCCAGCATTATGCATTCCATCATTATTAAATTGGGTATTGATTTTACATGTGATTATTAAACTAGTAGAATATCCATGTGAATAAGTAAATGGAATTATTTGATTTATATTTTCAATATTATGCTAAAGTTTAAGTTTAAAAGGCATGTGTTTTATTCTTATACATTTCCTTAACTTTTTATTCTTATTTATGAATGTTTTATCTATATTGTTATCTTTACTGAGCATCTGAGCTCACCCCTTTCTTATGTTTTATTTTTTATTGGATGTCAAGAATTATATTATGACTGACCTATAGGGATAGGCTAAGGTATATGATTGTGTTCTACCGAGACACAAAGTTGTTTTTTTAATTCATAATGTAATATAAAACTAATGTATGTATCTAGTACTTCCAAGGCTACTAAATTGATTGGCCTTTCGGGACATGATTTCTTGTATCATTCCAATGTAATGTAATAATGCACTAACTCTGGGTAATAGGGGTTGGGGCGTTACAAGAGTGATAGCCCTCAATTGAAAGTTGATGTTGGATTTATATAAGGATAGTAAATCCATGGCCAAATTAATATCAAACTTCACTAAAGTAATTATGAAAGATTTTCTAGAATATTAAGTCCACACACATTGAGTCTAGCTTACGTTACACACAATGTCAAGTTTGAATAAAACATGACTTACAATTAAGAAATTATTGTAAAATATGGTAGTTATCATCAAGATATTGGAATGAATTTTATAAATAGAATTAAAAAAATTATGAAAATATATTTTTAAAACATTTATATAAAATTACTTCTTTGGTGGCCAATTAATTAGAAATTAAAATAAAACATATTTTCGAAATCAAGTAAGTCCTTTTCTGATAAACTATTTGTATACACAAAAATATTTTTTACCTCCATAAATTAATAATTAAATTTTTGAAAATAATTCCAATGAAATTTATGTATTATATATTCAAAAAAAATATTTAACATTTGTCTTATGTGTTTCATATACAAGAGATAATAATAAATCTAATTTTATACTTAAAAAATGTATTTTTCTAAGAAGCAGTTTTGTCTCCATTTGGGCACTTATTTTAAAAATAATTTTTTTATTATTTTAGAATAAAATAAAAAAAAAGTTAGATATTGAAAAAAAATCAAAATTATCTTAGGGTTAATTTTTTTAGATTTTTCTTAAAAGATAAATTTTTTGAAGAATGGTGAAATATTCTAGTATTATTAAAAAAAATTAATTTATTTTAAATATTTTTAAAACATGAAAATTATTTTAATAAGTTTTTATAAGATAAATTAGTTCAGTTATATATCTAAAAATACAATATATTTATTTTTAATCATTTTCATATTATTTTTTTATATAATTTTTTTAAAACTTTTGAACATTTTCTCTTTGCAAACATACTTTCATGATGTGTTTGTGGGATTAATTTTAAGTTAAATTGGTCCAATAATGTGGATTTAATTTTTTAAAAATGGGTCATTTATTTTTAATCAGCATAATTAATATTTTATATTATGTTAATCTTAATTTTTTATCACAATTAATTGTAAAAACAGTAAAACGTACTTACTGTGGTTAAGATAGAAATGGGTTTACCATGGGTTAAACTAAAAATATAAGTGCTAGAAATGACCCAAAACTTTAACAACAGACATTTTCTATTTTAATTTAAACGTTATATCTTTTAGTATTAATAATGGATCATTTTTATCATTTTTTATGTAAAAAACATGGGTATACCTTTTTCTTCTTAAAAATTGTAAGTGTGCTTCTCACCTAACTTATAAAAGGTCACCCCCTATCCTCTCTTTTTCAAACTTCAAAAACAATTTTTTATGAGAAAATAAATACCCAAATCACTTCATTAATTCCATAATATCATCTTATATTCCTTATTTTTATCAGAAATCCAATCTAGGAATCCTTTTCGGGCAAACCCAAAGAAGTTTTCCGAATAAGAGGTAACACCCCTTATTGAGTATTTTATTTTATTTCTTCCTAAAACTCCTTAAATTATATTAAAATATGATGATATAATAATATTAGTATATTAAATAAATTAAAATTTTATTTTGTTAATGGGATAACTTAAATCATTCTCCACTTCCATCAAATGTGTTACAATATCATCAGTCATGTGTACAATGGACTACCACCTTGAAAACTGATGTCATTCCGATTTCCATTACCCACTCTAAAAGTTTGATATAATGATAGATTTATTATTTATTTAGGATATATGTGTTATTATTGTGATTTAAAAATCATTATATCACATTTTCCTTCTTACTTTTCATTCTATGTGAATTGGATAACATTGTTCGTGTGTATGGAAGACTACCACCTCATGAAGTGAGGTCATTCATTCATGCTTTACATAGAAGATAATAAGGATTCGTTTAATGAAAATATGTGGTATTTATGATAGAAAATTAATTTTTAATTTTAATATATTATTTAACTTTATTTCATTCATTCTTTATGGAAAATGGAAACTTCATTCTTACATATGTATGTCCTACCACCTCCAAGAACTGTGAATATCATTTTTCATTTATACCTTTCAGGGATCACTATAAACACATTTATACAAAATATATATTATATTTATATAATTTTTAACATTATTGGTATTACGGAACCATTCTCAAAGTAATAGGATCAAAAATAACAAATCAAAACATACACAAAAAACAAAGCAGTTATTCCCCAAAACCTGACTTTAACAAGAAATTGTTAATAAATCGGTAGTAAAAAGTCTTAAGTAAGTAATATATGGTATGATATTTGTAGTTATGGTTCCTTAATATATGTATAATAAATTTACATTTATTGTGCAGGAGGTTTGAACATGTACAAAGGAATTCAAAACTTATGGGAAAGGATTTATATCTCACTTTTTACTTCTTTGAGACACATGCCATATTTACCACCAATTTATTATATATGGGGTATTTACACACCATGAATGTATTTTAGTATTATAATCCTTAAAATTATTGTGATTTACTTATCCATTTTATTATATATCTTTTATAGGGGTTGCGGTTCAAAAGTTACTAAACCGATAAGGGATTATTGTCTCAATTTTCCTGTTTTGAGACATAAGTTTTTTTATGAACCTACCTTCTTTTATGAGTACTATATACAAACACCATTGAAATTTCATATAATTAATGGTCTTATTTTCATGATATTTTTTGTTTCATTTTATTTTAGTCTTTAATAGTACCTATTTATCAATTTTACAAAATTAGTAAGGTTTTTATGATACCATATCATTATTTATCAGGAATATTTATGATTATGTTTTTGGTGATAAAGTATTACGATACATCTCTAAAGAAACACATTAATTTTATTATTATATGTTTATGTATTTATAATACATGTTTTCCATTCATTTTAATCTCCTTATACACTCAATATGTATGACCCTCGTCTTCATGAGGTTATTCCCTTGATTAAATTTTGACTCTAATATCTCTTTTTTGGTTAAGGAAATGTTTCCTATGAGTAAGGGTATAATTAAGGGTGTTTAAGGGATTTGGTTCATGAAAAGTAGGAAAATAGGACCTAACTTTTCAAGGTGTATGGTCGATGCGGGGTTATGTAAATCGTGCAGCCCTCCTAGGTAAAACTATGCAATCTTGGATAGTGGAATTACGCATGGCAGGGGCACAGTTAGTTAGGCCTTGAAGATCTCCATAGGTAATGGTTTGACCTTTTTCCATTATAATATATCATGTTTATGGTTTTCACTTATGTTGTTAAACTATGTAGATAAAAAGTGCTCCCTAATAAAAGTTGGAATATTTATAGTGTTTCGATTCTAGGATTTTTATGTTCTACCCAATTTTTCTTCCCATTATTCCACTATCAACCCTAGTGATAAAATAATAACCTCAATATCTCCCAAGGATTTATCTCCCTTGTCTCTAGTTCATTTGGAGCATTGTTGGTTGTAGATCAAAGCTCTGGGTAAGTCTAATATCCCTCTTACTTCTCTTTTCCAAATTAGGGATTTTTTCATGGGTGATATTTTTCTAAAACCCTAAAACCTTATTTTTATAGTGTATATTAGGTTGGGACTTAAAAGTTTGTTTGAATTCATATCTAATTCCCAAATTAATAGTGTGTTCATCATAAGATTCTAGGTAGGTGTTTTGTAAGTTATATTCCATAGTTTTGCTATAGATTTATATATGTGTGTTGAGATCTTGACTCCCTCTAATTGTGCATTTGTTAACTTGTGTAATATTTAGTTAAATGGTTAGATGATTACTGATTTTTACCCCTCATGATCACTATGGGATGCATTGAGGATGATTAGAATAATTTAGGGCCACCCATTGGATGTGCTGGCATTGCTGAACCTAGAAATTGGTAAGGTTATGTCCATAGTTGACTTACGATAATGAAGAGACCATATTGAAATTTTGGAATATGATTAGTGGATTTGAAAATGGAATATTCATAGTCGATCCTAGGTTTTGATAATGTCACAATGGGGTTGTTTGGTGTCGATTGGGAAAGGGTTAATTGGGATAATTAAGATGGTTTCGAATGGATATTGAATTATGTTAAAACGACTAAAAGGATTAGTATATATGAAATGAAGAAAATATTATGTTGGAAATGTCTTCTGAATTGAAGAACATTTAAAATGTTTTACATATGTTAATTGATGAAATATAGAATGGGTTAATACATCGGAATTATGGGGTATACCTAATGGGTTGAATGTAATAAAGTGGTTCTAATATGTGATATAAGAATTGTACATGAAATTAATAAGTGATAAATATGTTTTAAATGATAAATGGGATAATGAAGGGTAATTGATGAATATTGGATTATGTATGGTAAATTTTTAATATTCTTAATGGGTTAAGACACGAGAATGAGAATTGGAATAAACTGTTATTTAATGTAAATGGAAAATGTGTTGATGGGTTATGGAAAAATATTAATTCCCATGTTGATGGTTATGGAATTTTATTGATATTTTTATTGGTTGTTTTTTGTTTTGAAATAGTATATTTTGTAAATGGAAGGATAAGAATATGCACATAGCTTGGTTGTGGGATAAAGGACCGAGGCTCCTCCCATTGGTTGGGTTGGACTGATGTTCTAACCCCACCTAAGAATGCATGGGCTCGAGAGTCAGACTGATGTTCTATGCCCTTAATAGTTTCATTTGATGAAACTACCTAGATTGAGGCTCCAAGGTAAGTGTAATTTATTGACTATGAAGTGTTTTCCCCTTGTTAGATATGGATCCCAACTCACTACCCACATTCATGATAATTGGATGACTAAGGTTGTTGTATAAATGTTGAAAATTCTAATAAAGATAGAAATTGTTTAAATGTACTTGCTTATCTAATGTAACCCAAGTTGCCATTTTATTATCTTAGTATTTACATCATACTTTCATGCACTATCTATTTAGACTGGATATTTTGTAGACACAATTTGTGGTGGCCTCCTGAGTTTCACTCACACCCTACTTGGGTCATCGTTCGGTATCCAAGAAGACTTCATTATTTTAGGTTTGGATAAGAGAAATGGCCCGATGCTAGGGAGTTGAGTCGGGATTGGGATATGTATGGATGAGGATTCATACATGGATTCATGATTATTTTTGGGATTCAGTTAGACTTCATTATTTTGGATTTCCTTAATCTTTCCTCTATTAGCATGACATGACATGGATAATTATTATTATTTTTTTGTACCCAATTTTGGGAGATGTTTGGATATGCATGTTTATTGGTTATAACATATTTTTTCTTATTTTTATTGTTAACTATTGTGGTCTACTCTGGTAAAGAGAGTTTATTCTCCTGAAATGTCTAATTATACCCTTTCCACTAGTCGGTAGCCTCTAGAATATGGGTAGGCATGCTTGACGTCATGTGATGACCCGGATCAAAGCCCTGGTTTAGTGGCCCCTAATCAGGGATGTTACAAAGTGGTATCAGAGGTGTTATTTTCTGGGGTCTTGTTATTTGGGATGGTAGAAAGGTGTTTAGGTTTTGTCGAGGCTTGGTAATGATCACATTCTTGGGATTAGCTAACCCATATATGGGGAGAAACCTAACTCAACTAGGGTGGGAATTTTTTTTCTTGATGTGTGTTGTTGTAGTTGAATGATATTTCACAGTTTCATGATGCACATGTTGTGTGATGTGATTGATTTATGATTTTTTTCCCATGTACCAAATTTCATGAGGTAGTTCATCCATGCATTATTTTAATATTCTAAGCATATAGGTGGTATGCATCATGATAGGCACACACGAGATGGTGTGTGGGATATGAAGGGTGGAATGTATTTTAAATTTTCTGAAATTTGAAGAAAAAGGGTTTCTAATAAAGATGATACAAAATGGTATAATGGAATAAATGTTAAAGATGAATAAAAAAATTTATTTGGTGAAAGGTTTACATGAGTTAAAATTATTATTGTAATAGGTTGTGAAATAGGGAATGTTTCTAACAGAAAAGATGTGTGTTGTAAAAGAAAAAATGGTTTAAAAATGTGTTTGAATAAAGACTTATGATTAAGTAATTTGGTTTACCCCATGTTGTCCATGACCTAAGGTAAGGAAATCATAGGTTAGTGTTCAAGGTGTGATGATGACTATGGGAATAGTATATGCAGAGTGGTTTTTTTAAGGCTAATAGTATAATCTCTTCCATTAGTGGTTCAAATCCGATTGATCATTTATTGAAGTGTTTGTTGAGGAAATATTTTTGGATTATGGTCATGAATAAGGTAGGTACTTTTGAATAATCAGGTGAACAAGTATTTTAAAATGTGAATTCTTGAGTTCAAATATGGAGGAGTTAATTATGAAAGGATTTGTGGTGATGGTACTTCTCAGAGAACTGGGTAGTGTGTATTCCTTGTGTTGTTAGTTTGACCCTTGTATAGGTGGTTTAGGGTAGTGAGAGTTCCCTAGTTTGAGACCTTGGATTTGGTTTGTGAGGCCTTTCTAGTTACAATATATCATTGGATATGTTCATTGGGCACCATTGGTTGGGTTGTGGCCTTTGGTTCATGAGGCATTGTTCGGTAATGCTGGTGTGGAAACTCTCATGGGTCCTGAATGTATAGAGTGCATGATGGACCTTAAGTATGGTGCCTGGGTTTTGGTGACCTTGTGATTAGGGACCTTTTGGGTTCTTTTTTGGATTCAAGAGAGGGCTAAGTGGTAAGGTTGATGGTTTGGTTATGCAACATGAGTTGTGGTTACGCATTGGTAGTTTCAGGAAAAACAAGGGTGGCCTAATGGAAGGCTTGCCGAGTGATGCTGGTTCCTTAAAATATAAATCATGGGAGACGCTTCAAGGGTGGAATCTATAAATAATGAGTACCATTAAGTTTCAAAAAATGGAATAGTTGTGACCTGTTTCTTTTAGAAGGGCTTCAGAGTGCTTGTGGTATGTTGTTTGGTTTTTTTAAGGGATATATTGTATGGATTCTTGAACCATCAATTTAGATGGAGATTAATAGAGGCCTCAATGTTGTTTTGAAGTGTAATAGAAAAGGGTGATTAAATCATAGTTATTTGATTTTGTTTTGAAGGTGACACCCAAGGTGATGTTAGTCACATGGATGATCTTGTTTGTATGAATGTTTTAGTTGTCGGGTGATATTTTTATAATGCCTTAGGGTTGATGAGTCTGAAGGACCAAGAGGAATGGTAAAGTGAGTAAGTGATTTTGGGATATGCTCAGGTAATGGTGGGATTATGGAAACTAAAATTAATATATGAGTGTTCATAGAAAATTGAAAAACCTTTAGGGCTATAAAGTGGTCCAGATGTGGAAATTCTAGTAAGGCACAATTTGAATCGGGAAAAGCGTTCATAGTTCTTTATAAAACCAAGGTAGGAAGCGTGGTTATGGGAGATACCATTGGTTTGATTGGTGTGGTAGACCATTATGTTTTGGTTTTCAACTGTTAGGGGCACACTGAAAGATCTTTACGGGTGAAGTAGAAATAGTGCCATAGGAAACATTGGTTCACAACTTATTTAAGGATGGTCATGGAGTGGTGGTCATTCTTGGTTGGAAATCACACTTGAGCAGTGGTGGTTAAGTTTGGATGAGATGTTTGTAGTAGGGAAGACTAAAATACTTGGCAGGTCAGGGTGTCCCATAGTGGGAGGTGACATTAGAAATAGATAAGATTGTGGTGGTGTTCTTCAACATCTTCTTAGTGTACCTCATCTAGTGATGATAATACTAAACATCTTGACATCATCCCAGGTAGGTTTAGAAGATCAGAATTTATGCCAAGTGACTTGATGGTTTTTTTCTTGGATGAGGGACATTGTGGATTTTACACTCATGGGGGTGGTACATGTGAAGCTAGATGATGGAATATACACCATCGACGGTTTCGAGCAAGGTCATCAGGAAGGATAGGGGTGTCAACAAACATTGTGGTCACCATTCATGGTAATTGAGAAATAGAACTGGGTGACATTCATTTTATTATTCTATAAAATCTAAACATCCATGTCAATGTTTTTGGGTTCGTCCTATGATTGAGTGTAAGATGTGGTGGTTGGTGTAACATCCTAGGAAAATAAAGAATATAACATGTTAATATTTATTAATATTATTGAATTAAATATTAATTTTATTTTTCAAGGTATTTTATATTCAAGGGCATGCTTAACACACAACAATGGATTTCTCTGAAGTCTTATGTTGCAAACAATGCTGAGTCACACTGAAAAATAATAATATATTATTGTTTTAAATGGTAATTAACGCCTAGACATTTTATTGGCAGGAATGAATAGAACAAAATACAATATGATTATACATATTTTTAAATGTGTTTACATTTATCCAATAAAATTTAGAGGCTTATAATGTGAATGAATCTAGTTTTAATAATAATTTACTTTAAAAGGTTGATTTACCTCCTTTTGATGGAAACCCCTCATTAAATCTATTTTTTTCACTTTTATATGTTCTATTTGTCAAAATAAAATTATTCTTTAGAATCGGGACATCATAATTTACTTTGGGTAATTTTTTGGTATTTTTTTGATAAAATTCATTTTTTATTGAATAGTGAAAATATTGTATTTTAATTCAAAACTGCTTTTTAATATAACTTATTTATATGGATATATTATCTTTTTAAATGGTTTTAAAGTGTAATTAGATTATATTTTTACAATTTAATCCAATTCGGGTCATTGGAATAAATTTATCTTTGAAATTGGGCATAAACATGTGTCAATCTTTTGATAGATATTGTTTCTTAAAAACACGATATTTATTTTGACAATAGGAATTAATTTTAAATAAATTAAGGAAACTTCAAAGTTTTTAATTTTGTAAAATGAAATTAATTTTTTAATTTGGAATATCAAATATATATTAGGTTAAATTTTTATTATTTTATTGAAAAACTTAAATTTTTTAGGAATAGTGAAACCACAAAGTAGTAGTTAAAAAACTGACTTTTTTATTTAAATGAAATTTTACCACTTTTGTTAATTGAATTTCAAATATCCAATATACATGGTTGTAATTATTAAGTAAAATTTGGTTCAATAAGATGAAAATAATTCTTTGGGGAATAGTAACTTTTGACTTTCAATTACTGCGGTTAAAGGTAAATAGGGTAATTCAAGATAAAAAGAATATTATAATAAAAAAATTACATTAACACTTGTTCTAACCTTATTGGATGATTCATGGCTGACAATGGTCATCCTTGGGTCTATTTTGGGACTCCATGGATCCACTTGGGAGTGATAATGACACTTTAGATTAATTAATTTAAAGTAAACACAAAAATGACAAAAACAAATATCTTTTAGTAAATTAATTTTTAAATGGGGTTATATAAGTTATATTTTCGACTATAAATATTCATTTTAAATATAATATTATTTCCTACATTATGTTTTTTTATAATTTTTAGACATCAAATAAATAAAGTTATTTACGACACAAAAAATGATGCAGTATTTACCTTATTAATAAATGATTTAAATAAATAAGATTATAAATTTTAAAATAACATCCAAAACCTGTAAAATTATTATTGGGTGAATTTATTTCAACCATGATCCATATTTTATTTTAACTTAATGTGTTTTTTTCCTTTAGATACCAAAAATCATTATATAATAAAATAATATTTTCACACTTTCCTAAAGAACCCCTCCTCCCCCTTATAAAAATCCCTCACTCTAACCCATTACTCACACCTCTAAATCCCATTGACTCATCCAAAACCTGCCCAAATAATCTCTCAAGATCCCTCTCTTCCTCCTAAAAGCCTTACCTTAGGCATAAGGCACTTCAAGAAGTCCTTTTTGTTCAAACCAAATAGAGTTACCCAAATTAAACGTAACAGTTTCCCTTAAATTCTGTTATTATATTTTACTTCTCCAACCCCTAAACTCTTTTTATTCATTTCTTTTATAACAATACCTGTATCCTAAATATACTAGGATTTTTTTATGAGAAGGATTAGAACTACCCTTAGACACACCTCTATCTAATAGGTAAAGAACATATTGTTTCTGTGGACGGCGAACTACTGCCTCACGAAACAATGATTGTTCAAATATCGTCAACCGCCTCTCACGGTGGAAATTATGATGTAACTGTATTTATATATGATATATATTATATTTATATTGTTTTTATTCTTCTATATTTTTCATTTATAGAATACCTTTATGGTTTCCATAGTGGGTAAATATGATAATCTCATTTGAGGAAATACGGATTACCGCCCCTTCAAAGTGATATGACTCGTTCATGCCTTATGTGGAACGTATAAAGGGTTGATATAATGAAATTATATATGATATTATATGGGAATTATAATATACTTATGTATCATTATGTTTCAATTCCATTACAATACGAAATTGAAATGGAAGTAGCATCCATGCGTGTGTACAGCTTACCATCTCTATGAACGGGGCATTTCATTTCTTATCTCCAAATGTTATTACTATTATAAATACATGTATATACTGGATATATATGATATATATGATATATGAATAATTAATTTAATTCTGGATATAATGAAATTTTGACAACATGAACAACATGTAATTATAAGAAGACCATTTTTAATTCAAGTACAAAATATCTACAAAACGACCATTATTAACATAAATGATTACATAATGTTTATAACATGTTAATAAGTGATTTAAAAATAATGATAAACTTTAAAATGGTTCTAAATCAAGTAGAAATTAAATTTAGTTTATTATTCTGGAGATTAAAGAACGAACGGGTCAAGACAGACACGAGGTAAGGGGTTTCTTATCTCACTTTTAATTCTGTGAGATTTTCATTGTTCACCAGTTATTTATTACAAGTGGTGTATTTTTCACTAACATTTTATATATAGTATCATTATTCTCTTTATAATCATGTTATTTTGTTATTAATTTGGTGGTTATTAACTTTGGGTCATACGACTCGATCGATTATAATGAGGTAATGGGTTTTCATCGAATTTTTTATTCTCATGAGATTCGTGCTATATTTTCCACTATTTCCTTTTGTGTTGTGTATGTATTGAAAATGATTGTATTATTTGTATAATATAATTTAATTTATGGTTATTTACAGCTTCATTGTATGATCCTTTTTTCATAGGGTGTAAGTTTCGTAAGTTACCAAATCGGTAAGGGATCCCTTCACCCTCCTCTTTTTAAAAGACTTCTTTTTGTTATCTCATTTAATTTACAGATTATTATGTTGGGATATGTTATTAGATATCCTTATTGATTTAAATTTTATTTTCAAGTGTTGAGATACCCTTTTCTCTCTCATCAACTCACTTTCTAAATTTTAAAGTGATGTCGTTAGGTTGTTGAATTTCCGTAAGGGAACTTCTTCACCCAATTTCAATTCTTTAGGTTAAACTTCTACTTCTTGATTATGTCATGATATGAATATGTGTGAATGACCTCTTATTTTTTAAACTTAATATCAAATTATATTGGGTTTATTTTTATTTTTAACACATAATTATTTCATTGATTTATCCTTAATTTAAGGATACTGTCTTTATAATGGATTTCTTCTCAATTTACATTCCATTGAGACTTCATTGTTGTTATGCACCAATTCACTCTTATATGGCGTATATACTGTCCTTTGGAATATTATATCAAGAATAACTTTATGAATAACTTTATTCTCATGATATTATAAAGTTCTGATTAAATGTTATTTATCAATTATTTGTATTCAAGCGTCTCTCATTTTGTTAAAAACTCTTTAAATAAAATATCATTTTAAATGTTTTAAAGAATTATTCTTCTAAATATTTCTCATTAATGTCCATGTTATCAAAATGGTTTTTATGATTTATTTATATGGACATTAATGTTTAAATAATTTAATTCATTTAAAATATTCAAAGTGTTATGGGTCAATTTTATTCAAAAAGCACATTATTAAATGTTTTAAATGGTTTTGAAAATGGTTTGATTAAGCATTGATTTAGTCAATATCTTGAAATTATATATTGTAATTGCAATGTGGAAATGTTATCAGTGAAATTTTTATATTTACAGTATTTTATGTGTTATGATTTTATATTAGTACTTAGACATTTGACGGGTGGTTACGTGATAAACCAAATGACAGGTGGTTCCATGATAAACCAGGACAGGTGGTTACGTTATAACCTCCAATGCATTGGGTATGGAAGTAGGCCATATGGATATTCTATTTAGTGATATGTGTGGAAGTTGACAGTGCGTTTATTCCATTTAATTATGTTTATGTCCCAAGTTATCTATATATGTTATGTGGCATTTGTATGGGTTCTATGGTAATATTTTGGTTACAAAAGGGTAAGTAATGATCTTTTATTCAGAGAAGAGTATTTACTACTTAATAAAGGTAAAAAGTATTACTTATGATAAAGTATTCATGGATTACTTATTGTTTTGAAGAAAATAATAGTTTTTATTCTTTTTGAATCCCTTATTGAGATTTTTTCTCATCCCATGTTTTTGAAATGTTTTTCACAGGATATGAAGTGGAATAGGGACAAGGATGTGATTAAGGAATTTTCATGATGTTTAAAACATGGAACTGGACAAGTTTCTTTTTTAGAGTTTATATTTTATGAAAAAAATGGATACTGAGTAGTAGTTTCTACTTGTAATATTCAAGTTTATATGTAATAGTTATGGCCTAATTCTCTAAAACTCTAAACCTGAAAAGATCCTAAATGTGAATTTTGATTTAACTCAAGATTATGAAATGTTTAAGAATGGGTCCTTATAGTTGGTATAAGAGGTCGGTTTAAATAAAATTATAGTTTAGGGTGTAATTTAAGCATAAGTGACATAACTGTAATGGTTAGCATATTAGAAAGGGTCATAGTTATTTTAGAGGTGATAAATGGTTATTACATTTTGGGGTGAAATATGAAAGGGGTTGGATAACCTGTAATGATAAATTAGGTTATGATTATTTTTGACGAATTTTTCTCTTTTTTTAATTTTAGAAAATTTTATAGTTTTTGAAAAAGAAAAACACGCAGAACATGTGACAACTCGTCGCGTCGGGCAAAGTTGCGGTAATCGAACCCACAACCAAAGTGAGATTGGGATTTATCTCCTACCACTGAACTATGTGAAGTCCCTAGTTAGTATAACTAATTATTTTTAGTTAAATGATTTTATAGATCAAGAATAAGTTTATTTTGGATTATATGTTTTATCAAATAGAAATCCTTAGTATAAGAAAATGATTTGGTGATTAAGTGATAAAGCTTATTTTGGAAGACATTCTCTATTTTGGGAACACTATATGCTTAAGGAAAATAGAATACCTTGTGATATAATTTGAGGAGTAATGGTTGAAATATTATTTTGGATGAATATATGTTTTTATTGTGGACATAAGGAGATTTGGGTTATTTATGGAAATGATTAACCTATAATAGAGAATATGTGATTTGGTTAATTACACTTTAGTATGAGACTTTAAGAGTAGTCGATGTTTTTTTATATAATTATAATGATTTACTGTGGAATACTATAGAGACCCGAAGCTTGATGTACATGGATATTAAATTACTTTTGCGGAATACTTAATACATAACAAAAACAGAAACACAAGGATCGCAATAGTTTAGTGTCTTTGGAAACTTGGATTATAAACTTCTAATCATGTTGAAAGATCTTCAACAACTCCCATAACGATCTTCCCCTTTTTGTTTCCTTACCTAAAACCTTTCTTTATTTCCTGGGGAAAATAAAACATAAAAAGGGTGAGCTCAAATGCTCAGTAAGGGAAAACATAGAAAACATAAAACAATCTATAAACATTTGAAAACAAAAACTAGAACATGAAATTTAAACATCAAAATCTTGAGCAATGACATAAGTCATGGAAGTAAATAGGGCATATATCATAATGGAACATCAACCATGATAAAATATAATGGGAATAAAACATGTAATTGTGGAAACAATTCAGCACTTGTTATGATTTCCATAATAGCCAAGGCATTGCTGCTAAGACCATCTTAGTGGACAAAGTCCCTTTCTGAATCGAGTTCACTCCTCGTTTCAGTCCTGTAACACTGAATCGAATTAACTTACCATTCCAGCCATGTCTATCTCATGAGATATAAATATTTACCCAATGAATTGGAGGGAGATATAGGTCCAACCCATCTGATAATGAAATCATTATTACTTGTGCCACAAAATAAAAATACATCATTCATAATCACCCAACGAATAAAATGGTTTTCATAAACATAATCCCAACATCACATAATCCATATAAAAGAAATGGATATCTTTTCATAATAAGAAAAGTGAAACCATGTAAATAATAAAGACATTATGATTGAAACATACACATATGAAATAATGTCATCTTAGATGGAAAATGGTTTTGATCAAACACTTGAAATGAATTCTTCAGGAAAACATCCTTTCTTATTTAAAATCATTTTCTTTAAACAAAATGTCATTCAATTTTAAAAGAAAAGGATTTTATTGAAAATAGTCATGAAATATTTTGGAGGAAGCTTCATGAAAATAAGGATTTATAAAACCATAAAAATCCTTTCATTTCGTATAAGTTAAAAAAACATTCTTCTCGTAATTTTGTTGGAAAAGTCAAAAATTTACCTCATAACGTAAAAAAAAAAGATTTCTTACATATCATGTAGTAAAAGTCAAAAATGGGTAAAAATGACTTTAAACATACATAAAAACACTTTTCTAAAAACATGTACATGGATGATAGAAATAACCCCAGTAAATACTTATGAATAAACAATCTTGGATAAAAATGAGATTTGCAAAATTATCCCTTACCTTAGGTCTAATATGCTTCGTACGTTTCTGAACCTCCTCTTCTTTGAAGCGCCTCTTTGAGACCTACTCTTAGGGAATTAAAATAGGTCTTTGAATAATACCAGGACCTCTAGGATGTTTCTAGGGAAGTGGGGAAGTGAAATGGGTAGGGTTTGGCCAAGCTTGAAGGCTCAAATTGGTGTGAGGAGGAGAGGGAGGAGGTGCCCTTTTTAAAAGGGAGGAGAGGGGCACCTTTGGAAATATAAGAAATCTTAGTTTATATTAAATCCCAAACCCACTTAAAAACTTCAAAAATGACTCATATCCGAATATTAGATGATATACGGTTGTAATTTCATCAACCAATAAAATTTAGACATGTTAGAAATTTATTTTAAACATTATCAACTTGATTTATCCTTATTTAATCAATTTTATTTTATTTGTGGTAATAACATTATACATTTTAAATTATAACAAATATTTACTTATTTGTTGTGAATTGTAAATAATTGGATACTTTATAACATTTTAGACCATATAAATTTAAATTTATAATTTTTAAATATTTTTGTGATTTTTAAACAATTTTATAATATGTTATTTTTATAAAATAACAATAGTGTCAATTTTGACACTATTCATTTATTTGAATTTAAATAAAATATATACAGAAGATATGTTCAAACTAAAATCTTTAATATATTAATAAAAGGTAATATGTTTCTATAAAAGTAGTGGAGCACATTAAATATTTCATATAATATTTATTTTATTATATTTAAAACCATTTATTTGGTTTATCTCTTAATAAAATAATTACTACAACATTTTTGTATAATTATTTAATATACTTATTTGTTGCATAAAAATTAAAAATAAAATCCTATAATGACGATAAATCTATTAAATTTCACAATAATACATTTACTCTAATTTATCATCTTAAAATCACAATATTTATATTTTTATATTTATTAAATTATGAAGGTGACAACTTTGGCATCATTTAAAATAAAATAATATAAGTGTCATAATCGACTTAATAAGGATCCAAATGGTCCAACATTTGTCCAGTGGATGATTAGGGTTTATATATACACTAATAATAAGTTTTTTGTAGATTTTTGGGCCTTTTTATATGTATTACTATTCAATAAAAACTATATTTTTGATTTTTCACAAAATAAATAATTTATGCATCATTAATGTATAAGATAATAAGGTAACTAAATAACTCTTAAAATTTACAAATAAATTACCATGAAAAATAAAAACATTTTATCTTTCACATTAGTATTTATAACCGAATTTATATTCTCTATAAACTTATATTAAAAATACTTTAATTATTAAAGTTGAGTGAGACTTATTTCACTTTCCTTTAAATAAAATAAACTAAAGGTCTTAATCACCTCCAAGTGGGTTCTAATGGATTCCATTTCGACCCAAATATGACTTAGGACAAATTATAATCATCCAATTGTACTAAGACAAGTATTGGGATAATTTTATAATATTATATTTACCCTTAATTACCCAATTTACCTTTTACTATGGTAAATAAAATTTACCGTTGTTACTATTCATAAAGCCCAAAAATAAAAAGTAGTCTATTAATATAATTTGGACCAACTGATTCCAAATATGGAATCCATTTTTCCAAATTCAATAAACATAAGTTTCAGAAATTAAATTAAAATTAATCCTGTTGTCGAAAGAAAACGGGTTTTTGTTTAAAACCATGTAAAAGATTAAATTTATTTTACCTATGAATTCAATGAAAAATCAATGCTAATGACATACATTATATTAAAATGATAAAAATATATTCTATTTATACTTTAAAACCATTAAATATTATAATTTAACTACATAAGTGATTACGATGAAAAAATTTGTTTTTAATTAAAATATAGAGTGTTTTACTATTCATTAAAATATGAAAGTTATCAGAATAATATGAAAAATTTATCCAAGTTAAATTTTATATCCTGATTCCAAAGAATAATTTTATTTTGTAAAATTGAACTTATAAACATGTTAAAAACTAGATTTAAAGTGGGTGCTCCATCAAAAGGCGGCAAAACTGCATTCTTTGAAAAATACTTATTTTACCCGAAAAATTTATTTTCTTCTTATACTATGTTCTAGAAAATGTGTAAGATGTATGATAATGTTATAAAATTCAAATTTTAGTTAATACTATTCATAACAGCTAGTTCATAATAATATTATAATAATATATCGTTGTTTAGTAAAACCCAGTATTGCGTACAACACACGCTACCGAGGAAGGTCGTGATTGTGTGTAATGCAAGGCAAGTCAGGGTTGCAAATACTACAAGCTAATTCGGTGTTGCATATAGTACAATCTAATATTTTTATAGCATAAAACACATGACATCAAATAAATTAAAAAAAACTTATCATAAAATATCAGGTTGTTACATTCTACCCCCCTTAAAATGAATTTCGTCCTCGAAATTCATCGGGGTTATACATGGTTTTCTACTTGAAAGTTTATTTAATTTAAACCCACATCATAAAATGAAATACCAAAACATAACTTTAAAAACTAAAGTATGAAACGTAACGGTTACCCAAATTAACGAATCACTAGGTTTCCTCATAGGATAACATGGGTGAAAATATGGATATGGAAGAGAAATCTAACCATCATGTTATGATGGAGAGTGGTAGAGAATATGTCTATGAAAAATCCATTAATCACAAAGCCATAAATTTGTGATGATTTAAGGTACCATCTAATTCATTGGATATAAGGGCACTAGGACAACATTTTTTGTTTTCAAGATGATTTCCCTAAAGTTGAAGAAATTGGAATTAGAAGAAATACTTTCTTGATTTTGGTATAGTCTCACTGTTGGTCGTTCCATGGACAATTTCCGCTTCATCTCTTAAAGAAATGAAGTTGAATTTGTCATTCGGGAAGTGTTATCATATCATGTGATAGAATTATGGGTCATTCCATCTGTCTCAAACAAAAGGTTAGAAAAGGTTATCAAAAATAAATAAGTCCATCTATAGTGAGATTAATCATATATGGTTCCTAAAATGGACTTATACTTCATATATCATACTGCTTAATATAATAAAACAGGTTTCTACTAAATAGGGACTTCTTGTAGGCCAGTGGTAGGCGATAAACGCATGTCGCACTTCGGTTGTGGGTTCGATTTCCACAGACTTGTCCGACGTGATGGGATGTCTCTCGTCCTGCAGGTTGTCCTTTTTCTAAAACTACATTACTATGACATCCCATCAATAATATCGAAAAAAAAGTTCTATCCTTAAAGAATACTAACTTATGTCCAACATAATCCATTCCAATCTTTAGGATTATCCAAAATACTACAGTCCACTCTCATAATATAGTGAAAACGATTACCATAGATTTCATATAACAAACATGTTAATACCATAGTTGATCCCCATATATCATAAGATATGTCTTGTTGGTCACATTCCAAACATTACAAGGCCTTTATCATGTATTCTCTTGAAAAATAAATACCCATTGAATCTTAGTGAAAACATGAGTGTTGTCAAAAGATAACTCTTTCCACATACCAAAACCCCAAAATTCTTTATACTCAAACCATGATATAACTATTTCCTTATATTAGTCATGAGCTCATGAATACTGTCAAACATTTAATTTTCTCCTTATCCCTTCATTATGCGCATATCAACTTCTTTCCAAAAATATCTCAATCACTTTCCATGGTTACCGGTACCATAAAATTATTGAAAACCACAATAGACCAATACATAAATATTCCAATATTCCATGATACTATATACAACATTATTTTGGAATCCCATTACATAAACACTTAATCATTCCACCACATCGTTGTCATATTCAACATCGCCAATAGTGATCGCATGTGAATTCCCTTTGTCCTTTGCCTTAAGTGGTTTCTCATGTCGATCATCATTAACCCTTGGATTAGGGCCTTGATTAGCAAAATGACCCATTTCATTGCACTTGAAGCATTGAAGTGTTGGTGGTGCGTTCTCTGCAGTCTTTTCTTTATTCACACCATTAGCAACCCTTTTTCCATTACTTTGACACTCAGCTGCTCGATGACCTTCTTTTCCACACTTAAAACATTTTCTAGTCCCTTTAAGACAATCTCCACCATGCTTCTTTCCACACTTTGAGCATAAGGAAACATTCATCTTCTGTTCACCATTATTCTGAGATTTCTCCTTGAACTCCAACTTTCATTTCTTGTCAAAACCATGAGATTGATATTTAAAACCAACTTCCATTTCTACCTTGATATCACAACTCACAATTTCTTCATAGCTACTGATGTCTCTTATAGCTAATTCACTTCGAATATTTTGTTTTAAGCCACCGAAGAATCGATCAACTTTACTTTCAGGTTGGATGATAAAGCCAGATGCATACCTTGGAAGCCTTGTAAAATTCGCATTGTATATACAAACAGATTCATCATCCTTTTGCTTTAGTTAAAGAAACTCCTTCTCCATCTTTGTTCGAAGAATACGAGGGAAGTACTTATTGAAAAATAATTTCTTGAACTCGTCCCATTCCATGGACTCAATTTCATCTCTTGGCCTCGTATTCTTGATAATATTCCACCATTGATCAGCTTCACCTTCCAAACGATATACTGCTTAGATGATTTTATCATGTTCAGAACATTGAAGAACTGAAAATATCTTTTCAGTGGTACTGATCCATTGTTTAGCAACAAGTGGATCAGAAGACCCACTGAAAGAAGGTGGACGTTGCCTCATGAAGGACTCAATAGAATATTGTTCCCTTCTCTACTCATTTGGAAGTCCAGAATGATTCATAGCTTGTGTAAGTGTAGTAATAATATTTTTCACTCCATCTCCCATAACATTTGTTTGTTCAAGAGGAAAATCATTATATTGTCCATTACATTGATCAACACGGTTCCTTCGGGTTCCAGCCATCGTCTAAAACCCAAAAAGAATAGTGTGAGAGGAAAAAATCATGCTAGGGAAAACAACATAATAAAGGGGAAGTACCTTCAATATCTAACATCTAAGGTTACTGTAATTCTAGTACTATAACATATACTTATACTTAACCTTAGGGACATCCCTAGACATACCTTAGAAATATCTCTAGGGATCCCACTAAAGTTCTCGCATCCTAGTTTCCAAAGGTTGACTAAACCTTTCCTATGATACCAACTATAGAGACCTGAAGCTTGACGTACATGGACATTACATTACTTTTGAGGAATACTTAATACATAACAAAAATAGACACACAAGGATCGTAATAGTTTAGTGTCTTTGGAAACTTGGAATATAAACTTCTAATCATGTTGAAAGATCTTCAATAACTCCCATAACGATCTTCCCCTTTTTGTTTCCTTACCTAAAACCTTTCTTTATTTCCTCGAGAAAATAGAACATAAAAAGGGTGAGATCAAATTCTCAGTAAGGGAAAACATAGAGAACATAAAACAATCCGTAAACATTTGAAAACAAAAACTAGAACATGAAATTTAAACATCAAAATCTTGAGCAAAGACATAAATCGTGGAAGTACGTAAGGAATATATCATAATGGAACATCAACCTTGATAAAATATAATGGGAATAAAACATGTAATTTTGGCAACCATTCAACACTTGTTATGATTTCCATAGTATCCAAGGCATTGCTGCTAAGACCATCTTAGTGGACAAAGTCCCTTTCTGAATTGAGTTCAATCCTCATTTCAGTCCTGTAACACTGAACTGGATTAACTTACCGTTCCAGCCATGTCTATCTCATTAAATATAAATCTTTACCCAATGCATTGGAGGGAGATATAGGTCCCACCCATCTCATAATGAAATCATTCTTACTTGTGTCACAAAATAAACATACATCATTCATAATAACCCAACGAATAAAATGGGTTTCATAAACATAAACCCATCATCAAATAATCCATATAAAAGAAATGAATATCATTTCATAATAAGAAAAGTCAAACCATGTAAATCATAGAGACATTATGCTTGAAACATACACATATGAAATAATTTCATCTTATATGGAAAATGGTTTTGATCAAACACTTGAAATGAATTCTTGAGGAAAATATCCTTTCTTATTTAAAATCATTTTCTTTTCACAAAATGTCATGCAATTTTAAAAGTAAAGGATTTTTTTGAAAATATTCATGAAATATTTTGGAGGAAGATTCATGAAAATAAGGCTTTATAAAACCATAAAAATCCTTTCATGTCGTATAAGTTAAAAAACATTTTTCTCGTACTTTTGTCGGAAAAGTCAAAAAAGTACCTCGTAATGTAAACAAAAGAAAGATTCTTTACATACCATGTAGTAAAAGTAAAAAATGGGTAAAAAGGACTTTAAAAATACATGAAAACACTTTTATAAAACATGGACATGGATGATAGAAATAACCCCAGTAAATACTTACGAATAAGAAATCTTGGATAAAAATGAGATTTGCAAAATTATCCCTTACCTTAGGTCCGATATGCTTCGTACGTTTCCGAACCTCCTCTTCTTTGAAGCGCCTCTTTGAGACCTCCTCTTAGGGTACTAAAATTGGTCTTTGGAGAAGACCAGGACCTCTAGGATGTTTCTAGGGAAGTGGGGAAGTGAAATGGTAAGGGTTTGGCCAAGCTTGAATGCTCAAATTGGTGCGAGTAGGAGAGGGAGGAGGTTCCCTTTTTATAAGGGAGGAGAGGGCCACCTTTGGAAATATAAGAAATATTAGTTTATATTAAATCCCAACCCCACTTAAAAACTTCCAAAATGACTCATATCAGAAGATTAGATGAGATAGGGTTGTAATCGCATCAACCAATAAAATTTAGACATGTTAGTAATTTATTTTAAACATTACCATATTGATTTATCCTTATTTAATCAATTTAATTTTATTTTTGGTAATAACATTCTAAATTTTAAATTATAACAAATATTTACTTATTTGTTGTGAATTGTCCATAATTGGATAATTTATAATATTTTAGACCATATAAATTTAAATGTATAATTTTTAAATATTTTTGTGATTTTTAAACAATTTTATAATATGTTATTTTCACAAAATAACAATAGTTTCAATTTTGAGACTATTCATTTATTTGAATTTAAATAAAATATATACAGAATATATGTTCTAAATAAAAGCTTTAATAGATTAATAAAAGGTCATATGTATCTAGAAAATTAGTGGAGCACATTAAATAGTTTATAAAATATTTATTTTATTATTTTTAAAACCATTTATTTGGTTTATCTCTTAATAAAATAATTACTACAACAATTTTTTATAATTATTTAATATTATTATTTGTTGCATAAAAATTAAAAATAAAACCTTATGATGAATATAAATCTATCAAATTTCACAATAATACTTTTACTTGAATTTATCATCTTAAAATCACAATATTTAAATTGTCATATTTATTAAATTATGAAGATGACAACTTTGGCATCATTTAATATAAAATAATATAAGTGTCATAATCACCTTAATAAGGATCCAAATGGTCAATAATTCGTCCAGTGAATGATTAGGGTTTATATATATGCTAATAATAAGTTTTGTGCAGATTTTTGGGCCTTTTGATATGTATTACTATTTCAATAAAAACTATATTTTTGATTTTTCACTAAATAAATAATTACTGCATCATTAATGTATAAGATAATAAGGTAATTAAATAACTCTTAAAAATTACAAATAAATTACCATGATAAATAAAAACATTTTATCTTTCAAATGAGTATTTATAACCGAATTTATATTCTGTATAAATTTATATTAAAAATACTTTAATTATTAAAGTTGAGTGAGACATATTTCACTTTCCTTAAAATAAAATAAACTAAAGGTCTTAATCACCTCCAAGTTGGTTCTAATGGATTCCATTTCGACCCAAATATGACTTAGAACAAATTATAATCATCCAATTGTATTAATACAAGTATTATGATAATTTTATAACATTATATTTACCCTTAATTACTAAATTTACCTTTTACTATGGTAAATAAAATTTACCGTAGTTACTTTTCATAAAGAGAAAAAATAAAAAGTAGTCTATTAATATAATTTGGACCCACTGATTCCAAATATGGAATCCATTTTTCCAAATTCAATAAATAGAAGTTGCATAAATTAAATTAAAATTAATCTCATTGTCGAAAGAAAACGGATTTTTGTTTAAAACATTGCAAAAGATTGAATTTATTTAACCTACGAATTCAATGTAAAATCAATGATAATGACATACAATATATTAAATGGTAAAAATATATTCTATTTATACTTTAAAACCATTAAATATTATAATTTAACTACATAATTTATTACAATGAAAAAAGATGTTTTTAATTAAAATATAGTGTGTTTTTACTATTCATTAAAATATGAAAGTTATCAGAATAATATGAAAAATTTATCCAAGGTAAAATTTTAGATCTTGATTCCAAATAATAATTTTATTTTGTAAAATTGAAATTATAAACATGTTAAAAACTAGATTTAAAGTGGGTACGCCATCAAAAGGTGGCAAAATGGCATTTTTTGAAAAATACTTATTTTACCCGAAAAAATTATTTTTTTCTTATACCATGTTCTAGAAAATGTGTAAGATGAATTATAATGTTATAAAATTCAAATTTTAGTTAATACTATTCATAACGGCTAGTTAATAATAATATTATAATAATATATCGTTGTTTAGTAAAACCCGATATTGCGTACAACACACACTACCGAGGAAGGTTGTGATTGCGTATAATGCAAGCCAAGTCAGGGTTGCGTATACTACAAGCTAATGCGGTGCTTCGTATAGTACAAGCTAATCTTTTTGTAGCATAAAACATATGACATAAAATAAATTAAAAAAATACTTATCATAAAATATCGGGTTGTTACAAATACTATGTGATTTAAATCGTTCTAAGTTTTGGGTTTCAATAGTAGATTTAATTATTTTAAAGAATATTAAGTAAAATTGTAAATTGAATGGTCATTCTTGAACTTTGGGTACTTTTGTTGGATTTTTGAGATTAAGAGTAGTTTTTCTTTTTATAAAGGATTATCCTTTTAGGTATTATCTGATCTCGTACTAACCAATTTTGGTCTTGGTTAATATATAAAGATAGGGGAAATATATGGTTCATATTTTGTGGATCATGCTATTCTCTAGAACTTCATTTTTTCGCTTTTAATGTGTCCATGTCAACTTGAATACTCATCATTTTAAAAAAATAATAGTTTGTGGTAGAAATTTAGTAAAGGATGAAAGTCTACATGACAAGTATGTGTCCTTATGTTCTTAGTCAGGCTCATAAATAAATTCTTAAACTTCATGAAAAGGAACATTTAACAAAAACGTTTTTCATTGACTTTTCTTACTGGGAAACCAATGACCACTTAACCCATCACAAATTTGTGGTTTTCTTGTTGTTAACTTTCTCCTAATCATGTTTTCTATCACTCTGCATCAGAACTTGACACTTAGTTTCTCTTCCATATCCATGTTTTCATGGAATCCTAGAATGGGTTATCTCGAGTGACCCTTAAACATATCATTCTTTCTTTTAAAATGATATTTTTATTTACTCTATTTCTGATGTGGGACTTTCAATATAGTTTCCATACCCAATTTTAAAATTGTGAGGACGCAATTTCCAAAGGGGGGGAAGGATGTAACTCCCTAGGAAAATCAAGATATGACATTTTCATATTTATTAATATTTTTTAATTAAATATTTATTTTATTTTAAAGGGGATGTTATATTCAAGGGAGTACTTGACATGCAACAATGGGTTTCTCCGAAGTCTTATGTTGAAAACAATGGAGAGTCATACTGAAAAATAATAATATATTAATATTTTAAATGGTAATTATCGCCTAGCCATTTTATTGGCAGTAATGAACTGAACTAACTACAATATTATTATACATATTTGTTAAATGTTTTTACATTTATCCAATAAAATTTAGAGGCTTATAATGTGAATGAATCTAATTTTAAGCATATGTTATCTTAAAAGGTTGATTTACCATCTTTTGATCACGAACCCTCTTTAAATATAGTTTTTGTCACTTTTATATGTTTTATTTGACAAAATTAAATTATTCCTTAGAATCAGGATATCAAAATTTACTTTGGGTAATTTTTTGTATTTTTTTGATAAAATTCATTTTTTAATGAATAGTGAAAAATAATGTATTTTAATTAAAAATTGTTTTTAATATAATTTATTTATATGATTAGATTATCTTTTTAAATGGTTTTAAAGTGTAATTTGATTATATTTTTACCATTTAATCCAATGCTGTTCCTTGGAAGAAATATCACTTTGAAATTGGGCATAAACAAGTGTCAATCTTTTGATAGATATTGTTTCTTAAAAACATGTTATTTGTTTTGACAACGAGAATTAATTTTAAATTAATTAATTAAACTTTTATGTTTTGAATTTTTTATAATATACATCATTTTTGAATTCGGAATATCAAATATAGCTTAGGAAGAATTTTGGGTATTTTTCTGAAACACTTCAATTTTTGATGAATAGTGAAACCACTAAGTAGTAGTTAAAAAAAATAACTTTTTCTTTTAAATGAAATTTTACCGCTTATGTGAATTGAATTTTGAAAATCTGGCATACGTGGTTGTTATTAGTATA
This sequence comes from Viscum album, assembly GCA_963277665.1. Lineage (NCBI taxonomy): Eukaryota > Viridiplantae > Streptophyta > Magnoliopsida > Santalales > Viscaceae > Viscum > Viscum album. The sequence goes on along the minus strand of OY728152.1, from coordinate 1,664,147,848 downwards.
TAAAATGTGGTATAATAAGTTGAAAATAATTTTTTGGTGAATAATAACTTTTAACTTTTATTTATCGTGGTTAAAGGTAAATATGGTAATTTAAGGTAAAAAGAATATTATAATAAAACCAAATTACCTTAACACTTGTTATAACTTTATTGGATGAGTCATGGCCGACCAAGGGTATCCTTTGGTCAATTTTCTTACCCCGTGGAGCCACTTGGGAGTGATAATGACACTTTAGATTAATTAATTTAAAGTAAAGACAAAAATGACACAAACAAATATATTTTAGTAATTTAATTTTTACATCAGGTTATATAAGTTATATTTTAGACTATAAATATTAATTGGAAAGATAAAAATATTTCCTATATCATGGTATTTTTTAATAATTTTTAGACATAAAATAAAAAATTATTATTTATGACACAAAAATGATACAGTATTTAGCTCATTAATAAATGATTTAAATAAATGAGATTATAAATATTAAAATAACATCAAAAACATGTAAAATTCTTATAGTATGAATTTATTTCGACCATGAGTCATCTTATATTCGACCTTAATATGTTTTGGACCTTCAGAAATAAAAAATAATTATATAATAAAATAATATTTTCACACTTTCCTAAAGAACCCCTCCTCCCCCTTTTAAGAAGCCCTCACTCAAACTCATTCCTCACTCCTCTCAAGCCCCTTGGATCATCCAACCCCTACCCAAATAAGCTCTCAAGATCACTCTATTCCTCCTAGAAGCATTACCTTAGGTAGAGGGCACTTCAAGAAGTCCTTTTGGTTCAAACCAAAGCGTGTTACACGAATTAAAGGTAACAGTTTCTCTTAAATTTTTTTATCTTATTTTACTTCTCAAACCTCTAAACTATTTTTATTTCCTTCCTTTAAAACAAAACTAGTATCCTCGATATACTAGGATTTTGTTATGAGAAGGATTTTAACTACACCTATACACACCTCTGTCTAATGGGTAAAAAACATATTGTTTATGTGGACGGTGAACTACTGCCTCACGAAACGATGATTGTTCAAATATCTTGAACCACCTCTCATGGTGGCCATTATGATAGAACTATAATTATATATTATATATATTATATTTATATTATTTCTATGCTTCTGTATTTTTCATTTATAGAATACTTTTATGGTTTCCATAGTGGGTAAATAAGATAATCTCATTTGAGGAAGTGCGGACTACCGCCCCCTCAAAGTGATATGACTCGTTAATTCCTTATGTGGAATGTATAAATGGTAGAGTTAATAAAATTATATATCATAATATTCAGGAATTATAATATACATATGTATCATTAATTTTTAATTCCCTTACAATATGAACACTATTAGAATTTATAGCTTTCGAGGTGGGGGAAGGCCAGCGACCGCTATTTGGCGGTCGCTGTATTCTTACACCCCAAAGTAAAACTTTCCCTCCCCCTAATTTACCATCCCTTACCCCATGACCTAATCCCCTCCCTGACCCTAATAAGTCTCCCTCTTCACCCTCCTGGCAACCCTGATACCCCGACAACCCCCATCCCATGCCTCTAGGTTGTGCCCCCCCGTGACCCCGGTGTCCCGGGCAACCCCGACGAGCCCAACGACCCCCACCCCATTTTCCTATATGTTTCACCTTCCATGACCCTGATGACCCCAGTAACGCAAACCCCATGGCCTCCGCGCTACACCCTCCCATGATTTCTAAGACACCCCGGTGACCCCCACCCCCCGCCTCCGCGCTAGACAGTCCCGCAGTTCTTCCCTCCCGGCCCCACTACACCCCTCCAATTTGTATTTTATCCCAATTATTCAATTATAAGGTTAATAATATTGTACAGTCCTTATTCATATTTTTGACCTCCAATGTTGTAAATCTCATATAAATTTTCAAGTTATTCAAATATATTCCCTGTGGATAAATTTTCTCCATCTATCAACATGATTATTCTTAATTTCACCTTTCTCCCACCTCCCTTTATTCTATTTGATGGAAATCTGTCCAGTTTTTGTACATGTTGTTTTTAGATGGAAACCCCATTATTTTGGGATCCAATAGTGGAAAAACTCTTCCTACTCATACTCAAATCTAACCATGAAAATTCGGTAGGATTCTAAAATTTTTTCTTTACCCATGTATATATATAATTTGACTTATGTCCAGTACTGTTTGATAAAGAATATTCAGTGCATTCATCTCTTTTGGTGCTGTGGGTGATCTTATTCTATGTGCATGAGATGGATGTATTCCCAACACTTATCAATCTCTCACTACCATCAATTTGAGCCTTCTTAAAACCAGGAATATTATATAAAGTACTTATGGCAACCATCCTTCTTCCAGTTTATAGGGAGGATTCAGGTTGAGCTACTTCTAGATTTCTCAACTTCTTTCCAATCTCTAGTGATTTCATGTTGAGGGAATATTTTTTTACCTCAACTAATTTCATACACTCGTCACAATATCTTTTCACCTTCTAGTTCTACTCATCAAGAATCTTTATCAACTATTGATTTGAATGGACAAGATCTTCTATAATTTTTACCTTTATATCCCGTTGTGTATCATTGACATTCACCATGACTTTATTTAATTTTTATAGTACATGGAATACATCATAAAAAACACTCATTAACACTTAATTCTAACAAACTAATAATTTCAAGTCTTCATCAATTAAAGAAAATTTTTCTTTTCAAACTGTGAAAAATTATTCCTTGGATTTCATATTCTTAGTAAGGGAGTTAAAACAAGTTACGTTTTCAACCAATTCCTCTTCCATTGCATCTGCTACTTCTTATAGATTTGATTCTACTACAAATGGGTTCTTGGAAAAATTCAATATGTAGGAAAAAATCTCAGCAAAAACCTTCTTCAGATACGTTCCAACATGAGAGTAGAATTCATCAACCACTCTAATATCTTCATACTCCTTACATTATGCACAACTTAAACTAGAATAATCAAAAGTATCTTTAACAAAAACATCATATAATGAGCACTGGACACCTTGAACATATTTAAATAGTGGTTGTTCCTTGTATTTCTTCACATTTTCCATTCTCCTTGCCTATTTCTTTAGCCTATTTTGTGCTATCTTAGCCAAAACCCCCATTTCAAATTTAATATAACTAGAGATTGAATTCTTGATATGAGACTCATATTCAACCATCTCAAATATATACTTCATCTAGTTTTTTCTGAGGAGAACCTATGCTCTAATACCACTTGAAGTGCCCACAGGATCGGTGCACCATTGAGAGGGGAGGGTTGAATCAGTGGTCGCTTAAATATTTTATAAATTATTCCTTTTTAATTCAACCCTCTAAACTTTTTTAGTCTCGATCCACTCTATCTTGTGGTTATCATTCTGATAATGTAGTAAATAATGTAATATGAATACAAATATTTACAAGGTTTGGTACAAAGAGCTTCTCATTTACTAGATTGATTATACACCCCAATCAATGATTCTCAGTTATAATCCATCCCTAAATATAATGGAGGGTGCTTCAAACACCAGCATAAGATCAGAGTCCCACTGATCTTCTATTTGACAGAGTCACATCGGCCACTTTTCCCTTGGGTCTCACTTGAATTATCTTTCCTTATTCATATTGCACTTCTTTAACAACTTCTCATTGTATTCACATAGTCACACTATGATCACCTTGAATACCATGAGTTGGATATGTTCTATAACATCACATCATATATATGAAAGTGGTTTGTTCAACTCCTTGATGTATATTTTTTATCTGATGGGATTTCTCTACACCCATTGAATGATATTCTTAAATTAAATATAAGATCATAAAATTCTTTTAGGTCTTCATGATATTCTACATGCAACTCGGTTCAGGATAACAACTTATCTTCACAGGCTTTTACAAAATCTGTTTACCTGGATGACTCACTTAATGTGATTCAGATCACTAAATTTGATTTTAGATTAATGGATGACTCTCTCTTATTCTCCTTTCAACTTCGATATCCAAGTTCTCTATATAGGATTTTCTAGTATCAACTTTTTATTCTTCACTAAATTTGATTTTAGTCTTGGGAAAATTCCTAGCCTTCCGTATTCATCTTAGGCTTGGATGATGGAATCTCTAAGCTACATAATGTTGTAAACTTGAATTCACAACACAAGTGTACTCATATTTCACTTTCATCAGATCATTTTCTAACTTTAGGACAGTTTTCATTTCATATTTAATTCATCTGATAAGATATTTTCTGATCAATATATTGACATGAATTGAAAATATGAGATAATAAATTACTATCAAAACAATATTTATACACTTTCCAATCCTTTTCATTTTGATCTAATCCTTTTTTTGATCACATCCATTCATTGTTAAAATATTTGGTCCACTTCTCTTGTTCCTTAAATAACAACTTTAAAATATAACACTTTTTTGTATAACCTATATTTAACCAAAAATAATTAAATTTTTTATATTATAATGTGTATTTTTTATTTATTTAACTGCCTTTTCGAACCACTCTTGTGCTTCGTATAGCAGTTCCACCACTTTTGAGTATGGTCGTCAAACCCCTATCATCAAGCCTTTGCACCATCATGGATCTGCAATTGAGTTTCACCCAATTAATTGTGGTCGATTCCTCTGCAGGTAAGTTATTTTTTGACTTCTGCAATCTATTATACAGGTTATTTATGAAATTTTTATTGCCAAAAGAGACCTCTCAGAGGGAATATTTTTTTATTAATGACCGAACCTGAAGGATAGGTTTTTTGTCCTTAAAAATAGATTTGAACTCATTGGTTTTTTAGTTTTAATTATATGAGTTTTTTTATAATTTAAATAAGATATTTCAATTATTTTATTTCTATTAAATAAAAATAAGGATAAGAGTTGGATTGATATGCAAGCTAGGTTTTTTGCTGAATCTTATGAAGGGATTAAGCGATTTATGGATTTCACCAAGTGATTTGATTAGTTTTCCATATAGAAAATGTGCAAATGTATATCTCTTCAAATGAGATAGTGTTACAAAACATTTGTTTTTGAATGGGTTTTTGAAAAACTATAATACATGGACACATCATGGAGAAGACTCTATTTCATGCCATCAATCAGAAAATACTCATAGGGATGTTTATTCAAGAATAGTTGATCCGATGAACATAATTCTCAATGGTATGATGAGTCAGTTTCAACTAGAAGATAGTAATGTCTTAAATGATGACGTTAGATCAAGTAATCCTCATTCTTCTGTAGATGGAGAAGCATTGAAATTCTTTGAGATTCTTGAAGATGCGCATACTGAATTATATCATGGATGCACTAAATTTAGTAAATTTTCATTCATCATTGAATTTTTACACATGAAGGCCTTGAACCAGTGGTCAGACACCTCATTCGACATGTTTTTGGTATTATTGAAGAAGATACTCCCTCCTAGAGCGAAGATTCTAGAGTCATTCTATCAAGATCACAAGTTGACCGATGATCTTGGTTTTAAATATGATACCATTGATGTGTGTAACAATAATTGTATGTTGTTCAAAAAAGATAATGTGCTATTAAATAATTGTACCATTTGTTATACATCTAGGTGGAAGTTCAGTGAGATTAATCAAGGTGGTAATCGTTTGGTTACAAAAGGGTAAGCAATGATCTTTTATTCAGAGAAGAGTATTTACTACTTAATAAAGGTAAAAAGTATTACTTATGATAAAGTATTCATGGATTACTTGTTGTTTTGAAAAAAATAATTGTTTTTCTTCTTTGTGTATCACTTACTGAGCTTTTTCTCATCCCATGTTTTTGAAATGTTTTTCATAGGATATGAAGAGGAATAAGGACAAGGATGTGATTAAGGAATTGTCATGATGTCTAAAACATGTAACTGGACATGTTTATTTTTTATAGTTTATATTTTATGAAAAAAAATGGATACTGAGTAGTAGTTCCTACTTGTAATAACCATGTTTATATGTAATAGTTATGGCCTAATTCTCTAAAACTCTAAACCTGAAAAGATCCTCAATGTGAATTTTGATTTAACTCAAGATTATGAAATGTTTAAGGTCTGGTCCTTATAGTTGGTATAAGAGGTAGGTTTAGATAACATTATAGGTTAGGGTGTAATTTAAGAATAAGTGACATGACCGTAATTGTTATCATATTAGAACGAGTCATAGTTATTATAGAGGTGACAAATGGTTATAACATTTTTGGGTGAAAAATGAAAGGTATTAGATAATATTTTATGATAAATTATGTTATGGTTATTTTTGAGGAATTTGCCTCATTTTTTTGAATGTTATGAAATTTTATAGTTTTTGAAAAAGGGAAACACACAGAACATGTGACAACCCGTCGCGTCGGGAAAATATGCGGTAATCGAACCCACAACCAAAGTGCGATTGGGAATTATCTCTTACCACTGGACTACGTGAAGTCCCTAGTTAGTATAACTAATTATTTTTAGTTAAATGATTTTATAGATCAAGAATAAGTTTATTTTGGATTATATGTTTTATCAAATAGACATCCTTAGTATAAGAAAATGATTTGGTGATTAAGTGATAAAGCTTATTTTGGAAGGCATTCTCTGTTTTGGGAACACTATATGCTTAAGGAAAATAGAATACCTTGGGATTTAATTTGAGGAGTAATGGTTGAAATATTATTTTGGATGAATCTGTGTTTTTATTACGGATATAAGGAGATTTGGGTTATTTATGGAAATTATTAACCTATCATAGAGAATATGTGATTTGGTTAATTACACTTTAGTATGACACTTTAAGATTAGTCGATATTTTTTGAGATAAATATAAAGATTTACTGTGGAAGACTATGTGATTTAAATTGTTCTAAGTTTTGGGTTTCAATAGTAGATTTAATTATTTTGAATAATATTAAGTAAAATTTTAAATTGAATAGTCTTTCTTGAACTTTGGGTACTTTTGTTGGATTTTAGAGATTAAGAGTAGTATTCCTTTTTATAAAGGATTATCCTTTTAGGTATTATCTGATCTTGTACTAACCAATTTTGGTATTGGTTGATATATAAAGATAGGGGAAATATATGGTTCATATTTTGTGGATCATTCTATTCTCTAGAACTTCATTTTTGCGCTTTTGATGTGTCCATGTCAACTTTAATACTCATCGTTTTCATAAAAGAATAGTTTGTGGTAGAAATTTAGTAAAGGATGAAAGTCTACATGACAAGTAAGTATGTGTACTTATGTTCTTAGTCAGGCTCATAAATAAATTCGAAAACATCCTGAAAAGAAACATTTAACAAAAACGTTGTTCATTGACTTTTACTACTTGGAAACCAATGACCATTTAACCCATCACAAATTTGTGGTTTTCTTGTTGTTAACTTTCTCCAAATAATGTTTTCTATCACTCTGCATCAGAACTTGACACTTAGTTTCTCTTCCATATCCTTGTTTTCATGGAATCATTGTATGGGTTATCTCAAGTGACCTTTGAACATATCTTTCTTCTTTTAATGTGATAGTTTTATTTACTCTTTTTCCGATGTGGTACTTTCAGTGAAGTTTCCATGCCCAATTTTAAAATTGTGAGGAGGCAATTTCCAAAGGGGGGGAAGGTTGTAACACCCTAGGAAAATCAAGATATGACATTTTCATATTTATTAATATTTTTTAATTAAATATTAATTTTATTTCAAAGGGGATGTTATATTCAAGGGAGTACTTGACACACAACAATGGGTTTCTCAGAAGTCTTATGTTGCAAACAATGGAGAGTCATACTAAAATATAATAATATATGAATATTTTAAATGGTAATTAACGCCTAGCCATTTTATGGTCAGGACTGAATTGAACTAACTAAAATATGATTATACATATTTGTTAAATGTTCTTATATTTATCCAATAAAATTTAGAGGCTTATAATGGGAATGAATCTAATTTTAAGCATATTTTATTTTAAAAGGTTGATTTACCATATTTTGATCACGAAGCCTCTTTAAATATAGTTTTTGTCACTTTTATATGTTTTATTTAACAAAATTATATTCTTCTTTAGAATCAGGACATCAAAATTTACTTTGGGTAATTTTTGGTATTTTTTGATAAAATTTATTTTTTCAATGAATAGTGAAAAATACTATATTTTAATTCAAAATTGATTTTTAATATAATTTATTTATATCATTAGATTATCTTTTTAAATTGTTAAAAAGTGTAATTAGATTATATTTTTACCATTTAATCAAATGCTGGTCATTGGAAGAAATATCACTTTGAAATTGGGCATAAACAAGTGTCAATCTTTTGATAGATATTGTTTCTTAAAAACATGCTATTTGTTTTGACAACGGAAATTAATTTTAAATTAATTAATGAAACTTATATGTTTTGAATTTTTTAAAATAGACATCATTTTTTAATTTGGAATATCAAATATAGCTTGGGCAGATTTTTGGGTATTTTTCTGGAAAACTTCAATTTTTGATGAATAGTGAAACCACTAAGTAGTAGTTAAAAAATAACTTTTTCTTTTAAATTAAAATTTACCGCTTATGTGAATTTAACTTTGAAAATATGACAAACATGGTTGTTATTAGTATGTAAAATTTGGTACAATAAGATGAAAATATTTTTTTGCTGAATAGTAACTTTTTACTTTTATTTACCGTGGTTAAAGGTAAAGAGGGTAATTTAAGGTAAAAAGAATATTATAATAAAACAAAATTACCTTAACACTTTTTCTAACCTTATTGGATGAGTCATGTCTAACAAAGGGTATCCTTTGGTCGATTTTTGGACCCCATGGAGTCACTTGGGAGTGATAATGACACTTTAGATTAATTAATTTAAAGTAAAGAAAAAAATGACACAAACAAATATCTTTTAGTAATTTAATTTTCACATCAGGTTATATGAGTTATATTTTAGACTATAAATATTAATTGGAAATCTAAAAATATTTCCTATATCATGGTATTTTTTAATAATTTTTAGACATCAAATAAAAAAAGTTATTTATGACACAAAAATGATGCAGTATTTACCTCATTAATAAATGATTTAAATAAATGAGACTATAAATATTAAAATGACATCAAAAACATGTCCAATTCTTATAGGATGAATTTATTTCGACCATGACTCATATTATCTTTGACCTTAACAAGTTTTGGACCTTCATAAATCAAAAATAATTATATAATAAAATAATATTTTCACACTTTCCTAAAGAACCCCTCATCCCCATTATAAAAATCCCTCACTCAAACCCATTCCCCACACCTCTCAATCCCCTTGGCTCATCCAAACCCTTCCCAAATAAGCTCTCAAGATCACTCTATTCCTCGTAGAAGCCTTACCTTAGGCAGAAGGCACTTCAAGAAGTACTTTTGGTTCAAACCAAAGGGTGTTACCCGAATTAAAGGTAACTGTTTCTCTTAAATTCTTTTATATTATTTTACTTCTCAAACCCCTAAATTCTTTTTATTTCTTTCCTTTAAAACAAAACTAGTATTCTAAATATACTAGGATTTTTTTATGATAAGTATTTTAACTACACCTATACACACCTCCGTCTAATGGGTAAAAAACATATTGTTTATGTGGACGGTGAACTACTGCCTCACGAAACGATGATTGTTCAAATATCTTCAACCACCTCTCATGGTGTCCATTATGATAAAACTGTAATTATATATGATATATATTATATTTATATTGTTTCTATGCTTCTTATTTTTTCATTTATAGAATATCTTTATGGTTTCCATAGTGGGTAAATACGATAATCTCATTTGAGGAAGTGCGGACTACCACCCCATCAAAGTGATATGAATCATTAATGCCTTATATGGAATGTATAAAGGGTAGAGTTAATGAAATTATATATGATATTATGTGGGAATTATAATATACATATGTATCATTGATTTTTAATTCCCTTACAATAAAAACACTAGTAGAATTTATAGCTTTCGAGGTGGGGGAAATACAGCGACCGCCATTTGGTGGTCGCTGTATTCTTACACCCCAAACTAAAAATTTTCATCCCCCTAATTTACCCTCCATTACCCTGCGACCTAATCCCCTCCCCGACCCTAAGAATTCTTCCTCTTCACCCTCCCGTCAAGACTGATACCCCGACAACCCACTCCCCTTTCCTCTGCGTTGTGCCCCCCGTGACCCCAGCGACCCGGGCAACCCCGACGAGCCAAACGACCCCCACCCCCTTTTCCTCTACGTTGCACCCCCCCCATGACCCCGATGACCCTAGTAACACCCACCCCCTTTCCTCCATGCTACACCCTCCCACGACTCTGAGACACCCCGATGACCCCCCCCCCCCCCCCCCCGCCTCCGCATTAGACAGTCCCGTGGTTCTTCCCACCCAGCCCAGCTACACCCCTCCAGTTTGTATTTTATCCACATTTTTCAATTATAAGGTTAATAATATTACATTGTCCTTCTTCATATTTTTGACCTCCAATGTTTCAAATCTCAAAGAAATTTTCAAGGTATTCAAATCTATTAGTTGTGGATAAATTTTCTCCATATGTCAATGTGATTATTCTAAATTTCATCCTTTCTCCCACCTCCCTTTCTTTTGTTTGATGGAAATCTATCCAGTTTTTGTACATGTTGATTTTAGATGGAAACTCCATTCTTTTGGGATCCAACAGTGGAAAAAATCTTCCTACTCATACTCAAATATAACCATGATAATTCAGTAGGATTATAAAATTTTTTCTTTACCCATGTATGTATATAATTTGACTTATGTCCAGCACTGTTTGATAAAGAAGATTCAGTGCATTCATCTCTTTTGGTACTGTGGGTGATCTTCTTCTATGTGCATGAGATGGATGCATTCCCAATACTTATCAATCTCTCACTACCATCAATTTGAGCCTTCTTAAAACCAATAATATTATATAAAGTACTTATGGCAACCATTCTTCTTCCAGTTTATTGGGAGGATTCAGGTTGAGATACTTCTAGATTTCTCAACTTTTCTCCAGTATCTAAGGATTTCATGTTGAGGGAATATTTGTTTACCTCAACTAATTTCATACACTCTTCACAATATCTTTTCACCTTCCGGTTCTACTCATCAAGCATCTTTATCAACTATTGATGTGAATAGACAAGATCTTCCATCATTTTTACCTTTATATTCAGTTGTGTATCATTGAAATTCACCGTGACTTTATTTAATTTTTCCAGTGCATAGAATACTTCATAAAAACACTCATTAACACATAATTCTAAAAAACTAATAATTTCAAGTCTTCATCAATTAATGAAAATCTTTCTTTGAAAACTGTGAAAAATTCTTCTTTGGATTTCATATTCTTAGTAAGGGTGTTAAAACAAGTTACATTTTCGACCAATGCCTCTTCTATTGCATATACCACTTCTTATAGATATGATTTTACTACAAATGGGTTCCTGAAAAAAATCAATATGTAGGAAAAAATCTCAGCAAAAACCTTCTTCAGATACGTTCCAACATGAGAGTATAATTCATCAACCATTCTAATCTCTTCATACTCCTTACATTATGTACAACTTAAACAAGAATAATCAAAAGTATCTTTAACAAAAACATCATCTAATGAGCACTGAACACCTTGAACAGATTTAAATAGTGGTTGATCCTTGTATTTATTCACATTTTCCCTTCTATTTTCCTATTTCTTTAGCCTATTTTGTGTTGTCTAATCCAAACCCCCCATTTTATATTCAATATAACTAGATATTTAATTCTTGATATGAGACTTGTCTTCAACCATCTCAAATATAAACTTCATCTAGTTTTTTCTGAAGAGAACCTATGCTCTAATACCACTTGAAGTGCCCGTAGGATCGTTGCACCATTGAGAGGGGAGGGTTGAATCAGTGGTTGCTTAAATATTTTATAAATTATTCCTTTTTAATTCAACCCACTAGACTTGTTTAGTCTCGGTCCACTCTATCGTGTGGTTATCATCCTGATAATGTAGTTAATAAAGTAATATGAATACAAAGATTTACAAGGTTTGGTACTAAGATCTACTCCTTTACTATATTGATTATACACCCCAATCAATGATTCTCAATTATAATCAATCCCTAAATATAATGGAGGGTGCTTCAAACACCAGCACAAGATCAGAGTCCCACTGATCTTCCATTGGACAGAGTCACACCAGCCACTTTTCCCTTGGGTCTCACTTGAATTCTATTTCTAACTTCATATTCCACTTCTTTAACTACTTCTCATTGTATTCACATAGTCACATTATGATCTCCTTGCATACCATGAGTTGGAAATGTTCTATAACATCACATCATATATATGAAATTGGTTTGTTCAACTCCTTGGATGTATATTTTTTATCTGATGGGATGTCTCTACACCCATAGAATGATCTCTTTCAATTAAATATAAGATCATAAAAATATTTTAGGTCTTCATGATATTCTACATGCAACTCAGTTCAGGATAACAACTCATCTTCATTGGCTTTTACATAATCTGTTTACCTGGATGACTCACTCAATGTGATTCAGATCACTAAATTTGATTTTAGATTAATGGATAACTCACTCTTCTTCTGGTTTCAACTTCGATATCCAAGTTATCTATCTAGGATTTTCTAGTATCAACTTTTTATTCTTCACTAAATGTAATTTTAGTCTTGGGAAAATTCCTTGCCTTCCATATTCATCTTAGGCTTGGATGATGGCCTATCTAAGCTTCATAATGTTGTAAACTTGAATTCACAACATAAGTGTCATCATATTTCACTTTCATCAGATCATTTTCTAACTTTAGGACTGTTTTAATTTCATATTTAATTCATCTGATAAGATATTTTCTGAACAATATATTGACATGAATTGAAAATATGAGATAATAAATTACTATCAAAAAAATATTTGTAGACTTTCCAATCCTTTTTATTTTGATCTAATACTTTTTTGATCACATCCATTCATTGTTAAAATATTTGGTCCACTTCTCTTGTTCCGTAAAGAACCACTTTACAATATAACACTTTTTTGTATAACATATATTTAACCAAAAATAATTAATTTTTTTATATTATAAAGTGTATTTTTTTACTTATTTAGTTTCCTTTTTGAACCACTCTCATGCTTCGTCCAGTAGTTCCACCCCATTTGAGTCTGGTCGTCAAACCCCTATCATCAAGTTATTGCACCATCATGGATCTGCAGTTGAGTTTCACCCAATTAATTGTTGTCGAGTCCTCTGTAGGTAAGTTATTTTTTGACTTTTTCAATCTATTATGCAGGTTATTTATGAAATTTTTATTTCCTAAAGAGACCTCTAAGAGGGAATATTTTTTTATTCATGACCAAACCTGCAAGATAGGTTTTTTTTCCTTAAAAATAGCTTTGAACTCATTGGTTTTTAAGTTTTAATGATATGAGTTTTTTTAGAATTTAAATAATATATTTAAATTATTTTCATTCTATTAAATACAAATATGGATAAGATCTGTATTGATATGCAAGATAGGTTTTTTCTGAATATTATAAGGGGAATAAGTGATTTATGGATTTCACCAAGTGATTTCATTGTTGTCCATATAGAAAATGTGCAAATAGATATCTCTTCAAATGAGATAGTGTTACAAAAAATTTGTTTTTAAATGGGTTTTTGAAAAACTATAAGACATGGACACGTCATAGAGAATAATCTATTTCATGCCATCAATCAGAAAATATTCATAGGGATATTTATTCGAGAACAGTTGATTCGATGAACATAATTCTCAATGGTATGATGCGTCAGTTTCAACTTGAAGACAATAATGTCGTAAATGATAACGTTAGATAAAGTAATCCTTGTTCTTCTATAGATAGAGAAGCATTGAAATTATTTGAGATTCTTGATGATGCACATACTGAATTATATCATGGATGCACTAAATTTAGTAAATTTTCATTCATCATTGAATTGTTACACCTGAAGGCCTTGAACCAGTGGTCAGACACCTCATTCAACATGTTGTTGGTATTATTGGAGAAGATACTCCCTCCTATAGTGAAGATTCCTGAGTCATTCTATCAAGATCACAAGTTGACCGATGATCTTAGTTTTACATATGATACCATTGATGTGTGCCACAATAATTGTATGTTGTTCAAAAAAGATAATATGTAATTAAATAATTGTACTATTTTTTATACATCCAGGTGCAAGGTCAATGAGATTAATCAAGGTTGTCATATTCTTCCAGGAAGATTCTTGAATCAAGGGAAACAAGTTACCGCTAAGCAGATGCGTTATTTTTTCACTAAACTGATACTGAAGAGATTCTTCATGTCAACTAAAATTTCTAAATTAATGACTTGGTATTCAGAGAGAAACAAATAGGTTGTTAAATTAACTCACCCGGCATATTCTGTGGCATGAAAAGAGTTTGATCAAAGACCCCCAAAATTTTCTTGGGATGATCATAATGTTCGACTAGGTTTGGCAGCATATGGTTTTAACCCATTTAGGTCCATGGTTGGTGCAAGACATAGTATGTGTCCAATGGTGTTGGTTCCATACAACCCTCCCCCATGGGTATGTATGAAACAACCATTTTTTTTACTGTCGATTCTAATTGATGGACCGAGGGGAACTAGCGATAAAATCAATGTTTATATACAACCTTTGAATGATGAGCTGCAAGAATTTTGGGTCGATGGTTTAATTAATTTTGACTCGGCATCTAATGAAATTTTTAGACTCCAGGCTGCTTTTTTATGGAAAATTAATGATTTCCTAGTGTATGCTAACTTATCAGGTTGGAGTACAAAAGGATAATTCTCCTGCCCTTGTTGTAATAAGAGTAAGAAATCTCTATGGCTTAATAACAGTAGAAAGTGGGCATATCTTGGTCAAAGATGCTTTCTTACTCCATTGTACAGGTTCAGAGAAGACCATGTGTCGTTTGATGGGAATAGAGAGTATGACCCATCACCACAAATACTATCTGAGGTTCAAATTTGTGCAAAACTAGATCAAGTAAACATCCGTACAATGTATGATTTTCACGATTTATTGTCTCCTGCATTGCCTTCTATTCCTGCCACAAATAGATAGTGTTGTCATAATTGGAAGAAATGAAGTATTTTTTTGAATTTCCTTATTAGAAATATAATTTTTTATGACATAATTTGGATGTGATGCACATTGAAAAAAAAATGTATGTGATAATATATTATGCACAATTTTAGGCAACAAGGGGAAATCAAAGGATAGTGCTAATGCTCGAAGTGATTCGCAAGAAATGGAATTGAGAAAACCTTTACATTTACTACTGGGTGAAGGTAATCGGGCACACATTCCTGCTGCACAGTACAGAATGATTAAAAAAGAAAAACAAACATTTCTATCGATTTTGAAGACCATTAAGGTGCTATATGGTTATTGCTCAAATATTTCCAAGCATGTTAGTATGACGAACATGACATTACAAGGGTTGAAAAGTCATGATAATCATATTCTACTTCAACAGTTAATTCCTATAAGAATTCGTGATTACTTACCTACCCAGGTTACTGATCCATTGATTGAATTTTCTAATTTTTTTAGAAAGCTATGTTCAAGAAATCACCACATTAGTGATTTGAAAAAGTAGCAGGTTAAGATTGTACTTGCACTATGTCACCAAGAGAAACTATTCCCGCTATCGTTTTTTGATGTCATGGTTCACTTGACTGTGAATTTAACTGGTGAAGTCATTTTTGGTGGTCCCATGCAATTCAGGTGGATGTATCCAATAGAGAAATACTTAAATACATTTAAATGGTATGTTCACAACAAATCACGTCCAGAATCTTTAATTGGAAATGGATATTTAATGGATGAGTGTACTAATTTTTGTACTTCATATATTGATGACATTCAAACAAAGATAGATAAACCCTCCCAGAATGACGATGGTCCAATTGGAGAAGGAATAACGTTTTATAGGCACAACTATGAGTGTGTTTAAGCTCATTTATATGTGTTGTTCATCACTCCATTAGTTATGCCATTGATACAGCAAGTTTCAAAGTTTATGTGTCTTTTATTTCTATATTTATTTTATTACTTACCTTTTATTGTGTTGTGATTTAAGACACGTATCACTTAGTTGAAATCTGAATGGCCCTGTAAAACTAACTATCAAATCCAAAAACATCATTTCAACACATTTCATGAGTGGTTCAAGACTCATGTACGTATAAATAATTGGTTTAATATTTTTATTATAAAATTAGTTGTTTTTCACAATCCTTTATTCATTGAACTATGTGAAATTTTTAGATTCAAAAGATACCTGATTTAAGTACCCATACTGTGAGTGAAAAACTTAACCAACTAGCTGATGTCCCATTTATTACAGCTCGTCACTATAAGTCTTTGGTTGCTAACGGATTCTGATTTCGTATTAGCGATGTTGACATGAATAGAGCCACAAAAAATAGTGGTGTTGGTTGTTATTTTGTTGGTGCAGGTTATTATTATGGATTACTGAGGGATATTATTGAGGTTATTTATGGTCATGTCTTAAAATAAATATTGTTAAGGTGTGATTGGATCGATCCGGTTCGTGGAAAAAAAGTTGATAACATCCAATTTACGTCAGTAAACTTTAACAATATGTTGTATAAAGATGACCGAGTAAGCAAAGAACCCTTAATATTGACATTTTAGGCAGAGAAATTTTACATTGTTGGCATTGATTCTGATTGGAATGTTGTGGTGAAAATTTCTAGAAGAGGGGTGTTTTTGATTGATTTTGAGGAACCTGACGTTGTCGCATCTCCTGATCAAACACTTGACCAAACAACTGTAGATGTACGAGATGAAGATATACAATGGTCCAGAGAGACAATTAAAGGAGATACGATATACTTTCATGATTAGTGAAAATTGTAATTATTTCCCCATATTTTTTGTAAAAATATTTAGGAGTTATGTATGTATAAAAATTGCTTGATTTAACTATATTTTTTTCAATGTAGGTATGTCACAGGGTGATCAGATTGGTTCACCTGATGTTGTCAGTATGTATGTTTTCATTTTTCTAAATTAATTAATTACAATTTTCTATGTTTATTTCTTTAACTATTTCTAATTTTAAAAAAAATCAGTTATATTTTAATTGAATTATGAATTTATGTTCATTAGGATCTACTGCATCTTCTAGCAGACGCAGAGGTCCTGGTAGTGGGGTTCAATCCTGGAACTCCGGAGCCCGATTGGATGTACTATTTGATGACACATTCCACCCAGTCAGAGAAGGTGCTACTGTATTGATTCGTCAGTTTGGGAATATGATACGAGACTCAAGATTGGACTTCTTTCCCCCAGGATACGATTGACAGATTATGGAAGGAGGTTCAGGTAAATTCAAGGTTTTAATTTTTCATGATATTGTTTTTATTATTGTTGCATCTACTGACTATTTTTTTACAGGATAATTTGACATCCTATCCAGATGAGTTTCGGGCCGTATGTATGGCCAAATGCCAAAACTTATGGAAGGATTACAAGGGAAGGGTGAAGAGAGATCACTGGATACCATTTTTGGGTGTGCCATACATTCTATAGTGAGCCCCTCCAGGCAGTCTTCCCGTGCAGTGGCAGGATTTGGTTGTGTTTTGGTCGAGTGAGGCAATTATGGTAAGATTTATTGCTTTTAATATATAAATGACTAATTTTTCATATGTATATTAACTGAATACATTGAATTTAGACTGATTCTGCTCGTCATTCACGTAATCGGGTGATGCAGGGCATGCCTTCCAGACCTCGAACACGACATGTGTCAGAGCTCAGACATGATGTAAGTTTAGAATTTACTATTCATTCATATATTAAAAATAGTGTAGTATAACATGGTGAATCCCTTTATTATAGTTACACCAACGTGGTGAGCTGATTGATCGGATGTCCATATGGGTGAGGACTCATAGGGAGAGAGATCCCGATGTTGTCGGTGTTATAGTAAGTAAAATATTTACTAATAAATGTATTTTTATTTTATAAAAATTATTCAAATTTTTTCATTGATTCATTATATGCTTCAAGATCAGTTTGACGCTTATTTAGTAGAGTTTCCAGAGGATCAACTTCATAGTATTGTGTGTAGATATGATATATTTCAGCATGTCCTGGGGCGTGACGGTCTTGGTTATTCCTGGACTTATGGTGGTGGTGTCCCACGACGTGCAGTTGTTAGATCAGAGACAATGGGTGCATGCAGAGATGTAGGGATGTGCACACAGACTGAGATAGATGCTGCCATGCAGGCTATCCAACAAAAGATGGATGCGCAGTTTCAACAGTTAGGTGCAAAATATGAGGAGGGATTGTCACAGATGTCAGGACGTATCGATGAAGTGACGACGCAACGTCCTGTTGATGGTACACAAGTGGCATCACAGGTAAACAATAAAGCAAACCATACTCATATTGACTTTTATTTATATATTCTTAAGATACATAAATTGATATATATTGTAGGCTCCGGATATAACTGGTGGACATCGTAATGACGTTGGTGATCTAGATGAGGATGAACATGCATGAGGTAATTTACATTACCATTTTAATATCATAAATTAATTAGGAATTAATATTTAGTCTCAAACATTTAGGTTTATTTACACCTATGGGGTTTATTGTTTAATTTCTTGTAATTTAATTCATTTTTTTAAAGTTTAACTAATTGTTAATTATGATATATTACATAACACTTCAATTTATTAACACAACAACTACCAACGAGGGAATTGTGAAATGTTCGGGCAGATGGCATGTCAATCAGAGGAATCGTGTGACCACGGTGACTGAAAACGTATTTTTGGTGCCATAAACAACCAAAACAGGCCTTTAACAGTCAAATTAATTCCGAATAAAATTGGAATGACTTTCAATTACAAGACAACATTTAATTATTTTTGCGTGATGTGTACGCAGAGACGAAACGTCAATCGGACATGCGGTTTGCGCATTATGGCCGAATATGTGTTTTTTAAGAGTTTGGCACACTTGAGGAAGGTTGGTGTGGTGGTCAAAACTGGATTAATGACCTTTTAATTCCATGAAATCAGATGACAACAACTGGCGAGTGAATTGTGAAATGGTCGGGTAGACGGCACGTAAATCGGAGGTGTCATGTGACCGCGGTGGCCGAAAACATACCTCAGGTGCCACAAATGACCAAAACAGTTGTATAATGGTCAAATGCATACATAATGACATTAAAATGACTTGAAATCATAGGAAAACATTCTAATTATTATTCGTGACATTTTCACGGAGACGGCATGTCAATTGGACGTGCGGTTTGCGCGTTATGGTCGAATATGTGATTTTTAAGAGTTTGGTGTGCTTGAGAAAGGTTTGTGGGGTGGTCAAAACCGGATGAACGACCTTGTATTTCCATTAAATCAGACGACAAGATCCGACGAGTGAGTTGTGAAATGGTCGGGTATACGGAACGTCAATCAGAGGTGTCGTCTGACCGTAGTGAAAGAAAACGTAGTTCCGGTGCCATGAATGACCAAAACAGGTGTCCAACGGTCAAATTCATTCCAAACAAAATTGGAATGAATTGAAATCACAAGAAAAATTTTAATTATTTTTGTGTGATGTGTACGTGGATACGGATTGTCAATCGGATATGCGGTTTGCGTGGTACGGCTGAATATGTGTGTTTTCAGAGTTTGGTGGGCTTGAAAAAGGTCTGTGGGGTGGTCAAAACTAGTTGAACGACTTCATAATGTCATGAAATCATAAAAAAACAACTAGGGATTGAGTTTTGAAATGGTCAGGTAGACGGAACCTCAATCGGAGGTGTCGTGTGACCGCAGTGACAGAAAACGCACTTCTGGTGCCATAAACGAACAAAACAGGAATCTAAGGGTCAAATTCATACTGAACGATATCAGAATGACTTAAAATCATAGGAAAACATTCTAATTATTATTCGTGATGTGTACGCGGAGACGGCACATCAATTTCATGTGTGGTTTGCGTGTTACGACTGAATATGTGTTTTTTAAGAGTTTGGTGTGCTTAAACAAAAGGTTGGTGGGGCGGTCAAAACCAGCCAAATGACCTCAAAATTCCCTAAAATCAGACGACAATATCCGAAAAGTGAATTGTAAAATGGTCAGGTAGACGACACGTCAATCGGAGGTGTCGTGTGACCGCGATGACTGAAAACGTTGTTCTGGTACCATAAACGACCAAAACAGGCGTCCAATGGTCAAATGCATTCCAAACGACATCGTAATGACTTGAAATCATAGTAAAACTTCTAATTATTTTTTTAATGACATTTACATGGATACGACACGTCAATCGGACGTGCGATTTGAACGGTACGACCGAATATGTGTGTTTTTTGAGTTTGGCGTGCTTGAAAAAGGTGTGTGGGGTGGTCAAAATCAGTTGAACGACCTTAGAATTCCATGAAATTAGAAGACAACAACCGGCGAGTGAATTTTGTAAGGGTTGGGTAGAAATCATGTCAGTCGGAGGTTTCATGTGACTGCGGTGACCGAAAACGCACTTTTGGTGCCATAAACGACCAAAACAGGTGTCTAACGGTCAAATGCATACCGAACGATATCGGAATGACTTGAAATAATTGTAAAACATTCTAATTATTATTCATGATGTGTACGCAGAGACAGAACATCAATTAGACATGTGGTTTGTGCATTACGGCCGAATATATGTTTTTTAAGAGTTTGGCGCGCTTGAGAAAGGTTGTTGGGGTGGTCAAAACTGGCCGAACATCCTCGGAATGCCATGATATCAGATGACAATAGTCGACAAGTGAATTTTGAAATGTTCGTGTAGACGGCATATAAATCAGATGTGTCATGTGACCGCGGTGATCGAACACACAGTTCCGGTGCCATAAATGACCAAAACTAGCATCTAACGGTCAAATGTATTCCGAACGAAATTGGAATGACATGGAATCATAGGAAAAATTATATTTATTTTTGTGTGATGTGTACGCAGAGACATCACATCAATCGGACATGCGGTTTGCGCGTTACAGTCGAATATGTGTTTTCTAAGAGTTTGGTGAATGACCTCAGAATTTAATGAAATCAGACGACAACAATTGGTGAGTGAATTGTAAAATGATTAGGTAGACTTCACATCAATCGGAGGTGTTGTGTGACCGCGGTGACCAAAACACAGTTCTGGTGTCAGAAATGACCAAAACAGGCGTCCAATGTTCAAATTCATTACGGACGACATAGGAATGACTTGAAATTATAGGAAAACTTCTAATTATTTTTTCGGGATGTGTATGTAGAGAAGGAACGTCAATCAGACATGCGGTTTGCGAGGTACGTCCAAATATGTGTGTTTTTTGAGTTCGGAATGCCTGAAAAAGGTGTGTGGGGTTGTCAAAACTGGACGAATGACATTAGAATTCCATGAAATCAGATGAAAACAACCGGTGAGTGAATTGTAAACTGGTCGGGCCGACAGCACATCAATCAGAGTTGTTGTGTGATCGTAGTGACCAAAAATGTACTTTCGATGCCAAAAACGACAAAAACAAGCGTCTAACGGGAAAATGCTTACTAAACGACATCAGAATAACTTGAAATCAAAATAAAACATTCTATTGATTATTATTGATGTGTAGGTGGAGACATCACATTGATTGGACGTGTGATTTTCACGTTATGGCCGAATATGTAATTTTTAAGAGTTTAGTGCGCTTGGGAAAGGTTGGTGGGGTGGTCAAAACCGACCGAATGACCTCTGAATACCATGAAATTAGAAAACAAAAACCAGCGACAGAATTGTGAAATGGTCGGGTAGACGGCACGTCAATCGGAGGTTTCGTGTGACTGCGGAGACAGAAAACGTTGTTCTGGTGCCATAAATGACCAAAACAGGTGTCCAATAGTCAAACACATTTCAAAAGACATCATAATGACTTGAAATCATAGGAAAATTTCTAATTATTTTTTCGTGACGTGTACACAGATAAGGAACATCAATCGAACATGCGAATTTCCCGGTACGGCCGAATATGTGTGTTTTTGGAGTTTGGTGCGCTTGAAAAAGGTGTGTGGGTGGTAAAAACTAGATGAATGGGCTCAGAATGAAATGAAATCAGACAACAACAACCAGCGAGTGAATTTTAAAATGGTCGGGTAGACGGCACGCCAATCGGAGGTGTTTTGTGACCGTGGTGATCGAAAACGCACTTTCGGTGCCATAAATGACCAAAACAGGAGTCTAACTGTCAAATGCATACCGAACGATATCGGAATGAATTGAAATAATAGGAATACATTATAATAATTATTTGCGACTTGTATGCGGATACGGTACGTTAATTGGACATGGGGTTTGCACGTTATGGCCGAATATGTGTTTTTTAAGAGTCTGGTGTGCTTAAGAAAGGTTGGTGGGGTGGTCAAAACTGGCCGAACGACCTCAGAATACCATGAAATAAGACGTAAATATCTGGTGAGTGAATTTTTGAATGTTCGGATAGACGTAACATCAATCGGAGGTGTCGTGTGACTACGGTGACCGAAAACGCGGTTCTGGTGCCATAAACGACCAAAACAGGCATCTAACGGTCAAATACATTCTGAAAGGAATCGGAATGACTTGAAATCACAAGACAACTTCTAACTATTCTTGCATGATGTGTATGTGGAGATAGAATGTCAATTGGACGTGCGTTTTGCGCGTTACGACTGAATATGTGTTTTTTAAGAGTTTAGCGTGCTTTAAAAAGGTTGGTGGGGTGGTCAAAACCATCCAAATGACCTCGTAATGCCATGAAATAAAACAAAAACAACTTGCGAGTAAACTGTAAAATGGTCGGGCAGACGGCATGTCAATCAGAGGTGTTGTGTGACCGCGGTGACCAAAAATGCACTTTCAGTGCCATAAACGACCAAAACAGGCGTCTAACAGTCAAATGCATACTGAACGACATCAAAATGACTTGAAATCACAGGAAAACATTATAATTATTATTTCTGACATGTACGTGGAGACGAAACGTCAATAGTATTTGTGGTTTGCGCGTTACAGTTGAATATGAGGTTTTTAAGAGTATGGTGCACTTGAGAAAGGTAGGTTGGGTGGTCAAAACCATCCAAATGACCTTAAAATGTCATGAAATCAAACAAAAACACCTAGAGTGTGAATTGTGAAATGATCGAGCAGACCACACGTCAATCAAAGGTGTCGTGTGACCGCGGTGATCGAAAACCCAGTTCTGGTGCCAAAAACGACCAAAACAAACGTCTAAAGGTCTAATGAATTATGAACGACATCAGAATGACTTGAAATCATAGTAAAATTTATAATTATATTTTTTCAATTTGTACGTTGAGACAGCACGTTAATTGGATGTGCGTTTTGCGCGGTATGGCTGAATATGTGTGCTTTCGGAGTTTGGCGCGCTTGAAAAAGGTGTGTGGGGTGGTCAAAACTGGCCGAAAGAAATTTTAATTACTTGAAATCATAGGAAGACATTTTTTTTTTTTTTGCGTTATATGTATGTGGAGACGGCATGTCAATCGAACGGGCGGTTTGCACGTTACAGCCGAATATGTGTTTTTTAAGAGTTTGGTGTGCTTGAGAAAGGTTGGTGGGGTGGTCAAAATTGGCCTAACAACTTCGGAATGCCCTGAAATTAGACTAAAACAACCGGCAAGTGAATTGTGAAATGGTCGGGTAGAAGGTATGTCAATCAGAGGTGTCGTGTGACCGCGGTGACCGAAAACACACTTCTCATGCCATAAACGACCAAAACCAGAGTCTAACGGTCAAATGCATACCAAACGACATCGGAATGACTTGAAATAACATGAAAACATTATACTTATTATTCATGACGTGTACGTGGATATGACACGTCAATAGGATGTGCGCTTTGCATGTTACGGCCAAATATGTGTATTTTAACAGTTTGGCACATTTGAGAAAGGTGGGCGGGGTGGTCAAAACCAGTCAAACGACCTCAGAATGCCATGAAATCATATTAAAACAATCGGCGAGAGAATTTTGAAATGGTCGGGCAGACCACACATCAATCGGCGGTGTCATGTGACCGCGGTGACCGAAAGCAGTACTGATGCCATAAATGACCAAAACATGCGTCTGATGGTCAAATGCATACCGAATGACATTAGAATGACTTGAAATCATAGGACAACATTCTAATTATTATCTGTGACGTGTGTCATCATAGGAAACATCAATCAGAAATTTGTTCTGATTAGAACCATAGAATTAAAGATTTTACATTTTTAAAAAGGTATTCGAAATTATTAATATATTTTCCAAATCAAATACTTTCGATATGTTATAGTAATCTTGAATTCAAATACATGTTAGTGGATTTCAATTATTTTTTTGGTTGTTTTTTTCGGTATTAATTTTTTTATTAAATTCTGTCATGTAGTTATATTCAATGACGGATGTGGAAGTTTTGAAGATGACGAGTTGAAGAGATTTATGCACGTATGAGTTTAGATATTTTGGAAAGTTTATTTTTTTGTGTTTTTGAAATATATGGTTTTTTATTATATTGCTGGAATTTTTTAAAAAATAATAATAAATCTTATAGTGACCGCCATTTGGCGATCGCTATAGGTGATATCAGTGGCACTAATAGCGACCGCCAAATAGTGGATGCTATAGCCAAATATGAAATTTTATATTGTGTCTGCTATTTGGTGGTCGCTATAGGTGCCGCTAATATCACTTATAGCGACCGCCAAATGTCGGTCGCTATAGTCCACGCCGGCTTGTCCACAGCGACAGCCATCTGGTAGATGCTTTTAGAAACAGAAACAGGCCTAAAGCATCTACTGTTTGGTGGATGCTAGGCAGTTGCAAAAGACCTTTAGAGACTACTTTTGGTAGTCGCTAAAGGCCTTTATTCTACTAGTGTAAATAGAAATGGATGTAGCGTTCCTACGTATGTACGACTTACCGTCTTTATGAATAGTGAATTTCATTTCTTATTTACAAATGTTGTGTACAATTATAAAAACATGTATATACTGGATATATATGATATATATCATATCTAAATCATGAATATAATTCTGGATATAATGAACTTTTTACCACATGAATAAATTGTAATTATAAGAATTCCATTTTTAACTCAAATACCAAATATCGACAAAATGACCACTATTAACTTAAATGATTACATAATGTTTATAACATGGTAATAAGTGATTTAAAAGGAATTATAAACTTGACAAATGTTCTTAATCAAGTAGAAATTAACTTTAGTTTTTTATTCAGGAGATTAAATGAGGAACGGGTCAAGTCGCACACGAGGTAAGGGGTTTCTTATCTCACTTTTAATCCTATGAGATTTACATTGTTCGCCACTTATTTATTATAAGTGGTGTATTGTGCACTTCCATTTGATATATATTATCATTATTCTTTTTATTT
Organism: Viscum album; assembly: GCA_963277665.1. Lineage (NCBI taxonomy): Eukaryota > Viridiplantae > Streptophyta > Magnoliopsida > Santalales > Viscaceae > Viscum > Viscum album. Next base: position 1,664,122,358 of record OY728152.1, on the reverse strand, counting down.
TCATGGTATTATGTGATTCAATTGGTGGTTATTAACATTGGTCCGTACGACTCGATTGATTATAACGAGGTAATGGTTTTTCATCCCACTATTTATTCTCATTAGATTCGTGCTATATTTTCCATTTTTTCCTTTTGTTTTGTGTATGTACTACCAATGATTGTATTCTTTGTATAATATACTTTAATTTATGGGTATTTACATCTTCCTTATAAGATCCTTTTTCATGGGGTTTTAGTTTCGTAAGTTACCAAATCGGTAAGGGAACCTTTCACTATCCTCTTTTTAAAAGACTTATTTTTGTTGTCTTTTAATTTACATATTCTTATGTTGGGATATGTTCTTATATATCCTTATTGCTTTAAATTTTATTTCCAAGTTATGAGATACCCTTTTATCTCTCATCAACTCATTTTATGAATTTTAAAGTGACGTTGTTGGGCTGTCAAATTTCCGTAAGGAAACTTCTTCACCCAATTTCAATTCTTTGGGTTAAACTTCCACTTATTAATTATTTCATGCTATGAATATGTGTGAATGAAATCTGATTGTTTTGTACTTAATATACACTTATATTGGGAGTATTATTATTTGTCACGCATAATTATGTCATTGATTTATCTTTAATCTAAGGATACTGTCTTTATAAGGGATTTCGTCTCAATTTTCATTCCATTGAGACTTCATTGTTGTAATGCACCAATTCACTCTTATATAGTGTATATACTATACTTTGGAATATTATATCGTGAATCCCTTTATTCTCATGATATTATAAAGTTATTATTAAATGTTATTTCTCAATTATTTGTATTCAAGCGTCTCTAATTTTGTTAAAAACTCTTTAACTAAAATATCATTTTAAATATTTTAAAGATTTATTCTTCTAAATATTTCTCATTAATTTACATATTTTAAAAATGGTTTTTAGGATTTATTTATATGGACATTAATGTTTTAAAATTTTCATTATTTTAAAAGCTTCTAAGTGGTATGGGACACTTTGATTTAATTTATTAAATGTTTTAAATGGTTTCGAAAATGGTTTGATTAAGCATTGATTTTGTCAATATCTTAGAATGATATATTGTAATTGCAATGTGGAAATGTTATCAGTGATGTTTTTATATTTACAATATTTTATGTGTTATGATTTAATTATGGTACTTGTATATTTTACGGGTGGTTACGTGATAAACCAAATGACGGGTGGTGTCGTGATAAACCAGGACGAGTGCTTACGTTATAACCTCCAATGCATTGGGTATGGAAGTCGGCCATATGGATATTCCAGTTATTGATACGTGTGGAAGTCAACCATATGTTTATTCTATTTAAGTATGTTTATGTCCTAAGTTATCTATATATGTTACATGTGATTTCTATGGGTTTTAGGGTAATCTTTTTTTTATAAAAGGGTAAGCAATGATCTTTTATTTAGAGAAGAGTATTTACTACTTCATAAAGGTAAAAAGTATTACTTATGATAAAGTATTCATGGCTAACTTGTTGTTTTGAAAAAACTAATAGTTTTCCTTCTTTTTGTATCCCTTATTGAGTTTTTTTCTCATCCCATGTTTTTGAAATGTTTTTCACAGGACATGAAGAGGAATAGGGAAAAGGATGTGATCAAGGAAATTTCATGATGTCTAAAACATGGAACTCTACATGTTTTTTTAAGAGTTTATATTTTATAGAGAAAATGGATATTGAGTAGTAGTGTCTACTTTTAATATTCAAGCTGATATGTAATAGTTATGGCCTAATTCTCTAAAACTCTAAACCTCAATAGATCCTCAAAGTGAATTATTGATTTAACTCAAGATTATGATATGTTTAAGGTTGGGTCCTTATAGTTGGTATAAGAGGTAGGTTTAGATAACATTATAGGTTAGGGTGTAATTTAAGAATAAGTGACATTACCGTAATTTTTAGCATATTAGAAAGAGTCGTAGTTATTTTAGAGGTGATAAATGGTTATTACATTTTGGGGTGCAAAATGAAAGGTATTAGATAATATTTTATGATAAAATATTTTATGGTTATTTTTGAGGAATTTGTCTGATTTTTTTGAATTTTATGAAATTGTATAGTTTTTGAAAAAGGACAACAAGCAGAACGTGTGACAACCCGTCGCGTCGGACAAATATGCGGTAATCGAACCCACAACCAAAGTGAGATTGGGATTTGTCTCCTACCACTGGACAACGTGACTTCCCTAGTTAGTATAACTAATTATTTTTAGTTTAATGATTTTATAGATCAAGAATAAGTTTATTTTGGATTATATGTTTTATCAAATAGACATCGTTAGTATAAGAAAATGATTTGGTGATTAAGTGATAAAGCTTATTTTGGAAGACATTCTCTATTTTGGGAACACTATATGCTTAAGGAAAATAGAATACCTTGGGATTTAATTTGAGGAGTAATGGTTGAAATATTATTTTGGATGAATCTATGTTTTTATTGTGGACATAAGGATATTTGGGTTATTTATGGAAATGATTAACCTATCATAGAGAATATGTGATTTGGTTAATTACACTTCAGTATGAGACTTTAAGAGTAGTCGATGTTTTTTGAGACAAATATAAAGATTTACTATGGAAGACTATGTGATTTAAATCATTCTAATTTTTGGGTTTCAATAGTAGATTTAATTATTTTGAAGAATATTAAGTAAGATTGTAAATTGAATAGTCTTTCTTGAACTTTGGGTACTTTTGTTGGATTTTGGAGATTAAGAGTAGTATTTCTTTTTATAAAGGATTATCCTTTTAGGTATTATCTGATCTCGTACTAACCAATTTTCTTATTGGATAATATATAAAGATAGGGGAAATATATGGTTCATATTTTATGGATCATGCTATTCTCTATAACTTCATTTTTGCGCTTTTGATGTGTCCAAGTCAACTTGAATACTCATCGTTTTCAGAAAAGAATAGTATGTGGTAGAATTTTAGTAAAGGATGAAAGTCTACATGACTAGTAAGTATGTGTCCTTATGTTATTATTTAGACTCATAAATAAATTCCTTAACATTATGAAATGAAAAATAAAACAAAAATGTTGTCTGTTTACTTTTCCTACTGGGAAACCAATGACCATTTAACCCATCACAGATTTGTGGTTTTCTTGTTGTTAATTTTCTCCTAATCATTTTTTCTATCACTATGCATCAGAACTTGACACTTAGTTTCTCTTCCATATCCTTGTTTTCATGGAATCCTAGTATGGGTGATCTCATGTGACCTTTGTACATATCTTTCTTTCTTTTAAAGTGATAGTTTTATTTACTCTTTTTCCGATATGGGACTTTCAATGAAGTTTCCAAGAACAATTTTAGAATTGTGAGGACACAATTTCCAAAATGGAGGAAGGACGTAACATCCTAGGAAAATAAAGATATGACATTTTCATATTTATTAATATTTTTGAATTAAATATTTATTTTATTTTAAAGGGGATGTTATATTCACGGTCATACTTGACATGCAACAGTGGGTTTCTCTGAAGTCTTATGCTGCAAACAATACTGAGTCATACTGAAAAATAATAATATATTATTATTTTAAATGATAATTAACGCCTAGCCATTTTTTGGAAGCAATAAATAGAACCAACTAAAATATGATCAGACAAATTTTTTTAATGTTTTTAAATTTATCCAATAAAATTTAGAGGCTTATAATGTGAATGAATCTAATTTTAAGCATAATTTACTTTAAAAGGTTGATTTACCGCCTTCTGATGGAAAACCCTCTTTAAATCTAGTTTTCGTCACTTTTATATGTTCTATTTGACAAAGTAAAATTCTTCTTTAAAATCGGGACATTAAAATTTACTTTGGGTAAATTGTTGGTATTTTTTTGATAAAATTCATTTTTTTAATGAATAGTGAAAATACTGTATTTTAATTCAAAACTGATTTTTAATATAACTTATTTATATGGTTAGATTATCTTTTTAAATGGTTTTAAAGTGTTATTAGATTATATTTTTACCATTTAATCCAATTCTGTTCATTGGAAGAAATTTAACTTTGAAATTGGGTATAAACAAGTGTCAATCTTTTGATAGATATTGTTTCTTAAAAACACGCTATTTGTTTTGAAAAAAGGAATTAATTTTAAATTAATTAATTCAAATTCTATGTTTTTAATTTTTTAAAATAGATATAATTTTTTAATATAGAATATCAAATATATCTTAGGCTGAATTTTGGGTATTTTTCTGAAAAACTCCAATTTTTGATGAATAATGAAACTACTAAGTAGTGGTCAAAAAACTGAATTTTTCATTTAAATGAAATTTTACCACTTATGGGAATTGAATTTCGAAAATCCGACATACATGGTGGTTATTAGTAAGTAAAATTTGGTTCAATTAGATGAAAATAATTTTTTGGTTAATAGTAACTTTTACCTTTTATTTACCAAGGTTAAAGTTACAGAGGGTAATTCAAGGTAAAAAGATTATTATAATAATACAAAATTACCTTGAAAATCATTCTAACCTTATTTGATGAGTCATGGCCGACCATGGGCATCCTTTGTTCGAATAAGGGACCCCATTGAGCCACTTGGTAGTGATAATGACACTTTAGATTAATTAATTTAAAGTAAAGACAAAAATGACACAAACAAATATCTTTTAGTAATTTAATTTTTACATGGGGTTATATAAGTTATATTTTCAACTATAAATATTAATTGGAAATCTAAAAAAATTCCTACATAATGGTATTTTTTTATAATTTTTAGACATCAAAGAAAAAAATATTTATGACACAAAAATGATGCAGTATTTACCTCATTAATAAATGATATAAATAAATAAGATTATAAATATTAAAATAACATCCACAACCTATCCAATTATTATAGGATAAATTTATTTCTACCATTATTCATATTATATTTTACCTTAATGAGTTTTTGACCTTCAGAAATAGAAAAACATTATATAATAAAATAATATTTTCACACTTCTTAAAGAACCCCACCTCCCCCTTATAAAAATCCCTCACTCTAACTCATTCCTCACACCTCTCAAGCCCCTTGAATCATCCAAACCCTGCCCAAATAATCTCTCAAGATCCCTATATTACTCCTAGAATCCTTACATTAGGTATAAGGTACTTCAAGAAGTCCTTTTGGTTCAAACCAATGGGAGTTACCCGAATTAAAGGTAACAGTTTCTATTAAATTCTTTAATATTATTTTACTTCTCCAACCCCAAAAATCTTTTTATTAATTTCTTTTATAACAACACCAGTATCCTAAATATACTAGGATGTTTTTATGAGAATTATTCAAACTACACTTACACAAACCTCCGTCTAATGATTAAAAACATACTGTTTATGTGGACGGCGAACTACTGCCACACGAAATGATGATTGTTCAAATATCTCTGACCACCTCTCATGGTGGAAATTATGATGGCACTGTATTTATATATGATATATATTATATTTATATTCTTTTTATTCTTCTATAGTTTTCATTTATATAATACCTTTATGGTTTCCAGAGTGGTTAAATACAATAATCTCATTTGAGGAAGTGCGGACTACCGCCCCCTCAAAGTGATATGACTCGTTCATGCCTTATGTGGAACGTATAAAGGGTAGAGTTAATGAAATTATAAATTATATTATACTGGAATTATAATATACTTATGTATCATTAATTTTCAATTCCATTACAACGTGAAATAGAAATGGAAGTAGCGTCCATGCGTATATACGGCTTACCGTCTCTATGAACGGTGCATTTCATTTATTATCTCCAAATGTTATATACTATTATAAATAAATGTATATAATGAATATATATTATATATATGATATCTAAATCATGAATATAATTATATATATAATGAAATTTTTACCACCTGAACAACTTGTAATTACAAGAAGTCCATTTTTGATTCAATTACAAAATATCGACAAAATGACCATTATGAACTTAAATGATTACATAATGTTTATAACATGGTAATAGGTCATTTAAAAGGAATTATAAGCTTCAAAAAGGTTATTAAGAAATTAAAAATTAACTTTAGTTTATTCTTTAGCATATTAAAGAACTAATTGGTCAATTCAAACATGAGGTAAGGGGTTTCTTATCACAATTTTAATTCTGTGATATTTCCATTGTTCGTCACTTATTTATTACATGTGGTGTATTGTGCACTACCATTTGAATTATATTATCATTATTCTCTTTATATTAATGGTATTATGTGATTCATTTGGTGGATATTAACTTTGGTTCATATGACTCGAGTGATTATAACGAGGTAATGGGTTTTCATGTCACTTTTTATTCTCGAGAGATTCCTGGTATATTTTCCACTATTTTCTTTTGTGTTGTGTATGTACTTCACATAATTTTATTATTTTTATAATATTATTTAATTTATGGGTATTTACATCTTCATTGTATGATCCTTTTTTCATGGGGTGTATGTTTTGTAAGTTTCAAAATCGTTAAGGGAACCTTTCACCCTCCTCTTTTTAAAAGAATTATTTTTGTTATGTCTTTTAATTTACATCTTATTATTTTGGGATATGTTCTTCAATATACTTATTGCATTAAATTTTATTTCCAATTGATTAGATACCCTTTTCTCTCTCATCAACTCATTTTCTAAATTTTAAAGTGACGCCATTAGGTTGTCGAATTTTTGTAAGGGAACTTGTTCACCCAATTTCAAATCTTTGGGTTAAACTTATACTTATTGTTTATGTCTTTTTATGAATATGTGTGAATTACCTTTAAGTTTTTTACACTTAATATCCACTTATATTGGGTTTATTATTATTTTTCACACATAATTAGGTCATTGATTTGTACATAATCTAAGGATACTGTCTTTATAAGGGATTTCATCTCCATTTACATTCCATTGAGACTTCATTGTTGTTATGCACCAATTAACTCTTATATAGTGTATACATTGTCTATTGGCCAATTATATCATGAATCCATTTATTCTAATGATATAATAAAGTTATGATTAAATGTTATTCCTAAATTATTTGAATTCAAGCGTCTTTATTTTGTTAAAAACTATTTAATTAAAATATAATTTTAAATGTTTTAAAGATTTATTCTTCTAAATATTTCTCATTAACATCCATGTTTTCAAAATGGTTTTTAGGATTTATTTATATGAGAATCAATGTTTTAAAATTTTAATTCCTTTAAAATCTTCAAAGTGGTATGGGACACTTTGATTCAAAAATCACTTTATTAAATGTTTTAAATGGTTTTGAAAATGTTTTGATTAAGAATTGATTTTTTTAATATCTTGAAATGATATATTGTATTTTTAATGTGGAAATTTTATCAGTGAAATGTTTATATTTACACTATTTTATGTGTTATAATTTTATAATAGTACACGGAAATTTGACGGGTGGTTACCTGATAAACCAAAAGACGGGTGGTACCATGATAAACCAGGATGGGTGGTTACATTATAACTACCAATGCATTGGGTATGGAAGTTGGTCGTATAGATATTCCATTTATTGATATGTGTGAAAGTCGACCATATGGTTATTCCATTTAAGTATGTTTATGTCCCAAGTTATCTATATATGTTATGTGTGCTTTCTATGGGTTTTATGGTAATCTTTTGGTTACAAAAGGGTAAGAAATGATCTTTTATTCATAGATAAAGGTAAAAGGTATTACTTTTGATAATGTATTTATGGATTAATTTTTATTTTTAAAAAACTAATAGTTTTCCTTATTTCTGTATCCCTTACTAAGATTTTTGCTCATCCTAAGTTTATGAAAAAAAATTCACATGACATGAAGAGGAATAGGGGTAAGGATGTGATTAAGGAAATGTCATGATGTCTAAAACCTGGAACTAGATGTGTTTCTTTTTAAGAGATTATATTTTATGAAAAAAATGGATACTGAGTAGTAGTGTCTACTTGTAATATTCCAGCTGATATGTAATAGTTATGGCCTAATTATCTAAAACACTAATCCTGAAAAGGATCCTCATTGTGAATTGTTGATTTAACTTAGGATTATGAAACTTTTAAGGTCGGTTCCTTAGAGTTGGAATCCCTTATATAGAGAAATAGTAATGAAACTCCTAACTTGGTGAGTGATAATTTAGTGCTGGATTTGAAGAGGAGACTATTGAGTTGATGTAGTGGAACTAGGATTCCAATGAGAAACCAATAATGTGTTTGTTGTGTCTATCAAAGAGGTTGGGTGGGCCTTGATTATGGTGGTTGATTGTGCCAAGAAATGACTTTGGGCACTGGGTTGTTCCAAATGAAATTTGAGATTTCTGTGTTGAATCTATTGAAGGGGGTGGTAAGACATGAAAATGGTTTGTGGCAAGAGAAGTTGGGTTCTATAACTCCAGAAAAATAAGATGTAGACTCAGGTAATTCTCTTTGGGTTGTATTGGAATGTCAGGAAGTTTGACGTCACCTTTTCCATGTGATGTAGTGTCATTCCAATGGTGAATCTAAGGGTTCCAAGATGAGTGATCCAAGGATATCTCAACTCGGTTGGGAGTAAGGGATAGATACGGAAAGTTATAAGTCAAATTTTGTGGATGTTTTGGGGTGAGAAGTACGTTTCAAATTTTGGAATGGTTTTGAGTGAGAACTTATCCTTTTTTTGTTAGTGTATGAATGAAAGTTGTTTTTTTGGAATGATGATGGGAGTAGTAGAGCTTGATTATTTTTTGGAGGGTAGTGATTTCATGATGTAAAAATTATAATGATTGTCTAGGATGACCTCAGTAGGTGCGTTGGATGATAGTGATAGGATTCAAATTAGTAAGCACCTTATGAAGGTAAAAAGGGGTAGCGTTCTAGCAGTAGAAGATTGGAGTTCTGGGACAAGCCATTCGGGGGAGGTCTGACCTGATATGGTAAATAGCAATGGGTGTAGTGAGATTAACCCACCTCTAGTTTGATGTTGTAGTAGAATATTACATTTGGAATGAATTTATACTTGAGTGAGGTCAAGTTGATCATAGTTCTTGAATGGATAGTGTAGGAATGTCCTCCTGGGCAGTTTCAATGGCAAGGATAGAGGTCAGTGCAGGGAGAAGTCCAAATGGATGTTCAGGAAAGGTGATTTGGGAACATATGAGGTATGATGTGAATATTGAGTTGAGATTCTGGTGGTCTTTCTTTTATAGTGTGGGAAAAAAATAATGAAATATGGTGGAGAGAACCATAATATGAAATTGGTTGGTTAATTATGTGAATGGAGTTTTGGGTTGGAGGGACTCAACTAATCATTATTTGGATGAGTTGTCCCTGATAGTGAGCACTGGAACAGGTTTAATAAGTTTAGTTCCCTAAGATTTTTTCTTGTGTTTGGATGTACAGTTATGGAATGGGATCATTGGGACATGAGTAGTGTGTCGACATAAGTTGGTAAATGTGATTGTAAAGACCACATGTTTTCCTTTGGGTGATATCACATTTTGGTCTTTATTAGAGTTTTGAAAATAGACTAAAATTATTCCAACTTAATCAGGTCATGAGCTGCAAAGAGGATTGGAAATATGGGGTGTTTATTGATTCCTCCATAATGGTATTATGTTGGGTGATAGGTTTCCATTTGACTTGAATAAGGAATTGTTGCCTGAATTTTTCCTATGAATTTATAGTGGTTGATATATGGTTGAAGTTGATGCATCCTTTGAGGAGTATTCAATTTGTTTTGTGGTTTGTGGTGAGGATGTCTTGTGGGGAAATATAATGACATGGTTCAAATTCTATGGTAGCATTGTAATTTTAAATAAGAATCTTGTTAATGGGGAATCGATAGGCAAGCCTAGTATCCTAACATCTTTCTTTCATAAGCTCATTAATTCTTGGGAATGCAGCTCGAGGAAGAGTCATTATAAGGTGGGGAGGTTGTAAGATCCTGGTCTTAGTGAAGGTACTCCCTTGTTTAAAATTTTGTGTTAATAAATTTTTTTGGTTAATAAAATATTTCTTAGGAATAAGGGGAGCCTTAAAGGTGTTCCAGGGGTTCTGGACATGAAAAGAATGAAAACTGAGTCAACCTGTATAAGGCACTTGGTCGGCACACGATTAAGTAAACCATGAAGCCCACCCAAGAAAACCATGCAACCTTGGACAATGGAATTATGCAAGGTCGAAACACTATTATTCAAAACATTTTTATATCCCCATGTAGATACTAGCTTGTGCACTGTTTACATATGGTTTGGAAAATCGTGTGGACAAACCTTGTGTCCCAATAAATGTTGGAAATTTTTCAGTTCTTCCATTTTGGGATTTTTAAGTTCTATCCAATTTTCCTCCCATTCTTCCCCTATAAAACCAAGTGATGGACAAAGAACCTCATGATCTCCCAAGGATCGATCTCCAAATTCTCTAGGATGTTTGGAGCATTATTGGTTTTGTATCTAATCTCTAGGTAAGTCTAATCTCCCTCTTGCTTCTCTTTTCTAGAATAAGTCTTATTTCTTGTGTTATCTTATTCCAAATCCCTAAAACAATATTTTTCTGGTGGATCTTATTTTGTGACTTAAAATGTGTTTGAATTCAGATATAAGTCCACAATTAAGAGTGGGTTCATCATTATATTTGAAGTGGGGGTCTATAAGTTATATTCCATGGTTTTGTTATAGATTTGTGTATGTGTGTTGAGATCTTCCCACCCCCTCATTGGGAATTCCTTAACTTGAGTAAGATTTAGTAAAATGGTTGGATATTTATTTATTTAGACCCGTTATGATCCCCATGGGATGCTTTTAGGATGATTAAAATGATTTATGTACACTCATGGGGTGCACCGGAGTTCCTAAACCTAGAAATTAGTAAAGTTATGTATAGATTTGACTTTCGATAACATAGTTCCCATATTGAACATGTTGAATATGTTTGGGGGACTTTAAAAAGGAATATTGATAGTTATTCCTAGTTTTTGATAGTGGAATAAGGGGTTGTTTAGAATGGATTGGGAAATATATAATTGGGTTAATTGAGATTGTGTTGAATGGAATATGAATTATGTTGAAAAGCCTAAAAGTATTAGTATATATGAGATGATGAACATGTTAAATTTTTAATTGATGATCTTTTAAATGAGTTTGAATAAGGGAATTTATGAAATGTTGAATGGGTTAATACATGGGAATTATGGGGTATAACTAATGGGTAGTATGTAATAAAGTGTTTATGTTATGTGATATTAGAATTGTACTTGTAATTCATAAGTGGGAAATGCTTGTGAAATGATAAATTGGATTAATGGTCTAATGATGGGTAATTGATGAATATTTTCTAATTTATGGTAATTTTTTAATATACTTAATGGGTTAAACCATGAGAATGGGAATTGGGATTAATAGTTATGTAATGTAAATATAAAATGTATTAATGAGTTATTCCATAGTATTATTTCCCATGTTGATGGTTATGGAATGAGATTGATATTTTTATGGGTTGTGTTTAGTTGTGATATGATATATTTGGTAAATGGATGGATAATAATTTTTGCATGGGTGGGTGGTGGGATAGAGGACCAAGTCTCCACCCACAGGTTGGGTTGGACTGATGTTTTAACCCCACCCAGGACTGCATGAGCTAGGGAGTTAGACTGATGCTCTATGACCCTAATGGTTTCATTAGATAAAAAAACTAGAATGATCCTCCATGTTAAGATTTATTTATTGACTATGGAGTTTTATCCTTTAGTGAGATAGGGAACCTGACTCATTACCCACACGCATGATAATTGGTCAGCTAAGGCTGTTCAAAAAATCATGTAAAAGCATAACCCATGGAACACATGATGAAAATGGATTAAGTAATGTAGATGGAATAAATTTTGAACATGGTAATAAAGATAGAAATGGTTTCTGTGTATTTGGTTATCTAATGGAACATGATTTGTCCATTTTTTATCTTCCTATTTACTTCATACTTGAATGCACTATTGGTTTACACTAAATATTTTGTAGACATTGTTGGTGGTGGACCACTAAGTTTTACTCACACCCTTCTTAGGACACCGTTGGGTGACCATGAAGAATTTATTTTTTTAGGTTAGGATAAGGAAAAGGGGTTGGTGTTAAGAATTTGAGTTGGTCTTGGGATATGCATGGATGAGGATCTGTACTTTGAGTTAAGAAAATTTTGGGGATTCAGCTGGTTGTCTTTATTTTTTGGTTTCCTTCATTTTGTCACTATTAGAATGAAATGACATGGTAAATTTTTATTTGTTGTTTATACCCAATTTTGGGAGATGTTTGGCTATGAATTCTTATCAGTAATTACAAGTTGTTTTTGTTGTTTATATTGTTAACTATTGTGGAATACTCTGGTAAAGAGGGTATAGTCTCCCCACATATCTTGTTAGGCCCTACCCACTAGTCATAATCCTCTAGAGTATAGGGAGATGTGCTTTAGTACATGTGATGACCCAGATCGGGGCACCGGTTTAGTGGATCCTAGGTCGGGGATGTTAGAAAATATTTCAAAAGAATCTTTTTTAATGAAAACTGACTTTATTTCTCTCTTAGGTCAAAATCTATTTCTCTTATACGTCTATGATTTATAAAAATGTTCTAAAAAGTGTTTTAATGTTTCTTTATAATTATTTTAAGTCGTGTATACCCTTGTTTTTATTTTTTCAAATGTTTCAACATAAATCATTATGTCTTTTTCCAAACATGGACTATTCGGATCTTATAGAAAATGTGAAATGAATCTTTATTTTAACATGTATGGAATGAACAGAATTTTCCACTCTTAGGACCATTATTTTATTTGAATATTCCTCTATATTTTTTATTGTTATTTTAAAAGAAAATGATTTTAAAAAAAATTATATCTCAGAAAAGTGTTATTCAAAGTGAAAAAGATATTTAATTCAAGAAATTTTTTAAATGATTTTTAAAGCTTCCTTTATAAGTTTTTAAATATTATTTTCAAATAAAAGGCTATAAAAAAAATTTATAAATTTTAAAAAAAAAATATTATTAAAGAATGGTTATTTTCCTCAAGAAATGTTTTAAGTAATTTTTATGATGTCATTCTCCATATAAGATTACATCCTATTAGAATACTTATTCTTTACAAGAGATATGATCCTAGAAACCTATAATTATTATTTATCTAAAATTTTTATGTTTATAATGACATGATATTTATGAAACCTTATTTTTTTTCCATGGATTATACTTGGATATAATTCTTTTGAAACCCATTTATTTTTTCATAGCTTATACCATGATAGAATTCTTAGGAAATCTGATTGTTTTCCATGGTTTATACTATGATATAATTATTATGAAACCCACTTGTCTTTTCATGGGTTATAACATGATATACATATTATGAAACACAATTTTTTCCATGGTTTACAATATAATGAAATGATTAAATGATTAAGAACCTGTTTCTTTCCCATAGGATATTCTATGATGAAATTTTTATGAAACTGATTTCTTTTAATGGGTTGGGATAAGAAAAATGTTTTGTGTTATTGTGGGATACATTTTTATGATTTTCATTATGTTATAGTTGGGACCTATATATCCATAAAATTAATTGGGTAATGATTAATGTTAAATAATCTCAAAGGGTAAATATGTGCTTGTAAGGGGAGCTGTCTTGTTAGGGTTTCCCCTGTCACCACTTATCCTTACTCTGCTTCGGATCGTCTATGAATCACCTCCTTGTAGATCCTACTCGGCACTCTCGTGTCAGTGAACCTAGAGGAAGAGTTGTTTTCTTGGACACGGTCAGTGTGACACTTCTCTCCATTTTTTGTCCAATTCTCACTTTACCCTCTCTTCACTGGGTAGGGTCTCATCTGGCGGCGTGGTGAATTTCAGCGGTTGTTGTTCCAACTTCTCCTGGAAGTGTGTCAGTGCATGGTTTTTTGTCGGATATAAGCATGTGTAGTGGTTCAAGGTGGTCTTCGAGTTAGTATGTGAAGGCAGTGATGGGATCTTGTTCTAGTTTGTGGTAAGGTCTTGTGTTTTCCTTCAGGATTCTAGTTTGTTTCTTCTTGTTGTCCTGACCTGTTATGTTGTTAGTGATTATGTTTTTAGCTATCATATTTCTTTGGTTCTGGTTTTTCTATTTGTGATTTATTCTAGTGTTTGGATGCGATTTTTTCTTGATTTTTTATTTGTAGAGGCTTTTCTGGGTTACGAAGGTTTGTTCTAGTTTTGGTCTGGTGGCGTCGTCGGAGTTGCAGTGGCATTGTGGATGAGTTACTTTAGGAATTCTTCATGGCATTGGTGAATCTGTGTGAATGAGAATTTGAAGCCTCAATAGTGAGGGTTTTATGTTGGCATGATTTTTATGTAAATGTATTTTTTCCTGATGTGTGGTTTTGTGGAGGAACCAGCGGTTCCTTTGGTTTTAGTGGTGGTTTGAATTTTTTGGTGGTTTGGTTTTATTGGAGTTTCCCTACTATATTAGGAAGATATAGCATGGATTTCTGATGATGTGGTGTAGGTTGGTTTAGTATTTGTTGGTTTGAATTTTCTGGGTTCGCTTGTGGCACTATGGCCTTAGTCTATGATACACTGTATCCAGTTTACTTCTAGTGACTACTCTAGAAGAGGTTCATAGCAGGAAGTGTTATCCTTATCACCTCTATCTAGAATTGGTTTTTTTGAGAGGGTATGACATTTTCCATCGGTATTGTGCCCGTGCATCCTTGCATGGGATAGAAAGTCAAGCTGCGATGGGAGGGGGGACGCTAATCATATTTTTTTATTGCTTGGGTAGAGGTTTTCCTAACTCGTGAATTGGATTGTTTTTTATCTTTATGATCTTAGACTGTGGATAAATGTTGTGTTTTAAGCCTTTGATGTCTTTCTGATTTCCCACTTTTTCCTTAAAAGTTTCTTTGGAATAAAATTTTAATTTTCAGTTAGTCAAAGGGTAAATGGGAGGTTTTCCCAATCCTTAAATAGGGTATATGGGAGGTTATACCAAGCCTAAAAAAAGGGTGCATGGGAGGTTATCCCAAGCATAAATGAGGGTATACGTGAGGTTATCATCATAATATTCCATCCAACCGTATAAATATACTTAAGAATATTGTTATTGCATTTCAAGTTTCTTATCATAGTGGGGAAATTTCATGACCTTATCAATGCAACAAATACTATAGGACATTATTACATTATAGTCATATAGAACAATGAAAAATATTTAATAACATGTTTAATATTTAAATAAATTAAATATCCTAGTAATAAAATTACAAATAGTTGGTTCTCGGACACCAACTCTTACAGATAAAAATGGAAATCAATGGAAAATCTAAAAAACATGGAGATAAGAAGATGAGCCTTCCTTTATGCACACAGTGTGGGAAGAAATGTGGAGGAAATTTTATTAAGGGAAGTAGTAAATTTTTCAAGTGTAAGAGGGAAGGTAAATGGGAAATTTAATGTTTTAGTAATGGGAATAAGTTTGATAATAGTGAAAATAAAGTGAAAACTTTACATAATTCACTACCCACACTCTGGTGTTTCATATATAAGGAGTGTGGGAATTATATGTATAAATTCCCCAATAAAAGGGATAATAAGGATGATAAGCCACAACAATATCCTAATACAAAGTAAAAATGGAAATATTATGCAATAAAAATGGTTTAATTGAATCATGATAATTATAAAAATCTTATCCTCTAATTCCTAGAAGGTGATTTCATGTTTGATCTTGTATGAATGAGCCCTATGAAAATATTATTTCTCATCCTTTGGTGAAATTTCATATGATTTTTATATTTTATAATCTCCATTTACATAGATTATAGAAAAATGAAATAACATTTGATGTTATAAAAGTACAAGGTTGAACCTAGGCATCCAGTAATTTTTTTTGTTTAGGATAAGAATTTATTTGAGGAATAAAGATTGAATTATATTTTGGAAGTTTATATGTCTCCAGGTCAGATTAACTTAAGAGTTATGGATACCATAATGAATTTATGATTTTAAGGTTCATCATAAGATAAATTTCATTAACACAAATTTTAAGGTTTCATGTGATTGGACTTTATCAAGATTAAGGTTATTTTAAGAGAAATTTATGGAAATAAAAGCCTTTGGTTTTGTGTATGTTTTTCCGAAAAAAATATTTGAGGAGTAATTCCTTTAGACTTTGTGGATATGTGATTAAATGTATTGGTAACTTTTTAGGGGTCATATTATCATTTATGTTAAGGTAATTAGTGGTTTTACTTGATCACCTTATGAATTCAGGACACTTAATTACTATCATATAAGATTCATCTCTGGATCCTCTTGTCAGGATAAACATTAATAAAGTAGTAAGGTTTCAGGGTGTACCACATTCACTTGTGTCTGGTCAGGATCTAAATTTTACCTTGATTTTTTTGAAAAGTCTTCATCAATATCGTGATATAAATTTGTGTTTCGTCACTTTGTATCATCCTCAATTATATGGTTAGTTTGATAGAATAATTCAATCTCTATAAGATATTCTAAAAACTTGTTTTATGGATTGAAAAGGTTGTTGGGATAAAAACCTTCCTTGAGTGGAGTTTTCATTCAATAATATATTTCAATTGAAATTCATATGGATCCTAATTAAGTGCATTATGAAAATAATTGTATAGATCAAATGAACTGGAATGATGTTTTATAAATAAATCTATTGGGGTCTGAGTAAGTTGATGGGATAGATTTGAAGGTTAGAGCCATTAAGAAACATGAAAGAAAGGTAAAAAAAGTTGATATAAATGTTATAGTGATAGTCATAAACATGATATATAATTTCAAGTTTGTGAGAATGTATTTTTATAAATTTATCCTTGTAAGAAATAAGGAAAATATAATCACTAGGTATATTGGACCCTTTGAAATACTTAATATTATAAGGATAGTAGCTTATCATTTAGGGCTTCTACTAAACCTCTATAAGGTTCATGATTTGTTCCATGTACTTCTCCTAAGTAAGTACATACATAATCCTTCACATGTACTAAACTCAAAAGGCATATTATTGTAACATCAAATTGCTTATAAGGAAAAATCAGTTGGGATTCTCAATCATTCATAGAAAGTTATACGAAACAAGACTACTCACATGGTCAATGATTTATAGTGAAACCACCAGCTTGAGTAACCTATGTAAGAACTTAATGGTGTAATTAAGTTTATTTATCCTCTATTTTTTGTACAAAAGTGATGAATTTTTAGGTGAAATTAAGGGGGTAGAATATGTCACCGTGAGATTTTGTGCATTATTTTTTTTAAATAAATTTAATCTTTTTGGTATTTTATGTTGCAAGAAACACTGAGTTTATCTTATATAACACAAAAAATAGAGTTTATCTTTTTTTACATTCAACACTAATTTTATCTTGTTTTTTTTAGAACACTAAGTTTTTCTTATATTATACGCAACATTGAGTTTAAACGAAATGTGATTTACAGTAAAGAAATTGTTATTTAATATAATAATAAACACATAGATATTGAAATGAAATTTATGGAGAGGATTAACTAAATTATGAAAATATATTATTTATACATTTATATGAAATGAATTATTTTTTTATCAATTATTTAGAAATAAAAATAAAAACTATTTTGAAATAAAGAAAATATTTTTCTCAAAAACTATTTTTTGGCACACAAATGTGTTTTACCATAATAAATTAAAAAAATAAATTTTTGTAAATGATTTTGAATAAATTTATATATTATATAATCAATTAAATGTTTAACATTCATCTCATGTGTTTTCTATACAATAGATAATAATAAATCTAAATTTATGCTTTAAAAGTGTATTTTCCTAAAGAGGAGTTTTGTCACCTTTTGTGCACTTAATTTAAAACTAATTTTTTAAAATTTCAGAAAAAAAAATTTAAAATATTAAGTTTATTTTTTTAAATAATCATGTAAAAATTATCTTAGGGGTAATTTTTATTACTTTTCTTAAAAGATAAATTTTTCAGTGAATAGTAAAAAATAATTTTTTTTTTACAAATTTTCATTTATTTTAAATCTTTTAAAAACAAAAAAAAAAGACAGGTTTTAAAATAATTTTTTAATTATATATATATATATATATATATTAATCCAATTTAGGTCATTGTATTCAATTTTATATTTAATTTTTATATAAAAACTTTTTAAACTTTTCAAAATTTTCTCTTTGAAAACCCACTTTCTCTACATGTCTGTGGGGTTAATTTTAAATTAAATGATTCCACTTATGTTAATGGAGTTTGGAAAAATATATTCAATATTTTTAATATGAATAATTTTTATTATCTAAAAAGATAAAAGTTATTTTCACCAAAAAAAACTTTTTTTACCGCGGTTAAGGTAAATATGAGTTTCTCAGGTGTTAAACTAAAAATATAAGGGTTACAAATAACTCAAAACTTTTCTAACACCCATTAGATAAACATTTTTATAACTTATATTTTTTATTTTAAAAAATTTCCCATTTTGATCCTTTTTTCATGTGAAAAACATGGGTATACCTTTTTTCTTTCAAAAATTACAAGTGTGCCACTCACCTCACTTATAAAAAGCCACCCCCTCTCATCTCCTCTTAAAAATTCCAAAACCATTTGGTTCAGAAAATAACTACCCAAATAACTTCATTACTTACATCATCTAATCATAAAATCATTATTTTTTCATTAAGTCAACCTAATAATCCATTTGGTAAAAACCAAAACAAGTTGTCTGAAGAAGCTGTAACACCCCTAAACGAGCGGTTTATATTATTTCTTCTGAAAATTCCTTAAATTATTATTAAATCATTGTGATATAATAACCTTAGTATATTCCATATATTTATATGTTATTATATTAATGTAATAACGTAAATCCTTCTCCTCTTCATCAAATAAGTTATGAAATCATCATTCGCCTATATAGTGGATACTTCCTCACAAACCGATGTCATTCATATTTCCATTACCACCTATCACGGATAGATATAATGATGGATTAATTATTTAAATATAATATTTATGAAATTATTATCCTTACGTATTCATGATATCACATCTTCCTACTTACTTTCTATTCTATGGTAAAATGATAATGTTTTTCATGCATATGGCAGGCAACCGCCTCACGAAATGGTGTGATTCTTTCATTATTTACATGGAATTTAAAAACGATATATTTAATTAACATATTTGAAATATATTAAATAAAAATGATTCTATAATGTTATTATAACATTTACCTTTCTTTATTTCTTTCTATCAGGGAAATGGAAACAATGTTCATGTGTACGTATGGTCTACTGTCTCCATAAACGGTGTATTTCATTTTTTACCTCTAAATTTTATACATCACAATAAATACATGTATACTAGATATATATTATATGTAGATAATATTTAATATTCTGGTTATTATGGAACCATGATCAATGTAATAGGATGAAAAATAACAAATCATAACAAACATGAAAAACAAATCAATTATTGCCCAAAACCTGACTTTAACATGGAATTGTTAATAAATTGGTAATAAAATATCATAAGTAAATAAGATATGGTATTATATATATATATATAGTTCTGAAATATACGTATAATAAAGTTAAATTTATTATAAATGAATTTTAAATGTGTATGAAGCAAATCAAGACTTATGGTAAGGGATTTTCATCTCACTTTTTACTACAGTAAGACTCTCGTCAGATTCACCATGTATTTCTATAATGTGGTGTATATACTTAACATGAATGTAATTTATGATTATTATAATGAAAATTATTTTTATTAACTTATCCATTTTAGGATCTCTATTTCATGGGGACTAGGGTTCAAAAGTTACCAAAGTTATGAGGGATTTTTATCTAAATTTTTCTTTATTTGAGTCATATGTTTTATTATGTACTTATATTCTATTATTAAGTGTAAATAAATAAATATTTGAAATTTTATGTCATGAATATACTTATTTTCATGATATTTAAATTTTTATTTGATTTTATTTTTTAATGTTACTTACGATTCAATGTTTCCAAAGTGGTAAGGTTTTTAAGATACAATTGTACTGTTTTCAGGATTATTTACGATTATGTTTTTGATGCCAAAATATTATTAACCATTTCTCAAGAAAAAAATTACTTTTATTATCCTCTCATTATGTCACGAGAATAAATTTTTTCCCTTCACATCTTATCCTCTCACGCCAAACGTTTTAAAAATTCAAAAACGAATCAAACAATTAACTCAATTAATTGCAACGTTTTAAACCGCCCAATTAATAGAGGTGCTTATTATAAAGTTTAAATGAAAGAGTTGACTTACATTTAAAAAGGGGGGGTGCGGGTGCGTTACCTTAATCAAAGGAGGGGGTTTCGTGGAAGTTGAAAAGGTGGGGCTCGTGTCGGCCCCACCCCACAAATATCCTACCTAGTGGAGTAGGATATAGTGGGTCCCACTTCAACCATTTGCTTAGGTTAAATAAATTTAAATAAAATTAATTGGTTGCCCCATTTTATTTTATTCATTTACTTAACCCAAAATTTTAGTAACCACACGCAAGAAAATGCAACTTCGGAAAAGGTGTTTCTAAGCAATTACTGGCGCTGCGATTCCATCGGTGCCCTCGGATTTCGATTCCGAGCACATGTTCAAAAGTTTGGAAAACTCGCTCGTTCGTTCACTAAACGTACCCGAGCTAAACTTTGAAAAATGATTCCAGGCACACCGGGCCTCGGAATCAGGTGTCGTCAGAAACTGCATTCTTGTAAAATTCCAAAGAAAATTAAGAAAAAAAATTCCCTTGAAATTTGCGGGTCTTTACAGTACTCCCACCTCAGGGCTTTACATCCTCTAAAAGCTTTAACACAAACTAGAGTTACAAAAGCGGTACTGAGCATGCATCTAAGCCTTCCACTCCCATGTGCTTACCTAGAGGTTCCCGTACTGCTAGTGAAAGCGCACCTGAGGAATCGACCGTCCTTGTAGGATCCGCTCCTGTCGATCCTCGATCCCCACTGGAATCTCTGCGTATGTTGCTCTGTCGTCGACGACCAACTCCCTGAGGTCGATGATGTGTGAAGGATCATGCACGTATCTCCTCAGTTGAGATACATAGAGGTTGTCGTGCACCTGGTGAAACTGAGGTGGATGGGTCAAGCGGTAAACCACCTCACCTACTCAGGTGAGGACCTAGAAAGGTCCGTTGAACCTCGTAGATAACTTGTCGCCTCAGCCACATCTCTGTAAACCTCGTCGAGGTGAGACCCGTATAAGGACGTGTTCGTCATCCTTGAACTCTAGAGGCCTCCAATTCCTGTTAGAATTGAAACTCAAAATGATTGCTGCCACGAGGGTAAGGTTGACCGACTCAAGAGTGATCGGTCGCACCCTCCTGTGCATGAGTTTATCCTGTGCTGCCTGGGGTTTCCTTTTTTCCAACCAAGGAAAACCCAACCTGACGTCATAGTTAAACCACAACCTTTTTTCCTAATACCGTCAATTTTTGTAGGAACTGTGATTGCCCAGTCCATACTCAAACCAACGTCGTAAGGCCTCGACGCAGCCACCAAGAGATTCCAACCGAAACTCTCGCCTCGAGGTTCTGACCACACAATCGGCGTAAGTGTGATTATCGAGTCTTCTCCCAAGGTATCTCCAAATGTGGGGGTCAAGTCTATGGATTACCGGAAACTCTAGGTCTGGGACAAGATTCGTGGAAGGAAGGAATGATTCGTATCAACGTCTGTTACTATGGAAGCTAGTAGTGGACACATAATGTCCCTCAAATCATTCTTAGAGCCATTGGGTCACTCTCCCTGACCGCATGCAGCTACTCTCTTCCCCATCCCTCTAGCTCCCTGAGCCTGGAAGGGACAACTAAGGCGGGTGGTTGTAGCATGTAAAAACGTACACCACCTCATTTTGATCTCCAAGCTCTGCCTCCACGTCTGCTGCTTCGTAGACTCATCTCTCCTTTAAGATTCCTCTTATTGAAACATTTAACACGCCCGAGTCTCTAAGACTGGCGTCGGTTTCCCGTTTCTTACTGCACTGTGCAGTCTTCATCCGCTCCTGGATGATCTGCACCTTCTTTTCCTGCAATATGAAAGAGCTGCTAAAATTTCTCCTTTTCCGAAAAGAGAAACTCGGTCTCATCCCCTGGATGAACCACGCCCATTGCCTAATACAGTCAATCTTGACATGAATGATGTATTCATTCCATGGATGACGTCGTAAGGCCTCGATGTTACTACCAAGAGATCCAACTGTCACTCTCACCTCCAAGGGTCGAGTCACACTGTCGGCATCAGTGTGAGGTCACTGGGTCTCCTCCAGTATAAATCTCGAAAGTGAGGGTCAAGTCAACAGTCTTAACTGGGACCACTCTGTATCAACCAAACAAAAGGACATGAAAGTAAACATCACAAAGATAAGTATCTTTTTATTATTGCAGCTCACAGTACAAAGACACGAATACAATAGAAATATGGAAATAGAAGTACAAGGGAT
Source organism: Viscum album (assembly GCA_963277665.1). Lineage (NCBI taxonomy): Eukaryota > Viridiplantae > Streptophyta > Magnoliopsida > Santalales > Viscaceae > Viscum > Viscum album. The sequence goes on along the minus strand of OY728152.1, from coordinate 1,664,099,838 downwards.
GTATCCATTAGTTCCACTCCTGTCAACCTGCTCCCAGAGCTCTACGGCCTTGTCCACTGTCTGAATATTGGTCAAGCACCCGCCGCTTCTTCTGCCTCGGTGGCTCCTCCAACACTTGCGGATTGACTGTGCGGGGGGTCGGACAGTCACATGCCAGGTGACCTTTCCTGCCGCATTCATAACACTTCTTGATCCTCGTACGGCTGGCTCTGGTCCTCTTGGACCTCTGCATCATCTGTCTACTACCCACAGATGACTCAGCGACTAATCGAAAATCCTACGGAAAAGGCAGCAGCTCTTGTACACGCTCGGGGTGTAGAGCTACTAGCACAAACTCCACCCTAAAGAAGGTCTTGAATTCTTCCCATGTGAAGGTCATCTCATTGAAAAACTGGAACAAGTGGCTCCACCACCTGCCTGTTGCTTCCTGAAGAAGGCTGGCAGCAAAGATCAGCATGAAGTCTGCTGGCGTCCCCACTAGCCTGAAGACTCTCACCACAGCCTCCAGCCAATCCTCAGCCGCTTACGGGTCCGTCTCTCCCCAGAACCTAGGTGGACTCTGGCGTTGGAACTCATGAAACGCACTCAAGTGGCGTGCAGCGCCTACTTCTGGGGCTGGTGGAATTGGTGGCCCAACGTATGGTAGTACTTCTGGTGCCTCTGCTGGTGCCTCTACTGCAAGAGGGCCATGTACCGAAGCCTCATCGCTCGACAGGCTGTCAGTACGCACATCCCTCTGGGATCTAGCTGGTCGTCTGTGAAAATGCATCCTGAAAGGAACAAACGTGACACGGTCAAATGATTTATACCTGGTGAGATGACCTGGTTTGAGCTGTTTTAAGGGAAAACCTTTGAAAACACACACGTAATTATTGTTTTCGTGCACAAAGTCGTAAATCAGTTGTCAAGGTCCTGGTGTATGGATACGTCGGCTTCCCGCACCAACACTGGGCTCTCTGAACTGAAAACCACACTTGGTAATCTTAACACTGTCGCTTCACAGAATGAAAATATCAGAGTTATAAGTTCTGCAGTAGAACTGAACTCCTCTGATACCAATTTGTCATGACCCATCCTTGGGGCCCGTGTCGTGACTACCCCAAGCCCGCCTTCCATAGGCCAGGTGCTGGAGACTAGCACCAAATGCGTAAATCCCGGTAATTGGGAAGACATTTCCTTTATAAAAGTAAACAAAACACCACAGAGTACAAGCGGAAGTAAAACACTAAGTACAAAAGAAAGTGCTGAAAAGTAAATGGTCCAGAATACAAACCCAACTGAAAGTACAGCTACAACTGAATGAAAGTACAACAGAAAAATAAAAACAGTTCGAAGATAGGAAGCATCTCCTAGGTCGTCCTCCTCGGATCCTACCTGAAGGGTAGGTATAGATAGCGCAGATCCTGGATCGTCCACTACGGATCCTACCTGAAGGGTAGGTACAGATAGCCTCCACAACGCTCTCGCCCATCAACTTCTTCTGAGTGTCGTCTCGCCGTGAAGTCCACCTCCGGATACCGTACAGTCCTCAAAAACTCGGCCTCCGTCAGCACTGCCCGTCGTCTGCAACCAACACACCGAGGTGCAGGCATAGCCCGTGCAGGGGTGAGTATAACGATACTCAGTAGGGACCCCGAGACCCTCAAGGTATCTCTAAAACCAACAAGGATAACCACAAATAAGATCTCAATAGATAACCTCTACTTAGGTATATGCCCATACATACACCCAATTTATCAAGTTACCCATCTCAATCATAAGGAGACACAAAGATTATGAAATCAATGGATAACCAATACTCAGGTATATGCCCATACATATACCTAAGTTATCAAGTGGCCCATCTCAATCATGAGGTAAACACAAAGGTCATAGTCTCAGCTCAAACCAATATTTTCATTATCAAAACTGTAACTGCTGAAGCGCCCCATCTCTGGAGTGTACAGTGGTCCTGTCACGACTCCGAGGTGCATCTCACTAACCTAAGACTGCTGAGGTACTCCTCCTGTCGAGTACTGCGGGCCAGTCACCCAAACACAGTAGTGCTTCCCGCCGGAGTATGCCACCCAAACACAGTAGTGCACACCACCTAATAGCCTGCAGAGGTACTCTCCGGACGAGTACCGCGGGTCTGCACTATCACACAGTAGTGCTCCGTCCTCCATGGGTCTGCACCCAAACAAAGTAGTTCTCCGTCCACTGGGCAAGTCGACTCACTCTAAGTCGAGTCGGTCAAGCAGTCGTCAGGTCTCAGCCGGCTAAACGGTCTCCGTACTCCGAACGCTCGTCTCTGGGAGGGTCTGCTCCATGAGCTACAGGTTGATACTCCAAGTATCTCAAAGTCCCACGAAGAAGTGTCTCAATGACCGCCTCGTCATAGGGGTCTCAACGCAACAGACGGCGCGTCAATCGGACGCCCGGTCTGTGAGTTATTAGCATTTTCGTCCCCAGGGCCCGGTTGGTTTCGTGTCCGAACCAACCTGGTCGTATATCAACTGTACCCTGAACTCTCATAGGGTATACTCATAGGGACCATTTCTCCACGTGATCACCAATGCCACTGACGGTTTGTCAAACGGACGTCCAGTCCGAAATTTATCAGTTTTTCCGTTCGAGGGGCCCGGTTGGATTTTGGGTACAATCCAACCCGGCCACTATCCATATGCCACCAAAACTCAGGAAAAGTATGCCAAAAGTTCCATATCATCAAGAGGAATCCAACAAAGTCGAAGTCACGTCAATCGGACGTTCGGAGCACAAGATATAAGTGTTTCCGCTCCGATGGCCCGGTTGGTTTCGTATCCGAACCAACCTGTCCGTACACAAAGTTCTTCGAAACCTTGAGTGTAATATACCGAAACGACCGTCTAGATCCAAGGATCACTACGCAAGAGACAGTGCATCGATCCGAGTTCCATGCCCCAAGATATGGGGGAAAGACAGAAAAGGGTCCGGAAGTGGGGGTTTCGGGCCCGGACCGATCCGGCCCGAGAACCACTTGGTCGGCCCGAACTGGGTCGAATCGAACTGGGTCCGGGTCCGTCCCACTTCGGAGCGGCCCGGCCCGGCCTGGGCGCGGCCCGGCCCGGCGCGCTGCCCGGGCCAGGTGGCTCGGTCAAAACGGCCGAGCGGATCCGCAAAAGGGGGGGGGGGGCGCCGCCCCCTTGAATGAGACCTCGGACCGGTGTGGGGGCCGCCCCTTGCCAACGGATGCGGCTGAACGTCGCGTCCTGCCTCCCTCGGTCCCGCGTCGTCGCGGCACCAGCTGCCTGCCGCCGAGGCTTCAGCCGCGGTGGCCCTCCCCGGCGGTGTCTTCTGCGGACCACCGGACGCACTCCGGTGGTCCATTTTGCTCGCCGCCTTCACCAACGGTCCTCCCGGGACCCGACCTTCACTACGGAGGCTTCAAATTTACCTTGCGGCCCCGTTTTTCATCACCCAGCAATCTGCGCACAACGATCAACAAGCAAAGTCTTCAATCGCCTCCACGGCCCCGACTCCAGCCACGGTTTCGTTCGGCCTCAACAGCGGGGCGCGATAGCGCCGCGCTTCTTTGTCGCATTCTTTCTTGTTTCCGCGCGATGCCGTTGCACCGCGCCGCCTTTGTTTATGCCGTAACGAATCAAAACAACAAAGGGGGAGGAGAGTAGGTCGTGTTCGTGCGGTCCGACATCCTCCCGTTAAGTTGGTAACAAGCGGCCCAAAAGATGAAGAACAACAAGGATTTTTCACGAACAAAAGAAATCAACCCAAACAGTTTTCCCCGAAATCAAGAATTCCCAAACCGCAAACATATTATTTTCGGATAAACATAATATTTAATTGATCCGTGTTCTTAGATTTAGAAGGAAGTAAACAAGAGTTCACTAACAATCACAAAGAAATTCCCTACCTCGAGCATAGTCATCAAACGAGGTTTGTGGCAGACAGGGACGTCGCGGAATTGAACTTCGCGGAAAAAGACGTCACGAAAGGAGACGTCGCAGAAGGAGGATCGTTGTGTCGCGGAGAAAAGATTTTTTAGCGTCGCGCCGTCGATCTCCGAGGATCTGGTGTTCTTCGCGTTCTTCGTCGAGGAAGAAGAACTACAAGACCTTGAGTCGTTCTCTCCAAAATCCTCCCGCACAACCAAGGCAACAACAATAAAATAAGGGTTACCTTATTTTATTACTCACGCCATATGTTTTAAAAATTCAAAAACAAATCAAACAATTAACTCAATTAAATGAAACTTTTTAAACCGCCCAATTAATAGAGGCGTTTATTATAAAGTTTAAATGCAAGAGTTGACTTACATTTAAAAAGGGGGGGTAAGGGTGCGTTACCTTAATCAAAGGTGGGGTTTCGTGGAAGTTGAAAAGGTTGGGATCATGTGGGCCCCACACTACAAATATCCTACCTAGTGGAGTAGGATATAGTGGGTCCCACTTCAACCACTTATCTTAGGTTAGTGAGCAGTACCTCGGAGTCGTGACAGGACCACTGTACACTCCAGAGACGGGGCTCTTTAGCAGTTACGGTTTCGATAATAAAAATCCTTGTTTGAGCTAAGACTATGACCTTTCTGTTTACCTCATGATTGAGATGGGTCACTTGATAACTTAGTTATATGTATGGGCATATACCTGGGTAGTGGTTATCCATTTATTTCATAATCTTTGTGTTTCCTCATGATTGAGATGGGTTACTTGATAACTTAGGTGTATGTATGGGAATAGACCTAAGTAGAGGTTATTTGTTGAGATCTTCTTTGTGGTTATCCTTGTTGGTTTTAGAGAGACCTTGAGGGCCTTGGTGTCCCTACTGAGTATCGTTATACTCACCCCTGTACGGGCTATGCCCGCACCTCGTTGTGTTGGTTGTAGACGACGGGCAGTGCTGACGGAGACCGAGCGTTCGAGGACTGGACAGTATCCGGAAGTGGACTTCACGGTGAGATGAAACTCGGAGGAAGTTGACGGGCGAGAGCGTTGTGGAGGCTATCTATACCTACCCTTCAGGTAGGATCCGTAGTGGACAATCCAGGAGCTGCGCTATCTGTACCTACCCTTCAGGTAGGATCCATAGTGGACGATCCAGGAGCTGTGCTATCTGTACTTACCCTTCATGTAGGATCCGAGGAGGATGACCCAGGAGCTTCTTCCTTTGTTCCAGCTATTTGTCTTTTTCTGTTGTAATTTCGTTCAGTTGTAGTTGTACTTTCAGTTGGGTTTGTATTCTGGCCCATTTACTTTTCAGCACTTTTTTGTACTTAGTGTTTTACTTCCTCTTGTACTCTGTGGTGTTTTGTTTACTTTTATAAAGGCAATGCCTTCCCAGTTATCGGTATTTATGCCTTTGGTTCTAGTCACTAGCCCCTAGCCTATGGAAGTCGGGCTTGGGGTAGTCACGGCACGGGCCCCGAGGATGGGTCGTGACAACTTATTTTGATTTAAATCAAAATCCTTCCTCTGTTAAATTTATGACCCAAAAAAAGATTTTACAATGATTTTATGGAATTAAAGAAGTTATTTGTGTAGTTATTTTTTGATCCAATGGTTTTGGAAGTGTGAAAATAGAGGAGAGGGGATGCATTTTTATTAGTGGGGTGGAGGGAACAATTGCAATTTTTTAGAAGAAATAATTCCACCATAGTTTTTCACATGCCACAAGGCCTGAAAATGGACCATTACAGAACCTTAGAATATATAAGGTTCAAATATTACCATAAAATATTAATTATACAAGTTTTAGGTCATTTTTTACCTTTATATGTTTATTTTAACCCCCAATAAACTCGTTTTTACCTCAACCATGGTAAATAATTTTTGTTTTTTTTAGTATTCATTATAGTCATCAATTAAGTTGAACTAATTATATAATATAAATTATTTTTATTCCAAAAATTAAATCCATTTTTTTCAAATTCAACTCGCATAAGTGATATATTTTAATCTAAAATTAAACACATAGGCGTATCAAAAAAGGATTTTCCAAAAGAAAAACTTTCAAAAGTTGGAAATGGTTTTATGTCAAAATTCAATATTAATTTTATTCTACTAAAATAATTTGGATTAATTAATAAATAATTGAACTAATATTAAATTTAAAATAACATTAAAATAAAATATATCTTTTAAATTCTCTAAACAAAAGAGTGGTTTTTAATTAAAAAAATAAGCATTTCCCACTATTTATCTAAAAATGAAACTTTTAAGATAAATCCAAAAAATTTATTATAAGATAATTTTGAAATGTATATTTCAAAAATTATTATTTTTTAAATATATTTTCTAAAATTGGTAAAAAAAATATTTTTCAATTATGCACAAAATGCATGACTAAACTTCTCTTTATAAAAAACCATTTTTTTATAAAAAACATTTTTTATTCAAAATGATTATAATTTTATTTAAAATAAATATATAACCATTTAATTTATTTTATATATTTGTAAAACATAAGTTTTATAATTTATTTACTCTTATTAATACCTTCCAATTTAATGGTTAGGTTATAATATTAATGTTTAAATAATAGTATTTTAATAGATTATCATGTTTTGTTTAAACCTAGTGTTAAGTGAATCACAAGCTATTAAAACTATTGAATTTATTTAAAAATTAATATATCATAAAGTATTAGGTTTTTACAGAACTCATTCCTTAAATCCACCCCTTAATTCTAATATGATCATAGTTTATTATAATAGGGACTCAATACCAAATTATAAGGTGTGTGATTCAATGTCTGGTTTCCTTTGGAAAACCTAACTTGGAAAGTGCCAACTCAGCCACATAATCATTCCTTTAAAACCAAAATTTGTAAATAAGATTTTAAAACTAAACAGAATGGATTATCAAACATGTAATGCATTTGAATAGTTTTTTAGCATTCCACTTTATGAACTAGGAACACTATTAAATCATAAGGATTCCTTTGAACATTAGTTTAAATACTAAAACACACTCTGAAAACTCAATGATCATTTTTAAAATCTATTCAGTAATTTATCAAACACTGGGAGTGTAAGGAAGTTAAAAAAAATAAAATTTTTACTTCAAATGGAGCGAACCATTTATCTTCATGGAAAATCAAATAAAAACAAAATTTTCTCCTCAAAAAATTCCTCAATACTGACGATAATATCATTAGAAATAGATAACAAGAGTTTAAAAAAAAAGGAAATCATGGTTATAGAATTTAAAGACAAATACAGGGGGAAACCTACCACAATGAGGTGTATAGATGATGAAACCCTTGATTATGGAAGTAAATAGTCCTAAATAACCTATCGCACACCCTAAAATCAATAAAATGGATGAATTGGAACCAAAACCCTACTATGGGTTTGGCTAAAATCAAGCCATAGTGAAAGTGAGTGAAATAAATAAGAGAGAAAAGAGTAGAAGGGGGTAGAGGAGAAGAACCCTAAACTGGGTGATCCAACTCCAAATCGATATTAGTGGTGCTAAGGATCCCTGGAGAAGGAAGTAGGTGAAGGGAGGTTGTGTGGGGTGAAAAGGGGAATCTCAAGAGGGTCCTATATATTATGCATCATGGGTGATGGGAAGGAGGATGTAGGGGTGAGTGAAAGGATGATCATTAATAGGAGTGTAGTTTTGAAAAATAAAAAAAAATAAAAATTTGTGTGTACCATAAAATTTTTCCACATAGTTTACTTAACCATGTGGTAACCATGAGAAACAAGAAACACTATGGTGTCACATGGTTGGACTAACTATATTTCAACCTATAAAAAAAACTGATATGTAAAAAATTACAGGTTACTAATATAATTTTTTCATTGTTAGTACTAACCATGATAGCTAACTGATTTGAATCATATTAATTCCCCAAACATGATTTATCCCTCAAAAAATTATAACCATAACTCAATAATATCACTCTTACCAAGGTAATTGGTAATTATCTAAAATCCTAACCTCTTTACACAAGGAAAATAGTACAAGATTCCAAATTAGGTCATTGAGAAGAAAAAGGGTCGAACAACTAACACTTCATCCTAGTGGAGGATAGGTCAGGGAAACTAAAACCAGAAACAAGGAGTGAAAAAAATGAAAGAAGATCAATCATGGTGACCCCCCCCCCCACTATAATAGGAATACACTAAGGCATCATTCCTATTAATAATGATAAAAGGATAAAAAATAATTAACAACAATATGAGATCCAACTATTTCCCCATTTCTTATCAAGAAATCCAATCTCTCCCCATTAGCCTATAATAGGATAAAAGACTCAATAAGGAATAAGGGACTCAAAAGGGAGAATTTATTTACTATATCTATATATAACTTATACAAAAACAATAATAACCATTAAAATCTAAAAGATATCTCTAAATGAATTACACCAATTAATCCATGGATATTTCATTATGAAAAGAATATCAAAATATATACCTCCTCACACAAGGAAAATAATATAAAAATAGATAGTAAGAGAAAAACAAAATAATATAATCACAAATTTCTGAATACAAACTTTCTTTATAGGAAAAACATGGGACTAGGCCTTGGTTAAAGAGGGAGTAGCAAGTGATCTAACTCTCATAACACCATCTCCCAGTAAATATAACCAAACCAAGTGGTATTCACCCGAGTTACCCCAAAATAATCACACAAGTCTTACCATGTATAACTCTTCAAGAGAAATTGATTGCCAAAAAACATGCATCCCATAAAATAAAGTATAAAAACATTTCACTAAATTAAGAAGAACTCTAAATCAATTAATATCTAATAAAGAATAAACATGGTACGCCCAAAGAGATAAACAAAACAAGAGTGGCATCAAGTAATTATTCCCTTTCAATAGAAAAATCCATTCAATTAATAAAAAAACTAAAATAGAACTAAACAAATAACTATAAATATAATCCAAAATGATAGTACATCCCATGGTTCATAAGAAAATTTAATGGGGTATACTCAAAATAATAAGAAAAGAGAAAACATATTCAATAATTTTTCAAACTCAAAGCATAAACACAAAAAATTAAATGTCAACATAAAACATTACAACAACAAAAGTGAATCAAAACTACTGAAATGAAACTTAAATTTCTTCTTCCCATACTATTTTAAAAATATCATATTCAAACCACATTTCTTTATCCAATTTAACCCATGATTTCTTTCCTAAACCCCATCTTTCATTATTAAAATCATTTTTTCCTTAAAATTCTTAGTAATTATCACATTAAATGAAACACTTCAACTATTAAAATTGTAAGAAACTATATAAAATCATTTTAGAAAAATAATTTTTTCAAAACAATTTTATTATAAGTCTTAACATCAAGTTTGTCATTAAATTAATTGAATAAACTCATTTATCATTTTTAAAAAAATTATCATTTAAAATGATTTTTTAATGAGATTTTAAAATGAGTTTCACATAATAATATAGAAAAATCATAATAAAAAAAGTGCAAATGAAATAGATAAAATCCAAAATTATAAGATGGTTACTGTATGTGTGAATCATGGTGGCTGGGGTTGACGAATCATCTTCCAACTAAAAAATCCAAAACGATTCATAACCATCCATGTACCCAAGATCCACATGGCATGTTAGGGCCTATGATCTCAATAGGTACCACCAAATCAAACTCATTATTTTATCCCAAATGTAAAATAATCAAATAACTTATTTAACTTTTAAATTTATCCAAAACATTGTCAATGAAATTTTTTTTACAAAATAATTAAATAAAGATCAAACTCAATATCAAAGACTCTAACCCAACATCCTTGTAAACTTTAGGTTCAGTGCTAAAATTATTTTCCAAATACTTCTTCATACTTAAACCCAAATTACCAACAGTCATATATTTAATTTACCATTTATTCCCAAATAAAAAATAGATTTAATACCATTTTTCATGAACATTCCCATTCCACCTGATCCTAGGTTCCTAAACAAGTCTGTGACAACTACCAATGGATGTTATTATTTCCCATTTTCTAGAGAAATGATCTTGGGAATCTAAAATATTTAGTGTGAATTATTTAACCCATAACATAAATTAATAACAAAAAATTTTCCCATTATAAATTCAGCATGACCCCTCCATATATTGGGGGTAAATGAGCCATAATATAGAAAACTATGTAAACGATTAAAACAAATGTAGTCTCAAGGATCAACTTCTAAACCCTCACATATAAAAACCCCTATTTTTTCATAACCATAATTTTATGTTCATAAAAACAAACCATTAAGAAAAATGGAAATTTTTTATAAACTAAAAAAAAATCACTAGACTACCTCCATGTGACTCCAAAATTCACCATATAAACTCAAATAAAACATGGTCCATGAGAAATCCAGAGTTGAACTTAAACCTAAAATGTGAATAGGCATGATAATAAATATTAATAATTATTCCAAATAGAAAGTACACCCCATGAATAATATTTAAATAAAGGATCAATTTCATTCTACTTTGGAATATAACTAGAAATTAGGTTTTTATATTTAAATTTAGATACCAATAAAAAGTCATTGTCTCTTTAAAAATTACTTTAAATAATGAAGGGTTACGTATATCAAATAAAATAATAATTTCAAGTCATTAATTTAAAAGAATAATTTAATTGGAAAGACATTTCTCCTTCTAAAAGTTAATCAATTTATTTACTTTGAAAATGAAAATAAAGAATGTTGGTCAACCATAAATGAAGGTTTTTATAATAACCATAATCATAATCATAATCATAATCATAATCATAATTAGAATCATAATCATATGATACCATTGTATTATATAACAACCAATGGACATCTCTAAACATAAAAAATCATGGTAACACCTCAGAGATAAGGGGGAAATATAAAAAGTGCTTGTGAAAAAACAAAATTAGTCAAGGGGAATAATCCCAAAGCATATTTTGATCCATATTAAGTAAAACTATCCAAATTATGATATTAAGTTATTGTGTCAGTTCTCTTGGACAACCCTCTAGCTATGCTTGACACCCTTGGAATATAAAATGTAGTTAAAAAATAAATAGAGTAATGTGGTGATATAATAAACATACATGCATATTTATAGATATATATAAATATATAAATCTTGGACTATAATAATTCTACCCATATGGAAATCCCTTTCCTCAAAGCCTCCCATTAATTCCAATATAACTATGACATCCAATAATATAGTCTTAGTACCAAAATATAAGGGTCATGCTTCATGGTCAGGTTTCTTTGTGAAAAATAACTTGGAAAGTCCCAATCAAGCCTCATAATCATTCTTATAAAAAAATCCATAAAATAGCTTTTAAAACTAACCAAATAACATTATGCACTATGTAATACATTTTAATAGTTTTTAACATTCTTCTTTAATAGAACATCACACCATAAAAATAAAATGATTCCTTTGAAAAGCATTTTAAAGACCAAAACACTCTTTTATCACACAAGATCCATTTATAAAATCCATTTAACAATTTATCAAACCCAATTTGTTCCTAGAAGATAAAAAATAGATTTAAACTTTGTGATTTAAATGGAGGAAACCCTTTTTATTCTTAGGAAACCAAATAAAAACATCATCTTCTCACTAAATTTTTTTCAACACTTGTGATACTATCTTAGAAATATAAAAGAATGATTTAGAAAGGAAAGAAATCATGATTCTATAATTTAAAGTAAAATTCAAGGAGAAACCTACTTTAATCAAGTGCATATAAGATGAAACCCTCGATTATAGAAATGGAAATTTTTAATAAACCAATTTCACACCCTAATATCAATAACCGTAATGAATTAAAACCAAAAACCTACCTATAATTCGGCCAAAATTGAGGCATAGTAAGGGTAAGAGAAATAAATGGGAGAGAAAACATATGAAGTAGATAATGTGGGTAATAACATTTATATAGATGATATGGCTTAAATCAATGGAGGATGCACCAAGGATACATGGAAAAGAAAGGAGAAGAAAGGTGGTCATGTGTTTTGATAAGGGGATAAGTTCAAGGGGTCCTCCTTACTATGCATTGAAAGTAATAAAGAGGAGTAAGTAAAGGTTAGTTTAAAAGGACGGTTTAATTGAAGGAGGGTAGTTCATGAATATACAAAAATTAAAAAACTAGAGGACGCATATGGTTAGGATATAAAGTTTACTTAATCCTATGGTAACCATGAAAACTAACCTGGGCACTCCTAGGATCCACATGGTTGGTCGGAATAGTTGGACTAATCATGCTTGAAAAAATCAATCTATTAAAAATTTCAAGTCACTCGAATGGTTAGTACTAACAGTGTTGGATAATCATGCGCCATGAATTGAAACTCAAAATTTTTGAAAAAATAATTGAGTTACCCTAAAGCTCATAAAAAATATCAAGTATTATTAAATAGATAAAACAATATGAAAAAAGGATCATGTGTGACATTGGGTAAATATTAATTGAACTCATTCAAATTATTGAAACCATTCTATCAATAATTCTTGAATAAATTCCTCATCAAGATCATGCCTTATAAGATATGTTCAAACATTATAAATCCTTGGAATACTCAATCACATTAAATAAATAAATAGAGATAAAAATTCATTAAGTCATTTTTAAAGAGTTATATACTGTAAATACTTTAATGCATAATATTCATATAGATATATCATAGGGTATGATTAGGAAATGTTGTAAATCATGGTTTTATGATTATAGGAATGTATATTATATCATATAACTAAGTTATATCATAAAGGGATGAAATAATATTTCATTCCTCTACCTTATTTAATCATAAATTATGATTTAATCATATCGTATGGTTCCATTTCAATGAAATAATAGTATAAAACATGCATGTAATAAGGCATTGTATTTGAAACAAAATAATTGCCTATGATTGATGTGTAGCCTAATTATTATCCTGGTTAGTATTCCACAAAATATAGCATTAAAGAGGCATTACATAAGATGTAAAAAAAGTAGTTGGATGCATTCAGGAATGGGATGCATGGAGTTGTTGATACATTTACTCATTCATTATAACTCATGTGTAAATTCATGAATGACCAAGGATAATTCACAAGTGATTTATAAATATTAGATATCATATTATTTTATATGTGAAAGGATGGAATAATCCATGATCAATACTCCCTAACTCCACAGATCTTATATTCTATATCCTTTGTTCCATGATGTGTTAGTATGCCCTATTAGAGAGTCCCTCTTGTATGAAAAGTGATTTAGTTGGCCCATGAACACACCATAGAGGGAAGAATTATTTGATTATAAATTATAGATTGTCATCAAGGATAGAGAAGTAAAAAAGTATTAGTGACAACTATGATGTAATATATGAACTAGATTTATTGTTTCTTTAATTATAGTACACATATATTTCATTTATCTAAGCATGGATATTTTTTTCAGATTCATTTATTTCATTCTGTGGCCTCTAAAAAGTGTTGTTAAAACCCTATGAATCATACCAGTGATAGAAAATCACACCATACAATTATATTCTAAACATCTTTGTGGAAATGATGTTCATATATGTTATATTCAAAATCACATCCCAATCATAAAATATAATTAATAATTTATTCTGTTGGACTGAAACATGGTTTATGATATCAGGATATAATAAAGAAGCAATTTAGGAAAAATCACAAAAAATTATAATATTTGTATTATATGATATGGATATATCATAACATACAACATTCATGTAGAGTTTTCTAAAAATAGAGTATCGAATCACAAAGGTGGTACTAAGGTGAGTCCTAAAATATAACATATGATATCATATATGACAACGTGATTGTCAGTAAAAAAATACAATTAAGTGCATGTGTCGTTCACTATCAATCATAGATTTCAATTCTTATTGGATCATAAAATATGAATTATATCATAATTTATTAGACTATATTTGTTAAATATGATTGATTAAGAAAATATATTTTTATTCAAATTCAATTATGAATTGGATTTTATTATTTAAAAATTGTTTATAAATAATGACTGAAATGTATTTTGGGGATATTTATTAATTTCTAAATATTTTATAAGTTAATTAATTATAAATAAATTATAATAAAATAATTAATGTCTATAAAACATTTATTATTACATATTTTTTAATATTACTCTTAATATTAAAAAAATACCATTTTTCCAAATTATATGGCATGCCTTATGACATAAAAATAATGTTTTTTTAGAAATCATAATTATAATTTATATAGTGTTTATAAATTACAAAAATAAGGTTGAAATAATAAGATTTTAAATTTTAAAATTATATATTGTTTGAAATAGTTAATTTTAATTATTTAAATTAAGAAACCTTGTTTTAGATATTATTTAGACCACATCAAATGAATTTTGATGATTAATTTGATCAAGTTTTAAATAATTTTATGTGATTTTCATAATTTATAAAATGATTACATAATATAAATGGGATTCTAAAATGTTTAAAATTCATAAAATATCATATATTTAAAATATATTCCATATAATGAATAATATGAATGATCTCATATTATAAAATGAATATAAAGTTTTTATATTCAAGATTACGGAATTATTATAATGGACTAATTAAAATAATAAAGTATTTATGGTTATATTTGATTTATGAATTGTTCATAAATTTTTACTTCATATTTAAATACTTGAATTGTTTTTTTTAAATCACTTGTTTATTATTTATGGATAAAAAAATTTATATTGTGAGTAAGTTTATGATTTTGTTTAAATTGTTAAACTAATTCTTATAAGATTTTCAAGCATTGCATTACATGTTGCATATCATTACATAAGATTTAGTTTTAATCTACCATGACCACAACAATTATTTAAAGTTATTATATTGAATTTAGTTATTTAATATAATTTATACATATTCAATTTTAGAGTTATAATGAATTGGATTCTCTCTTTAGTAATTTATCCCTAGGTAGAAGGACTTTGAGTTGGAAATCCCAATGTCCTGGTGTCTTATTCCTTATTCTAGAAATGTGAGGATTATCTATATGTGTCTCTAGGATTACTTATGAAAAGACTATCAATTTCATATAATTATTAACATTTACAAGAAAATTTCACGTACCTTATGCATGAGATTCATTTTTATATGTGTAAATATGTTTAGATTATTTTTTTGGTGAGTAACAAAAATTGTGAGTTGTGTAAAGAGTTACACATCAATACGGTTTGAACATAAAGATTTGGTTTGTGGATTAGGATTACAAAATAAATCATTAGAAAAATTAATATATGAAGGTAATTACATGAGATAATATGGTGATATTAAATCCCCTTAAAAACAAAAAGTGTTATATTCCTTCGAAAGCAACACTTTTCAAAATCTTTTTCATCCAAAAAAGTAGTTTCATGCAAAATAATGCTTCCCCTAGATTATCATGTGTAAGGAAATCAATTAATGGGTAGTTTCATTCTACAGAACTGGTCTTATTATTTGGGTTTTTTAGGGTTATATATGGCTAAGAAACCCTAAGGTTAAGGATACCAGAGGAATAGAGTAGGGTTTATCCATATGATGGATTGGGAATAGTGTTGTCTTCTTAACTATCCAAGAGTCATACATGATATGATTGAGATTATTCTCTACCTAAATAACTAAATGATGAGTTTCATACCAAAACTGGGTCATTTTTTTAGTGAAATATGGATTTTTGCCCACTAATGGATATAATTAGTTCAAAAGGGTCCATTATTGTATTAGGGTCCCATTTAATAAAATTCCTCATTAAATGGTAATAAAACAAGCTAATAATCTAAAAAAAGTTATTATTGTAGGTCAATAGAATCATCCTCATCAAACGTAACTTTGAGATAAATATTATAAGAAGGATAATTTTAATGTAAAAAACTCATGTAATGGGTAACTTAAGAAAAATTAATAAGTAAAATTGAAATTATATGTGTTATAGAAACCCCCGCCTGAATAACCAAGTGTTGAATCAGTTTATATATATGATTATGAGAATCATATAATTATTTCATAAAGGTATAAAAATAATTATATGAAATATAAAATGAGTAATTTTTAGTCTCATATACTTAATATGATTGCGTATTTAAATGATACTCAGTGTTATTGAGTATTCTAATGAATTAAAAAGGTCGAATATTTTCTATAAGGGTTATTCTGGTCAAGGAATTCATTCTGTTTTCATCTATAAAGATATTATAACAAGATGGATTTATTAAAGACAAATTTACCCATTATTCTCAAAAGTTAATAATATATGTAATTGGAATAATATGTCTAGGTTTTGGTGGGATAAACTTTTACTCAAAGGAAAAAATAGTAAAAGAATCCAACAATGTTTCTTTAATTATCCAATAATGGTCATTGAAACCTAAGGGAGTTATCAAGAAGGATTAGTGATCCCATAAGATGTAATTTTCAATGGCACCATAAATGGTTTTGAAAACTTCATCGATTTTCCATGTCAAGTATTCGTGTTACAGAAATCAATCATTTAGTTTTAAAGGGTATATGATACCAAATATATAATTTAAAAATGTTTCAAATATGAATGAGTTCAAAATCAAGGGAAGAATTAATAAAGTTTAACGTTTTCATTCAAGTCATAAAGAAAAGTGTTAATATATCCAACATTGGAATATAAATAAATTTATTAGTTTTGGAAGAATTTAAACAAAGGAATCATATATTAATATATTTATTCAAACATTATATAACAAGTTGTTTGTTAAAAAAGATTTATTGTGAACAAGATGATATTATTAAATTAATACATATTGTATAATATTCATCATATTCTATAACATTTTTTTAGAATAATATATGGATAAAACTATTTTATCCAAGATAAAGAATTTTTTGATGTTTTTTAAAATATTAGGGAATATTTTTTCACCACCCATCAGTGGAATATTTTAAATTATGAATTTTTATTTTAAAATAAAAAATATACGAAAACCTAACATAACATATGTGATATTAAAGAAATATTTTATTTGATAAATATTATAATTCATATGAAATAAGAGTTGATTCAAAAACCTAAAATCAAGTTTGTATCTTAACATGATATTCTAAATTGAATATAGTGTCTAAATGGATAGTGGGTGTATGTTTTGAATTTTTAGATGTTCAATGTTTAAAAAAATTATTATATCAGTATAATGTTAAAGTAAATTTTACTTAATGTTCTAAAGAGTTTATAAAATGTTATGGTAAAGGAAAATGTAAATGGTAATATTTAGTTGTCATGAAAAGTAAATATCGTTATTTCCTAAATTTTTATGCCATTCAAAATACAAAGTGATTTTCATATAATATCCTAAAATATTTTTAGGGTATGGTGGCAAATATAAATGTAAATGTATTATTTAGTTATCATAATATAAGAAAATTTCACTTTATCTTAAAGGATTTTAGGATGTTCTAGTGAGTAATAATGTAAATAGTTACATTATTTATAAATTATTTAAATAAAAATGTTTAATGAAAAGGGTTTTAAGGATGATGATGTAAAATTTATAAATAGTTCTAAGTAGATAATTGAAGTTTACATCATATCATTTTTTTCATGGAGTTAAAGAGTTTGAATTTTTTCAAGGAGTTGAATAATAAGAATAGAATTCTAAAATGACACCATTATTAAAACTATATTTCCACATATATTTAACTCACATAATAGTTTAGTGGTAGTTTTTTATCGTATGGTTACATAAAGATGTGGTAGAAATTATATATATATGTAATGACTTAAAAAACCTCAAAATGTGTATCAAACATAAGACTGATCTAGTAGTCTATCATATATGATATGTTAGATAGGTGATTATGTAGGGTCATGTTAAATACTCTTAATAGAGTTTTAAGAAAATAAAACGAATCAAAAAATATTGAAATATCAACTTTCTAATTATTTTTTGCTGGATTCATGAGTATGATTCTTGTATGAGGTATAAAATCAGATCATGAGGCATAATAAGTGTTTTTTACATTAGATAACCCACTGAGTTTACCACATGGAGTTACATACACTATGTATTTTCTATAATACAGGTGAATTGATCGTATATGAGTCCCCTTTACATGAGGTTGGTGAGATATATAGCTTGATAACCTTTATATATTGATACCCTTCTTACATAATCCTTGACTTAACTAATTAGGGATGAATGGGTACGTTTTTTATCAGGTCATTGGTTTGAGTTCTATCAATATGGGATATTTCCTTTCATATTAAAAGTATGACATATAAACCCTATATTGATATAAATCAGAGAGTGTGTAAACACACCTAAATATTATATATAAATTTCATAAGTATTATGATGTGGGAAAAGTGACACGATCATACATAAAGTTTAATAACATTTGATATAGTCATCAAATTGATTAGTCAATATTTAGAGAGTTGCAAATTATTGAGTTGGATATATGGGAATGGGATGTTATGTTTCTCACGGTCATTTTATGTCTTGGACAAAGGGTATATATTACATATCACATTATAATGTGATGCGACTAGTGGACACATATATAGAGATGCATGTGTTTAATGAAGATCACATCTATTCCCTTTATAGCTTGAGTGGAATTGATTCTTTTCTAGAATATTATCTTTATTTACATTAATGGATTCAGATGTTCATATTTATTTTCAATTATATAAAGGAATTTGGGGTGATTCATTGTGGTTGACTAAATGGGGATTGACTTTTTCTTATAGAGTGACACTAAAAATGTTTTGTAGTTAATATAAAAGAGTCTTGGATGGCTATTCACAAGGTATTTCATATAACGTGATACACAGTGAATATGATGATTGATTTTGAAAAGTATTTTGGTAAATATCTAAAATATTTTTGGATAATATTTCCTAAGTTAATGTATATGATATTTTATAGGGTAAAATTGTACAAATTCAATAAAGATTTAGAGCTAGTGGGAGATTAAAGGAGATATATTCCCTAAAAATATTAATATATAAGATACATATATCTATATGGTAGGATACTATTAGGAAAGTTCATAGATCATGTTTTCATGCTACTAGCCATGCATATCATATCCTATGTCTAAGTTATATCATAAATGCATGGAATAATATTTCATGCCACTCCCTTTTTCAATCATAATGTATGATTGGATCATATTGTAAGGTTCCATTCCATGAAATTTTCGTATATGATATTTATTTCATATGTCATTGTATTTTATACAATGATATTTACTTCGATCGAAGTGGAAGTAGAATGATTATTTTCACTTGTGTTCTATGTAAGTTATCATTAAAGAGGAATTACATAAGTTGTAATGCAAGAGATTTAGATGCATTCATGCTTGAGATAAATTTTCATAAACATCGCCCATTCAAATTCCTCATGGGTTGGAAGAGAATATAAAAGTAATCCATGAGTCCCACCTCAAATACACCCTAGTTTAGTGACTACAACCATGTGTGTTTTTCATAATAATGGGATACATTACAATTTTAATTCTGAGGAGAAAAGAATAAAACCAACAATCAATACCCCAGGACTTGTATAAAATATATATTGATTCCCATAACCCAATTTCATTTACATTTCATAAATCATAAAATGAAAAAATAAATAAATGTAACTATGATATCATAACTCTAGAAAAACATCCTTTGACTCCATCTAATCTAACTAAATATTAGATCTAATGCCTCCCTAACTAACTTATATGACACATAATAGCATTTGGTGGGGTGATAACCTAATATTAATCAGTAGGTTTATCATTATAAATAATTATGTATCCAAAATAAATTTAATTTTGGGATATAAATTTGTGTAATATTATAATAAATACAAGAGTATAGGTAAATATAATAATAAAAATAATACTCACATATTTTTCAATATTAGCAGTATCACCTGCTAGATTTTAATAACATTATATCAATGGCATATCACAAGTGAGCATAGTTAATTCAAATTAAGATGGATTTATAAAAATAAAATAGGGAATCCGGATTATAACCATGAACCAAAAATCCATGTCACCAATATTTCTATAATATCACAACCATTAAATTATGCAGACAAGCAAGAAATCATATCACTCTCCCTGGGTTAATTATCTTATCATCTTACCTTTACATCTCATGCATCCATATTATCACATCCTTAAACCTCATTCAACTATTTATTTACATCACATCACCTTGTGTAGTTATAACATCACATCCCTACACCCTGTACATACATATCATCACATCCATATTCCTCATACAGCCATATCATCACATCCCTTCACCTCGTGTGACCATATCATCAAATCCATGCACCCTATGTAGCCATATCAAAACATCCCTGCAACACGGGAAACCATATCATCCATTTACCACATAACTTTCACTATTTGTACTAAACCAGTATCTGTAATAGCCCACTACATGACATAAACCTTCAACTTGTTACAAATAGAGGATATATGTATATGTTAACCTTAATCCATTAAAGTCGTAATAAATTCATGTATCATAACCTTGAGCCATTTTAACCCACATATATAAATATATGATAATCAAACCATGATCCATTACAAGCCAAATCATAAAAACATCACAATCAATCAACAGGGTAAACAGGTAGTTGTATAAGAAATCAATTGAGTGAAATAAAAACATATTATTAATAAAATAAACAATCAGACAAAAAAATAACAAACCAAAAACTAAAAAAGAAAATCCAAAAATGAATACATAATAGGAGAAGTAATAACAATCTGAGATTTTGTAACATATGGTTTTCAAAAAAAATTAATTTCCTTCAATACCTTATACCACAAGAAACACTGAGTTTTACTGAAACACAACATACTATTCAAATATTTCTATTTAATATAATAGATATCGACTAGATCTTGGAATCAAAGGTATGAATAGGATAAACTAAATTATAAAAATTTTATGTATTATACATTTATATAAAATTATTTATTTTTTGACTAGTTAATTAGAAACAAAAATAAAAACCATTTGAAAAAATGGAAATCTTTTTCTAAAAAATTATTTTTGGGAATACATATTTGTTTTATCTGAATAAATTAAATAAATAGATTTTATTGAATTATTTAAATTAAAGTTATATATTATATAATTTTTATCATTAATATTATGTTTTTTATAGACATGTGATAAGAATAAATCGAATTTTATGCTTAAAACTCTTTTTTACAAAAATTAGTTTTTCGCCTTTTGGGTACTTATTTTAAAATTAATTTTTTAAGATTTTATAAGACTTATATTAAAAAATAAAATAATTTCTAAAATGATAAAGTTAAAATTATATAAAAATTAATTTTTTAATATTTATAGAAAAGATAAACTTTCATGTGGATATTCTTCTTTTTAAAATGAATTCCCATGTGTGGCCTTTCCAAACCCTCCACACATGGTCACCCACCTCCCCCATGAAGAGGTCAATTCTCAGAGTCAAAGCTCCAGTCAGGGAAGGAGTCATTTCCATCTGAGATTGTAGAGCGTCCGGGAGGGTAATGGCTCGGTCGGTGATGGTTGGTCAAAGAAATCTGTCAGCATAGTGGGTTGCGTCTCATTTTCCTCTACCAGTTGAGACCAAGCGACCCGAAAGGATGGGTTGATCCCATGGGAGAGGCTCATCCCAAAATTAGACTCCCAGGACTGTAACCCTAAACATACCAATGGTCGATATTTTTAGGCCACTCACCTTCACCACCATGCCACCACTGAAGCTGCAAAATTTCCAGGGGAAATTGAAAAATACTAGTATTTATTTTTCCTTCAAATCATTTACAAGATATATTTTATTTTAATATGGTATTAAAAGTAAATTTACTTCCATTATATATATATTAGTCTAAATTAATTCATTTTAATCAATTCCATATTGAATTTTTATATGAAAACTTTTTAAACTTTTGAATATTTTCTCTTCAGAAAACTATTTTTTTATCACATCTGTGAGTTTAATTTTAAATTAAATTTTACCAATTATATGAATGGAATTTGGTAAAATGGAATCCATGTTTTTAATAATAATAAATTATATTATATAAAATTTTAACTTAATTTTTTTGAATAATGGATAATAAAAATAGTAAATGATATTTACAGCGTTAAAGTTCAAAAAGAAATTATGAGGGGTTAAACTAAAAATATAAGTGTTAAATGTCCTAGAAACATTTCCAAAATCCATTTTATTTCTATATTTACACCTTAAAAAATATAAAATTTTATAATATTCAATTTTTTCTCCTTCATAATGTGGGAAATTTGGGTACGCTTTATTCTTTTTAAAACTTTCATGTGTGTCCTCTCCCCCACTTATACAAGGCCCTCAACTATCCTTCCCTATTCACACTTCAAGAAAAATTTGGTTTGGATAAAACAAAACCAAAATATTACTTAAATCCATCCTCACATCCTACATTCCTTTTTGAGTTCATAAATCCAATATAGTAAGGCTTTATTTTAAACCTAAATAGGTTTTTTGAAGAAGATGTAATCTTTTTAACTATGCATTTTTGTTTTAATTCTTCTTATAAATCCTTAAAATATTAATAAAATATGATAATATAATAGAAATAGTATTGAAAATATAATTATATTTAATTATGATAATTAAATAACCTATATCCATCTCCTCTTCCATCAAATGGGGAATGAAACCATCGATCTTGTGTACGGCAGACTACCACCTCACAAACTGATGTTATTCATTTTCCATCACCACCTATGACAGTTGGATATAATGATGTATTTAATATTTATATATAATTTTATTTGATATTATTATACCCTTATAATTATAATACCACATATAACATCTTACCTCCCATTCCATTGTAAAAAAAATAACGTCACTCGTGTGTACGGTGGACTACCATCTCGTGAACCGATGTGATGTGTTTTTCATTTTTGTTTTGATTCAATAGTAATAAAGATGGATTAAATGAATATATATAATATTTATAATGTAATTATACTGATATAATAAATATATCACATATACCTTCTTACTTTCCATTATGTAGGGGATACAATAACATCGTTCCGTTATACGACGGACTGCCACCTCACAAAGCGATGTGATTATTTTTCCACTAATGATTTGTGTGGAAGATAATAAGGGTAAATTTAATTAATATATTTGATATATATGACATAAAAATGATTCAATATAGGTAATATATTATTTATCTTTCTTTGTTTTCATCTATTGAGTAAATAGAAATAGCATTCATGTATACGTACGGCCTGCAGTCTCCATGAATGGCGTATTTCATATCTTATATTTAACTTTTTTGAATTACTCTATATATATATAACAAATATATATTATTTTTATACCATGGTTTAAATTATTTATATTATTAAACCACAATCAAATTAATATAACCAAAAAAATCAAAACATACAAGAAAAAAGAAGTTTTTATTACATGAAAAGTGATTTTAGCAAGGAATTGTTAGTAAATGGGCAATAAAAGGTCATAATTAAATCATATATGGTATGATATATAAAATTTTGGTTCTATAAAAGATTTATAATAAACTTATATTTAATATATAGTAGGTTTTAACATATATTATGGAATTCGAGACTTATGGTAAGGGATTTTTGTCTCACTTTTTACTTCAGTGAGACACATTCCATATTCACCAACACTTTATTTTATGTGGTGTGTATACTACCCATGAATTTATTTTATAATTATTATCCTAAAAATTATTTTTATTTACACATCCATTTTATTATACCTTTTTCATGGGTTTTATAGAACAAAAGTTACCAAAGTGGTAACAAATTTTTTTCTCAAATTGTCTTCTTTGGGACATAAGTTATGTTATACAGCCATCTTATTAAATGAGGTGTATACATTACCAATTTGATATGTATTATCATGAATAATATTCTTACAATTATATTTAAATTTTCATTATATGAAATTCTTTAATGGGTACTATGATTCCAAATATACCAAAATGGTAAAGGTTTGTTGTTACAATCTCATTATTTATTGGGATTTTTTAGGATTATACTTTGGATGATGAAATTTTAAGATTTATTTCTAATGAAAAACATTATTATTCTTATAATATATTTATTTCTTGATAATACATGTTTCTCATTAATTTTTCATTATTTATGTATTCATGATTATAAAATATTTTGTAAAGGAAAATGACTTTATTTATATATTTGTTCAAAAACTTTTTTTACTTCCATATACATGTGCTCTAAAAATGTTTTCAAAAATGTTTTAATGTTATTCAGGAATTGCTTAAATTAATTTTTATGCATGTTTTAATTTTTTCACAATGTTTTAAAATTAATCTTCATGTTATTTTCAAAATAAGTCATATTTAAATTTTACCAAAAAAATTGAAAGGAATATTCATTTTAACATTTACGGAATTTTCCACCAACATCACCACTCACTATTTTAAGGATTCCATTAAAACTTTAAAAGTGTATTTTTAAATAAAAATATTTCCAAAATGTTTTATGAATTTTTAGTTTTAAAAAGTGATTTTTAAAGAAAATTTATTTTCCTTTATAAATGTTTTAAATGATCTTTAAACTTTACTTTATAAGTTTACAAGGTTATTTTAAAAGAAAAGTTTTTTTGAAAATGTTTTATGTTTTAAATTTTTTTTCAGAAAGTGGTAAGGATTTTTTCCTCTATAAATATTCCAAGTGATTTTCTTTCAAAATAAATTTCTATATAATATGACATCCTTTGATGTTACATAATACTTACTAAGGATATAATCCAATGATACCATATTTATTATTTGTTTGGATGGTTTATTTTTATAATAAAAATATGTTTATGAAACTTTTTTCTTTTCCACAGGTTGTGATATGATGAAATTTTTATGAAATCCATTTCTTTTCATGGGTTCTGATATGATGAATGTTTTATGAATCTCATTTCTTTTCATGTTTTTTTATATGATGAATGTTTTATAATCTTATGGAAAACATTTTTTATGATTTTTATTATTTGATTAGTGGGACCTATATCTCCATCCAATGCTTTGGGTAATGACTAATGTTATATGATCTCAGAGGGGACATGGGTGGTTATCCCAAGATAGAAAGAGGTTATACAAGAGGTTATACCAAGACTAGAAAATGTTATATGGGAGGTAATACCAAGCCATAAAGAGGGTACATGGGAGGTTATCCCAATCCTGAAGTAGGTACACAGGTAGTTATCCCAATCCAAACATATTAAAAATGTCTTGGTGGATATTTTTCCCATAATATTTTCTATAATTATATGCATGCCAAAAATATATGTCTTATGATAAAGTTATGTTATCATGGATCATATTCTTTGATTATATTAATATTCATGTTTTATGAATGACCGTGATTTATTTCATGACTCGCATTTATGAACTATGATATATAAGGTATGGTTTTCAAATGTAATTATCATTTTCTCATACCCATACACTCATGTTATATTGATATCTCCCTTATTTCCCCTTATTAAACATATCAGTTCACTAATTATTATTTTTCCTATCCCTAAGATAAAATTAATGATATTATGTATTACTACTACAAAACATGCCTTTAACAATGCTAGAACCGGCCTTTATCAGCTCTAGAAAAGTGTTAACTACCTTAGTGTGGTTAAAAGTCCATGAATTTTATTAGTTATAAGAAATCACTGATAAAGGGAATATTTATCAGTGCAAATAAAATCACTAATAAAGGGTATCTTTATCAGTGCATTTAGTAGCCCTAATAAAGGTTAAAACTGTAGTGTAATGTTGCATCACACTACATCACTAGAAATAGGTGTAGTGTGCTGCAATAACACACAGTATCAGTAGAAATAGAAAAAAAAATTATTGAAATAAGATAAAAATACTGAATTTAAATGAAATAAAAAATTTTAAGAAAAATAAAGAAAAATGAAACAATATTATTGACTATGTTAATTGTTTTTTACTAAAAATTATGTAAATTTTGAATAAAAAGGCACACTTAGAGTCATATTGGACACACCATGAGTCGAATTGAAGTGTGACTGATTCCTACACATCACAAATAACTTATGAATATTTTTCCTAAAGTACCAAAACAATCAGAATGCATTTTCCTAGCTTTGAGTATGTCAATTGTTTTTTTATTAAAATTAATGTCAGTTTTCAATAAAAAGATTCACTTGAAGTCATAATGGTCAAACCATGAATCTAATTGAGGTGAGGATTATCCCTAAACATAAAAAATGATTTATGGATCATTTTCCTAAAGTAACAAACAATCCAAATTCATTTTCTCAATTTAGAGTATATCGGTTGTTTTTTTCACAAAAATTAAAGTCAATTTTGAATAAGAAAGATGCACTATGTGTCATATCAGTCACATCATGCATTTTATTGAGGTGTATAAGAATAATAAATATCCTAAATGACTCATGGATAATCATACTAAAGTATCAAAATAATTGAAATGTGTTTTCAAAGTTTTGAGTATGCCATGTGTGTTTTTACAAAAATGTCATTTTAAACTAGAAACACACACTTTAAACCATAAAAGTAGAATCATGTGTGGATTTTATGTGAGACTAATTCATAAACAACACAAATGAATTATGAATCATTGAACAAAATTATCAAGACAATCATAGTGTGTTTACTCATTTTTTAGTGAGTGACACTTTTTATATTAAAATATCAATTTTAAACTGATAATAGACACTTGGAGTCATCCCAGTCACATCGTGCATCATATTGAGGCTTGGGTGACCCCTACATGTCACGAATGATGTATAGATAATTTTCATAAAGTTAAAAATAATACAAATTTTTTTCTCAATTTTGACTATGTCAGTTGTTTTTTCACTAAAATTAATGTCAATTTTGAATAAAAAGGATGCACTTGAAGTCATACCGGTCACACTGTGCACCATATTAAGGTGTGGATAAATAAATAATGTCCCACATGACCCTTGGGTAATTTTCCTAATGTATAAAAACAATCATAATGTCTTTCCTTAGTTTTGAGTACACCACATGTGTTTTT
This sequence comes from Viscum album, assembly GCA_963277665.1. Lineage (NCBI taxonomy): Eukaryota > Viridiplantae > Streptophyta > Magnoliopsida > Santalales > Viscaceae > Viscum > Viscum album. Next base: position 1,664,072,783 of record OY728152.1, on the reverse strand, counting down.
TATTAAAATGTCATTTTAAATAGGAAACACACACTTTGAACCATACAGGTGGAATCACGTGTGGGTTTTACATGAGACTAATTCATACACATCACAAATTAATTATGAATCATTTTTCCAAGTTTTCAAGAGAATATGAGGGTATTTTCTCATTTTTCAGCCAGTGAAACATTTTTATATTAAAATGTCAATTTTAAACTAATAACGGACATTTAGAGTCATATAGGTTACATTGTGAATTGGATTGAGGTTAGGGTGATCCCTACACACCACAAATTATATAAAGATCATTTTTATGAATAACTAAAATAATTTGGATGTGTTTTCTCAATTTTGAGTACGCCATGTGTGTTTTTTACTAAAATATCATTTTAAACTGGAAAGACGCACAATGAATCTTATCTTAAGTGCCCAGTGTTGTGTGCACTTTTAAACTATTTTTCTCAAAAACAATCATGGTATGATATTTATTCTACTTAATTTCCCAAAAATTTTATATTTTGTAATCTAGTGCTTCTTATCCTCCTTCGCCTCGGTCTCTACCTCGGTGTTCGCCTACACCTCCTCCTCCACATCGTTCTTCGACTCTGACTCTTCCTCCACCTTCGCCTCCACCTTTTCCTCTTCCCATGTATTCAGATCCACCTCCACTTATACCTCAAAAATTTCCCAACAATTTTATTGTTTGTATGTCACCACTTCTAAACAAATTGATTTCCTCCATTACTCTTCTCCTTGAAAAATGGATCAAAAATAATATATAAGCATTGTAACACTAATTATTCACACCCCAAATATATTTCATATGTTATAAATCATACTAGATAACAAACATAGTCAGTAATCACCTAAATATTTTGTCGACATACATTCTGACAAAAAGTAAACTTCCCAATCATCTCTAAAAAAATTGATTTCTTTTTTTTTTGAGTAACTCTTTTGTTGGAAATATTTATAGTACTGAAAAAATATAGAAAAAAAATTACTATGAAATATATTTAATGAAATTTTAATTACCTTCACAAATTACTGCTTGGGGATTCTGGTCTTTTAATGCTTTATGATTTCTCTCATAACTTTTTAAACATAATATCCACAATCGATTCCATTATCTTATTTCAGACACTGTAGAAATATTGACCAAAATAAGTATTTTTTTTTTTGAAATGTTTTGATAGTTAAATATTTCTATATATACCTTAATTTGTTTTCATTTGTAGTAATTCATAGTCTTTATCTTTCCAGGCACCAGATTTATGTCGTGATCATGCATGTAATTATAAATCGCACTATCATAACAAAATTTTAATTAAAACACATATTGGGAATATAATTAAAAGTTTATCTATAAAATGTTGATTATAGTGTATTAAATCTTCGTAATACACATCATGTGTGGTTTTTTGGTTATAAATACCTGCATTGAATCCAAAAAACAAATATCGGGGGGTCTATGTTGACTATTATCAGCATCCAGTTAATCCTAAAAAAATTTAAACAATTATGTAATAAAAAAATGTAAAATATTTTTTATGTGATGTGGACTTCTTGTATGGTTGGTGGAATAGTGGATCATCTTTCTCCTTTTTTAGTCCATTTGGGGATAGGGTTCCTTAGTTAGAAACTTTGATAAATCCTCATGTAATTTATACTCCCCACATATATTGAAATAATTCATCTCTATAAACATAGGCATTATTCCCCAACCACGTAAATCCTTGTGGTCTCATTCTGTTCTTTTTTTCATTTACTCTTTTCTAAATCATTGTTTTTTTATTGAAACTCCCAACATTTAAAGATTAGTTTTACCCTTGGAGTGTATGGATCAAAAAGACTCATTCATATAATTGTTTTTTATTAAAATATTTGAGTAACTCACCTATTTTCTTTTTAATTTCTTCCTCATTCATAGTAAATTATAATGTAGAAATGATACCGGGATTAATGAATCCAAATCATACTTCTCACAATCTTCCCTGTATATAGATTTAATATAAATGAATGTAAAAAATTTGAATAGTAATTAACTTTAATAAACATATTTATCTCACTATTTGGACATATGTATTATGAAAATGCACCTTATGTGTGTATTGACAACTGAGACACCCAGCCATTCATGATTGGGAATCTCATTTAGATTCTTGAGACCAATTATATCTTTTAAGGAATATCTATATATTTATTATTTATATTCAATATAAGACACAGTTTTATCTTTAAATTTGGTCTCTGTATGAAGTTTTAATTATAATAAATATTTCTCGAGAACTATCGTAGAGAAGGTGCTCTTATAAGGTCGTTTTGTTTTCCTGGTTGATTCACTATATGTTCTTGATTTGAACTTTCATTTCTCTACCAATTTATCTATCTATAATATAAAACCTCACTTCAGACCTTTTATCATCAACTATTAATGTTTTCACAAGAATCAAATTGTTAAAGATGTACCTCATGTATCATTATAAGATTAGATGCCCATGTTATTAAGGCTCTAATAGAAGATTTGACCATTGTATCATCTGAACCATCAAGTGGAATAGGAAACTCAGTAGTCAGCTCATAAGATACCTCAATCCCTACTCTCATGTGATTTTTTGGGAGGGTTTGACTTTGTAGCTGGTGTCTCAGGGTATTATACACTTTATCAATTATCACACGTTGGTACAAGGGTGTTGACAGATAAAAGTCACATACAATTGTACCTTGTATAATTTTAGTAATATAAATTTATCAAAAGCTATTTGATTCAAATTTAGGAGAAAGATTAATGAAAAAAATTGATTATATCAGGTAAGTTATTCGGATAGGGGAATGATTAGCCTCAAATATTTTGGGATCATTTGGTTCATCTGCAGATCTTTACGTCACCACTGATTCGCTTTGATCATTTCTTATACATCGGTCTACCAAACCAGACTACAAAATAATATCTTTCAATGAGTTTATTTTTTTCATTAAACTCATTATATTATATGTATCTTCATGTGGTTTTATCTTTTCAAAATATATTTTAGATTAGACTCCAAAATATAATCCTCTAATGCGACCATATTTTTTAGGCTGCTTCAAAGCTAATAAAGGTTTTTTTTTCTTCCGGTATGGTCATTGCTGATTCTTTTGTCTAAACCATATAAAAAATATAAATAGATTTTTTTTTATGTAATATTGTTATAAATCATAATGAATTACAATTATTTCATACATACACATTCTTTCCATGCTGCTTTTGTTTTTTTATCAACTAATATAACATCCAAATTTACATGAGCCTCCTTCCATAGCACATGACGTGGGATAGAAGAGGATTCAGATTTTGATTCATCAATATTCATTAAAAAAGGAACATATATTGTTTCATATCACATAATGAAGCTTTTATTGTTGATTTAAAATACATACCAATTTCTTATCTAATGAAACATACCCCATCCTTCCTTTGTGATAAGGGTACACTGGTTTTCATGCACATTATTTATTTTCATCAGTTTTTTTATCCATAAATTATTAATTTTTAATCAAGTTAGATTAAATAAATAATTTCAAATAATATATTATCGAATGAAATACACATGAAATGATTTATCATTGCAAAAATTGTGGAAAATAGTCCATGTTTTCTAATTTATATTGTGTTCATAACTAAGTGGTGGGTGGGGATTTATTTTCCCCTCAACATCCCAAATATGTAACTTCGTTAAAAGAGTGTGGAAGGCTCCATGGGATTTTCCAGTGTCCATTAAGAAAAAATTCTTATAGAGAAATTTGAAAATTAATGAAGTCTGCAAAGAATAATGAAAACTAAATCAAAGTTTCATTATATAATATTTCAGTAAAATAGAGAAAGTATATTGTAGCATTATCATTATATATTTCCAAAGTCTTTACTTTGTTACAGGTTGGATGCAGCACCATGAGTCAATAACAATCATCACATTAATTCTCATTGTGACCCCAATATAACAAATGAACATTTACTTGTTGGGTTCAATAGGTTAGCCATGTTGATTCCAAACAACCTCATATTTTATACCCTGACTTCTTGCCTTGATAATTTTATTCAAAACTATGATGTTGCATTGTTCTTGTTTTTTTAATTTTTCTATCAACATGTTTTTGATCCCCTAATAATTCCACAGTTTTATCATCAATAGTCTATTCTTCCTCTAGATTGGAAATATCATCATGTTCAGAAGAAACTGTCTACATGAGTATTCAAACATTTAATTTTTCTTGAATAACACCAACGCAATACACTTCATGCATAAAATTCCACAATTGCATGCATCTTTCATGAAAATTATTACCTTATGAAATATAGATATAATAATTAAATACTATAGTATAACTAACCTTCATGACCTTTATTAAATCTTTCCTCAAACACTTGATTGTCTTCCATATCTTGATGATGGATTTGAGGCTACCCATTCCCTATTTCAAACTAGTCTACCTCCCATAAATATTTGGGAGTTATGTCATCAATGAACTTTGGAAACATAATGATGGGAGTAATTCATGTTTTAAAGAGGGAGTCTAATACATCATCAAGAGATGGAAGACAATAAAACATTTAAGGATTAAAGTTTCCTTGGAACCTACACTAGTGGAATCACTCAAAAAAGTATCCTAAATTGATGAGGAATTAAAATACCTCCAATCTAATGGTCGCGAAGAAATTAATCTCACTCCACCAACATTGGACATCACTTTTTTCTTCTCAAGGATTCATCAACTTCCAATTTTTGATATTGGTTAGTATACTATAAATCCATCCAATAACATACATCCCTTAAAAGGGTGAATTTTTTAACTTATTCTAAGTATTGATCTAGAGTTTTTTTACTCTTATAATTGAAATGAATCTATTAAATTAAATACTAAATATATTATTATGATATGTTGCCATAATATCATAGAGGAACTGTAGATACTTCCATTCATTGAAAATTATACAACATGGATTGAAGTATATCTACAATTACCTATAGGAATGCCCAACATGGCAACTGATAATGATATTATTTGTTATAAAATATAATATTGGAGAGAGGTATCCCTGCAACAAAGCACTCTATCCTTTGATGAGATTACACTGGCCTTCAATCACAGAAATATTTTTGAGGACCCTCGATCACTAAAGGAGTGATAGCGCCTCAACCTAGTGATAAACAGTTATCAAAGAAGAAGAGAGGTTTGTATATGGAATGAAACAAAGGGTTAATTATAATAGAGAGATCATATCCATTTATAGGGATTCTACATTTAATAAAGAGTTCCTTTATCATTGACCTCTTTCTCATGGAAATTGGTAATTCTATCATGTTAGAGTACATCCTTCACTGAGTGTTTCAATAAATGTTTCAATCCATATATGATGCTCCTTATGATTTATAATTGATGAGAATCCATTTGGGATATGTATCCAAATTAAATCATACAATATCATATATTTAATTCCCCACCAAAATCTACATTGGTCATATGTCGTAGCCTTTGAAAAAATTATATATAAGCATAAATATTCATTTGTAATTCACAGATATCATTAAATATGATATCTTGATTTTGTGCATTTTGGACATGGATAACAAATTACATGACTTATACAATATAAATATAAAAACCATAAAAAGTATATTTTAATCAATTTTTGTTCTCACTATGGTTATTCACCATGTAACATGACTTTTCAAATTATTTTTTTATCGTATGAATTAATTATCTCTCTCTTTTGATTTATAAATATATTAATAAATCACATCTCATAGTTTTCTTGATCAATTATCCAACCATGGATAACACACTTACTTTTGAAAAATACACTCTTTATATGTTGTTGTGTATTTATAAGTATATTTACCCCATTATTTCTCAACTCTATCCAATCTAGGATTTTTTTTATAATTTTTTTTAGAATAATTTTCTCACTAAAGAAATTCCCCATCACTCTTTGTAACCCATGGTAAAATTTTAATAATAATCCTCAATTAATTATAAATAAACACAATTGCCACAACATGCATGATTAAAATAATTTTTGGAATATGACTAATTAATTAAATATTTTTTTGAATTCAATAAAAAAATATTCATCCCAATCATAAATCTAAATAACCTGTTTCATGGTTTAACAATTTAAATGAATAACCAAAATCCACAAAACATGTTTTAATGAATTTTAGACTTACCTTGGTCCTTATATGTTCATAACCAATAATGAGGGCCACTACTTCGTAACCCATAATCCTTAAAAACCCTTATAATTAATCCTTTAAAATATATAATATAATATAATATATATGATGAGTTTAATTTGAGAAACTACCTAGATTTTATAACCTTATATTATTAAAATGAAGAAAAAACTGAGGGGGGTGAGAGGTCTCCTTGTCAATTTTAAGAGGATAGTAAAACATCTATGTGTGTATCTAAATAAAAATGGGCCAGACACACAAATACATATCAAAGGATAAAATGATGAAATTAAACCACCCTCATTGTATTTCAGTAGAATCGAGAAGATATTTAGGGTTTTTTATGTTTAAGAACAGTGCAAAAATGAAAAATGCGAAACCAAAAACATCTAACAATGATAAAGGAAGAGTTGAAAATAGCATATATTATATTATATCCTTGATTAATATGAGGGAATATAGAGGAGTCACACCAGTACAAGGGAAGTTTAATGATACCTTCATAATCATGAGTGACTGATTCAAGGTTATGGTTTTTTTAAATAGATCAAGGAAAATTTTAACAGTGATTTCCAAAAACCGTTGACAAATATCTCTTTTATCAGCACTAAATTTATAAGCACTGATAAAATAAATAATTATCATCACTTCTTTAGCCCTGATAAATCTCATGTTTTATTAGTGCTAAAAATGTGCTTATAAAAGACATATTTATCAACACTAACATTTTATTGATGATAAATATATCTTTTAACATTTATTTTTCATCCCTGATAAAGATTGATCTATATCAGGGCTAAAAAAGAAATGATAAAAGTTTTATCAACACTAACATTTTAATTATTTTTTTCAATTCCATATCTTAGGTATTCATTTTTAATGTTTTATTTATTTTTTATTTGAATTTGATCATTTTATATTATTTAATGAATGTATTAAGAATAACCCAAGTTAATGTCTCATGATGATTATTGGGGAGTTTCCTATAATTACCCAACCATTTAAAGAGTTTGAATTGAAGTGATGATCATTTTTATTTGAAAAAATCTCAATGTGCAAGATCTCTAAAGCATACAAGAGTGAACTACTTCTTACTCGTACTTGTAACCTTTTTGAGATCATATTTTCCTTGCGTGTTCCAATCGTGAATATGATCGAGGGCTCGTGGTGATTGTAATACAGACAAGTTAATCATTATATTAAGGGATAAAGGGGATAATGAGACAAATAAGTCGGTCATGGTATCGAGGGCTCAAGAGGATAGCAAGATAGACATATTGACCATTGTATTAAGGGCTATCCCTAGTAAGGGAAAGATAGACTTTCTTATAAGTATAAAATAAGGAAAATTTATCCCAGGAGATTGGATGCCATACTCTTTGGGTTAAAATAATTGTATTAATTTGTATCACTTGTTTTATTACAATTTTTTTATTTCCATTGCAATATTAATATAAAGTGAATCCTTTTATATTCATCTTTATATATAAATATTGTTTATAATAATATCTATAATAACGATAAAATTGTTCTACACTATAATAATTTTTCGTACATTATTACTCTAACTATGATTCTATATGATTTAATATAGAATCACTAATTTTTTGAATACTATGGTGTATCATAACTACTAAGATTACTATTCTTTTTGTAATCAGGAAAACAATTAAACTTGGGTTACATTACCATTGCTTCCTAAATACAACTTTATATGCTATTAAGATAGAATCTCATTAAGACCTATGGAATACATATCAGAATATTTTTTATTATGATACATTTTTCATCAGACTTAGTGTCCAATTTTTATTACCATTTAAATACCTAATAAGTTTTGTGAATATATTTTTGTTTTACCTTGTTAAAATAAGTTTCCTTTAAGGTTATAAATAAAAATATTTAAACATAAAATTCAGTCCTCTTATATTTATCCATCTTTATATACATTTAGATCCGACTTTATTACTTCATTATATGAGTATTTATTCATATTGGATAACCAGTGCTAACCATTTTATTATGATGATAACTAGAGATATAAGGAATGACTTATCATTATATTATGGATCGTGTGATTCATTTGTGCCTCAGGCAAAAATATACATCGTAATATCTTGGAGTAAGAGATGAAGAGAAAATTGAACAAAGTGAAACCAAAGGATAAAATTATTATTATGATATAAAGGAAATATATGAACTAGGTATATTTACCCCTTTGAAATTATTGATCATATTGTAATAGTATCTTATCAATTGGTGATTCAACCAAACCTCTCTCAAGCCCATGATGTGTTCCATGTATCTCCCCTGACAAAGTACATACCAAATACATTACATGTGTTAAATAAAGAGTTTATACCGTAAGAGAATGATCTTTCATATTAGGAACAATCATTGGGTATTTTGTATCATATATAGAAAGTTCTAAAAAACAAGACCACTAACCTGGTCAAAGTTTTGTGGTTAAACAACCAACTTAGGAAAGCTATGCAGTAACCTAATGATATAATGAGGAAGAGGTTTCCTCATTTATTTTATCAGAGTGATTAATTTCTAGAGATAAATTAATTTTGAGGTGGGTAGAATGTAACACCATAATATTTAATGAACAAAAATTTCAAAACAATTTATTTTTCTTTGATATCTTGCTTTACACGCAACACTAATTTTTAACAAAACATGGCATACTATTAAAATATTATTATTAAATACGATATTAATTGTCTAGCTATTAGAATGCTGTAAATGAATAGGATTAATTAAATTATGAAAATATATGTTTTACACATGTATATAAAATAATTACTTTGGAAATCAATTAATTATAAATTAGAAAAAAACTAATTGAAAATAAAGGAAATATTTTTCTGAAAAAAAAATTCTATGCACATAAATGTGATTTTATAATTAACTTAAATAGATCAATTTTTTCTTGAATTATTTTAATGAAATTTAAATTTTATATAATTTTTAACATTCATTTTATATTTTTTCTAACCATGATATAAGAATATATCCAATTTTATGCTTTAAAACTGTATTTTTTCTAAAAAACAGTATTACTGCCTTTTTTTAACTTATTTAAAAATTAATTTTTAACAATTTTAGAATATTTAATTGAAATTATTAACTTTATTTTTTAAATCATAATTTATAAATTATCTAGGGGTGAATTTTTGAGAATTTTTTGAAAAGATTAAATTCTAGTGAATAGTGAAAATGCTGATTTTTATTAAAAACTACCTTTTCATTCAAATAATTTACAAGATAAATTTTAATTTAATATTTATTAAAAATTAAAATTAGTTTAATTTATATCTATTAATCTTATTTAATTCAATTTCATCAATTTTATATTGAATTCTTACATAAAAACTGTTAAAACTTTTGAATATTTTCTATTTGGAAAACTGTTTTTTATCATGTCTGTCGGTTTAATTTTAAATTAAAATTTTCCAATTCTATGAATGTAATTTGGTAAAATGTATTCAATATTTTTAATCATAATAATTTATATTTTATAATATTTTAATCTTAATTTTTGGTCAAAATGAATTGTAAGAACGTTAAAAATTAATTACAAGAGTTAAGGATCAAATGGGTTTACTCGGGGTTAAACTAAAATGATAATGGGTAAAACAACATAGAAAATTTTCAAAAAAACTATAGACATATTTAAACCATATAACCTATAATTTATTATAATTTCCCATTATTAATAATTTTTAAAAGTGAAAAATAAGCTTATGCTTTATTCTTTTCAAAAAATTCATGTGTGTCCTCTCCCCCACTTATAAGAGGCAACAACCTCTCCTCCATTATTCACACTTAAAAATACCTTTTTTCAGACAAGAAAATACCAAATTTATTCCTTACCTATATAAACACATCTAATAGTACTTATTTAAATCATAAATATAATCTAGGAAGGATTTAGGTTAAACTAAAAGAGGTTGTCTGAAAAATAGGTAAAGTATTTAACTACGTGTTTTTTATTTACTTATTCCTCCCCTAACTAATTAAAATATAATTTCAATATGATAATATAAAAAAATTATCTCCCACATAATTATATGTTATTGTGTTAGTTCCATACCCAATATCCTTATCTGATTCCATCAAAAGAGAAATGAAATTGTCGATTGAGTGTATGACAGACTACCCCCTCGCAAACTAATGTTATTCATTTTCCATCACTGCCTCTCACTGATGAATATAAAGATGGATTTAAGGTCTATACATGATATTAATTATATTATTATTACTTTTTAATTATAATAACACATATACCTTCTTACCTTACAACCCATTGGAAAACAATAACATTGCTCGTGTGTATGGCAGACTACTGCCTCATGAATATATATGATGTGGTTTTCATTCTTATGTTACATGATTGGTAGTAAGGATAGATTAAATGAATATATATTATATTTGTAACATAATTATACGTATTTAATAAATATATCGCATATAAATTCTTCATTTCTATCTCATGGGGGTATGATAACATCGTTCATATGTACGATGCACTACTGTCTCGCGATGCGATGTGTTTCGTTTTTCACTAACTCTTTGTAGGGAAGGTAATAAGGGTAAATTTAATGAATATATATGATATATATGACACAAAAAATTATTATCTAAAGGTAATATACTATTTACCATTCTTTCACTTCATCTGTTGAGAAAATATAAACATTTTTCATATGTACGTATGGTATACTGTCTCCATGAACTGTGTGTTTACTTTTATAAATTTAACTTTTATAGATTAATATAAAAACATTTATTCTAAATAAATATGATAATTATATCATTTTTAAATTCTGAATATTATGGATTCATGATAAAATTAATATGGATAAAAATAAAAAATCAAAACATTCACAAAAAACAAAGCAATTATTACCTAAATCGTGATTTTAATAAGGAATTGTTGATGCATGTGTAATAAAAGGTAATAACTAAATAATATATATTATTATATATAATAATGGTTCTATAATAGATTTATAATAAAATTATGTTTATTATACATGAGTTTTGGATGTGTACGAAGGAATTCAAGACTTCTGGTAATGGATTTATGTTTCACTTTTTACTTTTATAAGATAAATTATATATTCACTGCCTATTTATTTAATTTGGTGTATATACTACCAATTAATGTATTTTATAATTATTATACTAAAAATTATTTAGATTTATAAATACATTTTATGATCTGTCCTTCATGGGGTTTATGGTTAAAAAGTTACCAAAGTGGTAAGGTATTTTTGTCTCAAATTGCCTTCTTTGGGACAAATGTTATGTTATGCACATATCTTTTTCTATGAGGTTTATATATTTCCCATTTGAAATGATGTTTCATTAATATCCTAATTATCATGATATTAAAATTTTCATTATATTTTATTCTTTAATAGGCCCTATGATTCAAAAGATACTAATGTGGTAAAGGTTTGATGTGAGAATCTCATTGTTTATCGGGATTGTTTAGGACTATGATTTTGATGATGAAATATTTTGATATATCTCTCAAAAAACTCATTAGTTTTATTATACTATAGTAATTTCTTGAGAATACATGTTTTCCTCTCATTTTATAATCTTTATGTACTCATGATTCAAAAATAATAGTTTTAAATAAAACCAACTTAATTTATCTCTTCGGTCAAAACCCCTTTTTTCTTATATATCCATGTTTTCTAAAAATATTTTCTAAAATATTTTTAGGTTTCTATAGGATTTCCTAAATTCATTTTTACCCTTTTTGAAATTTTTAAAAAAATTTATAAAATGAATCATCATATCATTTTCAAAATAAACCCCATTTTTCTTTAACTAAAAAGTTGAATAGAATATTTTTTTAATGTGTATGGTGTTTCCTATCATCATGACCACTCAATATTTTAAATATTTATTTGTAAGTTTCAAATTTTATTTTCAAAGATATGGATTTCCAATTTTTTTAGAATTTTTAGTTTTAAAAAAAATCAAAAAAAAATTATTTTACTCTAGATATTTCATAAATTATATTTAAAGATTCCTTTATAAGTTTCCAAGGTTTTTTTCAAAGAATAGTATTTTAAAAAAATATGTTTTAAAAAGTTTTTTTTAAGTAGTAAGGCTATTTTCCTCAAGAAATGTTACAAGGGATTTTATTTAAAAATAATTTTCTATATATAATGACTTTCATTAATGGTACTTAATCTATACTAAGGATATGATCAATGATTCCATATTTATTCTTAATTTATATGGTTATGTTTCTGTTAAGAATATTTTTATGAAACCTATTTCTTTTCTATGGGTTATACTATAATGAAATGTTTATGAAACTAATTGCTTTTCATGGGTCCTAAAATGATGAATGTTTGATGAATACCATTTCTTTTCAAAGTATCTAACATGATGAATGTTTTATGATCTTATGGCACACATATGTATGATTTTCATTATGTGACATGTGGGACCTATATCTTCCTATATTTTATTTAGTAATGATTGATGTTATATGAGCTAAAAGGATACATGGGAGGTTATAACAAGCCTAAAAGAGGGTACACAACATGTTATCCCAAGAGAGAAAGATAATACATGGGAGGTTTTCCCAATCCCGAAATTGGTTACATGGGAGGTTATCTCAAGACCAAAGTAGGTACATGGGTGGTTAGCCTAATCCTAACATGTTATGAATGTATTTGTGGATATCCTTGACATAATATTTTTGATGATTATGTGTATCCTATAAATCTATGTCTTGTGCCAATGTGATGCTCGCATGGATCATGTTCTTTTATTCCATTATTATTCAGGAATTATAATCATCCAAAATTTATGACATGACTCGTATTTATGATATATGACAAGCAGGGTATGGTTTTCAAATATTATTCTCATGTTATAATACTCATATTCTCATGTTATATTGATATCTCCCTTGTTTACCCATGCTGAATATCTAATCTAACCCTTTCTAATGTTTCCTTTTCCTAGGATTTGAAGAAAGGTATTATATATGATATGTATATTAAGGTTTATAGTAATGATGAAATTATTACAAGATGACATAGCTCACTTATAGACCAATTTTTTATGTATCTAAGTTTACAAAATAAAAATACTTAAACAATTATGGGGTGAATCGTAATGTTATGTAATGAATATTCATATACTAAGATGTAATATTTATGTATGATAAGTTTGGGTCTCTAAAAAATCTAATAATATAGTAAGTGAACTAATAACAACATTCCATAATTAAAAAATTTCCTCAACTAAGTTTTTTTATCGTCTATATTAACAAACCATCATTTTCCTGTTAATTCTGCAGTCACTTCAACTAGAAATTATTATGAGTTGATATAAATTATTATTATTATTTAATGTATTAACAACTTATTTTGATAAATTTGTTAATTAAGATAAACCTATAGGATACAACATAAGCTTGAAACTCCTCATACCATAATTATAAAACATTATTAAGCAATTTATAATTAATTATAACACAAACCTATTATTAAATTCCCACACTAATAATTTTCATAAAGACAGTCCAAGTAATAACACTATAAGACCACTCAACAAGGAAATAATTTATAAACTTTTAGTATGATATTGTTTCATTATAATCATTACCAATATTAATAATATTTACTTATAACTAATATCTATTATATATTATTTCTAAAGAATACTTCCTACCAAGTTATTCACGATTCTAGGTTACATTCCCACATCAATTTTTCTCAATATTCCTCCTCCAAATATTGATAATAATACATATTATTATCTATTCATATTTTGTCTTGAATATCTCATGTTACTTAAATTTAGAACCCAGTTTAATATATTAAATCTATCCCTGACTATCCTTTAACTTAAATGTATCATTCATCACAAAATTCCTTCCATAATAGAGAATCACGTGATTAGTTTATTCAGAATAAAAAAATACTAATCTATGTAGTAGTATGAATTATAAACAACCACATTTACCATTTTAAACATAAAATTATCAATTAATCAATCATTTAGATGCATTCATCATTTTAAGTAGTGTCACATTTTCAATTTATAATAGAAAAATAATTAGGGTGCATTCTCATATTTCTATATCCATTTACAAAATTCTTATTTTACTTTTTTATTTTCATTTATGGTATATACCCAAATCACATGGGTAGTCACATATAATTGAGGGAATATGATCAACATATAATTATCACATGCAAATAAAAGAATACATATTTAACTTCCATTATTTATTCCCTTCCATCGTTCCCCCCTTTATTTATTTCGAAGAATTTACATTTAATATTGATAATTATATATTTCATTAGTAGAAGATTAATTACACTTAATTCTCATTATAAAAAGATATACTATAAATTATTTTTAGAAAATGTTTAGGGGAGAAAGAATAATAAATACAATAAATCATAAATTAAAGATGAATTTATATAATATAATTAAATAAGTTCATTTAAACACACCTTCCCCTAAACCAAACAACGGCCCAAGATAAGAGTTCCCAATAAAAATGAATTATGAAAATTTAACCCCTCCCCCTGACTAAATCACCACCATTAATATTGAGGAGAGAATATAAACTCAACTATCCTATTGAAGTTTGGAGATAAAAAAGTGTTAGAGAAATCATGAATTCATGGCTTAAGGGTATAGTGGGTGAGATTCAATCAAGACATTGAGGATGTTTCCCATCAATTTTTTCAAAATGGAATGAAAAAAAAATTAAAATTTGATATTTCCAATCATTCAGCACTATGGGATAACAAACAAACTATTTTAAGGCTTCAAAAAGGATTAGAGATGTTTTCATTATATCAATAATATAATACTTCAAAACATAAAGAAAGATATAAATCCTATTCTTTAATTATTTGGGAAGATATGTACTAAAATCAATGCAGTTGTGAAATAATAAATACCTCCACTATCGTACTATGATATTCTATTCGGATGCAATAAGGGACAGGAAGGTTTTCAAACAATCTTAAATTGTTGAGGTTAAACCCTATATTTATTATAATTATTGTATATTTTTCTATATTCATGAAACATTCAAATGGGAATAGGAGGTCACCATGTAAGAGAATGATATAAATAATTTACACTGAATAAATCGGAAAACTGCATGAACTATAGCAGCATCTCCTTGAATAACAATAAAAATGCATGAATCACATCTAGTACCCCTAGATGTGCTTCTTTATTTCCATGATAATTTAACTAATTTAATTAAATTAACTTCATGCATGAAGAGTATAAATAATAGGAGGAGAAAGAGAAATGATTAATTTTATATATCAAAATTCATGCACATGCATATGGGAATTTCATCTCACCCATAATCACTGCACTAATATTCATGTGTTATATATATATATATATTGAAA
This sequence comes from Viscum album, assembly GCA_963277665.1. Lineage (NCBI taxonomy): Eukaryota > Viridiplantae > Streptophyta > Magnoliopsida > Santalales > Viscaceae > Viscum > Viscum album. The sequence continues at coordinate 1,664,057,155 of OY728152.1, read as the reverse complement.
TTTCATTTTTAATTCATCAAACTTCAATATAAAACTATTTTAAATATTTCAAACCACATAATTAATCAACCAAAAATTTATATATTCAATTCCCTCGATTTTAAATCCAATTACCTCATTTATTTCAACATATATTCAAGATACATGGCATTTGTTTCATATTTAGTTTTTAACAGATTCATATAACACTATATATTGCACCATGGTATGGTGTAAGGTATTTCAAACACTTAAATGCCATATATGGGCCTCACCGCAATGTATTAAGAAACCCTTCTCCATTTTTCTTCTCTGTGCCAAGTGTTACTACTTTTAGAGTCCTATTAAAATTGTATTATAGGTCGAGTCTCAGAGAATAATAAAAAAAATATTGAATTATGAACCTACAGTTATGTCCATGAAGAAAATGTATTTATGTAATGGTAACATGGTTTAAAACTAATGAAATATCATAAATTAATTAATATAAAAAAAACTATGTTAACTTTAGTTTTTTTACCTTTCAATGTTGGCATATCACCTACATTAATACAGGATACATTGAAAGTGGAATTTTCTACATTGGTTTTTAAAAACCGATGTTGAAAACACTTCCCGGTGGTGATAAATAAATGGATTTTTACATTAGTTTTATAGACACTTATTTAAAAATAATTTTTATGTCTATGAGGGATTTTGATGTAATTTTTCTATAAAAATAATGTTGAAAGATGAAAAAAATTAGAAAAATTATAAAATTACAAAATCCCACACCTATAAACTCACAGTAAAAACCCAAATCGAGCAGAAAACCAATAGAAACCAAAAAAGTGTAAAAATACGTATTGATTGCTTTTACAACAATTTTAACAAATACTCACCTAAATGAAACGAAATATCCAAATTTTTAACATAAAGAAAATATTTTGAACATACATTTTGAAGTTGTTTAAAGTTTTTGGATGTATACAAAGAAAAAACATAAAAAAAAACTAACAAAATAAAGTGTTACAAATTTAAAACATGCCATATGTTTTTAAATATTATGTGCTATAACAAAACCAACCTTTTCAAAATCTATTATTTTTTTCAGGATTATCTCATAAATTAATCATAAAACATAATATCCACATTCAAAAATACCTTGTTTATGATGAAGTTGTGTTTATGAAACAATATTTTCAAAAAAATATAATATATGTAAGAAAAAATAGGTATTCACTAATATATAATTTATCTACCTGATATTTCACATAATCAATTTTCTCCAGTTCCACTATTAGATAGGGAGACCATTTGAACACAATCCATGAGCCATTGTAATTTCAAATATTATTTATTGAAATAGATGTAAAATAAAAAAAATCATATTAAATAACTAAAATCATGAAATAATACTTACTTATTTAACAACTAGATAAATATTCTTCAAACACCACCCAATAAATATCATTACCAATATTATCTACATTATTTTGGAAAAAATACTCAAAACATCCATTACCCACTAAAATATAACATATTAATAATTAATAATAGTGTAATGAATATTATTTTATAATTATATATTTAATCTTACATTTCAAGGAATGTAAAAAAACCAACATGTGATCTCCATGCTTTTGAATCTTTTAGACACATGTTCAATTATGAATTATTGGTTCAAAAATTCCACTTCTGTTTTTGGGTTGATAAAACCATAAAAATAAGTGCAATCTTATTAGATGAAAGTACTATAGAGATACCTGATTAGAAACTTAATTAATTAATTCTATATAAAATATTATTATATGGTGAAAATAAATTAATAATCAAATTTTCTTTACCTAGAAAACAAATTCAACACAATTACACTAATTTAATAACCCTTTACAAGGTCCATGATGTTGTTTTTAAAAATATTTAACATATAATTTATTCCATGTATATTATAACCAATAAGAGTATTATAATATTTTTTTAATATGGTTAAAACATGTGGTATCTTTGTTATCCAATCAACATATTTAGTAATAACTAAAGGTGTTGGAACCTAAAATTTTCATTTCCTTTATAGTGATTCTTTTTATTTCAAATACTCTAATATAAGGTAAGTTTAAGAAAATATTATAATTAATTATGAATTTAATGATAAATTATAATTTAAAACCAACACGTGTCTCATATTCCAGATGATAATAATGATTATCTAGTCAAAGTAAAAAAAATTGTGAATACATTGTCCAACTATGGACACCTTCTCAGTAGGAATAGAAGCTGGAACAATTGGATCAATAATTTCATGTGCCACTAATCTTACCTAACTTGAATACATAATATGGTTATATATATAATCCCCCATATGATTTAAAATTATTTATGCTACAATATGTATATGGGGATCCCCAACATGAAACTCATAGTACAAATTCAGGTCTAAATGAGGAGGTGGTGGAACTGGTAGGAATGTTGTGTTGGTTACGTTTGTCTTGTCACTTTTACAAGAATAACTAACTCATTTGATTTAATCCTATCCTTTATCGACTCATTCAAGTTTCACATATTATCATTCAAAGAATCCATTTCTTCCCTGAATTATTCTCACAAATATGTCGCACTGGGGTCATGTCTAAAAACATTTTAAAAAATTTAACCCTCCTTATACCCAAAAATGAGGCTCGGGTGTTTCATATTTCGTAAATAAATGACTATAATATCCTTCCTTCCATCTGGAATAAAGATCCCCGGGGCCATTTCCTCTAGAGGGGAATCCTTAACTATTATTTTCAAATGTAATATTTGTAAGATAATTTTATTAAATAGTAATATTGATGAAAAGTAACAATTAATTACTTATAACATTATCAACTACTTACTTTTTTATATTAGTAATATACTTTTCCTTTTTTTAATTTCTCACCATTTTCCATTTTTCATGATGAGTGGGAAGATATTTATAGTTGAGTGTAACCTCATTATATTTTCTACTTGACTTGGATCTTAATTCACTATGTTTTTCTATAATCATTTCTTCTTCTAATAAATGATACCCACCTCATGAAAATATATAAGGGTATAAATTGTTAAACTATATCTCTTAGTGAGTTTTCTTGGTGGATTGTTCCATAATAAAAATCATAATTTATAAAGTTATGAAAATTAATTAATTAATAAATTTTACAAAGAACAAAAAATACTAAAAAATCATCCTCATACAACTAGAGATAAACTTTTGTCATGTATTTATATCTATAAAACCATACTTAAGTCATGGATATTTACCATTTTTACACCCAAAAATACAAGTTGAAGTTACCTTTGTCTTAAAATATCTTCTTACTGTTCTCATATAGGATAGAAACTTTTTTTAATTCTTTTTATCTCTTAAAAGTAAAATGTAATATATAATTGAATAAGTAAATTATTAAGAAAAGTATAATATTTAAACCATTAGAAAAATAAATAAATAAGTTTATAAATTTTACCATTATGGACCTCAATAAAATATATTTTGTTGAATATTCAATGATCCTCTAATTAGGGTATAAAATACTCATCTTACAATGACTCTTTACAGTGAGTTAAGTACCAAACTGTGTATAATTTTTTCCATTTAAGAAGAAGTTCTCATCAAAGTTAATTATTACTATTTTCTCTCTGCATGAAAGTACAAGTTTTGGTAGTGTGTAATCTCATGCCTACCATATTTGGGTACCATACTATTTAGATAATAAAAAGTGATATAAATAATTTTAATAAATATAAGTTTAATTTAATTAAATAATTTAATTACTATAGATGAATATTTAAATGAAAAAACAAGCATACCTTGGTACCCCTACCTAAATTTATATCATTTTGAAATATTTATACTACATAAAAAATTATGTGTACCTACATTTTATTAAAATTTAATAATTGTAATAAAGAAAAAATTATATGTTCATAATACATAAAAAGCATTTTATAAATAAAAAAATTAAGAAAAAATTTATTTCAACCACAAACATATTATAACTAAAAAAATGTATAAATGAAAATAATTATAAATATAAATAGTTATAACCAAAAAAAATTATTTTCAAAAACAATTTAAATTCATAAACAAAGTTATAACATTAAACAAATTAACAAAAAAAGTTATAATTAGTAATAAAATTTATACAAACAAATGATTTGAAGAATGAAATTTATAACTAATAGATAAATAATTTATCTTCAAAAAAATAACTTACAATTTTTTTATGTAAATAGATCATGAATGTTGTTGAACTCACTTGAATATGGTGGAAATAGGGAAAGCACTATAAGATTGAAGAGAAACATATAATAATATATAAAAATTGATAATGAAAATATGAATAAATTTTTAAAAAAAAATGGATACCTTAAAAACAATTTAAAAATTAAAAAAAACCAACAACAAAAAAATTAATCAAAATTCATTATAATGAGAAAAATAATAAATGAAAAAAATTGAAGAAAAAAACAATTTATAATATTTGGAGATCGATAATGAAAACAAGATTGTAATTATTTACATTAATAATTAGGAATGTAATTTAGTGTATTCCCATATCCCTTTATCATGATAATTTCATATAGAATGTACTATATTTGTGTTATAGTCATTGTTATCATCTGAAAATCACATAATAGATGAAGAACCCTCTCATAAATCCATAATATCGTCATTATCTGCGTCACCCAAATGAATCTCTTTCCCTTGAAAAATTATGGACCACTGATTATTTGATGAATCAATAACATAAAATATTTTTTTACATGTGTCACCATGATATGTGGTCCCTCTTTACAACTAAATATTTTCAAATCAGTGACTTTAAATTCATAATCATTTTGTTTCCCACCAGTATTTCTATCAACCTAATTACACTTAAACATTATTACTCTAAATTTAGTATAATAAATTTCCCATATATCCTCAAGAACTAAAAATATATCATTGACATATAAATTTGGTTTTTATCTTTTGTACTCAAAAGATTTAGTGCTTCAGAAATGACCATTAACCCACTATTTTGAACAGTACTCTTATTATCCTAATTTTTTATGTAAAATGAATAACCATTAATATCAAAACTATACCATGGGATCATATTAATAAAAGGTTCCCTAAAAACCATTTCAATGTTTTTGATGAAGATAAATATATGTTGAAATTCTCATTAAACAATGAAATAAATATATTATTATTCTCAATCATCAACCAATTTTCATTTCATTTTAGATGTCATAACTTTAATCCAGTAATATGGGATGATAAATATAGTTTAAACTCATTTTTGTATTTAAAATTGTAAAAATATTCCTGCATCACTTGATCACATGGAATAAACTTTACCTTTAATCCATGAATCCCACTACCTTCACTATCAACTATCAATTTTTGAGATACAGAGAGACCAATATGCTCCACTTCATACAAATAGTTAGTAAAAAACTCTATCATTACTTCTGATATATATTTTTGAAAAATATATTCCTTGTATTGATGAGTATTCTTAACATATTCCTTCAAAATTTTCATATATCTTTAAAAAAGATACAACCAAAGTAAATATAAAGGCACTCATATTTTTATATCATGCACCAATTGAATCACTTGATGAAAAATTATATCATAAAAATGGTGGGAAATAAATTTCAAGTTGAAAAAGTATGAGTGCAACATAATTATCAAACATGTATAAGAAATTTTGATAAATTAATTTTCTAAAAATGGATTGGAAAAAATAACATAACCCGGTGATAGTCTTTCGAATAGATTTTGACAATATACTACACAGTGTGACCAGTAACAGTGGCAGAATTAATACATGAACATCATGATATTGCATACCTATTAATTCAAAATCCTTTAATGAAACCAAATTCTTCACATTTAATGAATATCCACTTTTTACTTTAATACCATGAAGTCACTGACAAAAAATCATCTTCTCACTTTGGTTTAATGTGTGACAAGCGGAAGGTAAATATTTTTTGATTTCTTTCATCATGGGAGATAACACCAAATGTATTACCATGGATAGAAATTCTAATCTAACCTGAAATCCATATTTTTTTATTTCCTTTTATGTCTTAACAATTCCCAATCAAATTATCACATATATTTTTCTCAATATCCATAATATCAATGTAATGTTTTATCTTTAAAAAATTTCAAATAAAGTAGTTAAAATAAAATGTATTATTTCTTATAGATATTTTTTTGATTAATATAACTTCCATTATTTCCAAATATAAAATCAATATTTTTTACCATTTCATACTATTCTTCACCAGAAAATGGTTTTGGTGGTATATTATATCCCTATAAATGATTAAATTCTTCTTTAAATCTAAAATAAGGATGATAAATTAACAAAATTATTTGATGACCCATGTTATAACAACCCATACTTTATATACATTGTTATTACTTCAAAATTGAAGCACACTTATTACAACATGTAACAAAACCAGGAAAGGACCGTATAGGTATAGTGTCTTTAGAAACTATAAAATATAAACAACTGGTTCATAAAGTGTCTACACTGTCTCCCATTTATTTCATCATATTTATAGTCCTTTTTGGCATATCATACTTAATAACCTTCTTCCTGACCTGGGGAAAGAAAACATACAAAAGGGTGAGCTCAAATGCTCAGTAAGGGTAAACAAAAGAAATATCAATCACATCATATTCATATGAACATAACATTTTGGAAATCTTAACCTGAAAAAGAGTGCATAATTTCATAACATGGGATAAATCATAGTAGTGAAATGAAATCCCAATAATCATAACTTAAAACATTAAACTTTGTGGCATACACACACAATCATAGAGAATCATTTCTTATTAGTCAAGACTCATTTCCAAGACTATCTTAGTGGACAAAGTCCATTTCTGACCCGAGTTCACACCTTTTTTCAGTCCTGTTTCACTGAACCGGTATAACCAACCATTCCAGCCATGTCTATCTCATGAGATATAAAATCTTTTCCCAATTAATTGGAGTGAGATATAGGTACCACCCATCTCATAATGATACCATTCTTATGTGTGCCACAAAATCATAAAACATACATCATAGCATAACCCATGTAATAAAAATGGGAATCTTAAACATCATGACATCATAAAACAATTCATATAAGATAAAGGAATTCATAAAAATAATTCCATAACAACATAGTAAAATAAATTTAAAAATAGGGATAGAAACATAACCCTTTATTATCTTATATGGAAAATAATTTTGATAAAACACTTGAACTCCATTCTTGAGGAAAATAATTTTATACTTCAAAAACACTTTTCCTTTCTTAACATGTCATATAATTATAAACTAAAAGAAGTTGATTAAAAAAAACTTTAAAACATGTAAATTAAGATTCCTGGAAATAATGTTTTAAAAATCCATTCATGTCGTATAAGTTAAAAAAACATTCTTCGTACTTTTGTCGGAAAAGTCAAAAAGTACCTCATACGAAAAACGACAAAAGATTCATTTCATATCTTTTACTAAAAACTCACCGAAGTGTAAAATTGGATTTAAACAATTGTAGATGGATGTAAATAATATTACATATTTAGGAAACATGGACGTGGATGATAAAATACGCCCCAGTAAATACCAAAGTATAAACAATCTCGGATAAAAATGAGATTGTGATATTTCCCTTACCTTAGGTCCGATTTGCCTCGTAAGTGTCCGAACCTCCTGTATAATGATTTAAATAATGTTATTGACTTATTAAAGAATCATAATTATTGTTATGATATAATATATGGTCATATTCTTAGCTTCTTAGTAGTAATATTTCATTGCTACTCGTTATTCCGGTGTTTATAACTTTTTGTTCTTATGCGAGTTTTGTCGAATAAATTCTTATTATTCTCTTTCGGTTATAGATAACTCATTTCCAGAATGGTATTAGTGTAATATATATCATATTAATTCATTCAATTCATTTATATAATCATTATGAAATGAAGATCATGTAGAACAAATCACATCACATCATGGAGACGGTATTCCGTACGTACACACGAGCGATGATATCGTTCCCATGATCGTGGAATTGTATTGGAGTGTATGTATACTATTTCAGAATCAATAACACTTTACAATAATCATATATATTCATTAATTTCACCCTTATACCCATCCAAGTAAGGTGGTGGTGGAAAATAGATTACACCACGGCGTGGAGACGGTATTCCGTACGTACGCATGTGCGGTGATTTCGTTTTACGTAGGATGGATAAGAGGTGAAATAGGGTTGTTTCATATTTATAATAACATATCAGTATATAAGTGATGTTGATGTTACTACCTCATAATTAAACAACTAAAGAAGAGGTAGTAGAAGAAGAATGGAACTTGAAGAAAATGGTAGAAGGTATTTCCTCTTTCTCGAAGTGCCTACTTTAAACTTTCTCTTAAGGAACTAGAGTTGGCCTTTTGATAAGACCAGTACCTATAGGATGATTCTAGGGAAGTGGGTAAGTGAAATGGTCAGGGTTTGGCCGAGCTTGAAGGCTCAAATTGGTGTGAGGAGGAGAGGGAGGAGGTTCCCTTTTATAAGGGAGGAGAGGGGCACCTTTGGAAATATAAGAAATATTAGTTTATATTAAATCCCAACCCCACTTAAAAACTTCAAAAATGACTTATATCCAAAGCTTAGATAATATAGGGTTTTAATATCATCAACCAATAAAATTTAGACATGTTAGGAATTTATTTTAAACATTACCAACTTGATTTATCCTTATTTATCAATTTAATTTTATTTGTGGTAATAATATTCTAAATTTTAAATTATTATTAATAATTACATATGTGTTGTGAATTTTAGATAATTTGACACTTTATGACATTTTTGACCATATAAATTTTAATTTATAATTTTTAAATATTTTTGTGATTTTTAAACAATTTTATATTATGTTATTTTTATAAAATAACAATAGTGTCAATTTTGACACTTTTCATTTATTTGAATTTAAATAAAATATATACAGAAGATATGTTCGAACTAAAAGCTTTAATAGATTCATTAAATGTCATATGTATCTATAAAATTAGTGGAGCACATTAAATAGTTCATATAATATTTATTTTATTATTTGTAAAACCATTTATTTGATATTTTAAATAATAAAATAATTTCAACATCACTATTGTGTCATAATTAATTATAATTATTTAATCCCTAAAAATTCTAAATAAATTCCTATGATGTAGATAATTGTATTAGATTTTTGGAGACTATTCATGTTCTAAGTTTAATTAAGTTTATCACCAAATTAAAATTATTATACTTATAAGATTTAAGAAAGTGGCATGTTGTCACATTCTTTGGGTTTAATAATAATTAAATTATTTTCATGGACAAAAGTCCATTAAATGAATCTAATCAGACCCTTAGGTGATATGGGTCGACTTTTAGTCATCCAATAGGATTTTGGCAGGTGTTAGGGTAATTTTATAATCTTATATTTACCCTTAATTACCCGATTTACCTTTAACTATGGTAAATAAAATTTACCATAGTTACTATTCATAATGCCCAAAAATAAAAAACAGCCTATTAACATAATTTGGACCCACTGATTAAGAATATGGAATCCATTTTTAAAAATTCAAAACATATAAGTTTCAGTAATCAATTTAAATTAAATCCTGTTGTTATGAAAACGGGTTTTAGAAGTTAAAACATTGCCAAAGATTGAAATGTTTTTACCTATGAATTCAATGTAAAATTAATGCTAATGAAATACATTATATTAAATGGTGAAAATATATTCTATTTATACTTTAAAACCATTCAATATTATAATTTATCCATATAAATTATCTCAATGAAAAAAGTTGTTTTTAATTAAAAATTAGTGTATTTTTACTATTCATCAAAATATGAAAGTTATCAGAAAAATATCAAAAAATTATCCAATGTAAATTTTTATACCCTGATTCAAAAGAAGAACTTTATTTTGTCAAATTGAACTTATAAACATGTCAAAAACTATATTTAATGTGGGTGCGCCATCAAAAGGCGACAAAACTGTATTTTTTGAAAAAGATTTCTTTTATCCAAAAAAACTGATTTTGCTTTTATACCTCACTCTAGAAAATGTATAAGTTGAATTAAAATGTTATAAAATTAAAAATTCTGTTATTACTATTCGTACGGCTAGTTTTAATAATATTTTAGTAGCATATCGTTGTTTAGTGAAACTCGGTATTGCGTACGACGCAAGCTATCGAGGAAGGCCGCAGTTGCGTGTAAAGCAAGTCAAGCTAGTGTTGTGTGTAGTGAAAGATTCCTTTGATAAAAACAAAATATTTCTCATAAAAGTATCGGGCGTTACTCATGTACACTATCTTTTTTCCATTATTCAATTGATAATATGAAGTATCTTCTTTATAAATTGGATGTGATTTATGTCCCTTAACACTATATCCAGATAAGTTTCCATATACAAGAAATTCATTTATATTGAACATTATCATAGAATGAAAAAGATAATACTCATTAGTATATTCAATAAAAATTGTAACACATGTCTCCCATTAAAGTTTCAAAATCATCCACAAATGATAAAAGATTCACATCTATATTATATCCTGGATGTTTTAGTCCATAAATCATCTAGATCCTTATAATATATTTTTTATTCATACATAACTATGGGTAAAAGTTGTAAAATACCAACAAAATAGGTCTTGAACTAATTCGGCTACTAAGGCTCTGATATGGATTCATTTTATCTATGCACAATCCCATTATGATATTTTAGCTTCACTTAAAAAATTTGGAAATTTTTTATCAAATATCTTCTATAGGTGAATTGTCAGCATGATGTAGGTTTCTATAAAAGATACACTCATTTATATGAAATATTAACCTTTTTATATTATTTGAATTTAAAAAATAAACACTTCAAATAAGGATTTTTTAGAAGTTACCAAATTATTTTAGCAGGAGGATTGATTCCAATACATAATAATGATATAGAGCTAAATTTTTCATCCATCATATATCATGATGTCCCATATTCAATACATTTTAATAAAAATTCATATTCCTTACTATAATACATGTAATAATTGGGGAAAGAATATATCCTTTTATGCCCAAATCTCATTAGGAATAATATTTTCTTTACATAAAAATTAGAATCTAGAAGGCATTTACCTTCAGAAAGTATTGCTTTTAAAATTTTAATGAATTCAGAGAAACTTTTATCACTCCACCCACTTCTTGATTTCATGTTAACTAATCTAAAAACTACTAATAACACTATAAATTTAGTGTAACCTATGAATATTGGTGTAGACACCCAGTTTTTCCTTGTAATAATTTTAAATATTTCAATATATATTTACAGCTCTAGGAACAGATACGGGGTGCAATTCTGAGGCCTGGTGTTCCCAAAATTAATTTTATAAAAATATTAAATATATTTTATATTCCGTGGACATGATAAATAAAAGAAAATGGTATAACTCTTAAATGGTAGCTCAGATTATAAATACAAGACCACAGTTAAGTCTATAACATAGTGTTTACCTTATGCGTGACATAAAATGGGTCGATGTGGGACGTTTGGACCCCTCGCTGGTTGACGGTGCATTTAATGAGTTAATTAATTATCAAATTAATTAATTAGTTTGTTTTAAGCACAACATAAAACTCTATAAGATTATCACCAAGTATATTTGTATGGGGTTAGTGACATAAACCCTGGGACAAATACAAAGCTCTTCCTACCTCCTCCGTTCACGGATCATGTCAGACGATGATGAAACTCCATATCAAAGCAGGTCAGGATGTAGTGAATACAACAACATTTCTTGATCATTTTCAGATGCATTATTCATTAATTAATGATATATAATTGAGGTAAAACTCATAAATTCGTGTTTTTATTCCTTTTATTAAATAGTTGTGTATATCGATTATTTTCCTTTTCTATATTCCCTTGTTTACAGACTTTTCATGTGCCTAAGTATTGTAATTCAATTAATCTCATTTTTTATTTAACCATGGGATATATATTATTGATCTTTGGCCAAGAAATCTTAGAAAAAGAAGTTTCAAAAAAACAATTTGTGATTTTCCCCCTTGTTTCATCACTTTCATCATCGGTTGGACCCCAAGGACCCGGTTCGACAACTATTTGGTGGTACTGAGTCTGATCAGACCCACATATTTTTAGTGGCCTGATGAAAAAGGAATAGAATGATAAACTGGTCATAGATATGGAATCATAGTAAATAATGTATGATCATTTTGGTGTTTGGAGATCAAATATTCAAATTTGGGAGTCATAGCCGTGTGTAGAACATATGGTGAACCCACACGATGAAAAACATCCATTTTCTAGAGAGTGATAACCTAGATCCACAATCTACAACCAAATTTGTGATTTTTGAACCAATTCAAGGAGGGATCTAAGGTGAGTCGTTTAATTTCAAGTGCGGATCATGGATCTAAGTTTTCAGGAAAAAACCCAACTACACACCGTGTAGTGGGAAGAACACACGGCGTGTAGGCCCCTTAGCAGCGGTGTCTAGGGTTTTATAAAAGATAAGGATGACATGACATGTGTTCCTACTACATGTCATGTACCCCTTTCTCCAAAGGGAATCTGGGTGAAGGATCACACTGGTGGGAAACTGTGTGGTAATACACAGCTAGGTAAATGGCCATGTACTCCAGTACATGGAGAGGGTGAGCAGAACATGTCATGGTCCTAGTATAACAGCCCGATCTTGCGCTTCTGGACTTAGTACTTAAAAATGCTGTGTAATTTTTTTTATTAAAAGAAACATAATAATTGCACAACAGAAAACACAAACGTGGAACTTTTACCAGTCTAGGTTCTGGAGGATTCGACAACATCTTTCATTTAACAGAGATGAACAAAAATGAAACAAGCTCCTACTATGATTCTTCACACGCTCACTCCAAAAGGGATGAAATTTGGATTTGAACTTCTAATATACCTATGAAAAATCATTTTAAAATAAAGGGAGAGCATTCAATTTCCCTGTAAGAGGTTTTTAAATCATTGAAATACTTTTTAAGATATATTTATTTGAAAATAACTTAGGGAAATACTTTCAAAAATTATTTATTTAATAACATAAAAATAATTTTGGAAATATCTTATTAAAACTTAATTGAAATCATTTACACTTTAAAATAATATATCACTTTTGAAATTACTTTCAAAAAGTTCTTTAAATATAATCTAGTGATTTTAGAAAATATATCATAAGATTTTGAAAACAAAAAAAAATTATGGCAACTTGAAATATTGAAGGCTATCATGGGCATACCCACCTAGTGAGGGATTGGGTTCACTGCCCAATTCCCTGTTATATTTAAAACATTCTACTGCTGGGTTTTATAAAAACTTTTAAGCTCTCTTTATATATATATACTTTTCTCACTGGGTTTTATGCTTTGAAATTAGTCACATAATATTCGTATACGTATGTGTGTGTGTGTGTCTATATATATATACATATATATTTATTGACATAATTTATAGAAGATTTTTTTTTATTCTGAACAACTGAATACTTTAATTTTTAAACATTTCTTAGTAGATTGAATTATAATAAAAGAATATTTAACATTCATGAAATATTATTTCATTTATTCAACTCATAAAATTCGTTTTTTATATATATTGAATACACATACGTATATATATATATATATATGAAAATAATAAAATTGATGTATATGTATGAAATTTCATTGAATAAGATGATGCCCATACCTCTTCATGTGAATGAAATCCATGTTCATGCATATAATTTCACATATAAAATGACAGTTTAAATCATTAATACTTACATTCATTAATAAACATGACATGAATAATTTCTTTAAATATAAACTAAAATAAAAATCCTTTTAGATTATAAAATAGACCATTTACATAGTTTTTATCATAGTAATTGAATTATCTGGTTTTTAAATGAAATATTAATTTATATAAAATTATAATAATAAATACTTAATCCAAAAGATTTATTATAATTCTAATGAATTATAATTTTCAAATAAAAATAAATTTACTTAAATAATAATAAAATTAACTTTCATAAAATTTTCAATGCATAAAATTAAATAAATACCTTACCAAATTATAATTTAAGATCATAATTCACAAACATATAATTTTTTTTAAATAAAACCAACTTGGAAGAAGAAAACATTTAAGCAAAACTATAAAATATAATTTATAATTACAGAAATAAAAAAAACTTAGGTAATAATCAAAGAATTATTTCTAAATAAATATATTTTACCATAACATTAAACTTTAAAGAATAAAAATATTTGAAAATAAAATTAAACTATCCCTTAGGTATTTGTAGAGGAATATTCATCTTCATAGGATAAAATTATTTTTATAACTCTCTCTGCTCTGTCTCTCATATTAACATAAATGGAAAACAAAGGGGATATGTACCTCTACACCATTAAACCAAGACTCACCTGAATTTCTAAGAAAAGAATGCCAAGGTACAACTTATATAGAAGTCTCAAACACTGTTGATAAACTTATAAAAAGTACTTATCATGCTCCAGTGATGCTTGACGATCAAGTCAAAAAAATTCTAACAGAGAGATTGTTTCATTTAAAACCATAGAAATGTATTGATAATATATATATATATATATACATGACGTGTTTAGGGAAGAATACATAAATGGAGACTTTTATTTGATCCTAAAATATAGAGAGACATCTATTGAAATCAACAAAGAATATAAAATTTAGTATGCAATGAACCGTGATAAATGAAATTTGAGTTTTGATTCTCACAAAGATTTGGAAGCTAAAAAATTAAAAAATAAATACCTACTATCATGATTGAGAAAGATTTGAGATCTATCCCTCAGATCTGGACCACAAAAACAAGATAAACCAAATATAAAACCCCTAACCTGATCTTGTTTGTTCGACTACATCACATTCAAACTCTTCACCTTCCACTGAGGTTATCCTCCCGAAATGAAATCCACAGCTTCAACTTCTACTAAGAAGACCAAACTCATCCTCAACATTGATCTTCATCATTAAAGACTTTTAAAACCCTTGATTGAATCTCAATTCATCCTTGTCAATCCTGATCGACTCCCCCGTATGGTTCCCCCAAAGGAAATGGAGTCCCAAATCGAGACACTTATTCTCTATTATTGTTATTTTTTTAATTTCGTTTCATTTTTTTATATCACCAGTTATAAGTACCATTTTTTATACATATATATCATCACATATATATATATATATTAAAACAATACAAAAATAAGATTTAAATATTAAAACTCATATTATTTTTTAAATTTAGTTACTTTAAAATTCATAAAAAGAAGTTAATTATAATTATATATATATATATATTGTATAAATTTTATAAATAAAAATAACAAATTATCATATATTTCAAAATTTTGAATGAAAATAAATTTATTTACATTATAGATTATCTCTTTTATTTTTGATAAATTATATTATCATTTCATTTTTATAGTTACTCAAATTTCATGTTACAAAATAGTTTATATTTATTATAATTTGAAATCAACTACATAATTAAATATGTTGGTATATGTTTTTAATTTTTGAATATTTCTAAAAATAAAATTTTTATTTCTAGAAAATAATAATTTCTTTAAAATCATAATGGTTGAAATATTAACATCTATTATAAAGATATCAAATTGTTTGAAAATATTACAAAGTAATTTTATTTCTAATATCAAAGTTCATTACATGTTTCATCTTAAACTTTAATTCAAAATTTTATTTAATTTAATTTACAAAAGAAATAAATTTCTAGGATGTTATATTCTACCTCCCTTAAATAAATTACGCCCTCACAATTCATTTATAGGACTTTAGAAAATTCAAAATTTCCAACTTCATAATTCAATACTTTATAATGGAACTTAACTATCTAAAGATCACTCAGTCACATAGATTTTGTTTTCCTAAAAAGAAAACATCTAATTTCTAAAGTTTTCAAGACCATGCCTCTAATACCAATTATAATAGCATGATCCCACACTTCCGGACTTAGTACTTAAAAATGATGTGTAATTTTTTTATAAAAAGAAACTGAATAATTACATAATAGAAAACACAAACAATGACTGTTTATTGTTATAGGTTCTCGAGGATTAGGCAACACCTTAAATTTATCAGAGTTTAACAAAAATAAAACAAGTGCATACTATGGTTCTGTGTGTGCTAACTTCAAAAGTGATGACATCGGAATTTGAACTTCTAATATACCTATAAAAAATATTTTTAAAACAAAGTGTGATAATTCCATGGCCTAGTAAGAGGTTTTAAAATCATTAAAATACTTTTTAAGAAATATTTATTTGAAAATAACTTTGAAAAATATTTTTAAAAATTTCTTAGATAATAAAATAAAAATACTTTTAGAAATATCATCTATAAACATAATTGAAATAATTTACGCTTTAAAATCCTATATCACTTTTGAAATTGCTTACATTCAAAATGAGTTTTAAAAATAATCTATTGAATTTAGAAAACATATCACAATCTTTTGAAAACTAAAAAAATGTTGTGGAAACTTGAATCATTGCAGGTTATCATGGGCCTTCCCACCTAGTGAGGGATTAGGTTCACTCCACAATTTCATACCATATTTACAATATTCAAGTGTCTAGTTTTATAAAAACTTTTAATCATTCTTTACTTATATAGATATTTCCCATTGGGTTTTCTACTCTAAAATTAATGTCATCATATTCATATACGTATGTATAAATATATACTCACAATTTATAGAAGATCATTTTCTTGATTCTGAACAACTGAATCCTTCAATTTTTATGCATTTCTTACTGAATTGAATACTAATAAAAGAATATTTAACATTCATGAAATATGATTTCATTTATTCAACACATAAAATCAATTTTTTATATATATTGAATACACATACAT
This sequence comes from Viscum album, assembly GCA_963277665.1. Classification (NCBI taxonomy): domain Eukaryota; kingdom Viridiplantae; phylum Streptophyta; class Magnoliopsida; order Santalales; family Viscaceae; genus Viscum; species Viscum album. The sequence goes on along the minus strand of OY728152.1, from coordinate 1,664,040,168 downwards.
ATATATATATATGAAAATAATAAAATTTACCCATATGCATGACATGTTGTTGATTAAGATGATGGTCATACCTATTCATGTGAATGAAATCCATGTTCATGTATATAATTTCACATAAAAATAATATTTAAATCTTTAATACTTATATTAATTAATTAAAATTACATGAATAGTTTTTTTAAATATAAACTAATAAAAAAAATACTTTTAGATTAGCAAACAGAGCATTGAAATAATTTTTATAACAGTAATTGAATTATTTTTTTTAAATGAAATATTAATTTATATAAAATTATAATAATAAATACTTTATAAAAAAGATTTATTATAATACAAATAAATTATAATTTTCAAATAAAAATAAACTCACTTACATAATAATAAAATAAACTTTCATAAAATTTTCAAAGCATAAAATTAGGTAAATCCCTTACCAACTTATAATTTAAGATCATAATTCAAAAACATATAATTTTTATTAAATAAAACCCACTTAGAAGAAGAAAACATTTAAGAAAAACCAAAAAATATAAATTACACTTATGGAAATAAAAATAACATAAGTCATAAACAAAGAATTATATTTAAATAAATAGATTTTTCAATCAAAATTAAAATTTAAAGAAGATAAATATTTGAAAATGAAATTTAACTATCCCTTACATATTTTCCAAATGAATCTTCATATTCATAGAATAGAATTCCATTTGTAACTCTCTTTGCTCTGCCTCTCATATTAACAAAACTAGAAAACACAAGTGATACATCCCTCTACCCCCAATAAACCAAGACTCACCCAAAATCCTATGAATTGAATGTCAAGTCACTCCTTATATATGAGTCTCAAAGACTGTTGATAAACTTATAAAAAAATACTTATCATGCTCTGGTGATGCTTACCGACAAAGCCGAACAAATACTAACAGAGAGATTATTTTATTTAAAACCATAAAAATATATTGAAAAAATATATATATTTACTTAACACATTTAGGGAAGAAGACATCATTGGATATTTTTATTCGATTCTAAAATATAGAGAGACACTGATTGATAGAAACAAAGAATAAAAAATTCAGTATACAATGAACCGTGATAAATGAAATTTGTGTACTGATTCTGGAAAAAGTATAAGGATAACTAATGGATTATGAATGAATGATTTAAATAATAAAAAATTGAATTAAATAGATTCACGCATTAATCATAAACTTGGTCAGATATCGACATCAGATAATGATTGAGGAATAAAATTTAAGTAATCGACAAAATTTGTCATTGTTTGGCTCATTTAATGAACATTTTAACACTGAAAAATTAAAAATAAAGACCTAGTTTCAAGATTAATGAAGTTTCAAGATATATCCCTCATATCTAGACCACAAAAAAAAAGATAAAACAAAGATTAAAACCCTATCCTGATATCAATCGTTTGACTGCATCACACTCAAACTCTTTGCCTTCCTCTGAGGTCGTCCTCCCGAAAAAAATACCTTGGCTTCGACTTATATGAAGAATAATTAACTCAGCCTGAACTTAGATCTCCATCATCGAATACTTCAAAAACCCTTGACCGAAGATCAATATGACCTCTTTAATCCCCCTCAACTCCCTTGTTCTGTTCCTTCGAAGGAAATAGAGTCCTGAATCGAGACACTTATTCTCAATTTTTTTAATTTCATTTCATTTTTTTATATCACTGGTTATAAGTATCATTTTTAATATATATATATATATATCATATATATATATATATATTAAAACAATATTTAAATCATATTTAAATATTAATATTATGACAACCCTACTTTTTATTACACAATTAAACATAATTTATTACATAAACTTCATTTGATAAAACATAGAAGATCGAGAGGTCTAGTGTATTTGGGGCTTAGGATCATTACATAACAACTTAAAACATGAAAAAAAACATCTTTATTGAAAAATTCATTTACATGACCACTACATTCCCTTGTACTTTGCCTTTCATGGGATAACCTGATGACATGTATAAGAAAAGGGTGAGCTATAAAGCCTAGTATGGGAATAAACATGGAGTAACATGAGGAATAAAATACATGTTAGACAATAGGAATATCATTAGATAACAATAGAAGCATAAACATAAAGTCATGATAAATCATGATAATCATAACATGGAAATGTGGCAACAACACTTAACATGGAATTAGCATGAGCCAAGGCTTATTGCACATGGAGCATGAGTAAATCCTCATTGAATATGAAGCATGAGTAAAACCTCATTGCACTTGAATTATCATGAGTAAACACACATTAATCATGACTTATCATGATACTATTTTTAACCCAATGCATTGGAGAGCTATAAGGGCACACCCTTCTTAAACATTTCATTTCATGAATAAGTGTGCCACATGGATCATATAACATGGATTCATAAGAAATAATCATTTATTCCACAATAAAGGAATATGGAATTAAAACATGAAACTTTATAATCAATAATTAAATTCTCATAAAGTTGAATACCCTTGATAGAGAAAGGGGCATGGTATTCACTACACAATGACATTGGCTTGGAAAATTGGTGCAATTTCGGAAGCGTAATAGCGTGACGTAAGAATTCATAAAAATCGTTGATGAGAGATAAAGGGGTTTCTCATAATATGTACATGAAATGGAAATTAATTGGTTTATATAGATACATGTCCCAACAATTTTAATGTAACTTATAGTTATGATATAAAAGAATCGCTTGAACGTAAAAGAGGAGAGAGAAAATCCTTTCGGAATTTCGGCATAGTAACGGGTGTACATGGGAGGCAATTAGTGAGAGAGAAAAGGGTATCCCATCATTAAAACATAAATATAGTAGTATGGGGGAGGTTTTAAACCATACCACAACATCTATAATTGAAATTAAAATGCATAACAATTTAAAGAAAATTGGACAAAAATGAGAAAGGAAGAAAAAAACCTTTACATGGAAGTGTGCTTCCAAAGGCTTGAGAGTGATTTGAGAGAGGATTATTGGGAGATTAGGGCACCTTGGGAAGATTCTAGAGAGAGTAGGTTAGAGTTTGGATGAACTCTAAAGGCATTGAGTAAGGAGGAAGTGGGAGCTTGGGTGGGTTTATATAGGAAAGGTGAGGGAATTTTTTATTATTTAGGTTTGGGACACATCACATTAAACTAATCCAAACCACAAACCAGCCAATGATTTTTGGACATGTATTTTGGAAAAGGGAATTTGAAAACAATATTTTATAATTCCAAAGTTCTAACTTCTTAAAACAATGGGTTTGCTTATGTGGAGGTGAGTCACACTCCCAAGGAAATCAATTTAAAAAGACAAGATGTTTAATAAGCATTTAAGGGTCCATTAATGCTTTGTAAAATAACTCAAACAAACCTAAAATAAAATTATTTTAATGGAAAAACATATATTTTCCGAACATAAGGCTTATAGTATTTTATTACATCACTATTGGGTCATTATTATGTCATAAAACACATTATATATTTAAACGGAATTTAATTTTTACCCAAAATTTTGACTGTCTCAGAAACTTATGAAAAATTCACAGTTAGATAATTTTGACTTCCTGATTCCAGAAAAAATATTTATTTTATCTAAATAATTTTATAATTATGTTAATTTTCACTTTTAAGATAAAAATCATCATTTATAAAAAAATCATGGGTTTTGACAAAAATGGATTTCAAACATTAATAAAAATTATGATTGCATTCATAAAATGATAAAATAATTTATATTTAATAAAAAATAATTTAATAATAATAATAATAATTTATTAAAATGTTATTTAATTCAAAAATCCATTAATTCATCAAAATATATTTCTTAGTTGAATATTAACTAAAAATACTATTTTTTCTTTAAAAACCATCTACAAGGTAAAAATATTAAAATGAATGTATATTCATTAATATGTACAAAATTAATGTTCATGACCATAGTGATAATGTATTGTTATATAACCCCTTATAAAACCCGCGTAATACCGAAGGGTAAGGTGTGCGACGGTGACCGACTCTTGGGGTGGCTCGGATAACATTACCCGGGTGGTAATCTCTATCAACTTCCACTTCTCTCGTAGGCGGTTCTGCTCAATCTTAACATATTCAAGATCGGCTTGGGCTTGGTCAAGAGAAAAGATCAAAGACACAACCTCCTTTCTGAGCTCTGACAAATGGGCTTCGTATGGGGCATGTCTACTGGATGAGGCCATTGCTTCCTTTGTCTAAGTAAATTGGATTTGTTAAAGCCCTATATTTATACTAATCATGTGATAACTATTCAACGACTATATTAACAATGGTCATAATTAGTAACAGTATTTTAAAATCCAAAAACATAAAACCAACGAATTTGACATTTTATATAAACATTTTATATAAACATTTTACATAAAGAGGCATTTAATTAGATCGATAGGGATTTCCATTAATGAATGTTTGGGTCATTAAAATCTACCCCCATTAAAAAATTTCTCCCTCAAAATTTCCTTTTCTCACACTAAAATAGATGTGGTTAACTCTGCTTCATCATTTCCTCTGATTCCCACATTAATTCTTCAAACTTGTGGTTTTTTCACAACACCTTGATGAGGGGCATTGTCTTTTTTCGTAGAAATTTTTCTCTATGATCTAAGATCTTCACTATTTTCTCCCCAAAAGAAATATCATCCTTTAATTGTACCACCTATAAAGAGAGTACATGTGAAGGGTCTGGTATGTACTTCCTTAAGAGGGATACATGAAAGACATCATGTACTTTGGCCATGGTAGGTGGAAGTTCTAGTCGAGAGGCCACTATCCCGACATGATCAAGAATCTCGAAGGGGCTGATGTACCTTGGACTTACCTTCCCTATCTTTACAAATATCATGACCTTATTCCACAGAGATATGCATAGAAATACCATGTATCCAACTTTAAAATCAAGGTCTCGTTGACGGTTATCTGCATACTTCTTCTGTCAACTCTGGGCGGCCTTGATATGTTGTTGAATGGTTTTCACCTTCTCCACCATTTCTTCGACCATTTCTGGTCCAAGCAACTTACGCTCACTAACTTCATCCCAACACTCTGGTGTTCTGTACCCTTACCCATAAATGGCTTCATATGGTGCCATTTGGATGCTCGAGTGGAAACTGTTATTATAAGAGAACTCAACCAGAGGAAGATGTTGATCTCATCCTCCATTAAAGTCCACTAAGAACTCTCTCAACATATCCTCAAGTGTTTGGATAGTCCACTCAGATTGGCCATCAGTTTGAGGATGATAGGTCATACTGAAGTTCAGTTCAGTATTCAGAGCATGTTGAAAACTCTTCTAAAAGTTAGAGGTGATTCTTGGATCTCAATCGGACACAATAGATAGTGGTACTCCATGAATCCTTACAACTTCCCTAATATATATATGTGCCAGGTGATCCAACAAGAAATCCTCCTAAATTGAAATAAAGTGTGCAACCTTTGTAAGATGATCCACAACAACCCAGATTTCGTTGTTACCTTTAGATGTCTTCAGAAGTCCGGTGACAAATTCCATGGTGATGTTCTCCCATTTTTATTCTGGTATGGGCAATGGTTTCATCATTCCCTTATACTTATGCCTCTCTGTCTTCACTTGCTGACACACTAGGCACTTTTATGTATATTCATCAATCTGCTTCTTCATATTATTCCCCCAATAATGCTCTTGGAGATCTCGATACATCTTTGTGTTTCCTGGGTTAATAGAGAAATTCGAACTATGTGCATCATCCAAAAGTTCCTTCTTCAGCTCCGGACATGATGGAACACATAGTATTTTCTCAAATATAGAAATTCCTTCTTCATTAACATTAAACTCTGAGGATTTCCCATTTCTGATAGCTTCCACATTTTCTTGATTTCCCATATCATCTTTTTTGGCATATTTTAACCTTTCCAAAAGTGGCGGTTGTGCAATAATTTGTGAAAGGATTGATGATGTTCCATTCTTTATGATTCCCATGTTTAAGTTCATCAAATCTAAGAATATTTGATCATTTTCAATTCTCATCAATGATATAATCATTAGGTCTTTTCTACTTAGGGAATTTTCCACCTTGTTCTCTTTCATAGGGTGGTAATGGATTGAGCAGTCATAGTCTTTGATCCACTCTAACCATCTTCATTGGCACATGTTCAACTCTTTCTATGTGAATATAAACTTGAGTCTTTTGTGGTCTGTATATATTTCACACTTCTCCCCAAAGAGATAATGTTGCCAAATTTTAAAAGTGAAAATCACTGCATCCAAATCTAGGTCATGTGTTGGATAGTTCTATTCATGAACTTTCAATTGCCTTGAAGCATAGGTAATAACTTTTTCATTTTTCATCAACACACATCTCAGGCCCTTCTTTGAAGCATCACTGAATACCACAAAAATTTCTCCACTTGTGGGTAAAGTGATCACGGGTGCAATGATAATCCTATTTTTTAACTCCTTGAATCTTTATTCGCATTCATCACTCCAAGAAAACTTTAATACCTTTTGAGTTATCTTGGTAATAGGGTTTGAAAATCATGACAAATTTCTCACAAATCGTCAATAATATCCATCTAACCCTAAGAAGCTATAGATATCTGTTACCGATGTTGGCCTTGGACATCAATCAATTTCGTCTATTTTGTAGGGATCCACGGATATCCCATTGCTTGTGATGATATGGCCAAATAATGAGATATACTTCAACCAAAACTCACACTTTCTTTACTTTTCATAGATCTTCTCCTCCTGCAAGGTCCCTAGTACAGTTCTTATATGCTCTTCATGATCCTCCGTGGTTTTGGAGTATATCATAACGTCATCTATAAAACTACCACAAACGTGTCGAGGTAATCTCTAAAGCATCTATTCATCAAGTCCATGAAGATTTTTGGAGCATTAGTGAGTCCTAAAGGAATTACTATGAATTCATAGTGCCTATATCATGTACGAAAAGCAATATTCAGGATATCTTCCTTCTTCACCCTTACTTGATAATATCCCGACCACAAATCCAACTTGGAGAAGTATTTTGATCCACGCAGCTGATCGAACAAGTCATCTATTTGTGTGAGAGGATAATTGTTCTTTATCCTGATTTGGTTAAGCTCACGATAGTCAATGCAAAGGCACATTGAACCATCTTTCTTCTTAATGAAGAGGACTGGTGCACACCATGGTGAAGCACTTGGGTGTATAAACCCTTTATCCAGATTCTCCAGTAGTTCTTTCTTCAGCTCCTCAAGCTCCATAACAGCCATTCTATATGGAGTCTTGGATATTGGAAATGACCCAGTTATAAGTTCAATTGAAAATTCAACATCTATTCTAGGAGGAAGACCAGGAAATTCCATGGGAAATACTTCAGCGAATTCCCTCACAATAGGCATGTCTTATAAGATGGTTGCCTCTTTAGACTCAATCATCTGAGTCAGATATGCATGCTCATAGGGAATTAATATCCACAGTTGACATGATAGAGATAAAGAAGATTCATCTTCCTCCTTGCACTTGAAAAGAATCGGGGGTCAATTCTCCACATGGAGAGTGATTTCCCTCTCATGGCAATTTAGGGTGGCTCTATATAAGGAAAGCCAATCCATGCCAAGAATTTCATCAAATTAAACCAAAGGGAGTATGAAGAGGTTCCTCGGGAAGTTCAATCCACAAATTATGATAGGGGAGGAGTTATATTCATGGGATGCAATGATTTCCACATTTTTTTTACTCACTGACATCTTCACTTCCCTGATTTGTGGTGGTGCTGGGATTGTTCTACTAAACTTTCTAGATATAAAAGAATTCATAGAACTTGAATCAAAAAGTATGTTCTCTATTCTTTAATGAATAACTAGCATACATGTCACCACTTCGTTGTCGGGGTTCACTTTGGCCGTAGTGATGGAAAAAGCTCTCCCTTTGTGCCTTGGAGGTTGTTGGTTGCCTCTGAAACCCCTTGGATTAGGGCACTGATTTTCAAGATGCCCTAGTTCTTTGAAGTTGTAGCAATGAACAATGTGTTGAGGTTCTAATGGAGCATTCCTCTCCTCTATTGCATCCATGGGTTTTTCTTGTCGGAAGTTAATAGCTAGGTGACCTTCTCTTCCAAACCTAAATCATTTTCTCATCCCCTTCAGGCAATTTCTAGGGTTCTTCTTTCTGCACCTTTGACAAGTGGGGTGTTGGATCTTCTTAGCACCATTGGATTTATCCATCGGACTGCCAGAATTGAATCCCACCTTACACTTCTTATCCCCATGATACCCAAGAGATTCTATGATCTCCATTTCAACCTTGAGGTCACATCGGACAATTTCCTCAAAGCTGTCAAAGTCACTTATCGTCAGCGCTTTCCGCAGGCAAAGTTTCAGCCCACCAATGAAGTGGTCAACCTTGCATTCAGGGGTAATGACAAAGTTGGAAGCGTATCGTGCAAGCCTTGTGAAGTTTGTCTCGTACGCTCCAACAGATTTTTGTCTTTTTTCTTGAGGGAAAGTAAGTCCCTTTCCATGTTAAGTTGGAGGGTGCACATAAAATATCTATCGAAAAACATCTTCTGGAAATCCTTCCATTCCAACGCCTCAATCTCCTCCCCAGGCTTCGTATTATTGATCAACATCCACCACTGATCAGATTCACCCCCCATATGATAAGAATCCAGGAGAACCTTCTCTTGTTCAGAACATTGAAGGAAGAAGATGATCTTTTCAATGGATTTGATCCATTGTTCAGCGATTGAGGGATCGGATGATCCATTAAAAGTAGGAGGCCTTAGTCTCATGAAGCTCTTGATAGTAACTTGTTATTTCTTCAAGGGGGGGTGAATGTTCCTCTTGAACCATGTTTCTTTTCAAATCTTGAGTTATCTGAGAGAGAAGCGTGACAAAGTTCAAAATTCTCACTACCATTGGATTGGGAATCTCATTAGTACAGTCATCACAATGATCTTCACATCGATTGTTATCTCGGGTCCTCCTATTACCAGCCATTGGCTATAATAAAAGGAAAGTTATGGGTAACACATAATGGGTAAAACAAGGAAAAAACTAATGACTTATAAATAACTCTTATTTCCTTAACATATGAATCTATTGGCTTCAGTCTATGTTATCCAAGATCTACTTTCTAACATATATTCTTAGGGAATTTTTTTTTTGTCCTTTAATAATGGTTCATACTAAGCTTGTGAATTTACCAAATCATATCCCCCAGTAGTGTTGTAACTAAGAGTGAAGAAATACCCATTTTCATTCACCATTTCCCGTTTGAGTCTAGATCAAAGCGGTGTTTTCGGGTTTTACCCCTAGGATACATCTATGCTAGAGCCGCCTCTACCAGGTCGTATCTAGATAGGGATTTATTTTTTTGATAAACCACTTACTCAATACTCACCAAAACTTAGGGATGTTTTTATTATACTCAGTCTTGTCTCTAAGGCTTAACTAGGGTTTTCTAATCCTAATCCTAAAAATAACTAAACCTATCCTCTGATAACAACTATGAAAACCCTTCTTTTTATTACACAATTAAACATAATTTATTACATAAACTTCATTTGATACAACATAGAAGATCGAGAGGTCTAGTGTCTTTAGGGATTAGGATCATTACATAACAACTTAGAACATGAAAAATAACATCTTTATTGAAAACTTCCTTTACATGATCACCACATTCCCTCGTACTTAGCATTGCATGGGATAACCTGAGGATGTGCATAAGAAAAGGGTGAGCTATAAAGTCCATTAAGGGAATAAACATGGAGTAACATGAGGAATACAATAAATGTTAGAAAATATTCATATCATTAGAGCACAATAGAAGCATAAATATAAATTCATGATAAAGCATGATAATCATAACATGGAAATGTGGTAACAACACTTAACATGGAATTAGTATGAGCCAAGGCTCATTGCACATGGAGCATGATTAAATCCTCATTGCACATGAAGCACGAGTAAAAACTTGTTACACTTGAATTATCATGATTAAACACCCATTGAACATGATGTATCATGACACTATTCTTAAACCAATGCATTGGAGCACTATAAGGGTCCACCCTTCTTTAACATTTCATTTCATGCATAAGTGTGCCACATAGATCATATAACATGGATTCATAAAACATAATCATTTATTCCATGACAAAGGAATGTGTAATTCAAACGTGAAACTTTACAATCAATATGTAAATGTTCATAAAGGTGAATTCCCTTGATAGAGAAACGAGCATTGTATTCACTACAAAATGACATTGGCTTGGAAAATCAATGCAATTTCATAAGTGTAGCGGCGTGACATAACAATTCATAAAAATGGTTGATGAGAGAGAAAGGGGTGTATAATCATATTTACATGAAATTTAAAGTAAGGGGGTCATATAGATACATGTCCCAACAACTGTAATGGAATTTAGAGTCATGATACAAAATAATTGCTTAAATGTAAAAGAGGAGAGAGAAATTCATTTCGGAATTTCGACATAGTAACGGGTGTACATGGGAGGAATTTAGTGAGAGAGAAAGGGGTATAACATCATTAAAACATAAATAGGGTAGTATAGTGGAGGTGAAAAACCATACCCCAACATTTATAATTGAAATTAAAAGTTATAACAATTTAAAGAAAATTGGACAAAAATGAGAAAGGAAGCAAAAACCCTTACTTGGAAGTATGCTTCCAAAGGCTTGAGAGAGGTTTGAGAGAGGCTTCTTGGGATCTTCGGGAACCTTGGGAGGATTATAGAGAGAGTAGGGAAGATTTTGGAAGAACTCCAAAGGATTTTAGTGAGGAGGAAGTGGGAGCTTGGGAGGGTTTATATAGGAAAGGTGAGGGAATTCTTTATTATTTAGGTTTGGGACACCTCACATTAAACTAATCCAAACCACAAACCAGCACACGGTTTTTGCCCATGGTTTTTGGAAAAGGGAAGTGGAAAACAATATTTTATAAGTCCAAAGTATAAACTTCTTAAAATAATGGGGTTGATTATGGGGAGGTGAGTCACACTCCCAAGGAAATGAATTTAAAAAGACAAGATGTTTAATAAGCCTTGAAGGGTCCATTAATGCTATGTAAAATAATTCAAACAAACCCAAAATCACATTATTTTAATCGTAAAACATATATTGGCCGAAAATAAGGCTTATAGTATTTTATTACATCACTATTGGGTCAATATGATGTTATAAAACACATTATATATTTAAACGATATTTAATTTTTACCCAAAAAAATTTATTATCTCTGAAAATTATGAAAAATTAACCGTTGGATATTTTTTGATGTCCTCATTCCATAAATAATATTTATTTTATCTAAATAATTTTCTAAATAGGTTATCTTTCACTTTTAAAATAAAAATCTACATTTATTGAAAATTCACGGGTTTTGACAAAAATGGCTTTCAAACCTTAATAAAAATTACAATTGCATTCATAAAATTATAAAATAATTTATATTTAATAAAAATTAATTTAATAATAATAATAATATTTTATTAAAATATTATTTAATTAAAAAATCTCTTAATTCATAAAAATATATTTCTTAGTGGAATATTATCTAAAAATATTATTTGTGCTTTAAAAACCATCTATAAGGTAACAATAATAAAATAAATGTATATTCATTATTATATAAAAAATAATGTACATGACCATAATGCTAATGTCTTGTTACATAAGCCCTTATAACACCCACATAAGACCAAAGGGTAAGGTGTGTGATGGTGACCGACTCTTGGGGTGGCTCTAATAACATTGATCGTGTGGTAAACTCTATCAACTTCCACTTCTTCCGTAGGCGGTTCCGCTCGAGCTTAACATATTTAATCTTAGATTGGGCTTGGTCAAGATCAAATCCCAAAGACACAACCTCCTTTTCGAGCTCTAAAAAATGGGCTTCTTATGGGGCACGTCTACTGGATTAGGCCATTGCTTCATTTTTCTGAGTAAATTGGATTTGCTAAAGCCCTATATTTATACTAATCATGTGATCACTGTTCAAAGACTATATTAACAATGGTCAAAATTCTTAACGGTATTTTAAAATCAAAAAACCTAAAACCAAATAAGTTGAAATTTTATATAAACGTTTTACATAAAGAGGCATTTAATTAAATCAAGAGGGATTTCCATTAATGAATGTTTGGGTTGTTACAAATACTCATATTATTTATTTAATTCAGTAAAATTAATATTCATAAAAAGAAGTTAATTATAATCAAATGCATATATATATATATATATTGTATAAATTTTTTATTTCAAAATAATACATTATCATATAATTGATAGTTTTGAATGAAAATTAATTTATTTAATTTACAAATTATCTTGTTTATGATTAAGAAATTTTGTTAGCATTTCATTGTTATAGCTACTAAAATTTTATTTTACAAAATAGTTTGTATTTATTAAAGTTTGAAATCAAATACATAATAAAATATGTATGTATATGTTTATAATTTTTTAATATTCCTAAAAATCAAATTTTTATTTTTTGAAAATAATAATTTTTTTAAAACCATAATGGTTTGAATATCATCATCTTTTATAAAGGTATCATATTCCTTGAAATATTACAGTATAATTTTATTTCTAATATCTAAGTTTATTACATATTTTATCATAACATTTAATTTAAAAAAATAATTTAATTTTAAAAATAAATAAATTTATGGGATGTTACTTTCTCCCCCCCCCCCCTAAATGATTTTTTCCCTCATAATTTTTTTATTGGACTTTAGAAAATTCTGAATTTCCATCTTCAAAATTAAATAATTCATAAGAGAACTTAACTATCAAAAGAAAAATATAATGTGTAGAATTTGTTTTCCTAAAAATACAACATCTAATCTCTAAGGTTTTCTAGATCATTCCTCTGATACCAATTATAACATCTCGATCCCGCACTAACAGATTCAGTACTTAAAAATGATCTGTAAATTTTTTATAAAAAGAAACTGAATAATTATACAGAAGAAAATAAAAATGAGGATCTTTTACCAGTCTATGTTTTGGATGATTAGACATCACCTTACATTTATCAGAGTTGGAACAAAATAAAACAAGTTCCAATTATGCTTCTACACATGTTAACTCCAAAAGCGATGACATCTTAATTTGATCTTCTAAGATACCTCTGAAAAATAATTTTAAAATAGCGGTTGAGCATTCAATTGCCCAGTAAGAGGTTTTTAAATCATTGACATAATTTTTAGGAAATATTTATTTAAAAATTACAATGGTAAATACTCTAAAAAATTCTTTAGATAATAACATAAAAATAATTTTCGAGATATCTTTGGAAAACTTAATTGAAATCATTTACGCTTTAAAATACTATATCACTTTTGAAATTACTTATATTCAAAATGTGCTTTAAATATAATATAGTGATTTTAGAAAACATATCGGAAGCTTTTGAAAACAAAAAAAATGGCAACATGAAACATTAAAGGCTATAATGGGCCTACACACCTAGTGAGGTATTGCGTTCACTCCCCAATTCCCAGCCATACTGACAACATTCAAGTGCTGTATTTTATAAAAAAAATAAGATTGCTTTATATATATACATTTCTCACTGGGTTTTCTTTTTTAAAAAACATGGAATCATATTCATATATGTATGTAAATATATATTTATATATAAAATTTATAGAACATCATTTTCTTAATTATAAAAAACCGAATCCTTTAATTTTTATGCATTGCTTAGTACATCAAATGCTAATAAAAGAATAATTAACATTCATGAAATATTATTTCATTTATTCAATTCAAAAAATCCCTTATATATATATATCGAATACACATACATATATATAAATATATATGAAAATAATAAAATTGATGCATGTGCCTGACATGTCATTGAATAAGATGATGGGCATACCTCTTCATGTGAATGACATCCATGTTCATGCATATAATTGCACATATGAAATGATAATTTAAATCATTAATACTTACAATAATTAATAAACATAACATGAATAATTTCATTAAATATAAATAAACAGAAAAATCCTTTTAGATTAGTAAAGAGAGCATTGATATAATTTTTATCATAGTAATATAATTATATTATTTTCAAATGAAATCTTAATTTATATTAAATTATAATAATAAATATTTAATCAAAAATATTTATTATAATCCTAATGAATTATAATTTTCATATAAAAATAAATTCACTTACATAATAATAAAATAAACTTTCATATTTTCAAATCATAAATTATGTAAATACCTTATAGACTTAGAATTTAATATTATAATTCACTAAAATAATTTTTTTTAAATAAAACCCACTGAGAAAAAAAGAAAACATTTAAGAAAAACCATAAAATATAAATTATACTTAGGGAAATAAAAATAAATTAAGTAATAATAAAAATTATTTGTAAATAAATATAGTTTACCTTACAATTAAATATTAAAGAAGATAAATATTCAAAAATAACATCAAATTAACCTTATGTATTTGCAGAAAAAATCTTCATCTTTATAGTAGAAAATTATATTTATAACTCTCACTATATTGTCTCTCATATTAATAGGTATGGAAAGCATAAGGGATACGTCCCTCTACCCCATTAAACCAAGACTCAACCAAAATCCTATGAAATGAATGTTAAGGAACTACTTATATAGAAGTCTCAAACACTGTTGATAAACGTATAAAAAATACTTATTATGCTCTGGTGATGCTTGGTGAGAAAGCTGAACAACTACTAATAGAGATATTTTTTTATTTAAAACCATAGAAATAGATTGATAAAATATATATATTTACTTGAAACATTCAGGGAAGAATAAATCAATAGATATTTTGATTCATTCCTAAAATACATAGAGACACCGATTAAACGAAAAAAAAAGAATACAGAAATTCAGTTTTTAATGAACTACGATAAATGAAATTTGCATCTGATTCGCACAATAGTATAAGGATAACAAATGGATTATGCAAAGTAGATTAAAATAATCCAAATTGAATTAAATAGATTCATGCATTAAACATAAACTTTTTCTTATATCAACATCAGATAATGATTGTGGAAGAAAATTTATGTAATCGACAAAATAGGTCATTGTTTGGCCGATTTTATGAAGATTTGGGTGCTGAAAATTTAAAAATAAACACCTACTTGCAAGATTAAGTAAGATACAAGATCTATACATTAGATATGGACCACAAAAACAAGATAAACTGAATATTAACATCATTACCCGGGCTTGATCATTTTATTGCATCATACTCAAACTCTTCGCCTTCCTTTGAGGTCATCCTCCCGAAACGATTCCCACTACTTCAACTTCTAAAAATAATATCAAGATCAGCCTAAATTTTGATTTCCATCATCAAATACTTCTGAAACCCATGACTAAATCTCGATTCATCATTTCCAATCCCACTTGACTCCCATGTAAAGTTCCTCCGAAAGAAATGGAGTCCTCAATCGAGACACTTATTCTCGATTATTATTTTATTTTATTTTCATTTCATTTTTTTATATCACCGGTTATAAGTATCGTTTTTAATATATATAAATATATATATCATCATATAAATATATATATATATATATTTAAAAAATATGAAAATCAAATTTAAATATTAATACTCATATTATTTATTTAATATAGTAACTTTAATATTCATAAAAAAAGTGAATTATAATTATATATATGTATAGTATAAATTTTATAATGAAAAATAATAAATTATCATATAATTCATAATTTTGAATGAAAATAAATTTATGTAATTTATAAATTATCTCTTTTATGTTTATGAAATTTTATTAGAATTTCATTGTTATAGCTACTAAATTTTTTTTTTACAAAATAGTTTATATTTAATAGAGTTTCAAATCAAATACATAACAAAATATGTAGGTATAGGTTTTTAATTTTTGAATATTTCTAAAAATTAAATTTTAATTTCTTGAGAATAATTATTTCATTAAAATCATAATGGTTGAAATATCAACAATTATTTTAAAGTAATCATATTCTTTGAAAATATTACAAAGTAATTTTATTTCTAATATATAAGTTTATTTCATATTTCATCTCAACATTTAATTCAAAGATTGTTTTAATTTAATTTACAAAACAAAAGAATTTCTATAATGTTATGCCTAGTTAGCCTGGACACACCATGTATTCCACCTACAAGGCATGTGTTACTACATGGGAAGGAGTCAAGTGACAACTAGGGACATGGCCAGGTGGTGGAGGAGGACCATATGTCATGTGGGTCCCCCCACACGTCGTGTACCCTTTGACCTCTTTTTTGGGAACATCAAGACCCCATATCTCCTTCATTTGAACTCGTATTTTGGATCCCGTGTAGCCTATCATAAGTTTTTTTTCATTTAGAAGGTGATGGTGCCCTCATTTTTGGATTTGGTGATATGATATGAAACTTTCTAGGAATGATGCTTACTTAGGTGACACTGGATGGTGGAAGTGATCATGCAGGATCACCAGAAACCTTTTTAGTGGCACCCTCCTATAGGTTAGGGAATGTTTCCTTGATGACCTAGAGTGTAACCCTCCAGTCAGGGTAGGCATGGACTCTCAAACTTTTGAGTGGAACCCTTCTGTAGGGCGAGACATGGGTCCTCAATAACAAAGAGTGGAACCCTCCAGTCTGGATGGGCATGGGTCATCAGCCTTCTAAGTTTCACCCCTCTATGGGGTCGGGCATGGGTCCTTGATGACTTATAGTGGAACCCTATAGTTGTGGTAGACACAGGTCCTTGACCTTCCGAGTAGAACTCTCTTGCAATATTAGGGCATGGGTCCTCAAGGACCTAGAGTGGAACCCTTCCACCAAGCTAGGGATGGTTCCTCGACCATTAGAGTGGACCACTCATATTATTCTGGGGGATGGTTCCTCTAACTATAGATTTTTTCCCTCAAATTTACATCACATTGATGGGGATTAGATCAAATTGTATGTTTTATATTTTGCAAATGCATGAGATGTTGGGAATTAATGATTGACTTTTAGAACTACTGGATACTCTTCTTATTTGGTTGAGCTATGTGATAGATATCCCCTCACTCTCTCTTTTGGGAATCTCAAAATGAGAATATATATCCTTCTTCTATATCCAAATATTTGATTTGGTAACTCTCCTACCAAGAGAGTTGAAGATGTGTGGGGTATGTCATGTTATTTTTGTGTTTACCTTCTTGTGGTGGTATGAGTCTACTCAACTACTATAGGTGGATAATACTTGATGGGTATTTCACCTACTCACTGTATTTATTCCCTTCTGTTTGGATGAGATTACTTTCACACTCTTGGCTGGGTTGAGCTATTCTTATTCAATATATATTCTTTTATCTACTATCTTTCTCTTCTTATTATATCTCTTACTACTCCCCCTTTAGATTTTGGGGTTCCCTACTAGTTATGTATATACTAACCCCTTCATGGGATTTTCCCACATGTGTCAGGTCTTATGAAGATAAAGAGAAGGTTAGCCATGTATATTAAGGGTCTTGGGTATATTGGGTGCATGGAATGCGTACGTTGTATGTATACTAGAATTATAGAGATGGTCCCTCTTAGTTTTTTAATTTTTTTAGTTTTTTCAGGTTGGGACATATTTCTGGTTGGGTGTGTATTTTTTTCCTTTTAATTTTTTGTTTACACTACCATAATTTTTTACTATATAGAGGTTCATGCTTTCCTGGTTTACTTTATAATAGTGGGGAATCTTTTACTTTTCCCATATGCACATTTTCAATAATATGGTTGTTTATGTCCATAATGGTACTCAAGAAAAGGCCTCCCTGAGTTAGTTATACCCTCAGCACTTATCTCCACCCCCTGGCCTATGGAGGCGGGCTTGGGGTAGTTGCGTCTTGAACCCTGTCTTGGGTTGGGTCATGAAAGATTGGTATTAGAATATTTTAATTCCTTGGGATGTTTTTGGGACTATCCCCCTTAAAAATATTTGGATTTTATTGGGGAAATAGTGTTGAAGTCTATTGAGTGTAACCCTCATGCTACGGAATCTAGTGATGGTGTGGAGGTTGATGCATCCATTCACTGGGACCTTGACTACCTACTTGTTGACTTGGCATGCCAAGACATTTTTTCAGGGATAAATGTAACAAGTATCATATAGGATTGAGTATTTGACTATCCTTCTTGAGTCAACTTCCCATTTCTTAATATATATATATATATATATATATATATATATATATATATATATTCTCATCTGAACATGTAATGTCTTGATAAATCTCAGGATGCCTCCATGATGACAGCTAGCCAGGATACTAGTTTTTATTCATGATGATGATTTGATGAGTGATGAGGCCTCAGTTTAAGGTAAATCCCATTATCCCCTTATTCTAGGTGTTCATGTAGTAGTGTCAAACCCTGTCGAGTAGCAGATCATTCTATAAGAGTAGTTTTAGGATGCCTGAAATCTTAGCATGATCCAAAATTTCAAAGTCAGATACTGCTAGTGTTCCATAGAAAGAAAAATCCTAAAGCTGAAGAGGATTGAATAGAGTTGGTGGTTTGTATCTTCAGGATTGTTTAGACACCAATGGATCATGTGTTTTCACTGGTATATAGCCTTTTCCATGGACCAGTTGGAAAATTGTGGAGCCTCATTACGTAGATCCATGATGAGTTGACACTCTAATGGCCTGACTTCCAGCTGTTGTTCCATGAGGAGTACTACTCCTCCTTCTTACAATCAGTCTAGATCCAAGAGCTTATGGGGATACAATAGGGAGGGATGATGGTGGTTGAGTATGTAGCGAGTTTCATAGACATTACACGGTAATCTCTCGACATGATCTTTGATGGCTACTTCCAAGCGTAGAAGTCTGGGCAGGAACTCCATAGAGAGATCTGAGCTAGTGTTGTACCCTTGTGAATCCCCATCTATGTCGGGGTGATGGAGTGGGAACTTGTGATAGATAGAATTATTTCATAGGTACTCCACATATCTGGAGCTAGTAGTGGGTGAAACAGAGCTGAGATGTCTATACCAACTAGTATATGTCAAGAATCAAGATATCGGTGTAGGATATCCTCTCATGATCAGCCTCAAACATGTGGCCAGAGGCCTCACAGAGGACCAGGGTATCCATATAGGGTCTTTGATTTACTTTTTATGGTTTAGGTCACATGGTGTGAGACTGTCTCACTGGACATGTAGAGTAGCATAGGCAGATAGTTGATCGATCACCATGGTAGAGGAAGCGCCATGATTAGGGATCTACCTGGTGAGAACAAGGAGGTCCCCAGGGAGGTTAATCTAGAACAGGAGTATGAGGAGCTATGGTTTGTGGACATCATTATGATATTCTTCTACTACCACCACTAGGAATCCCATGTCAAGCTCAGGGAGATGGCAGTCGGGGCCACATATAGCTACAGGCTTTGGATGTCTATGATCCCAAAACACATGAGATGATAAGAGGAATGATTTATGTGATTTTTAATCTTACTTAAATGCTAGTAGACACATATATCAGTAATTCCATTATCTATATACTCTTTGTGTGAGAGATGGAGCTCCCAGTTGAGGTGTTATCCCAATAGCTTCATCTTAAGGTTCCTATAGGGAATTCTTCTTCCATATCTTTCATCTTCTAATAATGTGAGCTATCACTTAGAGGAGAGAGGTTCATGTGGGACTTTTTGGTCATCATGATGGAACCCTATGACTTAATCTTGGGTATGGGTTGGTTTTTCATGGTTTGAGACCAGATCGACAATCATCGTAGATAAATCAGATGCCTATGCACTGATAGGACGGGATTCTCCTTTTATGGAGATAGAGATCTCATGGTACGAAAAGTAGGCTCTACGAGTAAGAGTATGCATCCCATCACCCATAATTTAGTGAGTATAGCTCGTTGTGAATCTAGATCTTCAAGAATATATATTCCTTTAGTTTTGGAGGATTACATTGACGTCTACCCCAAGGACATTTTGGGACTACCTCCGAGGTGGGAGATGGAGTTTTTCATTAACTTGTATCACATACCTAATATAATATCTTCTAAGGAATATTGGATAGATCCTAATTATATCTGGTAGTTGTTGTTGAAGTTGGAGGACCTTCGGGAGAAAGGTCTCATTAGACTCAGTGTGCCCCATGGGCATCTTCGGTGTTGTTCGTTAAAAAAATAGGTGAGAGATTATAGATTTTTGTAGATTATCATCACTTGAACCATATAATGATAAAGAAAAAGTAATCATTTATGATTATTGAAGACCTATTTAACCAGTTGTGAGGTGTAAGATGGTTCAAAATGATTAATCCCAGGTTGAGCTACCACCAGTTGAGGGTTCACAAGGATGATATTCCAAAGTTGTCATTCTAATGTTTCTATAGACACTATGAGTTCCTAGTGAAGCCCTTTGGAGTGAAAAATTCCTATGATATATTTATGTGTTTAATGAAATAGGTATTCCAATCATACTTGGAAAAAAATTTCATTGTCTTAATTGGAGAAAAACTCGTATACTCTGAAGTATAGGAGGAGCATGCAGATCAATTGAGGATAGTTCTAGATTTTCTTCGAGTGAACTAGCCTTACAGAAGGCTCTTGAAGTTCCATTTATATATTCATGAGGTTCACTTTCTATGGAATGTAATTTTTTATCATGGTTTATTCATGGATATAGTGAAGATTGAAGTCATTCATTCTTGAGAGTCTCCTAAGAGCGTGTTATAGGTACAAAGCTTTCTTGGCTTGGTAGAGTACTACAGGAGGTTTGTGGAAGATTTCTCCAAAATCATAGCCTCTTTGACCACCCTGATGTAGAAGGGGTAGTTTTTTACCAAGTATGGCCAATTTTAGAGGACCTTTGAGGAGTTGAGGCTAAGTCTAATGACTGATCATGTGTTGAGACTACTAGAGGAGGTCATAGAGTTTGTAGTGTAGTGAAATGCCTTAGGATCTAGGCTTGGTTGTGTGTAGATATAGCGATAGGAATTTATCGCATATGGTTCAAGATAGTTGACACCCAACAAGAGAAACTATGAGAATAATGAACTAGAGTGGGTAGTGGTATTTTTTTCTCTAAGGATTTGGAGACACTACCTTTTGGGGGAACACTTTGTGGTTTACTCATACCACAAAAGTCTTAAGTACATCTTCACACAGAAGGACTTGGACCAAAGAAAATGACATTGGTTGAAGTTTCTATGGTACTATGACTTTAAGATGGTCTATATTCTAGGAAAGATAAATCTTATAGTAGATTCCCTTAGTAGGAATTTAGAGGCTCTCCTAGTGTAGGAGGATTCAGAGTAGTTGGCCTCCTTGCAGATGACCCTGATGGAGCAAGAGGGTATAGATTTTCTATAGTCGATGGTGTTGAATCCTTTGCTTCTTGAGTGTGTGAGAGATTCCTAGATGGGAGACAGCAACTATGAGGTATTACATGATCAGATATTCAAAGGAGAATCACCATATGGATATTCTAAAGGAGGTAATCTCATCATATTACTCTATGGGTGGATAGTGGTTCTATTCATGTTGTGGGGGAGGTAAGGTAAGAGTTTCACACTTCTCCCCAAGTTGTACATCCATGTATGAGAAATATATAAAGAGGCCTTAAGAAGTAGTTTTAGTGGTCTAGAATGAGACAAATCATATCTGGGTTCATCCCTTCATGCCTCACTTGTCAATAGGTGAAAGATGAGCACCATGTTCTAGTGGGTTTGTGGCAGCCCCTTGAGATCCTGGAGTAGAAATAGGATGGAATATCCATGGAATTTTTCATAGGGATTCCACATATAATGAAGAGACATGACACCATATGAGTGATAGTTGACCGAATCATAAAGTTGGCACAAATCCTTGCAATTAGGGGGAATAGAGTTGTGGAGGGTTTGGGGAAGTTGTACATATAGGATATCATTCTCCTTCACAGGGTTCCCTCAATGATTTTCTATGACTGTGAAAATTAGTTTTTGTCATGATTGTGGGGATGCATGTAGGAGGAATTCGAGACCCAGATGTGGATGAGTACAGTCTTTTACCCCCAAAGAAATGGGTAGACTGAGCTCACTACCCATGCGATGGAGGATATATTAAGGGCTTACATGTTAGACTTCAAATAGATCTGGGAGCACCATCTACCCTTGGTAGAGTTTGCATACAAAAAATAGCTACTACTCTACTATTGTCCTAGAACCTTTCGAGGTCCTATACAGGAGACCATGGAGGTCAAACTTGTGGTGGAAAGAGATTGTTGAGTCATATCTTGTGGGCCCAAATATGGAGCAGGTGACGATGGAGAAAGTCCAGGTTATTCATAAGCAGATGAGGATGTCCCGTAGTATGTAGAGATCTTACACAGATTACCTTCATAGTCCCTTGGATTTGGATTAGTGAGACCATGTTTCTCAGAGATTCTCTCTACAAAGAGGATTATAGAGGTACGGCCAGGGAGGAAAGCTATCCCCAAGGTTCATCAGGCCATTCAAGATCATGCATAGTATTGGTGAGGTTTCTTAGGAACTCACCTTACACCCACAGCTAGAGGGGGTGCACGAAATCTTCCACATGTCTAAATTGAGGTGATGTGTGCATAACCCTATACACATCATCAACTGGGGTGATCTAGACCTCAAGGATAGAGCCAACTTTGTGGAGAACCTAGTGGTGATTAAGGATTAAAAGGATAGGACACTGCATGGATGAACCATCCCCTTGGTCTGCATGTCATGGTAGAATGGGAACATGTAGTAGAGTTCTTGGGAGTGGGAGATCTAATTTTGGGATCATTATCCCAAGTTGTTTTCCAAGTTTTTTCTTTTTGGGGAAGAAAAACATGAAGTAGGGAATAATGTAGTGACCTGTTTTTTTTATTGTAAGACTTTTTAATATATATATATATATATATAGATCTAGGAACTAATATTGCATGCAATTATGAGTCCAGGTGTGCCCAGAATAAATATTATAAATATATTAAATATATTTTATATTATTTGCACATGATACCTCAAATAAAATTGAATAACTCTTAAATGGTAACTCCGATCATAAATTTTTTACCAAAGTTGAGTCTATAATGTAGTGTTTACCCTAGATAAAACATAAAATGGGTTAGCATGATATGTCCATACTCCTCACTCATTTTCGGTGCATTTAATGCATTAATTAATTAATAGATTAATTAATTAGTTTATTATAAGCACAATGGATAACTCTATAAGAGTATCACCAGGAATATTTTTCTAGGGTTAGATTTATAAACCCTGAGATAAATCTAGAGCTCTTCCTCCCTCCTCTATTGGTGAATCATGATGGACGATTACAAACTCCCAATCATAGCATATCAGGATGCAATGAACATAATGACATCTATCAATTGTTAGAATGCATTTTATTCATCATATAATGATATATAATTGAGGTAGGACTCATCATTTTGTGTTTTTACACCCTTAGATTAAATATTTTAGTAGATCGATTGTTTCTCTTTGATCTGAACCCTTGTTTATAGTCTTTGCAAGTGGCCATGTACATGAATTTAATTAATGTCATTTGTTATCTAATCATGGGATCCCTGTTATTGATTATTGGATAATAATTCTTGGAAAATGATGTTTAAACTTTTTTTGGGGTTGTTTTTACTCTTTTTCCTTCGTTTTCATCACCTGTTGGACCCTAAGGTCTCAATTCGACAATTTTTGGGCGGTACCAAGCCTGATCGGACCCCCAGATTCATAGAGGCTTCATGAATAGGGAACTGAATGATAAACTGATCATAGATATGGGGTCTTAATGAGGCATGGATGATTTTTTTGGTGTTTTCAGGTCAAAAATTCAAATTTGGGAGACATAAAAAATGTGTGAAACGTATGAAAAACCCCCATAGTGAATGATAGACATTTTCGGGTGAGCAATGTTTGAGATCTGCAATCTATATCCAGATCCATGAGTTTGGAACCAATTCAAGTTGGGGTATAAGTTGGATAGAGAATATTAAATAATGGATCATGGATCTATGTTTTTTCATTAAAACTTGACTACATTCCATGTAGTGGTAAGAACACATGGCATGTATCCCCCTCAGCGGTGTAGTCTAGGGTTTTGGAAAAGAAAAGGATGACAGAGTATGTTGTCCTCTTACATGTCGTGTACCCCTTCCCTGGATGGGAACCCATGTGAAGGATCACATGGGTGCGAAACTATATGGTAGTGCATGGCTAGCTACACGACTGTGTACTATGGTACATGGACACAGGGTTCGGTACACAGACATGACGAATAAGACATGTCCTGGTACCAGTTATCTTGAAAATATTGTGTAATCCACCTACATGGAATATACTACTACATGGGATTCAGTGGTGTGAAATCCATGGACACATCTAGGTGGTGGAGTGGGACCACATGTTGTGTCGGTCCCCTCCCTTGTCGTGTACCACTTGACCTCTTATGAGGAAGCTTCAATACTCCATATCTTCTTCATTTGAACATGGATTTTAGCTCACAAGTATTCTATCCAGAGTGTTTTTTAACATAGAACATGATGGTTCCCAAGGTTATAGATTTTGAGATATGATGTGAAATGTTTTGGTCATAGTAATTACTTAGGTGACACTCGAAGATGGCACTGATCACATAGGATCACTAGAAACCTTCCTATTGGAACCCTTATATGAGGAAAGTCATGGGTACTCGATGACATAGAGTGGAACCCTCCAAATAGGTTGGACATGGGTCCTTGACCTTTTGAGTGGAACCCTCCTATGGGGTAGGGCATGGTTCCAGGATGACCTAGATTTAAACTCTCTAGCCAGGATGGTAATGGTTCCTCGAACTTTTGAGTTTCACCCTCTTATGGGGTAGAGCATGGGTCCTTGATTACTTAGAGAGGAAACCTCTAGTTGGGATGGGCATGGTTCCCTAACCTTATGAGTTGCACCCTCCTATGATATCAGTTCATAGGTCCCCGATGACATAGAGTGGCACCATCCATCTAGGATGGGCATGGGTCCTCAAGCATCATAGTGGAACCCTCTTATTATACTAGAACATTGGTCCTCTACTTAGATATTGTTCCCCTCAACTGTGCAGCATAGTGGTGAGGCTTGGATCAACTTTGATGTTTTATACTAGGCAGATGCTTAAGATGATGGGCATCATTGATGGACTTTTAGAACTATTGGCTAATCTTCTTCTTGGGATGAGCTGTGAGATAGAGATCCCCTAACTCTCTTGTTTGGGATTCTCCAACTGAGAATATATATATATATATATATATATATATATATATATATATATATATATATTCTTCTTCTATATGCACACCTTGGATTTGGTTACTCTCCTTCCAAGAGAGGAACATACGCACAGGGTATGTCACGTGCTTTCCGTCTTTATCTTCTCATGGTTAGGTGAGTCTATTATCCTTCTATAGGTGACAAAGACTCAATTAGTAGTCCACCTACTCACTATGTTTATCCACTTGTGTTAGTATGAGCTTACTTTCATGCTCTTGGTTGTGTTAAGTTGTTCTATTTCACTATACCCTGCGTTATCTACTGTCTTTCTCTTCTTATTGTTTCTCTTACTACTCCCCCTTTATCTTCCAGGGTTTCATATTGGTTATGTATATACTCACCCCTACATGGGATTTTCCTGCACGTGTCGTGTATTATGTAGACTATAGATAGTTCAGCCATGACTACATAAGTTCTTAGGGATACTGGGTAATTAGACCACATATAGTGGTCGTAGCTTAGGATTCAAGAGCTGGTCACTCTTGGCTATATACATTTTTCTAGTTTTGTCAGGTTGGCACATATTTCTAGTTGGGAGGGTATTTTTCCCTTAACTTTTTGGTTTACACTTCCATATGTTTGTACTATCTATTGGTTCATTCATGCTTGGTTTACTTTATAGCAGTGTTACATCATTTACTCATTCCCTCTACAATTTTTCATTGAGATAGTTGTGTGTGTCCATATAGGTACTTAATAAAAGACCTCCCCGAGTGAGTTATTCGTTTGGTGCTTGTCACCAACCATGGCCTATGGAGGTGGGCTTGGGGTAGTTATGGCTCGAGCCTCATCTTGGATTATCCATAACAAGTGGGTTCTCAAAATCTTCATAAAATCGTTTAACAATTGTTGTTTTTATGGTTTCAAATCCAAAATCATGAATTAATTCTTCAATATGATCCTCTATCTCATGTTGAAAATTTTCATCAACATTAGATGTTGAATTTACTATTTTTTCACCATGTTAGATCCAACATGTATAATTATGGATAAAACCAAAAAAAATGAGATGATCCCTAATTTCATTGTAATTTAACTTTCTCATATTCAAACAATTCATGTGTGGATAGAAGATAAAATCTTTATTTTTTATATTTCATTTATAAAATTATAAGAAACCATCAAATCCTTTTTATATTCATCAGTGGTTATTCATAAATATATCCAATTATGATCCCTTAATTACCTAATATCACAATATAAAAGTTGAACATATTAAAACATATAAAAAATTAAAAATATAAATATACAAATAAATTTTAAAAATAAAAATATACAATCAAAAATTTCAATTATTGATAATTATTTGATCATAGAAAACAATTATATTTGATGATTAAAACATTTCATTGAAAAATTTAAATACAAGTGATTAAAAATATATAAAAATAGATAATTTAAACATGCATAAATTTTTGAACAAATAATTTGTATTTAAAAAATTTAATATTTTCTAAAAATTTACAATAACAAAAATTAATCAAAAGTCATTGTAATGAGAAAACAATTTATAAAGGAAAAATTGATGAAAAAATAATTTCAACCACAAAAAATAGTTATAACGATAAAAAAATTATAAATACAACAAATTATAAATACAAATAGTTCCATAAAAAAAAATATAGTGAAAAACAATTTATAATAATAAAAAATTTATAAAATAACAAAAAATTATAATTGATAATAAAATGAATACAAAAAATGAATAAATGAATAAAATTTATAATTAATAGTTAGTTAATTTATCTTTAATAATAAAATAAAAACATACAAAATTTGGTGGTCAATAATAAATAATAGATCCTAAATTCCAATCAACTCACTCAAAGTCAATAGAACCAAAGAAAATGCTACAATA
This sequence comes from Viscum album, assembly GCA_963277665.1. Taxonomy (NCBI): domain Eukaryota; kingdom Viridiplantae; phylum Streptophyta; class Magnoliopsida; order Santalales; family Viscaceae; genus Viscum; species Viscum album. The sequence goes on along the minus strand of OY728152.1, from coordinate 1,664,012,961 downwards.
TTGAATAAAAAATAGTGTAAAAAAATTAAAAAAAACCCAAAAAATCTTGAACTGTGGTTGCAGGTCAACCAAGATAGCTTAAGGATCATGAAACAATGATTAGGGATGGAATATTGGGGGAAAACATTGTGAAAAGGTTATGAAAATTTATCATAAATAAAACATTAAGAATCACTGAGAGTCATCAGGTGATGTCGATTCTGCCATCAGTTGATATGATGGTTTTTAATTGAAAACAAAAAAGGGTTTTAGGGTACCAGTGATTTTTTCAAAACACTTTTAATGTCATTTTTTTACAATACTGATGTTATAAGTTATTTTTAAATCCCTTTAACATTAGTTTTTTATAAAACCAATACTAAAAGTTATTCTTAATTACTGTTAATATTGATTTTAAAAAATAATGACATTAAAATTTACCCATGTCACTTTTAACATCAATTTATAAAAATCGATGTTAAAACATGGATGTTAAAGCCCCTATTTCTACAAGTGCCTTTATGTGATAGATATAAAATAAGATAACCATTAAAAAACCTAGGAAAATGGTTTTACCCAGACACAACTAAAGTATTTCACTACTGACCTTCACATTAGGAAGAAATTAACTTCACCCACTATTAAATCATCTTATTTTCTTGTGAGGTAGTAGTTCTAGGTAAAGGTAATGGGTCTTACCCTAGAAAAGTGAGGGTGTATTATGTAAGGATGATTAAAATTTAAAAAAAATATTAAACACCCTTATAAATAATAATGAAAATTCTATAATCACCCACCAGACATAGAAATAAGAAAAAGGAGGGTTTTAGAAAAAACCATTTTCTCATATTAGATATCTCTCAAACAATTCTCATCTCTTAGGATTTAAAACTAAAACTAATAATGAAAATACAAAATAGTAATGGTTGGGGAAGATACCTCTCAAACAGGATCTTAGCTACAGGTAGAAACTAATACACATCAAGGAAAACTAGTTTTGAAATGGTTACACCCTTGGTTAACCATAAACTATTTATAAAATCATATAAATATCATGTAATAAATTACTTTATAACTTTTCATTGTAATTCCAAGAAATTATAATGAAAACTAAATCCATTTATTTAATAAAATCCACACACATCACTTCATTTTAAACCAAAACTATAAGATTGGTTTCAAAATAAATATTTATTTTTAATATATTTTAACTACTTAAAAAACTTTCATATTTGAACAAATATATATTGTTTAAAACATTTAAGGTTCAATAATTATTTCTAGTGGGAATAAAATTTATAAAATAAAGACACACCATTTTTCCTTAAAATCACAAAATATTAAAAATACCATTTACCATTTTTGTAAGGGGAAATTTTCCATTTTCATTTATAGAAATCTTTACACACCCTACTCTTTGAAATTTAATTTAAATTGCATTATAAAATCATTATTTAGTTTTATAATAAAGGAGAAGAGGAATCAACCTATAGCACACTTTACTCCCATAGAATAACCAATAAAGACTAAGATATGCTTCAAGTATAATATATTCCTACAAAAAATGACTTAAACAAAACCCAAAGGAGTATAATATCATACTTAGTCCAAGACTTTCTGCATCACCCACTTATAAGTGGATATGTCATATCATCCACCATTCTCAATCCATTCTTATAGAAATCAATAAATTTATCTCATATCTCATAAAGAAAATATATCAACCCATTTCAGTTTTACAATTTAAAATCACAATAATAGCATGATAAAGTATAATAGGAATCAACCTATATCACACTTTACTCCCAAAGAATAACCACTGGAGACTAAGAGATGCTTCTAATCTAATATATTCGTACCAAAAATTCCTTAAACAAGGAGTATATTATCATACTTAGTTCAAGACTTTTTTCATCACCCACTTATAAGTGTATATGTCATAAAATCCATCATTCTAAAACATTCCTAAGGCAATCAACAAGGTTATCTCATATCTCATAAATTAAATCTATCAACCAATTTCAGGTTTACAATTTAAAATCACAACCAGAGCATGATACATTAGGATATAGGGTGTTATAATCATAAAACCAACCATAATGAATATCATTAATCAACAACATAGATTCCCTTATAGCATGAATACTTTATGTAATCATGAAATATAAAAAAATAGTTGGATTTAAAATAAATATTATTTAGAAAACAAGTATCCAGTAACTAGAAATAATATAGTAGAGGTTATCAAACATGAAATCAATAATTGGCCCCCATAAATTTCATCCACCTCAATCCAGCCATTATTCTCAGCACATTTCCATGCTAATTACACCTCTCCACCATCAACCACAACCAATATTTCTAAGTATATCCATAAAAATTTTACTGTGTTTAATTTCATAAAGCATTACCTTGGGATGATAAATCAACCACAAATCAAGATCAAGCTTGTTAATAAAATAATTCATTAACATAAAATTTCAATATTCAACAAACTTATAAAAAATAAACATTTCAAGGAAATTGTGCATGGAATATTCATTTACCAATTCTTTTATAATTTATCACACCTTTAATAGTATACATATTTCACCATATCAATTTATTCATTAACATTTTTCAATATTTTTATTTTCTATTTAATTATCACATGTTTATTTTCTTGCTTCACACTTAATCAAACATAGATTAATGAATCGAATACAAATTAAAATCCAATATAATATAATCATATAGTGAATTTAAATCATGTTGTAACTTTTGGAACTTGTCATGCTCATCATGATATTATAATAATAATTATGTTACATAATTTAGAATTATTCCATAAAAAATCTTTAATAGTGTATAGTAATCTTATAAATGTTTTCATAAATAATAAATATTAGTGTAGCATATCACTTATAAATTTAAAATGTGAAACATTATTTCCTTTTTAAGTACTACATGGAACTAGAATACATCACTAAATTTCATGAAACTGCTGCATGCTTATAAGAAAATATACTTTTACTATAACTTGAATTCAATAACAAAAAATTTTCCAGATTATTAATCTATCTTTCACATGATATAACATTTAATTTTATGAATTTATGGAATTCCAATAATATATTATTTTAATTTAAACTATGCATCACTATCCCCCTCTAAGAGAAATATATGCACTAAACAAGCTTCACAACATTTTATTCATTCCAAGTAATAAAATTTAAAAAAAATAGCATGATAATTAATTAAATAAACTCATTAATATATCTTGTATTCCTTTCCAAATACTTAAATTTTTAATTAAACTCGTCACATTCAATGAAATTTCATTTTAAGAAATAATAGGTTTTTTATAACATGTAGTTAAAACTTTTCTCTTCTAAAATATTTAAAATTATCTTTGGTTTATTAAAGTATTCTTAAATAAGGAAGACATCAAAAAAATTACATCAAAAAAAGAATAATAATTTAAACATGATTTATTATTCTTAGAAATGCATAATAATTTAGTTTAAAATTAATAGTTAAAAATTATAACATGTTGATAGATTTTATATTCACATGTAAGAAAACATGAAATATAAAACTTCTAAATATGTTTTTATAATAAAAAATCATACTATCACAAAACATCAAGAATTTAAAAAATCTCTTTTAAATTTGAACATTATATTTCAAATTTATTAATTAAAATGCATAAATTATTTCAGAATTAAATTTATCTTGAAATATTAGGAAATTAAGATTAACACCTCTTCATTCCATGAGTTTTAGATAGATTTTCACTAGAATGAATGAATTTAATATAATATGAATATAGAAAAAAATTATTAAGTATGAAATAATTTAATATAGGTTTTCATAATAAACATGAAATCATAATCACAAATAAAGATTTTAATTAAGATGCATCCTATGGAAATGATTCATGCAACGTCCAAAAATTTTCTACCCTACAATTAGTTCATTCTCACCTATAAAATATTAGTTAGCTATCAATTTTCTTGTGTTGGATCATAGGGGACCATGATACCTAAATCCTAGTTAGTCTCCATAAAATTAAGTTTATTTCATAGTACACAAGGGGACTTAAATATCGGTGAACTAGCCAGCCCCCCACCTTACTAGTTAGGTTAAGTTACAATATTATCCTACCAAAACTAATAAAGAATCACTTATTCCTAACTAGAAACTATATTTTATCACTCAACCAAAACCTTTGTTTCCACTTTACCATGACCTCCCCCTACTAAAACCCATCACAAGTTGGTATAGGATATTTAAGTAACCCCAGAGGGAAACATTCAATAGGAACTATGTTGAAGACTAGAACCTCGGGGATCTGTCACAAGAATATGTGGAATTGCCCTTTTAATTCCCATTAGAAATGAATAAATCCACCAATGAACACCCAAGTATTTTCATAAAAGATATATTGATTCTCATAACCCAATGTCATCCACATGTCATAAATCATTAAATTAAAAATAAATAAATATAGGTATGATATAAAAACTCTAAAAATATCTTATAACTCTAACAAAGCTACCTGTACAGTAGCTCCAATTTCTCTTGGACTAACCTACATAATACTTAGAAAACTATGATGGTGTGAGAATCTGATAACACTATGTTGGTTCATATTTATAATAAATTATATATATATATATAATAAACATAATATTAGGATAGATATGTGTGAAAAAAATTAAGATAAGATTATGGGTAAATCTAACAAGCAAAGTAATACTCATATATTGTTTATTCTTAACTGCATCACCTATATATTTCTAATCAAATCATATCAATGGATTATCACAATTGATCGTAAGTAATACCGACTACCAAGGATTTATAACAATAAAAAAGGAATATAGAATATAACAATGAACTAAAAAACTATATCGTGAATATTTCCATAATATCACAACCATGAAATTACTCAGACTATTAGGAGAACCCAACTCTCAACCTGTGTAAATTATCTTATCATCACATACCTACATCCCCTGAAACCATATAATTAAATCCTTGCACCCCATGAAACCTTATCATAATATAAATTCTCCCAATTTATCTATAACATTACATATCACACTCTATATAGCCATATCATTACATCCCTACACCCTATACAACTATATCATTACATACCTACACTCTAAAAAACCATATCATCACATACTAGCACCTCATGTACCAATATCAACACATTATCACACCACATTTATCCATATAATTAGTCCAATACATCATTTATATGAATTTTTCAAAACCTCAAGCCATTAAAACCGAGTACGTGACATAAACCTTCAAGTTTTCATAGCTAGAGAATATATTTTTATGTTAACCTTAATCCATTACATCAATAATAAATGTTTTTTTCATAACCTTAATCCATTATAACCCACATATGTAAATATATACTAATAAAACTATGATCCATTACTTCCCAAATAATACAAACAAAACAATCAATCAAGAGGGTATACAGAAAATATTACAAGCAATTAATTTAGTAAAATTAACACATACTATCAATTATATAAAAAAATTATACACCTGTTGACACTACTTGAGAAAGTAACCAAAAATACTATGAAGAAAACTCTGGTTATTTAAGATCCCAAATCAAGGTTTGAATATTACAAAGGAAAATCAAAATATCCCCCAAAGAGCTTCGTGATGGACTAGCTTCACTATCCTACGCGACGGAGCTGCATGACTGTCCTATGTGACGGAGCTGTGTGACTGAACTCTGTGAAGGGGCTCTACACCCGAAGATGTTTTGTGCACCTACATAGAATACCTACATGGTAGAGCTGCACAAAGGACCTGCCTGGACAACATCTCTTTGACTAGGCCCCATCTGTGCCTATAAATAGAGCCCTTGGGCTCCCTATTTGAAGACTGAAAAAAAGTGAAAGACTCTCTGAAGATCCCATTGCATAGCTCTTTTTCCTAAATCCATAAAATTGTCTCAGGTAGCTCTCTAAACCACAATAAAAGAAATAAATAAATGAGATAAGCATGTTTTGAAGGTCTTCACATTCTTCAATCATCATTTATACCTGCACGGTATACCTACGTGCCATACCTGTGCGCCATACCTTTGTGGTAGACCTGCGTGCCATACCTGCGTGGTATACCTGCACGGTACAGCAACACGGGGTACCTATGTGGTATACCTACATTAGGGATCTATGCAACCAACTCAAGTACCATTTTTAAAATCCATTCATGGCAGGGTATCTTTTTCCTTGGTTCTCTTATCTGAAATGGACTAAGTTGAAGCCTCCATTGAAACATCCTGACTTATCAAACCTTTGGGAAGGGCACATCAACGTGTCTCCTTTTTGGGTTTGTATATCCACATTTAGAGGTTTCCCACATTCTTTTTACAATGAGGTTAGGATTCATGGGATGTTTTTTGGTTTGTATATCCGCAGTCACATGGACCTTTTTATCAGAAAAAATGTTAGGAAGTTCCCGGTTTGGAGGAGGGTTGGGTCTTGGACTCTCCTTTTATAGAGAGGTGACCCAGAACCTTAGGTCTCTAGTAGGGAAGGTACAATTTACACTTACTTTTCTGCACAAGAAAAGGAGAAGTCTCCCTTTCCAACCAGAACTAATTTTAGGGCATCCATCCTGGTATAATCCCCTCACCTTAATCTTGTCCTCTTTACATTGGACCCTTGTCTAATGTAAATAGAATAGAGGGAAGGCTTGTCACCTCGCCCTCTTCCACGGTCGACGTGCCTTCTTCCATCAGCAGAGGATGAAAAGTTTTAAGTTTCATTGTTGAATCTTTCACATTCTCTTGTTTATCACACCGAGCATGACTCATGTGGTCTTAGAGATACGTGATGGTTACAACATATGAACAAACACTCATTGTAAGGAACTATGATAACTCTGACTCTTGTTCAAACCAGGATACATAGGAATCTCTTTCAGGGCCCGAGATCACTGGATATCCTCCTCAGAAATCCAACCCTAATTACCCCAATTTTGGCATCCTTATTAGGAAATAAGCCCCAAATTCAATCCCCAAATAATCAAGTAATCCTTTTAAGGAAGTAATCCCAAACTCATCTCTCTCAGAGAACTATACTCTCCTATGAGATTTATCAAACTATGTGGGATTTTATTATCATTAATATGGGATACGTATGAGGCCTCCTTAAGGTTCAAACCCAACACTTCAAATCAACCGTGTTCTCCTTGGTCCATATTCCCAATAGGGTCTTATCCTACTTGGAAAAATATATCCTTTCCAAAGTTTCTTGGGCTACTTCAGCATAATTCCCACACTAAGTTTTGACTAAGCATCTTTCACTTAGATGTCTTTATCACATGACCTTAAAAGGTATGATGTGTCCAATTAAGCAACACTGAACTATGAGGGTTCTGATTCCTTTCCCAAGGATACGTAGGTAGCCCATTTTACGGGCATGATCCCAAGATCAAAAAAAACCTTCTTCTCCCTGGATGACAATAAATTCCAAAGTGCCCCACTGAGTGGCTTAAAAACTAGTATCATCACAGTGATGATTAAAAGAATCTCTAATCGGTATATTAGAGTATAACATTGATGGAAAACCTCAAATACATATAGATGTTTCCATTGATGAAGAACCTTGAATGCATACTGGTGATTCTAAATTTTACACATGTTAATATGTTATTGTAAATTCCAAGGGATACTTATGATATACTTGGTGAATTAATAAGGATTCATGAAAATATCTTAAATTTTCAAAGAGGGTCCTGGAGTAGATAATAATTCCCCCCCCCCAAAGTGTGATGAGTCTAACATCCCATCCTCTCGACCAATGCATGTTCTTAAGTATCATAAAGTTCAAACTTAACGAATGTCTAACTTTGGAAAGCATATCCCCTTTGGATAAAGAAATGTTGAGAGTTTCCAGTTTCATAAATAAATCCAATAGAAACCACCTAGAAATAGTGATTCTTAAAACTAGAACACATGTTTCAAGGAACTACAAAACAAAAATGGTGAACCCAACGTGAATCCTTAACCAAGTTAATAATGTTACCCACCTATTAGGCACCGATTAATTGATAAAGGAATGCCAAAAAAAGGAATTAATCATGAATTTATCCATCTAAAAAGATTTTTTTAATAGATCTTGTTGTTGTAACCCGTTTTCCATAGATCTCCCTCCAATCCAAAGAATGCCTTTCTCCAAGACAACATTTGTGAACTTCCCACCACTGCTCAAGATGGATATTCATCCATGGGAAGGACGTCATCACCAACCCAGTGTCTTCAATGCTGGGTCTCTAATGTGCTGGTGAAGGAATATCACCAGCACGGTACAGTCCCAACTTTGGAGGCTACTCAACAGGACCTCCAGGTCAACAACAATCCTCGATCATCTGGCCAATAACAACCAATGATCAAGAAAAAAATGGTTCCAACCACTATATCTAACTGTTTTAGGTCTTTATCCCCAGAACACAACAATAAATCCCTCCCATACTACAATTATGTGGATCAATAGGTCACTCGAGGCCTTGATTCCAGAATGCAAGAGTCTTTCTTGAGGAACCCCATCAGTAATTGTAGCCAGCAGAATCATGCGGTAGTGAACCCCCAACATGATGGGGGTGTTTCCTCTGGACGTTCGGCCCAGGTTTCTCAAACTTGGGCACACAAGAAGAACTGCCTAAGATAACTTCTGGTCAATAGGGAGCAGGTTCTCACCTCTGACTCTTTCGGAGAAGTCCATTGACCTAACTTGATGGTAATCAACGAGCGGGCACATACACCCGTCTGTCCTAATTTTGTTTCTTAGCAGTCTCGGCTGACAGAAACCCAAAAATCCCACCAGATAAACCCTGTGGAGTATTGTGAACAAGCACATACACCTACTTACAAGTTATTATCCAGTCAGTAGACTCATCTGACGTCATTTAAAGAGGCCCTCCAATCTAATATGGTGGCAACTGGTAAATAGGAACATACACATGTTTAAAATCACCAATTCTGTCTGCAGTCTTTTCTTTCATTACTGAAGGAAGTCTGTTAACCATACTTGATGGAAAATAGCCAAAAGGCACATACACCTACCAATGTTCATCAAGCCTGCCAACATTCTCATTTGGTATCACCTGGAGAAGTTATTCGGAAAGCTTCGATGAAAAATTTGGGGCAGACCCAACTCTCTACCCCCATCCGTGAGAACTATCAATATCCATTAATAGTAAAAGGAGTCCAATAGAAGGCACATACACCTAATCCAGATACATAATGGACGTATATTCCTATTCTGGCCGCTGAAGTCACCAAACACATCTTATCAATGGTGAAAGGGTAGACGCATATCCTTGCCCATATTCTGGAAGCATGCCAGTATATTTTAACAACTACTTCAGCAGTATCAGAGGAACAGACATATAAATCTATCCCCACACATGGGATGACACAACGGCATGCAATCCCAGAGCAGATACACACCTCTAATCCAGTCCATGAGGTTCATGGGGCATATTCCCCCATATCATATGGACAATAGGATAGGTAACATACACCATTTATAATTGGAGATAATCGGTCTGTTCCAGTAACTACTCCAAGGTACGCACATACACCTGCCCATTATAACCACTTCTCTAAGAAGGTGGCCCCAACAAAGTAAAATAGAACATCCAAAAATAAGTCTTTCCAAACACCATTGAAAATCAAGAGTCAAGCTGTGATTTAGCTCCTCTTAATGATGGAGTTCTTGAATCCCTCATACATTTATCTATTTCTTCTCAAGATACTACCATCTCATTAGTAAATTTTGGGAGTGGTAGTAACAATTCTGAAGTTCCTCATCAGACACTTCATCATGAAGTCTTTCTTCATGGAAATTCGGTCAATCTAGAGTGTCTATATCCATATGAGAGCCACGGAAACCCTCCACTTGGCCAGAAGACCAAGGAGCAAGAATATTTATCCCTTTATATAATCCACCATGTTGATCCTCCCCATGATGGAATTCGCTGCGAAAGTCCTCTTCACCGTAGTATTCTGAATTGTCAAAAAGATTCCATAATTGACAATGTAACGACAAGAAATCCCTCCTATCTCAAGGAACTTGCAAACACAAATCCAGTCATGTCAGATGCCTTGTCATTGAAGGGTGAAACACTTTCTCAACCAGAAGAAATCTTAAGGGAATAGTCATTATCCGAACCTCCTTTAAGTCATTTATCTTCTAATACAGAGCATCCACTCTAGTCAGATCAAGTGGAGAAACCTCTTGAGAAAGATGATGAATATGTGTTAAACATAAGGAAACAATTAGATAAAGGAGAAATACCAGTCATGTTCTGGCCTTGGGCAAATTCTCAGTTTGATATTCCATAATTGATGATAGAAGATTGCATTCATTCCATTCGTCTCAACTTATGGAAAAATATTCGTCATTTAAAAACTATAGTCTTACCATATGATGAATATAAAAATCATGTAAAGGTAATAAAAGGGTTACAGTTCCAAATTGACTTGGAATCTCTTTCAGTTTCCCAACATCCAAGGGTTGAAAAACAATATAGAACCCTTCAGCGTGCATGTCTCAATGCTCTAAAGAGGCTACTCTAATTAATTTCTGATTCCCCATCTAGTGTTCGAATTAGAGGATGGGGTGCATATGGAGCATTGCATTTCACTGCACTCCAAAATCAGCAAAGTCTGTCAAAAGTGGTCTCATGCAATGTTATGGCCCACGGCTGGCCCCAATCAATAGGTTTTGTATGTAATCAAATGTATGCTCAAGAACATGCCTCAACTAGTTCTCATCAGAATCAGACCCAAAGAAAAGAGGTTGTTGAGCTACTTTTACATCAAGCCTATGAGAATCTTGAGCAGGTATCCCGCTTAGAGGATGTCAGGCATCAGAGGATGAAAATGTCTGAAATAGCACATCAATCTTCTGAAACAGATGATTTAAGTGATTGTCGAATGATGCACACTGCTAATGTCCAAACCAATATCCACAATATCAGAAGAACTGTTGCAAGAATTTTAGCTGTAGTAGTTCAAGAATAATCCCAGCTTTCTAGGATGGGGGATCATTTTATTCAACTTTCAAATTCATTAAACAATGTTCAAAGATTTGAAGAAGAAGATAAGGATCAACCCCATCCTACAAGGCTTGGGGCTTTTTCACATCTATAATCCCCTCCTCAACGGAAGTCAGTTTTCTCCCGATTAGGGAATAATACACAAGGAAAGTGTACAACTGAACTATCCAATGATTACCTTCATGTTACTGTCCACCAAAAAGTTCTAGGTAATTCTTCATATATGAGAATGGAATCTCGTGAAAAACACAAAGGGAGATGATCTAGCAGAAACTCTGACAGAATGCCATCAATGCATTATGCGTCATTAAATGTTATTAACACCATTGTAGAAGATCCTCTAGAAAATAAGTCCAGTTTAGGGGAATAAAAAGATGAATCTCTTCTCCATAATATGGAACACACTGAGGCAAATGAAGAAGGTGTGCATACCTGAAATCATAGGCTTACCTAGAATTTAGGTATGCTTTCAAATAACCAACTCCCTCCTCTCTGAAAGGCATCTAACAAGGTAAAAGGAAAAAAGACATATTGCATATTAATTTTCCACTGGAGAAGGTCAATCTCTTTCACTTGAAGAGATATTTTCATAGTAAGAAGAGGAAATGAAGGAGTTGAAAAGACTCAATAAAGAGTTACTTCGAAACAACATTTATGCTAGACATACTCCCCAGGAAAGCCCTAAACTTGAAAATCCTATAGGATCTCCTCATCAAAGGGGGTTTGTAGTAACTATAGATGCGGATAATGAATTCACTCAATTAGGTAAAAAATCAAGGTAGGATAATATACATTTTAATAGACCTATTCCCTAGGGTTATCCGAGGAAGATATTAGCACCACCATCAATGGTCTTACCGGTTGTTTCACTAGCTCAAGCTTCAGTTGCTATACCTGCATAGAATCCAGCTCATCAGGATATTCCCCAAATGCTTATGAACACAATTGAGGCATTAACGACTCGATAGGGAGATATAGAGGAATGACTTGAACCAATTCAGTAGGAAAAGCGAGCTTACCCTGAATGGGTGGATGCAATTCCTCCCCCACCAAATTTTGTGAATACCACATTCCCGATCATTAATGGTTCGAGAGATCCGGAACAACACTTAACACTTTTTTTTCTCGTTGTGATCATATAATGGAAACTTCTCAACAACAAGAAGTAGTTAAGCTTAGGTGTTTTTTCCATTCATTACAAAGACCAGCTTTTGTCTGGTATAAAAGTCTGCAATCTCAATCAATTACTGGGTGGGAAGATCTCTGTCAGAAATTTCTTCTTCAATTTATCTCAACACTACCAAAGATGACAGTTTTTTATCTTACCAATTGTAAACAAAGGGATAATGAAAGAGTTTTTTATTTAATTGCTGAAGGGATTAACATATTCCTTAATTTTATCACTCCCTCAAGAATATTTGATACCAATCTGTGTGGAAAATCTACATGATGAATTATGCACACCATTGATCCCTGTGAAATATACAGGAGTGTTTTGAGACCTTACTTCAATCGCTCAGCAAATAGAAGACTCTATTATAGAAACTAAGGCTAAACCTCATGTAATTCCATCAGTTCCAAGAAATATAATAGGAAAGGTAGAAGCTTCTACAATCACACTCAAACAGGAACTTGTACCTACTTCTACTTCAATACCTTCATCATATCGAAGGGCTCCGCTTCCTGAGCATCAATAGGACTGACCACCTCGTCAAGATGATATAAGAGATCAAAGGTGGAAATATTTTGAGGAATTAAAGAATAAAGTTTATTATTTCAGGAATGAGAATGTCTCTAGCTACTTCATCCCAACCTTAGAAAACAATTTGGTTCAGTTGCTAAGGCCGAAGAAGTCAAATAAAGATGGAGATGAAGATCGTTCAAATTATTGTCCCATTCATCAGATGTTGGGACACCCCATTCAGGAGTGCATTGTTTTCAATGACCTTCTGAAAAAGATGGTAGATTTTGGACAAGTAAAATTAAAAGGTTCATTAGCTCAAGTAGCATGTGTTGCTGATACCAATCCAGAGGAAGAGGGAGAATGAAAAGAGGTTAAAAGTAAACGTGTGAAAAAATATAATGATTAGATGACCAGGAAAATGATAACCAGACTCATGCTATTTTACGAACATAGTTGAAACAACCAATTGTGTCTTCTAACACTCCGTCCATAGAAAAACCATCTTCATCAAAAGTTCATTACTCAAATAAGAAAAGTGATGATAAAGACAAAGAGTAGTTAGAAGAAGACGAGCTTGTGTCAAGGCCAAAGTTGTTCTTAACCAAGGAAGATTTTATGTCATCTGTTTCAAAATCACAGGCACCGCCCCGCCAAATGGTACAACCAGAACTAACCTATCAAGAAGAATTTTTTTCAGATGAAGAATTAATCTTTTGTTTTTTTAATGTTATTCATTTAATGGATCCTTATACCAATGGTGATTCTAATGTAGTGATCCAGAATTCATTGTGCCTAATTGGGGAATGAGAGGAAGGGTCCAAGGTCAAGGATACAGGGGAAGACATGGTAATTCCAGAAACCACCATTTTAATTCTACACCTTCTCAAAATATATATGTGGAAGAAACTCGTGGAAGATCCCTTCAACGGGCTCAACAGGAATAAGGATTTTCTTCTATGAAAGAAAAGCTTGGTTATGACACAATTATTTTGGAGGACCAATTAGAAGTAATGCCATATTTTTCTCAGCAAGTGAATAGACCTAGTCAGTCTAATCTTCCAAAGTCAAGAATATCCCCCACTTCTGTTTCAACACAGAATACGACTACCTCAGATGCATCAACTTCTAAAGCACATGCAAAATAGCATCTCCATGCTGGGAAATGCAGACCTTTGGACCAAAAGTATGACGTCTTGAAACAATTGTCCCAAGTACTGACCAATTTTTCCATTTTTGATGCTTTGAATCTATCAAAACATCTTTGAGAGGTGCTCATTGGGGATTTTCCAAGTCCTCAAGAGATTAAAACCGAAGTTGTTTCTGCTGAGGTTTATCGTATAGAGAATGATCTTGCATAATGTCATAAAGTCATATCTTTTATAGATGAAGATGAAGACTATGTGGTACATGGGAATATCAGACCTTTGTATCTGTCTGGAAAGGTCAATGACATAGATATTCGACGAGCCTTCATTGGTAATGGCTTTGGGGTCAACCTCATTCCCATTCGTACACTTCATCAATTGGGCCTGACTGAATCTGACTTATCTCCTTCAACATTAATAATGCAAGGATATGAAAAGAATGAACAAGAACCACTAGGTGAACTTACACTTAGAACTCATTTTGGAGATCTTGTGTCTAATTTATATTTCAAGGTTCTTCATCAGGACACATCCTTCAATATTATACTTGGAAGGCCTTGGTTGCATTAACATGCCTCCATACCTTCGTCATACCTTCAATGTCTGAAATATTGTTTCAATGGTCAAATTGGGACATTGTATGGTGATAAGGATCCATTCAAAACATGTGAATCGCAATAAATTGAGGCAGAGTTTTATCACACAAAAGGAACGAAGTCCATGATGAAGGAAATAACCAAAGTTAATGCTCCAAATGGACTGCAAAAGATTCTAGAAAATCCATTCATGCATTTGATTATAGATTATGTGATACCCATCAATCAAATTGAAAGGGTAAAACCAAATCCATGCACTTATCCAATAATTTCCATAATGTCAATTGCGGAAATTGTGCCATACAACAAGGGATAAATTATTGATACACCAAGAAATGATGAAATCTTGAATGGAGATGTTTTCATTTCATCTATTGAACAACAAAAAGCCTCTACTTCATCAATCAGATGATAAGAAATTGTAGAAATGCTAGGGGAAGACAAAGATGTTAATTCTCAATCCATCATTCCCTCTTTACTACCACAGGAAGACCATTCATCATCAGTAGGTTCAGATATGGTGGCCTCTTCTTTGAAATGTTCAAATACTGATTCATACCCTAACTTTGGGAGTTTTTCCTTGTCATCTACCCTGAAAATGGAAACAGAAGAAGTAACACATAATGAAGAAGAAAAGGAAGATCTTGGGGATAATCCTCCAACAATTTAAGAAGGTGTATCTACTACCGTGGATGAACTCAGAGAAATAAATCTAGGTACAGAAGAAGATCCACGCCCCACTCCAATTAGTGTAGCCATGACCTCTGAAGAGAAAGAGGTGTATACATCCTTTATAAAGAAACATTGAGATATATTTTCTTGGATTTATATAGAAATTCTAGGTCTTAATCCTGATGTAGCCACCCATCATTTGAGTCTTCCAGAAGAACATCATGGATTTAAGCAAGAAGTGAGAAGGACACACCCAACTCAAGCCTCTAAAATTGAATCCAAAGTTGATAAGATTATAAATTATAATTTCATCAGGGAATTATAGTATCCCAAATGGCTAGACAATATTGTCCCAGTGAAAAATAATGATGGGAAAATTAGATTATACATTGATTTCAGAGATCTTAACTGGAATTGTCCTAAAGAGGATTTTCCAATCCTGATTACATAACTTCGAATTGATGCAACAGCTATCTATGAAGCTCTTTCCTTTATGGATGGATACACTGAGTATAATCAAATCTTATTGGCCCTAGAGGATGAACAATCTACAGCCTATAGATCCCCTCAAAGTTTGTTTTATTATCAGGTAATGCCCTTTGTCTTAAAGAATGCAGGCGCAACATACCAATGTTCCATGCACCATATCCTCAAACCCTTATTAGGGAAATTTGTTGAATGTTATGTGGATGATTTGGTAGTCAAATCCAGACAATGTTCCAATCATTTGGATGATTTGGAAACTATATTCAATAATCTTCAGCAACACAGTTTGAATATTAACCCCTTGAAATGTGCTTTCGGGGTAACCTTAGAAAAATTCCTTGGCTTTATTGTACACCATCATGGTATTGAAGTTGATCCTGAGAAAACAAAATCAATCCTCGGTATGTAACCTCCTTGAAATTTAAAATAATTAAGAGGACTCCAATGACACTTGGCCTATATTCAGTGCTTTATCACCAATTTGGCAGGCAACTGTTTACCCTTCACCAGATTAATAAAGAAGGGAGTCACTTTCAAATGGACTGAATATTTCCAAGAAGCATTTAATACCCTCAAGAAATATCTCTTGAGTCTATTAGTATTGATGTCACATATTGAAGTAGGACCACTTATTCTCTATGTGATAGCTTTAGAGTGATCATTAGGTTCCTTCCTCTCCCAAAAGAATGATACTGGGATTGAAAACATCCTTTCTTATCTTAGTCAAACTATTCTTGATGCGGAAACTTGGTATTCAAGTATTAATAATTGTTTCCTAGAATTAATATTTTAAGCTCAAAAATTGATACACTGCCTACAACATCATGACGTCCAACTAGTGTCTCGTAATAATCCACTCATATTTATCCTTAGTCTCCCTATGCTTACAGGACATCTGGAATGGTGGGTGGTTATTTTACAATAGTTTGATATCCAGTTTGTGCCTCAAAAGGCAATAAAAGTCCAAGATCTGGATGATTTCCTTTCTGAGCATCCATCTATAGAAGATACATTGTTTAATACTTAACTTCCTGATGAAGAGTTCTTCTCTATTCAAAATAATTCCCAGACATGGGAAATATATTTTGATGGTGCTTCCATAAGTTCGACAGGGAAGAGACTGGAAAACCCTAAACTCAACAAGGTTGGATTAGGAATTGTCCTTATTTCCCGGGAAAAGACAATATTTCCTTATTCTTTCCTATTATCGGAAGGTGGTACCAACAATAAAGCAGAATATCAAGCTCTCATCACAGGTTTCAAATTGGCACTTCAAGTGAAAATGAATCATTTAAGGGTAAAAGGTTATTCAGAATTGGTAATTAAAAAAATCAATGGGGAATAATCTATTAGAAAAGAAGTGTTAATCCTTTTGTGTAATTATGTCAAATAGTTGATGGATAAATTTCCCTCAGATCCAACATTTTCTTATGTCCCGTGATCACAAAATTCCCAAGCAGATGCGCTGGATAATGTAGCTACAGCCATGGCAGATCCAAATCGGGATGAGACAGTTATCAGCAAAACCCATCGCCATGTGGTTTCACCTTTTTTCAAACCAAAAGGGAGGAAATGAATGAAATTATCCCTATTTCTAAACCGTATAGTCATACCATGGGATGGAGAACATCCATCATGGAATATCTTTAAAATGGGATAATTCTACCAAATAGAGATGAGAAGGAGAAGATCTGACGACGAGAGGCCAAATTTACTCTTTATGATTGTCTAGACCACCAAAAGATTCTTTTCAAGCGAGGATTTGATGGAATTATCTTTAGATGTATTGATGGATAAGAGACTATAGCTGTCATGAAAGAAGTACATTCAGGATCTTGTGGTGCCCATCAATCTGGGCACAGAATCTCAGATCAGATATGAAGGCTTGGATACTTTTGGACTTCAATGACACAAGATTGAACAGATTTTACTCAAAAATGTCATCCATGTCAAGTGCATGTCAACTTCATTCATCAACCCACATAGTTTCTATATACAGCTAAATACTCCTGGTCATTTTCCACATGGGTAATGGATGTAGTAGGTCCTTATCCTCCAGCCATGGCTAAGTAGTTCAAGTATATTCTCACTGCTACTGACTTCTTCTCTAAATGGGATAAAGCAATACCTCTCAAGGAATTCGGATCCCAAAGCATTGTTATATTTTTCAAAACTAATATCATCGAAATATTTGGAATCCCTCATACTATTTTAATGGACAACGGCACCAATTTTTGTTCTGTTGAAGTAAAAAAGTTGTATCAAGAACATAATATCAAGTCCAACCACTCATCTCGCTATCATGAACTGGCCAATGGACAGATAAAGGCATTCAATAAGACTCTATCAAATATACTCCAGAAGATGGTTGATAAAGATAAGAATTCATGGCCTGATAAACATTTGAATGCTTTGTGGGATTATCAGAGAACTACCTATACTGCTACCCAAGAAACTCCTTATTCATTGGTATATAGAACTAAAGCAGTTTTTCCAATTGATATACACTTACCTTCACTTAGAGTTGCAATATGTGATCAATTTTCTACAGATGAGAGGCCTCAGAAACGATTTAATGAGTTGGAAAGATTAGACGAGAAAATATTGCATACTTTGCATCATTTATAAGTCTATCATAACAGAATAGTGTGAGCTTTTAATAAGAAAGTTTACCTTCATTCATTCCTTCAAGTATAATTGGTATTGGTCCTTAAGACACAAATGATACCAAGAAAGAAACCATCAAAACTTGAACCAAAATGGGAAGGACCTTATTCCATACATAAGATCTATTCAAATGGAGCCTATGCTTTAATCTCAATGGATGGAGAGCTCATTACAAATCCAACCAATGTGATATTCTTGAAGAAATACTTTGAGTAATTATACATCCCTATGTCCTTGTTGTAATACTTAAAATTGCACAGCCCCCATGTCCTAGTTGCAAGACATTAAACTACATAACAACCATATGCATCCATGCTGCATGATGTTAAAGTGTGTAGCATCTTCGTCCATGTCACAAGACATTAAACTGCATGACATCATTTGTAAAACTAACATTTTCTCTATAAGATATTAGAAGTTTCCACAAGCAAATACCATTGACATCATCACTACTGCTTAGTAGTACATGAGTCCCTCTCTTTCCTATGTCGGAGTCAGATCTGCATAGAGACCATGTTTCAAGAACTATGTATCGATTGATTCTCGTTTTCAATGAGATACGTAGAGACACCTAAATCTCCAATTTTGGGCCTAGCCACAATCACAAAATATTTTTATTTTATTGTCTCCTCCTGTGTATGAATCAGATTTGTATAGAGTATTTCATTAAGATATATGATTTCATCCTTATACCATTTTATTTCTTAAAGATTTACCATTATCCTAGAATGTGTTAAATTCCCCCATTCTTCATGTCAAACTTAGTGTGAGGAATGATAGTTTAAAGAACTATGTACGGCTTGATTCTCATTTATTTTGATATACATAGAGACGCCTAGATCTCCAATATTGGTCCTAGCCGTGATAAAAAAACCCTTTATTTCTTGTATAAGAATCAAATCTGCATAGGAAATGTTTTAAAAATTATGTATGACTTTATCCTTTCCCTAGAAGGACATATAGTGACACTTGGGTGTTATCCCTTAACCTTGTTACAATATGTCTTTTCCTTTCACATCGGTTCATCTTCATCCTTACCACATGATGTTAAACTGTATGGAAATCTAATACCCCTATTCTTCATTTGAATCACCTTTTCATTATAAAATAAACCCTTACTCCTCCATGTTTCTCACACCGACAATAGATCACATGAGCTTAGGAATTGGGTAAATGGCTTATTTATATAAGGTGTTTTAATTTCTTATGGGGTTAATAATGTCCTCACTGCATGACTTAAAACTGCACAGTATAATGTCCTCACTGCATGACTTAAAACTGCATAGTATAATGTCCTCACTACATGACTTAAAAATGCATAGTACAATGTCATCATTGCATAAATTAAAACTACACATCACCATATTCATTCAAAGGAAACAAAGAAAGTCTCTATTTTAGAGTCAGATCTATGTAAAGTACATCAAACTCATGGTCAATGTTGATTCAAATATTTCTCATATGCATTGGGAATAACCCCCTTCAATATTTCACACACTTAATATTGAATATTTTTAGATTTTCATAATCTTTCTTAGAGTTTCTGGTGAAATTATTTCTAATACCTGAGAGCTCTTTTTCCTAACTTGCAGCATGTTCCCTTAGGTGGATTTGCATAAGTTCCCTACATAACAGGCTTGTCAACTAAAGGATGTCACTATTTGTCTATGTAGCATGTTCCCTAGTTGGACCTTCATAATACATCCCCCATAACGGGTTTTTCAAATAATGGTGACTTTGTTGTTGGTTATAGTATCTTTGTCCCCTTTAATCTTTGGTGAAAATATACAAGAATCTGTATTTTAAAATAGTCATTCATGTATATTTTTTCCATTATCTTTCTCAAAATTTGAAAATCTTTAAGACCATGGTTTACACATTTCCTTCACCATGTGTTCGATGCACTATGAAATAACCTTGAAATCACTTGGCCACATGTTATATGTTGTTTCCATTTTTTGTCCTAGTTGTATGACATAAAACTAGAGACACCATATTTTTATGTTTGGGTTAGATCTTAGTAAAAGTCATATTCCTCCGATTCTTTGGATATCTTGATTGGAAATACCCATTCCATACTCAGGTACCTTTCTCCATAAACCAAACTCTATTCTTCGAAAAATATGAATTTCCATAAACTTTCTTTGACTTTTAGCAATAAAACTCCAAACTTCTGAGAGCTATTTTGTCTGACTATACAGCATGTGACCTTAGGTTGCCTTGCATAAGTTTCCTATATAACAGGCCTATCAGTCAAAAGATTCCACTATTTGTATATGTAGCATATGCTCCAATTTCCCTGCATAATATAGCCCCCATAATGGATTTGTCAAGTAATGATAACTTTGTTCTTAAAAAAGACTTCCTCTAGGGATTTTAGCCCTTTTTCCATATCATTCCTCGGTTCTAGAAATTCCTAAATCATAGTTTACATTTTCCCTTCCATACCTCAATATGAGAGTATGTTTTCAAAAAAATTATCAAGAAATTGGGAGATTTTTCTCAATCATTTGGTCAGAGCTAAAGACCTTAAATTAAATCTACAAAATGTCTTCACTGCATGACTTAAAACTACACAGTAGCAATGTCCTCAATGCATGACTTAAAACTGCATAGTATAATATCAAAAATTTCTCATTTTATGATAATTTTTTAACCATAAATTATATACCAAATTTTTATAAAAATGGTTTTCCTATTCGTGACTTATGTCAGTCTAAAATATCCCTTTCATTATTTACATTTAGTTCTATGGAAAAACCACTATTACGGTCTTAAGTTACCCAAATCTTATTTTCTTCTATCTATCAACAACAAAATGTTAAACTTCAAAGAAATATTTTTTCCTAACTATGTATCACATTCCCTTAGTCGGCCTTGCATAAATTACCTACATGACAGGCATGTCAGTTAAAAGATGTGACTATTTGGTTATGCAGCATATACCCCAGTTGGCCCTACATAACACAGCCCTAGTAACGGGTTTTTCAAATAATGGTAATTTCATTCTTGGAAAAGACACCCCTTATGTTGACATGGGTTTTAAAATTTGGTGACCATAAAAAACATGGCTCAAGATTCCCCTTGGAAATATTTAAAGAATATTAAAGAAATTATCAGCCATAGAGTCTTGTTTAGGATCTAATTTCAAATTTTATGATCAAAGATATTAGACCTTAAACACTAGCCCTTTATATTCCAACATGCATGACTCTAAACTGCCAATAACAAAAGACTTGGTGCTCATTAGATTGAGGACCTGTGAAGGGAACTATGAACAAAATTCAACTCCTAGCTCACTAAACATATAGTTTTTGTATGATTTAGATAATATTGAGCAATAAAAAAGAGGTCTAAAGATACAAAATTTTTGGGGTTATCTTTATAACCCAAGAAAAAATCAAATTATACTCATTAGGTCCCTTGGCTTAATAAGAAAATTTTGAGCACTTCATTCTTGTTATTATAATAGTGATTGTTTAATATAAAGGAATCATTATCATCATTTACCTTTCATATTGAAATCATGAAAATCAGGAATGAAGATTTATATGATTGAAAAAAAAAATCTTTAATTCATATGAAAATAGAGGGTTATTCACAAAAATGGATCCTCTCTATCATGTTTTATAATAAACTCTCAAAATGACTTTTCATTTGTTGGACCGCTTCATAAGATCTATCAGCTACCTATTGAAATCGAGATAGTTGAGAAACTCTAGTCTCCTCATCCTGACGAAGTGCTTCCTTAGTAGTTTAAATGGTAGTTATTACTTCTAATTGGGTTTCTCCCACTGTCTAATTCAACTGATCAAGCTTGTTATGAACAACATCTAATTTTTTTTGAAGATATAACAACTCCTTCATGGTCTCTTTGATATGTTAGATAATTTTGAGTGATTTATTGTTATGATTTTCCTCTCCCCCAACAACTGCATCTTGAAAGCCATAAATATTAATGAGTTGTTTAGCCTCTTAAAAATCATGTCACAGCTTATTCTCCTTCTCCCATCAGTGAATATTCTCTTTTATAGCATCATAGACTGGACGATAATTAAATCCACCAAATCCCAATACGCAGAATAATGTTGGGAGTTTTGAAAAATGGAAAAAAAATCGTCTAAAGGATTTTCTACAACTATGCTCCAGATATGTCTCCATGTCTTCTTATGTGTCATGCCAAGAGCATATTGCATCTCTAAGTATGAATCTGAGTCACTACCATGAGGTAATATGTACTCTGGAAACAGGTCGCTTAAAGAATTGCCTTGTTCTACTTCTCTTGGGATAGTAGAAGCTTCACCTTCTGATCTAGGAACTGATAACCCTAAATGATAAATCAAGGTCATTATTATTTTTAAATAGAGGAAAAAAATATGATTCAAAGAGCTTATTATATTTACCCAACAATAAGTCGGCTACTTGATTGGATTCATTCCCCGTATTCTCAGCCTTAGTGTTTTGAGCAGATGTTTCTTGAGAAGGGGAATTTCCTTGAATTTTCTTAGTTATGACATTTTAAATATCTGGAACATCTCTTGCTAAAGGATCCTCTATAGGTATTTCCAGATCCCCAGTAGAAGGATAAAGTGGAACACCCTGATCATGAAGAGCCTTTGAAACATTTTTTGTAGATAAAGCTGCATAAGGTAAACTTTGATGTAAAGAACCAAGTTAAAGAAAAAAAATATGTATGGAAAATTCAATAATAGGTACTTACTCCCTTGAAATTCCTCATGAAAATCTCCAAAATCCTTGATGGAACCTGGAATATCAATATTTGGATTAAGGGTGTCCATCATTTCAGTGTATACAGCCTAAAATGTTGCATAATCCTCACCATTTAAGGTATCCAAAAAAATTTGGTTGATTCCCAAATTGGCTCCACTGACATTTTATTCCATTGGATCTTCAATTGGTATGAAAAAATTGGGTCTTTCCAAGTTTGGGTCAACGTCATTATTTGTCTTAGATTTCCCTAGATCTTCATTCCTTTACTTTGAAGCAATAGGAATATCAGTGTTGAATATTTCAGGATCCTTTGAAAAAAGAAACTGAGGAATGTATTTAATCTTACCATGTCTTTCCTCTCTCTCATTAGAGCCAGGGGTAGGTATAGATGAATCTTTTGATGATTTATCTACTAAAATTGTAGATTCGTCAGTATGAACCTAGGTTTCCCCTGGGGATTCTTTTTATGGTCATGAAGAATTAGCTCTTAATCCTTTAAGAGAGGAGAGAGACATAGATCCTAAAAAAGGATAAAACGTGGTTACCAGAATATATTGAGAAAGTTATATGCCATAAGGATTGTATAAATACTTACTCATTCGGTGAACAATTCGAATCAATCTCATTTATCCCTTGCATTTTTGTTCAAAAGCATGGGGAGAGATTGAAATACTCCTCTTGGCAGGAGAAACTTGAGGTAACGGTTGAGGATTATCTATCACCATTACCCCATTCATGATTCTTGCTCCTGGAGAATGTTCTGGTGACCTGGGAGGATCATTTTTGTGTTAATAGGAGAGCATACAGGACCATACTTAGGTGATTTGAGAATTGTTCTAGAGCTTCCTTCTCTGCATTCAAGTTGCAAAAATACATTTTCATCAAGTTTAATGATGATAAATGGTAAAATAGAGTTGAGAAAAAATAAAAAGAGAAATAAATTATCATTATTAACATAAATATCCCACTCCACCTCAAAGTTGATAATTACCCCTTTGAAAACTCCTAAGTATATCATATGAGATACTCATTTAGAGGTTGGGATTTGTTCATCAGTTGAATATATAAAAACCTCCAACTCTACAATATACTTCTATACTTCAGCCAAGTTATTGTCCATATTGAAATCAGAAGGAGCCTTGATGTCACTAATATCTGGTATTTGAATTCCATGCTAGAGAAATGCCCATGTTTCCCTAAGATCATGGGTTACACTCTCCCATTGATGAATGGATGAAGGTCACACATAATTTAATATTGGTATGGTTGAATGTGGAGGAGATTCAAAACCATCTAATTAGGGAACTTCTTCAGGCCTCCTTTCTTCAGAAAGTTCCACAGATGGAATAGGAATCTCTATTTGATGGTGGTGAATAGATCACCTTGGTGTTGGAGGTTTTGCTTCTCTTGCCCTGGTCTTCCTGGTATACCTCCTATAAAGACGTTTTGAGGGTTCTAAAACCTTTGAAACTTATGTATCATCTCTAGCCTTGGACTTCTTACCACGATTTCCACATGTAACAGTCGTTGTATCCACCACTCGATATATTCCTTTTGTCAAACCCCCTTGAGGGTATAAAGAAACCCAAGCTTTGGCATACCCAACTTCCAACCCGATTGATGCATTTTATGGAGGTAATTTAATCGACAATTTAGATACCTATAAATCTGTTAGAATCCATAATTGTCGCGCTACCATAGGGTGTTTTTCATGTATGACATACATGGGTGGAAAAGTATTTGATTATTGAAGACACCTGAACTGACGAGTGAATCTATAGGGTACATAGGCCTCACAGATAATTTCACCATCAATCCTAGTTGATAATACGCCATCCCTGAATGCCATCATATAAGATCTCAGCTCATAATTCTTTTCTTTACCATCATCAATAAATTTTCCAACTGGTGGGTTACCAAAAGGAATGAAGCTGAATACTCTTGATACATTCAATACCTTCAGCACCTTTTCAGGTCTCAAGTTTAGAGGCTTAATACCAGAAACTTTCTGTAAAAATGGGGTGAATCAACCATTGGGAACTTTGACTTAATTAAACACTGAGTATGAAGAAATATGTGTTGCAATCCTACCCCACAACACTTGGAGTGGCCCGGAAATCCTAAATGGAGCCTTACCATTGTATAAATGTAGCAGGAGATGGTAAATTTTTTCTAATACAAGGGTTTCAAGCCCAATATACTTCCCTTCTACCAATTTAGCTGCAATGATGAATGTTCCTGATCTTACACCACCTCCAGATTCACGGACTAGAAGCAAATAAACACTTAGCCACAGAGCAAGGAAGACATCTAAGTTTACTTTTGCATCTATATCAGGTTTGACTTTATATCCCCCGTGCTTATAATTGCCTCTTTCCAGCATAGGTCAATATGTGCCTAAACTTACTCAGATATCTGCAGAAAGAAAAATAGTAGGATGTCCACA
The DNA here is from genome assembly GCA_963277665.1 of Viscum album. Classification (NCBI taxonomy): domain Eukaryota; kingdom Viridiplantae; phylum Streptophyta; class Magnoliopsida; order Santalales; family Viscaceae; genus Viscum; species Viscum album. The sequence goes on along the minus strand of OY728152.1, from coordinate 1,663,987,467 downwards.
GGATGGACCTTCCTCTATTGTTGGTTCTATGAAGGCTTCCATCCACACTCTAGCATGGATATCTTTCAAGTATTTAGGTAAATTCTTCGCTATCTTAAATAATTCAAGAGCCAGCAGTGGTGTTCTAGAAGCATCACCCCATGTTATTGTAGTCAGAATGAATTCATCATACATTTCCCCAAGAATGGGAATTCCATATATTTGGTAAATATCCTAGAGACAAATACCAACTTCATTGTGTGTCAAATGAAATGAATTAATTTGTGGACTCCATCAGCTCAGTAATTCAGGAATGAATTCATTTTTATAAACAAAATTTTTCCCCATCCAGACAGCATCGTAGATATGAACGTCTGATAACTTTTTCTGAATTCCGCACAAGCCCGACATACACAGAATGCCCACATCCACTCGGGTTTTACACCCCCTCCAGAATGAAGGTCCCAATCTCCTTTACAACCATTAGATTGATCTATTTGAGAAACCCTAAAAGTGTAATCATAACAATGTGGTCTTGGATCTACAATATGATCCTTAATATCGGGAGTGCAACCACTATGATGAAGGATGCAACTAATAGGGACAGTTCCTTCTTATATTGGAACCCCCTTGCACTAATATTCATACAGTTATAGTTGGAATACTAAAGAAACCAATTCTTTGGAAAGTACTTTTTAATATATGGAACACGGGAATCTTGTAAAAGATCATGCCTGTACAAAGGTAAATAAGGACTTTGTGTGTAGTCACATTGGTACGGAATTAGACCCTTCCATAGACCAGGAAGAGTACTCTCAACAACATCAAAATATTCTGGTCCAACGATCTTCATAATTTCATTTTGGCAAAACTTAGCTTCTTCATTATGATTCATCAAATGGTTCATTCTTTCCAACAAAAGAATTACCAAACATCTTGGTCAAAATTTTAAAGAGGAAATCCAAAATTTGGCAAAGGATGTTGTTCGCGTAGGTCCTCAGACAAGGCCTGTCACGTAGGTCCTTAGATGAGGTCTGTTACATAGGTCCTTTGCCAAGGTTCCTAGCACAAATCCTTCAATGCAGTTTTTTGGCATAGCTCCATCGCTTAAAATAATTTTACCTTGAAGAAATTTCAATGAAATTATGCTAGAACACAATGCAATAAGAGTTGGGCGAACGAGCTACGCAATGAGAGCTACAAAATTTCAGATAAAGCACAGATGAAAAAAATCACGAATGGTGAGACCTATTTATAGTCAATTGAAGACCTACGCATCTGGACGGTATGAAACCTCTTCACACCATACCTCCACTAAGCACTTGCGTGGTAATCCTGTGCGGTAAACCTACATTGTTCAGCAACTTTCTCCTTAGGACTCGACCCTCTTTGTACATTTCAAATCCAATCCTGAGGGGGGGATTTTGTTGACACTAGTTGAGAAAGTAACCAAAAATACTATGAAGAAAACTCTGGGTATTTTAGATTCCAAATAAAGGTTTGAAGAGTACAAATAAAAATCAAAATATTCCCAAAGAGCTTTGTGATGGACTAGCATCACAGGCCTGTGTGATGGAGTTGTGCAACTAACCTACACGACGGAGCTGCGCGACTGAACTCCATGATAGAGCTCTGGAAAAAAAGATATTTTGTGCACCTAAAGGGAATACCTACATGGTGGAGATGTGTGAAGGACCAGTGCGTACAACATCTCTTTGACTAGGCCCCATCCGTGCCTATAAATAGAGCCCTTGGGCTCCCTATTTGAGGACTAAAAAAAGGTGAAAGACTCTCTAAATCTCCCATTGCGTAGCTCTTTCACCTAGATCCCTAAAATTGTCTTAGGTAGATCTCTAGACCATAAGAGAAGAGATAATTAAATGGGATAATCATGTTTTGAATGTATTCACATTCTTAAGTAATCATTTATACATGTGCGGTAAACCTGCGCACCATACCTGCACGGTATACCTGCACACCATACCTGTGTGGTACAGCAACGCGGGGTACCTACGCAATATACCTACGCTAGGGACCTACACGACCAAATCAAGTACCCTTTTTAAAATCCATTCATGGCAGGGTATCTGCTTCCTTGGTTCCCTTATCTGAAAGGTACTAAGTTGAAACCTCCACTGAAACCTCCTGACTTATCAAACCTTTGGGAAAGGCACAACAACGTGTCTCATTTTTTTGTTACTATATCCATAGTGAGAGGTTTCCCATATTCGTTTCACAATGAGTTTAGGATTCATGGGATGTTTGTGGGTTTTCATATTCATAGCCACATGGACCTTTCTCCTAGAAATAGTGTTTGGAAGTTCCGGGTTTGGAGGAGGGTTGGGTCCTGGCCTCTTCTTTCTCAAAGAGGTGACTCAAAACCTCAGGTCTCTAGTAAGGAAGGTATAGTTCACACTTACTTTTCCGCCTAAGAAATGGAGAAGTCTCCCTTTCCTACCAGAACCAATTTCAGGTCATCCATCCTGGTATAAGCCCCTCACCTTCATCCCTTCCTCCTTACATTGGACCCTTGTCCAATGTAAATAGAACAGAGGGATGGCTCATCGCCCCGCCCTCTTCCATGGTCAACACACCCTCTTCCATCAAAAGAGGAGGAAAAGTGTGAAGTTTCATTGTTGAATATTTCACATCCTCTTATTTCTCATACCGAGCATGACTCATGTGGTCTTAGAGATATGTGATGGTTACAATATATGCACAAACAATCATTGTAAGGAACTAAGAAAACTATGATTCATGTTCAAACCAGGATACGTAGGAAGATATTTCAGGGCCCGAGAACACTAGATATCATCCTCAGGAATCCAACCCTAATTCCCCAAATTAGGGCATCCACCTTAGAAAATAATCCCCAAATTCAATCCTCAAATCATCAAGGCGTCCTTTTCAGGAAGTAATCCCAAACTCATCTCTCTCAGAGGACTATACTCTTCTATGAGATTTATCGAACTATGTGGGATTTGATTCCCATTAATATGGTATACGTAAGAAGCCTCCTTGAGGTTCAAACCCAACACTTCAAATCAACCCTATTCTCCTTGGGCCATATTCCCAATAGGTTCTGATCCTACTTGGAAACCTATATCCTTTCAAATATTCCTTGGGCTGCTTCAGCATAAGTCTCACACTAAGTTTTGACTAATAAACATTCACTTAGAGGTCCTTATCACATGACCTTAAAAGGTATGATGTGTCATATTAAGCGACACCGAACTATGAGGGTTCAGATTCCTTTCACAAGGATACGTAGGTATCCCATTTTATGGGCACGATCCCAAGATCAAAACAAACCTTCATCTCCCTGGATAAAAATAAATTCTAGAGTGCCTCATTGAGTGGATTAAAAACTAGTTTCATCATAATGATGATTAAAAGAATCTCTAATCGGTATATTAGAGGATACCATTGATGAAAAACCTTGAATACATACAGATGTTTCCATTGATGAAGAACCTTAAACACATACTGATGATTCTAAATTTTACACATGTTAATAAGTGATTGTAAATTCTAAGGGATAATTATGATATACTTGGTTAATTAATAAGGATTCATGAAAATATCTTAAATTTTCAAAGAGAGCCCTGGAGTAGACAATAATTTCCCCCAAAAGGGTTTGATAAGTCCGACCTCCCATACTCTCGACCAAGGCATGTTCTTAAGTATTGTAAAGTTTAAACATAACGAACTCCTTCCTTTGGAAAGTAGATACCCTTTGGATAAAGAACAATTGGGAGTTTCCAGTTCCATAAATAAATCCAATGGAAACAACCTGGAAATAGTGATTCTTAAAACTAGAACACATGTTTCAAGGAACTACGAAACAACACCACAAGTAACCAACCACATACATTAAAAAGAATGTGAAATCCTCATATATAATAATATAATATAATAATGCAGCTAGAGAAATAGTCACCTCATTCCATGATTAAACAATTACCTAAACTAAGTTCCCTTATCATATATCTTTATAAATAATTATCTTCTAATTAATTATCTAGTCACTTATTCTAGAAATTATTATGTGGTATGATTAATTTTTATCATTATTTACACTATTAACAACTCCTTTTAATCATATAGGTAATTAATTTAAACTATTAGGGCACAACCTAATCTTGTAACTCAACACACCATCTTTAATTAAATTACTAATAATTTTGTAAATCTAACCTCTTATTTAATTCATAAACTCATAATTTTCTTAAATATAGTCTTTGTAATTACACCATAAGCCCAATAAGCTTGTAAATAATTTATACACTCTTACACTAAGATTATTTCATTATAATCCTTAAATATATTAATAATATTAACTTCCAATTACTATCTCTTCTATGCTTTTTCTAAAGATATAGCATACCAATTTATTAACAATTACTATTACATTAACACTTGTATTATTCTTAAGATACATTCTAAAACTCTCAATAAAATTCATTTTATTCCCTACTCATACTCTCTCTTGAATAACTCATGTTACTTAAATTGATATTCCAATGTAATATATGAAATCTATCCTCATTTTACATTATACTTTCATTTATTGTTTATCAATACCTTCTCGTCATGGTATAGAAGAACATAAATAGTTTATTAAGTATAAGAATATTAATATACATAGTGTTATGAATTATAAACAATTGAATTTACCATTTTATACACAAAATCATCATTTAACATAGCTTTTATATGCATTCATCAATTTAAGCAGCATAACATGCACAGTTTATAATAAAAAATAATTAAGAAGCATGATCATATTTTTATATGAACTTTTAATATTATTGGTTTCCTTATTTATTTTCATTTATAGTATATACCCAACTCAAATGGTAAGTTGTATATAATTAGGATCTCATTCTCAACATATAATTAATACATGGAAATAATGAAATCATATTAAACTTTTTTTCCTCTTTCCCTTCTATATTTTCTCTTTTCATTAATTTCTACACATTTATATTCCATATGGATAATTATATATGACAATAATAGAAGATCAATTCCAATCAATTCACATAATTAAAATATATACATTAAATCATTCCAACCAAAAAAATTAGGGTAGTAAAAATAACTAGTACAAAGGAACATAAATTAAACATGTATTTCAGAAATAAAATTAAAGAAGGCCATTTAAATACCCCTTCCCCTTGACCGAACAAGGTCTATAGAAAATGTTACGATAGAAAAATGCATCATGAAAATTTAAACCCCTCCCCCTTCCCAACAAAATCATTACCACCAAGCCTGAGTAGAGAGTATAAACTCGCCTTGCCTTTCAAGGTTTTGGTCTAGGTAGACAAACAAATTATTGGAGCACTCAAGAAATATTGGATTAAGGATATAGTGGGTGGGTTTTAATTAAGATAATGAGGAGGTATTTATCCACTAATTTTGAAGTGGAAATTGTAGAAAGTGAATGTTTATAATTCCATTCATTTCGTATAAGGGGGTGGTAAATAAAGGATTTAAAGGATTCAACAAGGATTGGAAATGTTTTCATTATATTAATCATATAATACTTCAAAAGATAAAGAAAGTTAGGAACTACTTACCTCAATGATAAAGGTATATTTGTGTCGATGGGAGTTTAATATTATGATGCCAGATATCTCCACCAACCTGTTGTAATATATTGCATGGATGTGATATGGGAGAGGAATTTATTCATATGGCCTATAACTTTTGAGGATAAATATTGAACCACTTAGAATCACTTGAGATATTCTTATGGTCATGAAGTAATCAAAAGTAAGTAAGAGGTTCCCAATGAGGTGAATGATATAAATAGTTTACATAGAATAAATAGTTTTATAACATGAACTATAGTAGTGTTTCCAGAATAATAGTACAAATGGTTGAATCACATATCAGCACCCCTAGATGTTCTCCTTTATTCCCAAAATAATTTAACTAATTAAATGGAATTAAATTTATATATTCTTCATTTGAATAATATGAAGTGAAATAAAAAATTATGAGTCATATATATTAAAATATATTCACATTCATATGGGTGTTTTAGATCACCCATAATCACATTGCAAATATTCAATTGTTATATATATATATTTATTTATTTATTTATTTATTTATTTTAATGTTTCATTTTTAATTAATAGGACAAAAATATACAAGATTTTTTAATTCTATAAACCACATCATTAAGAGATGTGACATGTGAAAATGGAGTTGAGATCACTTTCTTAAAAAAGTTGAGTGGGATGGATGAATGAAGGTTTTATGAGATAATGTAATGAAATTTATATCAATTCGATCCTCATATTATACCTGCTGCAATGTTAAGAAGTGAATATCTGATTGGGTGATGTTCAAAGTTGTTTTGAGATGTTTTTATAATGATGTTTTTTTAAGTATTTAGAAGTCCCTAAGATGGGTCAAGTAATATCCAATTAAAAATATGTGAAGTGTGAATATTTTGAATTTCATTATAAGTCTTTGATCCTGAATGTAAATCTTAATCACAAATCTTTGAGTGACTGTAAGGTTTAGAGATGAAGTAGGAAAAATGGAAAAGGCATGATCGTCAGTCTTTACCTAATGATCATAAATATTCATCAACATAAGGATTCATAGTAAGTATTTAAGTTATATTATAGTACCTTGTTTCTGATTGTAAGGATTCATCATATAGTGAATATTTTAGGATCTTGTTGAGTGAAAAATTATGATTATAGAATTAATATTTTGAAGAAATAAAATAAGAATTAAATGTGAGGATTCTTGTGAAAATATCATCATAGATATAGAATAATTATCATGAAATAATCAAAATTAAAACCAAAATCATATGAAAACTATCCATAGGAGATTTTTGAGGTACTGAGATGAGTTACACACCACATAATAAAGTTCCATGTCACAAGATGCGTGAAGCCTTTCTTATGTAGAAATATCAAAGAAAACTAAAATCTATACTTTTTGGGAGTTTTATACAAATAAAAATACTATAATAATTAAAATATCTCATAATAGAAAGAATTGATTCTTTATTTTGTTATCCAAGAAGTTTTAAATGGGTTATTGACTCAGAGGTGAATGAGTTTGAATGAGTTGATCAGATCTTCCATGAATCAAATATTTTTCAAAAATAATTATGAAAAAAAAAATTATTTAAATATTCTATGAATATAGATATTAATAAAAGAAGAAATAAAGGTTGTGTAAATATTGTGATAAATTTAAGAGTTCTGTGAAAGTGAACCAATATGTTGTTTCATCAAATGAGAGGGAAAAAACTAAGAACATTCATAAAATATTTATGTGTAAGGAGGAATAAGATCATAATATGGAGTCATTATGGAATCTCATATACTTGTATATTATAATACTTCAAAGGTTTTTGTATGTTATTTATTGATGCAAGATTATAACTGGTTGGTTCCTACTAAATGTATGAGTTCCAGGTCAAACACTTTCTCTAGTTCCTTTTGATAACTATAAGGGGACTATGTGTGTGGGATAATAACCATGTGTCATTGGGGACATAATCATCCACAAAAAGGTAAAACTTATTAAAAAAACATGTTATGTCATGATATTTCCATCATTATTGGTTATATTGAGAGATAAGTGCTGGAAAATATTGAGACAGGAAGAGATATGAAATTTTTATACACACAAATTCACCCCCCCCCCCCAGTGTGTATCACTCTTGGTGTGATACAACATTATAAAGTTAATTACCCTTGATTTTAAATTCATGAACCTCATTTATTTCACACTAAATTAAATCTATAGTTCAAAAGTTTCATATTTTGTTTTTAACTAATTCATACAGCACCATGCCTTATATCATGGAATGGTGTACGACATTTCAAATTATTAGTTAGCTTATACGGCCATCACCATGATAAAGAGAGAAACCCTTCACCATTTTTACTTTCCACGCCAAGTCTTTCAGTGTGTAAAGTCCCCTTGAAATTGTATTTCAGGTCAAGTCTAGGATAAGAAGAATAAAATACTAAATTCTTCACCATGAGTCACCTTCACACAAAAAATGTCACTACATAACGACGATATGGTTTTAACCTTATGTAATATCACAAATTACATACCTCTATATAAAAAAATAAAAATAGTTTGACCTTTATTCAGAGTGGGAAAAATATATTTACCCTTAAGAAACTAAAGGATTTATATTCTTACCTTTATGGAGGGAATAAACTAACTCCATGTAGTGGAAAATAATCTTACTTTCACACAAGGTAGCTATTATTTTTAAAGTAAATGAGGATTACTATTATAGCCCAGTCTTAACTATCCAATAATTATATGATTTTAAAAAAAATATTTCATTATAATACATTCACATAGCCATTTAGGTTTGTATTTTTATATAATTAGGGTAACACCCCTAGAAAATTAATGCATAAAAAGGATAAATGTTAATACCCATGTCAACAAGGTGTGCCTTTATTTTTGGGTTACTTTCTTATTAGAACTCCATAGTTAATCATGTCTGACATAGAGTTGTTATTAGGATGGGAGATCTCTGGGAAATTTTCTCAGGGTGCCTGTGAGTGAGGACAAAACACACTTAAAGATCACGTGTTGGCCTTTGGGGAAAATAATTAGTCTGATAAGTGACTTGAGTGAGTAATATCATGTGGTGTACTAGGAATGAAACCAAGTTATTATAGAATACCCTTGGGGTTAGGTGACTAGGTTCATGGGTCGAGGAATTTCGGGTCATAAAAAGTGGTATCAGAGCCAATACATAGCTGAAAGTGCAGAGGCATACATGGGTTTGAGGATTTGGGTCCAAAATGAGGGTGTTGTGCTTTAAATGGGTGGAGAGTGTAACACCCTATAAAATTGATACTTAAAATTATAAATGTTAACAATAATGTCAAAAAGGAGCACCATTATTTTAGGGAGAAATTATGATTAGAACTCCACAGTTAAACGTACTTATCCTAGAGTAGTGATTACAATGGTTGGTCTCTTATGAAGTTTCCCAGGGTGTGTGTGAGTGAGGACAAAACAAACTGAAAGAACATGTGTTATCCTATGGGTATAGTTATTAGTTTGATAAGTGATCCTAGTGATTAATAGTATATTGTGTAATGGGAAGGAAACTAAGGTATTATAGGAGATAATTGGGGTCAGTTGACTAGGTTTATGGCCCAGGGAAGTTTAGGTCAAGACAATTAGGATAAAACATTAAATAATGAAACTCATTCCCTTTTAACTAATAAATTTTTTTCTACTATGAGGGAAAATACTTAATCCATAACAAGTGTTCAGAATATCTAATAAATTATCCATATAAAAAACTCCTCTATATATTACATACCTATATGATATTCATAAACTAGGTAATATAAGCATAAGAAATGGGTGAGAATAAATTCTCAGTAAAGGTAATCATATGTGGTGTGCTGGGAAGGAAACCAAGGTATTACTTGAGACAATTGGGTTTAGGTGACCAGGTTTATGGCCCGGAGAAGTTCAGGTCATGAAAATTAGAATAAAACATTAACTAACAGAATTCATTCCCTTTCAACTAATTAGAATTATTTACTAATATGAGGAAAAATACTTAATAAATAACGATCCGTTAATATCTCCTAAAAATTCTTCATATAAGAAAATATTCTATATATTACATGATTATATCATCTTCATAAACTGGGAAATGGAATCATAAGAAAGGGTTGAGAATAAATTCATAGTAATGTAAAATGTATGTGTTAGTAATAAAATATCATAACTAAAATAAAGTTGACTATAATGGTATAATCAAGGAAGTTATACCCAAAAAATAATATATCATAAATCATGGGATAAGGCTTTAAATAACATAATACATGAATCAAATAGTACGGAAACATGATTCAATAAAAAATATCTATGAGAGAATAACATTTTTATAAGAATAATCATAAACTATTGCATATCTCAAATATAGAACAAATATAAGTAGATAAAATATTATGAACAAATATTCCTAAATTATGTTCACACAAAAACATGTGAACAAAGATTCATGAATCTCATTCATACAAAAAAATGTAAAAAAATATTCCCAAATCTCATTCAAACAAAAAACTTATAAAAATATTCATGCATCTCATTCACATAACAAACTTGTGAATAATACTTCCCACGTATCATTCACAAAATGGTATTATGAAAAAAAAACTTCACACATCTCATTCACCCAATATTTCATTATCTCATTTGATATGAAATCTGAACCAATGAATTAAAAGTTTATATAAGACCTCATTCATCATTATCAATACATATGTGTGACACTTAAAATTAACCATTGTCATATCTTAAGAAACCCATGGAAAAAATAATGGGTTTCTTATACATTTCAAAAACATCAAATAACATGAACTTAAGAAATCATAAGATTTAAAAAATCACTTTTTCTGAAATTAATCATATCACAATAACATAAAGAGGGTTATCAAAGAATCACTTCAGGAGAGATAAACCTTGTATGAAAAACATAAGGGAAAATATAAAAGTTTTCAAAAAAACCTTTAAACATTTTTATAAAATATGAAGTACAATTAATGTTAAAAAACATTTTTGATATGGTATATAGAAGACTTGAAAATTATTTACTTTTAAAATGAAATTTAAATATTGGATACTTGAAAATGGTATAAAGGTTTAAAATGGGGAAGTGAAATCACTTTGAAAACATTTACTTTTAAAAATAATATTAAATAATGAATCTTTGAAAAGACACAATGCTTGTCAAAAATGAACATTGAGTGGGACATTAACATTTTATTTTGAATGGATAGAAAACCTTTTGAATATTTTGAAATTCCTTTATTCAAAACCTAGATCATAAAAGAGGTAGTAAAACATAAATTTTTAAATAAAAGAATAAAAATATGTATGTAATATGAGTAAACACATATTTTGATTTCAAAATAAGAAAGGAAAATTATTTTTGGGAATAATGAACATGGAAAAGGGAGGGAAAAAATATTTTAAGGAGATGATATTTTTCTATTAAAAATGTCTCACTTTTATGAGAATATAATTAATTGACAATAAACTGACTCCATAATGAACAGATCATGATCTTGTAAGGGGATTAATAAGATTCTAGGGTTGCCCTACACCGATTTCTCCTCCATACTTCAGGTCGTCCATGATTTCCTTGGTGCTTCTATTCAACTCAGTCTCTGAGATAAGTCTCTTCCAGTGATGACATTAACCAGTCTCATTAACCTTTGAAAACCTTATCATTTTATGGCCCCATCTCTCCCTTTCCTTCAAGCTGGCTAGGGTTTCACATGGCGACATAGTGTTGTTCAAGTGTTCGTGTTCCAGATGCTGCTGTCAGGGGGTCGCCACTGCGTTTAGTGTCTTATCTGGGTGTGCTGGAATGATCTACCCTCCATGTTCATCTTTAAAGGCAGTGTTGGGTTCTATGGTTGGCTTGCAGCAGGCTCCCAGTGATCTGGCATTCGAGAGGTCATCTCTTCGGTGATGTTTTTCTCATTTTTGATCTTTCTTATATGGTTCTCGGTTTTGGATGAGTGGATTTTCGCATGTGTCTTACAGTGACGATAACATTGGGTATCCCTTCTTAGTTTCTTGTCGGTTCCCTTGTGAAGGGTGGATTACGGGTTTAGTGAGGTGAGGCTACCCCACCCCCATGTTGGCTTCAACGTGCTGGATTTTCTAATGTTCTTCGGAGTTTGGCTTGATGGTCTTTATTTTCTGGTTGTGTATTTTCTACTCACGATGGGTTTTGGTGTGGTTTGTATTGATTTTGGTCTATAGAGTGTTGATTGGTTTGTGGTTTCACTACAGTGTCTGCGGAGTAGGGTGAAGAGTCTGGACGTCCTGGTCTTCCTCGTTCTGGTTTCTTTGTCTCCCTTTGTGTATGTGCTCTTTGGGTCATCTCACATCGCTGGAGGGTTTTGGGAAAACTCCGACTAGAGTCTGCCGGCAGGTTTGGGGATTTTGGATGGTGTCGACGGTCACATTGGTGGGCACTCGATAAGATAGGTTCTGTCATTTTTTCAGCTTTTTTGATGTTCGTGTTCCCTAGTTTGTGGTACCTCGGCCTTCTCTTGATGATTTCGACTCTAGTTATGAAGGTATGTTAGTTTTAATGCTTGAATGTATTTTTCATCCATTATGATTGAATGTTGTTTTTTGTGATGAATTGTATTGTTTTAAGTAGAAAATTGGGGAAGTGGTGAAGTGGTTAAGTGGTAAAATGGGGATCTCATGTATGGTTTCTCACTTTTTCCTCAAAATTTTTTGTATAATAATAAAAAACAATTTTCAATCATGAGAATGAAATTAATAGATAAATAATATTTGAGTAAAAACATCATCTTCCTCATATATTAAATATTAAATATCTTATGAAATATGAAATATAATAATTTATATAATATAGAATAATAACGCTCAATGAATAACATTTTAACTTAAAGAAATGAAATTTGAGTTAACAAAATCCCTTATAGGTGTCATAATCCATGAAGTTAGGAACATTTAGAAAGGGGTATGTGTTATAAATATAAATCCCCATAAAAAATAGAAATTTAAACATAATATAATAAATGGTATAATGTTCCTAACTTATATAAAATAAGTCCAAAAATAAAAAACATAATTCAATGAATGAGAAATGAGTTTCCAAAAACACTTATGGTAATTGTGACATAAGAATAAGAGGGTTATAATGAAATTGAAATTAAATTATCATGAAATGATATATATTAATTATACCTGAAGTAAATAGTATAGTTAATACACTATATAAATGAAATTATTGTGTGCAATAACAAATATCTCTTTGATTTAAAAATGAGACAAAGAAACCCTTGCGATTTGAGGAGAATTTAACTCAAAACCTCTTGAAATATATAGAGGTATAAATATAATTTAAATTAAATTGAATAACTAGTATTTCATGATATAAAGTATCAATTACATAGCATATACACCACTTAAAATAAATTAAGTTCACAATAAAAAACTTGTCTCAAAGAGAGGAATTTGAGATGAAAAAAAACACTTACCTTGAGTTTGCATTAACTCATCCTTGATCTAAACCCATGTATAATGAACATAACTAACTTAATTAAATTTTTTCAGGACCTTATTAAAATTCTTTACACTTTATACTCTTTATTTATAATCATTTATTAAAAATATATTACTTATTTAAAGTTACTTTCACTAACGGGAGTTAGAGCATTTGTTTTCCTATCTCCTTCAAATATCACGGTAATAAGTTTGATTATTACTAAGTGGTTTCAATTAATTCATTATTTAATTATTAAAAATATAATAATCATTTTTTACAATTATTAATTAAATATTATTTTCATCAAGTGAAATAAAGGAATGTGGTTTGTAAAAATTGAAAATGCGATAAAATAATTTCAATGTGTTTAGTGATAAAAATGTGATATATAAATAAATATTAAAAATATTAAAAAATACATAATAATTATTAAATATTAAATTAACTATTATTACATGATATTAACATCATATAAAAATCCTTAATCACTCATGACATAAGTATTATAATATCGTTCATGTAGGTGGAAAAACCAACTCAAGCGACAGTGTTTTGTAATGTTTTCATGGGTAAGAGAATATATTTAGATAATGATAGTATTAAATATTCAGAAACATAAACATGTAATAATTATCTTATATACTCATTGAATCCATACTTAGAACCATCCAAAATGGGTGGTGATGAAAAATGAAATTTGTTGTCTGTGGAGGTGGTAGTCCGTCATTTGCAAGATTTCCAAACTCATTTCTCAATGAATGGATAGAATGATGGTATATCAAAAATTATCAGTTTATAATTTTATTTTTGACATATAAAAATTATTTATTTATAAAATCTATTCTTTATAATATCCTTTATAGGTGGTGATGAAAAACGAACAACATCACTTCTTGGAGACGGTAATCTGAACGTATGAACGATCAATGTTATTTGGTTTTCTTAGTGGATGTAATGGATTGAATAATTATTGTAAAATTACTATAATTAAATTTAATTATTATAATGAGACTTAATTAATTATATTAATAAGTTTATGGAAGTTTATGATCATAAAAATTAATAAGGAAACACTAAGAATATGTAGATACTCACATTGGGAACTTGAATTTTCTCTAGGAATTATCCTATAAATATATGGTATTATTCTTAATAATAGTGAAAATATGATTTAATATGTGGTACAGGGTTATATTAGGATACATTTGGTATATTTTCAAGGATAAAATCAAAGGTAAGGTGAGACTTGAAGTGGTGTATGTGTTAGCTTTTTATAAGTGAATAGAATGGTAGTTTAGCAACTAACCCTTACATTTTCAATAATTTAAAGTTACCATTCAATGTAAAATGGAAAAAAATGGAAAAATTTGGAGGTTAAAGTGTTTTTGAGTTGAAAATAACTTCAACCACTCATTTTAAAATATTTTTTCCCTTTTTCCCTTACTAAAATAATTTTTACCGTTTTACTTTTTACTAGGGTAGTGTTTTTTATCCTTAGAAATTAATTTTAATGACCAAAATTAAAATTTACCTTATTGCCTAGTATGAAATTTTTGATATAAAATTTGAAAATAATTTTATCATATTAATTTTCTATATGTTTAAAATCTTAATTTTAAAATAACCGCATGTAATTTCTTAAAAACGGTTTTTTAGAAAAAACATGTTTTTAAGATTAAAAATAATGTTTAAGGTAAAATAATCATGGTTACTAATTTACATAGCCTAAATTTATATATTATAAAATAACAAAAGGTATTAGTCTTTCATGGAAATACAAAACTGAATCTTACCTTGAAAAAACAAGATTCAATGAAATGATTGAAAAGAGTTTTTATTTAACTAACATTTTAATTCAGTTCTTAAAAAATGTTGGACATAGGATTTATAAGATCAAAGAATATATTAAAATTAATAATTTTATTCTATAACTTATTAATTAAAAGGTTTTTAAATATTATAAGATATTGTTACAGAATGATAAAATCATAAAATTTTAATTTTTTAAAAAACTATACTTTTCGACTAAAAATCAATCTTTTAAGAGAAAAACTCAAAAAAAATAAGTAAATTTTTATGTGAGGAATTAAAAAATGAATTTAATTTTATAAAATTTAAATTCTAAAACTTGAAATTAACATTCCTTTCATTATTAACTAATATTAATTATTCATCTTTTATAAGTAATAACTTTTAATGGTCTACCATCATTATATTTATTATTGATTTATTAATAATTTTATTCTAATACATTGTGGGTTTTTTGCATTGGGTGTATCATATAACAAAAGTTTTCTAGTATAACATCATTTTTATAAGATCAAGAATTTATGGTCGTTACATTCTACCCCCATAAATAAATTACATCCTCGCAATTCCATTTATTGGTTACTAATAAAGATATATATGGACATTATCAATCAAGAAATAACATATAATTAGATATATAAATTGATATCTTAAGTTATATCTAGATACTTATCATTTACTCAAACAATATTATACAAACATATTCCCAGGTATGCATATATCCTAATCATATATTCTAAAGAACATTGTCTCCCCAAAATTACCTATATCTCTAAGGAAAAAACAATAGTAAAATAATATATTATTACAAAAAAATTATATATTTAATACTAAAATGGTATAAACCCTGAGTATATAAAATCACAAACAATCATATATATATCATAGTCCCAAAATGCGATTAACCTAAAAAATATCATTAATCAAATCTCAATCCCAAAGTTATAAATATTATCTTACTACTTCTTCCAAAATCACTCAATACTTTATTTCTTCAAAATCAATAATATATTAAACATAATATATATTCATACCTTGATAAGTTTTTTTGATTATTTATCTCCAAAAATATGACCCTGGTAGGGGGCGGGTGGGTGGTAGGGAGGGGTGGGGTTTGGGGCGCCAGTCATTGGGTCAATTCCCAATACCACTTTCTTTTAAATATTTCTCTGGAATTAAATATATCTTCAAGGTACAAATATTATTTAATAAATTTCTGAAAATATTTAAATTTAATATACATAATAAAAATCATTATATTTTTCATATAATCCTCAATAATTTTTTGAATACACCAAAATATCATTCACTGATGAAAATAGCTAAAGGAATCATGATTTAACTTTAATTAAGATATTAGGCTCATTACTTTTGAAAAAAAATAGAAAAATAAATTTTAAATCATATTTTAACACCCATATATTTTTAATATATTTATATTCAAATAAATTTAATTTCTATGATAGTTTATGATACATGCAAACCAAAGTCTAAATGAACCATATTATAGTATATAATTATAACCTATTTGTTTAATTGGAGGATTGGATACGAATAACAAAATTTTAAAAATTATTTATAAAGGTTTTAAATAAATAAAATATATTGATAAATAAGTACTCAAATTTTAGTAAAGTCATTATATTCTTTAAAAATAATGTTTTCCTCAAAATTGATTTTTATTATTTTTTGTAATAAAATAATATAATTAATTTTTTCAAAATTTAAGAAAATTTATTTTAATAAACATAAATTCATTTTTTAAATCAAAATATCAAAATTATCTTAGATTAGAATTTTCATAATTTTCTAAAAAAATTATTTTTCAATAAATAGTGAAAAATAGTAATTTTTATTGAAAATTGTCTTTTCGTTTCAAACATTTTCAAAGTATAATTTCATTTTAAAATTATTAAATAGTATAATTAGAATATTTATAATATTAATAATAAATTATGGTCATTGTAATCAATTTTATATTGGAATTTTTATATAAAAACTTTCTATACTTAAGAAAACATTTTTTCTAGAAAACTGCTTTTCGTCGCGTTTTATAGGTTTAATTTTAAATTAAATTCTGAAAAATAAATCAATTAAATTTTATAAAATTGATTATAAATTTTTAATTATAATAATTAATATTATATAATAAGTTAAACTTAATTTTTTGTCCTATTAAATCATAAAAACAGTAAAAATTCATTACAGCGGATAAGGTTAAAACGGGTTTATATGGGGATTAAACCAAGAGATGAGGGTAAGTTTTCCAATTAAATGTAAGAACCCAGTTCTTATTCTTAAGGTACGGGTTTCTTATTTTCATTTTTTCCTTATATGTTTTTGGGAAAATAAGAAAAATGGGGAAAATCCCAAATTTTGTGGGTACACGTCGTGTACTTTTCCACACACCATGTACTTTGGTTGTGTGGGAGGTGTACACAGGGCGTGTAGGCCTCTAGGTGATTAAGGGTGTAAAAACTGACTACACACCGTGTACATCATATATACACATCGTGTAATCAATCTGCAGGTGAACATTAAGGCAGTGGAAGTAGCTGCCCGCAGAACGATAGTACACGTCGTGTATTCTGAAATACACGTCGTGTAATCATGTCGACAGATGAACAGTGAGGTGGTGGAAAGTGGCCGCCAAAATAACAGTTAAAAAATGGAAAGTACACGATGTATACTTGAGATTTCATGCCTTGTAGTTGTGCTTTTTTTTATAAACTGGCAGTATCCTCCTCTTTCAACAGAGGAAGCTTAGAACTCCGAGAAGTCGTGGGAGAGACAACCGAACCTTGGAAGAGTTCCCGACCAAACACCAGGACTCTAATTCCTTGGTCGACGATCACTTTTGGACCGCTCGGGTAAGCCCTTCTCTCTCCTTATGGGTTTATTTCCAATTATTTCCCGAGGGGAAGTTATTTGAGTTTGAATGGTTGAATTTTTATCCCAGATCTATGTTGTTCACGGATGATTCAGGAGGCTTCATTCACGTATATCGATCAGTGGAGATCGAGGTAGGTGGTCTGGTGTTTAATTCCAACTATTGAGTGTTTTTGTGTACCGTTGTGCTATGCGCCCATGATTGGGGTGCCGTATGGCTGAGGCCTTGCCTAATTAAATACCTAGAACTGCATAGGTAATTTAATAAATATGTAATAACTTCTATTTGGGATTGTTGACTTGATCTAGGGCCACCCTGTGGGTTCATTTCCCTTGTTTAGACGTTTTTCCAGGATACCTATGCGTATGACGTTATTATAGAATGCTTTCTGTTTTATTGAGAGAAAATGTATATATAATTGCTTGCTTATGTGTTGGGCTTGGCCTGATTACTTGGTTATCCTGAGGGAAGTGTTTTTTTTAGCCTGAGGGAAAGTGTTTGTTTAGCCTGAGGGAAATATTTCTTATACCTGTGGACAGTAGCTTCTGTGCTGGAGGGCAATATCTCATATGACTGAGGGGAATATTCTCTATGCCTGAGGTAAATCACCTGAGGGATTTGATTCTGATTACCTGAGGGTAAGGTTTTTCATGTCTTAGGACTCTGTTTACTTTTCATATTCACTGTGGTGATTTCTTATGTTATACCTTCCAAGCTAAAGCACAGGCTTGGTATTGTTTTACCTTCTACTTGTTAGATAGCCTTTTGTGGTTTTTGTTGCAGCACTGTATAAGATAATTTCAGTTGAGGATGAGTCTCAGAAACTTATAATTCAATTATATTGAATTTTTAAATAATAATTAAATGGAAATGGAACTGGTAGGAGTATCTTATTTTGAGGACTTACTGGTTTACTGCATTTCATTATTGCACACTACTGTTGCACATTTTCACTGACAGTTGGGCATGGGCCTTTGGTGGTTACCTACTAGGATTTATTTCTCACACCCTGTTTGGTTCATGTCTTGGGCTTAAATAGATTATATTTCCACAGGTGTTGATAAGGGCAAGAGTCCCTATATAGGTACTTGATTGGTGCAGAGGAGTAGGAGAGCATGGGACTGAGCTTAGGCTTGCGATGCTGCTGAGTTCCTACTACACTTTTTTACTTTGTTGTACTTGTACCTTTTATTGTATTGTTATAGATTGTGGTGTAACATGTTTTGACTTCTTTCTTATAAATAGGACATATTGCATCATCATGTATATTTGATTGTTGGATATCTTTTTATTAAGTATTGTTGTCCTTACAGCTTTTCATTGTTTACTGCTTCTCCTTTTGGTATGTTGTACTTCCTCCGCTGCGCTACACTTTGACAAATAAGGGTATAGTTTCCCCACTATCAGACTTAGGCCCTCACTGCTAGTTGGCAGCCTCTGGTATTTGGGGGAATGCGCTTGAGGTCATGTGACCAACCGGGTTCGGGGCACCCATTGAGTGGCACCCGGATCTGGGACGTTACAAAGTGGTAAAAAAGGGTTTTTATTTTCTCTGTGTAATTTTATGATTTAGAGACGAAAAAAATAGATAGATTTCTAAGGGATTCGGTAATACTTTTTCCCGAGAGTAGCTACCCCATGTACAAGTAAAGGCTAGATTGCCCCAAATTCAATTGTAATTTTCTGTTTATGATTATTACAATTGATTTATTTTTCACCGTTGGGTGACGCACTTGTTGTGTGTTGTTTATTTTTTTATACTTGGGTTCCATTTAGTTGCAACCCAATGAGATGAGGGTATTCCATCTCATGCATCATTTAGGCACATGTTAGAATCACATTCCATGCATAGTTTCCATACCATGTAAGTGCATTAGAAATTGCATGTTGTTGTGATAGATGTTGGATAGAAAATGCATGTTGTTGTGATAGGTACCTTGATATAAACCCCTGTCATTGATAGGGTATTGGTACATTTTATGGTTGGTTTTATGGATGCTAAACTTTGGTTCCTGAGAAGTATGGTCTCTCTTGGACCGGAAATTAGCGGATCATGATCCAGCATGTTGTTGTGAAGGTCGGGTGCTAAACTTTGATTAGCGGGGAGTATGGGCCTCCACGGATCATAATTTGGCATACCGATGCTTGAATTTAAGAAAAAGGGGCTCCAGAGTAATTTCTTAGGTCTACTATCCGGAAACCCAAACAACACGGTGTATGGTTTTATAAACACACACCATGTACTCTTCTGTTCGGGAAGAAATAAAAAAAATTAAGTACACGTTGTGTACCCTATGTACATGTCGTGTAGTTTCTAACCATGTCATAGGCCATGTAGGAAAAAACATGGGATGGGAAAACTCTAGAGGGAACACGCCGTGTACCAGTTGTGCACGTTGTGTCGTGTTGACCCTGTGTCCACCGTATCACTAACAACACAGACGGGGAAAAATTTGCTTAAACACGTCGTGTCACCTTTGAATATGTCATCTAATGTAATCTAGGAATCTGGCTGTGTAACTAACAACATGGGTCGGTGTTATCCTTTCAAGTACATTCCATGCCCATCTGGAACATTCCGTGTAGTGTGATCCATGTAACCGGTCATGTCTCAAACAACACGGGTCAATGAAGCTTGTTTAGTACACGCTGTGTACCGGTGGGACACATAGTGTAGTATTGACCGGTAAGATTCCATGTAGACTTGGTCATTTGGCTGAAGAAATGGGGTGGAGTACATGACCTGTGCGGGTGTAACACGCCATGTAGTGTCAGCTGATTAGCAGGTCGTGTCACTAAAAACACAGGTAGTTGGAATCTAAGTCGTACACACCGTGACTATCTGGCACATGCCAAGTAGTGTGAGCTATGTACCTGGCCGTGTCTCGAACAACATGGGTCGGTGAAGCTCATCTATTACACGCTGTGTAGACCTTATACATGTTTTGTAGTCTCATTCAATAGGGTGTCATGTGGATAAGTCGTTTAGAAGGACTCGGGAAGGGGAAGAAAATTCAAGTACACGTCGTGTGTGTGGAGAACACACCATGGGTTTGGGGTGTTACACGACCAGTTCTGGTAGGGGTACATTACCATGTGAAATACTTGAGGGAACATGTTTTATAGTTATTATACATGCCCTGTAGTCTTGTTTTGTAAAACTTAAAAGTTTTATTTTCCTTGTTTCCTTCTTATGATTTCAGTTCTTAGTCCTTGATGATCTTAATCTAAAGTGTGTGTTTGAATTTGTAGAGTCATGCCTCCGAGTTGACCATAAGTTGTTTGGAAAGATAGAAGAAATTATTATAATCTAGAGATGGTAGGAAATGGGATATCGATGGATCCTCCAGTAGAGCCAGATGCGGCACCAGCCATTATACCGGATGCAGGCACGAATGCGCAGTTTTGTGAAGGCTTCATGCGGTTTATGCATACCTTTTAGGGAGCATCGTCGGCTGCCACATCTATGGAATAGCTAACACGTATATTCCAGCAGTATCATCCGCCTACGTTTTCAAGGGATGGAAGACCACAGGCTATAGATTCTTAGTTGGGTTCTATTCAGAATATCTCCGAGCATCTGGAGACGCCTCCAGGGTGGAGGGTCAAGCTCGCTACTTACATGTTGTGTGATTCCACCAAGAGGTGGTGGGATGTTACCATCTAGACTAAGAATCACAGATACATGGCATGAAAAGATTTTTAGGCAGTATTCTTTGACTTTTTCTTTCCGGAGATTCTAAGGGAAGATAGAGCTCGAGAGTTCATGAATCTGCAGTAGGGCTCCATGTCAGTGATGGATTATTCTGCCCGCTTCACCGAGCTATAGCGTTTTTCACCTGTTCTAGTGGGTGATGAGATGTTTAGGGCTAGATGATTTGAGAATGGTCTTTGATATGACATTCGAGCACTGGTTAATTTTTTCAGGTCGCCTATACTGCATTCTATTGTAAACCAGGCATTGATTACTGAGCGGAACCTGCAGGAAGCTAGTGGTGTAGGCCAAGGTGGTTCGGCCCCAGTTTCTGGTACTGTTTCTACTAGTAAGAGGAAGAGAAAGATGTATTTTTCTCATGATGGTAGTACTAGCCTGAATAATTCTACTGGTGTCCAGGTGATCCGCTACCAGTGCGGTAAGGAGGGGCACAAGAGACCTCAGTATCCACATAACCCAGTGGAGTGTCAAGATTACGGTGATATGGGCCATCTCTAGCATTTTTGTATGGCGTTTCAACCAGTGGCTAGTGAGAGGGGTTCTGTGCAGACTCCGTGTGCAGGATCAGGGCTATCAGCTTCTTACCAGTTTGGGAATTGGAATACGTCAGGACGCTTAGGCTGAGGTGGTGGTCGTGGCCGTGGTATCCAGACACCAGGATCTTAGAGACAGCAGGGCGGGTCATCATAGGGTAGCCAGGCTGTGTCGTAGCGCCACGGCACTAGGAAGGAATATGCAGTGCAAAAAACCCAACAGGAGCAGGATCCCAAAACTTCTACTATTAGAGGTACTATTCTAGTTGCTTCTGTTTTATCTTCAGTACTTTTCGATACTGGTTCTACACATAGTTTAATATCTATGCTCATTGTGGAGAGCCTTGGGCTCTATTTTTCTCCTTCTTTTGATATTATGACGCTAAACACTCTGTTGGGGACTAGAACGGCTGGTGTGTGTCAGTGCAGGGAGTGCCTCGTAGAGGTTGGTGGGTGTCACTTTCTATGGGACCTCTATTTCTTAGAGATGATGAGCTATGATTTCATTCTCGGGATGGACTGGTTGGTACCCTTTCAAGCCTTTGTGGATTGCTATCGTCGTAGGGTGAGTTTCACGTCACCAAAGGGTGGAGAGTTTCTATAAAAGGGATAATGGAATGTCCAGGCGAGCCAAGCTGGACCCGAGCATCATGGGTGAGGAGGAGTGACAGCCCAGATTGCAAGTTTGTATCTGGATGACCAGGGAACTTGTCAGAAGTATTTCCCTTCAGTGGTTGATCGTTTCAGGGATGTCTTCCCGGACAACTTTTCAGGTCATCCTCCGGAGCAAGAGGTGGATTTCTCTATTTAGCTTGTTCCAAGATCAGCACTGGTGTCCATTCCTCCTTATAATATGTCTACACCAGAGTTGCAGGTGTTCAAGAGGTTGTTGGAGGAGTTGCAGTCAAAGGGTTTCATCTGACCCAGTACTTCTCTATGGGGTTCGCCTGTCCTATTTGCTAAGAAGGTGGACGGTACCCTCATATTTTGTGTTCATTATCAGAAGCTGAACTAGTTGATGGTCAAGAACTGATATCCCTTTCCAAGTATTGATGATCTTTTTGATCAACTTTGAGGAGCACAAGTGTTCTAAAAGATTGACTTGAGGTCTGGATATCATCAATTACACGATAGACCATCGGAAAAACTGCTTACAGCTTTTCAGAGAAGATATGGTCTATACGAGTACTTGTTCTTGCCTTTTGGACTCATGAATTCACCAGTAGTTTTCATGCATCTGATGAATCGTATGTTCCACCCATATCTGGATTAATTTGTGGTGGTCTTCATGGATGATATCTTGGTGTACTCTCACACACGACATGACCATGCCACCCATCTTGAGATCGTACTGAGTACACTGAGAGAGCATCAGCTATATGCTAAGCTCTCAAAGTGCCACTTTTTTATAGACCATATACACTTCCTAGGTCATATTATCTCTGAGGCAGGAGTCGCAGTGGATCCGGAGAAAGTGAGATCAGCAGTTTCCTATGATCATCCTAAGAACATGTTTGAAATACAGAGTTTCTTGGTGATGGCTGGTTACTACAAGAACTTTATACAGTACTTCTCATGCTTATCAGCGCTGTTAATGGGTTTGACTAAGAAGGTTTTGAAGTTCGTTTGGTCAGAATCTTGTGAGATAGCCTTTCCAAAGCTAAAGGGAAAGTTGACATCAACACCAGTCCTAATACTTATAGAGCAAGGGAAGATCTATACAGTTTACTATGATGCATCAGTTATTGGGCTGGTAGCAGTGTTGATGTAGGGCGATCAAGTAGTTGCGTACGGTTCTTGGTAGTTGAGGCCATGTGAGATTAATTACTCGACACATGATCTCGAGTTGGCTGCAGTTGTTCATGTGTTACACTGTTGGAGACATTGTCTCTTGGGAGAACATTTTTTTGTGTTTACGGACCGCAAAAGTCTTAAATACATCTTTACCTAGCGTGACCTTAATTTGACACAGCGAATGTGGTTTGAATACCTTCATTCCTTAGACTTTGAGCTTTCCTATACACCTGGTAAAGGTAACACAGTTTCTAATGCACTGAGTAGGAGGACTCAGTTACAGGCAGTGTAGGAGGCTAGTGGTGAGTGGAAGCTCATGGATTTTTTCTCTGATATGCATTTGGAGATGCACGATAGTCAGGGGAAAGCCTATATTTATTCCTTAGCTATGACTTCTACCCTCCTGGATAGAGTGAAGATGAGACAGCTATCAGATTCGGAAGGCCTAGTTCTACGAGAGTCGGTGGCAAGTGAGGACCCTCCACCCGGTTGGATGGTATGCTAAGATGAGGTAATACATATCCATGGACGAGTGTGGGTTATAGGGGATATACATGAGGATTTGATGTGGGATTTTCATGCTTCATCTTGGGCAATGCAACCCAGAGTTACCAAAATGTACCGTTACTTGAGACGTCAGTATTGGTGGCTAGGTATGAAACGGAAGGTAGTTAGTTTGGTTGTGAGATGTTCCACCTGTCAGTAGGTGAAGGTAGAGCATTAGAGACCATCCATACTGTTATAACAGTTACCCATTTCGGAGTGGAAATAGGATGATGTCGTGATGGATTTCGTGACCAGGTTTCTAAGGTCACCTCAAGGCAGTGATTTTGTATGGGTTGTTGTGGATATACTTATGAAGGTAGCTCACTTTTTTCTGATCAAGTAGACCTTCGGTGTTGATGACCTCAGGAATTTTTATATTCGAGAGGTAGTATGCCTTCATTGGGTCATTTTTTCAATTGTTTCAGATAGGGATTCCCATTTTACATCTCGTTTCTGGAATAGTTTTCATAGGGCATTGGGTACAGAGGTGCTTCTGAGCACAGCTTACCACCCTCAGACTGATGGCCAGTCAGAGCGTACGATACAGGTGCTTGAGGACATGATGCGTGCATGCGTCCTGGACTTTGGGGGAGCTTGGGAGAGGCACATACCCCTGGTCAATTTTTCCTACAATAATAGTTTTCCGGAAACTATTGAGATGGCACCTTACGAGGCTTTATATAGTAGGCCATGCCGATCACCTTTGTGCTGGTTAGAGGTAGGTGAGGCAGCTTTACTAGAACCATGTCTCGTGCAGGAGACTTCTAAGCAGGTCTAGCTGATTCAGAAGCAGATGTTTACTGCACAGTCTCATCATAAATCTTATGTTGATCGCCGCAGATGACCCTTGGAGTTAGTGGTCTGGGATCAGGTTTTCTTACGTGTTTCTCCAAGGTTGGGACACAGGCAGATTAGGAGACAGGGTAAAATTTCACCAAGTTATGTGGGGTCGTTTGAGATTCTAGAGAGAGTTAGGATAGTTTCCTATCAGTTACAGTTACCACAGAGTTACCGGGCCATGCACGACGTCTTCCATGTATCTCAGTTGCGTCGTTATCACTCAAACTCATCACACGTCTTTAATCCCGAGGAGTTTGAACTTCAGGTCGATGCATCCTTTGAGGAGCATCTGGTTTGTATTGTTGATAGGAGCACAAAGGTTATCTGAGGTTGGTCAGTTCCTCTCGTACGGGTGTTATGGCAGCATAGCCGAGTGTAGGACGAAACCTGGGAGCGGGAGACCGATGTACGTGCTCAGTGGCCAGAGTTGTTCTCATATTTATCTTCACCACCCTTGGAAGGGCATTTCGGGGATGAATTACTTTAAGGGGAGAAGTTTTTAAGAAACCAGTTCTTATTCTTGAGGTACAATTTTCTTATTTTCCTTTTTTCCGTAGGTGTTTTTGAGAAAATAAGAAAAATGGGAAAAACCCCAAATTTTGTGGGAACACGCTGTGTACTTTTCCACACGTTGTGTACTTTGGCCGTGTGGGAGGAGTACATAGGGCATGTAGGCCTGTCAGTGATGAAGGGTGTAAAAATTGACTACATGCCATGTACTTCGTATATACATGCCATGTAGTCAATCAGCTGGTGAACAGTAAGGTAGTGGAAGTAGCCGCCAGCAGAACGACAGTACACACCGTGTATTCAGAAATACACACCATGTAATCATGTCGACAGATGAACAGTGAGGCGGTGGAAAGTGGATGCCAGAGGAAGAGTTAAAAAAATGGAAAGTACACGTCGTGTACTTGAGAGTACATGTCGTGTAGTTTTGTTTTTTTGTTATAAACTAGTAGTAGCCTCCTCTTTCAACAGATTAACCTTAGAATGCCGGAAATCCACAAGAGAGATGACTGAACCTTGGAAGAGTTCCTGACCGAACACCGGGACTCTGATTCCTTCACTGACAACCACGTTTGGACCATGCGGGTAAGCTCATCCCTCTCCTTGCGTGTTTCTATCCAATTATTTTACAAGCGTAAGTTATTTCAGTTTGAATGGGTGAATTTTTATCCCAGATCTACGTCATTCATAGATGATTCTGGAGGCTTCATTCATGTATATCGATCAGTGGAGATTGAGGTAGGTGGTCTGGTGTTTAATTATAACTGTTGAGTGTCTTTGTTTATCGTTGTGCTACGCGCCCATAATTGGGGTGTCATATGGCTGAGGAATTTACTAATTAAATACCTAAAACTATATAGGTAATTTAATGAATATGTAATAACTGGTTATTGGGATCGTTGCCTTGATCCAGGGCCACCCCGTGGGTGCGTTTCCCTTGTTTATCCATTTGGCCATGATACTCGTGGGTATGCCGTGATTATAGCATGCTTTGAGATTTCTTGAGAGAAAATGTATATATAATTGCTTTCTTATGTGTTGGGCGTGTCCTGGTTACTTTCTTAGCTTGAGGGAAGTGTTTTTTTTTTGGGGAAAGTGTTTGTTTAGCCTGAGGGCAATGCTTCTTATGCATGTGGGCAGTAGCTTCCGTGCTGGAGAGAAATATCTCATACAACTTAGGGCAATATTCGCTATGCCTGAGGGAAATCACCTAAGGGTTTCGATTCTGATTACCTAAGGGTAAGATTTTTCATGTCTGAGGACTCTGTTTACTTTGCATATTCACTGTAGTGATTTCTTATTTATACCTACCAAGCTAAATCACAGGCTTGGTATTGTTTTACCTTCTACTTGTCATATATCCTGTTGTGGTTTTTGCTGTAGCAGTGTATAACAGATTGTCAGCTGAGGCTGAGTCTTAGAAACTTATAATTCAATTATATTGAATTGTTAAATAATAATTAAATGGAAATGGAACTAGTAAGAGTAGCTCATTTTGAGTACTTACTAGTTCATTTCATTTCATTATTACACACTGTTGTTGAACATTTTCACTGACAGTTGGGCACGGGCCATTGGTGGTTGCCTATTGGGATTTATTTCTCACATCCTGTTTGGGTCATGTCTTGGGCCCAAAAAAATTATATTGTTGCAGGTGTTGATAAGGTAAAGAGTCCCTATACATGTACTTGATTGGTGTAGAGTAGTAAGATAGCATGGGACCGAGCTTAGGATTGTTATGCTACTGAGTTCCTGCTACACTGTTTTGCTTTGCTGTACTTGTACCTTGTACTGTATTGTTATAGATTGCGGTGTAACATGTTTTGACTACTTTCTTAGAAATAGGACATATTGCATCATCATGTATATTTGATTGTTGGATATCTTTTTATTCAGTATTTTTGTCCTTCCAGCTTTGCATTGTTTACTACTTCCATTTTTGGTATGTTGTACTTCCTCTAATGTGCTACACTTTGAAATATGAGGGCATAGTTTCCCCACTATCAGACCTAGGCCCTCGTTGCTAGTCAGTAGCCTCTAGCATTTGTGTAAATGCACTTGAGGTCATGTGACCAACCGGGTTCGGGGCACCCATTGAGTGGAACCTAGATCCGGGATGTTACATTAAACATGTCTAAAGAATATTTTGTTTCCATATTTCAACCTAATACTATACCACCTTATAATATATATCCATTTTATGAATTTTTCTTGAGTATGAAATTATTTTTTTAATATTTTATGAAATTCTAAGTGTGTCCTCTCCCCATCTTATAAAAGGACTCTCCTCCTTTTGCTTATTTACGCCAAATTGAGCCATATATCTCAACCAAACCCAAAAAAATATCATATAAAATTACTTAAAATTGAATTATAGGTTATTTTATGCTTAAAATATCATTCCAAGGGTCCTTAAGAATGGATCTAAAGGAGTTCTACCAAAGAAGTGGTAATTATCCTACCTAACCTCTCAATTTATTTTATTCTTATAACACCTTAAAATCTATGGTATTTAGCATTAAATAATAAATTAAGCATCATAAATATACTTAAATTTTAATATGATTATTTAACCACATTTATTCACCCTCTTTTCAATTAAATGGGAACTGGAACTATTGTTCATGTGTACGTGTGGATTATCACATCCACATAGCTATATAATTTATTTTGAAACACTATTTTTAGTGGATGGTTATTATGATGGGTTTAAATTTTATATATAATATTTATGACATAATTATTTTTTATATTTATAATACCATATCTACTTTTTTACCTTCCAATCCTTTGAAAAACAATAACTTCATTTGTGTGTACAAGTGGACTACCACCTCCGCGTAGCGATATGATTTATTTTTCATTTTTTTTCAATAGGATAGTAATGAGGATATATTTAATGTATTTATATATGTTATTTATGATATAATTATTATTATATAATTATAAATATTATTTATCTTTCTTTCCTTCTTTTCATTAGAAATTGAAAGCAGTGTTCATGCGTAAATGCGACCTACTATCTCCATAAACTATGTAAATCATTTTTCTATCACTACCTTTTATTGATGACTATATATATATATAATGAATATATATTATATTTATATCACTATTAAAATTATTTATATTATGTAACCATGATCAATGTTCAAGGACTGGAACTTCTAAATTGAAACTCTCATGAAAAACAAAACAGTTAACACTTAAAAAAAGGAAATTTTAAAAATGAATTAATAATAAATGCTTATTAAAATGTTATAATTGGATCACATATGATATTATAAGTATTTAAATGATATTTTATATAATTATAATAATTTTAAATTTATTATACAATAGGTTATAGTTCTTTTGATGCAATTTATACTTGAGGTAAGGGTTTTATGTAACAATATCATTGTTTACCTTGATTATATATGATTAAGTTTATCAAAATTAAATTTCATGATTTAACTCTCATGAATATCATTAGTTTTCTTCTACACTATTAATCCATGAAATTTTAAACTAATACTACCATTTTTCAATCTTTGGTACTTAAAATTATTGAGAATTGTTTTTTAAGAAAAATAGACTTTATTTCCACTTTGGTTGGGAATCATTCTCTTCCATGTATATATTTTATTTAAATATTTTTAATAATGTTTTTAATATTATCCTAGTATTTTTTTAACTTAATTTTTACTCGTGTATTACTTTTAAAAAATTAAAAGGAATTTTATTTTTCTTTTTCTAAATTAGTTAATTTTGGATTTTTGCCAAAAATTTCAAAGGAATATTTGTTTTAACGCACAAGACATGATGAAAATTTCCCATCGCCATAACCGCTCAATTCATTTAAGTTAAATTTATAAGTTTACAAGGTTCTTTTCAAATAAATTTTTTTCCTTAATATTTTTTTAATTAATATATTTTAAATAAGTTATTTCAAAATTAAAAGGTCATTTTCCTCAAGAAATATTACAAGTGATCTTTTAAAGGAATTTTTTATTTAAGATAAAATACTTTGATGTTACTTAGGATTTAATAGGGATATAATACAATGATACCATCTGTATTCTTTCTTTGAATGATTTATGATTATAATAATGATATTTTTATGAAACCCATTTATTTTTCCTGGGTTATGTTATGATGAAATGTTGAAAGTTTTATGAATCGCATTTCCTTTCCATGGGTTGTGATATATGATGAATGATTTATGATTTTATGAAAAATATAGGAAGGTATTATGATTATGTGATGGGTGGTCTTATAATTATATATCCTCTCAATGATTTGGTTAAATATGGATATCTCATGAGACAATAAGCAAAATAATAGGGAGTGAACCCGAAATACTAAAGGAATATTCACATATGATAGTCTTGTGAGTTAACCTTGACTAAGAATATGATAGAAGTGGAAGTGAACCCAATCAACTATAATAGTCTTGTAAGTGATCCTTAACTGAGGAAATGATTTTCTATTATTATGTGTATTCTATAAACTTACGTCTTATGCCAATATTATTCTCCTGTGGCTCATGTTATTTGATTCCTTTATGATTTGTGTCTATAAACTTCCAATATTTATACCATGATTCAATATTATAATCTATGATATATTGGGTATGAATTTTCATATGTTAATATTATTTTCTCATATCATTATGATCATTTTATATTTAATTAATCATAAATATCTCCCTTGTTTACCCCTACTGAGAATCTAAGATCACCCTTTCTTTTACCTCAGTTATGAAGATAGGTTTTAAGTAGGGTATTCCTAATAATAATATGTGAAAAGATATTTGCGGTATATGTTGAATATTTTTTATTAAATAGTAATGTTTGGTATCTAATCTCTAAATACACTAGACCTTTATTATCCTTGGGAATGTTTTTGTAAAATACTTTGAATGTTCATTTATTAAGATGAAATATCTATTTATGAAAAGTATGGGTCACTATAGTTAGTATCAGAGATAGGTTTTGTCAAAATTTGGATATTAGGATTAGAGAACTTTGGTAAAAACCCTGAGGATAATCCTATGTATAGGATAACATCTTAATTTTTTTTATAAGGTAAAGATTAAGAAGTTTTCCAAATAATACATCCATGTTTGGATACTACAAGTGGATATGGTTTTGGCACAGATGCATCTAGTTGTAATAACCCAAGAAAGA
The DNA here is from genome assembly GCA_963277665.1 of Viscum album. Taxonomy (NCBI): domain Eukaryota; kingdom Viridiplantae; phylum Streptophyta; class Magnoliopsida; order Santalales; family Viscaceae; genus Viscum; species Viscum album. Next base: position 1,663,956,602 of record OY728152.1, on the reverse strand, counting down.
TTTGGTTGAGTATATCTCAGCTATTATTCTGGTGCATAGTACATGTTTCCTTACTATACACCTAGTTTGACACTCTCATAGGATATTCTTGGGTTAATTAATATTTTATTTATAACCCTTTATGAATGATTTGAATAGATAATGACTGTGAATAAATTATGTTAAATATAAGGTATCATAGATTGAAAATAATTTTTCCTGATTTAGACATCCCATAAATTTTTTTTCATGATTATATGGTTTCCCACTATGATTATTGTTTCCAAAACTATACTTTTTAGTTTTAGTAAATAGTTGGAACTTGAAGGAACCATATTAATGCTGAATGTGATAGAAAATGCAATGATTATCCTCTTATGTAACCAAATGTTATGGGATATTGAATAAAAAATCTTGTTGTTATGCTTACAAAAATTTATCAAGCTATGAATCATGATGAGATACCAAACAATAAAATGAGGTAACAACATTATATTGTGTCCTTCATGAGGAAACATATGACTTCATTAATGGGTCTGATGATCCACTAGTGTATGAGAAACGGTTCAATACCAATAAAAAGATATTTTATATTCATGAGTGTTCTGAACATAAAAAAATTATTTTATTTATTTATCATTTAGAAGGAGAATAATTTCAATGGTGGATTATTATCAAGAACACAATTTAATGAGAATAAATTTACTCTATGGAGTGGGATGAGTTTAAGATATTATTTTTCAATAAGTTCTTTCCTACTATTCGTTATATGAAAAATTATAAGGAATTCCTTAATATAAAGTATAACTATGATGAATCCATTAATACCTATGAGGAAAAATTTTCAATAATTGTGAGGTACAATTCTAATATTATCATTCAACCGGGGAGTGAGATTGATTAGTTCATCAATTTCTTAAAACAAAGTCTCTAAAGGGAATTATCCATAAGTGACTTCAATATTTATGAATAAATCATTTGATGTGATATCAAGGTGGATATAAATATTATATTTACCCATAAATCTCAAGGTTTTTATAAGAAAATGAAAATTAAATTTAAAGGAAATTAAAATAATAAAAATTATGGATAGAAGAATTTGATGTTTTATTTAGGCATGAAGTGTGGAAGGAAACATGGAGGAATATTTATTAAGGTGGATGGTAAAAAATTTAAGTGTGTAAAGGAAGTCCATCAAGAAATTAGATACCAAATAGATGGGAATAATAATTTAGCTAATAATAGAGATAAATCACCACAAAAATGCACCACTGACACTCCATTATTTCAAATAAAAGGAGCATGGGAATTAGGTTAACCAGTTCTAAAATCTGAAGGTTAATGACAATGATCAACGTCAGTAACCTCTTAATACTATAGACAAAGCTAAATCTCAAACTATCACTATTTTCGAGGTGGGGTACAATAACAAAGTGGTGAAAGGTATACTTACCATCCACTCTAGAATTGCTAATGTCTTATTTCATTATAGATATACCCACTATTTTATATCTAAATAATTTATTAATGGTGTCACAATACTATCCCAATTATTAGATTTTTAATTAATAGTGAAAATTCTAATTGTATGATGATCTCATCTCATGTATGTGATTCTTATCTGATTGAATTTTATGGGAATTTACTTCCTATAAGCCTTTTTATTCTCCTTATAGTTAAATTTGATGTTATTTTGGGCATGAATTGTCTTTATTCATATAAATACCTTATCAATTTCCAAGGAAGTGAATTAAAATTTTATATTCCAAACCAACCTATGATCATCTATCATTGTACCAATAAATATTAACTTCTAATAGAAATTACATCCATTATATGGATCTTTATTCCAATTAAAAATGGGTGCTTATCTCAGATAGTTGGGGAGAAACTCAAAATAAAAATATACCAATTATATGGGAATTTATTAATGTATTTAAAAAATAGTTTCTTGGTATTCTTTTAAATTATGAAGTTGATATCTCAATATAACTAATACCTAATGCTACACCTATTTCAACCACTCTATATAGAATATACCTGATTAAGTTGGAATAATTAAAGAAGAAACTCCAAGTGAATCTTAATAAGTGATTCATTTTTACAATTACATCACCTTGGGGTTCACCTATTATTTTTTTAAAAAGAAATATTGATCAATGTGAATCTATATTGACTATCAATAACTGAACAATGTCACTATCAATAATATGTATCTTCCACCTCATATTGATGTTTTGTTTGATTGATTACGAGGAGTTCAATATTTTTACAAGACTTATCTTTTATTTGCATACTATCAATTGAGGATCAAAAGTGAATACATACCCAAGATAGCCTTCAGTTTGTGGTATGAACACTATGAATTTATAGTGATTCCATTTGGTCTTACTAATTCCGCCATTATCTTCCAGAATTTAATTAAGAGTGTTTAGATATTACCTTGATCAGTTTGAGGTAGTCTTTATAGATGATATTATTATATATTACAATAGTAAATAAGACCATAAATATCAATTTATGATTGTACTAAAGACCTTAATAAAAGATAATTTTTATGAAAAATTTACCAAGTGTGAATTTTGGATATAGAAAGATTCATTTTTTGATCATATAATCTCGACCAAAGGTATATTGGTGGATCCATCAAAGAAAGAAGTTATTGAATGTTGGCCTAGACCAACCACTATGATTTAGATCCATAATTTTCTTGTTTTAGGTAGATATTATTAATAATTTATTGATATTTTCCCATGGAATTATAATCCACTCTCCAAGATAACATGGAAGGGATCCAAGATACTTTAGATAAATGAATCTGAGTAAAATTTCAGGGAACTGAAGAGAAGGTTAGTCAATGCACCTATACTTACAGAACCTTATAGAAGGGAAGGGTTTATGATCTTTATTTATGCATCAAATAAGGGGTTGGGGTTTTTCCTCATGTTGAATGATATAGTGATATCTTATGCCTCATGAAAATTGAAGGTTCATGAAAAAAATTACCCAACCCAGGATTTTGATTTATTTTTGGTAATTTTTAATTTAAATATATGGTGGAATTATCTTTATATAGAAATTTTTAACATATATATCGACCATAAAAGTTTAAAGTGTATATTCACTCAAAAAGTGTTGAATATGAGCTACAGAAGATGGTTGGAGTTGATAAAATATTATGACTGATCAACATATTACCACCTAGGGAAAGTGAAAAAGGTGGATAATGATTTGAGTTAAAAGGATCAAAATAGTATATCTATTATAAGGATCCAAAAAGATCCAATATTTCTATATTTATAAAGGATGGATCTAGAAATCTTGAAGGAAGGGGATAAATATTATCTTTCTAAAATGAATAGTTAACCATCTATCCAAGTGAACATTAAATAGAAATAGTATGAAGATATAGAGTTTAAAAAAAAGGTAAGAAATGTTCCTGAGTTCAACCTTGATTATTATGGAATTATAATTTTTAAGAACCATGTATGTGTCCCATCTATACTATATTTGAATTAGTTTTTGGAATAATCTCATAGTTCATCATTATATATTCATCCTTGGAGTATGAAGAAGTATAGTGATCTAAAATAGTAATTATGGTAGGATAACATGAAGAGATATATTGTAGATTATATATCTTAGTTCTTGGTATGTCATAAATTTAAGTATTAGAGACAAAATTATAAGGGTATGTTACAACCATTACCCATATAGGAATAGAAATTGGAAAAAACCACCATATATTTCATCATCAGACTCCCCAAAACATCTAAATGGAATAATGCTATTTGGGTTATAATCAATCACCTTACAGAATAAAATCACTAAATTATAATTAGAGAATATTTTAATATTCATAAAATATCTAGAATATATATTATGGAAGTGATAAGGTTCATAGAGTACCACATTATATTGTATTTGACAAAAACCTAAGGTTTACTACAAAGTTCTGGTTATGTCTTCAGTATGCTCTAAATTTAGAGTTTTGTTTCAGTACTGATTATCATCCTCATAAATATGGTTATTCTAAAATAACCATTCAAAAAATAGAGGATTTTCTGATATCTTATTCAATGGATTTCAAAGGATTTTAGGATGAAAACCTTCCTCTAGTTGAGTTTTTATATAATAATAGCTTTCACTAGAGTATTCAGATGGATCCTTATGATGCCATCTATGGAAATAAGTGTATAAATCCAAAATTCTATGATGAAGTTTTAGAAATAAAGTTATTGAGACATTTTTATCTTATGAAATGGAATATAAGGTTAGATCTATTCAAAACCACATTAAGGAAACTCATACTCAACAGAAAAGTTGTGCTAACAATTATCTGTGAAATCTAGAATTTAAAGTTAGTGAGAAGTTATTTCTATGAATTTATACATGGAAAAAGGTTATGATATTTAGGGAAAATATAAATATTATCCCTGGATATATTACCCACTTCAAGATTCTTGATTGAGTAAGGATGGTAGTTTATTTCTTGGTCCTTCCACTGAACCCCTCTCAAGTTCATGATGTGTTCCATGTATCTCTACTAAGAAACTACATACCTGATCCTTCACATGTACTAAAAATCATAGATTATTTCAGTGGAATATAATCATTCCTATGAATAATAACTAGTATAAATATTGGAACATAGAGATATAGTGTTATAGAACAAGACTACTCACCTAATTAAAGTTCTCTAGAGAAATCAAAAATTTGAAAAAGATACTTAGGAACTTGAGGATGTTATGAAATAGATATATCCTTATTTTTTGTATCATAGTGATTTAATTTTTAGGGAAAAATAATTTTATTGGGGGTATAATGTAGCACCCTGATATTTTTTGATATACGACTCTTCAAATGAACTTAATTTCTTCGATAGATTGTAATACACACAAACAAAAGTATAAATGAACAATAATATAGGGTACCATTATAACATAATTGTTAAAATGGTAGATTTAATAATAATAACAATATTTTGAAAGTTATTTATAAATGTTTTAAATAAATAAAATATATTTATAAATAAGTACACAATTTTTAGTAAAGACTTTATATGCTTCAAAAAAACATTTTTCCTCAAAATTGTTTTTATTAGTCTTTGTGAGAAAATAATACAATTAATTTTTTACAAGGTTATAAAATTTATTTTAAAAAATTAAGATCATTTTAGTAATCATAATTTTAAAATTATCTTAGAGAGAAATTTTGATATTTTTCTGGAAGGTTTTATTTTTTGATAAATAGTGAAAATATTAATTTTCATTGAAAACTGTCTTTTTGTTGTAATAATTTACAACGATTAATTTTTTTAAATGATTTAAAAGTAAAATTAGTTAAATTATATTATTAATAATCCAATTGAGTTCATTTTATTCAATTTTATGTCTCATTTTGGTATAAAAAAATTATACTTAAGAAAACATTTTTTATGGAAAACCGCTTTTCGTCGTGTTATGCGGGTTTAATTTTATATTAAAATATGACACTTATATTAATTTAATTTGATAAAATGGATTAAATATTTTTAATAATCATAATTAATATTATATATTTATTTCAATTTAATTTTTGGTAATAATTAATTGTAAAAATAGTAAAAAATCATTATCGTGGTTAATGTTAAAATGGGATTACCAGGGTTTAACCCAAGATATAAGAGAAAATATGAAAATAAAACTTGCATAAATCCTATTTTATGGAAATATATAGACTTAAAAATATCCCAAATTCTAATATCTTTCCATTTCGAAGCATTTTTCTTGAGTATGACATTATTATATTTTAATCTTTTAAGAAATTCTTAGTGTGTCCTCTCCACCACTTATAAATGGACACCCCTCCTTTATCTTTATTAAACCAATTTGAGCCGTATATATTAACCAAAAATTAAAAAAAAATATCTTATAAACTTCACTATAAATTAATTATTGGTTTTTTATTCATATAAAACCATTCTAAGGGTCATTAAAAAGGGATCTAAAGGAGGACTATTGAATAAGAGGTAATCATCCTACCCAAACTCTTTATATTTATTTCTTATTTTACAAAGTATAAATTATTTGTATTTGTCATAAAATAATAACTTAATTGTCCTAAGTATAATTAGATTTTATTATTATTTTGAAACCAACATTATTCACCCCCTTTTCTATCAAATGGTAAGTGAAAGTATCGCTTGTGCGTACGTATAGACTATCGCCACTACATAGCAATTCAATTCATTTTCAATCACCATTTTTCATAGAGGGTTATTTAGATGGGTTTAAATTTTATATATGATATTTATGAAATAATTATACTTAAATATTTATAATATCCTATCTACATACTTACCTTCCAATCCATTGGAAAATGATAACGTCTCTCGTGCGTACGTGTGGACTACTACCTCCATGAAGTGGTGTGATTTTTCTTTTTTTTTATGTTTAAATTGGATGGTAATAAAGATATATTTAATGTATATATTATTTATTTTTTATATAATTATTTTTGTTTAATTATAAATTAATATTTATCTTTATTTCTTTATTTTCATTAGAAAATGAAAATTGTGTTCATGTGTACGTACGGCACGGCCTACTATTTCTATGAATGGTGTAAATCATTTTTATATCTTTGAATTTTATGGATAACTATATATATATATATAATGAATATATATTATATTTATATCATGATTAGAATTATAGATACTATGGAATTGTGATCAAAGTTAAATTATCAAAACTATTGAATCGAAACTTTCATGAAAAATGAAACATTTAACACTCGGAAACAACGATTTTAATATAAAATTATTAATAAATGGGTGCTAAAATGTTATAAGTAGATAATATATGATATTATAAGTATGTAAATTATTATTTTGTTTAATTATAATAAATTTAAATTTATTATACAGGATTTTATAGTGATTTTTATGCAATTCAAACTTTGGGTAAGGGTTTTATGTAACACACTCATTATTTACTAAGATTATTTATGATTAAATTTCGACAATGAAATTTAAAGATATACCTCTCAATAATTTCATGAATTTTATTCTACTCTCACTATACATTAAATTTTAAATTAATAGTTCCATTTTCATCTCATTGGTAATTTAAATGATTCATAAAATGTTTTTAATAAAAATAAACATTATTTCCTCTTTGGATGGGAATATTTTTCTTCCATTTCCATGTTTTCTTTAAAATATTTTCAACAATGTTTTAATATTATTTTATTATTTTATAATTTAACTTCTACCCATGTTTTAATTTTTTTAAAAAGTTTTAAAAATAATTTTCATTTATTTTAATGAGAAGATTTTGACTTTTTATCAAAAATGTGAGAGGGATTTTTTTTAAAATGTGTACTACATAAACAGAATTTATTATTATCATTAACACTTAATGATTTGAATATTACCTTAAAAATTTCTAATATTATTTTCAAATACAATATTTTCCTTAAAATTTGTGAAATTTTTATATTTTAAATAAGTTATTTCAAAATAAAAAGGGTATTTTCCTCAAGAAATATTTCAAGTAATCTTTTAAAGTCATTTTTCATTTAATATGACATCCTTTGATGTTATTTTTACTTTATCAGGGATGTGATCCAATGATACTATATTTATTATTTCTCAAGATGTTTTATGATTATAAAGATTATAAGTTTATGCAACCCATTTTTTCCCACAGGTTATGTTATGATAATGATTAACTATTTATGAAAATAATTTTATTTCCACATGTTATAATATACAATGAATGATTTTTAATCTTATGGTGAATATATTAATGGATTATGATTATTTTATGGGTGGGACTGGAATTATATATCCCAATAATTCATTAGGAAAATATGGATATCTCATGAGATAATAAGGACTAGAATGAGGAGTAAACCAAGTTCAGTAAGGGACTCTTTCCACTATTGTGGTATTGGGAGTGAACCTTAACTGGGGATATGATGGAATGGGGAGTGATCTCAGCCCACTATGATAGTATTATAATTAATAATTAAATAAGGAAATGATTTTATATGATTATGTGTCTGTCACAGACTTATGTCTTACGCCAATGTTATTCTCTTATGGATCATTTTATTTTATACCTTTATGATTCATGTATTATAAACTACCAAGATTAATTCCATGATTCAATATTATGATATTTTATATATTGGGTATTGATTTTAAAATTTTAAGCACATATTTTCATTTAATTATTATTATGAAATTTTTAAGTTATTATTGATATCTCCCTTATTTACCTTTATTAAGCATTTGAGTTCATCCATTATTAGGTTTCCTTTCCCCAGGTTATGAAGAAAAGTTTTATGTGGGTATTTATAATAGGAGTATTGTGTGATAATATATTTTTCTGGATATTTAATATCTGTAATGAAATGAAATGATTGTGTATCTAGTCTTAAAATTAACCAAACCTTTACAGTCCTCGGGCATGTATTTGTAAAATATATTGAATATTTATCTATTAAAATGTAATATCTATGTATGAAAATTATGTTTCACTATACGTATAATAAGATTTAATCACATAATTATGACTCATTATTTAGCTATATGATATAGGGGTTTCTAGATAAGTACCTTATTTAGCTTCCTTTTGTGATTTTATTTCAACTAAACCTAAAATAAAAATTGTTATTAAAATATAAAAAATATAAATATGAAAACCTAAATCGAAATATTTCTACTCCAATAACATATTTTTTTTAACATGTGATACTTTCAGTTAAAATTATGAAACAATTAATTGAATCCTTGGTGTTGTATTGTGAATTTCCTATTAGGTTATCATTATCAAATTTCTAAATAATATGTTCAAATATTTTATAATGGTTTCTAAATAACTTGTAAAAAAACCAAATAATAACCCAAGGGAGTGTCTAGTCAGGTGTGTAGTAAAGCCTATTTATTTTCCACCAAGTTATGGTTGAGTTAATACACAAAATTTCCTCTTTGAGGTTTTTAGCCCTAGGTATATTTGTTCCAGAACCATATCCAGTTGTGAGTATCCAAGTAGGGATGTTATTTCTAGGATAACCACATTAATCTCTACTTCACTAAAAATTTATGATATTTTACTAAGAATAAGATTATATCTAGGTGTTTTATTAATGTTATCTAATTATGATCCCTAGAATGTAACCTCTCTTGAACTAAATGGTTATGTATACCTTTGAAATTATATTTTGTCTTAACTTATCAACCTTTGGTAAAATTTATAATTCCCAATTTATCATCAACTCATATCATCATAATATCCAAATTTATCTAAACCCTAATATAATACCAACTATGAAAACCCATAACTAGCCTTCTAGTAATTACATGACTTTAAGAAAATATTTCATTGAAATTCATTCCAAATACCTTTTAGGTTTAGATATTTAGGAAAAAACATTATCTAAAAAACTCATGGCCTTTTAACTGATGGGATTTTTTTCTACTATGATAGAAACCTCTTAATCCATAATGTGTCTTCAAAATATCCCAGAATTTCTCCATATAAGATAATATTCTAGATATTACATACTTTTCTTATATTCATAACCTATAGAATGGAAACATAAGAAAGGGGTGTGCTCATATGCTTAGTAAGGGTAAACATAATTGTTAACAATCAAATATCATTAATGATCATAAGATGTGAATATGTTTATAATAAAAGAATTCATACACAAAAAATCATATATCATAAATCATGTAATAATACTTGGCATAACATATTACATTAATCAAAATAATTTGGAAACATGATTCAATAAACATGATCCATGAGAGCATAACATAGTCATAATAATAAGTATAAAATCATGGAATCTTTCAAATATAGAAAAATATAAACATATTAAATCTTTTAAACAAAGCTTCATAAATCATTTTAACACAATAACTTATAAAAAAATCTTCCTACATCTCATTCGCACAATAAAATAGTGAAAAAATATTCCCACGCCTCATTTATAAAAAAAACTTGTGAAAAAATCTTATTGCATTTCATTCAAAAAATAAACTTGTAAAGAAAGCCTCTCATATCTCATTCACACAATAAACATGTGAAAAAATATTCCTAAATCTCATTCATTCAACATTTCATTGTCTCTTATGATATGAAACCTTAACCAATGCATGAGAGGGTGATATAGGACCCCACTCAATATTATCCATACATATTTATGCCTTTTAGAATAAACCATAATCATGTATTAAGGAACCCATATAAAAAATAATAGGTTTCTTAATCCTTTAAAAAACACAACATAACATGAACTTAAGTAATCATAAGATATACAAAATATCATTTTCCAAAAGTAATCATATCATAATAACATATATAGAGTGATCAGAGAATCAATTCATGAGAGATAAACCTTAGTGGGGAATATGATTGAAAATACAAATACTTTAACAAAAACTTTTAATCATTTTTATTGAAAATGAAGTGTAATTTACTTTAAAAATGAGTAGGTAAATATAATACTTTTGAAAAATCATTACTTTTAAAAGGAACTTTAAATTTTAGAGCCATGAAAAATATATAAAGGCTTAAAAGGGTGATGTGAAAACACATTGAAGATATTTAATTTTAAAATGAATCCTATATAATAGATATTTTATTAGAAACAAATTTTATTAAAAAGTAATATGTATTGGAATATAAAACACTTAATTTTGAAAGAATGAAATACCTTTTGAATATTTTGAAATTACATTTTTGAATACCCACATCATAAAACTGGTAGTAAAAATCCAATTTTAAAATAGGATAAGGGAAATATAGTTTCCCATGATTAAACTCATATTTGGGTTTCAAAATAATAAAATAAAATTAGTTTTAGAATAATGAACTTGGAAATGAAGAAAGACCCATATTTAAATGAGATGATATTTTTTCTTAAAAACATCATAATTTTATATGAAATAAATTCATCAATAAAAAATATTTGAATGGAAAAAATTATTTTCCCTAGAGATAATAGAGTAAATTTATTATGAAATAGGAAATAGAATAATTTATCAAATATAGAATAATTATTCTCAAGGAATAATAATTTAACTCCAAGAAAGGAAATTTGAGTTAACCAAATCTCTTATAAATATAATAATTCATGGATTAAGTGACATTTAGAAAGGGTTTATGTGGTTGTAAAAAAATTCCCCAGAAAAAAAATAAAAATTTACACATAATATAATCAATGGGTAGAATGTACCCAAATTATATGAAATAAGTTCAAGAAGAACAATCTTAAATCAATGAATGAGAATTGAGTTTCTAAAAACACTTATGTTAATGGTAATGTTGGAACAAGAGGGTTGCAATGAAATTAAAATTAAATTATCATGAAATGAGAGATATTAATAATACTTAAAAGAAATATGGTAGTTAATTCACCATATAAAATAAATTATGGTGTGCAATATCCAAAATGTCTCGTGGATTTGAAAATATAACAAAGAAACTCTTACAATTTGAGGAGCATTTAACTCAAAACCTTTTAAAATATAGAGATATTTAAATAGAAATTAAATTACCATGAATAATTGGTATTTCAAGATATAACATCTTAATTAGGAATCATATAAACTACTTAAATGAAATTAGGTTCATAATAAAAAACTTGTCTCAAAGAGTGGAATTTGAGATCCAAAACTCTTACCTTGAGTTTCTATTAACTCGGTATTTCTCTAGCCCCAAGTATAACGAACACAAATAAATTAAGTGGTTTCAAGTTCATAATTTCCTGATTATTAAAGATTGAATAATATTTTTTTTGCTTATTAAAAATAATATTATTTTAAATAAGTGAAAGAAATGAATAGATTTGTGAAAATGGAAAATGTGATCAACTCATTTTGGCGTGTTTAACAATTAAAATGTGATAGGTTAATAAATATTTAAAATATTTAAAATGAATTTAAATAATAATAAATACACAAAAAAATCATTATTATTACATGACATTATCATTATATAATAATCCTTAATCATTCATGAAAAAAACATTATATATCATTTATTTCGGTGCAAAACTTAACCCAAACAATAATGTTTTATAATGGTTTCATGGGTAAGGTAATATATTTATATAATGATAGTTCTATATATTAAAAAGCTTAAAAATTTCGTAATTTTCATATATACTCATAAAATCCATTCTTATAACCATACAATATGGGTGGTGATGATAAAAAAAATTGTTATTTGTAGAGTCGGTAGTTTGATGTACACATGATTAACAATATCATTTCTCAATGAATGGAAGAAATGATGGTTTACAAAAAATTATAATTTAAGAAATTAATTTGTAACATATAAAACATATTTATTAATCAAATACATTATTTATACCAACCTTGATATGTGGTGATCCAAAACATACAACATTTCTTCATGGAGAAGGTAATTCGCAAGTACGCACGATCGATGTTATTATGTTTACTTAATGGATGTAAATTATTTTATAATTGTTGTAAATTTAATATAATGAAATTTTGGTATAATAGTGTTACTTATTTCAGAATATTAGTGAACTTATAGAATTTTAGTATATTAAGAATTAATATAGAAACACTAAGAAGAAGTGGATACTCACATCTACGACTTGAATTTTCACTAATAAATCTCCTAGATTTGAAGGTCTTGTGATTAATAATAGTAACCATTGAATTTTTTAAATAGGAGGGTGTTATAGGAAGATAAATTTTGTAGATATTAAAGGATAAATTTTAAGTTAAGGTTATTCTTGAAGCGGTGAAATTGTTATCTTTTTATAATTGAAAAGAAGGGTAGTTTTGGAAGTAACCCTTACATTTTCAATAATGTAATGTTATTATTCAAGGTTAAATGGAAAAAAAATAAAAAAATTTGGAGGGTAAAGTGGGTTTTGTTATAAACTCGCCTCAACCATTCATTTTTAAAATATTTTTTTAATATTTATTTCCTTTTCCCCTTCGTAAAGCACTTTTTACTATTTTTACTTTTTATTGGGGTAACTATATTATAAACATAGTAATTATTTTTAATGACTCAAATTAAAATTGAAATTATTAGCTAATATGAAACATCTTATTTAAAATTTTAAAATAATTTTATCATATAAATTTATAAAGTTATGAGAAATTAATTTTAAAAAAATGCATATAACTACGTAAAAACATTTTTTTTAGACAAAGCATGTTTTAAGCTTAAAAATTTTGTATTAGGTGAAATTATCATGGTTAGGGATTTATGTGGAATAAATTAATTTATTATAAAAAAAGGTATTATAATTTCATTCCAATCCAAAATTTAATCTCACCTTAAAATACTTGATTCAATGAAATGATTGAAATCAATTTTTATTTAAATAACATTTTAATTTAGTTCGAAAAAATACTAGAAATAGGATTTATAATCTCAAAGAATATATTAAAATTCATAATTTTATAAATTATTTTATAATTTAAAAGTTTTTTAAATATTATAATATATTCTTGAATAATTATAAAATCAAAAAAATTATAATTTTTTCAAAAAACAATATTTTTCTGCTAAAAATCAATCTTTTCAAAAAAACTAAAAAATTCATACCAAGTAAATTTTGATATGAAGAATTAAAAAATCAATTTTAAGTTATAAATTTTATGTTATAAATTTTTTAAATTTATATTTTAAAATAAAATTCATAATATAAATAAATTAGATTTTATTGAAAATAACCTCTTTCTATGTTAACTCATATTAATTATTTATCTTCCAAATGTAACAACTTGTAATGGTTTACCATATTAGTTTTTATTATAGATTTATTATTATTTTATTCTAATATTTTTTTTACATTTCTTGTATCATGTAGTGAAATTTATTCAACATAACATCAGTTTTTACAAGGTCTATAATTTTAGGTTGTCATATATACCCTTGCATAGAGAAGGGGCCTACGTAAGGGTAATGAAATTTTTTTAGAAAATATATTTTTATTTTAAAAAACATATAATTAATGATTAAAAGACTATAATCACCCTCTATAAATAGTCATATGACAAAGTATGGTTTGGGAAAACTCAGTTTCTCAAAAATCATGAAGGGGTTGACGCATTTACTATTGTGTTATAACACATGAGTAAATGCATGATCTACCAAGGATCATCCTCAAGGGCTCTATAAAGAATCGCTTTCATTTTATGGTATGTGTACAAGGATATACTAAGCCTTCGTCAATACTCACCAACCCCATAGCTCTCATCTTCTACATTATTTTCACTATGAGGTGTTAGCACACTATAGAGGGAAGAGAGCCCTGATTGTATGAAAAGTGATCTAGTTAGCCTATAGATACACCGTATAGGGAAAACCTTCATTTTTTCCATGGTTATTTCCATAAAGAATACTGTTTTAAGAAGGTTTAGTGGCATCTATAGTGTAAGGTATGCTTTTATTTTATTATTTCTTCATTTCTGGTACACTTGTATTTCATTTATCTATGCATGGAGATCTTGGTTTGAGATTCATTTCTTTGATTATACGGTCTCTAACAAGTGTTATTAGAACCCTATGAATCTAAGTACTTTTTATAAAAAAATTCATTGAAATATTAATTAAATTTACTAATTCTTCTTATAAGTATCTATATTAACATTTTGAACAACTTAAATATTTGGTTATTTAAAAAGGTGTTTCTCTAACACATTGAATTTTATTTCTTTCTTATGAAAAAATTTTAAGTATTTTTAATATTTTGTTAAATGTTTTCTATTATTTTTTTCCTACTCAAATGTTTATCTCAAATTCATGTTTAATAATGATTATTATTATAATTTATTTATAATAAAAACTTTTATCATATGAGTATCATGTTCAACATTCATTTAATAAGAACTTTTATTAAATGTACTAACACTAAAATAATGACACCTTTTAAGACAATAATATCCATTAATGTGCCAAGATCTATATTCCACTAAGAAATTAGCTCGCTCTAGAGTTCCTCTAACCATATGGTTATTTATATGGTTCATTATTCCAATTATATCATGTATAAATCTTGTATATTTGAGTGTAAAACTATTTTCCCAATATATCATATTGATAAAATCAACATTATTCCTCCAATATTCTTTTCAATTGTTTCCCAACTAAGTGTATCCTAAATAAAATGATAAAAAATTAATCACCTAACTCTTAGAGGCACCTCATTGCTTTCTTTCCTTATAAAAGATAATCAAGGGGTGCCTGAATTTAACATAAAACTTCTAGGTTAAATGATCAAGTTATTGAAAAGATTTTTCTGTTGATGGAATTCAAAGATTAGTATTTTATAAAAAATATAGAGAATTTAATATCACTATATTATCCCATGTTATTCCCTTGACATTAATGCATATTTATAATGATTTAATTTAGAATCCATTTTCATTCCACCAAATTAGTGAGTTAAAACCATATTTATGTGTAACATTTTATATAAATGATAGCTTGTGTTGCTGACCAAAATTAATATCCAACTATATTTACACATATCCAAATTCATACAATGAATAAAGTATATAAAACCTTTTACAGTAAATTCTTACAATAAAATGAAATCGATAATCCTCAGAAAAGTAAGTATGCAACAATAAGTAGTCATCCCCTGCTTTTCTACCCAAGTAATAAGCCTCTAAGATAGTGAGAAATTTGACCCAAAATCAATCTACCCATAGTTATGTACTCAATATAGATTTCAATTCCATCATATTTTTAACCCCTAATATGTAAAAACTATAATTAACCACTTAATTCAAGCTCAAAACCTAATATAATCCAAATTCAAGGTAAAATAAAACAAAATGAACTATTATACCTTGCATGTTACTCCTTTCATGCCTGTATAATAATTTAAAAAATTAATTTAAACATTTTTCTAAATCAAAGAATACCAAAAATTCATAATATAACATATATATTCCTGAAGTAGAGATTAAAAATAAATAAATGAATAATTTATAAATTTAGACATGAGATATAAATATATGAACAATTCAAAAATTAATTATAAATACTTAAAATTTAGGAATAGATAATGAATAGTTCAATTTTACCCAATATATACTTTTCATAATATCATTTACTTTTATTTAATATGAACTCATTAGAATTTCAAATTATTATATTTTTTATGAAAATGGTTTTTATTAAAATAAACATGATGTATATTATCACTACTAAAAATAAGACAATTAGCGACCGCCATTGGCGGTCGCTAAAGGTCTTTAGCGGCCGCGCAGCGACCGCCATTGGCGGTCGCTGTTGCCCCGTCGCTAGAGGGCTTTAGCGACCGCCAATGGCGGTCGCTATAGAAGGCCGTCAGATCGGCCTTCAGCGACCGCTTGGCGGTCGCTGAAGGCCCCCTGCCGGGCACCCTATAGCGACCGCCAATGGCGGTCGCTATAGTGGGCCGGCATGGCACCCTATAGCGACCGCCTATGGCGGTCGCTATTCAAAAAAAAAAAATTTTTTAAAAAAAATTTTATTGAATTCAATATAAATATATATATATATTTATGTAAAAATATTCATATATATACTATTAAATACAATATTTTAAATATATATATATATATATATATATATTATATATTTGAAATGTTTTAATACATATTTAATACATATATAATATCAAATCATTGTGTTATAATAATTTAAATATTCTCTATATAATATATTTTAAATATTATATATATATAATATATTTTAAATATTATATATATATAATATATTTCAGGTCGTTCGGAGCACGTTTGCTCCGAATCGGACCGCCGCACGCCGTTTTGTTTCCGGCCGCCGCGGTCACACGGCACCTCCGAATGAGGTGCCGTCTGGCCGACCATTTCACAATTCACGCCCCGGATGTTGTCGTCCGGTTTCGTGGCATTCGGAGGTCGTTCGGGTGGTTTTGACCCCCCAACGCGCCCTTTCAGCGCGCGCCGCGCTGCTGAATACGGCACAATCGGACGTGCCGCGCGAACCGCACGTCCGATGGACGTGCGGCCTCCTCCTGCATCTCAGGAATAATATTTCTATCGTTCCCGTGCGGTTTCAGGTCGTTCGGAGCACGTTTGCTCCGAATCGGACCGCCGCACGCCGTTTTGGTGTTTAATGGCGCCGGAAACGCGTTTCCGGCCGCCGCGGTCACACGGCACCTCCGAATGAGGTGCCGTCTGGCCGACCATTTCACAATTCACGCCCCGGATGTTGTCGTACGGTTTCGTGGCCTTCGGAGGTCGTTCGGGTGGTTTTGACCCCCCAACGCGCCATTTCAGCGCGCGCCGCGCTGCTGAAAACGGCACAATCGGACGTGCCGCGCGAACCGCACGTCCGATGGACGTGCGGCCTCCTCCTGCATCTCAGGAATAATATTTCTATCGTTCCCGTGCGGTTTCAGGTCGTTCGGAACACGTTTGCTCCGAATCGGACCGCCGCACGCCGTTTTGGTGTTTAATGGCGCCGGAAACGCGTTTCCGGCCGACACGGTCACACGGCACCTCCGAATGAGGTGCCGTCTGGCCGACCATTTCACAATTCACGCCCCGGATGTTGTCGTACGGTTTCGTGGCATTCGGAGGTCGTTCGGGTGGTTTTGACCCCCCAACGCGCCATTTCAGCGCGCGCCGCGCTGCTGAAAACGGCACAATCGGACGTGCCGCGCGAACCGCACGTCCGATGGATGTGCGGCCTCCTCCTGCATCTCAGAAATAATATTTCTATCGTTCCCGTGCGGTTTCAGGTCGTTCGGAGCACGTTTGCTCCGAATCGGACCGCCGCACGCCGTTTTGGTGTTTAATGGCGCCGGAAACGCGTTTCCGGCCGCCGCGGTCACACGGCACCTCCGAATGAGGTGCCGTCTGGCCGACCATTTCACAATTCACGCCCCGGATGTTGTCGTACGGTTTCGTGGCATTCGGAGGTCGTTCGGGTGGTTTTGACCCCCCAACGCGCCATTTCAGCGCGCGCCGCGCTGCTGAAAACGGCACAATCGGACGTGCCGCGGGAACCGCACGTCCGATGGACGTGCGGCCTCCTCCTGCATCTCAGGAATAATATTTCTATCGTTCCCGTGCGGTTTCAGGTCGTTCGGAGCACGTTTGCTCCGAATCGGACCGCCGCACGCCGTTTTGGTGTTTAATGGCGCCGGAAACGCGTTTCCGGCCGCCGCGGTCACACGGCACCTCCGAATGAGGTGCCGTCTGGCCGACCATTTCACAATTCACGCACCGGATGTTATCGTACGGTTTCGTGGCATTCGGAGGTCGTTCGGGTGGTTTTGACCCCCCAACGCGCCATTTCAGCGCGCGCCGCGCTGCTGAAAACGGCACAATCCGACGTGCCGCGCGAACCGCACGTCCGATGGACGTGCGGCCTCCTCCTGCATCTCAGGAATAATATTTCTATCGTTCTCGTGCGGTTTCAGGTCGTTCGGAGCACGTTTGCTCCGAATCGGACCGCCGCACGCCGTTTTGGTGTTTAATGGCGCCGGAAACGCGTTTCCGGCCGCCGCGGTCACACGGCACCTCCGAATGAGGTGCCGTCTGGCCGACCATTTCACAATTCACGCACCGGATGTTGTCGTGCGGTTTCAGGTCGTTTGGAGGTCGTTCGGGTGGTTTTGACCCCCCAACGCGCCATTTCAGCGCGCGCCGCGCTGCTGAAAACGGCACAATCGGACGTGCCGCACGAACCGCACGTCCGATGGACGTGCGGCCTCCTCCTGCATCTCAGGAATAATATTTCTATCATTCCCGTGCGGTTTCAGGTCGTTCGGAGCACGTTTGCTCCGAACGGGACCGCCGCACGCCGTTTTGGTGTTTAATGGCGCCGGAAACGCGTTTCCGGCCGCCGCGGTCACACGGCACCTCCGAATGAGGTGCCGTCTGACCGACCATTTCACAATTCACGCACCGGATGTTGTCGTACGGTTTCGTGGCATTCGGAGGTCGTTCGGGTGGTTTTGACCCCCCAACGCGCCATTTCAGCGCGCGCCGCGCTGCTGAAAACGGCACAATCGGACGTGCCGCGCGAACCGCACGTCCGATGGACGTGCGGCCTCCTCCTGCATCTCAGGAATAATATTTCTATCGTTCCCGTGCGGTTTCAGGTCGTTCGGAACACGTTTGCTCCGAATCGGACCGCCGCACGCCGTTTTGGTGTTTAATGGCGCCGGAAACGCGTTTCCGGCCGCCACGGTCACACGGCACCTCCGAATGAGGTGCCGTCTGGCCGACCATTTCACAATTCACGCACCGGATGTTGTCGTACGGTTTCGTGGCATTCGGAGGTCGTTCGGGTGGTTTTGACCCCCCAACGCGCCATTTCAGCGCGCGCCGCGCTGCTGAAAACGGCACAATCGGACGTGCCGCGCGAACCGCACGTCCGATGGACGTGCGGCCTCCTCCTGCATCTCAGGAATAATATTTCTATCGTTCCCGTGCGGTTTCAGGTCGTTCGGAGCACGTTTGCTCCGAATCGGACCGCCGCACGCCGTTTTGGTGTTTAATGGCGCCGGAAACGCGTTTCCGGCCGCCGCGGTCACACGGCACCTCCGAATGAGGTTCCGTCTGGCCGACCATTTCACAATTCACGCCCCGGATGTTGTCGTACGGTTTCGTGGCATTCGGAGGTCGTTCGGGTGGTTTTGACCCCCCAACGCGCCATTTCAGCGCGCGCCGCGCTGCTGAAAACGGCACAATCGGACGTGCCGCGCGAACCGCACGTCCGATGGACGTGCGGCCTCCTCCTGCATCTCAGGAATAATATTTCTATCGTTCCCGTGCGGTTTCAGGTCGTTCGGAGCGCGTTTGCTCCGAACGGGACCGCCGCACGCCGTTTTGGTGTTTAATGGCGCCGGAAACGCGTTTCCGGCCGCCGCGGTCACACGGCACCTCCGAATGAGGTGCCGTCTGGCCGACCATTTCACAATTCACGCACCGGATGTTGTCGTACGGTTTCGTGGCATTCGGGTGGTTTTGAAATATTAGAAGAGTAACCATCAGGCACCTTGACCATCTTCAAAATGGAAAGAAATGTCTTTTTCTCCTCTGTAGTCATCGAATACTGTGCAGCAGGCATATATGCCTTGTTTCCCTCAGCTAACTGTAAATGCAACTGTTTCCTTAAACCCATTTCTTCCAAATCACGGCGTGCATTAACATGGTCCTTTGACTTTCCACTGACACCTAAAATGGTCCACAATATGTTATCACAAACATTTTTTTCAATGTGCATGACATCCAAATTATGCCTCAACATGTTAGTTTTCCAATACGGAAGACTATAAAAAATACTTTTCTTTTTCCAATTGTGACTGCGCTGCCTACCCGCAGCACGAATATTACGTACTGGAGGAGCCACCAAATCCTGAATTTCATATACCGTGCGAATGTTTTCTTCCTCAATCTGCGATAACATTTCGACTCCTGTCATGATCTTTGGTGCTGGGCTGAACTCTCTAGAACCATCAAATGCCACTCTGTCCTTTCTGAACCTGTGCTGGGGAGGGAGAAAACGCCTGTGACCCATGTACGCCCATTTTTTGGAATGTTTAAGCCATACAGATTTTTTACTTTTATTGCAACAAGGGCAAGCAAATTCCCCTTTCGTACTCCAGCCTGATAAATTTGTATAAGCTGGGAAGTCATTGATTGTCCACAATAAAGCTGCATGCAGTTTGAACATTTCATTCGTTTCGCAGTCATAAGTCATCACACCATCGCCCCAAAATTCATTCAACTCATCAATCAATGGCTGAAGGTAAACATCAATCTTATCCCCCGGACTTTTAGGTCCATCAATAAGAGTGGAAAGTAATATAAATTGTTGCTTCATACAAAGCCACGGAGGAAGATTATATGGAACCAACACCACGGGCCATGTGCTATGAGTTGCACCAACCATAGACTTGAATGGATTGAAACCATCTGCTGCCAATCCCAATCGGACATTACGAACATCTTTAGCAAAGTCGGGATGTCTCTTATCAAAATCCTTCCATGCATGAGAGTCTGCCGGGTGGGTTAACATGTCACTTTCATGAACTCTTTCTGCATGCCATCTCATTAAATTAGAAACTTTAGATGACATAAAAAATCTTTTCAACCTCGGTTTAAGGGGAAAGTAACGCATTTGCTTTACGGCAATCGGTTTCCCCTGTATCGCAATCTGACTTTGATGAGTCTTATTTCCCCTGTTCTCTTTCCACCTGGAAGCGCCACAAACCGTACAAATATCCAAATGAGCAGTTTCATTTCTAAACAACATACAGTTGTTTGCACATGCATCTATAGTCTCATATGTAAAACCTAAGTTCTCTGTCAACTTACGAGCATAGTAATACGACTCAGGAATCTTAGCGTCGACAGGAAGAACTTTTTTCAATAAAACCAAAAGCATGTCGAATGATGTGTCTGACCAATTATTCAAAGTCTTCAAATGCAACAACTCCACGATAAACGACAGTTTATTGTAAGAAGTACATCCAGGATATAATTCTGTTTTCGCATCATCAAGTACTTCATAAAACCTCCTCGAATCACGATCTGCACCAGAGCGAAGATTTATCTCACCGGTCTCAAGATTCTGGATGTCAATGCCTTCAGGATCAAACCCACGTACCATTTCAGTAAGCATTTCATGCATTGGATCAGTCATCCTTGCATCAACATCCATCTGAGCTGCATCTGTATTTTGACAACGAACATATTCTTCTCCATGACGAGTCCAACTCTTATAATTTTTCAGAAATCCATTAAAGAAAAGGTGCTCCCTCACAGTATCTCGTGTGAATTGATATCTGTTAGCACATTTTCTACATGGACAACTAATATAGTCACTTTCAAATCCTCTCGTGAACTCAATAAACTGCATAATGCCATTGAAATATTCTCTAGACGTTCGATTTGGAAGATCAATCCAACTCTTATCCATAATAATATCTGTATAACAAACATTTACACAATACTTATTAAATTTACATTTTTCAAATCAACTATATTCAAAATAAATATTAACCATTTTATGAACCATTGATAAAATAATAATGTAACTGAAAGCTCATGTTACCTGATTGAGCTACAAACCTGAAAGGGAGGGGAGCCGAAGGCTGTGCTGCGAGGGAGAGGAGGCAGCGAAGGGGAGCCGGAGCCAAAGGCGGTGCGGCAAGGGAGGGGACGGGCGGCGGCGGCGGCGGGGAGCTGGAGGAGAGGAGGCGGTGAGGGGACGGGGGACGCGCAGCGAGGGGGGGGTGTCCGGGGTCGGAGGGGGCCTTCCGAGGTGCGGGGAGGGGTGTCTGGGGTGTCGGGGGCCTGTCAGGGGTGCGGGCAGGGGTGTTCGGGGTGCGGGGGTGTCCGGGGTGCGGGGGAGGGGGGGCTGTCTGGGGTGCAGGGGGGCTGTCGGGGGTGCGGGGTGGGGTGTCCGGGGTGCGGGGGGCCTGTCCGGGGTGCGGGGGGGCTGTCCGGGTTCGGAGGGGGGGTGTCCGAGTGCGGGGGGGGGGGGGGGGGGGGGGGGGCTGTCCGGGGTGCGGGGGGGATGTCCGGGTTCGGAGGGGGGTGTCCGAGTGCAGGGGGGGCTGTCCGGGGTGCGGGGAGGCGTCCGGGGTGCGGGGGGCGGTCCGGAGTGCGCGGGGGGGTGCTGTCCGGGGTGCGGGGAGGCGTCCGGGGTGCGGGGGGCGGTCCGGAGTGCGCGGGGGGGTGCTGTCCGGGGTGCGGGGAGGCGTCCGGGGTGCGGGGGGCGGTCCGGAGTGCGCGGGGGGGTGCTGTCCGCGGTGCGGGGAGGCGTCCGGGGTGCGGGGGGCGGTCCGGAGTGCGCGCCGGGGGCTGTCCGGGGTGCGGGTGCCGTCCGGGGTGGGGGGGAGGGCCGAGAGGCCGGAGGGCGGCGGCCGGAGGCCGGAGGGCGGCGGCCGGAGGCCCGAGGGCGGCGGCCGGAGGCCCGAGGGCGGAGGGCGGCGGCCGGAGGGCGGATGGCAGGCGGCGGGGGAGGCCAGGCGGCCGGGGGGGGGCGGGCGGCGGGGGAGGGCGGGCGGCGGGGGAGGCCGGGCGGCGGGGGAGGCCGGGCGGCGGGGGAGGCCGGGCGGCGGGGGAGGCCGGGCGGCGGGGGAGGCCGGGCGGCGGGGGAGGCCGGGCGGCGGGGGAGGGGAGGGCGGCGCGAGGGAGGGCGGCGAGGGAGGGTTAGGGCGAGGGATCGAGGGAGAGGAGAGTGCGCGGGGGGGGGGGGGGGGCGCAGAAACCCCCCGAAATTTTTTATTCAGCTTAGCGACCGCCATTGGCGGTCGCTAATGCTGACCTATAGCGACCGCCAATGGCGGTCGCCCGAGTCTGGGGGGCTCCAATGCCCCCTTTTCTAGTAGTGTATGTAAAAAAATCATAATTTAAATATCTCACATTTGATTTTATTTAGAAGACTTATCTCATCGTCTAAAACACCTTCTATAATGGTTTAAATAATTTATGTACAAAGAGTCAATATAGAAATTTTGTATTTAAATTTATGAATAATTCATAAATAAATATAAAGACTTTTATATTTTACCTTATTTTAATTTATAAACACTATAAATTATTTAACCATATAAATCCAATTTAGACCCAGATCACCTCCACCAAAATATTTTTGGTACTGTTCAAATCATCCACATGGATTTGGTGTGGGATCTTTGGACCTGCACTGAGGAAGTTTTTTGAGAATTTTAAAAAATGACTAATTTTTTTAATATCTACCCACCACGTCTTACTTTACAATATTATGAATATCACTTTATTCCACTGTAAAATATATTATCCATGATTTTTTTGGTAGTTGTTATGGGTTATCCAAGATATTTTGGTCATGTTGTTTTCCCTAGCCTAGGTAAATTCAAAAATTTATTTTTTCCATGGAATTTTGATGATTTCTTGATCATTTCAGAAAAGCCATAGTTTTTTCCAAGCTGTTTTAAGAATGTTGTTTAAGGTTACCAGTATATTTTGAGATGTACATCATAAACCCCAAAATAAAAAATAAGAATATACCAAAATGTGGTCTCTCACTGTGGTTACCATGACCATGGCATAGATACATGTTAACCACAACATAGTCTCAACATCCTATGATGTTTTGTTTTTCACATTTTTTTACTCCATCATGTAATGGTTGTTTTAAGTACACTATGTTGTGGTGAAGAAAACATAAGAACTGAAATGACCGTTTTCAAGTGGACTATGTCATGTCCTAGTAAAACCAATAAAAATATTTTTTTTCTTAATATATGTCATGGTACCTAGAAAAATCATTTTCTAGTTTTCTTTATTCATTTAAAATCAATCCAAAAGTTGATAGAATCAAATATAATATCACTGATGGGTTTCAAAGGGATAATACTCATCCTAAAAATGATGGAAGAAAAAACCAAAACCCAAAACAACCAGGATATTCCTATACATTTATATTTAATGATAAAATAAAGATCGAATTATACATTACACCTTGATGATCTGGAATAACCAAACTTTTCATGATCTTGATCAAGATCACTAAGGAGAAACCAATGATTTCTTAACTCTTAGGGTATCCATGGATTGTGGTTATCTCTTGATGCTTGAAAAATACCTATATCATGTCATTGTTTTTTACAACCTTAAAAGTAAAGGTATGATATAATTGAAAGCTTGATTATTTTTAATTTTAGATAATCATATTATAATACTGCATTGCATGAGGATCAAACTAATATATACTATCCTATAAGAAACAAATACTATAGACATTAATTGATTGAAAAAATTTCAAAATATTCAACCTAAAGTTCCCAGGGCACTGCGGAAGTGGGTTAAGACCATTCCTAATAATGTTTTTTTTATTATTTTCCTTGGATTTTACCTCAAAACTAGAGGAACAGAAACTCCAAAAATCTAAAGACGGTATCATTCAAATATAATTTCTAATTAATTTATAGATAAGAATTACAATTTTTAGGGAATTATTTTTTCATTTTCGAATCAATTTAACTCTTATTTTCATACCAATGTTGTGTTGAAGGATTCAAGTATTTAATAACTATAGTGGTATGTTCATGTGTTCCACAAAACTCTGATCATCATGGATGGATCTTTTTATGCTAGCACTATAGATTGATCACCTTTCATTATTCCCTTTGATCACAACTAGAATTCCTTCTAGATAAGAAGGAATCTTTCTTGTTATCATGAACTTGAGAGGGAGGAGGAGGATCAATGATCTCTATTCTTGATATTGTTCAAGATGAAGTCCTTTCTAGGATTGATATAATTCTCTAGTAAGATATATTGTTAACAACAATAATACTTAACCTAGAAATTTTTGAAATTAGGTTCCCTAGAACAAAATAATTCATGTACATTTATTACCATTACATGTATACAGTTTGATAAAAACATGTGTTTATCTTTCCTTAATAGTGTAGATACTTATATGTCCACTATTCTTATAGAAATGTCCTTAGATTACATGTTGTGTAAAAAGGTTATAGAAGTTCCCACACTATAATAATAACCTATAGATACCATGAAAGTAATCCTAAAGTGATTTTCTATGGTCTAGATACATCATGTTGATAGTACACAGTTGATGTTTGACCATCTTGTGTTAGGGGATAATAAGAATTGAGACTTATGCTCATGAAGTTCATATAGGACCCCGGGACACCCTGAGAGGGGAGGGGTGAATCAGGGTGGGAACTTTTTCTTCTTTTAGTTGTGGATCTTGTTCCCACGTTGGTAGGAACTACTTAAACCTGTATGATGGATATGATCAGCAATTAAACATTCACATGCAGAGAGATGACACAACTATTTTTACTTGGTTCACCACTAAGGGCTACGTCCAAGGAGCATATGCCGACAGGTTTTCGGTCGTACCTAAATCCACTATGCTTCACTAGCTGTAGATTACAATGGTTCGGGTACAGTCACTCTGTCCCAGACTCACTGCCTTTAAAATTTCTCAGGGATAGCTCACTATGTCCCTCGGGTCACTCCCGTTGACTCCCCCTGGCTCACTGTCGTTGGTGAAGTCCCACTCAGTTTATAGACGTGAAGGTCTCTTCAATAAATGTGCATTGATGTTCTTTGTCTCCTGTTCAGCATGAGACTTTTCTTGCATCAGGGTTCAGAGTTGATTCTCTTTACAGTTCAACCTTTCTTCTTTAGTGCAATGACTGAATGCACTAGATCCCCTTGTCTTCGTTTGCCTGAATCACAATCACTTATGTGATTGCTCAATAAATGATGTTCAGCTTACTCAGCATTCTTCAGAATCAATTCACCATGTATGCATGAGATCATTCATGTATCATTTAGATTTCTTCTTCAATCTTGCTTTGAACCGAAAGTATCAGGCAATCTTTAGCTCTTGTGCAGCTCCAGAAAGGCGGGCGTGCTTCAACAATATTTGGCTCTCCTTTTCAATCCTGAAGCGCAAGTCTCCATCTGGCGCGCAAGTCTTAGGCGCGCAAGTATAACCTGGCGCGCAAGTGTCTCCAAATCACCTTCATGACTCTGCCTTCTTGAACTTCAAACCTGCGCGACTCACTTCCTTCCTTGCCCAAATCACCTGGGGCGCTCAACCATCAGTCGGCGCGCAACCTCTACTTACGCGACCCAACTACCACTTGCGCGGTTCAACCACCTGCGCGACGAGAGCTCGAACAATCTCAAAGTCTTGAGCTCTGTAAGAAATGAGAAGGGGTGGTCCAGTATTTATAGGCAAACTGGACACCCTGCGCGGCAGCGCGCAAGTCCCTCGACGACGCGCAAGTCTTGTCTCCAGTAACCTCTGTCGCGCAACTCACTTGCGTGACCCAACCAATACTTGCGCGACCTTCTTTCCTTAGCCAAATTTTGATGTTCTGATCCTCAAAAACATATGGCACGCAAGTCTTTTATCCTCAAAGAGCACGGCGCGCAAGTACCTTTTCCAAAAACACTTTACTTTATTGGCCGATTTTCTGGCCCAAAAATTTGGCAAACACTGGAAAACGGCGCCACCTTGTATCTGCTCTTTTTGTACTGCCTCCAGATCATCCATTCCTCTGTCGAAGTTCTTGAATCAAATATATATCGTTGACCACAACTCTTGAACTCGACATGTCACCATTGAATCTCCTTTGTCAACAAATTTGTATGTCGTTTGTTTGCTTTGTCGACAAGCACGATCACCTCAACATCACTTCTTCTTGGTGATCTGTATCCTTTAGCAACTCTTTTGCTTTTATCACAAACTCCACTATTGTGATATGTATTATTTGAAGGAACAGCTTTAGTACCATCATCTTCTATGACAATGTGATGTGCATGACCATTTCATAAGTCAACTCATTGGCACATTGCCTCCTTCATCAACCGTCATGATCAACTTCATGCAAACCATGTGATTCAATCCGTCAAGAAGTCTCTAGAATGGTTCTCACACAATCATGAGTAATTGCATGGTCTTCATCAAAACCCATTGTTCTCATGCAATAATGAGTAATTGCATGGTCTTCATCAAAGCCCATGGTTCTTATGCAATAAGGAGTAATTGCATGGTCTTCATCCAAAAACATCATCCTGCTTTAATCATCCTTGGATGGATTACTCCTCACATTCTTCATTGTTGTAAACAATGTATCATCTTTGACACATGTTCTTTGAACTTACGATCATCACAACAATTGTCTGAATCACTAATCCTCTACTTCATCAGAGTACTTCATGATCTACTTCATTGTGATATTCCATTGACAACTATTGACAAAAAATACAAACCTATACACAAAGTGGTTCCAACAATCTCCCCCTTTGTATTTTGTTGTCAATACCTTATACATCTTCTGAAATGAATCTGTCAATGTCAAAATGAGAATCTTCTCAGCAAATCAACCTTTCTTTTCATTTCACTTTCTCTCCCCCTTATTGACAAGAAATACAAAGCATATGGTAGGGAGGGTATCAATCCTCACTTAGGCAATGTTTCATTAATAATTTCACTCTAAGTCTACTTGAGCAAAGCTCGATGTAGAAAACAAGAGGATTTTATTAAGTCAACAAGGCTGTCCGTAATCTACAAATCATGATACCAACATGAGATGATAACTCATGTATCTTGTCTTCAAGGGTTTACCTCTTTAATTCCAGGTAGAAGAAGATCAACTATAATAGAGAAAAACCAACCTGAAACTCCTGCACTCACATCAGAAAATAGATCAAAAACATTCAAGTGCAATCGGCAGGATAAGTGACCTTGGGGCACTTCCATTCTCTTTATGTCACTGATCAATTCAGTTACTCCCCCTTTGTAAAATAATCTTTGATCTGAGTAACCAAGGGATAGTGATTGAGAAATGGCATACCTTCTCCATTGGCGTGTTCTTCAAGAAATTCACAGAGTAACTGCTTTTGATTCCAGCTGGAGTTGATATTGATTGAAACAGTGATTATGGAAGCTTCTTCATTCTTCTCCCCCTCATGGGAAACACTCCTCATCATCTTCATCAAGAGTGATCCTTCATCATCATAATCTTTGAATATCAATTGAAGAATCTACTAAGGATGGAAACTTTTTCAGCTTGGCTATCAAGAGTTGACAGCATTCACTACTTCTCAGGTTCTCCCCTTGAGAGCATGCTTCACCTTCAATTCCCTGCGTTATTAAATGATTACGGGAATAAGGTGGTTCCTTCTTGCTTCATCAAGAATACTTTCTTGGTTGAGGTTCTTTTCTCAACCAAGTTCTTCTGTTCACTCTAGTCTTCATGCCTGCACATTTGAACATATGTTCTGACATCTGTTAGTGTGGCATGGCTCTGTTCACATTTTCTTTTGCTTTGTGTGGAGAATTGTTCTGCTTAGCAGCCATCATGAATGATACATTCTTACCCCTCTTAAGGACTGCTTCTTGCTCTGGTATTAAGGTTAGGAAACATTTTGCAATGTGACCAGACTTCTTACATCTCTCACACAGAACATCTTTGACCCGTGTGTTTCTCTTTGTTTGCAATCTCTCCTGCACTGTGTCTTCATCATGTGAAAGTTTTCCTTTTCCTTTGTCACCAGCCTTGGCCTTCTCATCTTCAAGTTTCCTTATTCTTTTCAAATCATCTGGCCAGATGACCAATATGTCATTTGGAACTTTTGCAGCTGGTTTAGGTCTTCCACATGGGTTCATCCGAGATTCATCCCACTTAGTGTTTCTTTTGGATGAATAACCCTTCAATTTCATGGATCTAAAATCCTGGGTCTTCTCAGCTTCCCTACTTGAGATCTTCTTGGGGAAATGTGTGTTCATAACATTCTTCTGATTTCTCCCCAAGATAGTTGATTCATTCTTTGACGGCATCAGAGGTATTCTTTTCTTTTTGACAGTGAAAGCATGTTGATGTGGACATGTTCCTGCATTGTGACCACTGTCGTTGCATACATCACAGATGTTATCAAGAATTCCAAATCTGTTTGCAGTAAATAGATGCATCTGGACCTGCTGATGTTGCTTCTTTTTCTCTGGCTTCCTTCTCTTTGATATAGGCATTCTCTGTGCTTTTCCATGTAAGGGATTATAAATACAATCCAGTGCACAGTGCCCAAATCTGTTGCAGCACCAACATTGACCCACAAATCTTTTCTTCTTTGTGTCTTTTGTATTAAGTTGTTGGGCCATCTGCTTAATCTTTTGTGCTCTATTTGAGGAACCCACTTCCTCCTTTTTCTTCCCATCCACCCTAGCCATGGTGATAGGTTTCTTCTTCTCACCTTTCCTCATCCATACTTGTTTATAACTTTTCTTCCCACCTACACTGATTGTAGGAGTGTATTTAGAAATATGAGTACAAGATGGTTTGGATGGTACCTTCACTTTCTCAGTTGCTTGTGATAGATCAAAGAGTGAAGTCATGATCTTCTTATCACATGTTGGAGGTCTTTTGATAATAGAATCCTCCAGTGAGCATTGAGTACCAACAGAAACTGATTCTTGATGTGGATAATCAAGAGTTGTCATAATCTTCTTATCACATGTTGGAGGCATTTCAGCTTTAGACTCCTCCAACGAACACTGAGTGCAAGCATCACTCATTTCATTCTTTTGTGAAGTCTCCATATGTGTGTTCTCAATCTTGGTCAACTGGGCTTCCAATTTTTGACCCTCAATATTGAGGATGATCTTCTGATCTTCAATCGCGATCATCTTCTCTTCACAAGTCTTCTTCAATCTTTCAACCTCATCTTCATGCATATCAACTTTGTTTTGTAACAAAGAGTCAAGTTCCCTGAATTTAATGGAAGTTTCTTCCAAACAAAAACTCTTGACTTCATTGATCTTCTTCATCTCAGCTTCAAGTGCATGGATCCTTTCTTTTAAAGTCTTATTGACTTCCTCTTCTTCTTCAAAGACTTTCACCCGTTTGATGAGCTTCATACTTTCCATAAATTTTCTTTCCAACCCATTTTCCAAACTGTCAGCTTCCCTTTCTAATCGATTGATCTCATCCTTCATAGATTGGAATAGGATACAAATAATAGAAACCCTTTCTTCTGGAATATCATGCAGATATGTTCTGAGTTTTTCCTGAAAGCTTGAATTAGGGGTATCATCCTTTCCTCTGGATTAGTTATGAGCCACCTGCTTGATACTTTCCAATCCTAATGTTTCTTCATTATTGGAATGGCATGGAGAAAAAGACACTGCATCTTCTTTGGATGTGGGGGACTTATTCATCATCTTCTTCTCTTTCTTTTTCCTATTTGTCAAAGTCTTGGTGGATATAGATTTCTACTCAGAAATGACTGCATCATTATCAAGACTGCTCTTCATTGTTGACTCTAGGAAAGAAACTCAAATCCTCTTCTCAATATAATTACTGGAGAATATCCAACATACGTTAACCTTTCCCTCTGATACCACTTGTAGGACCCCGAGACACCCTGAGAGGGGAGGGGTGAATCAGGGTGGGAACTTTTTCTTATTTTAGTTGTGGATCTTGTTCCCACGTTGGTAGGAACTACTTAAACCTGTATGATGGATATGATCAGCAATTAAACATTCACATGCAGAGAGATGACACAACTATTTTTACTTGGTTTATCACTAAGGGCTACGTCCAAGGAGCATACGCCGACAGGTTTTCGGTCGTACCTAAATCCACTATGCTTCACTAGCTGTAGATTACAATGGTTCGGGTACAGTCACTCTGTCCCAGGCTCACTGCCTTTAAAATTGCTCAGGGATAGCTCACTGTGTCCCTCGGGTCACTCCCGTTGACTCCCCCTGGCTCAATGCCGTTGGTGAAGTCCCACTCAGTTTATAGACGTGAAGGTCTCTTCAATAAATGTGCATTGATGTTCTTTGTCTCCTGTTCAGCATGAGACTTTGCTTGCATCAGGGTTCAGAGTTGATGATCTTTATAGTTCAACCTTTCTTCTTTAGTGAAATGACTGAATGCACTAGATCCCCTTGTCTTCGTTTGCCTGAATCACAATCACTTATGTGATTTCTCAATAAATGATGTTCAGCTTACTCAGCATTCGTCAGAATCAATTCACCATGTATGCATGAGATCATTCATGTATCATTTATATTTCTTCTTCAATCTTGCTTTGCACCGAAAGTATCAGGCAATCTTTAGCTCTTGTGCAGCTCCAGAAAGGCGGGTGTGCTTCAACAATATTTGGCTCTCCTTTTCAAGCCCAGCACGCAAGTCTCCATCTGGCGTGCAAGTCTTAGGCGCACAAGTATAACCTGGCGCGCAAGTGTCTCCAAAGCACCTGCGCGACTCTACCTTCTTGAACTTCAAACCTGCGCGACTCACTTCCTTCCTTGCCCAAATCACCTGGGGCTCTCAACCATCAGTCGGCGCGCAACCTCTACTTACGCGACCCAACTACCACTTGCGCGGTTCAACCACCTGCGCGACGAGAGCTTGAACAATCTCAAAGTCTTGAGCTCCGTAAGAAATGAGAAGGGGTGGTCCAGTATTTATAGGCAAACTGGACCCCCTGCGCGGTAGCGCGCAAGTCCCTCGACGACGTGCAAGTCTTGTCTCTAGTAACCTCTGTCGCGCAACTCACTTGCGCGACCCAACCAATACTTGCATGACCTTCTTTCCTTAGCCAAATTTTGATGTTCTGATCCTCAAAAACATATGGCGCGCAAGTCTTTTATCCTCAAAGAGCACGGCGTGCAAGTACCTTTGCCAAAAACACTTTACTTTATTGGCCGATTTTCAGGCCCAAAAATTAGGCAAACACTGGAAAACGGCGCCACCTTGTATCTGCTCTTTTTGTACCGCCTCCAGATCATCCATTCCTCTGTCGAAGTTCTTGAATCAAACATAGATCGTTGACCACAACTCTTGAACTCGACATGTCACCATTGAATCTCCTTTGTCAACAAATTTGTAAGTCGTTTGTTTGCTTTGTCGACAAGAACGATCACCTCAACATCACTACTTCTTGGTGATCTGTATCCTTTAGCAACTCTTTTGCTTTTATCACAAACTCCACTATTGTGATATGTATTCTTTGAAGGAACAGCTTTAGTACCATCATCTTCTATGACAATGTGATGTGCATGACCATTTCATAAGTCAACTCATTGGCACATTGCCTCCTTCATCAACCGTCATGATCAACTTCATGCAAACCATGTGATTCAATCCGTCAAGAAGTCTCTAGAATGGTTCTCACGCAATCATGAGTAATTGCATGGTCTTCATCAAAAACCGATTGTTCTCATGCAATAATGAGGAATTTCATGGTCTTCATCAAAGCCCATGGTTCTTATGCAATAAAGAGGAATTGCATGGTCTTCATCCAAAAACACCATCCTGCTTTAATCATCCTTGGATGGATTACTCCTCACATTCTTCATTGTTGTAAACAATGTATCATCTTTGACACATGTTCTTTGAACTTATGATCAGCACAACAATCGTCTGAATCACTACTCCTCTACTTCATCAGATTACTTCATGATCTACTTCATTGTGATATTCCATTGACAACTATTGACAAAAAATACAAACCTATACACAAAGTGGTTCCAACAGTTCACACATGGTGAACTCTAGTATGTGAGATCATGAGGATAAACCTACCAATATTAACACCACACATTTCATGTGTCATTGGTTGTTTCTATCTATGAACATGTGTATTGGTATCCTGACTTGATATCTTTATCAATTTGTACCATTTGATTTTGCAGTTTGATGCAAGGAAAAAACTATGACATTGAAGTCCTGGAGAGGTAGTTTGTGTTGGGTGCTCCTTTGGTGGTATGGAATTGGTTGAATGATCAAGATCAAATTTTTGACTTTTGAGTTGAGGAAGTGATATCTCGGGCCTAGTTGATCTGGATGGTAGTACCACCATAAATACATGGTCATGGTAGTCAATGGTAAGTTTTTCTAGTTATATCAACAAATAATAATGCAAGAAATGATGATGACATTAAGTGTGCATCCTACTTTATGGGGTATCATAAGAAAATGAGATTATATTACACATTGTGTGTTTTTGTTATAGTTTTCATTGTTATGATTATTCCTTATCTCCTTAGGGGCCTTGATGGGTTGCTAGAATCTGCTCTTTGTGTGTAAATAATATTAACTTCTATCAAGATAAGGGCCTAGAGGGTCAAAAATAATAGCATATTCAAGATTCTTTCCTATTCTTATGATTATGTATATAGGACATGGTGATTCCCTCCATGGGGTCCAAGTGTTTTCCAAGTAGTATTGATCACAAAATAATAAATAAATTCATTATTATTCAAATATAGAATAATTGGTTTGAATTTATTTATTAAAAATTAATCACAATGTATTATGTGAATACAGGGAAAAATATTTTATGAACAAATATTATTTTAATATTCAAGGTTTTTCTAATATTTCAGGAATTATGAATTGATTTAATGGACCTATTTTATCATGTTATATATTTATTATTTATTACAAGTGTGTATTAAAAATTTAAATGACATTATGATGTAGTTAGTTCATTATAATTTATCTTCTATCACTTATTTAGTGGTTGTTGTTTATACAGGGTTTGGGGAACCCTTTTTGGGTAATGAAATTTCACTATATAAGCAAGATATGGATCATTTACATAGTAATATTCATACCCATGATTTTTTAGAGATCCTCTCTCTTCTTCTCCATCCTAAATAGGGAAAGGATTTATCGTATAAGTATATCCAAGAATCCCTTTGCGGATCGAAGGGGCGAGATCATGGTGATCGTCGTGACATCGAAGAAACTATCAGAGCTCTGCACTAGAACATGGAATTCTAAGATCGGTGTATATATGGATTCTTGAAGTGTGTGTGGATGATCTAGAGGGGTTAAAGCTTATATACTTCAAGAAACAATCTCTAGTAACATGTTACAGTCAAACACATCTCTAATCTAAATGAGTTGCTCATTTCATTTAATTTTTGTTCTATAAAATATTCACGTGAGATTATCATACCTCTACCTGGAATTGAATAACCGGAGACAATGAAGTTTACTCGATTTGGTGATGAAAAATTTTGAATCCCTATCCCACCGGCTTCCTATGCATGCCCTGGTAGAATCAATTGGAATCAAAGCGATCACGTGAATTTTTTGATCCAAAAAAACATAATTTTCCTTGAATTAAGAATATGGAATTTTTTCGATTTCAATGGTTCTGACCATGCATCAATCTGATCTCATATGTACAAGTTACGACCATCATAAAAAATAAATATGGATCATTTACAGTTGGTTTTGAGTACTAAAAATTGAAACATGTATTTTTATATGTGTTAAAATTTACCCAATTCTAGATTCTGATGTTAATTCTAGTCACCACAAAAATCCTATCAATATCTGACTAGATTTTAATCACAAGATAAAATCTCATTTTGTGGGAATAATTTTACAATTTATGGAATATGTTTAAAAAAATTCTGAATAGATGATAATTGTAGGAACTTGAAAACTAAAAAACAAAAAATTGGGAATAGGAGGGGCATCTTTACCCATTAAAAAGAAACAAAATTTAAAAAATGTGGGGATATTGGGGTGGTTCCATCCATTTCAAAATTAAAAAAAAACTATTTTTCGAGAGTAATAAAAAAGAATTAATTTCCATGGAATACATCCCTCTATTATCACCCCCATGAACTCTCATATCCACCCCTAATGATGATGGTCGGCCATCGTTCACCTCCCCTCCACGTAGTAGGTAGTTGCTGCAGTGACACAGGACCCCCCCCCCCCACCCGGTCGTCACCTTCTCCAACCAATGTCATTGTTCCAGTCACCCTATTGAACGTTTTCATCCCAAGACACCTTAACAAACACTCATCATGCATGCTTCCTCGCTGGACTGGGCTCCCACATTTCACTACTGTGTGCACTAGTTTCCTCTGACTTCCATCTTCCAGACCTCATCCCTGCTTGCAACTTCCAGCAACCACCTCCTCTGTCGAGGGCAACGGACCCCTCGTGTGACCCACTACTCAAATAAGATCTTCCCAAACCAAAATGGGTCAAATTGGGTCTTCCTTGATTAGAATAGCCCTGCATGGGTTTGTCCCAGCTTGGAATGGGTCTATGTGGGGTCATCCTGACCTACAACAAGCTTGGGTGGGGTTTTGGGCCCGTGAAAATTTTTAAAATAATCAAAAAATAAATTATTAATTTTATGACTAAAAAATAATAATTTTAATTTTATTAAAAGTTAATTTAATGTTAGTATAAAATTAAATTAATTGATAAATTTAATTGTGAGATAAAAATTAAATTAATCATATGATTGAATTAAATAATATTACTTGAAATTAAATAATTCATTTAATTTATTAAATTCCCTAGAATGTAAATTTATTGCATTTTAATTTTATCGTACTTCTATTTTACACATCAACTAGTCCTGAGCTATGTCTGACCTTATATATCTAGGTTTATTTTATTAAATTAATTATTATAACTACATATGATGATTTTAATATTAAATTAATTTTTATTGATGACATGTGCATTTCCATTGTGTTTCCTTCCTTATCTATAAGTACACTGTGCTTCTTGAGATCCCCTCACCTTCCTGTGAGTACATTTTTTCCATGGATGATGACAATTTAAGACATTCACCATGCCAAGACAAGGTGTTATAACATAGGTGAATTGAAACACTGGACTTGGGGTGAGTTGTGATATGGGTCAAGACTCAACTCAGGAATGATACTTCTAAGTTACGATTGATTCACAATTTTTAAATGGATCAACCAATATTAAGTGCTCAGGATCAATTGGGTAATTTATTTCCTTTATGCATTGTTTATTATTTTATGCATTTACATGTATGTGGGAAACATATAAATTAATAAACAGAAAAAATGCATAGAGATGTGATGAATGTATTCTATTAAATCATGTTTAGTTGTGAGCGTGAAAACATTGTATGAACACATGTAATAGAAAAGGATTGCATTTGTCAAGAAATAATAAAACCCCTCAAAGTAATATTAAGTCATAATGTCTTCTGTAACATAATTTTGAACAAAACCAGGTGTACAAGGTTCTCATCAACCAAAGTTGAGGGTGTCTCCTACTATAGTGGAGTTCTTATGAGAGTAATGGGTTAACATAATTGAATATGTTGGAAAATAATTATCCAAATCGAGCATGCAACCACTTTAGAGGAAAGGAATTTAGGGGTTCAAGGTTGTGATTTTGACAAGCTGGGACTTTACTCAATAGTTCAAAGAACTGCAAGTCAATGCAATTGGCCAATCTAGTTCCAACCTTGAAACTATTAAAGTAGTGGAAGAGTCAAATATTATATACTAACAGGGGATGTTTCAAGGATATTTTTCACTAGAATACTCAAGTGACTATGTATTTAGAATATAGTATTGAGGGATATTGGGGTTTAATAAAATAGTGCGAGATATTTAATAACTTAATTAATTAATTGATAATGTATAAAAGGTAATAAAGATAAAGTACAAACTTATAAATGTATTTTATGTATATAAAATGGAAATTGAAACCACTAGTACATTATCACTATGATTGATTCTAGATGAAGAAAATATCTTTACCGGTCATAACTTCTATGAGTGGTATAGATGCTTGTGCATTGTACTATGCCAAAAGAGAAAGCATTACATGCTAGAGTCCTTACTTCTTGGTGATCCTCCTGAGAGATATAGAAAGGTGGGTAAAGAAAAATAGAAAAATCATGTATATGATGCACTTGATGTATAGTGCATCATGCTCTTGTATATGTTTGGTCAACTGTAGAAAATTCATGAGGATGAAGATGCCTAAAATATGCTAACTCATTTCCAGTAGTTATATCAGGAGATATCTAGGCATGAAAGGTATGAGTTATCCAATGCATTGTGTAGGTACAGGCTATAAGAAGAGAATAAAGTAGAACCTTATGTACTCAAGATGATTGGGTATATTGAGATACTTGAAGCCCTTGGGTTCAAACTGAACCAATAACTTGAAGTTGATCTCATTATTTCCTCTTTACCACCAAGATTATCGACTTTTATCATTAATTATAATATGAATAACATGAAAAGGTCACTCCCAAATATTTTGGATATAGTTCACCATATTTATAATTATATGAAGAATACTAATTAATCAGTACTTATGGTGAACAATATGAGTAAGTTAAAGGTTAAGGGGTCTAAGTATAAGTCCAAGTCAAAGACACTGATGCATCATCCTTACTAACGTCTAAAGATACAGAGAGAGGGAACTGAGTAGGAGGTTTTCTACTTTTCATGTGGAATTAAAGTCCAATATAAGAAGAATTATAGAGCCATGAATAAAAATCAATGAAATACTTATACTTTAATTATTTTTTCATCGAATAAAATATGTATTTATCTATAAAGTGGGTATTGGATACATCATGTGGCTCATAAATTTGGATTCATATATAGGAACCAAGTAGATTCTATAAGATTTCAAAGGGTGAGGTTGATCTATGATATGAAAATGGTGAAATTCTATCAACCTTAGAAATGAGACATTATCATCTGACTTTGCCTAGTGGTTTGGTTCTTATATTGAATAATTGTTATTATATTTCTTCTATTACCAGAAACATAATCCCAGTATCAATTTTGGAAACCCTGGGATTTTATTTAAATTTTGAAAATAAATGTTATCTTTGTTATAAGTATAACATATGTTATGGAATGGTGCATCTTAATAATTTATTATTTAAAATTGAATGTAAAAACCATGTAATGGAGATAAATGAATAAACCAATAAAAATGACTCATATAACACCTGAATATGGAACTTCATCTTGGTCATGTAAATGAGAAATGTTTATAGAAATTACATCAAGTGGGGTATTTCAACTCGACTGAGATAAATCCCCTGGATATATGTAATTCTTTTTTATAAGGTAAAATTACAAAATCACCCTAATCTAGGGAAGGATAAAAAGCCACTGAATTATAGGAATTGGTTTATTCTGATGAATGTGGCCCATTTCCAGTAAAGGGAAGGGGTGGGTTTTTGAGCTTCATTACTTTTACCAATGATGATAGTAGTTATGAATATATCTACTTAATGAGGTATAATTTAGATTCCCTTTAGATGTTTAAGGAATACCAACATGAAGTAGAAAAATATCTTGGTAAGAAGATTAATGCATTTTTTTCTCAAACTCAGGTGGAGAGTTTCTTAACCAAACTTTCATTGATCACCTAATGGAATGTGGAATAGTATCCAAACTCACTAATCCTTATAAAAATCAGTGTAATTGTGTAAGTAAATGAGTATTAAGATCATTTTAGACATGGACATATCAATGATGAGTCAGGAAACTCTCCTATTATCCTTTTGTGGATACACATTGTAGACAGTGGTATATACTCTTAACCGAGTACCAACTAAAGCAACCAATGGGATTCCATATGAGTTCTGGTGTGGAAAGAAACCCAATCTTTAATACTTATGTATATGGTGATACTGTTATTTTTTAAATACTATACCTAGTGAAAAATTGGCATTACAAATAATAAAGTTCATCTTTATAGGTTATCATAAAGAAACTAATGGATATTATATATATAACCCTTCAAATAAGAAATTAGTTCTTGAAACTCATGACATATTTTTAGAAAGTGAGCACATTTAAAAAGTAAATAGTGGGAGAAAGATTGAATTTGAGGAATTTTTTGCTCCAGATACACAATATTTGGTACAAGAACAATCTCCATAAGATACAGTGTGAGATGAAGAAGTTCCTGAGACACAAATATTGTATAGGAATACTCAAGAGGTTTGATAACTAGAGAATTATAGTTTTCTTATCAATGAGTTAAATGATAAGATAATCTTGGAGGATGAGGAACATATAACCTATAAGGAAGAAATATAAGGTAAGGATGGTTCTAAATGTAAAGAATCCATGCATTTTGATATGGAGTCAATGTACAAAAATCAAGTTTGGACTTTGGTAGACCCTCTAGTTGATGTAAAACCCTTTGGGTGAAATAGATGTTCAAGAAAAATATAAAAATGGATGGTAAATTTATTTATTAAAAGGATATACTAGTTGAGGAGGGTTTTATAAAACATTCAGGTATAGACTATAAAGAAACATTATAACCATTATCAATGTTGAAATCCATTAGAATATCACTTGCAATAGCATCCTTCCATGATTATGAAAATTGGAAAATGGATAACCAAACTGATTTTATAAATGGTAAGTTGGTTGAATATGTCTATATGACTCAACCTGAAGGGTTTGTTAAGTTAATGAATTCCAAAAAAAGCATAAAATCCATTTATGGGTTGAATTAGGCAGCATGATCATGGAATGTTTGTTTTGATGAATCCATAAGAGAATTTGTTTCACTAATAATTGAAGTTATACATGTATATATAAGAAGGTTAATGGTAATTCCATTATTTTCCTTGTATTATATATTGATGACATATTAATTATGGGAAACTAAGTATAAGTATTACAGTAAGTTAAGACATGGTTAAATAAATGCTTCTCTATGAAAGCCTTAGGTGAGGAAACCTACATTATAGGGATAAATATCTATCAATATAGATCATAGAGGATAATTAGGCTAATTTAAATTACATATATTTATAAGGTAATAAAATGGTATAAAATTGAATAATCCAAGAGAGTATTTTTTACAATGTCACATGGTATCAATCTCTAAAAGAAAATGTGTCCAAAACACATGAGGATATTAAAAGAATGAGTGGAATCCCTTATGCCTCAATAGTGGGATATATAAAGTTTTCCATACTATGTACTAGGTTTTATGTTGACTTTTCTTTAGGTATAGTGGGTGGATATCAAGATAATCTAGGAGAGATGTATTGGGAAGCTATAAAAACTATCCATAAGTACCTGAGGCGTGTAAAGGATATGTTCCTGGTGTATGGAGTAGATAAGGAACTAGTAGTGATAGGATACATTAATTATAGTTTCTAGATAGATCATGAGGATTTGAAATTTTAGTTAAGATATATCTTTTTCCTGAATGGTGGTACAGTGATCTAGAGAAGCTCAAAGTATCCTATGGTTGCTAACTCTATGATATAATTTTAGTATATAATGCCTTTAAATGCAATTAAGGAATCATTTTTTGATACACATATTTTCTAATTCATCAGTGTTATGCCTATTAGTGTAGACCCTATTTCATTTTTAAGTGATAATATTGCAGCAGTGGTGCTTGCTAACAATACTAGGGCACACCTAGGGAAAAATTACATACTTTATATGTTTAAATTATCAAAGGATTTTACTCAAATATTTGAATTTGTAGTTATAAGTTACTCATATAGGATAATATGGTAGACCCACTGACTAAATCCATATCTTAGTAGAAGCATGATTCTCATGTGGGAGCAAATGGTTTAAGGTTTTTTAACATTTGTCTCTAGTGTAAGTGGGAGTGTTGGAAGTGGGTACCATAAACCCAACTCATGTATGTACTTTTATCACCATTATATGTATAAATTTTGATAAGTACATGTTTTTATCTTACAATAATATTGTAGATAATTTTGTGCCCACTATACTTATGGTGATGTCCTTAGATTACATGTTGTGTAAAAAGGTTATAACAATTCCCAAGATATAATGAGAACCTAGAGATACCAAGATATTAATATTAAATTTATGTCCAATGTTTTAGATAGATAATGTTGATAGGACATAGATGATGTTTGATCATCAGGTGATGGGGGTTCATAACCATTGATACTCTTACTCATGAAGTTCGAACATGGTGATCTCTAGTTAGTGATATCATTAGAACAAACCCTCCAATATGAACACTATATGATCTAGCTTTAATTGGTTGTTCCAATCTATGAACATGTGTATTGGTATCCTGACTTTAGATCATTATCAATGTGATCCATTTGATCAGGTACTTTGATGTAATCCAAAAATCATGACATTCAAATAATGGTGAGGTAGCTTATGTTGGGTGTGACTTTGGTGGTATGGTATTAGATGAATGGTCAAGATAAAAAATTTCACTTCCAAGTTGAGGAAGTTATATCTTGAGCCTAATTGATCTGGATGGTAGTACCTTCATATATCCATGGCCATGGTAGTTGAAGTTAAGTCTATCTAGTTATATTAGAATATAATAAATCAAGAAAGGATGATGACATAAAGTGTGTGTCCTTATTTATGAGATATCATGAGACAAA
Source organism: Viscum album (assembly GCA_963277665.1). Taxonomy (NCBI): domain Eukaryota; kingdom Viridiplantae; phylum Streptophyta; class Magnoliopsida; order Santalales; family Viscaceae; genus Viscum; species Viscum album. The sequence goes on along the minus strand of OY728152.1, from coordinate 1,663,914,895 downwards.
GAGATGAAAATGAGCCTCAGCCCAGTTGGTGAGGTATCCTTAAGTGCATCCACAAGAACCAAGTTCAAAACCAGGTAGAGGAATATTTCTGGGTACTGTAGCAGTATTGTAGTAGACACTGTAGTAGTACTGTACACTGTGTGGTACTGTAGCAGAACTGTACATTGTAGAGGTACTGTAGCAGAACTATACACTGTGTGGGTACTGTAGTAGATATTGTAGTAGGTACTGTTCGGTATTGTAGTAGATGGAACTATTCACCTTGGGCCACGGGTTTGGGCTTGGAGTCATTAAGGCTTTCGGGCCACCCAGGCCTTTGGTTCAGTAGGGATTTCAAGCCACCTTTAAGGCCCTTGGGCCACCTCAAGACCTTTGGGCCACATGCAGTTTCTCCAGACACACTACAAAAAAAGGAGCAGCCCCAGAAGAGGATTCAGAGCAGGTGCACTCACCAGAGAAGAACCAAATGGATTGTCAGAATGAGAGGGTATGGCTATGCCATCGGTACCAGCCAGTTCTTGCACGGGAAGCCTAGCCAGACATCCATGCAAAGGTGGAGAGCTACTATCATGATGCAGATTCTAGGGAGGGGAAGTTCCTTGTAGATAGACTGGTGAAATTCCTTAAGACCTTCAGGTCATGTAATCTCCTAAGCCTACGGGCCTTGTAATCTCTGATCCTACTGGCCTTGTAAGGGTTCCCCCTCATCCCTTTAAAGGGGGGTTATCGAAAATCAATAAAAATGAAGGCCTTTGGGCCATTCGGGCATGAGACAAAGAGATCATATTACATAGTATATATTTGTAGGATGGTTGTAATTGTTGTGAATTTTTCTTATCTCCTTAGGGGAATTGATGGGTTTCTAGTCCCCACTCATAGTATATGAAAAATATTCATTTCTATCAAGATAAGGTCCTATAGGTTCATAGACAATAGTGTATTCAAGAGTCTACCCAATTCTAATGAACAGGTGTATAGGGAATGGTGGTACCCACCATGAGCTTTGAGAGGTTCCAAAGTATTATCGATCACCAAATAATAAATTAATTAATTATTATTAAAGTATAGAATAATTTTTTTGAATTTATTTATTAAAAATTATTCACAATATATTATGTGAATACATAGAAAAATATTATATGAATGAATATTATTTCAACATTCAAGGTTTTCTTAATATTGCAGGAATTATGAGTCGATTTAATTGATTTAATCACATAATATATCTATTATATATTATTAGTCTACGATAAAAATATAAATGACATTATGACACAGTTATTTCATCATAACCTTTCATTTATCGCTTATTTAGTGGGAATTTTTTATATGGGGTTGAGGAACCCTCTCTAGGTAATGAACTTTCAATATATGAGTAGGAGAGAACTCAATTCCTAGATACTATTTATACCCATTATTTTTTAGATCTCTTATCACTTATTCCCACATTTTTGAGATAGAAAGGAAATGTCCAAGTAATAAATCCAAGAACCCATTTAGTGATCAAAGGAATGAGATTATGGTGATCATCGTAATGTTGAAGGAATCATCAAAGATATATGCTAGCACTCAGAATTTTACAATATGAATCTACATGGATTCTTAAAGCATGTTTGGATGGTCTAGAGGGTTTTGAGCTTTTATCCTTAAAGAAAAAATCACTAGTGGTGTGTTACAGTCAAAAACATCTTTGATCTGAACAAGGTATTCATTTCATTTAAGTTTAGTGCTTTGAAATATTCATATGAGATCCTTACCCAACTACCTAGGCTCTTATTGCTAGGTTGGATGAAGTTGTGTCACTCTGGTGATGAAAAAATTTAAACCCTCATCCCATCGGCTTCTATTATGATCCCTAGTACCAGCAGATATGATATAATCGGGTTTATATAACTAGGCTATAGAATTGATAATTTCACATAGGACCTTTTATAATAACATAATCCTTATAAAACCCCGTATTTTTCATTATTGTTATAATTAATATTTATTATTATTATTATTTATTGTATATACAAAAAACTCATGAATAATTTTAATGTCATCTCTTAAGAAAATTAATTAATATTTATTAAAATGATATTAAATATATCATTCCCATAATACTCTTAACTAAGTCCATCAATTATCCAAGAAATTTATTGAACCTTGAATGATAAATATTTATTTAAATAAATAAATATCATTGTATTATTCATTTAGTAAATAAATAAATATTCTATTCAATAAATTGGTGAATAAATATTTATTAAATTTTCAACTTATGAATATATTCTCTCATATAACTAGTGACCGAATATATATGATCAACATTACATGAATAAATATTATTCCTCAAAACTGTATAATAATACTTATTCTAATATTAAATTAAAATATAATTTAACTTAAGTTCTAGATATGCATATTGTGTTACTCTCTATGCCTCTTTCTTAGTGGCATTAGGCTAACTAGCCTAAAGTACAAGATCAATGTCTAGTAATATATCAAGGTAATCGTAGTGAAAGATGTTAATGTCACAACAAAAAAACCTCCTATGAATCCTCATTGACTAATATAATACCTTTTTATTGATATCTAATCGAGAAGGTTGCATTGCAGGTATCATTAACCTATACGCTTCATATATCTTTCTTTGAATTTATTGAAACAAACTCATCGATAAAACTATCATGTTCATGTACTTAATCACACAATTACATCCCAATAAAAGAGCCTAAGATATCTATATTCATTAACTCAGAAGGGGAATATCCTTTATTAACTTATTTATTAATTTCACATCACTCGTGATGAACCCAACATATCTTACCACTCTAAGATCATATGTCAACATAGTTTTCATCAATACATATAAGTACATGAAACATGACATACATTAATAATAATATCAAGACTAATAACCAATACACATGTCCACATATGGGAATATCCAATGACACATATATCATGAAGAGTTCCCAAGTTTGGTTTAGTTATCATAACCTCCTCTCTTAAAGATTACCAAGGGTAATAATTATGAGAAGAACACTTAATATCTTATGAGCCCCCTACCCCCAGTAGTTTATATCATCTATGCTATCTTAAATAGTTTCATTTATCCATATAGCATGTATTTAAGAATTTCGTTATAGTATTTCAAGTTTCTCATCATATTAGGGTACTTGTAGAACCTTTTTATGAGATAGATACTCTAAAGACACCATCCCATCAATGTTACACAAAATAATGCACATCATGTAACAAGATATTTATTAATATTAAATAAAATTAATATTCATGTAATCAAAAGTAAAAAATAGTTGATTCTAGGGTACCAACACTAATAGTATCATACATTTACTAGATCCAACTTCTAAAAATTTTCACTATACTATCTCTCACATGATATTCATGATTCTGCAGATATAAGTATTCAGTCAACTTTTTTTTCACTTTGTCCTCCATAGAAACTCTATTTACTATAACACCAACCATTTGAGATAAATACCACAAGATTTGATACTTCCAAAGTATATTTTTTTCTATTGATGTGACCTTGGATCCCTGGTGTGGTCCACTATAGTAGTATTATAAAAATACAATGTGATGACATCTTTACTATTAAGCACCACATAAATCACCCAGAAGAATTTTTGTGTCCAAACTGCTTATTTAGCCACATAAAAAGTTTTAATATACTCAAACTCTACTATAGAATCAGTAATCACTAGATAAATTAATATTTTTATCTCATAGATCCTCCATTAATGGAGAATACATATCTTGACTATTATTTCATATCAACATGATATGTTTGGATACATGCATATGTGTATCCTATGATAACTAGTTCCTTATATCCTTTATAAAATAGGATTATATCCTTTGTATTCCTCGTATACTTTAGTATATTCTTAACTATCTTCCAATGGTGGTATCCTGAATTTGGTTGATATCAACCTACCATGCTCAAGGCATAGGAAACATCAATCATAGTAAATATCATGAAATACATGAATAATCCTATCACTAATGTGTAAGGAATCATGATCATCCTTTATATCTCATATTATGTATAAGGATACATTTTCTTGGATACATGTATTCCATGTGACTGAAGTAATAATACCCTCTTGGATTATTCCATTTTAAATGTCTTCACTAAATTGTAAATATATATACCCTGACTTAGTACAAGTATCCTCTTAAATCTATCATGAATGATCTTAATCCTTAGAATGTAGGTTTCTTCACCTAATTCTTTCATGGAGAAGAAAGTGTCTAAACACATATTAACATACGATATGACTGGTATCTCAATTCTAGTTAGTAATATGTCATCAACGTATAGTACTAGAAAAAAGAATCCACTCCCACTAAACTACATATTTACATAGGGCTCGTGTTCCTTATTTATTAAACCAAATTCCCTTTTGGATTCATCAAATCAAAATTTACATAATTTGGAATCTTTTTTCAATCTATAAATAGATCTATAAATCTTATAGACCTTATTGTCATATTATGGTGTCATAAACCCTTCTAATTATTTTATATAGACATCTTCTATAAGCTTACCATTAAGGAAATCAATTTTGACATCAATTTTATAAATCTTAAAATCATGGAATGTTGTTATTGAAAGATTAATATTGAAGGATTTCAACATACCAATTGGTGAAAATATTTCATCGTATTCTATGAATTTATGTTACTTAAACACTTTATCTAATAGTCATTCTTTATATATATTTAGTGTACCTTTCAAATCTGGTTTATTTTTTAATACCCATTTTCAACCAATGGGATTTACATCAACTGGATGATCTACCAAAACATAGACTTGATTATGCTACATGGAATCCATTTTGGAATTCATGGATTCTTTCCATAAAATATCCTTTGATCCACTTATTTCTTCTTTTCAGGATAAATTTTTATTATTATCAACTAATAATGAGTCATCATCATAAATAACCATAAAACTATATCTCACTAGTTCTCTAACCTCTATGATTCCCCAATATAGTTCTGGTGCCTCTAGAATAACTTGTTTTATGGGGTTGTATAGAATTTGTTCATATGTCAACTCATGTGTCTTGTGATTCAACTTCATTGAAGACTATCTTTATCCCACTATTACTTTTGAAAATGTGCTCCCTATTAAGGAATATGGAATTTCATTCCATTATTATATTTTTTTATTAGGGGTCATATAGATAATATCCTAATGACTCCTTGGGATATCCAATATAGATATATTTTATGCCTTAAGGTTCACATTTGTTCCTATATATAGCCTTGACAACTGCTCTGAAACCACACAAATGAGTATGTGGAAAAATATATTTCTTTCCACTACAGAACTCAAATATAATATGGTTTTCTACTATAGTTGTCACATGGTTTAGTTTGTAAACCTTATTCTATAATGAATATCCCAAAAAGGATAATGAAGTATTTTTATAGATCATCATCAACCTCACAGTGTCTAACAAGGTGTGTCTCCTCCTCTCACTGACACCATTATACTATGGTGTATAAGGATGAGGATATTGTTTCAACCCATATAAATGTGACTTGGGCCAGGCCTCTGAGCGGTGGCGCACCCTCTTCTCTCAAATCTAGGGTTTCTCTTAGAGTTGATCTGAAGGGGGGATAATTGTGTGCTGGTTTTAGGTTATTCCTTTGGTGTCACTTCCCCCCTTCCTCTCTCATGGTCCTAGGGGTTTCTTCCTCTCTCATGATATTTGGCCCTTGGTGTTTTCGTGGTTATTTTTTGGGATGGTCTTGATGGTGGATGGTCCAATAATGGTTTCACAGCATCACGACGTCGGTGTGGACCTACCCTTGGTCCTCACTGGTCTCCCCCTCTTCTTCTTCAAGAAGATTTCTTGATTAGGCCTCTGTTGTGTCTTCTCGGTTTTGTCTCAGATATTCTATTGTGATTTCAGTGGGAGGCTTGTGGGTCCATTACAGTGGGGACTTAGTGTTTTCCAGCGAATGGGTTGTTTTCTTCATTGATGAAGTTTTCTATGAATTTGATCCTTTTATGTTGGTGATTCTGCTAGTGGAATAGTTGTGTGGTTCCCTTAAAACTAGATTGATGCTTATTTTGTTTCTGATGATTCATTTTTTACTGATTTCAGATGGTTTGAGCCAAATCCATAGTAGTAGCGACGATGGAAACTGATTTCCTTCACCAATGATTTTGAATTTCCTTAATTTGTTTTTGTTTCTTGCAGTTTTTTCTATGCTTGAGTTTTTCATGATTTTTTCTTTGTGAAAGATTTGGTTTTTTGGTCTGCTCATATTGTTCTTGGTGAAAGGATCATTCCCCCGAAATTTCTCACTAAATTAACCCTACTCGGGCCCCAAGTACCCTTTCTCATCTCCAGGTCAGTCCGAAGAGGTGGTTCGTTGAAGGCTTTGGGATATGGCCCTCAAGCAGTCACTGGTTCTCCAAGGAATGATCCTCTATCATAGCTTTTTTTAAAGGTGAAGTGCAGACGATGGAGTTTTTCATGGTTAATGGGTTCTCGGTCGCTCCAGTTACCAACTCCAGTGATAGGGGTGAAAAAGTAGGTGTTAGTTTGTTTTTCATGGATGATGGGGTTTCTATTTTTTTGGTAGCTCTGGTTATCAGCTCCGGTAATGATAGAGAGGAAATGATGTTGGTGTTTCTTTCTCTAAGTGTTGATGAAGATGGTGAATAGATTTATGTGAATGAGGGTGCAGGTGATGAGGCATACTAGATGAATGATGATGGTGGGAGATGTGATAGGCAGCTATGGGTTCTCGTGTCTCAAGGTATCTTTAGGTTCTGTAGCTGTTTTGAATTTTGAATTTTCATTTTTGAACCTTTGAATTTGTATCCCACATTTGGTGTAAGGTTTTTTGGGGGTATTGTGTTTTTGTGGTTACTGCTAACCTAAAAAGCTGGTATTTAGAAAATCAAAAAAAAAAGAGAATTTTTAGTTAGTCAGTATAAGTAAAAGTGGGTAATTGCTTTAGTTTTTGTGACTATAACCTTTAAATATTTCAAATAAACATTTTATATCCATTTTTGGAGTTGGAATGGAATTCTAAGCATCGTTTATCCCAAATTTTTATATCTTGAAAATATTAAATATATTAACTCACAAGGGATCTTTATCTAGAAAATATTAGATATCCTATTGTATATATTCTCATATGGGAAAACTGAGACTACCATTATATCTATAACTCAGTTTTTACCCTAGAGGTAACATAAAATTCATTCACATCCGACTTTTAGTCGATGTGAAGTCATAGGAAAATAATAGAGGAATTGAATTAATTAAATTGAATAATTAATTTACTTCCCTAATTAAATGTTTAAAACATTGAGACACTTTATATAATCCCCTATATTAAAAATATATAGGGTTAGCTCCATAACCCTAAGATTTGAGAGGGAGGGAGAGTGTTACTATGGGGAGAATCATTGATGAACGAATAGGGATGGTTCATGGATTTGATACTAAAATCATTAGAACTCATCATCAAAATTTATGCAGGTTCATTCTTCATTAGTAACCGATCCAAAATTGAGGAATGGATTTTGTTTTTTGGATTTATACCTAATTTTTATGTATCCATGATTATATATTAGTTTCTAAAAATATAGTTTGGAATTGAATATTATCAAGACCGATTAATTTATATTTTTTATTTTTGAATTATGGACTTGATAATTAACATTCTTGGAATTATTATATAACCTTTTTTAAACTTTTATTTATATCTCATTATTGATGGATGATGTGCATATGATCATCATGGATCATACACTTTGGTGATTGGTGTTTACCCATCATTATTTTCATTCATCATTAGCCTTTTATAGGCCGATGATTCGGCCACAATTCTACTTCAAATCATGATAGAACTTTGGATAAATGTTTATTTTTTAAACCATTGTTGATGATGACAATTGAGGAAGATATGACAATTGAAGATGATTCGAAATGGAAAGATGAGGTCAGAAATGGAAATATTTCAAGCCGAGATGTTCAGATGATAAAGGAGACAACAATAATCCAATATTCTAACAAAGGATGTCTATAATATGATATTTTAAAAGGAATTAATCATTGGTCAACATGGTTGTGGGGTTTTTGATGAAGATCATGAAAAGATATAATGCAGTAGAAAATATTCAGGAGGAAGCTAATTTCTAGAAAATTTCTAACTCCATAGCATATAGATAATAAGAACACATATTATGGGTCTTATTGATGTGGATCTAGAGTTTTTTTCTAAGAAAAAGATCACATGGTCGTGTGGTTGGGCCCACATATTTGTGACCCTAGACAGCCAACTTGGCATGTATAATAACTACAGACTGATAGAAGCATGGATAGCCAATATGATTGTGTTTGTTAAGGCAACACCTTGTATACCTCCTGGTGGAATGTGACTCAAGAAAGGTGGAATGCACTAAATTCTAAACCCAATCCCACACACCATTTAGTTATTTTTTCGCATTCCATGTTGAGTTTTAGTGTACATATAGATTTTCCACTTAGGGAAACACCTCATATACCCCTTGGACACATTGTGTAGTTCCCCTTCACTCAGATTAGGATGCACAAGTGGTCCATTCTGAGTAGAATAGAGGCAACTATGGGAATTAAGGTTAACTATGAACGATTGACTACATCATCATCTTAGAGATTAGGATTAGATTTCAGACACTATTATTGAGTGGAAACCCACCCTTATAGAAGATTCAAGGTTCATTATCCTTTTATCATCCTTGAGTAGGGTCAACAATGAACCCTATAGGTTTGGGACATAGTATCATCTACCTACAGATCAGATAGCTTCAATTTCCTCCTATTATTATGGGGTGCGATATCCTCTAATTATAGAGTTGGTATACCATGTATAATGATCTTGGACAGGGTTTAGAATCCCCCACTAGGTTTGGAATCCCCCTACACTACTAGGGGTATGGGATCCTTCATCATGGGTAGATATAGGTTACATGGGTTGAAGGATCATATGGCATAGTAATCTTGTAAGACATTTAGAATACTTGGGCTGGATATAAAGACTGAAACCAAACACTATGGTTTATTAGCTTCTATAATCATATCAAGGTTCTCTTTTATTTTCCCTCTTGATTATGGTTTCAAGATGACTCCTCTCTTAATACTTTTATTCTTAGAATTTATGGGGTGTCCTATTAGGTATGTATATACTCAAACATACATGGGATTTTTCCACACATGTCATGTCTTTTGTAGACAATAAGTTTTTCAATGGAGACCTGGGTGGACCTGGAGAGGGTGGTGCATAGTGGTGTTTGGAGGATGTGGTAGAAAAGCTATTATTAGAGACTAGAGATTTCATACGGGAGAGGGTGGTTGTTAGGACCAATAGGGGCCTATATACCCTGAGAGGGGGGGTGAATCAGGGTATGGATATTCTTTTTCAAAGTTCTTCCTGCCCCACTGGATCTTGACCTCTTTATTACAAGGGTCACTTCATTTGCACTTGTGTGTTTATTATGATCACTTATTTTCTTCTTTATCTGATGATGATGCTTTAAATGCAACACAGGGAAGTAAGCAGGCAGACACAGAGATTTTTACTTGGTTCACCCTCACTGGGCTACATCCAAGGAGCATACACCGACAAGTTGCCGGTCATACCTAATTCCACTATTCTTCACTAGATGTGGATACAATGGTTTGGGCTAGATCACTTATATGCCTAGGATCACTGCCTTTACAAAGTTTAGGGTCATCTCACTGCTTTCCCAAGGGTCACTCCCTTTTTCTCTCTCTCTGGCTCACTCTGGTGGAGAGGATCACCTTCTTCCTCTTCCTTCGCTCACTGCTCTTGGAAAGGATCCACTCACAATTTATAGACCTATAGGTCTCTTCATTTTCATAAATGAATGCATCTTCCTTTTTATGTAGATTCTATTTTGAAGTAAAACTTTCACCTGTAGATGAATATCTCTTTGCACCGAAGGTGTAACACCCCAAGCTTCTACGGTACGTTTCCCTTCGAATAATGTGATAGCGTGTGTTGTACGCAACCTCGAGTTCTAACACACACCACAACTAATTAAACTAGCCGTTGTGAATAGTAATACCTACTTTTTGAAATCATATATATTCTATATTTCAAAATGGACTTCATTTTTGGATTCGGAATATCAAAATTAGCCTAGGGTGAAATTTTGGTACATTTCGGATAACTTTCATATTTTGATGAATAGTGAAAATTTCTAAATTTTAATTAAAAACAACTTTTTTTAATCAAAATAATTAATAGTGATAAATTATGAATTTGAGTGGTTTTAAAGTATATTTAGAATATATTTTTACTATTCAATTTAATGTTTATCATTGGACATAATTTTACAATTAAACCGAACATAAACAAGTGTCAATCTTTTGATAGTTATTATCTCTTAAAAACACGCTTTTTGTTTTGACAGCGGGAATTAATTTTAAATTAATTTCTGCCACTTCTGTGTTTTGAATTTAGGAAAATGGATTCCATATTTGGAATCAGGATGTTCAAATTGTGTAAATAGGTAACTTTTATTTTTAGACATTTTGAATAGTTACTGTGGTAAATATTTTATTTACCATGGTAAAAGGGTAAATCCGGTAAATAAGGGTTAAAAAAAATAATATTATAATAATAAAAAATTACCCTAAAACGTGTCCTAACCTTATTGGTGGACACATACCCGACCATGGGCATCCTTTGGTCAATTTGGGGACCCCTTGGAGCCACTTGTATGTGGTAGGGACACTTTATATTAATAAAGTTAAAATAAAAATAAAAATGGCATAAGCTTACATCTTTTAGAAGAACAATTTTTACATAGGGTTATACATGTTGGATTTTCGATTATAAATATTCATTAGAAAGCTAAAAAGATTTCCTACATAATGATATTTTATTTATAATTTTTAGACATTATATAATTTATTTTATTTATGACACAATGATGATGCAGTAATTACTAAAATAGTGAAAAATAAAAATAATTGATCTTATAAATACCCAAATAATTATAATATGAAACTTTTAATGAATTAAACTAATTTTCTATGATAATATGATATATTAGGATTGATTTAATTGACTTTGTTCGAAGTAATCAATCTGTTAGGAGTTTCACAAAAATCAACTATTGAATAGTGTCAAAATTGACATAAAAGAGTTCTTAAAACAAATATTATATTATTAATTGATATTAAATTCCTAAAAATCTAAGGTTCGGCCAAGAGACTTATATTATGATAGGTTCCTCATTAATGGACCACTTGGGGGTCGCTTGGATGTATATAGTAAGTTTATTAATCATATTATATAAAAATACAAAGAGACATTGTAAAAGTGAAACTAATTAACTTAGAGTTAATACTTAAAGATAAGGTTAATATAAGTACCCAAACCTGTCTAAATTCTATTGGATGAGTTGTTTTCGACCTATCCACACCTCATCCTTTGAATAGTCAACTTTGGAGCCTTTGTAAACCGAATATGAATTTATTATAAATTAATATTTCTAGCTTTTCCAAAGGTGCCCCTCACCCCTCTTATAAAAGGGCACTCCTCCTTCTCATTTCTTCACACCTTCAAAGCCTTTTGGTTCGGCCAAACTCTGCCCAAATAATCTCCCAACATCCCTCACTACAACCTAGAGGCCTTAGTTTGATCAGAAAGCCAACCTAAGGAGCCCTTTTGATCAAATCAAAAGGAAGAACCCGAAGAAGAGGTAATGATTTCACCACCCTTTTCTAAGTTCATTTCTTCTTCCACTTCTTCTTCCTTTGTTCTTACCATTCTGAAATAATAACTCCAGTATCTCACATATACTGTGATGTTATTATAAATATGGTACAATCATATTCAGTATTCTATCCACCCTTTGAATAACATGTCACCATACGTGCGTACGTACGGCTTACCGTCTCCACGTCGTGGTGTAATTGTTATTCAATATAATATTATTTGGATGGGTATAATAATGATGTGTAACTCATGTAAATAATAAATATAACATGTTAATGATTCTGTATATATGATATACCATCCATTTATATATTATTTTAATATCAAAAGAATGATATTGTCGCTCGTGCGTACGTACGGACTACCGTCTCCACGAACGCGATGAGATTCATTCTCCATCGTAACCATTAAAGCGTAATTATCATTTTATGATTTAAAAATGATGTTTAAGGACTTGATATCATTCTGGATATGAATAATATACAACCTATCCTTTACAAACATGTCTTACGTAACAAAACATATGAAAGAAAACAAGTAAGTTAACACCCGAAACAACGATAATACTAAGATATTATTATCAAATCAATATTAAAAGATCATATATGATATCATATTAATGTATATGATTCTTGTATAATTTAATAACAATTATTTCACCATTATACAGGAGGTTAACCTACCCCAACCAAGGAAAAAGTACAAGGTAAGGGTTATTTCACAATCTCTTCATTATCCGAGGTTGTATTATACGTAATAATCTACTGGGATCTCTTTATCATCAACATCCATGTTTCTTCGAAATGTATTTCAAAACATTTTTACTATTTACAAGAATATGGGTTAAAGTCATTTATACCCTTGTTTGACTTTTTATAAGAGTTTTATAAAGGAATCTTTCCGTCGTTTTCAAAACAAGGTCCTTTTTAACCTTTTCGACGGAATTGAGGTAAGAATGTTTTTTTTAACTTATACGGCGGGTGCGGTTATTTTCCGCCGTTATAAAATTGTCGAAGCTTTACATACAAGCTTATAAGAATATTTTCAAAGAAAATGTTTTATTTTATATGGATCTTAAATGATTTCAAAATAAAAGGAGATACTTCTTTAAAAAGAATTTTGATTTCATCTATGTCAACATCCTTTGATGGATTTTAAGATTATTTGAAGTTGATTTATTATGATACAAAACTTCTATATTGTATTGAAGGTTTTGTGATATGTTTGACTGTGGATGTGCTATTTTTATACCATTCATAGTTTATGGTGAAATTATTGACATTTCGTATGCTAGTTTTAATACGAATGTTTATGTTATGTTTAAACCTTTTCATATGGGAATGCATTGGACTTAATAAGTGACGGGTGGAGCCCGCTATAGATCCTCGATGCATCGGTAGGTCTCATGAGACAAACTAGTGTCTTGGCACAAGGCCTTGACAAAATCTTATTTGTAGTCTTGGCACGAGGCCTTGGCTATGTGGTTATGATAGTCTGGCATTATGCATTCCAACATTATGAAAGTGGTTATTGATTTTTGCATGTGATTATTCGATTAGTAGAATATCCATGTGAATAAGTAAATGGAATTATTTCATTTTACTTTTGCCATACCATGTTGAAGTTCAATTTTAAAAGGCTTTTGTTTTAGTAATGCATTGCCTTAAATGTTTATTCTTATTTATGAAAGTTTCCGCTTTATTGTTATCCTTACTGGGCATTTGAGCTCACCCCTTTTCTATGTTTTATTTTTTCCCCAGGATGTGAAGAAGTAAATTATGAATGACCTGCAGGGATATTATGAGGGGATAGTAGTGTGGATTATGGAGACATTATGTTGTTGTAGTAGTTTTTCATTTTATGATGTAATGTAAAACTTATGAATATATCTAGTGTTTCCAAGGCTACTAAACCAATCGGTCTTTCGAGATTTGATCTTTCTTGTGATCATGCCAATGTTATGTAATAATGCACCGACTCTGGGTAACTGGGGTCGGGGCGTTACAGTTGGTATCAGAGGAAGTTTAGTACAAACCTTGGAAGCTAGATTTAGATAAACTCTGATTAGAGCACGTAGACCTAAGATGAACTTTGAGGATTAGTATAGAAGAACTTCCTAGAATTTTGGTATTGTAGAGACTTTGTGAGTTTTGCGAGCAATACATCCCTGTCTGGATACGAGCAGGTAGAGGCGGCTCTGGCACAGATGTACCTAGGGGTAAAACCCGAAAACACCGCTTTGAGCTAGACTCGAACGGGAACTGGTGCACGACAACGGGCCTTGCTGCACTCTTGGTTACGACACTCCCGGGGGATATGCTTAGGATAACTCTCACTTTCTTTACAAATCATTATGAAGGGTTTATGAGTATATACTTCCTCAAAGAAAACATATTTATGATTATGGATTATATCCATAGATAGTTCAATTTATGTTAAGTGTTTTATAAGTATGGGATTATGTATTTTGATTCATAAACTGATCTAGTTTATGCCATTGTTTAGAAATGGCGCCTAGTGGAAGAAATGGAAACCGTATCAATGCACGCACTCCATGTAGGGATTGCCCTCCTGCTCAAGATAATTATAGTGGGGCTGGTGATGCAACTGGTGTTGATCAGCTAATCACCGTACTGGGACAACTTACTCAGGTTATGAATAATAACCTTACCCGTATGGAGCACCCTGATCCGCAGCGTGGAGGATCAATGTTAGATCGATTCATGAGACAACAACCACCAACGTTCAATGGGAGTACAAATCCCTTAGTAGCTGAGCAATGGATATTTTCCCTAGAGAAAATATTTCAGGCTTTGGGGAGTAGTGAAAGGGAAAAAGTTACCATGGCAGTTTACCGCCTCACTGGAGATGCTGATCAATGGTGGTCATTGATTCAAAACATGAAGGAAGATGATGAAGTATCAAACATGGAATGGAGGGAGTTCAAAGATCTGTTTTTAGAAAAATACTTTCCTCGCGACCATCGAGCAGATATGGAAAGGCAATTTCTGAGTCTGAGACAAAAGGAGGATGATAATGTCACAAAGTATGAGGCTAACTTTACAAGGTTAGCGAGGTACGCTGGTGATTATATTCGCAACCCAAGAAGTAAGATTTATCGTTTCTTTGATGGGTTAAAACCATTTCTCCGTCGAGCATTAGTCTCACAATCCTTTTCGTCGTACGAAGACATTGTCTCATGTGCTATCAAGACCGAAAAAGAATTCTCTAAGTCTTATGACTTTAAAGCGAAGCAAGAGAAGAAGAGACCTGCTGATCAATCTGGGAATGGAAATAAGGGGAAGAAGGGAAAGGTTGAATATCCATCTTGTGGTAAATGCGGGAAGAAACATCCTGGTACTTGCTTGAAGGGAATGGGAGTCTGTTACAAGTGTGGTGAAAAAGGCCACCAAGCTCATGATTGCAAGGGGGAGAAGGAAGCTACCAACGTTCAGTGCTACAATTGCAGGGAGATGGGGCATTATGCAAATGCATGTCCTAAGCGTCAGGAGAACTTACCTCAGAAAAGGCCAAGGGATCAAGGCCAGGCTTATGCTATCACTACTGCTGAGGTAGAAACTCCGAAAGACGTGGTGGCAGGTAATTTAATGGTTTCCTCAAGTTTAGCAAATGCATTATTTGATTCTGGATCATCGCATTGTTTCATATCTTCCCAGTTTGCTAAGAAAATTAGATATTTCCAATTTGATTTAATAAGGGAGTTGTCAGTTAAAACTCCTAAGGGAAGTATCGTTGCAACAAAGTTTTGTGAATCAGTCCCCATTAGAGCACATAAATTTTCTTTATCTGCTGATTTCATCGTCATACCTATGATTGAGTTTGATATAATCCTCGGTATGGACTGGCTTTCGGACTATGATGCGAAGATTTATTGTAAGAAGAAAGAGGTTACGATTCTTGATGATAATGATAAGGAACACCTTATTTTTAGAGCAGAATCGTCACCACCTAATTCTTATTTAGACCCACCCCCAGTAGCTCAACTTAATTCAATTATTGGGGAGGAAGAGAATGAAGTAACTATCGGTGAGGAAAGGAATGTTCAAATAGAGGATGTACCTGTTGTGAAAGAATTTGTAGATGTATTTCCGGAAGATTTACCTGGACATCCTCCAGAACGAGAAGTTGAGTTTTCTATTGATTTGATTCCTGGATCAAGGCCTATATCAAAGACCCCTTATAGAATGGCCACTGTAGAGTTAGTCGAACTAAAGAAACAACTAGAGGAATTGAGTAATAAGGGATTTATTCGCCCTAGTGTTTCTCCATGGGGAGCCCCTGTTCTTTTTGTTAAAAAGAAAGATGGATCTATGAGGTTATGTATCGACTACAGGGAGATCAATGCTATAACGATAAAGAACAAGTATCCCCTACCTCGTATTGATGATTTATTTGACCAACTGCATGGAGCTCAATACTTTTCAAAGATTGACCTTCGATCTGGATACCATCAGTTGTGTGTAAAGAAGGAAGACATTCCGAAGACAGCATTTCGAACCAGGTACGGGCATTACGAGTTTACTGTAATGCCGTTTGGATTGACTAATGCACCCTCTGTATTCATGGATCTGATGAATAGAGTTTTCAAGGAGTATCTCGATGAATTTGTGGTGGTATTTATTGATGATATCTTGGTATACTCCAAAACCTACGAAGATCATGAAAATCACTTGCGCATTATCTTGAAGACTCTGAGGAGGCATGAATTATATGGAAAGTTTAGCAAGTGTGAATTCTGGCTTCAGGAGATTTCTTTTCTTGGCCATATTGTCTCTAAAGATGGAATCTCTGTTGATCCTTCTAAGACCAAGGCAATCCAAGAATGGCCAGCACCTACGAGTATAACTGAGGTACGTAGTTTTATTGGCTTGGCAGGTTATTATCGACGTTTCGTCCAGAATTTTGCCCGATTGGCTAACCCATTAACGAAGCTCACACGTAAAGGGGTTAAATTTGTTTGGACAAAAGAGTGTGAAGAATGTTTCGAAGAACTGAAGAGAAGATTAGTCAATGCTCCTATATTGACTCTACCATCGGGGAATGATGGGTTCGTTATTTATAGTGATGCATCAAAGAAAGGACTTGGCTGTGTCCTTATGCAGAATGATAGAGTTATTGTCTATGCATCACTACAGTTGAAAATTCATGAACAAAACTATCCTACTCATGATCTTGAGTTAGCAGCTGTGATCTTTGCTTTGAAGATATGGAGGCACTACCTCTATGGTGAAAAATGTGAGATTTATACTGATCACAAGAGTTTGAAGTATATTTTCTCACAAAAAGAACTCAACATGAGGCAAAGGAGATGGCTTGAATTACTCAAGGATTATGATTGTACGATACACTACCACCCGGGGAAGGCAAACAAGGTGGCAGATGCTTTGATTAGAAAAGACCATGGAGTTTTGAACAATATGAGAATTGAAAGGGATCCAATTTTCATGGATCTAGTGAAAATGGACATGGGAATAACCAGGGAAGGTGAAACATCAATGCTTTTTCAAATGGTTGCCAAACCATCTTTACTAGAAAGGATTAAGAGTTCTCAGACCGATGATGACGAATTCCAAAAGAAGATTAAAGCTGTGAATGATGGGAGATTGAGAGACTTTGTGTATGAAGATGGAATTTTGAAATTCGGGAAGAGACTTTGTGTTCCCAATATACCTGATCTAAAAAGGGAATTGCTGGATGATGCTCATAGTTCCAATTTCTCTATACACCCTGGGAGCACCAAAATGTATAGAGATTTGAAGGAACATTTTTGGTGGGACAACATGAAGAGGGAGATTGCTGATTTTGTGTCAAGATGTATGGTTTGTCAACAAGTGAAAGCTGGAAGGCAACAGCCTGGAGGAGTCATGCAACCTCTTCCCATACCAGAGTGGAAATGGGACAATATTACGATGGACTTTGTCATGGGGCTACCAAAGACTCCTAGAAGGAACGATGCAATATGGGTTATTGTTGATCGTCTTACCAAGTCAGCACATTTTCTTGCTATAAGAGAAGATCTACCCCTGGAACGTCTAGCAAGACTATACATTAATGAAATTGTGAGACTTCATGGAGTTCCCCTATCGATTGTTTCTGATCGTGATCCCCGTTTTACTTCAAGATTTTGGAAAAGTCTTCAGAAATCCCTGGATACTGAACTTCATTTGAGCACTGCTTACCACCCTCAGACAGACGGACAATCAGAACAGACTATTCAAACCTTAGAAGACATGTTGAGATCTTGCTCACTTGACTTTCAGGGTATGTGGGATCAATATTTACCACTGGTAGAATTTTCCTATAACAATAGCTTCCATTCGAGTATACAGATGGCACCATATGAAGCATTATACGGAAAGAGATGTCGTACACCAACCTGTTGGGATGACGTTGGTGAAAGAAAACTTGTAGGCCCAGAGCTGGTGGAGGAAACGGTGGAAAAGGTGAAAGTAATCCAAAATCACATCAAAGCAGCTCAAAGTAGGCAGAAGAGCTATGCCGATAATCGAAGGAAGGATTTGGAATTTCAAGTCGGTGATCATGTTTTTCTGAAGGTATCTCCGTGGAAGGGAGTCATACGTTTTGGTAAGAAAGGTAAATTGAGTCCCAGGTACATCGGACCTTTCGAAATTCTAGAACGAATTGGGGTTGTAGCTTACCGATTGGCAATGCCGCCAAGTCTCTCCAAAGTTCACGATGTGTTCCACATATCTCTATTGAGGAAATACATGCCTGACCCAACGCATGTACTCACCTATGAGGAATTAGAACTGGAACCCGATCTGTCTTATTGCGAAGAGCCCGTCAGGATTCTTGATACAAGAGAACAAGTACTGAGAAACCGGACGACGCGTCTGGTAAAAGTTTTGTGGAGAAATCATAAGATGGAAGAGGCAACGTGGGAACCTGAGGAACTTATGATGAAGAACCACCCGAGTCTTTTTATGCAGTAATACCCTAGAAATTGCGAGGACGCAATTATTTGAAGGAGGGGAGAATGTAACACCCCAAGCTTCTACGGTACGTTTCCCTTCGAATAATGCGATAGCGTGTGTTGTACGCAACCTCGAGTTCTAACACACACCACAACTAATTAAACTAGCCGTTGTGAATAGTAATACCTACTTTTTGAAATCATATATATTCTATATTTCAAAATGGACTTCATTTTTGGATTCGGAATATCAAAATTAGCCTAGGGTGAAATTTTGGTACATTTCGGATAACTTTCATATTTTGATGAATAGTGAAAATTTCTAAATTTTAATTAAAAACAACTTTTTTAATCAAAATAATTAATAGTGATAAATTATGAATTTGAGTGGTTTTAAAGTATATTTAGAATATATTTTTACCATTCAATTTAATGTTTATCATTGGACATAATTTTACAATTAAACCGAACATAAACAAGTGTCAATCTTTTGATAGTTATTATCTCTTAAAAACACGCTTTTTGTTTTGACAGCGGGAATTAATTTTAAATTAATTTCTGCCACTTCTGTGTTTTGAATTTAGGAAAATGGATTCCATATTTGGAATCAGGATGTTCAAATTGTGTAAATAGGTAACTTTTATTTTTAGACATTTTGAATAGTTACTGTGGTAAATATTTTATTTACCATGGTTAAAAGGTAAATCCGGTAAATAAGGGTTAAAAAAAAAATATTATAATAATAAAAAATTACCCTAAAACGTGTCCTAACCTTATTGGTGGACACATACCCGACCATGGGCATCCTTTGGTCAATTTGGGGACCCCTTGGAGCCACTTGTATGTGGTAGGGACACTTTATATTAATAAAGTTAAAATAAAAATAAAAATGGCATAAGCTTACATCTTTTAGAAGAACAATTTTTACATAGGGTTATACATGTTGGATTTTCGATTATAAATATTCATTAGAAATCTAAAAAGATTTACTACATAATGATATTTTATTTATAATTTTTAGACATTATATAATTTATTTTATTTATGACACAATGATGATGCAGTAATTACTAAAATAGTGAAAAATAAAAATAATTGATCTTATAAATACCCAAATAATTATAATATGAAACTTTTAATGAATTAAAATAATTTTCTATGATAATATGATATATTAGTATTGATTTAATTGACTTTTTTCGAAGTAATCAATCTGTTAGGAGTTTCAAAAAAATCAACTATTGAATAGTGTCAAAATTGACATAAAAGAGTTCTTAAAACAAATATTATATTATTAATTGATATTAAATTCCTAAAAATCTAAGGTTCGGCCAAGAGACTTATATTATGATAGGTTCCTCATTAATGGACCACTTGGGGGTCGCTTGGATGTATATAGTAAGTTTATTAATCATATTATATAAAAATACAAAGAGACATTGTAAAAGTGAAACTAATTAACTTAGAGTTAATACTTAAAGATAAGGTTAATATAAGTACCCAAACCTGTCTAAATTCTATTGGATGAGTTGTTTTCGACCTATCCACACCTCATCCTTTGAATAGTCAACTTTGGAGCCTTTGTAAACCGAATATGAATTTATTATAAATTAATATTTCTAGCTTTTCCAAAGGTGCCCCTCACCCCTCTTATAAAAGGGCACTCCTCCTTCTCATTTCTTCACACCTTCAAAGCCTTTTGGTTCGGCCAAACTCTGCCCAAATAATCTCCCAACATCCCTCACTACAACCTAGAGGCCTTAGTTTGATCAGAAAGCCAACCTAAGGAGCCCTTTTGATCAAATCAAAAGGAAGAACCCGAAGAAGAGGTAATGATTTCACCACCCTTTTCTAAGTTCATTTCTTCTTCCACTTCTTCTTCCTTTGTTCTTACCATTCTGAAATAATAACTCCAGTATCTCACATATACTGTGATGTTATTATAAATATGGTACAATCATATTCAGTATTCTATCTACCCTTTGAATAACATGTCACCATACGTGCGTACGTACGGCTTACCGTCTCCACGTCGTGGTGTAATTGTTATTCAATATAATATTATTTGGATGGGTATAATAATGATGTGTAACTCATGTAAATAATAAATATAACATGTTAATGATTCTGTATATATGATATACCATCCATTTATATATTATTTTAATATCAAAAGAATGATATTGTCGCTCGTGCGTACGTACGGACTACCGTCTCCACGAACGCGATGAGATTCATTCTCCATCGTAACCATTAAAGCGTAATTATCATTTTATGATTTAAAAATGATGTTTAAGGACTTGATATCATTCTGGATATGAATAATATACAACCTATCCTTTACAAACATGTCTTACGTAACAAAACATATGAAAGAAAACAAGTAAGTTAACACCCGAAACAACGATAATACTAAGATATTATTATCAAATCAATATTAAAAGATCATATATGATATCATATTAATGTATATGATTCTTGTATAATTTAATAACAATTATTTCACCATTATACAGGAGGTTAACCTACCCCAACCAAGGAAAAAGTACAAGGTAAGGGTTATTTCACAATCTCTTCATTATCCGAGGTTGTATTATACGTAATAATCTACTGGGATCTCTTTATCATCAACATCCATGTTTCTTCGAAATGTATTTCAAAACATTTTTACTATTTACAAGAATATGGGTTAAAGTCATTTATACCCTTGTTTGACTTTTTATAAGAGTTTTATAAAGGAATCTTTCCGTCGTTTTCAAAACAAGGTCCTTTTTAACCTTTTCGACGGAATTGAGGTAAGAATGTTTTTTTTAACTTATACGGCGGGTGCGGTTATTTTCCGCCGTTATAAAATTGTCGAAGCTTTACATACAAGCTTATAAGAATATTTTCAAAGAAAATGTTTTATTTTATATGGATCTTAAATGATTTCAAAATAAAAGGAGATACTTCTTTAAAAAGAATTTTGATTTCATCTATGTCAACATCCTTTGATGGATTTTAAGATTATTTGAAGTTGATTTATTATGATACAAAACTTCTATATTGTATTGAAGGTTTTGTGATATGTTTGACTGTGGATGTGCTATTTTTATACCATTCATAGTTTATGGTGAAATTATTGACATTTCGTATGCTAGTTTTAATACGAATGTTTATGTTATGTTTAAACCTTTTCATATGGGAATGCATTGGACTTAATAAGTGACGGGTGGAGCCCGCTATAGCTCCTCGATGCATCGGTAGGTCTCATGAGACAAACTAGTGTCTTGGCACAAGGCCTTGACAAAATCTTATTTGTAGTCTTGGCACGAGGCCTTGGCTATGTGGTTATGATAGTCTGGCATTATGCATTCCAACATTATGAAAGTGGTTATTGATTTTTGCATGTGATTATTCGATTAGTAGAATATCCATGTGAATAAGTAAATGGCATTATTTCATTTTACTTTTGCCATACCATGTTGAAGTTCAATTTTAAAAGGCTTTTGTTTTAGTAATGCATTGCCTTAAATGTTTATTCTTATTTATGAAAGTTTCCGCTTTATTGTTATCCTTACTGGGCATTTGAGCTCACCCCTTTTCTATGTTTTATTTTTTCCCCAGGATGTGAAGAAGTAAATTATGAATGACCTGCAGGGATATTATGAGGGGATAGTAGTGTGGATTATGGAGACATTATGTTGTTGTAGTAGTTTTTCATTTTATGATGTAATGTAAAACTTATGAATATATCTAGTATTTCCAAGGCTACTAAACCAATAGGTCTTTCGAGATTTGATCTTTCTTGTGATCATGCCAATGTTATGTAATAATGCACCGACTCTGGGTAACTGGGGTCGGGGCGTTACAGAAGGTATCGGGAAAACTTCCAGCTTCCACAGAGCCCGAAAATCACTGCTGGAAATAAACCTTACTTGGCACGTAAGTCTATCTCGGCGTGAAATTATCGGCGTGCAATTCACAACGGGCGCATAAGTCCAACTCAGACACTTGCACGACACAATATTCCCCAACTCCAAACTTGCGTGAGTCTCTTCCTTTTACGCCCAAACCAATATTGGCGCGCAACTGCCAACCGGCGCGCAACTTCTCACACTGGTGCGCAACTTCAACCACTGTCGCGCAACTTCACTTGCGCGACCCACACACCACTTGCGCGACCACCACACCTGCGCGACGGGAGCTCTGATTTCTCAAAGTGTTGAACTCTGGTAAAGAATGAGGAGGGTTGGTCCATTATTTATAGGCATTTGGTCACCCCTGCATGATGGTGCGCAACTCTCCCTTCGGCGAGCAAGTCTCGGCACGTAGGTCTCTTCCCCTTCAAGTCACTTGCGCGACCCACTTCCAAACTTGTGAAAACCTCTTTCCTTTGCCATATTTTGATCTTATGATCTTGAAAAACCATAGGCGCGCAAGTTAAAAAACTTCCAAGGCATCGGCGTGCAAGTCTCTTCACGGCGCGCAAGTCACCTGCGCGACACCACCAATACATGCGCGAAACTTATCCCTTTGCCATATTTTGATGATGTGATCATGAAAAACATATGGAGCGCAAGTTTCTAAGCCTTCATGTACATGGCGCACAAGTCCCTTTTCCAAAAACCAATTTTCTTTATTTTTCGATTTTCAGGCCCAAAAATTTGGCAAACACTGGAAAACGACGCCACCTTGTATCTGTTCTTTTGTACCACCTCCAGATCATCCATTCCTTTTTTCAAAGTTCTTGAATCAAACATTGATCGTTAACCACAACTCTTGAACTCGACATTCCACCATCAAATCCTCTTTGTCAACAAATTTGTATGTCATCGTTTTTCTTTGTCAACAATCACAACACAGATGTTCACTTTGTCAACAAACACAATCACCTCAAAAATGCATCAATGATACCTTGAGGGATTTTTTCCCAAAAATGTCCCCCTTTGGGTTTGTTGACAACTCTTCCAAAAAAATATACATCATTGATTCTTCATCCACCATTCGCCTTTTTCAATTCTGATAGCGATCAAGGATTTACTCAACACATACTCTAAGCCCACATGAGCAATGCTCAGCGTGAGAAACAAGAGTAAATGAAAAGTTCATCAATGAATCACTTCATCTCTGACATCCACTGTTGACACCAAACTGATACCAATTTCTACTAAACTGATACCAATTGTTGAAGGACTTGTTGGAAGACCAATTTTTGTTTGGAAAATTTTTTACCACATTCCAACATCTCTCTGTTTCTTTTATCATGATCCTCAGCTGTCGTGATATCTATTCTTTGATCGATCACTTCTAGCATCGTCAGATTTTATATGCTCCCCCCTTTTTGGTCACAGCTTCATCCCTTATCAGCTTCAAAGCCTCTTTATCCCTATTTCATGTGTTTTCCAAGCTAAGCTCTGGCTAAGCACGTTCAACTAGCTTCAACTCCCCCTATCTGGCTGCTCCACTTGTCAGCTTCTCCCCATATCATTCATGATTTATCAAATCTCCACAGTGTCTCCCCCTTGAACAATCACTATTTTCTCCCCCTTTGTCAATGAACCCAAAGGTCACTCCCTTGTAGTCTGTAACATAGTAGAGGACAAATCAGCACATTAGGGAAAAACACATCATACCTCAGGGAGAGGGGGTGTTCCACATCCACACGCTTTTAAGTGCGGGGAATCGAATGAACTCCCAGATCCAGTCGATGCCTTTTGAATTCTTCCTTGGGTAAGGCCTTTGTCAGAATATCTGAAACCTGTAACTCTGTAGGCACATACTCCAACTTCAAAAGTCCTTGTTCCACTTTCTCCTTGATTAAATGATACTGAATCTCAATGTTCTTTGTCCTTGAATGATGGACGGGATTTTTGGTAATATTTATAGCACTTGAGTTGTTGCACTGGATTCCGATCAGAGACTTCACTTCAACTCCCATATCTTCAAGATGTTGCTTCATCCACAATAATTGTGTGCATGCTTGAGTGGCTGCAATATACTCAACTTCTGCGGTGCTCAACGAAATGCAATCTTGCTTCTTGCTTAGCCAATAAATACACAATCCACCAAGATAGAATGCATCACCTGACGTTGATTTTCTATCATCCGCTAAACCGGCCCAGTCTACATCAGTATATCCCAATAACTCTGTCTGAGATTTATCAGTATATGTTAAGCCGAAATCCACTGTGCCCTGGATATACCAAAGTATTATTTTCACTGCAAGCATGTGGCTTTCCTTGGGATTACTCTGATATCTCGTCGCTTGGCATGTGGAGAAAACAATATCAGTCCTTGTTGCAGTTAAGTACAAAAGACTTCCAATAATTTGCCTATATTCTGTGATATTAACTGCCTTGTCATCCTCATATTTTGATAATTTCATCCGGGTAGCAACCGGAGTCTTCATCTCCTTGGAATTTTTCATTCCAAACCTTCTCAGAACCTCCTTGGCATATTTATATTGATAAATTAATGTTCCATTCCTTCCTTGTGTCACCTGTAGACCAAGGAAAAAAGTTACCTCTCCAATCATTGACATTTCAAACTCATTTTTC
The DNA here is from genome assembly GCA_963277665.1 of Viscum album. NCBI lineage: Eukaryota > Viridiplantae > Streptophyta > Magnoliopsida > Santalales > Viscaceae > Viscum > Viscum album. The sequence continues at coordinate 1,663,889,626 of OY728152.1, read as the reverse complement.
ATGAATTCGGAAAACTGTCTGCACTGAGCTTCATCTGATCCGCCCGAAATTATGTCATCGACATACACTAGCACCATCATCCTTTGATTACTGTCATTACTGAAATAGAGATTGTAATCAACTCCTCCATGCTAAAAACCAAGCTTCTTCAAGTACTGATCAAGACTTGAGTACCATGCTCTTGGTGCTTGTTTCAGCCCATACAATGCCTTCTTCAGCCTACAAACTTTTTTCTCATACACCTGAATGACAAACTCATCTATATGATCAATGTAAACTTCCTCCTCTAAAACCCCATTCAAGAATGCAGATTTGACATCCATCTGGAACACTTTGAACTTCCGTTGCACTACGATGGCTAGGAATAATCTGATTGTCTCCAGCCTTGAAACCGGTGCAAATGTCTCATCAACATCTATTCCCTCGATTTGGGAGTACCCCTTGCACACTAGTCGTGCTTTGTTCGGAATCATTGTTCCATCTTCATTCATCTTGTTGTGATAGACCCATTTAGTCCCGATGACATTCTTATCTTCTGGCCTCGAAACAATCTCCCACATCTGGTTCTTCGCAATCTGATCAAGCACTTTATTCATAGCCTGAACCCAGTTTTCAACTTCAGATGCATCAGCAAAGCATTTCAACTCTACCTAAGATAGGAAAGATGTCTGCTGTAGTGACTTCATTATTCTTGTTTGAACTGGAGCTGCCTGATCACCAATGATATTATGTCTATCAATTTCATCTCAGCTCTTTTCCTTATTTATAGGCACAGACTAGACACTTTCTTGTTCATCATCGGTGTCTTCTTCTAAATCAGCATAAGCCACTTCTGCTTCCCTTGTGTTGCTTTCTCCCTCAATACATTCTTCAGGAAATTTTTCACTAACTCATTCCTCAATGGCTTCATTTATTTCAGCTACTTTTCTCTGGGTCATTGTTCAATGATGTCATTTCTTTAAACATCTTCTCTCAGATTTTTGTTCACACACCTTTGATTTTCTCTCGCAACTTCTTAGTATCATGAAACCAGTCAGCTGATACCACATTGTTAGAATAAAATAGATAATCATGAAAACCTGTGTGTTGCTGATTTTCCACCAATCATTCTTCATGAGCATAAACATTCATCCTTCATATCATATTGAGATCATGCATCTGATTAGGATATAGAATTATCCCCCTATGTTATGCAACTCTACCAGTTCTTAGGACCAACAGTTTAGACACATAACTAGTCTTTTCCTCCGGCATCATTTGTTCTCATCTTCCACTCAGAGTTGAGCCATTAACAAAATCTCTAAGCCTACTAAGTTGAAACTCGGTGTAGGAAACAAACATAAAGTTAATAACACAATCACTTCCTATTGTGCTCTGTTTCTCCCTTTCTTCTTCAACTCTAGTACCTGATTTGAATCAATTTAAACTCTAGAGCATATCACCTCTCCACTTCTCATCCTTAGATGCCACTTCCCCTTGGATCATATCTCCCTAAAACCTAAAACACATGAATCATCAGTTAATTGCATTTATATTCATAGGGAGAGGGGATGTTTCTTGAATCCTAAAGACGAGGATAGTGGTTGATCCTGATGGGTCAACACTTTGGTCTTTCTTAGAGCGCATCACATTCCTGTCTTGCTTCCTCCAGCTGCCTGGCCAACTTCAACTACTCTGGCCATATGACTAAGCATTCATTACCTGCATGCTGAGTCTTTTTCTGATATGAAGATTTTGTAGGCCTGGACTTTCTCACCATTTGGGGTTTAAACCCACTAATACACATTTCCATCTTTGATTTTACACTAAAATTCCATTTCCCTTGATTCCTACTCTGAGCAGGAATATCTTTTATTTCCATCTTCCCTTGCTTCTTCCACCATTGCAAGGATCTTGCATCTTCTTCCAGTTTTCGATGTGGAACACGACCTGTGAATTTTTCATTACATTCTTTGTTCGTCTTTCTTTTATCACATGTCTGAGTCACCACACTCTTTTTCACTTGTGGTGAGTCCTCCATTGAAAATTTATTCTTCTTTATCACAGCTGGAGTAGATCTCCCCTTAATCTTCCAGGTTTTTTCACATTCTCTCCTTGAGAGCTATTTTGAGTATGACAGATGAGGTGACTGATACACCTTTTGTTCAGCTCCATGTGATTCCCCTAATGTTCTAAGACTATTCTTCTCCTTGCCACTTTGTCTCTCAGTGTATAATTTCTCATTATGCATCATTGGAGTCGAGAATCTCCTTTCAAGTTCCTTTTCCCTTCTTGTGTTCTTATTGCTGCAATTTCTTTCCAAATGCCCATAATCTGAACATATAAAACATTTTCCATCAAATGCATACCTCATTTCATCACTTCTATGTCGAGATGATGATACACCTTGAGTTCTTATTCTGACATGGGGCTCTTGAGCTTCCTGACACATACTCATGGTGTATCCCATTCTTCCACAGTAATAGCATCTAATGGATGCTTTCCTCTGAAAGACTCTTCTCTCTGATTTCTCATGATGCTTCTTCTTATTATCAAATTTATTAATGTTTCTGTTTTCACAGCCTGAGATGTATTCCAGAGCCTCTGAGCACAATCTTGACATGTGGCCATGAATCCCACAGAAAAAGCACATGTCATCGCTTCTTTTTGTAACTGTCCTCTTAGGCCTATCTTCAGCACCTATATGTTTTTCTCCACTCCTGTAACTATTCATGGATCGCATTCTATCATGCACGGGAGGGGATTCATCAAATCCAATGCCAGATTTTCCCATGTTATATGGTCTTCGAGATGAGAAAATATTTTTTTGTTTCTCCTCAGAAATCTCATACTTCCTTTTCACATTATCATCAACTTCCGAAGGACAATCTAATAGTAAGTGCAGTGCATCCCTCAACTTAGGTTTTCCTTTGTCACTTGATATCTCCATTTATTTCTTGGATTTCTCTATTACTTCCTCCAATTGTTGAATCTTATTATTTCTTGATTCAAGTTGAGAATTGAGTTCTTTTCTGATATTCTTCCCTCTAATCAACTCATCTTCTAGTTCCCGTGTGAGCTTTTCTACCATGTTACCTTGCTTCATTACTTTCAATTTTTCCTCAGAAACAGATTCAATGACAGATTCATTCTCTTATTGTATCCTTTGATTATTCTGAACTTGTTCAAACAACTGTGTTTCTAGATCATCATTTCTAGCTTTCAGATTCTGAACTTCATCTGAATTTTGATTCTCTTTATAATCATCAGCCTTTTTTCCTTTCATTTTAGCCACCTTTTGTAGTTCTTCACCTTCAGAATCATTCTTCTCCTTTAGGTCAGTAGCCACATCAATAAGCCTTTGATTTAAGCCTCTTATCTTGTTGACCTCAATCTCCAATACTTTTATCTGGATATCTTTAGATTTGACTTATTCATCCAATTTCCGGTCCAATTTCCTTGTCATGTTGACAACATCTACTGGTGGCTTCCTTCTCAAAACTTCTTCATCATCAGTTGTTTCTATATCACTTTGATGTTCATGTACTTCACTCTTTCCAACATCTTGATTGAGTGAATCAATATTTTCCCTATCTGATTCATCCAGGACTTCTTTCAATAAGCTGTTTGATTCTTTAAATTGAATCACGCATTTTCCATACAAACTTCCACACTGATGAATTCCACCTAACTTATGATTCTTCTTTGATGTTTTTCCCTTTGCCATGGCACACCGAGATAATAGCAGACTGATTCTTTAACCATGCAGATCAACTACTCCAAGTCTGAGCAAACAAATATGATAAAAGTAATCGTCGCTCTGATACTAATTTTTAGGACCAATAGGGGCTTATAGACCCTGATAGGGGGGTGAATCAGGGTATGGATATTCTTTTTCAAATTTATTCCTGCCCCACTGGATCATGACCTCTTTATTATAAGGGTCACTTCGTTTTCACTTGTGTGTTTATTATGATCACTTATTTTCTTCTTTATCTGATGATGATGCTTTAAATGCAACGTAGGGAAGTAAGTAGGCAGACACAAAGATTTTTACTTGGTTCACCCTCACTGGGCTACATCCAAGGAGCATACGCCGACAAGTTTCCGGTCGTACCTAATTCCACTATTCTTCTCTAGATGTGGATACAATGGTTCGGGCTAGATCACTTCTATGCCCAGGCTCACTGCCTTTACAAAGTTTAGGGTCAGCTCACTACTTTCCCAAGGGTCACTCCCTTTTTCTCTCTCTTTGGCTCACTGCCAATGGAGGGGATCACCTTCTTCCTCTTCCTTCGCTCACTGCACTTGGAAAGGATCCACTCACAGTTTATACACATGTAGGTCTCTTCATTTTCATGAAGGAATGCATATTCCTCTTTATGTAGATGCTCTATTAAAGTACAACTTTCACCTGTAGATGAATATCTCTTTGCAACGAAGGTATCGGGAAAACTTCCAGCTTCCACGCAGCCCGAAAATCACTACTGGAAATAAACCTTACTTGGCGGGCAAGTCTATCTCGGCATGAAAGTATTGGTGCACAAGTCACAACGGGCGCGCAATTCCACCTCAGACACTTGCGCGACACAATCTTCCCCAACTACAAACTTGCGCGAGTCTCTTCCTTTTACGGCCAAACCAATATTGGCGTGCAACTACCAACCGGCATGCAACTTCTCACACTGGAGTGCAACTTCGACCACTGTCGCGCAACTTCACTTGTGCGACCCACACACCACTTGCGTGAACACCACACCTGCGCGACGAGAGCTCTGATTTCTCAAAGTGTTGAACTCTGGTAAAGAATGAGGAGGGGTGGTCCAGTATTTATAGGCATTTGGTCACCCCTGCGCGATGGCGCGCAACTCTCCCTTCGGCGCGCAAGTCTCAGGGCGCAGGTCTCTTCCCATGTAATCCACTTGTGCGACCCACTTCCAAACTTGCGCGAACCTCTTTCCTTTTCCATATTTGGATCTTCTGATCTTGAAAAACCATAGGCGCGCAAGTTCTCAAACTTCCAAGGCATCGGCGCGCAAGTCTCTTCACGGCGTGCAAGTCACCTGCGCGACACCACCAATACTTGCGCGAAACTTATCCCTTTGCCATATTTTGATTATCTGATCAAGAAAAACATATGGCGCACAAGTTTCCAATCCTTCATGTACACGGTGCGCAAGTCCCTTTGCCAAAAACCAATTTTCTTTATTTTTCTATTTTCAGGCCCAAAAATTTGGAAAACACTAGAAAACGGCACCACCTTGTATCTGTTCTTTTGTACCGCCTACAGATCATCCATTCCTTTTGTCGAAGTTCTTGAATCAAACATTGATCGTTAACCACAGCTCTTGAACTCAACATTCCCCCATAAAATCCTCTTTGTCAACAAATTTTTATGTCATCGTTTTGCTTGGTCAACAATCACAACACAGATGTTCACTTTCTCAACAAACACAATCACCTCAAAAATGCTTCAATGATACCTTGAGGGATTTTTTCCCAAAAATCTCCCCCTTTGGGTTTGTTGACAACTCTTCCACAAAAAGATACATCGTTGATTCTTCAGCCACCATTCACCTTTTTCGATTCTGATAGTGATCAAGGATTTACTCAACACATACTCTAAGCCCACATGAGCAATGCTTGGCATGAGAAACAGGAGTAAATGAAAAGTTCATCAATGAATCACTTCATCTCTGACATCCACTTTTGACACCAAACTGATACCAATTTGTACTAAACTGATACCAATTGTTGAAAGACTTGTTGGAAGACCATTTTTTGTTTAGAAAATTTTTTACCACATTCCAAAATCTCTCTGTTGCTTTTATCACGATACTCAGCTATCGTGATATCTATTCTTTGATCGATCACTTCTAGCATCGTCAGATTTTATACGCTCCCACCTTTCTGTTCACAGCTTCATCGCTTGTCAGCTTCAAAGCCTCTTTATCCCTATTTCTTGTGTTGTCCAAGCTAAGCTCTGGCTAAGCACATTCAACTAGCTTCAACTCCCCCTCTCTAGCTGCTCCACTTGTCAGCTTCTCCCCATATCATTCATGATTTATCAAATCTCAACAGTGTCTCCCCCTTGAACAATCACTATTTTCTTCCCCTTTGTCAATGAACCCAAATGTCACTCCTTTGTAGTCTGTAACAGAGTAGAGAACAAATCAGCACATTAGGGAAAAACACATCATACCTCGGGGAGAGGGGGGTGTTCCACATCCACATGCTTTCAAGTGCATGGAATCGACTGAACTCCCAGAGCCAGTCGATGTCATTCGAATGCTTCCTTGGGTAAGGCCTTTGTCAGAATATCTGCAACCTGTAACTCTGTAGGCACATACTCCAACTTCACAAGTCCTTGTTCCACCTTATCCTTGATTAAATGATACTGAATCTCAATGTGCTTTGCCCTTGAATGATGGATGGTATTTTTTCTAAGATTTATAGCACTTGAGTTGTCGCACTGGATTCCGATCAGAGACTTCACTTCAACTCCCATATCTTCAAGATGCTTCTTCATCCATAATAATTGTGTGCATGCTTGAGTGGCCTCAATATACTCAGCTTCTGTGGTGCTCAACGAAATGCAATCTTTCTTCTTGCTTAGCCAAGAAATACACAATCCACCAAGATAGAATGCACCACCTGACGTTGATTTTCTATCATCCGCTAAACCGGCCCAGTCTGCATCAGTATATCCCAATAACTCTGTCTGAGATTTATTAGTATATGTTAAGCCGAAATCCACTGTGCCTTGGATATACCGAAGTATTCTTTTCACTGCAAGCATGTGTATTTCCTTGGGATTACTCTGATATCTCGCTGCTTGGCATGTGGCGAAAACAATATCAGGCCTTGTTGCAGTTAAGTAAAAAATACTTCCAATAATTTTCCTGTATTCTGTGACATTAACTGCATTTCCATCCTCATCTTTTGATAATTTCATCCAGGTAGAAACTGGAGTCTTCATCTCCTTGGAATTTTCCATTCCAAACCTTCTCAGAAACTCCTTGGCATATTTAGATTGAGAAATGAATGTTTCATTCCTTCCTTGTGTCATCTGTAGACCAAGGAAAAAAGTTAGATCTACAATCATTGACATTTCAAACTCATTTTTCATAAATTCGGAAAACTGTCTGCACTGAGCTTCATCTGATCCCCCAGAAATTATTTCATCCACATACACCAGAACCATTATCCTTTGATTACTGTCATTACTAAAATAGAAATTGTAATCAACTCCTCCATTATGAAAACCAAGCTTCTTCAAGTACTAATCAAGCCTTGAGTACCATGCTCTTGGTGCTTGTTTCAGCCCATACAATGCCTTCTTCAGCCTAAAAACTTTGTTCTCATCCACCTGAATGACAAACTCATCTAGATGATCAATATACACTTCCTCCTCCAGAACCCCATTCAAGAATGCAGATTTGACATCCATCTGGAACACTTTGAACTTCCTTTGCACTGTGATGGCTAGGAATAATCTGATTGTCTTTGTTCCGAATAACTGTACCATCTTCATTCATCTTGTTGCGATAGACCCATTTAGTCCTGATGACATTCTTATATTCTGGCCTCGAAACAATTTCCCACATCTGGTTCTTCGCAATCTGATCAAGCACTTTATTCATATCCTGAACCCAGTTTTCAACTTCAGCTGCATTAGAAAATCATTTCAGCTCTACCTAAGATAGGAAAGATGTCTGCTACAGTGACTTCATTATTCTTGTTTGAACTGGAGCTTCCTGCTCACCAATGATATTCTGTCTATCAATTTCAGCTCAGCTATTTGGCTTCCTTGTAGGCACAGACTAGACACTTTCTTGTTCATCATCGGTGTCTTCTTCAAAATAAGCATAAGCCACTTCTGCTTCCCTTGTGTTGCTTTCTCCCTCAACACATTCTTCAAGAAATTTTTCACTAACTCATTCCTCAGTGGATTCATTTATTTCAGCTACTTTTCTCTGGTTTATTTTTCAATGATTTCATTTCTTTGAACATCTTCTCTCAGATTTTTGTTAACACGCCTTTGATTTTCTCTCGTAGCTTCTTGGTATCATGAAATCAGTCAGCTGATACCACATTGTTAGAATAAAATAGATAATCATGAAAACCTGTGTGTTGCTGCTTTTCCACCAATCATTCTTCATGAGCATAAACATTCATCCTTCATATCATATTGAGATCATGCATCTGATTAGGTTATAGAATGATCCCCCTATTTTATGAAACTCTACCAATTTTTAGGCCCAACAGTTTAGACCCATAACTAGTCCTTTACTCCTGTATCATTTGTTCTCATATTCCACTCAGAGTTGAGCCATTAACAAAATCTCTAAGCCTACTGAGATTAGACTCAGTGTAGGAAACAAGAGATAAAGTTAATAACACGATCACTTCCTATTGTGCTCTGTTTCTCCCTTTCTTCTTCAACTCTGGTACCTGATTTGAATCAATTGAAACTCTAGAGCATACCACCTCTCCACTTCGCATCCTTAGATGCCACTTCCCCTTGGATCGTATCTCCCTAAAACCTGAAACACATGAATCATCAGTTAATTGCATTTATATTCATAGGGAGAGGGGATGTTTCTTGAATCCTCAAGATGAGGATAGTGGTTGATCCTGATGGGTCAACCCTTTGATTCTTTCTTAGAGTGCATCACATTCCTTTCTTGATTCCTCCAGCTTCCTGGCCAACTTCAACTTCTCTGGCCATATGACTAAGCATTCATTACCTGCATGCTGATTCTTTTTCTGATATGAAGATTATGTAGGCCTGGCCTTTCTCACAATTTGGGGTTTAAACACACTAGTACACATTTCCGTATTTGAATTTCCACTAAAATTCCATTTCCCTTGATTCATACTCTGAGTAGGAATATCTTTTCTTTACATCTTCCCTTGCTTCTTCCACCATTGCATGGATCTTACATCTTCTTCCAGTTCTCGATGTGGAACACGTCCTGTGAATTTTTCATTACATTCTTTGTTCATCTTTCTTTTATCAGATTTCTAAGTCACCACACTCTTTTTCACTGGTGGTGAGTCCTCCATTGAACATTTATTATTATTTATCATAGTTGGAGTAGATCTCCCCTTAATCTTCCAGGTTTTTTCACATTCTCTCCTTGAGAGCTGTTTTGAGTATGACAGATGAGGTGACTGATACACCTTTTGTTCAGCTTCATGTGATTCCCCTGAGGTTCTAAGCCTATTCTTATCCTTTCCACTTTGTCTCTTAGTGTAGAATTTCTTATTATGCATCATTGGAGTCGATAATCTCCTTTCGAGTTCCCTTTCCCTTCTTGTGTTCTTCCTACTGCAATTTCTTGCCAAATTCCCATAATCTGAACATATAAAACATTTTCCATCAAAGGCATACCTCATTTCGTCACTTCTATGTCGAGATGCTGATACACCTTGAGTTCTTCTTCTGACACGGGGCTCTTGAGCTTCCTGACACATACTCATGGTGTGTCCTATTCTTCCACAGTAATAGCATCTAATGGATTCTTTCCTCTGAGAGACTCTTCTCTCTGATTTCTCATGATGCTTCTTTTTATTCTCAAATTTAGTAATGTTTCTGTTTTCACAGCATGAGATGTATTCCAGAGCCTCTAAACAGAAGCTTGATGTGTGGCCATGAATCCCACAAAAAAATCCCATGTCATCACTTCTTTTTGTAACTGTCCTCTTCGGCCTATCTTCAGCACCTATATGTTTTTCTCCACTCCTGTAACTATTCATGGCTCACATTATATCATGCATGGGAGGGGATTCATCAAATCCAATGCCAGATTCTCCCAAGTTATATGGTCTTTGAGCTGAGAAAATATTTTGTTGTTTCTCCTCAGAAATCTCATACTTCCTTTTCACATTATCATTACCTTTCGAAGGACAATCGAATAGTAAGTTCAGTGCATCCTTCAACTTAGTTTTTCCTTTGTCCCTTGATATCTCCATTTATTTCTTGGATTTCTCTATTACTTCCTCCAATTGTTGAATCTTCTTATTTCTTGATTCAAGTTGAGCATTGAGTTCTTTTCTGAGATTCTTCCCTCTACTCAACTCATCTTCTAGTTTCCGTGTGAGCTTTTCTACCATGTCACCTTGCTTCATTACTTTCAATGCTTCCTCAGAAATAGATTCAGTGATAGATTCATTCTCTTGTTGTAGCCTTTGATTCTTTTGAACTTCTTCAGACAATTGTATTGCTAGATCATCATTTCTAGCTTTCAGATTCTGAACTTCATCTGACTTTTGATTCTCTTTATAATCACCATCCTTTTGTCTTCCTTTCATTTTAGCCACCTTTTGTAGTTCTTCACCTTGAGAATCATTCTTCTCCTTTAGGTCAATAGCCACATCAATAATCCTTTGATTTAAGCCTCTTAGCTTGTTTACCTCAATCTCTAATACTTTTATCTGGATATCTTTAGATTTTACTTCTTCATCCAATTTCCAGTCCAATTTCTTTGTCATGTTGACAACATCTACTAGTGGCTTCCTTCTCAAAACTTCTTCATCATCAGTTGTTTCGGTATCACTTTGATTTTCATGTACTTAACTCATTCCAACATCTTGATTGAGTGAATCAATCTTTTCCCTGTCAGATTCATCCATGCCTTCTCTCAGTAAGCTGTTTGATTCTTTTAATTGAATCACACTTTTTCCATACACACTTCCACACTGAGGAATACCACCTGACTTATGATTATTCTTTGATGTTTTTCCCTTTTCCATGGCACACCGATATAAGAGCAGAATGATTCTTTAACCACACAGATCGACTACTCCAAGTCCGAGAAAAAAAATCTGATAAAAGCAATCGTCTCTCTGATACCAATTTTTAGGACCAATAGGGGCCTATATACCCTAAGAGGGGGGTGAATCAGGGTATGGATATTCTTTTTCAAAGTTCTTCCTACCCCACTAGATCTTGACCTCTTTATTACAAGGGTCACTTCGTTTGAACTTGTGTGTTTATTATGATCACTTATTTTCTTCTTTATCTGATGATGATGCTTTAAATGCAATGTAGGGAAGTAAGCAGGCAGACACAGAGATTTTTACTTGGTTCACCCTCACTGGGCTACATCCAAGGAGAATATGCCGACAAGTTTCCAGTCGTAACTAATTCCACTATTCTTCACTAGATGTGGATACAATGATTCGGGCTAGATCACTTCTATGCCCAGGCTCACTGCCTTTACAAAGTTTAGGGTCAGCTCATTGCTTTCCCAAGGGTCACTCTCTTTTTCCCTCTCTCTGGCTCACTACCGGTGGAGAGGATCACATTCTTCCTCTTCCTTCGCTCACTGCTCTTGGAAAGGATCCACTCACAGTTTATAGACCTGTAGGTCTCTTCATTTTCATGAAGGAATGCATCTTCCTCTTTATGTAGATGCTCTGTTGAAGTACAACTTTCACCTGTAGATGAATATCTCTTTGCACCGAAGGTATCGGGAAAACTTCTAGATTCCACGTAGCCTGAAAATCACCACTGGAAAGAAACCTTACTTGGTGCTCAAGTCTATCTCGACGCGCAAGTCACAACGGGCACGCAAGTCCACCTCAGACACTTGTGCGACACAATCTTCCCCAACTCCAAACTTGCACAACTCTCTTCCTTTTACACCCAAACCAATATTTTCGCGCAACTGCCAACCGGCGCACAACTTCTCGCACTGGCGCGCAACTTCAACCACTGTCGTCCAACTTCACTTGCGCGACCCACACACCACTTGTGCGACCACCACACCTGCATGATGGGAGCTATAATTTCTCAAAGTGTTGAACTTTGGTAAATAATGAGGAGGGTTGGTCCAGTATTTATAGGCATTTGGTCACCCCTGCGCAACGGCGCGCAACTCTCCCTTCAGCGCGCAAGTCTCGGCGTGCAGGTCTCTTCCCCTGCAAGTCACTTGTGCGACCCACTTCCAAACTTACGTGAACATCTTTCTTTTTCTATATTTTGATCTTCTGATCTTGAAAAACCATAGGCGCGCAAGTTTTCAAACTTCCAAGGCATCAGCGCACAAGTCTCTTCACGGCGCGCAAGTCACCTGCGCGACACCACCAATACTTGCGCGAAAATTATCCCTTTGCCATATTTTTATGATCTGATCATGAAAAACATATAGCGCGCAAGTTTCCAATCATTCATGTACACGGCGCACAATTCCCTTTTCCAAAAACCAATTTTCTTTATTTGTCGATTTTCAGGCCCAAAAATTTGGCAAACACTGGAAAACGGTGCCACCTTGTATCTGTTCTTTTGTACCACCTCCATATCATCCATTCCTTTTGTTGAAGTTCTTGAATCAAACATTGATCGTTAACCACAGCTCTTGAACTCGACATTCCACCATCAAATCCTCTTTGTCAACAAATTTGTATGTCATCGTTTTTCTTTTTCAACAATCACAACGCAGATGTTCACTTTTTCAACAAACACAATCACCTCAAAAATGCTTCAATGATACCTTGAGGGAATTTTTCCCAACAATGGTGCATAGTGGTGTTTGGGGGGTGTTATAGGTTTTGTGTGCATTTATTATTCAAGGTTGTTTATCTTTCTATATTACTCTAGCGTGTATGGATACCCATGTGCATTTATATATAAACTTTAGTCTAAGACCTCTCGTATATGTGATATTCCTACTCAGTGCTAGTCACCAGCCCCTGGCCTATTGGAGGTAAACTTGGGGTGGAACACTCGGCTTGTTATTGAACAAGTGGTTTGGGATGGGTAAGTCATGTTAGAGTGGTATCAAATCCTAGTTTTTTATATAATAAAGTTTGGAGGTATAGCATTTGTGAATATTGGTTTTGTATTTAGGTGAATGGTGTTTGAGTGTTTGAGTTTGGACCTCAGTCCAGGGACCCTATGATGGTGTGGTATCCAACATATCCATTCATTGGAACTCTGATGACCTTCTTATCAACTTAATACACCAAGACACTAGTTACAAAAAAACAATAGTAGATTCATCATATAGGAATGGTTTATGGTTTTCATGTCCTTCTTTAGTTGGATCCCCAGATATGAAATTTTAACTGTGGTAGAACTTTAATATTATAGGATTACTCCACATAGATAGACAACCCAATTTCTATGATAAGATCGAAATGATGAATAAATGAGTGATGATGCCTCGGTATAGGGGATTGTTCATGAGGTGTTCCCTTTGGGTGGATGTCATGTAGTATTCCCACCCATTGAGCAGTGATCAAACCTACCTCTAGTAGTGTAGGACAATTTTTTACCCCATGCTAGGAATCATATCATTCTAGAAGTTTAGGATAATGATGATCATAGGCTGATGTCACTTCATGGGTTTTAGAGATAGAGGACACGTAGGTTTCGGTATGAGTCAGACCCACAGGAAGCAAAGGATTTTCTAGAGTTGATGGACTGAGTGTTCTGTCTAGTTCTAATACCACCTAACCAGATGTTGTATAAATGGATAGCCTTATTCATGGATCAATAGGATAATGGAGAATATTAGTGAATCATTAGTAGGATGAGATGACTCTTCCTTGGACCAAGTTCGAGAACTTATTTTTGGAGGAATACTTCCCAGTAACTCTGTGATCGGTGTGTATCTAGGAATCTCATGAGCTATAGAAGGGAGTCATGCCAGTCACTGATTATGCATCAAGTTTTATCAACCTCATGAAATACTATCAAGATATAGTTCATAATGGTCACTTCCGAGCATGGAAGTATGAGTGCATACTTTTTTGATATATTTAAGTTGGATTGGTTCTCCTCTACATGTATACCTATTTCAGGTTACTTAAGAGAGAATTGGTAGTCGATAACCTTTTAGTCGAAGGAAAAATGGTGGTAAGGGAGGTTAGTAGTTTCTATATTGAAGAGTCATCATTCGTAGTTGGAATACAACAAGCTAGTGGATCACGATATAATAGGAGAAAACATACTCAAGACTAGATGCAAGGATTAGCAGTGTAGGGATATCATAAAGGATTGAGTCATCTAGGGGACAAGAGATATTTCACATGAAAAGGTTGGGATCATATCACATGGGGCTATCTAACCCTCTAAATAGAAGAAGATAGGTATATAGTGGATGGAATGTCAAGATAGAGGCAGTGGTGTGAGAAATTAGATCTATAGGGAGGAAAATATAGCAGATTAGTTGGGAGATTTATTGGAGGTCGCTGACATTTTTGATCTAATACCACCAACACCATGTCTAGTTGGTTTATTCCAGGCCCAAGGAATATGTGGCCAAGTACATGATCACATGAAATAAGTGGAGGCTTATGAACCAAAGTTTTATAGAATGATCCTAGGTATAATCTATGACTTCTCTAACTTAGAATCAATTTTGAAATAAATGGGTGTGATCCATTACATTTTGGACCTATCCCTTATTTAGGAACTGAATATTCTAATAGAGACTATAGGCCAACCTTTATTTCTAGAGACTTATACTGGAAGGGATTCTATATTCACACTATTTTTTGGTAGTGTCACTTGGATCTTGGAGGAGATAATTTCTCATGGAACCTTTTCATAGCTGTGGTGAGACTGTATGATTTCATTCTTGGTATATGATATCTATATATTTTCCATACCTGGATTGATTATCTCTAACGTAGAATGTGGTGGATCTGAGATGAAAGGTAATGATATTTCTTTACTGGTGAGATGAAATTCTAGTTAGAATAGGTTGGGATCATGTGTAGGAGGTTGTAGATGATTTCCCAGTAGTTGGATAACATAACTCTTGGTGTAGTAAACTCAGTGGATGTTCAGTTTCCTGTAGTAGAAGAGAAGTACCCATATTTCTTCTTAAGGATATACCTGGTTTACCTCCCTGTCAGGAGGTTGAATTATATATTGACTTGCATATTGGGATAACTCTAATATCTTTAGTGTCATATCAGATAGATCCCACTAATCTTTGAGATCTGAGGGTGCAGTTGCAGGACCATGAGAAGAAAGGATTTATTAGACCTGATGTGTCCCCCTAGGAAACTTTTGTATTATTCTCCAAGAATAATAATAGGATCATGAGGTTGTGTAGGATTATCATCACCTGAACTAGGTGACCCTCAAGAATAAATATCCACTACTGAGGATTTATGACCTCTTCAATCAACTAAAAGGAATAAAGTGGTTCTTGAAAAATGATCTTCGGTCAACTATGGAAATGTGATGAGGATATACCAAAGATATAATGTCAAGAACTGTCCCTCGGGGCTCATGTCGTGACTACCCCAAGCCCACATTCCATAGGCCAGGGGCTGGCGACTAGCACTGAAGGTGTATTCCCTAAAACTGGGAAGGCATTGCCTTTATAACCTGTAACACACACAACCAAGCACACAGCAAGATACGAACTCAAGTAAACTGAATAATAAATAGAGTGAGTAAAGTAAGAAAAAAGGGGCCAGAATACTAGCCCAACTAGAAAGTACAAGGAAAACTGGAAAGTACAAGATGGATGATAGGTGAAAAGCATCTCTTGGATCGTCCACCACGAATCCTACCTGAAGGGTAGGTACAGCTCACGAACGGTCATCTCTACAGTTCACCTCGTCTAACGTCCACCTTCGAGCCACCTCTAGTCCCGGTACTCTCATCCTCAGTCAATTTTGTCCGTTGTCTGCACCAAACACAATAGGATGCAGGTATAGCCCATGCAGGGGTGAGTATAACGATACTCAGAAGGGGCCCTGAGACCCTCAAGGTCTCACAAAATCCACTAAGGATAAACCACTCAGCATGGTAAAAACTGATAACCCTACTTAGGTATATTCCCATACATATACCTAAGTTATCAAGAATACCCATATCAATCATGAGGAAAACACAGAGTCTGACTCAAAGACCAAAGATCAACTGTTCCATAAAGGAAGGAATACCACGAAGGCAAGTACCACACAGGTACCCCACACAGAAGAATACCACCAAGGTATTACCACAAAGTAAAGTACCACAAGGTACAGACTCATCTCACACAAGGTATAACTAAGTACATAAGTATAGATGATTAGTCGAAGGATAGATCATCTTATTCTGTTAAGAGGCTCTGCTGCTGACCCACACAGGATTTCTCAGTGCTGACCCACACAGGATCGCTCAGTGCTGACCCACACAGGATTGCTTGGTGCTGACCCACACAGGATCGCTCCGTGCTGACCCACATAGGATCGTTTGGGGATGACCCACAAAGGATCACTCGGTGCTCACCCATACAGGATCGCTCTTCATTCTTCACGTCACAGCCAGCTATGGGGTTCCTGCACTAAGGTTGCTCGTCTTTAGGAGGGTATGTTTCTCAAGCCACTTGTCGATACTCTAACTACCATGAAGTCCCATGAAGAAGTATCCCAAAGTTCTTCCACGTCATAGGGGTCTCAACGCAATAGATTATGCATCAATCGGATGCTCAGTCTATAAGTTATTAGTCTTTTAGTATAGAGGCCCCAGTTGGATTCGTGCTCGATCCAACCCGACCGTATCCAAACTTTATCCAAATATAAAGTGGGGTAAACCAAAGGGACCATCTCGATCTAGGT
Source organism: Viscum album (assembly GCA_963277665.1). Lineage (NCBI taxonomy): Eukaryota > Viridiplantae > Streptophyta > Magnoliopsida > Santalales > Viscaceae > Viscum > Viscum album. The sequence goes on along the minus strand of OY728152.1, from coordinate 1,663,873,075 downwards.
TTTATGACGCCACAAATAATTCACCAAACGGAAGTCTGGTGCCAAAGTTATAGCCAAAAGAGCGTAAATGGGTCGAAGTGGGTCTGGGTCTGACCCGACCCAGCCTGGGCTGACCTGTTTTGGGTCGACCTGGACCGACCCGTTGGGTCTGACCTAGCCCATGATGGGTGTCCTGACTTGGGCGGCGCGGAGGCCATGGAACGGTGAAGGTCGCGGGACAGCGAAGGCCGCAGGATGGCGAAAGCCGTAGGATGGGGAGGTCATGGGGTGGCATAGAGGACAGAGAGGGAGACGTGAGGCCGCGGGGGGAAGCGGGGGGGCCGCGGGGGGCTGCGGGGGGCTGCGGGGCGTCTTGGAGAGGTTGCACGGCAGCGCAGCGAGGCCGCGGGGTGGCACGGTGAGGCCGCCCCGGCGCGGCGAGGCCGCGGGGCGGCCCGGCGAGGCCGCAGGGTGGCCTGGCCCGGGCTGGGTGACCTATCCCATACTGGATGGCCCGGCCTGGTGGCCCGGCCTGGGCGGTGCGAAGTCCACGGTAGCCGCGAAGGCCGCGGGATGGTGAGGCCGCAGGGTAGCATGGAGGACCACGAGGGTGGCACGAGGCGACGGGGGGCCGCAGGGCGGCGTGGCAAGCAGCGAGGTGGCGGGCTATGGGGTAGCGCTGAGGGCCGCGGGGCAGCACGGAGGGCCACGGGGCGGAGCAAAGGGCCCCGGGGTGGTGCGGTGAGGTCGCGGGGCGGCGCAGCGAGGCCGCAGGGCAGCGTGTCGAGGCCTCAGAGCGGCTCGGCGAGGCCGTGGGGCGGCACGGAGGCCGCAGAGTCGGCGCGATTGTGTCGTTGCCTTCCGTTGCGGTCGACGGTATGTTAGTCGCCGCATCCGTTCATCACCATGCACAAGCCACCTTCTTCCATCGAAAATAACACACCAATAAATAAGAATAGCGGAGGGGTTGGGCCATGTTTGTTTGACCTCCATCCTCTATGTTAGAGCAGTAGAAAGCGGCTATAACCTCTTCCTGATTTTACGATGAATTATCAAGAATGGGTAAGGGGGAATAAATTCAAACAACCACCATAACTCGAAGTATTTTTGTTGCGTTGATGTTGGCATGAAAAAGAATGGTGAAGGTGAAGAGTGTTCCAATGATCATCTCTCCCACAATCATTCTTCTGAAGTCAGCTCGGGGTCGTTTCCTCATTCTTCGTTGGAGAAGCGTTCTTCATTGGAGAAGAAGAGTTCCTCCAAAGTCCTTCCCCCAATTTCCCTCTGCCAATACTTCCCCCAAATTCCCCAACAAAATAATAGGAAACCAAATAAAATATGTTTATCTATTTAATTTTTTGGCACAATTAAAGTTGGATTAATTAATTGACAGAAGGTGGTACAATTAAATGGTTTGTGTTGGCATAATTAAAGTAGAGGATACCAATGGTCACCTCCCTTATTAAAGAGGGAGTTAAAGAGGCTTCCCCAAATTTAAGAGGGGATTTCACAGTGGTTCAGTCTCGGGTGGTCCCCACCACCATAACCCATGTGGTAGGTTTTAGTTCAGGGGGTCCCCACTTTTAAACCATCCACATGGGAGGTTTCAACAAAAAGATAAATAAAATAAAAGTTTATTTTATTTTATTTCTATTTCCATGAAAAACCCAAGTTATATTTTTCACCCTCGACCTACTATAGTTGAGGTGAAGGTCCCCTTAAGCAAAAACCGACGATGCGAGTTCAACGGTGCCCTCGGATTTCAATTTCAAGCACTGGTTCAAAAGTTACAAAAACCCACTCACTCCACTCCAATGGCCCGAAGGCCTTCATTTTTTATTGATTTTGATAATCCACCTTTCAAGGGGTGAGGTGGAACCCTTACAAGGCCTATAGGCATAAGTATTACATGGCCCATAGGCCTTAGAGGAATTAATTGCCAGTAGGCTTCAAACATTACATTCAACCCAGAATAACTACTTAGAACTTCTCCTCCACAACATCTTCATCGTGAAATTAGCTCTCCACCTTCGCATGGCTATTCGGCTAGGCATTCCCATGCATGCACAAGCTTATCCCGATGGCAGGAGCCATACCCTCTCATTCTTGCAATCCATTTAGCTCTTGTTGTGGTGAAATCTCCTTGCTCATCCTCCTTGTAGAGCTTCTTTCTTGTAGGTTGTATGGTTTGAATCTGCACTAAGGTGACCCAAAGGCCTTGAGGTGGCCCAAAGGCCTTACTGACCCGAAGGCCTGGGTGGCCCGAAGGCCTTACAGGACTCAGGGACCAAATCGGTGGCCCTAAGGCCCAAACAGCGGCATATTCCCAACCGCTACAGTGCCAAACAGTGCCTGCTACAGATCCCGCTACAGTACCTGCTACAGTACTGTACAGTTCCTGCTGCAGTACTGCTACAGTGCCTGAACATACCCAAAAAAAAGTTCAGAAATTCATTCTGGGCACACCGGGCCTTGGAATCACGCGCCATCAATTTTCACGGACTCGTAAAATTCCCATATAATTAAAAAAAATTACATATAATTTCCAGGTCTTTACATAGAATTCTGATGTCTCTATAGTCAAAATTATTACATGGTGATTCCCTTCGACATTAAAAATTCCCCAAAAGTGTTCATGGGAATTATGAACTAGATCATACATCCTTTCATAAACCAATTTTTAGTAGTATTTATTAATGAAATTTTCATTTACTTGATGTTAGAGGCTAATTAGGCTAAGTCAGAGTACATAAATTTATAAGTTAATCAAATGGAATAAAACTGAATAATCCAAGAGATGATTTTTATTGTGTCACATGGTATCAATATCTCCATGAAAATGTGTCCAAAAACACAGGAGGAGATTAAAAGAATGAGTGTAATTCATTTTGTCTTGGTAGTGGGATCTATAAAGTTTTCCATGCTATGTATTAGGTTTGATGTTGATTTTTCTTTAAGTATAGTCGGTTGATATCAAGATAATTCAAGAGAGATACATTGGGAAGCCATCAAAACTATCCTGAAGTATATGAGGCATGTAAAGGATATGTTCTTAGTGTATGGAGGAGATGAGGAACTAGTAGTTATAGGATACATTAATGTTAGTTTCCAAATATATCATGGTGATCTGAAATTGTAGTCAAGCTATGTCTCTTTTCTGAATGGTGGTGTAGTGAGTTGGAGAAGCTCAAAGAAACCTATGGTCCACTAACTCTATGATAGAATTAGAGTATATCATTCCTTTCAATGTATCTAAATAATTTTTCTTGATACACATATTTGTCTTAGACATTGGTGTTATTCTTAGTAGTGTAAACCCTATTCCAGTTTATTGTGATAATATTGTTGTAGTGGTGATTCCTAAAGAGACTAGGTCATGCTTGAGGAAAAATTACATACTTTATAAGTTTCATATACTAATGGATTTTACTCAAAGATTTTAATTTGTAGTTAACATAGTAGTCATATAGGATAATATGGTAGACCCCCTGACTAAATCCATATCTTATTAGAAGCATGATTCTAATGTGAGAGCAAGCGGTTTGAGACTTTTCAGCAGTTGGATCTAGTGCAAGTGGGAGTGTTGAAAGTGGGTACCCTAGACCCAACTCATGTATATACTTTTATCACCATTACATATATAAATTTTGATATGTTTAAGTGTTTATATTACCATAATAGTGTAGATACTTCAGTTCCCACTATGCATTTGGTTATTTCCTTAGATTACATGTTGTATAAAATGGTTATAGCAGTTCCCAAGAAATAATGAGAATCTAGAGGTACCATTATAGTAATCTTAATGTTATGTCCTATGTTTTAGATACATCATGTTGACACGACACTGATAATTTTTGACCATCAGGTGTTAGGGGCTCATAATCATTGATACTTCTACTCATGAAGTTCAAACATGGTGATCTCTGGTAGGTGAGATCATGAGAACAAACCCTCAAATAGGAACACTACATGTTTTAGTTTTATTTTTCTGTTCCTATCTATGAACAAGTGTATTGGTCTCCAAAATTGAGATCATTATTAATGTGATCCATTTGATCATGTACTTTGATGTAATTCAAAAATCGTGACATTGAATTCATAGTGAGGTAGCTTGTGTTAGGTGAGCCTTTGGTGGTGTGGTATTGGATGAATGATCAACATAAAAAAATCACTTCCAAGTTGAGGAAGTGGTATCTTAAGCCCAATTGATTAGGATATTAGTACCTTCATATATCCATGTTCATGGTAGTTTTAGGTAAGTCCATCTAGTTAGATCAACAAATAATAAATCAAGAAAGGATGATGACATGAAGTGTGCCTCCTTCTTTATGATATATCATGAGACAAAGAGATTATATTACATATCATGTGTTTTTAGGATGGTTGTCATTGTTATGACTATTCCTTATCTCCTTATGGGGGTTAATGGGTTTCTAGACTCCACTCCTAGTCTAGGAAAAATATTCATTGCTATCGAGATAAGGTCCTATAGGGTCACATGCAACAGTGTATTCATGGGTTTTCCATATTCTAATGAATAGATGTATAGGACATGGTGGGCCCCACCATGAGCTACGAGAGTTTCCCAAGTATTATCGATCACCAAAAATAAATAAATTCATTATTATTAAAGTATATAATAAGTGTATTTAATTTATTTATTAAAAAACATTCACAAGATATTATGTGAATATGTAGAAAAATATTATATGAATGAATATTATTTTAATATTCAAGGATTTTTTAATATTTTAGGAATTATGAGTCGATTTAATGGATTGATTTAATCACATAATATATTTATTATGTATTATTAGTCTATGATAAAATTATAAATGACATTATGACATAGTTAATTCATCAAAACATTTCGTTTATTGCTTATTTAGTGGGAGTTTCTTATACGGGGGTTGAAGAACCCTATTTGGGTAATGAATTTTCACTATATGAGCATGAGAGAACTCATTTCCTAGATACTATTAATACCCACTATTTTTAGAGATCTTATCACTTCTTCCTAAATTTTGGAGAGAGAAAGGCTATGTTCAAGAAATCAATCCAAGAACGCATTTTGGGATCGAAGGAAGGAGATTGTGTTGATCATTGTGACGTCGAAGGAATCGTAAGAGATCCACACTAGAACTCGGAATTTAACAATAGGAATTTTCATGGATTATTGAAGCATGTGTGGATGATCTAGAGGGTTTTGAGCATGGATACTTCAATAAAAAATCACTGATGATGAGTTGCGGTAAAAAACATCTCTGATCTGAATGAGGTACTCATTTCATTTTTGTATGGTGATTTGAAATATTCATATGAGATCCTTAGACCCCTAATCGGGATCAGATTGCTAGGGTTGATGAATTTGTGTCACTCTAGTGATGAAAAAATTTAAATCCTCAACTCATCGACTTCCACTATGTTCCCCAGTACCAGTAGATATGATATAATCAGGTTTATATAAATAGGCTATAGAATTGATAATTTCACATAGGACTTTTTCCAATCACTTATTCCTTAGAAAACCCCATATTTATTATTATTATTATAATAATAATGAATGTTTCTTCTTATTATTATTATTTAATTGATGTAAAAAACTCATGAATAATTTTAATTCCATTTCTTATGTGAATTAATTAATATTTATTTAAATGATATTAAATATATAATTCCCACAATATTATTAACTAAGTCCATAAATTATCCTTGAAATTTATTGAACCTTGAGTAATGAATATTTATTTAAATAAATAAATATCATTTCATTATTCATTTAGTAAATAAATAAATATTTTATTCAATAAACTAGTCGATAAATATTTATTAAATTTTCAACTTACATATATATTCTCTCAAAAATCGGTGATTGACTATATATGATCAAAATTACCTGAATAAATATTATTCCTCAAAACTAGATAACAATACTTATTCTAATATTAAATTAAAATATAATTTATCTTAATTTATATATATTCTTATTATGTTACCCTCTATGCATCTTTCTCAGTGGCATTAGGCCAACTAGCCTAGAGTCCAAGATCAGTGTCTAGCAATATGTCAAGGTACTCATAGAGAAAGATATTAATTTCACAATAACAAAAACCTCCTATGAATTATCACTTATTAATATAATCTATTTTTCTCGATATCTCATCAAGTAGGTTGCATCGTAGGTATCATTAACCTATATTATTGATATATCTTTCTTTAACTTTCATGAAATAAACTCACTAATAAAACTATCATGGTCATGGAATTAATCACACAATTACATCATAATAAAAGATCCTAAGATATCTACATCCATTAAACTATAATGAAAAATCATTTATTAACTTATTTATTTATTTCATATCACTCATGATGAACCCAACATATCTTACCACTTTGTGATCATATGTCATCATTGTTTTCATCAATACATATAAATACGTGAATCATGACATGCATTAATAATAATATCAAGACTGATAACTAATACACATGTCCACATATGGGAATATACAATGACACATATATTATTCATAATTCCTAAGGGTGAGTTAGCTATCATAACCTCCTCTCTTAGAGATTTCCAAGGGTAATATTTATGAGAAGAAGTCTTAATGTCTTATGATCCCAATACCCCCAATAGCCTTTATCATCTATGTTATCTTAAATAGTTTCATCCATCCATAAAACATGTATTTAAGAATATAATTATAGTATTTTATGTTTCTCATCATTGTAGGGAACTTATATAACCTTTTGATGATATAGATATTCTAAGGAAACTATCTCATCATTGTTACACGAAATAATGAACATCACATGATAACATATTTATTAATATTCAATAAAATTAATATTATGGTAATCAAAAGTACAAAATAGTTGATTCTAGGGCACCAATGCCAATAGAATAAAACTTTTACTAGATCCAAATTCTAAAAAAAATCACTATACTAGCTCTCACATGATATTCATGATTCAACTGAGATAAGTCTTTGGTTAATGATTCCATCACTTTATCCTCCATAGAAACTATATTTACTGTAACCCCAACCCTTTGAGATAAAACCTTCAAGATTTGATACTTCCAAAGTATATTATTTGTCTATTGATGTGACCTTGCATCCTTGGTGACATCCACCATTGTAGTATTATAAAAATATAATGTGATATCATCTTTACTGTTAAGCTCCACATAAATCGCCGAGAATAATTTTGTGTCCAAACTGCTTATTTTGCTACATAAAAAGTTGTAATATACTCAAACTCTAATATAGAATCATCAATCTCTGACTAGATTAGTCTTTTTATCTAATATATCCTCTATTAATGGTGAATACATATCTTGACTATGATTTCATATCAACATAATATGTTTAGATACTTTCATATGTGTATCTTATGATAACTAGTCCTTGTATCCTTTATAAAATAGGAATATATCTTTTGTATTCCTCATATAATTTAGGATATTCTTAAATTCTATCCAATTGTGGTATCCTATATTTGTTATATATCATCATACCATGCTCAAGTCATATGCAACATCAATAAAGGTAAATATCATGAAATACATGACTAATCCTATCACTAATGCATAAGAAATAATGATCATCCTTTGTATCTCCTCTTATTTTTAAGGATGCATTTTCTTGGAGACATGTATACCATGTGAAACTAGTAATAATACCCTCTTATATTGTTTCTTTTTAAATGAATTCAATACCTTGTAAATATATATACCCTAACTTAGTCCAAGTAGCCACTTAGATTTATCATGAATGATCTTGATCCCTAGAATGTAGGTTGATTCACCTAAGTCCTTCTTGGAGAAGAATGTTTTCAAACACATCTTAACATACTGTAAGATATTTATCTCACTTATAATTAGTAATATGTAATCAACATATACTACTAGGAAAAATAATGCACTCCCATTAAACTAATTATAGATACAGGGCTCACATTCATTATTTATGAAACCAAATTTCCTTTTGGATTCATCAAATCAAATTTTACATTATTTGGAATCTTTATTCAATACATAAATATATATCTAAATATTTTATACCTTTTTTCCATATTATGTAGTCATAAAACCTTATAATTGTGTCATATAGAAATCTTCTATAAGATTACCATTAAGGAAATCCATTTTGACATCAATTTTATAAATCTCATAATCATGGAAAGTTGTTATGGAAAGAATAATTTTTGATGGATTTCAATATACCAATTGGTGAAAATGTTTCATCATAGTCTATGTATTGATGTTACTTAAACCCTTTACCCACTAGTCATGCTTTATATATATTAAGTTTACCTTTCAAATCAGGTATCTTTTTGAATACCCATTTTCAACCAATGGGATTTACATCAACTAGAGGATCTACCAAAACACATACTTGGTTCTGGTATATGGAATCCATGTTGGAATTCATGTTGTAATTCATGTATTATTTAGATCAAATTTCCTTTGATCCACTTATTACATTCCTTTTAGGATAAATCTTCATTATTATCAACTAATAATGAGTCACCATCCTCAATAACCATGAATCTATATATCACTGGTTCTCTAACCTCTCTAATTACCCTATATAGTTTTGGTGACTCTAGAATAACCTATTTCATGGGGCCTAGTGGATTTTTTTCCTATGTCAACTCATGTTTATTGAGCTTAAACTTCATTGAATACTATCTTTCTCTCACTATCACTTTTAAAAATGTGATCCCTATCAAGGAATACAGAATATATTTCCATTATTATATTTTTTTATTATATTTCATGTAGATAATATCCCAATGACTCATTGGGATATCCTATTAAGATAAATTTTATACCTTAAGGTGCTAGTTTGTTCCAAGAGATATCCTTGATAGATGCTCTGAAACCACATAAATGAGTATGTGTAAAAATTCATTTTTTTCACTCGATAAATCAAGGTTTTCTACCATAGTTATCACATGGTTTAGTGCATACACCTTAGTCTATAATGCATATCCCAAAAGGATAATGGAATATTTTTATGGCTCATTATCAACCTCACCATGTCTAACAAGTTGTATCTCCTCCTCTCACGGACACCATTATACTATGGTGTATAAGGAAAAGTGTGTAATGACTTTGGTTGTTATGACTAGAACATTTAAATATTTCAAATAAAAATTTTATATTTATTTGTGGATTTGTCATGGAATTTCAGGTATCATTTATCCCAAATGTTGATATCTTGAAAATATTAAATATATTAACTCACATGTGATATTTATCTATAAAATATTAGATTCCCTATGGTATAGATTCTCATATGGGAAAATTTAGACTTCCATTAAAATCTATAACACGTTTTTTACCCTAGGGGTAACATAAAGTTCATTCACACCATACTTTTAGTTGATGTGAAGTCGTAGGAAAATAATAGAGGAATTGAGTTAATTAAATTAAATAATTAATTAAATTCTCTAATTAAATGTTTAAAACATAGATACTCTATATATAATCTCATATATGAAAAATATATAGGGTTATCTTTGTAACCCTGAGATTTGAGAGGGAGGGAGAGAGTGTCGCCATGGGGAGAATCATCGATGAAAAAATAGGGATGGTTCATGGATTAGCAACTAAAATCAATAGAACTCGTCATCAAAATTGAAACATATTCATTCATCATTAATAATAAATCCAACTTTGAGGTATGGATTTTGTTTTGGATATTTATCCCTACTTCTTATATATTTGATATTATAGATTAGTTTCTAAAAATCTATTTTAGAATCGAATATTATCAAGACTGGTTAATTTATAATTTTTATTTTCAAATTATGGACTGGATAATAAACATTCTTGGAATGATTAATAACCTTTTTAAAATTTTGGTTTATATCTCATGATTGATGGATGATGTGCATATAACCATCATGGATCATTCACTTTGGTGATTTTTGGTTTTACCTCATCATTATTTTCATTCATCATTATCCTTCTATAGGCCGATGATTCATCCACAAATCTGGTTTGAATCATGATGGAACTTTGGATCTATGTTTCGTTTTTCAAACATTAGTGATGATGACGATTGAGGAAGTTATAACAATTGAATACAATTCATAGTGGGAAGATAAGGTCGGAAATTGACATATTTTGAGTCAAGACATTTAGATGATAAACGAGACAATAATGATCGAATACTCTAACAAAGGATGTCTAGAATATGATCTTTTAAAAGGAGTTAATCATTGGTCAATATGTTGCAGGGTTTCTAATGAAGATCATGAAAAGATAATAGGTAGTAGAAAATATTTAGGAGGAAGCTTATTTCTCAAAAAAAATTGACACCATAGCAGTTAGATCATAAGGACACATGTTTTGTGTCCTATTAATGTGGATCTAGGTTTTTTTCTAAGAAAAATATCATATTGTCGGGAAAGGTGGCATGAACCGAGTTCCAAACCCAATCCCACACATAATTTAGTTGGTTTTTCACATTCCATGTTGAGTGTTAGTTCAAAAATAGGTTTTCCACTTGGGAAAATGCACCATATACCCCATGGACACATCGTGTAGTTCCCCTTCACTCAGATTAGGATTCACAAGTGGTGCCTTCTAATTATAATGGAGGTAGTGATGGGAATCAAGGTGAATTGTTCATGATTAACTACATTAGAATCTTAGATATTAGTCTTAGATTTTGTACACTATTAGTGAGTGGAAACCCACCCTTATATGAGAGTCAAGGTTCAGTACCCTTTTATCATCCCTGGGTAGGGTCATCAATCCACCCTATAGGGTTGCGACATAGGATCATCTACCTACAGATCATATAGGTTCAATATCCCCTACTACTATAGGGTGCGAGATCCTATAACTATATAGTTGGTATCCAATGTCTAATGATCCTGGAAAGAGTGTGGAATCCCCCACTAGGGTCGAAATCCCCCTACACTACTAGGGGTATGGGATCCTTCATCATGGGTAGATAGAGGTTACATGGGTTGAAGGATCCGATGGTATATTAATCTTGTAAGACATTTATAATTTTTGGGTAGGATATAAATACTAAAACCAAACTCTATGGTTGAGTACCTTTTATGATCATATCTAGGTTCTCCTTTCTTTTACCTATTGGTTATGGTTTCAAGATGACTCCTCTCATAATACTTTACTTCTAAGAATTTATGGGGTGTTGTATTAAGTATGTATATACTCACCCCTACATGGTATTTATCCACACATGTCATGTCATATGCAGACAATAAGTTATTCAATGGAGACCTGAGTGGGCCTGGAAAGGGTGGTGCATATTGGTGTTTGGAGGCTTTGGTAAAAAAGTTTTGATTAGAGGATGGAGTTTTTATACTGGGATAGTACTCTATTTTATTTTCAATGTGGATTTAATTTCTGGTTATTAGGCTTTTTTTTCCCTTATACTTTGATTATGATTTTGTGCTCTATTGGGAGATGTTAGAGGTTTTTCATGCATTTATTATTCTAGTTTTTTTATCTTTCTACATTACTCTAGTGTGTATGGATACCCATGTGCATTTGTATAGGCACTTTAGGCTAAGACCTCCTATATATGTGATATTCCTACTCAATGCTAGTCATTAGCCCTGGGAATATTGGAGGTGGGCTTGGGGTGGCACACTCGACTTGTTACCGACCAAGTGTTCTGGGTGGGTAAATTCATGTTAGATTGGTACCAAAGCCTGGGTTTTCATAGGCTGAAGTTTGGTGGTAGAGCAGTTGTGAATATTGGTTTTGTATTTAGGTGAATGGTGATAAAGTGTTTGAGTTTGGACCTTAGTCTAGGGAACCCATTGATGGTGTGGTAGCCAAGATATCCATTCATTGGGACTCTGATAACCTATTTGTCTACTCAATACACCAAGACACCAGTTGTTGGTAAAACAATAGTATATTCATCATATAGGAATGGGTTATTGTTTTCATGTCCTTCTCGAGTTGGATCCCTAGATATACACTTTTAACCATGGTACATCTTGAATATTATAAGATTCCTCCACATAGATAGCAACCCATATTCTATGATAAGATCAGAATGATGACCAACTGAGTGATAAGTCCTCAGTATAGGGGGTTATTCATGAGGTGTTCCCTTTGGGTGGATATTGAGTAGTATTCCCAACCATCGAGCAATGATCAAACCTACCTCTAGTAGTGTAGGCTAATTTTTTACCCCATGCTATGAATTATATCATTCTAGAAGTTTATAATGATGATGTGCATAGGATGATGTCCCTTCCTAGGTTTTAGAGATAGAGGACACTTATGTTTCAAGATGATCGAGACCCACAGGAAGCAAAGGATTTTATATATTTGATGGTCTGAATGTTTGGTCTAGTTCAAACTGCAGGTTCCGGGCACAACGGAAGCACGTGGGTGGGTTACCCAACTTTAATTTTTGTCGTTAACAACATTTAATCTGAGATTCGTCATGATAATAAAATGCCAGATCTTAAGAATAGAAATAAGAACAAAATAAAATAGGGGAGTCCCAGAACCATAGAAAGGATCATCAAATTTTTGTTATAATTAATTTAATTAAAAGGCAAGAATTTCCTTGATGGAAATCTCTCTCTGTTGATGTTTATATTCATGATCTGATGTGATCCATCATTGCGTTGTGGAATCCAAGTGTAGTATTCCACTATCAGTGATCCATACATGCTCCACGTATCTCTGGGTGTCGCTGTAGGGATCTCCGGGTGCTAGCGTGGAAGAGCCTTCACTTGCAATGTCCGCCTTCGATCACCTTGATCCGGTGGAGGAGGATCTCTCTCTTGTAGCTTAAGAGCATTCTTGGAAGAAAATAATTCTCTCTTGGCTTGGGAGCTTTCTCTAGATCTGTTGTGCACAACCCCTCAAAATTTATAGGCTAATGAGAATTATATATAATTGGAATTTTAATTACATAGAATAATAAAATGAATTAATTACCTGAAATCATTTATTCATTTCATTTAATTCTTAGTAATACATCATGTCTAATAATAACAGTTGACTATTATTATTACTTTGACATGAACCCAGAAAATTACACCTAATATTATTTAATTAAATAAATAATATTATTTCTCATAAATTACTAGAAAAAATACATGGCGTGTATATTAATATACACAGTGTGTACTTTTCCTTTACATTCTCTTTATTTCCTTCACCGCATTTATTAGACCTTGAATAATGGCTATTTATTTCTCAAATAAATATCACTACATTACTCATTAATAAATATATTATTTCGCCCACAATATATTCTCTCGAATAACTAGTGTCGAAATTAATGCGATCAGTCATCCTTGAATAATTATTAAACCCCAATCGGGAATAATATTTATTAAACTTGTTAAATTAATATTTAACTGAGATACTTGTACACACTTAGTGTGTGACCCTCTAGGCCTCTTTCTTAGTGGAATTAGGTAGAACCTTCTTAAAGTCCAAGGTTAGCATATATAAACACGCTAGGGAAACCAAATAGAAATAAGTTAACACTGCAACGACATGTCACCTCCTACGAATGCTTACCATGTAATGTAATCCCTTTGTCTCGATATCTCGAATCAAGTGGGTTGCATGCTGGTTCCATCAAACCATGTGTTTGATTATTATTTTATTGAATGCTCAGAATTGAACTTTCTCATTCCTCACCATGGACATGGATTTAGTTAGGCTATATCAATTCCATCAAAGGGCCTAAGATATCTACTTCTATTATGGAACTGAAGGGAAAAATCCTTTCTTGCATTATCTATTAATGCAGTATTACTCGAGACGCATGCAACATATCCTACCTCGCTGCAAACATCATGTCATCATAGTTTTCATTAATACATCTAAGTGTGTGAGTTGTAATATGAATTAATAATAATTTTAAAGTCTAAGGACCAATACACACGTCTGTAGATAGGAACATCCAATTACACTATGAAATGTGGATTTCCTACCGGCAGGTCTCGTTCTCATAATATCCTCCTAGATATTACCAAGGTCACACACCATGACAAGGTGCCTCAAAGTTTTATGAGTCCTCACCCCTAATGGTCTGTATTATTTATGTCCCTCAAATAACATCATCTGACCATAGAACATATATTCAAGAACAGTTTTATGGCACTTCTTGGTTCTCATCAGAGCAGGGATCCGCTTTGACCATTTAATGTAACAGCTATCCTTAGGACATTATCACATGCATTATTACACAGAAGAACAATCAAGATGTGATAAGGTATTTATTAATTAATAAATTACAAGGTAGTTGGTTCTATGCCACCAACTGCAATAGACTCTCACTTGGACTAGAGCCAACTGCTAACAACCATTAACCCACTAGCTCTCACATGATATTCATTCTTTTGTTGAGATAGGACTTTAGTCATGGGTTCTTCCACGTTCTCTTCTATGGAAACTCTGCTCACTGTAACTTTACCCCTTTGATAGAAATCCCTAAAAAGGTGATACTTCCAGAGTATGTGCTTTGTCCATTGATTTGACCTTGGTTCTTTTGAAAGATCCACTGCTCCAATATTATCACAATATAATGTGATAGGATCTTTACGGCTAGGAACCACATCAATCTCCTGGACTAAGTTACGAATCCAGATGGCTTCCTTGGATACATCAGAATCCGCTATGTATTCGGACTCTATTTTAGAATCAGAAATAACTGGTTGCTTTGAACTCTTCTAGATCATAGCTCTTCCATTGAGATAGAAAACATATCCTGATTAAAACTTCAGATTATTTTGATTCATCTGAAAACCATCATCAGCATACCCTATGATGATAAGCTCCTCGTCTCCTCCATACACCAGGAACATATCCTTAGTTCTTCTCAAATACTTAAGGATAGTCTTAATGGCAGTTCAATGTTGTTCTCTTGGATATTCTTGATATCTGCCAACCATGCTCAGTGCATAGGCAACATAAATCCTGGTACATAACATGCCATACATTATGGATCCTATAACCGAAGCATATGGGATCTTACTCATTCTATATTTCTCTTGTTGTGTATAAGGACACATTTTCTTAGAAAGATGTAGGCCATCTGACACTGGAACCAATCCCCACTTGGATTGTTCCATACTAAATCTCTTTAGTATCTGGTTAATGTATGTACCCTGACTTAGTCCAAGAAGCCTCTTAGATCTATCACGAATTATCTTGATCCCTAGAATGTAGGTTGTTTCACCGAAGTACTTCATGGAGAAACACTTGTTCAACCAGTCCTTAACTGACTGTAAGACTGGTATATTATTTCCAATAAGTAATATGTACTCAATATATACTACTAAGATAATGACTGCATTCCCATTAAACCATTTATAAACACATGTCTCACATTTGTTCTTAATCAAACCATATTTTTTATGGTTTCATAAAATTGAATGTCACGTGACTTGGATGATTTCTTTAATCCATAAATGGATTTCTGCAACTTGTGAACCCGTTTGGCTTCACCTGGTGTCACAAACCCTTCTGTTTGTCTTATATAGACATCTTCCTAAAGGTTCCCATTATGTAATGTTGTTTTGACATCCATATTCCAAATATCATAGTCATGGTAAGATGTTATGGCAAGTACGATTCTTATGGATTTAAACATGGAAACTGGTGAGAAGGTTTCATTATAGTCAATTCCTTGATGTTTTTTGAATCCTTTAGATAATATCCTTACTTTATAGGTGCTAACTTGACCTTCCATGTCCATATTTCTCTTGAATACCCATATGCATCCAACAGGCTTTACATCAACTGGCTCATCGACCAGAACCCAGACTTGGTTCTAATACATGGAATCCATCTTAGAATTAATAGCTTCTATCCATCTTGTAGATTATGAGCTTTTGACTACTTCCTTGTAGAAGAGAGTTTTATCATTGTCCAACAATAATGATTCACCATCCTCAGTGATTAGGAAACCAAATCTCTCCGGTTCCCTTACCTCTCTTGATCTTCTACGCAGTACTTGTATTTCTGGAACCTCTTCCACAGAGATCTAGGGAACTTGTTCCTATACCAACTCATGTGTATATTAAGAATTAAATTTTTCAAAGTCAATCTTGCTCCCACTATCCTTTTTTAGGATTTGATCCCTCTTAAGAAATACAGCTTGTCGGGCGACAGTCACTTTTTTGTCTGAAGGATTATATAGGTAATATCCTTTTGTTTCCTTGGGATATCCTATAAAGATACACCTAGTGCTATGGGGTGCTAGTTTGTTGTTTGAGAAGTCCTTAACAAACTCCTTTCATCCCTATACACTTGTGTGCGACAAAATGGGTTTCTTTCCATTCCATATCTTAGAGGGAATTCCATTTTCCACCTTAGTTGGTACTCGGTTTAATGTGTATGTTGCAGTGTGTAATGCATATCCCCAAAAGGATAATGGAATATCTACATGACTCATCATCAACCTCACCATGTCCAACAAGGTGAAGTTCCTCCTTTCACTAACACCATTCCACTATGGTTTATAAGGAGGAGTGAGATGAGATAGAATCATATACTTCTGTAGAAGTTCAATGAAATCATGGTTTAGGTATTCTCTACCTCGATCCGATCGAAGATTTTTTATCTTCTTACCAAGAAGATTCTCTACTTCATTCTTGAATTCCTTAAATTTCTCTAAGGATTTTTACTTATGCCTCATTATGTATATATAGCCATATCTACTCAAATCATTAGTAAAAGTAATGATGTAAGAATATCCACCTCTAGGTTCTACTGAAAATGGTCCACACGCATCCGTGTGCACCAATCCTAGAAGCTCTATGGCCTGTTCACCTTGTCCACTGAAAGGCGGCTTGGTCATTTTTCCTTGTAAACAAGAATGACATATATCAAGTGGTTTTAGCTCAGTAGAGTCTAAATAACCATCTTGGAAGAACTTTTTCAAGTGATTCTCATTTACATGACCGAGATGGTAATGCCACAACTGGGTGATGTATGAGTCATGTGATTTTATTTCATTATCGATTTCCAACTCTTGGTTTTCATAATTTAATACATACAAACCATTATTTAAATACACCATACCATAACATACATTGTTCTTATAAAAGAATCAACCCTTATTTCCAAACTTGAAAATAAATCCATTTATATCCAAACATGGTACTAAAATTATGTTTTTGGTAACACTAGGCACATAATAACAATTATGTAAAACCAAAATCATCCTGATTGGAAATAAGAGGTGGTAATCGCCAATGTCTAACTTATCTAGCCACGCACCATTGGTAGCTTGAAGATCCACCTATCCTCTAGAAATCTTTCTAAATATACTTGGTTCCTTCATTTGAATACAGATGTGAGCCACACAAGCTATATATAATACCCAATATGTAGAAATGGAAAGATTACACTTGATAAAGAACGCACCTTTAGCATCTCCGTGCTTTTGGGTGAAATTATTCTTCCAGTAGCCTAGCTTTCCACATGCAAAACAAACTGCCTCCCATTCCTTGCCATGCCTCTGGATCTTCCCCTTCTTGGAGGGATGGTGCTCGGGGGATTTAGACTATTTATAAGTCCTTGGCCCCTTTTCCTTGTCCTTTAATTTCTTATTCACCATAAGGACAGTGGGTTCGTCATGCCCCGTTTCCTTATATACCTGGAGAATTATGTTCAGAAGTTTGGAAAGACTCTTCTTTTTATTTCTCTTGATGTAGTTGACAATAAATCTAGAGAAGGTCTTGGGCAGCGATGATAGGATGAGATCTGTACGCAACTCATTTGTGAACTTAATCCCTAAGATGTCCAGGCGTTCAATATAGCCAATAAGTTGGACTACATGAGGCCTATCTGTCATAGACTCTCTAATATTACTTATAAACAAAGTGTTGGATATCTCATATCTATCATGTCCTGCCTTCTCTTGATATAGATCTTTAAGGTGATACATCATGGTATATGCATCCATATTTTCATGTTTCTTAAAGATCTCATTAGACATGGATGATAGCATGAAACATTGGACATCTGTGGAATCATCCATATGTTTCATATAAAGAGATAGTTCCTCATCACTGGACTCTTTTCTAGGCACAACAAGATTAGGATCTTCTAGCACATACAATTTCCTCTTGTGGTGAAAGATGATGTGTAAACACCCCTGCCACTCTTGGAAATTGGTGTTGGTGAGAAGGTTTTCCTTCTTGATTATGGTTTGAAATGATATGTTTGAATTAATTTTTCTTGTCATTTCTACCAATTAAGATGAGAAAAGGTTTATTACTTTATCATGAGACAAATAAATAATTTAATACTTATTATTCTCCCACTATTTTATCGAAATCCAATAGCCCTCACCATTGACTTCAAAATATTCTATTGCCTGAATATTCTAGTGGCAAGGATTCATATTTCCCTTCGCATTACCCCAACTAGGATTGGTCAAGAAACTTGAAGGGTTTTAGGTAGGTGTTCCAAATGCCAACTGCATTAACCCGCATCTCCTTGATCTGCTGAGTGGACTCCCCAATCCTGAAATCCTTTTATTTTGGATTTCCTCGACCTTTTCCTCTTGGTCACACCAAGTCCTGATATGGCAGTCAACCCTTGATGTGAACCAAGTCAAGTGAACCAAAAACCTTGAATTAGAATTCCCCAATAATTGAAATCACCCCAACTAGAGTTGGTCAAACACTTTAAACTATGGTTCGATTCTAACCAAGATTATGGAAGGCTATACCAGATTAATTTTTCTTTGATGGATTTAATCCTTATATGTAAATTTAAATTTTATTATCTTTGATTTTATGCTTGTTAATATTAAGTGGGATATACTTAAGTGATTAACCATGTCTAAGATAATATTTACGCATAATCCAGTCTTATTTTAGTTCCATTTTTCATGCTTGTTTAATTCATTAATTATGTAATCATGACAACACACCCACAATAAATAAACCATGCAACTGATAGAAATAAAATAAATTTTATGATCATGAGCTTGTTCTATTGGTTTGTTTATCTAACAATTGATAAACAAACCCAAGACCTAGGGGAGAAAAACCTTGAACCTTTTGGGTTCGTGTTTACATCTTTCCACCTGTCCACCTTTGTATCTCCTTGGATTGGTTTCACCTTGGCTCCTAACTTGAGTCACCTCCACTAGCTTGGGATATCCATCCATTACATATGCTTTTATCTCACATGCAGGTGAGGGGTAAAACAGGGTTTTACATAAAATAATCCTTGGTCATGCAAGCCCTACATATTAATGATGAGAAGGCTCACAGGCCAACAAATTTAATTTAAATAAATTAATTAAAATAAACCATTCACATACAGAGTTCTTGGTCTAGCTCATGATCATCCATACATGCAATGATATCTACGCATAAATAAAACTATAATTCAATTATTTAATCATTCTTGTTTAAGATAAATCACGCTCGAATCAATTAATTATATTTAATTAATAAGTCCTTTTATCTTAAACCCTTTTCTGAATTTCCTTGAGATTCTCATACATCGTAATTTTAAAAAAATAAATTCATTTAAAATTATCTTTGTATGTAACTTGTACCTTAGAGTAAACCTGGTGAATTCCCGTTCATAACTACCCATTGAGTAGAAATGAACATTACGCAGATGTTAAATTAAACACATATATTTAAAACACACATCATGTTTTGTGACTCAACTTTACACATGTACTATGGTACACATCTCAAGGGTTTTTATAATATAATAATAAATTTTAATAAATCTACATAATTTGGATGAGTACAAGATGTGTAGTTCTGACTACACGGCATGTACTTTTGTTTACCGTCCATCCGAAGTACATGCCTGGGTACATGGCATGTAAATGTAATTTGGAAATATTCGAAGTACATGGCATGTTTAGTGGGACACACGTCGTGTAGTATCCGCATTACATAGTTTCCAACCGAGCAAGCCATGTATGAGATACACGGTCCTACCCAAACCTGAAGGGACTACACGCCGTGTTCAATGGGCCACAAGGCGTGTAATCCAAAAACCATGCGCCACATGTTCCTGGTCAACACATAGAGTCTTAAAGACTTAGATATGATCCATTGACATGGCCTGGTTTGGCGGACCAGTCTGATGCATTGAACCTAGACTACATGATGTGTACTGCCAAATACACGTCGTGTGTTCTGGTGTTGTATGGTCAGGAACATTTGGCACCTCCGGATGAGATTCTCAGTTTTATTTTAATAAATAATTGTTTTTGTAAGGTGAACGATAATTGAGAGGAGGAACAGATCTCGAGATTCATATTTTTAGAACAATTAACTTGAATTGAAACAAATAAATTATTAAATACGTAAATCATCAATGAAAAATTAAATAATTATAATCAATGATATAACTCTCTCTAATACTACTTGTAGGTAATGGGGGCAGTGGAAGCGCATGGGTGGGTTACCCAACTTTAATTTTTTCTATTAAAGACGTTTAATCTGAGATCCATCATGATGATAAAACACTGGATCTTCATAATAGAAAGAATAATGAAAGAAAATATGGGAGTCCCGGAACCATAGAGAGGATCATAATATGTAGGTTATAATTAATTTAATTAAAATTCAAGAATTACCTTGATGGAATTCTCTCTCCATTGATATTTCTAGTCAAGATCTGATGTGATTTGTTGTTTCATCATAGAATCCAAGTGTAGGATTCCTATAGAGGTGATCCACATGTGCTCCACGTATCTCTAGGTGTCGCCAAAGGGATCTCTGGGTGCTAGCGTGGAAGAGCCTACGCTTGCGATGTCCGCCTTCGATCGCCTTGATCCGATGGAGGAGGATCTCTCTCTCATAGCTTGAGAGCGTTCTTGGAAGAAAAGAATTCTATCTTGGCTTGAGATCTTTCTCTAGATCCATTGTGCACAACCCCTCAAAATGGATAGGCTAATGAGAATTATATATAATTGGAATTTTAATTACTTAAAATGATAAAATGAATTAATTACTCGAAAGCATTTATTCATTTAATTTAATTCTTAGTAATACCCCATATCTAATAATAACATTTAACTATTATTATTACTTTTACATGCACCCAGTGAATTACACCTAATATTATTTAATTAAATAAATAATATTATTTCTCATAAATTCCCATAAAAATACATTGCGTGTATATTAATATACACGGTGTGTACTTTTTTTCCATTCTCTTTATTTCTTCCACCACATTTATTAGACTTTGAATAATGGATATTTATTTCTCAAATAAATATCATTTCATTACTCGCTAATAAATATATTATTTCACCCACAATATATTCTATTGAATAACTAGTGTTAAAATAAATGCGATCAGGCATCCTTGAATAATTATTAAACCACAATTAAGAATAATCTTTATTCAACTTGTTAAATTAATATTTAACTGAGATACTTGGACGCACTTAGTGTGTGACCCTCCAGTCCTCTTTTTCAGTGGCATTAGGCAGATCTTGCCTAATGTCCAAGGTTAGTGTCTGGAAACACGCCAAGTCACCCATAGAGAAAGAAGTTAACGCCGCAATGACGTGTCACCTCCTACGAACGCTTACCGTGTAATGTAATCCCTTTGTCTCGATATCTCGAATAAAGAGGGTTTCATGATAGTTCCATCAACCCATGTGTTTGATTATTCTTTCTTTGACTTCTCGGAATTGAACTTTCCCATTCCTCACCATGGCCATAGATTTATTTAGGCTATAAAAATTCCATTAAAGGGCCTAAGATATCTACTTCAGTTGTGGAACAGAAGGGACAAATCCTTTCTCACACTATCTATTAATGCAGTATTATTCGTGATGCACCCAACATATCATACCTCACTACGAAAAGTGTGTTGTCACAGTTTTCATCAATACATCTAAGTTCACGAGTTGTAATACCCATTAATAATAATCTTAAAGTATAAGGGCCAGTACACACATCTGCAGATAGGAACATCCAATGACACCATGAAATGAGAATTTCCTACTGGAGGATCTTGTTCTCATAATATCCTCCTTGATATTATCAAGGGCATACACCGTTAGAAGGTGCCTCAAAGTTTTATGAGTCCTTGACCCTAATGGACTGTATTATTTATGTCCCTCAAATTACATTATCCGGACATAGATTATATATTCAAGAACAGTGTTATGGAACTTACGGGTTTTCATCATAGTAGGGATCTGCTATGACCCTTTAATGAAACAGCTATCCTTAGGACATTATCACATGAATCATTATGCAGAAGAACAAGCAAGATGTGATAAGGTATTTATTAATGAATAAATTAAAAATTAATTGGTTCTAGGCCACCAACTCCAACACGAACACCACCCAACCAAATATTGTATACATGGATAGACTTCTTCATGGATCAATGAGATAATGGGGAAGATTAGTGACTCATATGTAGGATGAGATGGCTCTTCCTTGGATGAAGTTAGAGAACCTATTTTTGAAGGATTACTTCCCTATGAATATTATCAGTGTGTGTCAAAGAACTTCATGAGATATAACAGGGAGGCATGTCATTCATTGAATATGAATCAAGGTTTATCGACCTCATGTGATACAATCAAGATGTAGTTCAAAATGGTCACTTCTGATCATGGAAGTATGAGTTCATACTTTTTCAATATATTTAATATGGAGTGGTTCCCCTCTATATCTCTACCTATGTCAAGGTACTAAATAGAGACTTATTAGTGTAGAACCTTTTAGTCAAAGGATAATTGGTGGTAAGGGAGGTTAGTAGTAATTATATAGAAGAGTCATCAGTCTTAGTTGGAATACAACAAGCTAGTGGATCACAATACAAATGGTGAAAACATACTCAAGGATCGACACAAGGATTAGCAGTGTAGGGATCACATAGAGGATTGAGTCAGCTAAGGGATAAAAGATATTTCACATGAAAATGTTAGGGTCATATCACATAGGGATATCTGACCCTCTATGTAGAAGAAGATATGTAGATATTGGATGGGATGTCAATCTAGAGGTAGTGGTGTGGAAAATTAGATCTAAAGGGAGAAAAATATGGCAAAGTAGTTGTGAGATTTATAGGAGGTCATCGACATTTTTTATCTGATGCCACAAACACCATGTCTAGTTGGTTTATGCCAGGCTCAAGGAACTTGTGGCCAAGTACATGATCAATTAAAAGTAGTGGATTATTATGGCCCAAAGGCTTGTAACTGATCTTAGGTATGAAATTTTTCATCTCTAACTTAGAATATGTTTTGAAAGACATGGGTGTGATCCATTCCTTTTTGGACCTATCCCTTATTCAAGAACTATATATTTAATTAAATACTATAGGTAAACATTTATTTCTAGAGACTTATATTGGAAAGGATTATATGTTCACACTCTTTTTTTGGTAGTGTTACTTGGATCTTGGAGGAGATAATTTCTCATGGAACCTTTTTATAGCTACGTTGAGACCGTATGTTTTCATTCTTGGTATAGGATAGCTATATATTGTCCATGCCTGGAATGATTGTCTTTAACGAAGGATACGGTGGACCCAGGATGATAGTTCATGATATTCATTTTCTAGTGAGAATAAATTATAGTTAAAAAAGGTCGGGATCATGTGTAAGAGGTTGTAGATGATTTCCCATAATTTGGGTAACTTAACTCTTGGTGCAGAAAACTCAGTGGATGTTCAGTTCCCTACAGTAGAAGAGTAGTACCTGGATTTCTTCCCCAAGGATGTACCTGGTTTACCTCCCCATAAGGAGGTTGATTTATCTATTGAATAACATCTTGGATAACTCTAATATAATTAGTATCATATCAGATAGATCCCACTAATATTTGAGATATGAGGGTTCAGTTGCAGGACCTTCAGAAGAAAGGATTCATTAGACCTGATGTGTCCCCCTGGGAAAACTTGGTATTATTATCTAAGAAGGATAATGGGAGCCTGAGGTTGTGTAGGATTCTCATTACCTGAACTAGGTGACCATCAAGAATAAGTATCCACTGCTGAGGATATATGACCTCTTCAATCAGCTAAAATGGGTAAAGTAGTTCTTGAAAATTGATCTTCGTTCAACTATGGAAATGTGAGGGGGATATACCAAAGATAGAATTATGATGTCTCTATGGTCAAAATGAGTACTTAGTGATTCCCTTAAACATTAAAAATTCCCCAGAATTGTTCTTGGGGATTATGAACTAGATATTCCTTACTTTCATAGACCCACTTTTAGTGGTCTTTATTGATGAAATTTTCATTTACTTGATGTTAGAGACTAAGCATACAGTGAATTTGTGGATGGTCTTGTACATACTTTGTGATAATTATTTTTTTGGGAAACTTATAAAGTGATAGATTAAGATTAGAGTGGTCTACTTCCCAATACATGTCATCTTAGAGGAGGGAGTTTTTATGTACTCAAAAAAGATTGTCTTGGACCATGACACTTTCTTTATGTATCAATTGTGGAGAGGTTTTCATGAGGCCTTTAGGACCTAGTTATGGATGACCATAACATTCCTCCTCTAGATATATGGTCATCTCAAGATGATTATTCAGGTTATGTAGGAAATGTTTTAGTCTTTCATGTTATAATTTAGACAGAACTAAGAGGATCACCTACCCCATAGTATAGTTTGTATAAAACAACATCTATCACTCTATTATTGGTATAGCATCATTTGAGGCCCTTTACAGGAGACCTTGAAAGTCAACATTGTACTGCTCAAAATTGGGAGAATCAGCACTTAGGGGATTAGAGTTGGTGTGGAAAATGACAAAGAAAGTTCATATCATCTAGGAGTATATGATGACATACTAAAATAATCAAAAATCTTAAGTGGGCTGATAATGAATGCCTTTGGAGTTCATCAAGGGATACTATGTGTTCTTGAAGGTCTCGCCTTGGCATAGTTTATGAAGATTTGGTCAGGGTGGTAAGGTATCTTTATGGTTCATTGGTCTATTTTAGATTTTGCATGGGATTGATGAGGGTGAGTGCCACTTATATTTACCTCTTCAATTAGATTGAGTCCTTAATTTCTTTCATGTGTCTCATTTGAGGAGATATGTGCATGATACATCACACATCATTGACTGGAGAAAGATGGACATTGAAAATTAAGCCACCTTTTTAGAGTACCGAGTGGCGATCGAAGATCGGTGGGAGAAGAATCTTCATGGGTGGATGATCCCCTTTGTGTTTATTATATGTAAGTATGAGAATCTTCAATAGAGATTATGAGAATTAGAGAACTAGATTCAATCACATCACCCTAAACTATTTGAGTATTTCTTGCTTTTCTAGATGAAAATAATTAAAGGTTGGGAGAGTTTAACGAATTCAGTTTTTTCAACTGGACCTTATGAATATATAAATTAAT
Source organism: Viscum album (assembly GCA_963277665.1). Classification (NCBI taxonomy): domain Eukaryota; kingdom Viridiplantae; phylum Streptophyta; class Magnoliopsida; order Santalales; family Viscaceae; genus Viscum; species Viscum album. The sequence goes on along the minus strand of OY728152.1, from coordinate 1,663,847,722 downwards.
AGTTTTAGAGATAATTATGGAGTTGGCATGAAATTTTAGGCATCATTTATCCCCAATGTTGATATTTTAAGTTATTAAATATATTAACTCACATGTACACTTAATGTAAAAAATATTGTACTTCCCATTGAATAATGTATCATATAGGAAAATTGAGATATTCATTAAATCTATAATGTGATTTTTACCCTAGATGAAATATAATGTTTGTTTGCATTGGACTTTTATACAATTCGCAGTTGCAGGTAGATAATAGTGGAATTGGATAAATTAAATTAAAATTTTAAATCCTAGTGATGCTCCATATAATCCTTTTTATTTCAAATATATAGTATTAGCTGCATAACCATGACATTTGAGAGTGAGGTAGAGCACATCACCATGGTTAGAATCATCACATAATGAATTATTAAGGTTTTTGAATCAGTGATTGAAACCAATAGGACTCATCATCGACATCAATAAAAATTCATTCTTTATCACCAATCAATATAATGTTGAGGTAAGGTTTTTGTTTTTTAGATTTATCCCTTCATTTTATATCATTATGATTATGTATTAGTTCAAAATAATATAATCTAAAATCTACCATTATCAAGACTAGTTAATTTATGATTTTTTTGGAATTATTGAATTGATAATTATAGTTCTTGGAACAATTATCTATCTTGTTTCTCCTTTGATTTATATCCCCCGATCGATGGGTAATACACATATGCCCATCGTGGATTATTTACTTTGGTATTTTTGGTTTATCTATATGTTATCCATTTTCATCATTAGACTTTTATTGGTCTTCGATCTAACCATGAATCCATTTATAATTTTAATTGAACTTTGTATTCATGTTGTTGGGTTCACCATTGGTGACGATTATGATTGTGAAAGTTGTGATGATCAATGATGATTCAAGGAGGGAAGATGAGGTCAGAAATGATTTTATTTTTAGATGGGATGTGTGGAAGGCATAGGAGATGATGAAAATACAATATTTTAATAAATTATGTCTTGAATATAATCTCTAATAATTAATTGATCATCAATCAATGTGGTTAAAGGATTTCTGGTGGATATCACAGTAAGAGCAGAGGAAACAGTTAATATATGGGTGGAAACTGGGTTTCTATAAAATTTATGACTACACAGTATGTAGTTTGAAAGATCGTGAAATGTGTGTCCCTTTGAGTAGTTCTAAGGTTTTATTCTTAGAAAAATATCACATTTTTGTGTGGTCTATCCCACACATAATGTAACCCTAGATGGTTTGCTCAGCGTGTATAGGGTGTACACACCCAGATAAGCCTAAATGGCCTACATGGACCTTTATGTCGAGGATACACCCTATGTACCACCAAGTAGAACATAACTTTATTAGGGTTCCACACACTAAGTATCGACCCAGACCCACATGTTTTGTATCTAGTACTACACACTATGTAGTTAGTTTTTCAAATTCCATGTTTATTGTTAGTGCATGACCAAGTAGTAAACTTAGAGTAACACCCTATGTACCCCTTGGAAACATCATATATTTACCCCTTGATTAGATTAGGATGCATGAGAGGACCCTTACAAGTAGAGTGGAGGTAATGATGGGAATCAAGTTGAAGTGAGCATGATCATCTCCATCAACATCTCAAAGATTAGGCACAACTTTCAGACACTCTTAGTGATTGGAAACCCACCCTAGTTGGAGAGTTAGGGAATATTATCCTCTTACCATCCCTATGTAGGGTCAGAAATTCCTCCCATGGGGTTTAGGTGCATGATCCTCTATCTATAGATCAGATAGGGTCAGTATCCCTCTACTTCGTTAGGGAAATAGATTCTCTATCTATGAGGTTAGTATCCATCCTATCAAATGAGATCATACAGTGCATGGGATCCTCTACTGGGGTTAGTATCCCCCTTACACTATTGTGGTCATAGGATCTTTCATCACAAGTACAGAGAGGTTATGTGGTTTGAATAATTAGATGATACAGTAATCTTGGGAGACATTCATAATCCTTAGGTTGGATATAAATACTGAAACCATACTCTATTTTTGAGATCCTCCTATGATATTATATGTATTATCCTTTCGTTTCCCTCTTGGTTATTATTTCAATCTCACTTTTCTCTCATTTCTTTACTTCTTGGTGTTTTTAGAATGTCCTACTATGTTTGTATATATTCACCCCAATACATGATATTCATTCACATTTCATGTCTTATGCATATGATAGGTTATTAGATAGATACCTAGGTGGACCTAGAGTGGGTGGAGTGATGTGACTAAAGGATGATGTAAAATCCTCCTATATAATCAAATTAAAATTTTATATTGTTCCTGAACCCCAATAATTACAAAGGCATAACATAGTGGTAGTATAAGGTAGATCCCATGAAGAGCGGGGAACACATCGATAGCTCTCGACCAAATGTTTGGTTTCACCATTTTTAATTAATTAATTTTAATATTTACAGACTTGAAATTAAATAACTATGATGAAAATAGAAATATAGGAATGGTAGAATAGAGAAGGAAGCAATTTCCAGTGGCAGTTTTACTAAATAAATTAATTCAACTTCACTTGCAAAAAAATCAGATTAAATAGTTGCATAATCATTCAATTTTATAGATATGAGAAAAGGTCAATCCTTATCAATATACCCTATTATATCAATTCATCATGGTATGTAAAATTAAAATAACTAAATCATATTACAATCAGATTGAAAAAAATAAAAATAATAATCAATTTCAATTTTCACTGATTAGTTATCTCAATCATATTGTTGTTCATTCACAATTGAATGCATTCATTAAATGAATAAATTTTGAATAAAATAAAAATTTAGACACAACACAATACTATTGAATAAAATCGTCATATGAACAAATTAAAATCCAGTTTTTTTGGTACACAACCCCTTTTACTGAATCTTCTCTCCCCTATGGGGTTCATCCAATCATTTTTGGGTGATCACTAGTGATGAAATAACCAAAAACCATAAAAGAGAGATTAGATATAAAATAATGAGAAATATAATGAATAATAAATATTTTAATTAAAATAAATATCATTCAATGTTATAATGAACTGCATAAAATAAAAAAGTAAAACAAAAAAACAATCTATGATGAATGATCTTTGGGTCGGAAGCCTCTCAATGGTCAAATCCTTACACCTATAATTCAAGACCTCATTTATCTATAATCCCACATTTATAATCCTTCTAAACATGTGTAGGGTTAGTGGGTCAAAACCATATTAAACCCCTCATAAAATAGTCAAAATGGAATCTATTGTAAGTTCCAACGCACTAAATTCATGGGGTGAATTGATAATTCATGTGGTGAATTATCTGAAGTTTGAAAATAAATTTTTTTCATATGAAATGATCTTTCATGAAGTGAATGTATTCTTTATTTGATGAATTCATACTGCTCTAGTATCTACAAATCTTCTCCACTCCGGCCTTCTACACAAGCCATTAAAAACTTTTACAATGTGAATCAAATCATCATGACTAGTTTCCACTTTCATGAAATGAATTATGATAGTCTTAGCTACTTTTTATTAGCTTCATCATCATTTATCTAATTTCACACCATGTCCTTTTTTCCTTTAGAAAATGATCAACATATTAACACAAAGGATCCATACATTTAACAAGATAATTTTAAAATTATGATGCTCATAAAAACAATTTATAATATAAGATTCTAAAATCATGAATCTTAAAAACTAAATAATTTATAAATCATGATTCATTTATAATTTTTAATTCAGTACATTTATCCTTTTCAATTACAGATTTCAACCTCTTATCAACATCCATCCCACTTATGATTTACCTTACCATAAATGTTTTTCCACTCATCACTCAAGGTAAAAATTTTAATAGAGTTATTCTCATATCTAAAGTACATGATCCTAACCATAGGTTTTCATTGAATCTAATATCTTCAACCCATAAATAAAAACATCACAATTAATCACAAGGGCTTTGAAAATATGATCAAATGACTTTACGACTGAAGGTAGGTAGGAATTGGTGTTTGAAAATGAGCAAGGATCAAATAGGAGGACAAAATATATAGTATAATACATTATATTCAAAAGATAATCATAATGAAATTTTCCTAACCAAAATATAATGCCATCTCGCACACCCCACCAAAGAAAAAAGTAAAGGATCGTGAACTATGTAATAAAAATGAATGAATTTTCTCTCTTTTTGTGTGTTGTTTTTTTATTCCCCCACTCACTTCCCATTTTTATTTTCTTGAAATCTATACTCAAGAGAATTATCACATCCACAACCTAACCTTATATGATTTTGATATCATCAGTTTGTTAATGATGATTTTTGACCTACCTAAAGAAAAACCCATATTCAATTTTCTTTGTTTTTCTTTTCTTATTATTTTTTTTATTTTTTAACTATAAGACTAATAAATAATGAAAACATAAACCTTCCCCAATACACATAGAAACACCCTGTATTATCCTCTCAAGATACAACATCCATTCACCTCCATGAATAACACCACTCCCATGATCATTCAATTGAATATCATGGAAAATACAAAGAGTAGGGTTGAAAAGGAAAATATAGGCTTATAACATGGATATTCCCTAATAAGTTCATCCATGGATTCTAAGGGCTAAGAATGATCAATATATAGGTGGGTCTCAATGATAAATGTCTCATTGATAAAATGCCTCAATCATTTCAAAAGTGAATTTTTTTAGTCATAGCTTTAACAAGATATCAATGAAAAATATAGTAGGTTTATATTCACTAAATTTCACTCAATAAATATTCTCAGAAAATAATATTAAATATTTGGTTAAGGATCATCTTAGGAATGGGAACATATAAAAAGTCAATCGGGGCATGGAATAAACATTAATAACTAGTTTACTCAATAAAAGCTTCTAGGAATCTACATCAAGAAAACAAATCATATTAGCAATCATTTTCAATAAATTCCAAATTGATGTAATAAAGTGATCTTCAAAATTTAGACCTATATATTTAACATTTATGGGAATGATAATTCAAATTCTAAAAAATTTCAACTTACTTATCCAAAGTGATGATGTGTCATATATTTTTAAGTAAAAGACAAATATTTTTGGAATTTATGGGAGAATATAATTCATTAAGTTCATGAAACAATTCAATTCATTTTTTTAAAATCATGTGTGGAAAGAAATCGGGATGTTAAAGTTAAAAAATTTACTCCCCTTCCAGGAATTTTTTTTGTTGTTCTTTCTTCTTATTCTTCTTTCAATTTTATCTTCATTCATTAATCCTGAAAAATCGGCAAGAAAACACATGAAATTACGGGATCCATAATCATGTATGCTCAAAAAGATAAAGGAATCGAACATGGGTAGAGTTATTAAACTAATAAAATAAAATAAATCTAAGTCCTAGAAATAAATTTTAAAATTAGGGTTACCTCTTGGTAGCGCTACTATAAGGTTTATAGCTAGACCTTTCCTATGCATCATGTAATAGGATTATGGTACAAAGATACCTGGTCTGTTTGTAAAACTAATGTTAAATTAATTTCATTTAGTGTAAATTTACTCTTCCCCTTCCATTATTTCTTCTTGAATTGGAGATGTATTTTTCTCTTCTTCTTCTTGAAAGTGTATGAGGTACTCCTATTATTCTTTGGTATCTTGAATTCTAGTGAGGTAAATTCATGTATTCTAATTATCCTCTTCCTTCACTTTTTATTCTTCCTTTGATTTTACTACTTGTATCTCTTCAACCTTCAGACCCTATTTCTCTATGACCATCTAATCAATAATTTCCATCATGTTATTTTTTTCATCTTATTTCACTCATAAAAGTTATTCTCGTTGTTCTTCTTTTTCTACTTGCAAGCATAGAATAGATGCCTGAGGTTCTACTTCTTCTTCTTCATAAGTCATAGATTCATCACTTTGAGAAATTTATAATGCTCCAGACACTCTTCTTTGATAGCCTTATCCTTATTTTCTTCATTTTTTTCAACATATTTAACTTACTCAACTAGATCTTCTTCATCTTCTTCTTCAAATCATCTTATCCCTGCATTGCAATTTAAAGGTAAATTACATTTAATTGAATTTAAATTTTAAATAATTTGAGAAAGGTGATTGTTCATTTCTCCCTTTTCTCTATTCTATTCTTAATCATCATTCATCCTCTTATTCAGTACTTAAATATACTTTGTGAGAAATGTGGTTAGTCTATCTTCTGAATGTTGTTCTTGAGGTTTCTGGAAGTAAGGGTCTTCATGATCATACTGTATATCTCGATAATATCCTTGGTAGCCTTGATATTTGAGAGATCCTCTGTAATGCTGATAGCGGGTTTCATTTCACTGTGGGGGATCGAATTCATCATATTCATAAGAATAACAATCATTTCATCCATCTACTTGTTGTGACCACCCATCGTAATTCGGTGTTTCTCATGTCATAGAATCCCTTAGATATTCGATGTACTCTAATAGTGGTGCATCATAATACTGATATGACATGTATTCCATCATACACAACACCAAAAAACTTCCATACATGTGAAATTTAAAAATAAAAATTAAATCAAAATTGAAAATTAAAATTAATAAATAGAAGTGGGAAAAGAAAAGTCATTGACCTAAGTAATCAGTCTTGAGTTATTTTCTACACTCTGTTCCTCCTTGAAAATGGAACCAAAATTTTATATTATTGAAGTAAATTATTAAAACCTCTAGTAGAATCAAATTAGAAATTTATATTTTTATCGAACCACACTAACTATAAAGGTGTATCATATAGGTAGTATGAGGTTGATCCCATGAAGAGTAGGGAACGTATTGACAGCTCTCGACCAAATATTGGTTTGCCCCAATTTAAATTAATTAATTTTAATATTTAAATACTCAAAATTAAATACCTAATATACAGACAGAAATATAGGAAATTCATAAGAGAGAATTAATCAGTTTCTAGGGGAATTTTTACTAAATAGATTAATTCAACTTCACTTACAAAAAAATGAGATTAAATAGTTATGGATTCATTTAATTTTAGAGATATGAGAAATGTTCAATCCCAAAAAATCTACTCTACCATCTCAATTCATCGTGGTCTTGTGAATTAAAATAATTAAAGTGCATTAAGATCATATTTCCAAAAGCATAAGAATAAATCAATTCAATTGTCATGAATTAAATATCTCAATCACATTGGTGTTCATTCAAAATTTAAAGTATTCATTCAATGAATCAATTATAAATAAAATAAAAATGTATACATAACATGATTCTACTAAATAAAATCATTGTACAATAAATGTAAAATTGGGATTTATTAGTACACACCCCCTTTTACTGATTCCACTCTTCTCTATCATCGTTGGGTGATCACCGATGATGAAATAACCAAAACCCATATAAAATATATTATATAAGAAATAATGATAAAGATAATTAAGAAGAAATATTGGAATTAAAATAAAGATCATTCAATTTTACAATAAATTGTATAAAAATAGGAAAGAGAAATAGAAAAACTTATCTATGATGAATGATCTTTAAGTCAAAACCCTAGAAGTAGACTCCTAGTGGTCAAATCTCCACATTTTGAATTTTTTCTCTCTTTTTACTAAAACACCCCATTTATAATACTCTCATTCATGTGTAGGATTAGTGGGTCAAAACCATATTTAAACCCTTATAAACTTTCCAAAATAGTGTCTCTCATAAGTTTCGGCACACTGAATTCACATGGTGAATTGTATGAAGGAAAAAAATCTATTTTTTAGATGAAATGAACTTTCACGACATGAATGTATTCATTGCATCATGAACCCATACTTCTCTTGTTTCTTCAAATCTTATCTGCTTCATCCTCTTGCACAATTCATGAAAACATTTTACAATGTGAAACTCATATTCATGAAATTATTTCCACTTTCATGATGTGAATTATGATGGCCTCAACTTATTTCGATCAAATTTATCCTAATTTCTATAGTGTCGAATAATATCACTTCGTGTTGCACTGCAAAGTGTCTGCATCCTCCTATAATGCCACATTTTCCTCTAAATAATTCTTGATTTCATCGTAATTTAGATCCTTCCATAAAAATATATAAACTATAAAATAAGCATGAATCTCATATTAAATTAATAAATATTTAGTAAAAAACATATTAAAACTATAAAAATATGTATACAATTTAGAGATACCATATTGCATTGTGGTTTTTGGCAGAAATGGTAACAGGATCATTATTGGAGGCTGGAGTATGCTTATTGGGATAGTATTCTCTTTTATTTTCAGGTTGGATTTACTTTCTAGTTATTATCCCTATATTTTTTTTCCTTTTACTTTTACTATGATGGTTTACTCTATTGGGGTATGTTATAGGTTTTTTCATAAATTTATTATTTCATGTTGTTTATCTTTCTATATTACTCTAGTGTGTATGGGGACTCATGTGTGTGTGTGTGTGGATATTTTAGGATAAGGCCTCTTATATGTGTGATATTCCTACTCAGTGGTAGTCATAAACCTCTATCTTATTTGAGGAAAACTTCAGGTGGAACATTCGGCTTACCACTAGACAAGCAGACCCCAGTGGGTTAGGTCATGTCAGAGTGAGTTGATATAGAATCTCAAACTCCCTTAGATTGTTAATGAACTCCTAGTTAAGATATTCTCAGCCTCAATATGATTAAAAAAAATTCTTCTTACCAATTTTAATCTCTAATTCATTCTTGAACTTGTAAACTTTTTCATATGATTCAGGATTATATCGCTTTAATTAGACATATCCATATCTACTGAATTCATCAGTAAATGTATTGAAGTTTGATTATCCATCTCTAGCATCAAATGGAAAAGGTTCACACACATCAATATAGACCAATTAAATAATATCCATGGCCCTTTCACCCTTTTCATCAATTGGAGATTTGGTCATATTTCCTTGTAAACAAGTGTGACATCTATTACGTGGTTTTAGTTCATAAGAATTCAAATGCCTCTCTTGAAAGAGATTTATCAAATGATTATCATTTATATAATAAAGATAGTGGTGCCACAATTGGGTGTGATATGTGTAACGCCCCGACCCCATTTACCCAGAGTCGGTGCATTATTTTAATACATTGGCATGATTACAAGGAATCAAGTCTCGAAGGACCGATCAATTTAGAAGTCTTGGAAAATAGACTACATTCATAAATGTTATGTTACACTTCATAACATAAAAAACAACATAAATAATCCTTCACAAACACCATTATTCCCTTGTCTTAACCCTACATATCAATCACAATACACTTCTTTGAATCCTGGGGAAAATAAAACATAGAAAGGGGTGAGCTCAGATGCTCAGTAAGGATAACAATACAGCGGAAACTTTCATAAATAAGCATAAACATTTAAGGCAATGTATAACTAAAACAAAATCCTTTTAAACTTGAACTTCAGCATAATATGGAAAAAATAAAATGAATTAATTCCATTTACTTATTCACATGGATATTCTACTAGTCGAATAATCACATGCAATATCAATAACCACTTTCATAATGATGGAATGCATAATGTCAAACTATCATAACCACGTAGCCAAGGCCTCGTGCTAAGACTACAAATAATATTTTATTAAGGACTCATTCCAAGACACTAGTTTTTCTCATGAGACCTACCGATGCAATTTTTTTTAAGAGACTTATGTTTAAAATTTCTCAAATATACTCCAGTGTTTTTCTGAAAACATTATGCAAGCTTCTGAAAACAAAATAACTAATTCTGAGACTGCTCGACTAATTACAGGCCATGATGGGTCCACGCCCAATCCCTTCCTGTCTTCCACACTCGATATTCGGGTATATGAAAACGTTTTTAAGCTTTTATTAAATACGTATACATTTGCACTGGATTTTCATATATTTGAGAGAAATATCTCTCTTTTTTTTAAATCATTTAAAAATCAAATAATTATAAAAGAAAACCTTTATTTTGAAAATATACTTATAAGCATGTAAGGGAAGCTTCAAAGGTGTAATAACTGTGGAGAATAACCACACCTGCCGTATAAGTTAAAAAAACACTCTTACCTTAGTTTTGTCAAAAAGGTCAAAAAGTAACTTGTTTGGAAAACGACGGAAAGATTGCTTTCAAAAATGTATAAGGTCAAATAAGGATATAAATGACTATAACCCATTGTCTATTAAATAGTAAAAAATGTTTTGGAAGACATTTTTAAGAAACATGGATGTGGATGATAAAGATGTCCCAGTAGATAATTGCGAATAAACAACCTCAGATAATAAAGAGATTGTGAAATTAACCCTTACCAATTTGGTAACTTACGAAACATACACCCCATGAAAGAGGTATCATACAATGAATATGTAAATAAAGATAAATTAAAGTGTATTACACAAAGAATACAATTATGGGAAGTACATACACCACACAAAAGGTAATAGTGGCAATATGGCATGAATCTCACAGAAATAAGAAGTGAGATGAAAACCCCTTACCTTGCACTTTCCTTTAGTTGAGGGTACGTTTAACCTCCTGTAAGAAGATAGTAGTATGTTATTAAATTATACCAGAACTATATTAATATTTATGATATCATACATGATTCATTTATGACTTTATACTACCCATTTAATAATAATTTCCATGTTAAATTAACATTTCGGGTAATAATCATTTTCTTTATTGTACGTGTTTTAACTTGTTACTCTTGATTGTATCACTTAGATCATGATTTAAATAATTCTAGAATATAAAACATGATAAATATATCATATATATTTAGAATATAAATATGTATAATAGACATATATATGAAATGGAAAACACTGTTTATGGAGACGGTAGTTCGTACATACGCATAAACGTTGTTTCTGTTTTCATATAGTATTGAACGGTAGTAAGTGAATAAGATATATGTAAGTAAATAAATACTTATATATATAAATATATATATATCTCCAGTAGAATTATTATTTCATATATTACATACTTATTATTAATATATATTTTTATAATCATCGATGAATGGTGAACTTGGAAATGAATCTCATCGCGTCGTGGAGACGGTAATCTGTACGTACGCACGAGCGAAAATATCATTCTTTTGATAATATATAATTGGATGGTATATCATATATACAGAATCATTATCATGTTATATTTATTATTTACTTCCATTACACATCATTATCATACACATCCAAATAATAATGTTTTGAATGACAATTACACCACGACGTGGAGACGGTAAGCCGTACGTACGCACGTATGGTGACATGTCATTAAAAGGATGGATAGAATACTGAATATGGTAGTACCATATTTATAATAAAATCACAGTATATAGAAGATACTGGAGTTATCATTTTATAATGGAAATAACAAAGAAAGATGATTTTGAAGAAGAAAGGAACTTGAAAAAGGGTGGTGAAAACATTACCTCTTCTTTGGGTTCTTCCTTTTGATTTGATCAAAAGGGATCCTTAGGATGGATTTATGATCAAAATAAGGCCTCTAGGTTAAAGTGAGGGAAGTTTAGAGAGTATTTGGGAAGGGTTTGGCCGAACCAAAAGGCTTTGAATGTGTGAATTAGTGATAAGGGGGAGTGCCCTTTTATAAGAGGGGTGAGGGGAACCTTTGGAAAAGCTAGAAATATTATTTTATAATAAATTCATATTCGGTTTCTAATGGATCCAAAGTGGATTATTTAAATTTTAAGGTGGGGATAGGTCGAAAAACACTCAACCAATAGATTTTAGACAGGTTTTGGTCATTATATTAACCTTATCTTTTAGTTTAAACTCTTAGTTAATTAGATTGACATTTACCATGTCACTTTGTATTTTTATATTATATAGTTAATAAACTTATCATATACATCCAAGAGACCCCCAAGTGGTCCATTAATGATACACCTATCATGATATAAGTCTCTTTGCCTAACCTTATATTTTTAGGAACTTAATATCAATTAATAATATAATATTTGTTTTAAAAACTATTTTATGTCAATTTTGACACTATTCAATAATTGATTTTTTTTTAAAGTCTTAACAACTTTATTAATTTGAAAAAAATTAATTTAAGAAATCCTAACATGTCATATTAACCAATAAAATTAGTGTATGTCATCAAAACTTTCAAATTATATTTATTTTAACATTTATAATACCAATTATTTGATTCTTTCATTAATAAGGAAAATACTACATCATTATTGTGTCATAAATAAATTTAATTATTAAATGTCTAAAAATTATAAATAAAATACCATTATGTAGGAAATATTTTTAGATTTCTAATGAATATTTATAGTCGAAAATCCAACATATATCACCCTGTGTAAAATTTGTTTTACTAAAAGATATATGCTTATGTCATTTTTGTATTTACTTTAACTTAATTAATATAAAGTATCTCTATCACCTACAAGTGGCTCCATGGGGTCCCAAAATTGACCCAAAGATGCCCATGGTCGGACATGTATCAACCAATAAGGTTAGGACACGTTTTAGGGTAATTTATTATTATTATAATATTATTTGTTTACCCTTATTTACCGGATTTACCCTTTAACCATGGTAAATAAAATATTTATCGAATTATTGAAAATGTCTAAAAATAAAAGTTACCTATTTACACAATTTGGACATCCTGATTACAAATATGGAATCCATTTTTCCAAATTCAAAACACAGAAGTGGCAGAAATTAATTTAAAATTAATTCTCATCGTTAAAACAAAAATCGTGTTTTTAAGAGGTAATAACTATCAAAAGATTGACACTTGTTTATGTCCGGTTTAATTTTGAAATTATGTCCAATGACCAACATCGTATTAAATGGTAAAAATATATTCTAAATATACTTTAAAACCACTCGAATTCATAATTTATCACTATTAATTATTTTTATTAAAAAAGTTGTTTTTAATTAAAATTTAGTAATTTTCACTATTCATCAAAATATAAAAGTTATCCGAAAAGTACCAAAATTTCACCCTAGACTAAATTCGATATTCTAAATCCAAAAATGAAGTCCATTTTGAGAGATAAAATTTATAAAGTTTCAAAAATTAGGTATTACTATTCATAAGGGCTAGTTTGATTGGTTGTGGGGTGTGTTAGAACTCGAAGTTGTGTACAACACACGCTACTGTATTATTCAAAGAGAAGTGTACCGAGGAATCTTAGGGTGTTACATTGTAAATTTTTGATGTCCCCATTCTAAAGAATAAATTTATTTAGTCAAATTGAATATATAAAAGTTTTAAAATATTGGATTTAAAAAGGGTTCACCATTAAAAGTCGGTAAAAGTGCATTTTTAAAAAATACTTCTTTTATCTGAAAAAAAAATTAATTTGTTCTTACATTATGTCTAAGAAACTCATAATATGGATTCTAAAATTATAAGGATTATATAAAGTTCAAAATTCAGTTAATACTATTCATAACCTCTTTTGAACGGCTAGTTTGGTAAGTCATGGTGTGCTTGAACTCGGTGTTGCGAGTAGTGCAAGTTATTGAATTATTTTGAAGAAATAACGCACTATGAAATCTTGGGGTGTTACAATATGAGTCATATGAACTGGATTTTTTATCAAATTCTAACACTTGGCTTTTATATTCTAGTATATAAAAAAATTATGATGTAACATGCCACAAAAAATGATATCTATATAAAAGTAATAGCTTTTATTCCTAAACATGAATATAAATCTATCCATGTCTAAACTGGACATGGATATAATGTTCTTGGTAATAATAGGAACATAATAACAATTTTTCAAGACTATAATCAATCCCAACAACAAATTAAGGTGGTAGTTATCTATAGCTAAGGTAGGTAGTCTTGCTCCATTGGAAGCTCAAAAATCCACCCCATATTTGGAAACCTTTCTGAATCTACTTGGAACCTGTATTTGGATACAAATGTGAGATCCACATGCTTTATATAATACCCAACTTATAGAAATAGAAAAGTTTCATTCTATAAAAAAATCACTTGAATCTTACTTGTGCTTCTTTACTAAGATGTATTTCTTCTTCTAGTAGCCATTCATGCCACATGAAAAAAATTATGCATCTTATTCCTTATCCTTCCTATGGATCCTCCTCTTTTTTTAGTAGCATATAAGATCCTTAGACTTGGAGTTAGTCTTGGGGCCCTTTTCCATGCCCTTTTTTTGTTCACCAAAGAGACTAATGGTTTTTCATGCCTCATGTCATTATCCACTTAGAAAATCATAGTAAGGAGTTTTGAGAGAGACTTATTTATGTTTTTAATATTAAAATTTGTAATAAAACTAGATAATCTCTAAGGGAGTCAAGAAAGTAAAATATAGATACATAATACATTGGGTAACTTGAACCATATAATATCAAGTCACTTAATATATCTAATCATCTTTACTACATGAGTTCCAACTGATGCGCCATCTCCAAGATTTCATGTAAATAGTGTCTTTGAGATCTCATATCTCTCCCATCTCTCTTTCTTATGATAAATTAATGGAGGTTGAAAAAAATCATGTTAGAATCCATGTTTTAATGTAGCTTATAAATCTCACTAAACATGGATGATAGCATTAAGCATTGGGCATCTAGTACATAATCCAAGTGTCTCAGGTATATAGAGATATCATCCTCAACCACCTCCTTATAAGGCTCATTGGGAATAGGAGACTCCAGCATATAAGACTTCTTCTCTTTGTGTAGTATGACGTGCAAGCATGTGTACCACTCCTGAAAGTTACTACTAGTTTGGATATTTTCTTTCCCCCATATATATCGCAGTGATAATATCGAGGTCATGTTAACATACATTATCTATAATAAAACAAAAGCATGGTTTAGTACTTTTCCTTGATTACCAAAATATGTGAGACATAATAATTTTATTATCTTACTAGTCTCCCACTATTTTATAAAGTCCCAATATCCCTCACCATTGGAATTGGAATATCATATCGTGTAGATATTCTAAAGGCAAGGATCCATATTTCCCTTCTCATGACCAAGACTTGGGCCTGACAATCTATTTGAAGGTATTTAGGTAGGTGAGTATTGACAACTATATTAATTGGTTTCCCCTTGATCTGTTGAGTAGAATCCTCAATCCTGGAATTGGATTTCTTCAACACTTTCACCCAAGTTGTACCTATTCCTACTTGGTCAGTCATCCCTTAATGCTAAATTGGTTAAGTTAACCCAAAAAAATTGTTAGAAATCCTCGAATAATTAGAATCACCCTGACTTACACCAAAAAAATACTTCAAACTATGGTTTCCTTTATAACTCAGGTAATGGAAGGCTATACTAACTTGATATTTTATTCAAGGGTTTTTTATATTATACATAATATTTCATATTTTATCTTTTTATATGATTTTTAATAATATGTATATTTTACATAATTGATTAATTGTGTCTCCATAAAATAATTTATGAGTAATCTATTTACTATATTACATCTTGCATGCTTGTTAATTGATTAATTTTATATGATTATGATAAAGCATCCAATAAACATAAAAAAATAAAGATGCAATAGATTTAAATAAAATAAATATATGTGGCATGATCATGATATTTCTAATGGTCAATTTATCAAGCGAGAGATAAACTAACACCTGACCCTAGGGGAATAGCTCTTAAAATGAAACATGGTTCAAGTTTCACCATTCCACACCTATTCATCTATGTATCTCCTTAGTTGATTTCACCTCAACTTGGATTCTATACTACCTCATATTCTTATATCTTCATCCTTTACATGTATTTGATCACATGAAAGTGAGGATAATTGGGGTATGTTGTTACATTAAATAATACATGGACACATGGATCCTATATAATAATGGAGGTAGGTATGAATTGAAATCCATGATATTTAATTTAATAAAAATTTTATCACATTCAACAAATACACATTTGATAAATTGGATAGCATTCATTTCTATTCATTATTTATTATGATAAATTGATCGAATTAATAAATTGATTGTCTTATTAATTCATTTTTCCATTTATCTTAATTTTACATCTCAAAAATCTTGGAGATTCCCATCCTCTATAATTTTAAATAAATTATTTTATTTTATTTTATTTAAAATAAATTAAGTACACGGTGTGTACCCCTTTAAACTATATAGCATCTTGTATGGACTTTTGTCATGTATCGCAAAGTTACAATATATGTAGAATACACAGCATGTCATGATATTACACGGAATATAGTTTTGTGAATCAAACCAAATAGTATGTGAAGCAATTATGACTACATGGCATGACTTTAATATACATAGAGCATACCAATAGCATTTCGCATGAAGAATACAGCATGTACGATGACCATATATGGTATGTAGTACCAAAATAACATGGAAATTAATGAAGCATTTATTACTCTGAAAAAACCCATCACACGGCATATACACTAGCTAAACGTCATTTAGATTGGTTTAATTCCACAATTATTTTTCATTATACATATTGAATTTACATGGTTACATATTGGATCGATGTGTATTTCGCATAAATGTGTATGAGTTATATGACCAATACACTAGCTACACATTGTGTATTCCTCGCTCTGGCCATCCGCACTACACACGTAGGGACTAGACATGTTTATATATAGATATTAATGTGTTACATGGAATGTACTCCAATTACACACCATGTAGTCAAAACTAACTAGTGTTTCATGGCTATCAATCAATATGTGGTGTGTAATTAATACATGTCATGTACTTTGACCACATGATTTCCGCAATTCCCATGATGAAAACCCGTGTGGGATTACGTGGAATGTATACCATTTACACATCATGTAACTCATTAAGTCACATGTCATATGGCATCATCAATATGCATTGTGTAATAATGTCGCATTTTGTTCTCCCACACGACATGCCGCAATATGCGCAACTCAACCTGATGTGTTGAACATGGGTACCTTGTGTGTACTTTTTGGTTACGCTCCATGTATCTATGTTATATGGCCAGAATCTTTAGCACCTCTCAATGGTATCTCTGGTTGTTCTCCACCTATTTTAAGCCTATTCTTGTTCATATGAAGTGAACAAACAAATTATATAGATTTTCAAATTCAAGAATGAATAAATCTGGAATTGAAATCTAGCACCTAGATGTGTTAACGGGGCGGGGCGGGTCAGCCCGCGGGGCGGATCATGCGGGCTGCGGATTTTATTGTGCGGTCCGGCCCGGTCCACAAATAATACGGGATTAAAAAATAAAAACCCGACCCTACCATGTGGGACCCGCGGACTAACGGGCCGGCCCACGGGCTTAAAAAAATTATATATAAAAATATTTTTTAGCTTCATGAACCATGATAAAGTGGAACGGAAAAATAGAAATGTTTGAGATTTAGTGAAAATATTTAGTTTTTAATTAACAATATCTCTGACAACAACAACAACTATTAAAAGATTATATCTTTGATGATTTATGGGATTAATATCATCTCAAGTGGGTCATTTAACTTGACCGTCCAAACCAGTTTTTGAACAACAATACGATTGCGTCTCTCGTTAACACTACAACTCATGTATATAATATTTACTACATATATATATATATAATAATAT
Organism: Viscum album; assembly: GCA_963277665.1. Lineage (NCBI taxonomy): Eukaryota > Viridiplantae > Streptophyta > Magnoliopsida > Santalales > Viscaceae > Viscum > Viscum album. Next base: position 1,663,830,064 of record OY728152.1, on the reverse strand, counting down.
TTATTGTTTATTATATAAACTTATTTAATACATATAATATATTTATTACATATACATGTAATATATATTATTTATTATATGTACATAGGAAAATTTCTATTGAATTTTTTTTGTGCAAATTTATATTGGAAATTTCATGTGTAAATTTCCACCGAAAATCTACACTTCAAATCTTTACTTAAAATTATAATGAAAATATATTAATACATAAATAAAAAATTTAAATTTTCACTATAAAATTTCACTGCAAATTTTTTACAAAAAATGTTTACTACAAACTTCCATTGAAAATTTAATTGGAATCTCCACTTAAATTTCTAGTGTTAAATTCAACTTATTTTTTATTATAATTATACTGAAAATTTGATTAACAAAATTCTAAGATAAATGCATGATTAAATTTTTAATTTAAATATTTTAACTCATAAATAGATAATTTAATTTCACACTAAAAATTTGAACCGCAAATTTTCTATGGAAATTTTCAATGCAAACTTCTATTGGAAATTTGTGACACGAATTTTCACTAGAAATTGGCATTTTAATTTTTCACATAAAATTACAATGTAGATGTATTAAAATATAAATAAAAATTTAATTTTTCAAAAAATTAAAACTAAAATAAAATTATATTAATATATACATTAAAAATGTAAATTTTAACTGAAAATTTTCATTGGAAATTTGCACGAAAAACTTTCAGTAAAGATTTTCAATAGAAAAGTTTTGTTCAAATTTCCACTTAAATTTCTGATACAAATTTCTATTTGACTTTTGTTATAATTATACTGAAAATTTGATTAACAAAGTTCTAAAATAAATGCATGCTCAAATTTTATTATTGAATTTTCCAGTGCAAACTGCCACTGAAAATTCTTAGTGCAAATTTTCACAGGTTTTCTGCAGTTCGATTTTTCCATTAAAATTACAATGTAGACACATTAAAACATAAATAAAAAATGTAAATTTTCATTGGAAAATTACATTTAAAATTTTCATTAGAAACTTTTACAGTAAACTTCCACTAAAAACGTCCACTTAAAACTACAATAAAAATATAATGATACATAAATAAAAACTATAAAATTTCATCATAAATTTACATTGAAAATTTACATCGGAAACTATGAATGGAAATTTTCATTAGAAAATTATAGTTAAAATTTCCATTTAAATGCCTAATTTAAATCATCAAATTATATTTTCTATGCATTGAAATTTTACTCTTATGAGTTCAAATCAGTACTCAAAATTTGCACTGAAATTTTACACTGAAAATTTGTATTGGAGACTTGATTATCAAAATTTTAAAATAAATACATGTTTGGATTTGCAATTCAAATATATCAATACATAATACTATTATACATTTATTATTATTGTTTCTTATTTATTAATTTTTTATAAGTTACTTTTAAAAACTCATAGTAATATAAATATATATATATATATAATTATAATAATAAAATTAAAATACATAAATCAAAATATTAGTAGAGCGTTGTATTATAAACAAAATGGTAGTCTTGTATATCCGTTTTCATAATTATTGTATCAATTTTTAATACATTAATTCTATTATGTTACAAATAACCACATTAGTGTCATCTATCCCACGACCAACCTTACCGTCAGGTTTAAAATCTAAATGAGTCAATTTTTTTCATGATTTATGTATGGTTTTATAAAACTTGAACTATTTTTTTCACTCATGTTAATTTATTATATTATATTATTTTGTTTTATTTTTCAAGAATAATTTTTTGTAATACTTATAATTGCGGGTCAAACGGGACCCGCGGACACCCGGCGGGCTAGTCTGCGCGGGCTACGGGTTTTGCGAGTTGGATCAAATGTGGTCCGAATGTTTGCGGGCCTAAATTTTGAAGGCCCTAACCCACATAAATCCACGGGCTAACGGATCGGCCCGCGGATTTGCGGATTTTTTGACAGCTCTACTAACACCATATGTATAAATCATTCAACAATTGATAAATAATTATAAATTAATATGTGACTGCTCTGATACCACTTGAAGGTTTTGAGGTATAGAAGAAGTGGGTTGGACACATGCCTAATAAAGGGTTTTCATCAGCTTCCTTGGATTTCTCCTCAGAACTGGATGAATAGAAACCCCATAATCCTCAAGACATGATCTTTCACATATAATTTATAATTAATTTATTAATAATAATTACCTTTTGTCTTTGAATTTTTCCTTCATTTTCAAATCAATTGATCACTTCTTATTGCATTGTCATTATATCAATTGATTAAAGTGTAGAATTCATTTAGCGGTATCCACACTTGTTCCACAAACCTTGGATTAGCATGGATAGATCTTTGCATGCTAACATCAAAGAATGATCACCTTGTGTTGTTCTCATTGGTCATAACTAGAATTCCTTCTAGACTGGATGGAATCTATCTAGTTATCTTGAGGACTTGAGAGGGAGGAGGAGGGTTGATGCTCTCCATTCTAGAGAGTGTTCTAGAGGAATTCTTCTCTAGGTTTGAGAGAATTCTCTAGGAAGAGTTGTTGTGCACAACAAAAATACTTAACCTAAAAAATGATATAAGTGGGTTTATATAGCTGGGTTATAGAATTGGTTATTGCGTATAGCCCCTTAGGAAATCTCTTAATCCTTAGAAAACCCTATGTCAATTATTATTATTATTATTATTATTATTATTATTATTATTATTATTATTTATTTAACATGTGTAAAATTCACGGATAATTTTAATGTCATTTCTTAAATAAATAAATTAATATTTATTTAATTGATAGTAAATATATCATTCCCACGAGACCCTTAACTTGATATGTCAATCCTCCTCAACATTTATCAAACCTTGAATAATGGTTATTCATTTAAATAAATAAATATCATTACATTATTCATTCAATAAATAAATAAATATTATATTCACTAAATCAGTGAATAAATATTTATTAAACATTGAACTCGCATATATATTCTCTTGAATAACTAGTGATTAAATATATGTTATCAACATTACCTGAATAAATATTATTCCTCAAAACGGGATAATAGCATTTATTCTAGTATTAAATTCAAATAGAATTTAACAGATGTTATGGATACACTTAGTGTGTGAACCACTTGACCTCTTTCTCAGTGGCATTAAGCTAATTGGCCTAAACTCCAAGATCATTATCTAAAACATATCAAGGAACCTATAGAGAAATATGTTAATGTCACAACAACAACAGCCTCTGAGGAACACTCATAGTGTAATATAATCCATTTTTCTCGATATCTCATTCAATAGGTTGCATCATATGTGTCATCAACCCATATGTTTGATATATCTTTCATTGAATTTCTTGAAATGAACTCATCGATAAATATTTCATCGTTATGAGCTTAATCAGATAGTCTAATTCCAGTCGAAGGGCCTAAAATAACTACTTACATTGCACTAACTCATAAAGGACAAATCCTTTATTGAATTATTCATTGATGTCATATCACTTCCGATGCACCGAACATATATTACCTCACATTGAGCATATATCAGAACAGTCTTCATCAATACATCTTAGTATGTGACTCGTGATATGCATTAATAATAATCTCAAGTCTAAGGACTAATACACATGATTGTGGGTAGGATTATCAAATAACACATATAACATGTGAAATTACTATGAGTGGGTTTATTCTCATAACATCCTCTCTTATAGATTACCAAGGGAGAACTTCATGAGATGGAGTCTCAATATCTTATGACCCCCCTATAAATCAACTCCAGTAGATAAAAGGGAAAACAGACAAATCAATCCAATATAATCAACCATGAAATGTCATACTAAATGTCGTACTAAAACCCATACAAGGAACCAACTGAAAGAGAGACTCCAAAAATAAAGACTCCTGAAAACCAGTCTCAAACCCCGTGTTTGGCCCCATCTCTGAGATCCAGTCCCAGTGAGAAAATCAACCAATCAAGCACATGGCCCCTTGCCCATATCCAAACCTGCATCTATAAAGTCTACTCGGGTACCAAATGGTGGCCCATACAGGGTATGAGTAAAACTCAATGGTCCACCACCAACGATGTCTAAAAAAATCCATTCAGAGTAATAGTGCATGCAATAGTACGATATACAATTGCATTATTTACAAATTAAAAGAAGAACATCAAATAAACTCGCTAACCGTCATGCTCCAGGTTGACACTTGGGGTCAGCTATATTTGCTTTGACGCAATTTTGGATATTATTGTTCATAATCACCACTGAGTCTATGTGAATTCTCATGCCAAGGACTAATCACACATTCAGTGCACAGCCGGCCCAAGGTGGATTCTCATGCCAAGGGTGAATCTCGCATTTCAAGTATCAATGGATCTAGTGTGAATTCTCATGTTAGGGCCACTTACATGCTCAAAGGACATTAGACACATTGTGAATTCTTATGTTAAGGCTAATTTCTCATTCCAAATATCAAAAGCAATAAGCACCAATGCATATCAAGTCACTAAACATGTCAAACGTGTTAATATAAGCCATGTTGGTTAATTCATGCCAATTACCGATTATCATGCTATTTATTCCATTATGCCAAGTTACCAATTATAGGTCATGCTCAAATTTTAATTACCAGTTTCACATGACTATATGTCAATGACAAGCCAATTACCAATTTCACATAACAATTATAACAATTCCAATCTGCATTCCTTTTATGCTCAATTACCATTTCACATGTCAAGACAAGTCCAAATTTCCCATTTCAAACTCTTGTGGCGACAAGGTTCACAAGGTTTGATCAAAAGATCAACCCACAATTTTACAATTCATTTACAAGGGCACTAGGTTCACAAATTCAAGTTCCAACCTAGGGTCGAGGATAGGCACACCTCTTGGGTGGTCGAAAGTCGAGGGTCATATTGCCAACAAACCTGACAGGATCGCATGGACGGCGTGTCAGTGCGATCGCGCATGTTACACATACTAGAAAACCCAAGTAGACCTTAGGGAGATGTTTTAGGCCACCTATCTCTAAAGAAGAGAAAACGATAACTAAAGATTGAACGTCCAGATCAATGCTCAACGCCACGATTCCCTATGGACAGCGCTAGACACACCCATGTTAGGGTAGAAAAATGAAGATCCAGAAAAAAAACAGAAGGAATTCAACAATTCCAAGAAAGACTTGTTGTATCAAGACGTACAAATAAAACCACGGATCGAGGGATCAAGAGTAAGCGTTGGAGAAGCAAAGGAAGTCTTGGAGAACCCTTCCAAAATGTTCAACATGATTTAGGGTCAAAAGAGGGGATTAAAAAGCGTAAACGGGTGTTTTGGGGTGGAAAAAAATACAATTTTGCCCCTTGTAATCCTGACCTAACTCGGTGTTGTTGGGTGGTGTTAGTTGGAACGGTTGCACCTTTGGAAACTCCGCCAGTTGGTCAATGGGTTTCTTGTAGGAAGCTCAATCTGTCGAGATATCATTGGGTGATCAGTGGGTCTCACCGGCGAACCGGTGGGCTTCCTGTAGCCTTACCAAACTACTAGTTCGTCCACTGGCTGACTGGTGGACTCCGCCGATGAGTCAGTGGCACTGTAGCAGTTTCCTTACTGCAAGCCATCGCCACCCCTTGTTAACTTACCTCCTCCACGCCATTCAAAACACCAATTTAACTAGGGTACAAGGCTCATTAACAAAATTTTAAAACGGTCCAACTAAAAACTTAAAGGTAAAAGTTCCTCAATAAAGGATGGGATCTTACGGTCTAAATCACCGCGTTATGGTTGGCCTTTTAGTGCACATATCCATCAACAACATCTTCTTATAAATTAGATTACTCATAAAATGATGTTTCAACACAAATATCACAAAATAAAAATCATATTTTTGTTAAAGATTTTAGTTATCGATATTTTGAATGTAATGCACATTGATTTTTGGTTAAACATTCAAGGAATCAAAGAAAATAAAAGACAAAATCAGTGGTTTAAAATGTTAAGAATATATCAATGAAAAACATTGAAAATCAAGAAATCAATTAAACAAAATGCAAGGGAGGAGACGGTGACATGGAGAAAAGACGACAGACGATGGTGGTGATGACAAGTGAGGACAAGGGAAGTGGTCGTCGAATGCAGGAAGGGCGGCAACTACAATGAGGGGTCAGATAACAAAGAGGGAGTGTCACAATAGTGGGTGGAGTAGGGCATGCACTGACCAGAATGGATTTTATTTTTTTTAGAAACAATTAGTACCGATTTCTAATTAACCACCGCTAATTAAATAAATTGGCGGTGGTTTTCTAAAATCCACATGTTTAAGGGATTTTAAGTGGTCTAAAGAAAAACAATGAAACTTTAATAGAATAATGTTTTGCGGCAGTTTCTAAATCCACTTCTATTTATATGATTTCTTATTATATATATAATTTATATCATTAGAATGCATTGAGGATTACAATGGGTAACATTTAGTTGGGGACCCCACCTTACACAGCCTAATTAAATTGGGTTTGGATATCTCTTAACTGGGTTCCAGTATTACATGTAATAATTATTCATATTCGGATTTGGGTTTGGGTACTTTTTATGGAGTACTCAAAACTTGGATGTATTTTTATGAATTTTGATTATTATTTTTTATAATATTATAAAAAAACATTAGGTTTGGGTTTGGGATGGTGTTTAAACATGGCTTAGGTATATATTTTTAAATGGGTCATGCTTAAATTCATGTCATTTTTTTAAATGGTTCCGATTGTTGCATCCATTTTTACCAATATGTGACCCTGGTGAGCATTGACCGGCCGAACAGGTGACTTGGAAAGCGCACTCACCTGCTTCCTAGCCCCGTGATCCCCCGTCCACACCCTTTATTGCGCTGTCAGCCGGCCCAGCACCAGCTAACGTCGTTATCGCGACTGCTACCTCGGCTTTTCCCGGGGGTTCGAATATTCGATTTCCCCCGTGTTCACACCTTTTCTAATATATAATTATATAGATATGAAATTATATTTATATTTATAATAAATATATAATTATATCTATATATTTATATATTTAAAAATATGTAATAAATATATTTATAATTATATAATTATATATATATACACATTTATAAATATATATTTATAGGTATAATTATAAATAAATATATTTATAAATATATCTATGAATATATTTATATAATTATATATATGTAAGTATATGTATTTATTTATATATAATTAAATAAATATGACTTCATATATATATTTCTATATAAATAATAGTAATAGCCCCATGGGGTGCATCGTAGTGGTTGCGCAACTCGAAATCTTGGGTTCTTGCTTGTTGAGTTTGATTAATGGCTTCTCACAAGGAAGTCATTGTGGGAAGTGAACCCGTTGGATGATGTTCTAAACCCTTGAAGATTAATATATAAATATATTAATATTAATATAAATATAATATATATATTTTAAATATAGGCTAAATAGACATTTACACTTAATATATAAGATATTTAGTGAAAACGACTTGTAAAATAATTAAAAAATTATTTTTAATTAATAATTTGATAATTATTATCGAGTAATAGTTATTTAATAATAATTCGATGACAATAAAAATCAAAAAGTAATAAAAGATCTAAAATAAGTTGAAAACAGAAGTCGAACTTCAAACAACCATAACTTTTGATCTGAGTGTACATTTGAGCTCTACCACATATCAAATTGAAGCTTGCGATGATCTCTACATCTTAATAATAAGAGGGAACCCTCTATCATGTTTTTTGAGGCCAAAAAATGTCTAGAAGGCCTCCAAAATTAAGTTTTTAGTCGGGGCACCCCAATTTTTTAACATTCGATGGATTTTCAAGTTCATTTAAGGGAGTCTTTTTTCCCTATTTTAGTAGGGACTGAATTTATTTTCGAGAATCACATTCATATTGATATTATGGTGTTGAAATTTTATCGTTTTTCACAATGTAATGTTATTTATAATCAAATATATAACAATATACGCATATTTTTTTTATATATTTACACATAAAAATTTAATTTTATAAATAAATAATTAAACATATTTACATATAAAATATGTTTCTCAATATATAAACCTTATCTAAATAAAAACTAATATCTATTTTATTTAAAATAAAAATGTATGAATATTTATATACATATACAATTAATGTATATATAATGTTTATATATATAAATATATTTGTGCGTGTGTATTGACGAATAAATATATATTTATCTATATATTCTAATATATGTATATAAATATTCATATATAATATATGTAAATAAATATTCATATATAACATATGTATATAAATATAAATATGTATAATTATATTTATAGATGCCCACATATATATAAATATATGTATGTATGTATTTATAAACACACACACACACAAAACAATATAGGTGTGTGAAAGAGTCACAAGCGCATGAGGAGGTCTCAAGTTCGAAACTCAACAAAGGCAAGGGCACGCAGGCAGGGTAAGCAGGTGCCTAGTGCTATTAAGGGGGGTGGGGGGGGGGTAGCGCTGTTAAAGGGGGGTGGGGGAGGCTAACACTATTATAAGGGGGGTTGAGTGCTGATAAAAGGAGGGTGGTCCACCCTCCGATTTGTAGAAAAAAAATCTTTCTTTGACCTTTATCAGTGTTTTTTTAGCGCTGATAAAAGGAGTCTTTTAATAGCACTAAAAACGCTGATAAAGGTCCCTTTTATCAGTGTTTTTTAGCACTGATAAAGGCTTTTTAAGCACTGTTAAAACCCTATTCTGTAGTAGTGTATGAAAACTTTGGAAGTGGTTCAGGAAGTTACGCGTATAAGATGCGGTGTTTCCCAATGTTAAGGCATGAAATTCGTGAAAGTTTGGTGTCTCGTGAAAGTTTTGTGTTTCGTGAAAGTTAGTGATTCACAATGGTTTGGAGATCAATGAAGAATGGATGAGTCGTGAAGGAAAGACGATAAGTTACGTGATTATGAGAAGTTCTGTGAATGGAAAATTTTCCTTGAAGTTTTGCAAAGACACGGAGTTTCACGAACAAGAATGAAGAGTTTCGTAAAAAGGCAGTGGCAAGCTTGAAAGTTTCACAAAGGGGAGGCAACGTCTATAAATAAGCAGCTACCCCCCTCATTTGAGAGAGGAAGTCTTAATGAAAATCTAAAGTCACTGAATTCACAAAAGTGTTTTGCGAAGGATTTCCTTGCGTGAAGCATTCATAAGAACATCAGTTTCACGAAAGCGAAAGTTTTGCGAACAATTGTAAGTTTTGCAAAAGCATAGAATGTTTCACGAAAGGTTGTGAGTTTTGTGAAAGGAAAATTTTTGTGGAAGTTTGAAAAAGTTTTGCGAATAATTGTTTAGTATCACAAAAGTTGAGAAAGGGGTCTCACAAAAGTGAATCTTACGCGAATCAAAAGGGATTGCCCAATAATTCTGTGATAAAGTGGTATTCATCAAGTGGGTGAAATTAGAACATAATGACGCACCAAATGAAGTGTAAAACATATTGATTTAAGTGATCAAAAGAAGAATCTTTTGAAGAAGCAGTGAGCACACTTTAGTTGAGAGAGCAGTGAATTTTCAAATTGGGATTGGTTGTAAGCTAGAAAGGACGGCGAGTCCGCTCCGAACATTATAACAACAATGTGCTTTAATGGATTTGGTACATTGGAAAATTGTTTTTGTATGCTCCTTAGACTAGCCCTGTGCGGGCAAACCAAGTAAAATTATCCTGTCTCATGCATGCTTTCATTTCTACTCATACATTGTTACGGGGAAGGGATAAAAGAGTGTTTTGTTTAATGACAAAACAAGATCCGAAGGGGCAATTGTTTTAATTTTTTATAGTCTGATTCATCTCCCTCTAAGGATATTTAACATAGTTGGACAAACAATTGGTATCAGAGGGAAATGTTAAAATATGTGTTTCTCTCTTAGTGGTTTCAATGGATGTTGTTAATCAAAAAGGGGTTCCAATCTTCGAAGGAAACAATTTTCAGTTGTGAAGGAATCAGATGCAACACTACTTCAAATCATTAGGCATGGATGTATTTACAACTGTGATGTATGATATTTCTACAAGTGTTGACAATGGAGTTTCATCAGAAGAAAACTTAAGGGAATTTGATGTTGATGCCAAAAGAATCAATGCATTAGGAGGAGCTCTACCTAACACAATCTACACTAAGGTGATGTCATGTATATCCACCCATTCCATGTAAGAAAAACTGTTAAATATCTATGAAGGCATTTTAAAAGTTAGAGAAGAAAAATTACAGGTTTTACGGAACAAATATGAGGACCTGAGAATGCACTCCAATGAGTCTGTAGATACATTCTTTGACCAGGTGAATGCTGTTGTGAAAGACATGCATGGTCTCAGATAAATTCATGAATACATAAATATCGTTAAGAACATTTTGAGAATACTTCCACCTCGTTTCAATATGAAAGTCTCTATAATGGAAGATAAAGATCAAAAGGAGTTTACATTGGATAGTTTTCAAAATACTCTTGTTGCATACAAGATGAGAAATGATGATAATGATTCTATGAAAAAAGGGAAGTCTAAAGAAGGTTCATTCATGTCCATAGAGAAGCTCACTATTAAAGATGTCTAGGAATAAGAAGATATATATGAGGTCATGTCATTCATTTCCTCAAATCTATAAAGAGGAAAAGGAAAGTTCAAAGGGAAACTTTAACTCACATGCTTTTGATGTGAAAGGGTTGGACATATTGCAGCAAGGTGCCCCAAGAAGTTTCAAGATGATGATGAAGATGAAGTTGAAATTCCTATGAAGAAGTATTCAACCTATGTGAAGGGTAAGACAAATTTTAAGAGAAACTTCTTTAAAAATAAGTATCTCATTTTACAAGAAAATGACAGTTCAGAAGAATTTGAGGTTGAAGAGATGGAGAAATGAAAGGATCATTGAGAAAATGCTATGGTAGCAGTTGTAGGTAACTCCCAGACAAGGGAGGAAAGCGATAATGATGATGGAGAAGTAGAAGGAAGGGTTTATCTCTAAGATGAATTAGAATTCACTATTGAGGAGATAGATTTTTGGAGAGACAAAACAAAGAAAGCCAACAGAGTTATTCATGATTCCAAATTCTATATGCACCAGTAGGAAGATGAGAAGTCTAAGTTGAAGGAAGAAATTGAAAATCATAAGTCTTCAATTCCAAAGAACTCAGAAAAGGCCATTGAGTACAAGCTCAAATTTAAAAAACATAAAAGAATGAAAAATGGTTTGACTAACACAAAAAAAGATCAAATCAAACGTATCAAAGAAAATGAAGAGGAAGTTTTCAAACTACGAAGAAAATTAAAATATCAAGATAGAATCTTGACTCCCGGTATAACATTGGGAAAATAGATCACTCCACCTATTGAAAATATGGAAGTGGATCATAGAGGTCCAGCAAAATAGAAGCAATAGTCATATCCAAATTAAAAAGTTGGCACGAGGCTTGATCATAAAAGAAAGATGTAATGGTTGATGTGAAACCCCAAACACCCACTCTGAGCTTAAAGATCAATTTGGGTATGAATCAGAATTAGAAGATTCAAAGATCCTAAGGGACAAACAGTGGTCCACCAATGATGTACCAGATTACACCTCATATCAGGTGCGGCTGCTGTGGAAATATGGGACACTCTCAAAATGTTTGTTCCATAGCCAAGAGGTATCGACAAGTGCATGAGAAACAGAGGCATCCAAGTTGAGTTCAATATTCCAGGAATGCCTTTAATGGTCATTGTTTTAGGTGAGGATGATTCAAACACATAGTTAAATATTGTTCATTGACAATGCAAATGAATGTGCTGAAGCATACCCAAATTGTTTGTAAGCAACATCTTAACAGATTTTCAAATGAAATTAAAAAAAAATCAATTTTCAGTTCTGTAAGATTAATCTCGTCCATCATAATATAAAAAATATCAATAATACCATTCAATTACAAGTATGGATCCAAAGATGTGGATAAAAATGAAAAGATCTGAGAAAGTAGTGATTTCTAAGATTACCCATAAATCATCAGATCGTGCTGATGTATGGATCTTTAACAATGGATGAACATCCCATATAACAAAAAACATGGATCTTGTTACAGTCATAAAATATGATACAAAAGGAGTTTTCAAATTTTAAAATGAATAAAGTCCTAAAGATTATTAGATCAAGGAATTCCAAGTTTGGGGGAAAAGATTTGAGACATATTGATGTCTTGGTTGTCGAAGGTCTCCGTCACAACTTGATAAGTGTTAGTCAATTGTGTGACTCAATTCATGCTATAAGATTTTCCAAGAAGTTTTGAATTGTCAAGGGAAAATATGATACAATTGTTTTATAAGGAAAGTGCATGAAGGGGAATCTCTACCTTGTGAGTGGAGAAGAGGATATGTGTGTTCTATCCAAAGTGGAAGAAAACAAGTTGCGGTATAAATTACTTGGCCATCTATGCCAATCATCCTTGTAAGATTTGGTCAAATGTGATTCAACTAAAGATCCCCCCAAGCTATCATGTGATCGTACTCACATGTGTGATTCTTTTCAATAAGGAAAGATTATCAGAAAGATGTACTAGGAAAAAGAACAAAAGTTAAACAAAGTGCTTGAATTAGTGCATGTAGATGTTTCTAGACCTATCTTACAACGATTCATTGATGGGAATATGTATTATATTCTTTTCATTGATGATTTCAATATTATGGCATGAATATTTTTCATTTCCCACAAGTCTGACATGTTCAGTTGTATAACACAATATTGGAGGGAAACTGAAAGGATTCTTGGACAAAATATTCTGATGATTTTAACTAATAATGGTACGAAATTCACAAACAACCAAGTGGAGAATTATCTCAAGAAATATAGGCCATGATCCAAGTTTCAGCAGTGAGAAATCCTCAACAAAATGAAGTGGTTGAGAGAAGAGATTAGAATATAAACAACATATCCGAAACAATGCTTATTGAAAAGGACCTACCATAGAAATTTTGGTTGGAAGGAGTCTTGAAATTGGTCTATATATCTAATAGGGATTTCTTATAACACCCTGAGATTTTTAATAGAAGAAAATTATGTTTGATAACATAAACGACATGAAACATAGAGCTTAGATGAAAATGTAACTCCATGATAATTTATATATATTTATTTTTTAAATAAATTTAATCTATTATAAATCTTTTTGAACACATAACCCGAAGATTTTTATATTCAATGGCGTATTCAACACGCAACACTGAGCTTAAACGACCCACGATATACATAACTATTATAACATAGCGGTTAAATAGGAGGATATGAATAATATTAAGTATATTATGATATATATATATATAAATATATGTAAATTTCATACTCAATATAAATTATTGATAAATTTTTAGTAAATAATCAATAATTTTTAGTAAAGTAATTTTATTCTTCAAAAATATATTTTATGTAAAAATGATTTTTATTACTTTTCATGAAAAAGAGAATTATAATTAATTCTTGGAAAATTTAGAAAACATATTTTATAAAATTAAAATCATTTTATAAATCATAATATCAAAATTTATTTTGGGTGAAAATTTGGGATTTTTTGGAAAATATTTATTTTCAGTGAATGATGAAAAAATACCATTTTTTTAATTTCATTTTTTCCAACAAATTAAGTAATTTAAAAGTCACATTATGTTTTGAATTTGATTTCAAGTAAAACAAGTATTATTTAGTTATATTTAATCCACTTAATTATATATGAATCATCATTATATTGTATTTTAGCATAAGTTTGTTTTTGCGTTTAAAAATGGGTTTTTTCTGAAAAATCGTTTTAAAATACATAATGTTTCTCCATTTTAATTAATTAATATAAAACCTTATGAGGAATGATTTAAATGAAATATATAGATTATATATAATTAAATATTAATTTATATTTATATAATTATTATTATTAGACACAAAGTCAATATAAAATCATCTTGTGCTTGAAAAAAATATTCTTCTCGAAAACATGCTTTTTCATCGAGCCCGTGGGTTTTGTTTGAAATTTAATTTTTTACAATTATAGAAAATTTATATGAAAAAATAATCTTTATTTTTGAAATCATCATTCCAAAATTATATTAGGGTGAATTTTGGATAATTTTCTGAAAAGATTAATTTTTTGATGAATAGTAAAAAATATTGAATTTTAACTGAAAACTACATTTTCATTTAAATTATTTATAAAGTTAAATTATATTTTAAATTGGTTTTAAAGTATAATTTGTCCAATTATATATCTATTAATTCAATTTTTTTCATTTTAATTAATTTCACATTGAAATTGGATATAAAAATTTTGTAAACATTTGAACATTTTCGATTTGAAAACCCGCTTTATCATCATATATGTGAGATTAATTTTAAATTAAAATTTACCAATTATGTGAATTGAATTTGTAAAAATGGATTTCATATTTTTAATAATAATAATTTATATTATATAATATTTTCAACTTAATTTTTGATCAAAATGAATAGTGAAAGCAGAAAAAATAATAATAATTACCATGGTTAATGTAAAAATTGATTTAATGGGGGTTAAACTAAAAACATAAGGGTTAAAATGTCATAATTTTTTTTAAACTTATTTTATGACCATATTTGCACCTTATAAATTCTATTATCTATAATGGCACATTATTGGAGCCTTATGACATGGAAAAAACATGGCTGGGATTCATTCTTTTCAAAAAATTACAAGTGTTCCACTCACCTCACTTATAATAGGTCACCCCTCTCCTCCTCTCTTCACACCGTAAAACCCCATTGGTTCAGAAAATATCTATCCAAATAACTTCTATACTTTCATACTCTAATATTAGAAGCCTTATTTTATGTTAAAAGCCAACTAAGAAAGGCCTTTGGTGAATACCCAAAGAAGTTACCTGAAGAAGAGATAACTTTATTCAACGAGTGTTTTTATTTTATTCCATTCTCCCCATCCTTAAATTATTTTTAAAACATTATTATATACCAAAATCATTATCTTCTATATACTTAGATGTTATTATTCTAATTTCATAACCTAATTCCTTCTCCTCTTCCATCAAATGGGTTATGAAATCATCATTTGTGTGTACAACAAACTACTGCCTCACAAACCGATGTCATTAGTTTTTCCATTAACACCTCTCACAGTTGGGCATGATGATGGATATAATGTATATATATGATATTTATGACATAATTATACCTCTGGATTCATTATATTATTTATACCTTTTTTACTTTCTATACCATAGGGGATATGATAACATCGCTTGTGTGTACAATGGACTACCGCCTCGCGAATCAATGTGATTCGTTTTCATTAACGCTTAACATAAAAAATAATAAGGATAAATTTAATAAATATATATGATATACATGAAATAATTATGATATTTATGACATAATTATCATTCTTAAAAGATAATATATCATTTTATTTCTTACCATCCCATTCACCAAAAGATGATAACGTTTTTCGTGTACGTGTGGACAACCACCTTCACGAAGCGATGTGAATATCTATTTTCATCACCAAAACACATGGGTGATATGTATAAGTATATTTAAAGAAATAATATTTTATTTATGATATTATTATCATTCTGGAAAGATAAAATATCACTTACCTATTTTCCATAACGATCATTGAAAAATGGAAATGTAACTAATGCATATGTACGACCTACCGTCTCCATGATCGTAACATAATTAATTTTACAAAACCATATTTCATAATTGGTCTTAAAAATATAATTGATGTATAAATATGACAATTGTGTCATGATTATTATTCTATAGATAATATAACTATAATGGCCCACACTTTACATACACAAACATTACATCAAAATTGAAGAATATTCATTAAAAAATATAACAGAACCATGTAAGGACCGTATAAGTTTAGTGTCTTTAGAAAATGAGAAACAAAAAAAATCTGGTTCATACAAGTTCTACAATGTCTCCCACTTATTCCTTCAAAATTAGACCCCTCTTTGACATATCTTACTTAATACCCTTCTTCATAACCTAAGGAAAAGAAACATAAGAAAGGGTGAGCTCAGATGCTTAGTAAGGGTAAATAAGGGAGATATTAATCATATCATAATCATAAGACATAATAAAATAACATTTTGAAATCATATCCTACATATGAAAGATCATGATATCATGTCATGGAATAAATCATAAAAGTCCATAAAGAATCAATGAACAAATTCTCAAAAGTCATAACATAAGACATGGAATTTTTTCCATATATATAAGCATAGAAAATCATTTCATATTAGTCGAGTCTTGTTTCCAAGACCATCATTGCAGACAAATTACATTACTGAATCAAGTTCAATCCTCATTCCAGCCCTATATTATGGAACTGGGCTTACTTTCCATTCCAACCCTGTATTACTGAACAGAGATCATTTCCTATTCCATCTCTGTCTATCTCATGATATATAAATCTTTAACCAATGAATTGGATGAATATATAGGTCCCACCCATCTCATAATGAAACCATTCTTATGTGTTCCACAAAAACGTAAATAATTCATCATATCATAACCCAAATAATAAAATGGGTTTCTTAAAAATCATTCCATCATAACATAATCCATGTAAAACAAATGGATTTCATAAATAAAATTCCATAATAAACAAAATAAAACCATAATAATAATAGGTATAGTATACTTGAAACATAAACCTATTAAATAATTCCATTTTAGATGGAAAATAATTTTGATAGAATACTTTTAATTAATTCTTGAGGAAGATATCCTTTCTTCTTCAAAAACATTTAATTTTCTCAAAATGATATGCAAATTTATAAGAAAATAATTTCTTTGAAAATAACCTTGAAATATTGTAAAGGAAAATTCAAGGAAATAAGGTGCTATGAAAACATAAAAATCCATTCATATTGTATAATTTAAAATAAAACATTCTTCTCATACTTTTGTCAGATAGGTCAAAAAGTACCTCGTATCGAAAACAAAAAAAGATTCATTTCAAACCATTTAATAAAATTTCACCAATGGGTAAAATTTATTTTTTTATAAGAATAGAAATAAAATTTTGGAATACATATTTAAGATACATGGACATGGATGAAAAGTATACCCTAGTAAATACTTACGTATAAACAATCTCAGATAATAATGAGATTGCGAAATTATCCCTTACCTTAGGTCTGATATCCTTTGTATGTATCCCAACATCCTATAAAATGATTTAAATAATGTAATTGAATTATTCCAGAATCATAGTCATTTTTATGATATTATATATGATCATATTATCATCCATTTTTAATAAAATTTCATTATTACTCATTATCGAGTATTAAATGCTTCATTTTCTTATGCATGTTTTGCTGAATAAGTTTCAGTTTTTCTTCTTAGGCTATAGTTATATAATATAAAAAATTATATTAATATAATATATATCCTATTTATTCATTATATACATTTACATAATCATGTTTTAATGGATATCATGTAGAATGAATCACATCGCATCGTGGAGACGGTAAACCGTACGTACGCATGAGCGACGATATCATTCCCATAATTGTGAAATAATATGGAAGTGGATGATATATATTTTATTCTAGAATCCATATCATGTTATAATAATCATATATTGTGATTATTTCCATAATTATACCCTTCCAAGTAAGGTGGTGGTGAAAAACATATTATACCACAATGTGGAGATTGTAATCTGCACATATGCGCGCGTGATGATTTTGTTTTTAGTAGGATGAATATAAGGTGAAATATGGTTGTTACATAATCATAATAACATATTAGTATATAAGTGATACTTTATTTATTAAATTATATTGGAAACAACTCATTAATAGGAAGTATATTAAGAAATAAGTTTGAAAGAATCGGTAGAGGAGATTACTTCTTCTTCGACGAGCTCCTTCTAGATCTCCTATTAAAGCACTATAGTTGGTCTTTAGATAAGCACATAAACTCTAGAACGTGAAGAAAGAAGTTTACAATGGAAATAGGTAGGGGATATCCAATATTTAAGGTACAAATTAATGTGAATAAGTGAGGGAGGATGTTCCCTTTTATAATTAAAGTGAGGGGCACTTTTGGAATCTCCAAAAATATTAATTTATAATAAAATAAAACCACATAAAAAACCTCCAAAATGACATATTTTCAAAGATGAGATGAGATAAGCTTTTAATCTCACCAACCATTAAATTATAGACAAAATTTTCGATCAATTTAAACCTTATTATTTTAATTAACCCTTAGTTATACTATTTTAATTTTAACTAAGGTAACAAATTATTAAATATTTAAAGAGTGAAATATTTACTTATTTTATGTTACTTGTAACATAAATGGAAAATTTAGAACATTTTAAACCATATCATAATTATTTTATATTTTAAAAAAATTATTATGATTTTTAAATAATATAATAAAACGTTATTTTGATAAATAAACAATATTGTCAATTTTGACACTATTCAATTCATTGATTTTAAAAAATATTAAGATAATTAGTTAACTTCGAAATTTTTTTTACTATATTTCTAAGAGGGAAAAGTCATCTATAAAATTTATTAGATATATTAATTATCTTAACTTATATTTATTTTAATATTTTTAATAACATTTATTTGTTATCTCCATTAATAAAATAATCACTAATAAGTTTTGTGTAATTATTTAATATACTTATTTTTTAAATAAAAATTAAAAATGAAATAATATGAATAATATAAATCTTAAAGATTTTAGAATAATAATTATAGTTGAATATATATTCTGGAAAATCCTACATTAAAAATGTTATATTTATTAAAACATGAATGTGACAACTTTAACATCACTTTAAATAAAATATTATAAGTGTCATAATCTTTTCTATATGGCTCCAAATTGTCAATAACTAGGACCTTGGATGATTATGGTCGAGATATACTCGAACAATAAGATTTGGTCAAGTTTTTTTGTCTTTTAATGGTTATTATCATTTTAATAAAAAATATTTTATTGATTTTCCCTTAATTAAATAATTTTTGCACCATCAATGTATAAGCCTTTAAGGTAATAATTTATTTCCTAAAAATTAAAAATAAATTACCATGATAAAGAAAAAAAATAGATTTCAAATGCATATTTATAGCCGAATTTATCATATGTACAACCTTATATTAAAAATGATATAGTTATTAAAATTTGAGTAAGATATATATAACTTTTCTTTAAATAAAATAAAATAAATGTCCTAATCTCATCCAAGTTACTTCCAAAGGATACCATTCAACCCAAGGATGCTTTAGATCAAAAAAAAAATCATCCAATGATATTATTAAAAGTGCTAGGATAATTTTATAATATTATTTTTACCATTAATTATCTGATTTACCCATTTACCATATTAATAAAAATTACCAAAGTTACTATTCATAATGCCCAAAAATAAAAGAAAGATATTTATATAATTTGGACCTACTAATTCCAAACACGAAATCCATTTTTTAAAATTCAAACCATAGAATTTACAGTAATTAATTTACAATTAATCTCGTTGTTAGAATGAGAAAACGAGTTTTAAAAGTTAAAACATTGTAAAAAAATTGAAATGTGTTTACATCTAAATTCAATGTAAAATTAATTTCAACAAACTATGTTATATTAGATGATAAAATAAAATATATTTATACTTTAAAACCTTTTAATAATATAATTTAACCAGACAAATTATTTTGATAAAAAAAGTTGTTTTCAATTAAAATTTATTATATTTTTACTATTCCTAAAAACATGAAAGTTATTAGAAAAAATAAAAAATTCATCCAAAGTAAATTTTATATCTGCTTTAAAATAATAATTTTATTTTTTCATATAAAAATTATTAATTTTTCAAAATTTTAATTTAAAATGGGCTCACCATTAAAAGGTGGTAAAATTACCATTTTGAAAAATATAGGTTTATATATAAAAAATAGAGTTTATTCATATCCTATGACTAAAATATTGATTAGATGAATATCAAAAATATTTTATTAAATATATACCATATACATTTCATTAATTTCATTTACTAATTATAACACACTTAATTTATCAATATAACAATACACATATTTCCTTTACATTTAATTGGTTTATATTTTTCATAAACAATTAGTAGCCAATGAATTCAACATACATTTTAATAAGTTAGTTATATTTATTCTTACTAACTTAACGACTAGGTTATAATGGTCATTTTATATAAATGGAATCTCACAGTTCGTTTAAACTCATGATTTCATGCAATCCAAACTTTTGAAGAATTAAAATTATTTAAAGAAAATATTTCATAAAAAATATAATACACCAGAAAATTCCATGTAATTTTTATTTTGTTATAATGGGATTATTTTGGAACCAAGATCTTAGATGACACATGATTCTGAGTCCTGGAGTGGTCAGAACATATTTTTTAAACATCATTTAATGTACATTCAGTAATCTTGCAAGTGAGTTTTTCTATCTTTTGAACTAGTGCCCGGATCGAAAATCTGAGGGCAGCCTTGATTTCAGAACATTGGTATTTTTCTAGGAATGACCTAAAATCGACCAAGGCAGGTTGACCAAAAAGATAAATTTTGGACTTTTTAAAGAAAAAGTTAAAATAAACTTAAAAGATTTTTAAGTTTATTTTATTCAAATGGTTTTGCTACGACGCAACGGCCGGTCAGCACTGTGGTGCAGTGACGAGGTGACGCTGACTAATTAATGAATCTCATTAATGACTCAGCGTGGTGACGCACAATGCGTCTCCCACCTCTAATTAATCAGAGATCCAGGGTTGACAAACAACCTTGGGAAAATCTTTGGAAAGGATAATCTCTCTCTCTCTCTCTCTCTGACATTGACGAACACTCGTGGAGAATGAGATTGGATATGAGGATTGACGAGCGGTAGTGAATTCCAGTGGATCATGGATTGACGAATGACTACAAACGACAACGGATCACAGATCGACGATGACTCGGATCACCCTCATTTGTCAACGATAGATCCGAAATCCAGGTAGGGGTTACCTTGGTGTTTTCATTTCCCCCATTCTTCTTTCCAAATGATGAATGAGGGTCAACCCACGAACATGTTGAACCAAGGATCAGTTGTTCTTGCGGCTTGGGAAATAATGATTGTGGGGAGTTTTGGGATTTGAAATCTGTGTTAGAATTATAAAACCCAATTGATATCTGTTATAAATTCTAATGCGGAGGGAGTGGGCCAACACAAATAAGGCCCAGATCCCTCCATAATTGGGAATTATTGTGTTCTTCATGACCGAAACCCTGGGACGATGGAAATGCAGACCCAAGGTCATTGTAGTGATGGCAGTGACCCTAGAAGGCCGAGGGCATAGACAAATCAGAGATCGGACCGCCAGAGTGGACATGGTGGTTCGCAGAAGAAGACGCTAGTGCGACACCACAGGCGTAGTGGCGGCCACAGGCAGAAGGCGGTGCCACTCGAGCACCACATGCGGGGGACAACGGCTGACCATCACCGGCCGCACTGGAGGAGGAGGCGCGCTGTGGCCCGTCAGCTGCGACACCAGCGTTGCACTGCGTGAGAAGAGCGACCTGCTCATGTGGGCCGCATGTAGACAGGAGGGGAAACTGGGATAACCGACCGTGTGTGTCCCTATTCGGACTAGGACAGTTCGACTGGGCAACCTGAGTGGCCCGGTCAGTTCCTTGATCCGGTCTGTTTTAGCTGACTGGCCCGCTATAGCGGGCCGAGCCGGATAAAACCGGGTCACTGGGTGACCTGGTGGACTGGACCCATGACCAGCCTGGGCTGGGTCCAGCGAGGCCCAATGGGCCATACAGGCAGTTCAAGTCATGCGGGACCCCATATCGGGTTGGTCAGGTCGGTCTGAACTAGTCAGACCGGGCCTGAACACAACCGACCCCTGTTCACAAAAACACCTATATCTCTCAAACTGAGCATCTGATTGACGTGAAATCGGTGGCGTTGAGACCCTTTGTAATGAGGTGGTCCTTTTGGCATACTCTGGTCGGTCTGACCAAGTTGTACCAAGCCAAGATGCGACCGTCCCCCGTTTAGAGAAAGGGCCGTATCTTTCAGACCATGCGTCCGATCGACGCACTATATGCAGCGTTGGGACCCTTGAAATGAGGCATTCCTTCTGAGATACTCTATGTGAGTTTTTTTAGAGGTTGGAATATGGCTAGGTGAGATCAGACCCAAATCCAACTGGGCCCTTTTTACAAAAATGGCCATATCTTTCAGACCAGGTGTTTGTTCGACACACCATCTATTGCGTTGGGACCCTTACGATGAGATGATCATTTGGGTTACTATATGTGGGGCTTCCTAGATGTTGAGTTATGACCAATGGCTTGAGGAGTAGATTCTCCTGGAATCAAGCATGATAAGTGCAGGAATCTATTGGCTGGTTGTGACATGAAGAATGAGGAGCGACCCTTCGTGGATCAGCATGAGAGCGACCCTCCGTGGATCAGCATGAGAGAGACCCTTCATGGATCAGTAGTATCACAACCCATCATGGATCAGCCGCAGAGAAACCCTTCATGAATCAACCATGGAGTGACCTTTCATGGATTAGTATGAGAGTGACCCTCTGTGGATCAGCATGAGAGTGACCCTTCATGGATCAGTAGCAGCGCGACCCATCGTGGATCAGCCGCAGAGCGACCCATTGTGGATCAACAGAAGAACGACCCTTTGTGGATCAACAGTAGAGCGACCCTTTATGGATATACAGTAGAGCCTCCCAACAGAATAATATGATCTAGCTTTACGAGTAATCATCTTTACTTCTGTACTTAATGTATACATAGTGTGAGCTGTGTATTTTTCTTTGTGCTTTACTTTGAGATCTTGCTTTGTGGTATTTTCCTTTGTGTATTTCTATGAGACCCGAGTTGGACTCGGTGTCCCTACTGAGTATTGTTATACTCACCCCTACACGGGTTTCGCCCACACCTGTTTTGTCTCATTCATACAATGGGCAGCTTTGACTGAGACTTTGGGGAGCTGGGGCTAGACGGTGCTCAGAGGTGGATCGATAGACACAGTATGCTGCAGTGACATCTGACAATGAGTTGTACCTACCCTTTAGGTAAGATCCTTGGTAGATGACCTCCAGAGCTTGTACTTATTTTTTTTGTACTTTCTTTTCAGTTGGGATTGTATTCCGGCCCATTTTTCTTTCTATAGTACTTTTACTTGTTGTTGGTTCCAATTTTAGCTTACTTTCTGTAGTATAGGATGCGCATGTGTGTACAAGTTGAAAGGAAATTCCTTCCTTTTTGGGGATATACCTTTTCAGTGCTAGTCACCAGCCCCTAGCCTATGGAAGGCGGGCTTGGGGTAGTCATGACACGGGCCCTGGGGGACAGGTTGTTAAAAAGTGGTATCAGAGGGTGGTCAGTTCTACCAGAAGAAATAAGAGTCTGTATTTTTGATGAGTCAATAGTGTTAAGTGTTTTGAGTTTGGATTTTAGGCCAGGGAGTCCAGTGTTGGTGTGGCGGCTGACATATCTATACACTAGGATCCTGAATTCTATTTTCTGACTCGGTACATGAAATCACTAGTTGCATATGTTTTGGAAATATTTTTCTATCGATCTTTTTGAGTCAGCTCACCAGGTATAACTTAACTGAACGTGGTCCATCTTGAATTCTCTTAGGATGCCTCCATATAGATATCCAAAGAGGATTCCAGTGAGGGATCATGATGATGGTCCACCGAGTGACGGGGTGTTAGTGCAGGGACCAGTTCAAGGGATAGCACCTCCGGGTGGTGTACAGAGGCACCACCACCTATAGAGTAGCTGTAACATCCCAGGTAAATAAATAATATTACTTTTTCATATTTATTAATATTTGTGAATAAAATATTAATATTACTTTAAAGGGAACGCTATGCTCGATGGCGTACCCAATACGCAACAACAAGTTCCTTTGAAATATTACGTTGCACTCTAATAATAAAATAATATTATTTTAAATGGTAGTTAACGCCTAGCCGTTGTAATGGCGGGAATGAACAGAACTAACTACAAAATGATTATATATGTTTGTCAAATATTTTTACTTTTATCCAATAAATTTTAGAGGCTTAAAATGCGAATGAATCCAATTTTAAGCGTAAATATTCTAATATTCTTTAAAAGGTCGATTAACCTCCTTTTGATGGTGAACCATTTTTAAATCCAATTTTTGAAAATTTTATATGTTATATTGGACCAAATAAAATCCTTCTTTATAATCGGGACATCAAAATTTACTTTGTGTAAATTTTTGTTATTTTTCTGATAAAGATCAATTTTAGTGAAAATGTTGTATTTTAATTCAAAACCTCCTTTTAATTTGATTTATTTATATGGATAGATTATCTTTTTAATTGGGATTAAAGTGTATTTAGAATATATTTTTACAATTTAATCTAATTTTGGTCCTTGGAATTAATTTCACTTTGAAATTGGACTTAAACTAGTGTCAATATTTTGATATATATTGTTTCATAAAAACACACTTTTTGTTCTGACAACGGGAATTAATTATTAAATTAATTAATGAAACTTATATGTTTTGAATTTTTTAAAATAGACATAATTTTTGAATTCAGAATATCAAATATATCTTAGGGTGAATTTTTGGTATTTTTCTGAAAAACTTCAATTTTTGATGAATAGTGAAACCACTAAGTGGTAGTTAAAAAACTGATTTTTCATTTAAATGAAATTTTACCACCTCTGTGATTTGAATTTCAAAAATCCAAAAAATATGGTTGTCATTAAGATGTAAAATGTGGTTCAATGGGATTAAAATAATTTTTTTTGTGAATAGTAACTTTTAAGTTTTATTAATCACGATTAAAGGTAATTAGTGTAATTTAAGGTAAAGATAATGTTATAATAATATGAAATGAACTTGAAACATGTCCTACCCTTATTGGATGAGTCATGACCGACCAAGAAAATCCATGAGCCAATTTGTGGACCCCATGTATCCACTTTGGTAGGAAAATGACATTAATAACTTTTTATTTAAAGTTAAAATTAAAATGTCACAAACATGTATTGTTTTACTAAAACAATTTTTACACGGGGTTATACAAGTCATATTTTTGACTATAAATATTAATTAGAAATATAAAAATATTTCCTACATCATGATATTTTTTTTATAATTTTTAGACATTAAATAAATTAATTTATTTATGACACCGTGATGATGCAGTGATTACCTCAAAAATGAACGATTTAAATAAAATGAGAAGATAGGGTAAAATCTAAGTCTTAAACTTGTCAAAAACCTATTTTATGGGTGGATTTAGAAACCTTATCACCTTAGACTCTAAATATATCCTTTTTGGACCTTTAAAATCCGAAAATCATTTTATAAAAAAGTAATATTTTATAACTTTCCAAGAGTGCCCCTCCTCTTCTCTTATAAAAGGCCCCCACCTCTACCACCTTACCCACACCTCTCAAGCCTTTAGCTCGGCCAAAACCTGCCCATTTCATCTCTCCAAATATCTCTCTTCATCATTGAATCCTCACCTTAGGCAGAAAGATCTTAAAGAAACCCTTTTGGTTCAAACCAAAGGGAGTTACCCGATTTAAAGGTAATGTCTTCTCTTATGTTCTTTTGTTTTATTTTTCTTCTCCAACACCCTAAAATCTTTTTATTCCTTTATTTTGTAACAAAAACAGTATCTTAAAAATACTAGGATGTTTTTATAAGAATTATTCTAGCTACACTTACACACACATCCGTCTAATGGTTAAAGAACATACTGTTTCTGTGGATGGCGAATTACTGCCTCACGAAACAATGATTGTTCAATATTCTTTTAACACCTTTAAAGGTATCCATTATGATGTCACTATATTTTATATATGATATATATGGTATTTATGTTTTCTATATGCCTCTGTATTTTATATTTAAAACATACCTTTATTCTTTGTATGTTGTGCAAATGCGATAATTTCATATGAGGAAGTGTGGACTACCGCCCCCTCAAGTGATGTGTCTCGTTCATGCAATACATGGAATGTATAAAGATTGAAATTAATGAACTTATGTGACATATATAAAATATATATTATACTTTAATTTTAATATATATATCTCTCAATTATTTTTAATTCCATTAATATGACAAAGAAATGAAAGTAGCGTTCATGCGTACGTACGGCCTACCATCTCCATGAACAGTGCATTTCATTTCTTTTTATCTCCAAATGTTATGGAATAGTATAAAATGAATATTTACTGGATATATATGATATTTAAATAATTAATACTATTCTGGATATGATGTACTTATAACCACAGGGACAATTCTTTTCAAACAAGTTCATTTTTGACTCATGTACCAAACATCGACAAAAACATCTGATATGAACTCACATAATTAACTAATTATTATAACATTATAACATGTGATATTAATTGAATAATAAAATTTAAATGAGTTCCTTAAGAAATTATAAATTGACAAAAGTTTATTATTCAGTAATATAAAGAAACGAACAAGACAAGTCAGACTTGAGGTAAGGGATCCTACCTCTCTCTTTCTTTTTAAGTACTCCCTTTTATGCCATTTCTTTTAAGCTCATATTTATTATGTTTGGGGATGTTCTTTTATATTACTCATTCTGTACTTTTTATGTTCATATTATGAGAGACCCTATTTTATCCCATAAATCCATTTTTGGAAGTTTTAAGTGGCGCTGTTAGGCTGCCGAGTTTTCGTAAGGGATTTTTCATCTCAATTTTATTCCCGTGAGATTTATGCTACATTTGACACCATTTCCTTTGAGTGGTGTATGTACTTCCCATTATTCTACTCTTTGTGTAATATAATTTCGTTTATGAGTATTTACATCAATGTGGTATAGTCCTTCTTTCATGGGGTTTATGTTTCGAAAGTTACCCAAGTCGGTAAGGGAACCGTTCACCCTCCTCTTTTTAAAAGACTTATTTTGTTATGTCTTTTAATTTACATCTTATTATGTTGGGATATGTTCTTCTATATACTTATTGATGTAAAATGTATTTCTAAGTAATGAGATACCCTTTTTGTCTCATCAACTCATTTTCTTAATTTTAAAGTGACGCTGTTAGGCTGTCGAATTTTTACAAGGGAACTTCTTAACACAATTTCGATTTCTTTGGATTCAACTTGTAGTTATTGAATATGTCATCCTATGAATATGTGTGAATGAAATATTATTGTGTTATACTTAATATACACTTATATTGGGTGTATTAATATTTTTCACACATAATTATGAGATTGATTTATCCTTAATTTAAGGATACTTTCTTTATAAGGGATTTCATCTCATTTTACATTTCTATTGAGACTTCATTGTTGTTATGCACCAATTCACTCTTATATGGTGTATATACTGTCCTTTGGAATATTATATCATGAATCCCTTTATTCTCATGATATTATAAAGTTCTGATTAAATGTTATTCCTCAATAATTTGTATTCAAGTGTCTCTCATTTTGTTAAAAACTCTTTAATGAAAATATCATTTTAAATGTTTTATTGATTTATTCTTATAAATATTTCTCATTAATATCCATGTTTTCAAAATGGTTTTAAGGATTTATTTATATGTATATTAATGGGTTAAAATGTTAAAAGCTTCAAAGTGGTATGGGACTTCGTCTCAATCTCCTTTCATTGAGGCATATTTTGTTTTATACACAACCTTCTTTTATACGGTGTATAAACCCCTTTGAATTTTAATTTTATTCAAAAGGATTCTTTTTTATATGAAGCATTTTACTAAATGACAAAAGGGAATGTTTTTGTTGTACGTATGCGGCGACAATGACTTCTCTGCCTCCGTGACCATTATTTGAGTTTTAGCTTCCTCTATAGGCCAAAACTTTTTTTAAGTTAAAAATAAATACCATGTTTTACTTTTCTTTTATTTTGGTATTGAAAATGGTTTTGATAATGTTTTGATTATATCAATGTGTTTTATTGATATCTTGTGATTGAAATGTGGAAATGTTATGTTTCCTTTATGCATGTTTTATGTGATACGATTATGTTATAGTTCTTGGGCATTGTTTATGAAGACGGGTGGTTCCATGATAAACTAAGGGCGGGTGAGCCCGATATAGCTCTCCAATGCATTGGGTAACGTGAAGGAGTTAAACGTTAAGGTTTCTCCGAAGAGATTTAGGGAATATACTGTGATGGTTATTCCAAACGTAACCATGAGGGTTACTCCCTACGTAATAATGTTATGAATGCCTCAAGTTACCTTTATGTCTTATGATTTCTATGAGTTATTCACAAATATTATGATTTCATGAGGTGTGTTAAAGTGATTATGTTTTATGAGAAAAGTATGATTTCATTGATTCTTATGTATACATGGACTGATGTTTTCTTTCCATTTTTTTTATAACCCTTACTGAGATTTTTATGCTCATCCCAAGTTTTTTGAAATGTTTTTCACAGGACATAAAGTGGAACAGGGTCAAGGATGGGATCAAGAAAATGTCATGCTGTCTAAAACAAGGAACTAGACATGACTCTTATGTTCAAGAGTTTTTATTTTGTGAAAAAAATGGAAACTGAGTAGATGTTTCTACTTTGTAATCTTTGAGATGTAATAGTTATGTCCTAATTCTCTAAAAATCTAAACCTGAAAAGATCCTCAATGCGAATTATTCAATGTAATTCAAGATTAAGTAACGTTATAAGGATGGGTCCTTATAGTTGGTATCAGAGGTCAGTTTAGACAACTTTAGGGATTGGGAGTTTTTGTTAAACACATGATTAGTCCCTATGTTTATTATCTTAGTTAAATCCTTGTTTTAAAACTTTTTCTGATCAAGGAAATGGAAGGAGGAGGATCTCAAACGACATTCTTATCTCTTCCTATTGACTTTCTTGCAATAATTATTGCAAAGTCATGTTCGGATGATTGTGAAACTTTTTCTAGCATACAACTCAATTGCAAGCAGCTATTTGACATATCAAACACCTCCACTATACCTCGTTATCATCATGGATCATGGGTTGTATTTAGACAAATCCTATTTTCACAATATTCTCATATTTTCAATAAAGGTAGATATTATCAAGGTATTTTCAAATATTTTACCTTATCACAAGATTTTGAATCATATTATGATTTTAAAGAAGGTGTTGAAGAAGGAGACCCTTTTGCAACCTATTTATATTTTCTTTTAAAATATAGTCTCTCAAAACATACCTATGGTATTTTAAAAGGACCATTAATTGAAAGTTTCAACTCAAATTCAGTCAGACTATTTTATAGAAATCATGTCTTATGAGATGTCTTGAAATTATATGTCATACATGATTATTTTCCAAAACTGTTTTTCTATGAACACCCATATAACCCATGTTGTACAAGGTGTATTTGGATAGAGGAAGCAAATGATTTTGAAGGATCTCTAAATCATTTTTGTAATGCATGGACCTTCTACCTATGTGAACATGATGAAGATGAAACAAAATGGACACCATGATCAAGGTATGATGTTCTTCATTTTTGGGAATCATTTTATGGTGGTGAAATAAGACTTCAAGGATTAAGATGTTGAGATCGTAATGAATTTGGATGAAAATGGTAGGTATAAGGAAACCATTGAGGTTAAAACATGTTAGGGTTATTTTTGGAGTTTTATAAAAAGGACAACCCATAGGATGGGTGACAACCCGTCGCATTTGGTAAGGCCGCAGGAATCAAACCCACAACTTACCACTAGCCTACGTGAAGTCCCTAGTTAGTATGACTTATAATTTTTAGTTAAATGATTTTATGGATCAAGAATAAATTTATTTTGGGAACTTATGTTTTATTAAATGGATATCCTTAGCGGAAGAAAATGATTTGGTGAGTGATTGATAAAAGTTATTTTAGAAGATGTTCTTTCTTTCATGGAAACAATATATGCCTATAGAAAATAGAATACTTTGGGATTTCAATTGAGGAGAAACGGTGGAATTTTATTTTGGAAGAATATATGTTTTTATTGTGGACATATGAAAATTTGGTTTATTTATGAAAATGATTAACCTATCATAGAGAATATGGGACTAGGATAATTACTTTTCAATACGATACTTTAAGAGCAACTAATGTTATTTAGAGTTAAATGCTAAGATTTAACTTGGAAGACTATGTGATCAAATACTTCAGAGATTTGGGTTTCAATATTAGTTTTGATTACTTTGAAGAATTTTATGGATAGCTATTTATTGAATGGTCTTTTATGAACTTTTGGTTTTGTTGGACAAATTTTGGAGATTAAGAGTTGTTTTTATTTTTGTAAAAGATTATCCTTTTTGGGGATTATCTAATCTTGTACTAACCATTTTGGTTTTTATTAAGGTCTAAAGACATGGGAAATATATAGTTCATCTTTTGTGGATTATGTGATTCTCTCGAAGTTTATTTTAGCGCTCTTAATGCGAACAAGTCTTCCTAAATACTCATCTTTTGGGGGAAATATGGGTTTGTGTTAAAAATCTAGTAAAAGATGAAAGTCTACATGACAAGTAAGTATGTTTACTTATGTTTTAGTTAATCCCATAAATAAATTCTTCAATGAAAATAAACTTAAAACAAAAACGTTGTCTGTTAACTTTTCCTACGGGGGAATCAAATACCGTTTGACCCATCACAAGTTTGTAACTTTTGGGTGGTTAAACTTCTCCTAATCATGTTTTCAATCACTCTCAATGAGACCTTGATGGTTTGTTTTCTCCTCTATATCCATTTTTTCATGGAATCAAAGTATCTGTTGTCTCGGGTGACCTTTGAACTTCTCTTTATTTATTTTTAAGTGATAGTTTTACTGAATCTTTTTCCGATGTGGGACTTTCAATGAAGTTTCCAATCCCAATTTTAAAATTGCGAGGACGCAATTTCTAAAAGGGGGGAAGGATGTAACAACCCAGGTAAATAAAGAATATTACTTTTTCATATTTATTAATATTTGTGAATAAAATATTAATATTACTTTAAAGGGAATGCTATGCTCGATGGCGTACCCAATACGCAACAATGAGTTCCTTTGAAATCTTACGTTGCACTCTAATAATAAAATAATATTATTTTAAATGGTAGTTAACGCCTAGCCGTTGTAATGGTGGGAATGAACAGAACTAACTACAAAATGATTATATATGTTTGTCAAATATTTTTACTTTTATCCAATAAATGTTAGAGGCTTAAAATGCGAATGAATCCAATTTTAAGCGTAAATATTCTAATATTCTTTAAAAGGTCGATTAACCGCCTTTTGATGGCGAACCCTTTTTAAATCCACTTTTTGACAATTTTATATGTTATATTGGACCAAATAAAATCCTTATTTAGAATCAGGACATCAAAATTTACTTTGTGTAAATTTTTGTTATTTTTTCGATAAAGATCATTTTTAGTGAAAATGTTGTATTTTAATTCAAAAACTCCTTTTAATCTGATTTATTTATATGTATAGATTATCTTTTTAATTAGTATTAAAGTGTATTTAGAATATATTTTTACCATTTAATCCAATGGTGGTCATTGGAATTAATTTCACTTTGAAATTGGACTTAAACTAGTGTCAATCTTTTGATATATATTGTTTCATAAAAACACGCTATTTGTTCTGACAACGGAAATTAATTATTAAATTAATTAATGCAACTTATATGTTTTTAATTTTTTAAAATAGACATCATTTTTGAATTCGGAATATCAAATATATCTTAGGGTGAATTTTTGGTATTTTTCTGAAAAACTTCAATTTTTGATGAATAGTGAAACCACTAAGTGGTAGTTAAAAAACTGATTTTTCGTTTAAATGAAATTTTACCACCTTTGTGATTTGAATTTCAAAAATCTGACATACATGGTTGTCATTAGGATGTAAAATGTGGTTCAATGGGATTAAAATAATTTTTTGGTGAATAGTAACTTTTAAGTTTTATTAATCACGATTAAAGGTAATTAGTGTAATTTAAGGTAAAGATAATGTTATAATAATATGAAATGACCTTTACACATGTACTACCCTTATTGGATGAGTCATGGCCGACCAAGACAATCCATGGGTGAATTTGGGGACCCCATGGAGCCACTTTGGTAGGAAAATGACATTAATAACTTTTTTATTTAAAGTTAAAATTAAAATGTCACAAACATGTATTATTTTACTAATTTTTTTTTACATGGGGTTATACAAGTCATATTTTTGACTATAAATATTCATTATAAAGCTAAAAATATTTCCTACATCATGATATTTTTTTATAATTTTTAGACATTAAATAAATTAATTTATTTATGACACCGTGATGATGCAGTGATTACCTCATAAATGAACGATTTAAATAAAATGAGAAGATAGGGTAAAATCTAAGTCTTAAACTTGTCACAAACCAATTGGATGGGTGGATTTAGAAACTTTATCACCTTATCCTCGAAATATATCCTTTTGGGACCTTTAAAATCCGAAAATCATTTTATAATAAAGTAATATTTTATAACTTTCCAAGAGTGCCCCTCCTCTTCTCTTATAAAAGGCCCCCACCTCTACCACCTTACCCACACCTCTCAAGACTTTGGCTCAGCCAAAACCTGCCCATTTCATCTCTCCAAATCCCTCTCTTCATCATTGAAGCCTCAACTTAGGCAGAAAGATCTTCAAGAAAACCTTTTGGTTCAAACCAAAGGGAGTTACCCGATTTAAAGGTAATGTCTTCTCTTATGTTCTTTTGTTTTATTTTGCTTCTCCAACCCCCTAAAATCTTTTTATTACTTTATTTTTTAACAACAACAGTATCTTAAATATACTAGGATGTTTTTATAAGAAGGATTCGAGCTACACTTACACACACATCCGTCTAATGGTTAAAGAACATACTGTTTCTGTGGATGGCGAATTACTACCTCACGAAACAATGATTGTTCAATATTCTTTTAACACCTTTAAAGGTGGCCATTATGATGTCAATATATTTTATATATGATATATATGGTATTTATTTTTTCTATATGCTTCTGTATTTTATATTTAAAACATACCTTTATTCTTTGCATGTTGTGCAAATGCGATAATTTCATATGAGGAAGTGTGGACTACCGCCCCCTCAAGTGATGTGACTCGTTCATACAATACATGGTATGTATAAAGAGTGAAATTAATGAACTTATGTGACCTATATAACATATATATTATACTGGAATTATAATATATATATCTCTCAATTATTTTTAATTCCATTAATATGACAAAGAAATGAAAGTAGCGTTCATGTGTACGTACGACCTATCGTCTCCATGAACAGTGCATTTCATTTATTTTTATCTCAAAATGTTATGGAATAGTATAAAATGAATATGTACTGTATATATATGATATTTAAATCATTAATACTATTCTAGAGATGATGTAATTATAACTACAGGTACAATTCTTTTCAAACAAGTTCATTTTTGACTAATGTACCAAACATCGACAAAAACATCTGATATGAACTCACATAATTGACTAATTATTATAAAATTATAATATGTGATATGAATTGAATAATAAACTTTAAAGGAGTTACTTAAGAAGTTATAAATTTACAAAAGTTTATTATTCAGTAATATAAAGAAACGAACAAGACAAGTCAGACTTGAGGTAAGGGATCCTACCTCTCTCTTACTTTTTAAGTACTCCCTTTTATGCCATTTCTTTTAAGCTCATATTTCTTATGTTTGGGGATGTTCTTTTATATTCCTCATTATTTACTTTTTATGTTCATATTATGAGAGACCCTATTTTATCCCATAAATCCATTTTTGGAAGTTTTAAGTGGCGCTATTAGGCTGCCGAGTTTTCGTAAGGGATTTTTCATCTCACTTTTATTCCCGTGAGATTTACGCTACATTTGACACCATTTCCTTTGAGTGGTGTATGTACTTCCCATTATTCTACTATTTGTGTAATATAATTTCATTTATGAGTATTTACATCAATGTGGTATAGTCCTTCTTTCATGGGGTTTACGTTTCGAAAGTTACCCAAGTCGGTAAAGGAACCTTTCACCCTCCTCTTTTTAAAACACTTCTTTTGTTATGTCTTTTAATTTACATCTTATTATGTTGGGATATGTTCTTCTATATACTTATTGATGTAAAATTTATTTCTAAGTAATGAGATACCTTTTTTGTCTCATCAACTCATTTTCTTAATTTTAAAGTGACGCTGTTAGGCTGTCGAATTTTTACAAGGGAACTTCTTAACCCAATTTAAATTTCTTTGGGTTAAACTTTTAGTTATTGAATATGTAATCCTATGAATATGTTTGAATGAAATATAATTGTGTTACACTTAATATAAACTTATATTGGGTGTATTAATATTTTTCACACATAATTATGAGATTGATTTATCCTTAATTTAAGGATACTTTCTTTATAAGGGATTTCATATCATTTTACATTTCTATTGAGACTTCATTGTTGTTATGCACCAATTCACTCTTATATGATGTATATACTGTCCTTTGGAATATTATATCATGAATCCCTTTATTCTCATGATATTATAAAGTTCTGATTAAATGTTATTCCTCAATTATTTGTATTCAAGTGTCTCTCATTTTTTTAAAAAATCTTTAACGAAAATATTTTTTTAAATGTTTTATTGATTTATTCTTATAAATATTTATCATTAATATCCATGTTTTAAAAATGGTTTTAAGGATTTATTTATATGGATATTAATGGGTTAAAATTTTAAAAGCTTCAAAGTGGTATGGGACTTCGTCTCAATCTCCTTTCATTGTGGCATATTTTGTTTTATACACAACCTTCTTTTATACGGTGTATAAACCCCTTTAACTTTTAATTTTATTCAAAAGGATTATTTTTTATACGAAGAATTTTACTAAACAACAAAAGGGAATGTTTTTGTCGTATGTATGCGGCGACAATGACTTCTCCACCACTGTGACCATTATTTGAGTTTCGTCTTCCTCTACAAGCCATAACTTTTTTTTAAGTGAAAAATAAATAACATGTTTTACTTTTCTTTTATTTTGGTATTGAAAATGGTTTTGATAATGTTTTGATTATATCAATGTGTTTTATTGATATCTTGTGAATGAAATGTGGAAATGTTATGTTTTCTTTATGCATGTTTTATGTGATACAATTATGTTATGGTTCTTGGGAATTGTTTATGAAGAGGGGTGGTTCCGTGATAAACTAAGGGCGGGTGAGCCCGATATAGCTCTCCAATGCATTGGGTAACACGAAGGAGTTAAATGTTAAGGTTTCTCTGAAGAGATTTAGGGAATATACTGTGATGGGTATTCCAAACGTAACCATGAGGGTTACTCCCTATGTAAGAATGTTATGAATGCCTCAAGTTACCTTTATGTCTTATGATTTCTATGAGTTATTCAAAAATCTTATGATTTCATGAGGTGTGTTAAAGTGCTTATGTTTTATGAGAAAAGTACGATTTCATTGATTCTTATGTATACATGGACTGATGTTTTCTTTCCATTTTGTTATAACCCTTAATGAGCTTTTTATGCTCATCCCAAGTTTTTTGAAATGTTTTTCACAGGACATAAAGTGGAATAGGGTCAAGGATGGGATTAAGGAAATGTCTTGCTGTCTAAAACAAGGAACTAGACATGACTCTAATGTTCAAGAGTTTTTATTTTGTGAAAAAATGGAAATGGAGTAGATGTGTCTACTTTGTAATCTTTGAGATGTAATAGTTATGTCCTAATTCTCTAAAAATCTAAACCTGAAAAGATCCTCATTGTGAATTATTCAATGTAATTAAATATTAAGTAACGTTATAAGGCTAGGTCATTATAGTAGAAGTTTCTTCCATCTTTTCCAGCAGAGGATGCACACTGACTGAGCGCATTTCATGAGTTCTAGAGGTAGATACCTCTAAGGTTTCAAGGTGAGACAGATCCTCAGGCAGCTAAGGATCAGCTGGAGGTGGTGACACGATTTTTTTTCTTAGTGAGTACACCTACAAACCAGATGGAAGTTCGAGCCACTAGCCTTCTATAGGACATGGCAAGGATATAGTGTGGCTTGACACTCTATAGGAAGATCCCATGATACTAGATTAGTAGTGCGAGGCCCCACAGACAATGGAAACCAGCATAGGGGTAGGTTGTGCTTCTTGTGGGGTTGGTAGGGACACTTAGCTTGAGACTGCCCAACCTTCCATATAGACGACCAAAAAATGGTTGAGGGTACACTAAGGTAGAGGATTGAACATGGAAGTCCTTAGAGAGGCAGAAGTGGAAGGGGAGCAGGCAGAGCGGTAGGCGGTGGGAGGAGGTACGAGGTACCACAACCACCACCCCTAGGCGGTCCACCACGAGCTCTGAGAGAAGGTGGACAGGGGTGGGACAACATCAGGTGATGGAGGCCTATGATCATCGCACTACAGAGATGATTAGAGGTATGATCTGTGTCTACAACACCTTAACTATAGTTCTTATAGACATAGGTTCCAATCACTCTTTTCTTACCACAAACCTTGTTTGGAGCTCAGAGATTCTAATCGATCCGTTGGCTTGATCCTTATAATTAGAGACTCCCATGGGAGGGGATTCAGTGATCACACACTGGTACCAACAATATGAGATTACTCTAGGAGTCGAGAGATTCAGTTGTGATCTACTATTAGCAGCATCGAGGCCATAAGACGCCATTATAGGTATGAAATAGCATGATTCATGCTCAGATTGACTTTTTTAGGAACACAGTGTAGTGTATCTATAGATATGGGAACCAGTTTTCCTTTACCAACAAGAAGGAAAATAGAGTCGTGAAGGTTGGACTCACACATAGGAGGGTGAAACCGATCACTCTTTATTTGGCTATCATGACCCTTGATGTGGTTGATGAGATGATTCCACAGTTTCCTACAGTGGTGGATGAACATGAGGACATCTTAGTGATGCTATTTGGCGTAAAGAACACCCCAATAGTGTTCATGAGACTCATGAATAGAATCTTCCATCAATACTTAGACTAGCTTATAGTGGTCTTCATTGATGACATCATGGTGTATTCCGCATCTGAGGAGAAGCATGCGATGCACCCGAGGATGGTTCTAGACAAAATCCAAGAGCATAACCTTTACAATAATCTCTTGAAGTGTGAGTTCCGGATACAAAAGGTCTATTTCCTTGGAAACTTCATCGCAGTGGCGGGAGTTGTAGTAGATTTAGTGAAGATCGAGGTGGTGCTTGCTTGAGAGCCACCCAAGAGTGTTACTGAGTTATAGAGTTTCCTTGGGTTGACTGGGTACTATTGGAGGTTTGTACCTGACTTCTCTAGAGAAAAAACACCCTTGATAGTTTTAACAAATAAGGGAAAACCCTTAGTTTGGATAGAACAATTCAAGCAGATCTTTTAATAGCTGAGGTGGAGCTTGATGAGTTCTTCTATCTTGAGGCTGCTGGAGGAGGTCACCGACTACATGGTGTTCTGTGATGCATCAGGAACCTGGCTTAGTTGTGTTTTTATGTAGGGATAAGAAATGATTTTGTATGGCTCACGACAGTTGAGACCGCATGAGCAGAGCGTGGTGACTCATGACCTTGAGTTGACAACGGTAGTCTTCGTACTGGTGATGTGGTGACAATACCTGATCGGTGAGAATTTCATCATATACTTAGACCACAAGAGTCTGAAGTATATATTTTACCATAAGGATCTAGATCTGAGATAGAAAATATGATAGGAGTTTCTCCAAGACTATGACTTTGAGATAGTCTACACACCAAGGAAGGGGAACGTAGTGGCAGATTCTCTCAGCATGAGATCAAGTTCACAGTTACTGAATGAGGCCTCAGAGCAGTTGGAATTTCTTTAGATATCCTTCATGGATAGGGAGGAGATAGATTTTCTTTAGTCTATGGTAGTTTCCCCTCTACTCTTAAAGTGATTTAGGGAGGAACAACTCAGAGATGCCGATTGCGAGACTATACATGCTTAGATATCTACAGGGCATGCTCCTGATGGATATTTAAAAGGTGTGGAGCCCATCATACTTTACAAAGGGAACACCATAGTACCAGTGATGTTTCAGGAGAAGATTTTATGGGAGTTCCATATATATCCATTGGAGGTACATCCAGGTGTGGAAAAGATGTATCAGGACCTCCGACGTCAGTAATGGTGGTCGAGGATAAAGAAGGTGGTGGAAGATTTTGTCTTGAGATGACTCACTTGTCAGCAATTGAAGGTTGAGCACCAGGTTCAATCAGTCTTGACACAGACCCTTGAGGTAACTGAGTGGAAGTGGGGTGGGGTATCGATGGACTTCATGACAGACTTACCACATACGTCCAGGAGGCACGATACCATCTGAGTGATCGTCGATCGACTCACCAAGTCAGCCCACTTCCCACCATTTTGCGACTAGGGTTCAGTAGAGGGCATGAGACACATCTACATGCAGGATATATTTTGACTAGATGGAGTACCATCTATGATAGTCTCAGATCGTGATGTACAATTTGCATCCCGACTGTGGAAGGGATTATATGAGTATTTTGGGACTCATATGTGTTGAGTAAAGCTTTTCACTAACAGACAGATGGTCAGACTGAGCAGGACATTCAGACCTTGGAAGACATGCTTCGTGCCTATGTCTTGGATTTTGGTCATAGTTGGGGGGACCACCTACCAATGGCGGAGTTTGTGTACAAAACAAATACTACTCTGCCATTGGTATGCCACCATTCAAGGTACTATATGGATGATTGTGCAGATCACTGTTATGCTAGACAGACCCAGGGGAGTCAGCACTCATGGGTCCAAAGATGATACAAGCTACCACGGAGAAGGTGCATGTCATCTGAGAGTGGGTGAAGACTAAAAAAATTCAACATAAATCCTATACAGATAGGTAATAAAAACCTTTTTAGTTACAGGAGAGGGACTATGTATTCCTACGGGCCTCCCCTCAACGGGGAGCTAGATATTGATGATAGAGTGACTTTTGTGGAGTACCCGATGGAGATAGAGGATCTTCAAGAGAAGATCCTTTGTGGATGGTCAATTCCTTTGGTGTATATTCATTGGAAACACAATAATCTCCATGAGATCACATGGAAGTGAGAGGATCATATGAATGCTTAATACAACTTTCTTTTTGTTTACCCTTGTTTGGATTTCGGGGATGTAAATCCCAAAGGTGGAGAGAGTGTAATACCCTTGAAAATTACATGTAATTTTTTTTTTGAATGGGAATATTTCAGAACTAGGATCTATGATGGAACATGATTCTGAGGCCCATAGAGATCGAAAAATATTTTTTAAACTTTATTTAAAGTACATTCAGTAATCATGCGAGCAAGTTTTTCTATCTTTTGAACTGGTGGTTGGATTGAAAATACGAGGCCACCGTTGATTTTATATCGCCAAGATTTTCCTAGGAACTTCCTAAAATCGACCGGTGCAGGTCGACTGAAAAAGATAAATTTCAGACTTTTTAAAGAAAAAGTTAAAATAAACGTAAAATATTTTTAACTTTATTTTATTCAAATGGTTTCACTGTGATGAAGCAGCCGGTCAACATTACGGTGCAACGACGAGGCGATGCTGACTCATTAATGAATCTCATTAATGGATCAATGTGGCGACGCACAATGTGTCTCCCACCTCTGATTAATTAGAGATCTAGAATTAATAAATAACCCTAGGAAAACCTCCAGTAAGGAGAATCTCTCTCTCTATCTACGATGTCGGCGAACACTCACGGAGAACGAGATCTGATATAGGGATTGATGAGCGGCGACAGATGCCAGAAGATCATAGATCGACGAACAGTAATGAATGACATTGGATCACAGATCGACGACGACTCAGATCACCCTCCTTCATTATCGACAGATCTGAAATCTAGGTAGGGGTTACATTTCTATTTTTATTTTCCCTTATTCTTCTTTCTAAATGATGAACGCAGATCAACCCACGAACAAGTTGACCCGCAACTTGGTTGTTCTTATGGGTTAGGAATTGATGGTTGTAGGGAGTTTTGGGATTTGAAATGTGTGTTTGAATTCTGAAACCCCATGGATATATGTCATAAATACTAACATGGAGGGATCAAGACAACACGAACAAGGCCCAGATCTCTCCGTAATTAGGCGTTCTTGTGTTCTTCATGACTGAAACCCTTGTACGATGGAAATGATCCCACAATTTTGTTGAAGTGATGGCGGCGACCCTAGAAGTCTGACGGCGTAGATGGATAAGAGATCGGACCACCGAAACAGACCCGGTGGGCAGCGGAAGAAGCCACCGACGTGGTGACGCTGATGACCGGTGGCGGCAGTCGTAGGCTGGTGGTGGCGCAATCCAGGCACCGCGTGCGGGGGACAGCGGCCGACCATCACCGGATGCACTGGATGAGGTGACACATCATGGCGGAGCAGAGCCGTGATTCCAACGTGGCATTGTGTGAGAAGAGCGGCCCGCTCATGTGGGTCGTGTGCGAACAGGAGGGGCGTCCAGGTTGACTGGCCATGTGTGCCCCTAGACGAATTGGACAAGTCAGTATGGGCCACCTGAGTGGCCTGATTAGTTCCTTAAGTCGGTCCATTTTAACAGATCGGCCTGGCGAGTTAAAGTCAGGCTGCTATGCGGCCCAGGCTGGAAAAAGAGACCGACTCGCTAAAGTGGGCCTGGCCGGATAAAACCAGGTCACTGGGTGACCTAGAAGAATAGACCCACGACTATCCTAGTCCAGTTCTAGTGAGGCCCAATGGGCTAGATAAATAGGTTGGGTCATGCGGGACCCCAGGTCGGGTTGGTCGTGTTGGTCCGAACCAGTTGGACCGGGCCCAGACGCAACCGGCCCCTGTTTACAAAAATGCCTATATCAATCAAACTGGTATTCTGATTGACACATAATTAGTGTCGTTTGGACCCCTGCGATGTGGCGGTCCTTTTGGAATACTCTAATTGGTCTGACCAAGTCAGACCAGGCCGAGATGCGACCAAACCCTGTTTACAGAAATGGCCATATCTTTCAGACAGTGCGTCCAATCGACACACCGCCTGCGGCATTGGGACCCTTGCGATGAGACAATCCTTTTGAGATACTCTACATGAGTTTTTATAGAGGTTTCCATATGGAAAGGTCAGATCGGACCTGAATCCAATCGGTCCATTTTTTTAAAAAGGTCCATATCTTTCAAGACCAGACGCTTGTTCGATGCACTGTCTGTTGCTTTGGGACCCTTATGACGAGATGGTCCTTTGGGTTACTCTATGTGGGACTTCCTGGTAGTTGAGGTATGACTGATGGATTGAGGAGAAGATCCTCCTAGAATCAATCATGCTATGTTTGGGAATCCTGTAGCTGGCTGTGACGTGAACAATGAAGAGCGAACCATCATGGATCAGCAACAGAGTAACCCTTCGTGGATCATCATGAGAGTGACCATCCATGGATAAACATGAGAGAGACCCTTCATGGATCATAAGTAGTGTGACCTATCATGGATAAGCTGTAGAGATACCTCTCGTAGATCATCAATGAAGTGACCCTTCATGGATCAACATGAGAGAGACCCTCTATGGATCAACATGAGAGAGAACCTCCATGGATTAGCACTAGCGTGACCCGTCATGAATCAGCTGTAGAGTGGCCCATCATGGATCAGTAGTAGAGAGACCCTTCGTGGATCAGCAGTAGAGCGACCATTCATAGATCATCAGCAGAGCCTCCCAATAGAATAAGATAATCTAGATTTACAACTAATCATCTTTACTTCTGTATTTAATGTTATACCTGGTGTGAGTTGTGTCTTTTTATTTGTGCTTTAATTTGAGATATTTCTTTGTGGTATTTTCCTTTGTGTATTTCTGTGAGACCCAAGTTGGTCTCAGGTCCCTATTGAATATTGTCAAACTCCCCCTATACGGGCTTTGCCTGCACCTATTATGCCTTATGCAGACGATAGATAACATTGACTAGGACTTTGGGGAGCCCGGTCTAGACGACACTCGAAGGTGGATCAATAGACATGGTGTGCTATAGTGACATCCAATAGTGAGCTGTATCTACCCTTCAGGTAGGATCCTTAGTGGATGACCTCCAAAGATTTTACTTCTTTTTCTGTACAATCCTTTCAGTTGGGATTTTATTCTGGACCATTTTACTTTCTGTAGTACTTGTACTTGTTTTTGGTTCCAATTTTAGCTTATTTTCTATAGTATGGGCTGTGTGTGTGTACAGGTTGAAAGGAAATGCTTTCCCTTTTTAGGATATGCCTTTGTAGTGCTAGTCACTAGCCCCTGACCTATGGAAGGTGGGCTTTGGGTAGTCACGACATGGGCCCTGGGGGATGGGTTGTTACAAAAACATCTGGGTGTTACATTCTACCCCACTAAAACTGTTTTTTCCCTTGAAATACATCACTTGGATACAAACAGATGAGGATACCTTTGCCTCATCACATTCTCAAGTTCCCATGTAGCTTTCTAAAATTGGTGGTTCTGCCATAAAACTTTAACCAAGTGAGTGGTCATATTTCGTAGAAATTTTTCTCTATGATCCAAAATCTCTATCAGTTGTTCTTCATAAGAAAGATCTTGCTCCAGCGGTATGACTTCTAAGTTTAGTACTTGTGAAGGACCAAATATTTACTTTCTCAATATATATACATAGAACATATCACGAACTTGAGAGATATTCAGTGGAAGCGCCAATCTATAATATACCTTCCCAACATGATCAAAAATTTCAAAAGAACCAATATACCTATGGCTCATATTGAACTTATTTCAAAATCTCATTACTCTCTTCTAGGGAGATATTCATAGAAACAACTTATCACCCACTTCAAACTCTAGGTCTTTTTATTGGTTGTCAACTTAATTTTTTTGACTCTGAGATGCACTTATGTGTTGTTGAATATATATGACTTTCTCTGCCATTTCATCAACAAGATCAGGTCCTAATATATTTCTTTTCCCAACTTTATCCCAAAAAGTTGGAGTTATTCACTTCTTTACATAGAGGGATTCATAAGTATCCATCTGATTACTGGAGTTAAAGCTATTTTTGTAAGAAAATATTACCAAAGGTAGGTGTTGATCCCAAACGCCTTTGAAATTCATAG
The DNA here is from genome assembly GCA_963277665.1 of Viscum album. NCBI lineage: Eukaryota > Viridiplantae > Streptophyta > Magnoliopsida > Santalales > Viscaceae > Viscum > Viscum album. The sequence goes on along the minus strand of OY728152.1, from coordinate 1,663,786,804 downwards.
ATCAAGCTCTCAAAATGTCTTATAGAGTTTTAATTTTCCTATCAGACTGACCATATGTATGAGGATGATAATAAGTGCTAAAACTTAACTCTGTATCTATAGCCTACTGATTTCTTCTCCATAACTTTGAGGTAAACCTCAAATCCCTATTAGATATAATGGAAGGTGGTACTCCATGTAATCTTACCACTTCCTTTGCATATATCCTAGCAAGATGATCAAGAGAGAAATCCTCTCTAATATAAATGAAGTGTGTTGAATTCATAACACGATCAACTATAACTCAAATAACATTATGGCCTTTAGATTTTTTTGGATGCCCGATGACAAAGTCCATAATTATGTTTTCCTATTTCCATTCTAGTAGGGGTAATGGTTGTAACATCTCCTTAGACTTCTATCTCTCAGCCTTAACTCGATGACAAACCAAGCACTGAGATATATATTCAGTAACATCTATTTTCATGGAATCCCACCATAAACACTCTTTTATGTCCCTATATATCCTTTTACTTCTATGATGAATAGATAATGAAGAACTGTGAGCCTTATCAAATAACTCCTTTAATTTTGGTATGGGAGGAATAAAAACTTGGTTCCAGAACCTTATTATTCCATTACAATTAAGGTTGAATTTAGGAACATTTCTCACCTTCTTTTGTAGATCTTCATCTTCCTTCTATGACTCCTAAATTTTCACCTGTATAGATGGTTGAACATTAATTTGAGAAATATAAGATTTTTCTCCTTCCTTTAAAATTTTAAGATCCATCATTCGAAAATCCCTAAATATTATATATTTTGTGATATTCATCATGGATAGGATAACATGGTCCTTTCGACTCAAAGTATCTGCCACCTTGTTTGCTTTTCGAGGGTGGTAATGTATTGAGAAGTCATAATCTTTAATCAACTCTAACCATCTTCTTTGGTGCATATTCATCTAATTTTATATGAAAATATATATTAAACTTTTATGATTAACATAAATATAACACCTTTCACCATAAAGATAATGCCTTCATATATTTAATGAAATATTATCACAACTAACTCCAAATCTTGATTTGGGTAATTTTTCTCATGGATCTTAAATTTTCGCGAGGCATAAGTTATCACCATATCATTTTTCATGCGAACACATTCCATTCCATTCTTTGATGAATCACTATAGATCAAAAACCTTTCTTAACTACAAGGTAGTGTGAGAACAGGTGCACTGGCTAACCTTATTTTTTAACTCTTTAAAAATTTCTTCACATTTCTCTATCCACATGAACTTAACTCCCTTCTGAGTCAACATGGTGGATGGATTAGATAATCGTGAATTTTTTTTCACAAAACATCAATAATATCCATCCAAACCAAGAAAACATCATATCTCAGTTACTATTGTTGGTCTAGGATAATGTTCAATAAATTATATTATTGATGGATCCACAGTTATCCCCTATCATGAGATTATGTGACCCAAAAATTAAATTTTCTGAATCCAAAGTTCACACTTGGTAAATTTTGCATAAAGCTTCTCCTTTCTTAGGGTCTTCAGTACAATTCTCCAGTGATCTTAATATTCTTCCTTTCTCTTTGAATATATAATAATATCACCTATAAAGACTACCAAAAACTAATCAAGATAGTCTCTAAAGAAACTATTCATTTGATCCATGAAGTTAGTGGGGGAATTAGTAAGACCAAAAGGCCTCACTATAAATTCATAGTGTCCATACCTTGTATGAAATGCTGTCTTTGGTATATCCTACTTCTTAACCCTTAATCAATGATACCCTAGACAAAGATTAATCTTGGAAAATTATTGATATTTTCATAGTTGGTCAAATAATTCATCAATATGGGGAAGAGGTTATTTGTTTTTTTTATTGTGATCTTGTTAAGTTATCTATAATCAATGTAGAGTCTCAATGATCCATATTTATTCTTAGCAAACAAAACATGTGCACCCCATGGTGAAACACTAGGGTGTATGAATCCCTTTTCAAGATTCTCATGGAGTTGATTATTTAATTCTTTCAACTCAATTAGGTCCATTCTATAAGGTTTCTTTGAAATAGGCATAACACTTGATATGAGTTCTATTGAAAATTCAACTTCACGATTTAGTGGAAGACCTAGAAATTATTCAGGAAAGATATCAAAAAACTCTCGTACAATAGGTGTATTCTTAATGGTGTGTTTCTCACCAACCATTTGTGATAGATAACCTTAATTTATAGAAACCAAGACCCATAATATGGAATAAATTTCTATTGAAAGGTCATATTCATCCTTGCATCGATAGATGATCATAGATTGATCCAGAATATAAAATGTGACTTCCCTTCCTTCGAAATTGATATGAGCTCAATATAGAGAAATCCAATCCATGATAATAATAAAATAAAATTACACTAAACAAATAATCACAAGATTTGTAGGAAGTAATTTCACAAAAACTTCAATTAGAAAAGAATTATAAACTTTTGATGCGACCGTAGTTCCATTAGAAGTTTTCATAGCTAACTAAACATCTAGTTGTTGAGGTAATACGATGAAACCCTTAGAAAATTATTCATAAATAAAAGAGTGGGTGGATCAAGAATCAAATAAAACATTTTATACTTTAGAGTGGATGGTAAGTGTAACTTTCACCACTTCATTATCATACTCCACATCATCGATAGTGATCACATGTAAATTGCCTTTGAATGTGGCCTTAAGAGTTTACTAACATCAATCATCATCGATAACCCTTGGATTACAACATTGGTTAGTATAATGCCCCATTTCCTTGAACTTTTAGCATTGAAGTGTGGGAGGTGAATTCTGTGTATCCTTTTCTCTATTCACATCATTAGAAATATTTTTCCCATTACTTCGGCATTCAACATCCCAATGAATTTATCTCCTATAGTTAAAAACATTTTATAGTCCCTTTAAGACAATTTACTCTATGTTTCTTTCCATAGTTTGAGCATAATGTAAAACTCATATTCTTTTCAGTGTGGTCTTTATATTTTCTCTTGAATTCCACTTTTCTCTTCTTATCAAACCTATAGGACTTATAGATTACTCAAATCTCCATCTCAACCGTGAGAGAACATCGAATTCTTTCCTTATATCTATTAAAGTACATATGGATAATGCCCTTCAGAGACTTGGTGTTAATCCACTAAAGAATCAATCAATTTTACTATCAGGCTGGATAATAATTTCAGAAGCGTACCTTAAAAGCCTTGTAAAATTTTATTTTTAGGAACCAACAGATTCATCATCCTTTTAATTAAGCTTAAGGAACTCCTTATCTATATTTTTTTGAATAATACAAGGAAAGTATCTATTAAAAATAAGTTCTTGAACTCATCCCATCCCATAGAGTCAATTTCATCTCTTTGCCTCGTATTCTTGATAAGATTCCACTGTTACCTTCCAAATGATAGGATTACAAGCTGAATTTATCATTCTATAAATATTGAAGAACTAAAAATATCTTTTTAGTGGTACTAATCAATTTTTTAACCATCAGTGGATCAAAATACCCCCTAAAAGAAGGTGAACTCTACCTCATGAAGAACTCAAAATAATTTTGTTCCCTCATTTTCTCATTTATAATTCCTCTATGATTCATAACTTGAGAAATTTTGTTATCATAGTGAAATGATTTTTCATTAAAACTCCCATAACATTCGATTTCTCAAGAGGAAAATAATTGAATTTACCATCACATTCAACATTAACGTAGTTCCTTTGGGTTCCATCCATTGACTAAAACCAAGATGCATAGTGTGGAAAACAATAATCATAATGGGAAAACCACATAATCAAGAATAAAATATCAATTTAGGACACATTAGCTTTTATCCTAGGTTATTCATGATCATTTTTAAATACTTGTATTATAACCCATACTTTGACATATCCTTATGGTTATTACTAAGGTTTTCTCATCCTATTTTCCAAAGGTTTACTATACCTTTGCTTTGATATGAACTATAATGGCCCATACTTTACATACATTTTCATTCCTTAAAAATTGATGAATATTCATTAAAAAACATAAAAAAACCATTATAAGACCATATAGGTTTAGTGTATTTAGAAATTGGGTAACATAAAAAACTAGTTCAGAAGACATCTAAATTTTCACCCACTTATTCCTTCATAACTAGACCCATTTTTGACATATATTACTTAATAAACTTCTTCATAACCTGGGGAAAAGAAACATAACAAAGGTTGAGATTGGATGATTATTAAGGGTAAATAAGGGATATATCAATCATATCATAATCATAAGACATATGAACATAATATTTGAAAATATTATCCAGTATATGAAAGATCATGATATCATGTCATGGGATAAATCATAAAAGTTCATAAAGAATCAATGAATATAGTCTCAAAAGCCATAACATTAGATGTGGAATTTGTGGCATACACATTATCATAGAAAATCATTTCACATTAGTCGAGGCTTATTTTGAAGACCATCATAGAGTACAAAGTCTATTTCTGAACTAAGTTCACTCCTCATTATAGCCTTGTATTACTGAACTGGGTTTACTTCCCATTCCATCCCTATATTACTGAACTGAGATCATTTACCATTCAAAACCTATATATATCATGAGATATAAATCTTTATCTAATGCATTGGAGGGTGGTATAGGTCTCACCCATCTCAGAATGAAATCATTCTTACGTGTTCCACAAAAACATAAATCATTCATCATATCATAACCCAAGGAAAAAAATGGGGTTCTTAAACATCATTCCATCATAACATAATCCATGTAAAACAAATGGATTTCATAAATATCATTCCATAATAAACACAATCAAACCATAAAAATAATAGGTATAGTATACTTAAAATATAACCCTATTAAATAATTCCTTCTTAGATGTTAAATAATTTTGATAGAACACTTGAAATTAGTTCTTGAGAAAAATATAATTTCTTCTTCAAAAACATTTTCATTTCCAAAATGCCATGAAAATTTAAAAGAAAAGAATTTATTTAAATATAAAAAAGAAATATTGTAAGGTAATATTCATTGAAATAAGGATTTATGAAAATATAAATTTTTTTTCATGCTGTATAAGTTAAAAGAAAACATTATTCTCGTACTTTTTTCGTATAAGTCAAAAAGTACCTCGTATCGAAAATAAAAAATATTGCTTTCATACCATTTAATAAAAAATAACCAATGAGTAAAATTTATTTTAAATAATTTTAGAAGAATATAAATAATATTTTGGAATAAATATTTCGGAAACATGGACATATATGATAAATATACCCTAGTAAATACTTACAAATAAAAAATATTGGATAATAATGAGATTAATAAATTATACCTTACCTTAGGTCTGATACCCTTTGTATGTATTCAAACCTCATGTATAATGATTTAAATAATTTCATTTACTTATTACAGAATCATAGTCATTTTTATGATATCATATATGATCATATTATCATCCATTTGTTAATAACATTTCATTATTACTCATTATTTAGGTATTAACTGCTTCACTTTCTTATGCATGATTTTACAAATAAGTTCTAGTTATCATTATTATATTATAGTTATATAATTTAAAAAATGATATTAATATAATATATATCATATTTATTCATTCTATAAATTTATATAATCATGCTTTAATGGATATCATGTAGAATGAGTCACATTGCATCGTAGAGATGGTAGGCCGTATGTACGTACGAATGAAGATATCATTACCATAATTGTGAAATGGTATGGAAGTGGATGGTATATATTTTGTTATAAAATACATATCATGTTTTAATAATCATATATAGTCACTATTTCCATCATTATAGCCATCCAATTAAGGTGGTGGTGAAAAACATATTACACAATGACGTGGAGATGGTAATACGTATGTATGAACGTGTGGTGATTTCATTTTTCATAGGATGGATAGAAGGTGGAATATGGTTGTTACATAATAATAATAACATCTTAGTATATAAGGGATAATGTATTTATTACTTTATAATGTGAACAACTTATGAAGAATAAGTATAAGAAGAAATAATTTTGAAATAATCGGTAGAGGAGATTATCTCACTTCTTCGACAATCTCCCTCTTGATATCTTCTTAAAGCACTAGTGTTGGTCTTTAAAGAATACCAGAACCTATAGAATGTGAAAATGAAATTTTAGAATGGAAATATTTAGGGTATGGATGATCTTTATGGCTCAAAGTGAAGTGAATATGTGAGGGAGGATGTGCCCTTTTATAATTGAGATGAGGGGCACTTTTGGAATCTCAAAAAATATTAATTTATAATAATATAAAAAAATATCCAAAACCTCCAAAATGTCATATTTTTGAAGATGACATGAGATATTGTTTTAATCCCATCATACAATAAATTTTATACATGTTTTTATTTCAGTTTAAACCTTATAATTTTAATTAACCCTTAGTTATTCTATTTTAATTTTAACAAAGGTAACAAATTATTAAATATTAAAAGAGTGAAATATTTAATTATTTTATGTTAATTAAACTTTAAATATAAAATTGAGAACATTTTAAACCATATAATAATTTATTTTAATTTTTAAAAATGTTTTATGATTTTTAAATAATTTAATAAAACATTATTTTGATAAAAAATCAATAGTGTCAATTTGGACACTATTTAATTCATTGTTTAAAAAAAATATTAAGATAATAAATTAAATTAGAACCAAATATTTTATTATATTATTAAAATGTAAAATTCATCTAGAAAATTCTTTGGATATATTAATTATAGCAATTTTATATTTATTTTAATATTTTTAATAACATTTATTTTTTATCTCCATTAATAAAATAATTACAACATCAGTTTTGTGTAATTATTTAATATAATTATTTGTTGATTAAAAATTAAAAATGAAATACTATGACAAATATATATTCTTTATATTTCATAAGGATACTTATAGTTGAATATATCTTCTGTAAAATCCTACATTAAAAATGATATATTTATTAAAACATTAATGTGAAAACTTTAACATCACTTTAAGGAAAATATTATAAGTGTCATAATCTTTTCCATATAAATCCAAATGGTAAATAACTCTACCCTTGGATGATTATGGTCAATATATACTCAAAAAATAATATTTGGTCAAGTGTTTTTGTCTTTTAATGGTTATTATAATTTTAATAAAATTTATTTTATTGATTTTCCATCAATTAAATAATTTCCACATCATAAATGTATAAGCCTTTAAGGTAATTATTTATTTCCTAAAAATTACAAATAAATTACCATGATAAATAAAAACATCTTATATTTCAAATTAGTATTTATAGTCAAATTTATCTTATGTATAACCTTATATTAAAAAATATATATTTATTAAAATTTGAGTAAGACATATTTAACTTTTCTTTAAATAAAATAAATTAAATGTCCTAATATCATCCAAGTGGATTCCAAAGGATACAATTTAAACCAAAAGATGATTTAGGTAAAAAAACTCATCCAATGATATTAAAACAAGTGTTAGATTAATTTTATAATATTATTTTTAACCTTAATTACCTGATTTACCCTTTTATCGTTGTTGAATAGATATGGCCTTCTTTGTCATTTCATCAACAATATCAGGTTCTAATAGCTTTATTTCCCCAAATTTATCCCAGTAAGTTAGATTTCTTCACTTCTTTCCATGGACGTCTTCATAAGGAGCCATCTGAATACTAGATTGGAAGCTATTGTTGTAATTTTTTTACCAAATGTAGGTGTTGATCCCAAACACATTTGAAATCCACATAGAAAGTTATCAACATGTCTTCTAGAGTTTTAATTATCCTATCAGATTGTCCATATGTCTGAGGATGATAAGAAGTGCTGAAACTTAACTCTGTATCTAGACCCTGCTAAAGACTTCACCAGAACTTCAAGGTAAACCTCAGATCCCTAAAAGTTATAATGGAAAGTGGTACACCATTAAAATCTTACCAATTACTTTACATATGTCCTGGAAATATGATAAATAGATAAATAATATCAAATATAAATTAAGTGTTCCTAATTCATAAGGAGATCAGATATAATCCAAATAGCATTATGGCCTTTATATGTTTTGGGAAGTCTGACGATAAATTCCCTAGTGATGTTTTCCCATTTCCATTTTGGTATGGGTAATAGTTGTAACACCCCCTTATACTTCTGTATCTCAGCCTCAACTTGATGAAAAAACATACATCGAGATACATATTCAACAACATCTATTTTCATACCATCTCACCAGAAATAATCCTTCAGGTCCTTGTACATATTTGTGTTTCTAGGATAAATAGAGAATCAATAACTATAAACATCATCCAACAACTCCTTTAATTATGGTATGAGAGGAATACTAACACGGTTATAGAAACTTATTATTCCCTCATAACCAAGGATTAATTTTGGAATATACAATAATATCATCTATAAATACTACCAAAAAATTATCAAGATAGTTTCTAAATACTCTATTAATTAGATCCATGAAGATAGTAGGGGAATTTGTAAGACCAAAATGGCTCACTATAAATTAATTGTTTCCATAACTTCTATGGAATTCCATATTTTGTATATCCTCCTTCTTGACCCTTAATATATGATATCTAAACATAGATAAATATTGGAAAAGTATTGAGCTCTGCATAGTTGGTCAAATAAGACATCAATGTGGGGAAGAGGATATAGTGATTTTGTTAAGTTCTTGATAATCAATGTAGAGTCTCATTGATCCATCTTTCTTCTTAACAAACAGAATAGGTGTGCCCCAAGGTGATGCACTATGGTATATGGATACTTTTTCAATACTCTCTTGGAGTTTCTTATTTAATTCCTGAAAATAAATTGGGGTCATTCTATAAGGTTTTTTTGAAATAGGCATAACACCCGGTATAAGTTCTATTGAAAATTCAACTTCACGGTTTGGTGGTAGACCTAGAAATTATTTAAAAAATACACCCACAAACTCCCATACCACAGCTGTATTCTTAATTGTGAGTTTCTACCCAAATATTTTAGATATATAAACTTCATTTATAGGAACCAAGACCCATAACATGGAAGAAATTTACACTATAAGGTCATATTCATTGTTGTATCGATAGATAATCATATATTGATCAAGAATATGAAATGTGACTTACATTCCTTGGAAATTGATATGATATCTATATAGAGAAATCCAATCCATACCAAAATCACATCAAATTACACTAAAGGAAGGATCACAAGATTTGTAGGAAGCACTTTCCCACAAACTTAAACTAGAGAAGAATGATTAACTTTTGATGCAACCATTGTGCCATTAGGAGTTGTCACAACTAACTCAATATATAGTTATTTAGGTAATACAATGATACCCTTATAAAATTATTCAAAAATAAATTAGTGGGTTGATCCATAATCAAATAAAACATTTTCTACTTTAGAGTGGATGGTAAGAGTACCTTTCACAACTTTATTACCATACACCACATCGTCAATAGTGATCACATGTTACATGCCTTTGTCTTTGGACTTAAGAGTTTTCTGATGTCGATTATAATCAATAAACCTTGAATTATGGTATTGGTTAGTATAATTCCCCATTTCCTTGTACTTGTAGCATTGAAGTGCAGGAGGTACATTCTGTGTATCTTTTTATCTATTCATATCATTAGACCTATTTTCCCCATCCCTTCGGCATTCAACTACCTAATGAATATATCTCCTAAAATTATAACATTTTCTATTCCCTTTAAGAAAATTTCCTCCATGTTTATTTCCACACTTTGAGAATAAGGGAAAACTCATATTCTTTTAAGTACTGTATTTATATTTTTCCTTGAATTCCATTTTTCTCTTCTTATCAAACCCATAAGACTGATGGGTTACTCCAATCTTCATATATTCCTCAAGAGAACATTGAACAATTTCCTCATGGATATTAAAGTATATTATGGATAATTCTCTTCAGAGACATAGTTTTAAGACACTAAATAATTGATCAATTTTACTCTTAGGTTGGATAATAATTCCATAAGTTTAACTTGAAAGTCTTGTAAACTTTTCTTCATAGGTACAAATAGATTCAACATCATTTTTTAAGCTCAAGGAACTCATTCTACATCTTTGTTCAAAGAATATGCACAAAGTACTTATTGTAAAATAATTTCTTGAAATCGTCCCATTCCATAGAATCAATTTCATCTATTTGCCTCGTTTTCTTGATAATATTCCACCATTGATCACCTCTAACTTCCAAATGATAGGCTTCCAAGATGACTTTATCATTATATGAACATTGGAGAACTAAAAATATATTTTTAGTGTCACTAATCCATTATTTCACCATTAGTGGATCAAAAAACCCACTAAAAGAAGGTGGAATCTACTTCATGAAGGACTCAAAAGAATGTTGTTCCCTCCTTTACTCATTTATAAGTCCTCCATGATTCATATCTTGAGAAAGTTTTGTGAGAATAGTGATAAGACTTTTCATTCTAGGTTCCCTAACATTCAGTTTCTCATGAGGAAAATCATTGCATTGCCCATTTCATTCATCATTAACATGGTTCCTTTGGGTTCCAACCATGGAATAAAACCAAGAAGTATTGTGATAGAAACACTAATAATAATGGGAAAACCACATAATCAAGAATAAAATTTAAATTTAGACACTTTAGGTTTTATCCTAGGTTATTCATGATCATTTCTAAAACACTAGGATTGTAATCTATACTTTAACATATCCTTAGGGTTCTTACTAAGGTTTTCTTATCCTAGTTTCCGATGGTTAACTATACTTTTCCTCTAATACTAATTATAATGGCCCATAATTTACATACATTGATATTAATTAAAAATTAAATAATATTCATTACAAAACATAAAAAAACCATGTCAGGATCATATAGGTTTAGTTTCTTTAGAAACTTATAAACATAAAAAACTAATTCATAATACATCTACATTGTCTTGGGATTATTCCTTCATAACTAGACCCCTTTTTGACATATCTTACTTAATACCCTTATTCACAACCTGGGGAAAAGAAACATAAGAAAGGGTGATATGAGATGCTCAATAAGGGTAAGAAAGGGAGATATTAATCATATCATAATCATAATACATAAAAATATAATATTTGAAAACCATATCCTTCCTATGAAAGATCATGATATCATGTCATGGGATAAATCATAAATGTTCATAAAGAATCAATAAACACATTCTCAAAATTCATAACATAAGTCATGGAATTTTTGGCATATAAATAAGTATAAAAAATCATTTCATATTAGTCTAGGCTCATTTCTAAGACCATAATAGTAGAAAAATTCCATTACTAAACCGATTTCACTCCTCATTCTAGCCATGTATTACTGAATTGGGTTTACTTACCGTTCTAGCCCTGTATTACTGAACTGAGATCATTTAACATTCTATGCTTGTCTATCTTGTGAGATTTAAATCTCTACCCAATTAATTAGTGGGTAATATAGGTCCCACCAATATCATAATGAAATCATTATTACATATTCCATAAAAAGATAAATCATTCATCATAGCATAACCCAATGAATACAATAGGTTTCTTAAACATCATTCTATCATAACATAATCCATGTAAAAAAAATTAATTTCATAAATAACATCTCATCAAAAAAAAAAAAAATTAAACCATAGGAATAATATGGATAATATACTTGAAACATAACCATATTAAATAATTCCATCTTATATGTAAAATAATTTTAATAGAACACTTGAAATTAATTCTTGAGAAAAATATCCTTTCTTATTAAAAAATGTTTTATTTTCTCAAAATGCCACGAAAATTTAAAAGAAAAGAATTTATTTGAAAATAAACTTGAAATCTTGTAAAATTATCTTCATGTAAATATGTCATTATGAAAATGTAAAAATCCATTCATGTCATATAAGTTAAAAGAAAACATTCATCTCATCCTTTTTTCAGATAAGTTAAAAGTACCTCGTATTGAAAACGATAAAAGATTCCTTTCATACCGTTTAATAAAAATTCACCAATGGGTAAAATTGAATTTAAATTTTTCTATAGTAATAAAAAGAATAAATTTGAATATATATTTAGGAAACATGGACATGGATGATAAATATATCCCAGTAAATACTTACATATAAACAATCTCGGATAATAACGAGATTGCGAAATTATCACTTACCTTAGGTCCAATATCTTTTGTATGTATCCAAAACTTTTGTATAATGATTTAAATAATGTCATTGAATTATTATAGAATTATAGTCGTTTTTATGATATCATATATGATCATATTATCATCCGTTTGTTAATAACATTTTATTATTACTCGTTATTCGGGTATGAACTGATTCATTTTCTCATGCATGTTTTGTCAAATAAGTTTCATTTCTCCTTTTTAGGTTATAGTTATATCATTTAAAAACTAATATTAATATAATATATATCATATTTATTCATTATATACATTTATATGATCATTCTTTAATGTATATCAGGTATAATGAATCACATCACATCGTAGAGACGATAGACCGTATGTACGCACGAGCGATGATATAATTCCCATAATTATGAAATGGTATGGAAGTGGATGGTATATATTTTGTTCTAGAATAAATATAATGTTATAATAATCATATATAGTTATTATTTCCATCATTATACACATCCAAGTAAGGTATTGGTGAAAAGGACGTTACACCATAGCGTGGAGATGGTAAGCCGTACGTACACACGCATGATGATTTCATTTTTCATAGGATGGATAGAAGGTGGAATATGGTTTTTCTATAATCATAATAATGTATAATTATATTAGTTATACCGGATTTATTACTTTATAATGGAAACAACTCATGAACAAGAAGTAGAAGAAGAAATACGATTGAAAGAATCGGTAGAGGAGATTATCTCTTCTATGATGAGATCCATTTAGATCTCCTCTCAAAGCACTACATTTGGTATTTAGAGAAGACCAGAACCTATAAAATGTGACTAGGGAAGTTGATAATGGAAATAGGTAGGGTATGACTGAGATTGAAAGCTCTAAGTGAAGTGAATAAGTGAGGTAGGATGTGCCCTTTTATAATTGATGTGAGGGGCACTTTTGGAATATCGAAAAATATTATTTTATAATAAAATAAAACCACATACCAAAACATCCAAAATTTCATATTTTAGAAGATTATATGAGATAATGTTTCAATATAATCAACCAATAAATTTTATACAAGTTTTTCTATCAAGTTAAACATTATCATTTTAATTAAACCTTAGTTATTCTATTTTAATTTTAACTAAGGTAACAAATTATTAAATATTGAAAGAGTGTAATATTTAATTATTTTATGTTAATTAGACTATAAATGGAGAATTTGGAATATTTTAAACTATATCATAATTATTTTATATTTTAAAAAATGTATTATAATTTTTAAATAATTTAATAAAACATTATTTTGATAAAATAAAATAGAATAACTAAGACCTACAGGTCATGTAATGTCACTTAAGCCTTCAGGGATTGTAAGGGTTATACAACATCCCTTAAAAGGTGGATTATCAAAAATAAATAAAAAATGAAGGCCTTTGGGCCATTCAGGCAGGCAATTGATTTTTTTAACAAAATATTAAGATAATAAGTTAACTTTGAACAAAATATTTAATTATATTCTTAAAAGGTCAAAGTCATCTAGAAAATTATTTGTATATATTAATTATCCAAAATTATATTTATTTTAATATTCTTAATAACATTTAATTTTTATCTCAAGTAATAAAATAATTACTACACTAGTTTTGTGTAAGAATTTAATATACTTATTTATTGAATAAAAATAAAAAATGAAATACTATGATGAAGATGTATCCTCTAGTTTTTCGAATAATACTTATATTAAAATATATATTATGAAATATTCTATATTAAAAATATTATATTTTTTAAAATATGAATGTGACAACATTAAAATCACTTTAAATAAAATATTATAAGTGTCATAATATTTTCAATATGGCTTCAAATGGTCAATAACTTGACCCTTGGATGATTATAGTGGATATATAATCGACGAATAAGATTTTTTCAAGATTTTTATCTTTTAATGGTTATCATCATTTTAATAAAAATTATTTTATTGATTTTTCATCAATTAAATAATTTCTATATCATCAATATATAAGCTTTTAAGACAATAATTTATTTTCTAAAAATTAAAAATAAATTATCATGATAAAGAAAAATATTTTAGATTTAAAATAAGTATTTATTGCCAAATTTATATTATGTATAACCTTATATTAAAAATAATATTGTTATTAAAATTTGAGTAAGATATATTTAACTTTTCTTTAAATAAAATAAATTAAATGTCCTAATCTCATCCAAGTGGATTTTAAAGGATACCATTTCGACCCAAGTATTATTTAGGCCAAAAAAAAATCCAATTCTATTAGTACAAGTGTTAGGGTAATTTTATAATATCAATTTTACCCTTAATTACCCAATTTACCCTTATACCATATTAATAAAAATTACCAAAGTTACAATTCATAATGCCGGAAAATAAAAGAAATATATTTACATAATTTTGACCTAATGGTTAAAAATATGAAATAAAATTTTCAAAATTCAAAAACATAGAAGTTGCAGTAATTAATTTACAATTAATCTCGTTGTCGAAATGAGAAAATGAGTTTTAAAAGTAAAAACATTGCAAAAGATTGAAATGTTTTTATATCTAAATTCAATGTAAAATTAATGCCACTGAACTACATTATATTAAATGATAAATATATATTATATTTATAATTTTAAACCATTCAATAATATAATTTAACCATATAAATTATTTCGATGAAAAATGTTTTTTTCAATTAAAATTTAGTATATTTTTACTATTTTTAAAAACTTGAAAGTTATCAGAAAAATATCAAAAATTAATTAAAAGTAAATTTTTATATCCCAATTATAAAGAAGAAGTTTATGTTTTCATATAAAAATATTAATGTGTCAAAATTTTAATTTAAAATGGGATTTTTATTAAAAGGTGGTATAATTGCCCTTTTGAAAAATATAGGATTTTATAATAAAATATGGTTTATTTATATCCTATGACTAAAATATCTATTGGATGCATATCAAAAATATTTTATTAAATATATAACATGTATATTTCATAAATTTCATTCACTTATTTTTTCTCACTTAATTTATTAATATAAAAATACAAATATTTCTTTTAAATTTAATTGGTTTAAATTTTTTATAAATAATTGGTAGCCAATGAATTCACTTTATATTTTCATAAGTTAGTTATATTCATTTCCACTAACTTAACGACTAGGTTATAATCGTAATTTTATACTAATGGTGTCTTATGGTTCATTTAAACTCATGATTGTGTGCAATGTAAGATATTGAAGAATTAAAATTATTTAATGAAAATATTTCATAAAAACATCAGTGTGTTAAAATAACTATATTATATGCACAAGAACCATATCTTTCATAAGAAATCACAAATGATAAAACAAGACAATTAACACCCAAAACAATGAAAATAATGATGTATTATTAATAAACAAGGTATAAGATGTTATGAAATGATAATATATGATATTATAAATTTTAATATGGTTATATAATAAGTTAATAACACATTTAAAACTACTATTAATGAGGTTAAAGCACATTCAACCAAAAGGAAGCATGAGGTAAGGGATCTATAAACTTGATTTCCATTCATTAGGTTAAACTTCTATTTCATTGATTATGTCATGTTAAGTTTATGTGTGTAATTACCAATGATTATTTAATGTTCTATTTCCACTTTTTTTGTGTTTATTTTCATTTTATACACCTAATAAATTAATTTATCAATCCCCACTTTAATGATATGATCTTTTAAGAGATTTTTTCTCAATTTTTATTCTTTGAGACTTATCTCATATTTTGCACCTATATTCTTCTATGAGTTGTATATACATACCCTTTTACATGTAATATCATGAATTTATTTATTCTCATGATATCTTAAGTTTAATTTAATTTTATCCTTTCACGGGGCTTATAATTAAAAGTTACAAAAGTGGTAAGAGTTTTATGTTGCAATCACATTAATTATCAGGATTGTTTATGATTAAGTCTCTAATGTTGAAATCTTAGGATCTAACTCTCAAGTAGTCTCATGTTTTTTCCTCTCCTCTAGTTATTTATGATATTTTTAAGTTATAGTACCATTTCCCACTCTTTGGTACTTAAAATAATTGAGAAAATGTTTTTAAGAAAAATTGACTTTATTTCTCTCTTTGATTGAAAATCCTTTTTCTTCCTAAACCATGTTTTCTAAAAATGTTTTCTAAAATATTTTTATCATTCTTAAAATGATTTAATAATGAAACTTTTACCCATGTTTTAATTTTTTATAAATTTTTAATGTAATATTCATGTCATTTTCCAAACAATTCCCATTTGTCTTTTACAAAAAATGTAAAAGGAATATTTATTTTGACATGGATGGCATGAATGGAATTTTCTACCATCATGACCATTATTTTCTTTAAATACTCCTTTATTAATTTTCAAGTTCTTTTTCAAAGAAAAATATTTTCACAATATATTCTGATTTTTTAGTTTTTAAAAACTTAATTTTTAAAATGAAAAGGTTTTTTTACTCAAAATTTCTTTAATGATATTTTAATGATATTCTCATTCATTGAAGTCAACAACCCTTATTATTAATTATAATCCAATGGGGATATTTTGTAATTATACCATCCTAATTATTTCTCTAGATGGATTTATATTATTTCAAATAGATTGTTATGGAACCCATTTCTTTTATATGGGTTAATCATGTTTCAAAGAGATTTTTATGAATCCTATTTCTTTTCCCCAGGTTAACCACGTTTCAAAGAGATTATTATGGAACCCATTTCTTTTCTACAGGTAAACTATGTTTCAAAGATATTGTTATGGAACCCATTTCTTTTCCATGGGTTAATAATGTTTCAAAGATATTGACAAGAAAACCATTTCATTTCCTTGGGTTAATCATTTTATAAAAAGAATAAAGATTGTTTCTATGAGTTTATGATGAAATAACTATGTACTTTATTCATGTTTTGGTTCTTGGACATTATATATGATTGGTGCACCTAGATAGTACTAGGTGATCCTGTTATAGCTTATAAAATGGGTGGGGCCAGATAGTGTAGGGTGATCTTGATATAGCTTATATGATGGGTTCAGCCAAATAATGATTCAATGCATTAGGTAATGATTATATTCTCTAGAGAATTTTATTGAATGTTAACAATGTGGTCATTCCAATTATAAGGGTTATGTATGGTTTCTTTAAGTATTCTACAAATATGATGTTCCAAGATAAAAACATGTTTTATCTATGATTTCCACGAGTTTATAATGTTTCATTTGATGAAGATTGATATTGCATGACTCATGATTATTGATTCTTATGATTTTTTCCTTCGTTAAAGCCTTATTACATGTTTCATGATTGACGATTCAGTTATTGATGGGTATGAGTTATTTATGATTCTCTTATGCACTCTAATTATGTCATTATACTCTTTTGATCTTCTTATAATCGCTGATGAAATTCAATTGTTAATGATTATGTTTACCCTTACTGATAATTTTAGATCACCCTTATTATGTTTCATTTCCCCATGTTATCAAGTATGATATTGAATTAGTTATGTATATAAGGGTTTTATATGGATGATGTTGATGACATAATATGGAATATGAAAAGGTAGATATAGTGGGAAAGGCACTCTATTGAATTCATGGGTATTGTTTATGTAAGATATTTTCCTAATGATCTAAAACTCTAAACAAAAAATTCCTTTGAGAATGTAAGTGATCCAATTTTTACTTTTGATATTATAAGTTTTGGATGGTAAAAATTGGGTCACCTCCATCGATATCAAAGAAGAAAATGTAAAGTTTTCATTTTCAGCACTGGATCTGGAATCGGTTTAGATAAATTTGGAGATTATGATGTTTTCATGCGAGGTTATCTTAATAGTTATGGATACCATTATAGGTCTATAATATTAAGGATGATCACAAGTTCAATGCCTTAGACACCCCTTTGAGGTTTTAAGTGATGATATCTTAAAGTGATTAATGAAATTTTAGGAGACATTTTATTAGGTTGAAGTATATATAAAGATTTGGTTCAAGGTGAAGTATGAATTTAAGAGGAAATAAATTTTAAGGTATTAATAACCATTAGGGTTTATAGGATCTTGGATATTTAGGTAATTATGGGTACAAAATTTTTATCATTGTAATGAATCATATTTTCCATATTTATATTTAGAAATTATTTGGGAAAATTCTGAGACCAGGCACTGATACGACATGTGATTCTGAGGCCCAGTGTGCCTGAAACAAGTGGTTGAAAAATGTTAAAATTTTAATATCACTCACTCAAATATTTACTTAAAAATTGGAATATATTTTAAATGGGTGCCTAGATCAGAAATCTAAGGGCACTGTTGAGCTGTGAATGGCGGTTTAACCTAGACGTGATCTAACTTCGGTCGGCACAGGTCTTCTAAAGAAAAAGTCACCAAGGATGTAACTGTAAATAAAATAATTTTATTTTAAAATCCTAATAAATCATAAATGGTGACTCATATTGGAAATTATAGACCACCATTGAGTTCATAATGTGGTGTTTTCCCTAGGGGAGGCCTAACAATGACCGACGTGGGTCAGCTTTAAAAAATAGTTTTTGGATGTTTTAATGAATAAAATAAACTATGAGTTTATTTTATTTTAATTTTATGTTGACGTAGATTCACTGTTTGTTTTAAATTAATATCTAGGAAAGGAACAAGGATTAGTCTCATAACCCTGGAAATTCCTAGGAGGCTCTAGAGAGAATCCTTATAGAATTATCTTAACAACAGTGAAAAACACCAGGATCAGAGATCATTCTTGATAGATCGCCAATGAAAATAAGTCCTCTATAGAAAATGATCCATATCCCAAGTAGGGAATTTTATTTCTAATTTCTTTTCCTCATTCTTTATTTCCATGATGAATACGGTTAAATCCCCAAATATATTGATCCACAGTTCAATCATTGTTACTAGATGTGTTATTTTTGTAGGATTATCAAGAGATTAGTTTATCCCCTTCATTTATCCTTATAATGAGAACAAATTGAGCCTGACATGAACAAATTGCAAGGTTCATTCTTTAGGTGTTCTTGTTCTTTCTCTCCCTTGTTCTTGGCGTTCTTCACCATTGGATCCTTGTGATCTCAGATCGAATTTCTAAGAGGATCTGAACGTGACTGGACCCCTAGATTGAAGGAAAGACAAAACAAAGGCTGAATCAGTGTATTTTGACACCTGAAGATCACATATATGTTTTCATTTAGATATTGGAGAACCAAAGGAAGAATGACAGACCGTAGAAGGTAGGGAGGCGGCGGTTGCTGTGGGTGACTGCATGAGAAGACTAATCTGACAATAGGCCAGGTCAGGCGAGTGGTCCAGGTTGGCATAGTTAGTCGGGTCAGCAAGGTGGGTCATGCCTAGTCATAGTGGACTGGGCCTAGTGGGTAGGGTCAACCCGGTGGATTGGGTCAGGCCTGATGGGTTGGGTCGGACCCCACGGGTTGGGGCAGACCCAGGTCGGACCAAGGTGGCTGGACTGGGCCATGGTCTATTGAGCTATCATGTGGCCATGGTAGATGGGGTGCGGTCGACCGCCACTGTCGGTGGACCGACCACACGGTCTATCCACCTCCCATTGAACCACCTTTTGAAATTCTAAAATGGCCATAACTTTCAAACCAGACGTCTGTTTGACAAGCCTGATGAAACATTGGGACCCTTACAATGAGGTTGTATTTTTGAGATATCCTAAGTGGGTTTTTTTGGGATTGTTTATAATACCTAATGGGTTTAAGATTGATTTCTCCCAAAATGATTGTGCTTTGAGAAAACATTTTTGTGGCTGGCTATGACCTAGAGACTGTGTGTCTTATATAGAAAACATGTCATATAGATAATATGTGTCTTATGTAGGCTATGTGTATTATGAATACTATGTGACTTATAGAGACTATACGTCTTTTTGAGAATGTGTGTCTTATTGTATTGAATATATCTAGATTTTTTTTATATTTTTTCTATAGACATATATCTTTATGGAGCTAACTATGCATTCCTTTTTTGTATTCCTTGGAGGTACTCCTTCATGGTATTCCATTATGGTATTCCTTGGTGGTATTCCTTCCTGGTATTCCTTAGTTGTATTTCCTTTATGGTATTCCTTCATGGTATTTGTTTTTTGGTATTCCTTGGTAGTATTCCTTTATGATTTTTCCTTTGTGGTATTTCATTTATGGAAATATTTTATGGTTTCAAGGTGTCTTATTGAGTATTGTTTTACTCACCCCTGTATGAGCTTTTCCCTCACATGTCATGTCTTGTGTAGATTATCGAATATTTGATGGAGTTATAGGAAGAATTGGACCAGGAAATGCCTTATGAGACCAGAAATATTGAGGTGTGTTCTGGTAGCTTTTTTGACAATAGCCTGAGTAACTCTTACTTTAAAGGTTGGACTTGGGGATGAAGACTCTTTTCTTTTGGTGGGATTGTTTTGGCCAAGTTTACTTTCCAATAATTTCACTTTTTTTCTCTAGTTATGGTAGACAATGGTTTGCATGCATTTTTTACTGAGTGCTTTTATATTTCATCATTTTTGTCTTGGATATGTGTGCGTGCATACAATTACTTAGGCAAATGCCTCCTATTTGTGGGATATGCCTACTCGGTGCTAGTCAGCAACCACTTGCCTATTGTAGGTGGTCTTGGGGTAGTAACGACATGGGAACCTCTAGGATGGGTCATGACAGAGAGGTATCAGAGGAGGTCAGTTCTACTTTAGGACCGAGAGTCTGTGAGGTTGGTTTGGGGAAACAATGTTAAGTGTTTCAAGTTTGTATTTCAGACCAGGGAATCCAGTGTTGGTGTAGTGGCTAACGTATCCATACACTAGGACTATGGGAACCTATTTTTTTACTTGGTACATGAAAACACTGAATTTTGGGAAAATAATGGCATATGCATCATATAGGAATGGGTTGTGTCTTACATGTACTTATTGAGTCATATCTCCAGATATACACTATTGAACATGGCACATCTTGTTTTATTATAGGATTCCTCCACACAGACTGCCATCTAGGATTTCGTTGAATGATCATGAGGATGATATGCTTAGAGAAGAGGAATCAGTATAGGGGCCTGTACCAGGGATAACACCTCAGGGTGGTAGACTAGCTATACCACCACCCATCGAGCAATAGCTACTAACAACACAACTATCTGAGGACGCACACAAACTGAGCATATTTCATTAGTTTTAGAGATAATTAACTCCTAGGTTTTAGGGTGATCTAGCCCCTAGGAAGTTGAGGATTCACTGGATACAGTTACCCATGTCTTCCACCTTGTGAGGATGCCTTCCGAACAGATGTTAGTCCTTGTTGTGTGTCTTTTTTCCGAATATGTGGGGTGATGGTGGAACTTAGTTACCAGACACATGATGAGATGATTTTCTCTTGGGAATACTTCAAGCATCTATTAAAAGAGGATTTCTTTCTATCCACATTGTGGTTGGTGTGCATGCAAGAGATTTTGCATTTGCAGTAGGGAATTCCGACCGGGGTGGAGTATTCGAAGGGATTTACTGATCTTTCATGCTACTCCATGAATATGGTATGAGACTTGTTCTTCAGGGCTCAGACATTCAAGAAGGGTTTAGACTACGAGATCATGGCATCCCTGACATCCATTAGCATTCATACTTATTCTGGGGTACTTGAGAGAGCCCTAATAGTGGATATATTTTTAGAGGATAAGACACTAGTAGTGGGAGATTCCATTAGGCACCAGGTAGCTAAAACCTCATTAAAAAGTATCTGAAAGAAGTTTCAGGGACCCAATAGGGTTATGTTATTTGAGATATGATCCTAGGATATAGGATTAGTAGTAAGAGTCTCCCAGGGTAGCTCGAGTCAGCAGAGGGATAGGTTGTGTTACTCATGTGGTGGTCAGGGACATACAAACCCGTCGTATGACCGATTAGGAGATGGTTGAGGGGCTACCAAGGAAGAGGTGGACGTAGGAGAAGGGTTGTCTATAGGGTGGCATATGTGGAAGGGGATAAGGTAGGGTGGGAGGAGGTGGTCGGAGGTTCAAGATATTACAACCACCACCCCTAGGTAGTCCATGAGAGACTCAGGGAACTTGTGGATAGGGATGAGGCCAGATATATGTGACATATTCTTATGAACCCAAGGATCTAGGAATGATTAGAGGTATGATCTATGTCTTTTTCACGTTATTTGTAGCTTTGATAGACACAAGTTCCAGTTATTCTTTTATTTCCATGAACCTTGTTGGAGACTCAGAGATTCTGGTTGAACAGTTGACTCAACCCTTATTCTTAGAGACTCATAAGGGAGGAGATTAGATGATCACACACTGGTACCGACAGTGTGACATTACTCTTGGAGGTGAAATTTTCGATTGGGTCTCTTGGTAGTAGTATCAAGGCATTACAACGTCATTCTCTTTATGGATTGGTCATCCATAGTTCATGCTTAGATTTACTATTTTAGGCACAAAGTGCGGTGTGTCCACAGTGATGGGACCATATTTTCCTTTGTTGGTGAAAAGAAAACACAATAAGTGTAGTATAGACTCAAATATAAAAGGGTGTTTCTAATCACTCATCAGTTGTCTAGCTTAACCCTTGGTGCAATGGATGATTTGAGTCCATATTTTCTTACAGTGGTGGTATAGTATGAGGACATATTTTTTGAGGATGTACCAAGATTACCTCCCTATAGAGAGGTAGACTTATGCATTGATATATACCCTGGGATGACACTGCTATCTACACCTGTATATCAGATGAATCCCATAGAGCTTCATGAGATGAGGGTGTAGTTGGAGGACTTACAAACTAAGGGATTCATGAGACCCAATGTTTCACCCTAGGAAGCCCCAATTTTTCTTTCCAAGAAGGAAGACTGGAGCTTGAGGTTATGTGTGGAATTTCGGTGACTAAAACAAGTGACCTTGAAGAATAAGTATCCACTACAGAGGATCAATGAACTCTTCGATCAATTGAAAGGGGCACAATGGTTCTTCAAGATTGACCTCAGATCTTGCTACCACCAGGTAGGAGTACAGAATGCGGATATACTAAAGAAAGCTTTAATATGTCTTTACAACCACTATGAGTACATGGTGATGTCATTTGGTGTGAAGAATTCCCCAACAGTGTTCATGGGACTCATGGACTGGATCTTTCAGCTTTACATAGATCAATTTGTGGTGGTCATCATTGATGACATCCTAGTGCACTCGACGTCTAAAGAGGAGCATGTGAGACACTTAGCGATGGTCCTGGAAACACTTTGAGTGAACCAGATTTATAGGAATCTCTCTAAGTGTTAGTTATGGATTTGAGAGGTCCATTTTCTAGGGCACATCATTTCAGAGGCTGGGGTTGTAGTAGATCTAGCGAAGATTGAGGCGGTGCTGGCTTGGAATCCACACAAGAGTGTTACCAAGGTACATAGTTTCCTAGGTTTGGCTAGAAACTATTAGAGGTTTGAGCCTAAATTTTCCATATTGAAATAATCTTTTAATGCTTTGAAACAAAAGGTACAACCTTTCATGATGGATAAGTTCTAGGTGAGTTTTCAGCATTTGAGGCAGAGATTGACGAACACTCCTATATTGAGATTTCCAGAGGAAGGTACTGCGTACGCAGTGTTCTACGATGCATTAGGAACCAGGATTGTTTGTGTCCTGATGTAGGGGAAAGTGGTTATTTCCTATGGTTCATGCCAGTTGAGACCCTGTGAGTAGAACTATGTGACCCATGATCTTGAGTTATCAGCGGTAGTATTCTCTTTGAAGATGTGGTGACACTGCCTGATGGGAGAGCAGTTTATCATCTACTCTGACCATAAGAGTCTGAATTATATCTTCTCTCAGAATTATATAAACTTAAAATAGATGATATGGCTAGAGTTATTCTAGGAATATGACTTTGAGATTGTATATACTCATGGGAAAAGGAATGTGGTGGGAGATTCTCTCAGTGGGAGATCCATTTCGTAGTTGCTGAATGAGGCATCAGAGAAGTTGGCCTCATTATAGATATCCTTTGTGTATGGGGATATAGTATCTTACCTCCAGTCGATAGTTATTACCACCCACTCTTACAAAAAATCAGGGAGGCATAGCTTGGGGATACCGACTGCGAGACTTTACATGCTCAGATGTCCATAGGGAATGACCTTGATGAATATTCAAAAGGTGGGGAGCACGTTTTTATTTTCATAAGGCGCATAGTAGTACCAATGGTGTTATGGGAAAGGTTTTTAGGGAGTTTCATACATCCAATTTGGTGGTACATCTAGGTGTGGTGAAGAATTACCAGGACCTCAAAAATCAGTTTTGGTGGCTAGGGATGAAGAAGGGAGTTGCAGAGTTTATTTCTTGATGCCTCACTTATCAATTGGTAAAGGCTGAGCACGAAGTTATATTAGGTTTGACTAAACCCGTTGAGGTTCCGGAATTGAAGTGGGATGGGATATCGATGAACTTTGTGATAGGTTTACCATGTACATCCAATGGACACAATACCATTTGAGTGATCGTTGAGTGACTCACCAAGTTTTCCCACTTCCTATCTATTCAAGAGTATAGTTTAGTAGATATATTGGGATGAATCTATATATAGGATATAGTTTGACTCCATGGAGTTCCATTGATAATAGTCTCAGATCGTGATGCTCGCTTTACATATCGTTTATGGAAGGGATTGTAGGAGGCGTTTGGGACTCAGTTACACTTGAGCACAATGTTTCACCAACAAATAGAAGACCAGATGGAATAGACTATATATGTTCTGTAGGACATGCTATGGGTCTACATGTTAGATTTTGGAAATAGTTGGGAAGATAACCTACTAGTGGTTTAGTTTTCATATAAAAATATCTACCATTAAACTATCAGTATGACACCATATGAGGCCCTATACGGGTGACCCTACAGGTCACAAATTTGCTGGACAGACCTAAGAGAGTCAGTACTCATGGGACCAGAGTTAGTAAATGTGATTATAGAGAAGGTTCAGATCATCCATGATCAGATTAAGACTACACAGAGCCATCAGATGTCTTATGATGACATATGATAAATTCATTTGGATTTTAAGGAAACACCATGTTCCTTCAGGTCTCACGTCGATGAAGATTATGGAGATTTTATTAGGGAAACAAGTTATCTCTGTGGTTCATCAGACCATTCCTGATACTACATAGAGTTGGTGAGGTGGCATACCACTTGGCTCTACCAATGCAGTTAGAATGGGTATATGAAGTTTTTTACATGTCACAGCTAAGGAGGTATGTGCATGAATCATCACACGTCCTTTACTGGGGCGAGCTAAAAATTAACAATGTGGTGAATTTTAATGAGTAACAAATGGAGATCGAGGATCTATAGGATATTATCCTTCATGGGTGGTTAATTCCTTTGATGCGTGTCTGGTGGAAGCATGGGAATATCCAAGAGAGAACATGGGAGAGGGAGACATAGATTCATGTTTAGTACCCTAATTTGTTTGAGTAGCCATTGTTTTGGATTTTTAAGGATATAAATCCCTAAGATGGAGAGAATGTAATGACTCATATTTTTTCAATTTTATTTTTAGAAATTATTTGGAAAAATTCTGAAAACAGGCACTGAGACAGTGTGCGATTTCGAGGCCCGATGTGCCCAGAACAATTCGTTGAAAAGTGTTATGTTTTTAATAGCATGCACGTGGATTTCCTGAAAAATTATAATATATTTTAAACTATTTCTCATATCAAAAAATATAGGGCACCCTTGAGCTCATAATGGAGGTTTTACCCGAGGCGTGACCTAACTTTGGTCGGGGAAGGTCATCTGAAGAAAAATTCACCAAGGTCATAACCGTAAATAAAATAATAAAATAAAATTATTTTATTTTAAAATCCTAATAAATCATGAACAGTGAATCATATTGGAAATACGAGACCACCGTTGATTTTTTAATGTGGTTTTTTATTTAGGAGAGGCCTAACATCATCCATCATGGGTTGACTGTGGAAAATAATTTTTGGATGTTTTAATGAATAAAATAAAATGTGAGTTTATTTTATTTTAACGTTACATTGATGCAAAAATGCTATTTATTTTAATTGAAGAGCTAGGTAGGGACATAAGGTTATTCTCGTAGCCCTAGAAATTACCTAGCTACTCTAGAGAGAATCCTTGGACAATCTCTTGGTAGTGGCGACAAACACTGGGATCAGAGATCTTTCTTGATGGATCATAAACGACAATCAATACTCGACAAAAAATGATCCATATCCCAGGTATGGTGTTTGATTTATGTTTTCTTTACCCTGTTATTTATTTCCGTATTGAACGAGGGTCAATCTATAAACCGATTGATCTGTAGTTTGATCGTTATTGAGGAATTTTTGGGAGATTAGTTTATCCTCTTCGTACATCCTTCTAACGAGAAAGAATCGAGGCCAAAATGAACAAAGTAAAAGGTTATTTCTTTTGGAGTTCTTGTGATTTATCCCCCTATTCTTGGCATTTTCTCTATTGGATCCTCATGATCACATCTTGATTTTCCATGAGGATCTAAACATTATCAGACCCCTAGATAAGAGGAAAGAAAAAAAAGAGGCAGAATCAGTGTAGTTCGGGACTTAAAGATAACATAGGTGTTTTCATTTCAGATATTGGAGTACCAGAGGAAGAACAAAAGACCATAGAAGGAAATGAGTTGGTGGAAATTAATGTGGGTGACTGCATGAGAAGACCGACCTGATGATGGAACAGGTGGTCTGAGCCCATCTAGAGTGGGTCGGGTTGAACCGACGCACTGGGTCGGAACCGATGGGTCGGGACAGACCCCGTGGGTTGGGGCGGACCCAGGTCGGACCCGGGCGGCCAGACTGTTCCACGGTCAACTAATCTACCATGTGGTTGTGATAGCTGGGGCGTGGTCAGCCACTGTAGGGTGGTCCATGACCCAATGAATCCCCTTCTAAAATTTTCAAATGACCATAAATTTCTAACCAGACATCTATTTGATGAGCTGTATACGAAATTGGGACCCTTAAAATGAGGTAGTATTTTTGAGATATCCTAAGTGGTTTTTTTGTGGGAGTGTGAATATGAACTAATAGATTGAGGATTGAGTTCTCCTGGAATTAGTGCACTTTGAGAAAGCATTTCTATAGTTGGCTGTGACCTAGAGAGTGTGTGTCTTATAAATACTGTGTGTAATATGGAGACTATGTGTCTTATAGAGACTATGTGTCTTATGGAGACTACGTGTCTTATGGAGGATATGTGTCTTGTTAAGACTATGTGTCTTATTGTATTAAATATATCTATATGTTCTTGATATTTTTACTATAGACATATATCTATGTAGAGCTGACTATGCATTCCTTTGTGGTATTCCTTGGTGGAATTCCTTCATGGTATTTATTTGTGGTATTAATTGGTGGTATTCTTTCATGGAATTTCCTTTGTGGTATTCCTTCATGGTATTTCCTTTATGGTATTCTTTGGTTTTATTCCTTCATGGAATTTCCTTTGTGGTATTTCCTTTATTGCATTCCTTTGTGGTTTCAGGGTGTCCTATTGATTATTTTTTTACTCACCCCTACACGAGATTTGCCCACATGTGTCATGTCTTGTGCAGATAATTGAATCTTCATTGGAGTTCTAGGATGACCAGGACCAGACGGTGTCTTGTGAGATCAGACAGGCTAAGGTGTGTTTCAGTAGCTTTTTTGAGGTCAGTTTGAGTATCTTTTACTTTATAGGTTGGAATTGTGGATCTAGACTCTTTTCTTTTGGTGGGGTTGTTTTTCCTAGTTTATTTACCAATACTTTCACTGTTTTACTCTGGTTGTGGGATATAGTGGTTCTCATGAATTGTTTACTCAGTGCTTCTATATTTCATCATTTTTGGCTTGGAGATGTGTGCATGCGTACATGTACTTAGTAAAATGACTCCCATTTATGGAATAAGCCTACTCATTTCTAGTCACTAGCCCCTGGCCTATTAGAGGCGGGCTTGGGATAGTCATGACATGAGCCCCTTGGGGATGGGTTGTGACAATCATACCGATAACCATGGTATTTAAGAGTGATTTTGTGACTAAGTGATTAATGTTATTTCAAATTGACATTTCCATGTATTTTTGCATGTAATATGAAAAGTATGAGAAAACATTTATAGTTAAAAAACTCTTTAATGTTGAGGTTTTTTGGGAATGATTTATTTTGAACTTTGGGTTTTAATGTTGAATTTTGTAGATCAATGTATTATTTCATCATATGAAGGCTTACTAATTTTTGGAATATCTTACCATGTGACAATCATTTTGGTTTTGGTTAATGAAGAAAGACTATTGGAATAGATTTTTATCCCTTTTATGAATATATGATCATTTAAAATTTTATTTTTAGTGCTTCAGGTATGAAAAAATCATCTTGAATACCCATTATTTGGTGAAAAAGATGACATTATAGTGGAAATAAGTTAAAGGATGAAATTAAATTTTTTAAGTAATTATATTTCACTATGTTTTTAGTCAGGATAGTGAAATAATTTACCAAATATAGGAAAATTATCTTAAAAAAAAGTTATCCTATTAAATTCATATCTGATGAATCATATTTTATTTTAAATCATCACAGATTAATGGTTTTGAGGCCATTAACTTTCTATTGACCATTCACTTGTTTGTGATTAATGACCTTAATCACTCACTGTAATTATTTATGATTTTCTTTCATGACCAAATATTCACTTCCTACCTATTTTCATCAATTTAGAAACTTGTTATGTGTTATTCCAAATGACCATCATACTTTCCTTTAACATTTATCAAGAATATTTTTTATTAACCCTTTTTATGATGTAGGTATATAACAAAATTATTTTCAATTGTCCATCCATTGATTATAGAGATAAAGTTTATGTAACATACTATTACTATTTTTAGGTACTCCTTAACTTCTCTTTTAATCATGATTTGGTTGGGGATCAATTAACGGTTCTTCAGAAGAGTTTCTAAAAATATTGAAAGGCTCCTGGGCTATACGTGATTGGTGCATGTTTTTGCAAAACAATGTTCCTTGATAGTGTAAACTGTGAAAACCCAGGCACTAAGGGTTTTCATAGTTGGAGGATAACTTGAAAAACTATTATACCACCTAATATAAATCATTCACCCTTTTAGAGGGGCACACAGTTAAGGTGTGCAATTTGACAAACCATGCGACCATGATCAACTAACAGTGTGCACAAACATTTTTAATTCCAAAAAATGTTTTAAAAACTATTGAACCCCCATGTGAACCCCCGCTCAAACTAACTCATAATTTGATATCCTCTTAGGTTTTTGGATCTCTTAAGGACCCATTTTGGCTCCTCCAAACCCCTTATAAGAAAGATCAAATCCTAGTGAATATTGTTCGATCTCTTTCTAGTAAGAGTTATTCTCCTATTCTCTATATACCCCTCTCTACTTCTCTCATCCTTTGGGATTCTTATATCACCCTAGTTATTGATAGATATAAAATACTTTTTATTAAATCTTGAATCTATATTTAATTCTTGGATATCCATTTCCAACGTTCTTCATTGGGGTTTTCCATTGTGGGTGTTGTGTTACGTGATCTCGTGATCTATAGTTGGTGGTTCTGTATAAGTTTAGACAATATATTTAACCTTTAATTTCATAATTTAAATAAAATTTCTTTAAATTGTGTTATAAAAAACCCAATTTTCATCGAATTGGGGTTTGGATTTTTTTTGACATGAAATTCAGGGAAAACCCCCAATTCCAGTGAATTGGGGTGTGATTTGGATTTGATGGAAATTTTGGAATTTGAATTTTAAAATTGAATTTGGAATTTGATTTTAAGAAAATTTATTAAATTATTTTGATAACAACCAATGTATGGTTTTATCTTAAAAAAGGCATGAATTGATTAGAAATCCATTTTTGGTTTTTAAAGAGAAATTGACATATTGAAATGGGAAATGGTAAAATTACTTTTTTAAACAATTTTAAAATAATTTTCTCATTATTGATTTTTGTTTTATCATATGAAATCCTAGGTAGGTGGTGAGTTATTAAGGAAAAACATGCTAGGATGGGAATTACCTTGAAATAGAATGACACTTTACAACTCTAACATAAACTTATTAGCAGATCTTATCCTCATTAGGATGTTGGTTAGTCTTATTTGACCAGTGTCGAAGGGACGTGTATGAACATTGTTGTTTTAAATATATGAGTTTGTGAGGATCCCATAACCTAAAACTATCATACCTCTTGGAGGATGACCATGTTTCTCATTTTTGATTATTTTGATATATACCGTCGTTTATAAATCTGATTTATATATGCCTTGTGAATTTATATAAACTATTTTATATAAAATTTTTGTTAAGAAAATGTTTATAATGTTTCCATCAATTGAAATGAAAAGAATGATTTGTTTTAAATATGATCTTGTATTTCCATTCATGTTTTATCAAAATTGAAAGAATTATTTTCATAATTATTATGGAATCTTATTATAGAACACTTGGTGAGACCCTAATAGGATTTTATCTCACAACCCACCTATTCCTTCAGGCATTTATAGATTTTCTGCATCCAAGTTCGAGTAAGGGGAAAGTACCATTTGGAGGTGGTTCCTATTATTAATCCTTTAAGCTTGGAGTGATGTGTTCATTGGGACTTGGGTTGTTTATATTTCAGTTTCTAGTACTTTGTGGGCATAGTTTGGTTTTATATACTTATTTGAATTCTGGTACTATTCTCCTTATGGAGTTTTCTTTTGAGAATATTAACTTGTATCCATTTCTTATACTATTTATGTGGTAAAACCTTTCCCACCTTTCTCTTGTATAATGTCAAGTTATAGTCGCTAACCTGTGAGGATCAAGAACTTCCTTCATGCCATGTCAGGATCAGCTCAGGTACTATGGTATCTAGGCCGATTCATGAAAAAATGGTATCAGAGGTTCCAGTTAAACATCTTGCCTTGATTTCAGTATGCAGTTGAGTATCTTGTCGGGACTTAGGAGGTAGTTGTGAGTGAGTGCTTGTCCATATCTCACCTTAATGTGCCTTAAGTCATCAGGGTTGGTTTGGGAAAGACTTATTGAAGATTAGTTATAGTCTTTTCCCTGATTTTGATTTGGGTAGTTGAAATCCAAATCTTATTTATCTATCTAACGAGATTAATTTCCCTGTTTATCTCATTTGACTATTGTAATGTGTAATGTTTTGACATCTTAAATGTTTTCTGATGAAGTTGTGTAGAATCATGCCTCTGAGAAGATGTGTGAATCATATCCATGAGGAAGCTGACAATGAATCACAACAAGAAAATCCTCCTATGGATTAAAATCTGGTTGAGGTTGTTGTGCGTGTTGTCCAAGATTTGGGATAGGGACCAGCACCCATTTCTATTCAGGCTCCAGCCATGGAACCATAGAGGGATGAATTTAGGATTTGTGTTTAGGAGTAACTTCGCTATAATCCAATGGTATTTCAAGGCTCAAACGATCCTCAAGAGTCTTAGGATTGGTAGATTAGAGTTGAAATTTTATTTGAGTTCTTGGAAATTCATGATTTAATCAAGGTGAAATGTGCCACATTCAATCTTGAGGGACCTAGTGGGAGATGGTAGGACATGATGGATATGGTGAAGAAGCACGAGGGATTAGATTGGAAAGAATTCAATGTTATTTTCACTGACCAATTATATCCATATTTGATGTTGTTGGCCAAGGATATAGTGTTTTTTAAACTTGAGTAGGCTGATAGGATTGTGAAAAAATATGAAAATTGCTTTGCTAAGATTATTCAGTTTTCACATGAGATTGTATCAAATGAGAAGATGAAGGCTTGAGGGTTTGATATGGGACTTTGATATGATATTCATTCTCATGTTTTTCTTGATAAATATTACTTCTAAGGCTAATGTGCTAGATAGATCATTGATGGTTGAGATGGACCTTGTCAGTAAATTAGGGTTAACGAGAGTTTCTTTTTCTCCCAGTGGTAGTTCTGAGAGTTCTTTCAAATGAAAGAGAAAGCATGATGATTCTCAGGTTGGTTATCAACAACAGGGATCTTCTAGACCTCATGTGGTTCCTAGAAGAGGCCCTTTTATTTGATACTAGTGTGGAAATCCATAAAATTAGAAATGTGTTTTCACTAAGGCACCTAAGGTATGTGGTTCTTGCGGATACTCATGCCACTTAAAGAAGTTCTATCTTGTCTATTCTTCTCCATGTATTGGTACGAGATCATTAAAACCTAAAAGTAATATGGTGAAATTAGATTCTCCAAGGACTAAGGGGTTCTGACCACATACATCCAGAATGAAGCTTCTTCACACAGTGTAAGAGTCTCTAGAGGAAGAAAATATGTGTCTAGTGACTGTGAGAGGTACCATCACTATAGCCTCATCGTTAGTGACTGATTTATTTTATATCGTTGAATCTCCTTCATTCATTTCAACTCGTATTGTGAATCTTCTTGATCTTTATATGGAGATTTTATCTTATGTGATAGATATTACTACACTTCTAAGAATTAAGAGAGAGATGGGTCTTCGATGTCTTGCTTGTGTGTTCTCTTTATCAAATATTTATCTTGCTTGAGATTTTCTGGTTATCGACATGAAACCTCTTGAAGTCATATTTGGGATGGATTATATTATTTCCAATTAAAATATCTTTGAAAGGTCTTCTTTACAACACCCAATGGAGTGCATTATATCTTTCAAGGATAATGAAACCCAAGGTCTAGTAGAGCCGTAACTTATTATACAGAGTTTGGGAATGTAATATATCTGTTATCTTTTTATTTGGATCGATAATCTTTAAGTGATAATCTCCCTCTTGTTGTCATCAGTTTTCCTTAAATTTTTCCTTCCAACTTATTTGGGTTTCCATTGTTAAGGGAGGTAGATTTCTCGAATGATTTAGTGTCAGATACCCAGACAGTATCTATTCCTTCTTACTACATAGAAACAATTTAAATTAAATAGATGAAGGTTTAGTTGGATGATATGTTAGAGAAATGATTTATATGTCCGAGGGTGTCACCTTGGGCGAAGCCTATTCAATTTTCTATGAAATCTTATGGGTCACTTCGAATTTGTGTGGATTACCAAAAATTCAATCACGTTATGGTAAATAAAAATTATACATTTCCATGTATTGATGATCTATTTTAATAGTTGAAAGGGGTGAAGTAGTTTTCAAATATTGATCTTAAATATGGTTATCACTAATTGAGAAGAAAATAATCTGAAATTCAGAACACCACCTTCTAGAGTAGGTATAGCCATTATGAGTACCTTGTCATGCCATTTGGTCTAAGAAATTCTCCTGAAGTCTTCATGGATTTCATGAATATTATTTTAGTGATTATCTTGATACTTATGTGGTATTCTTTATGGATGACATCCTTGTTTACTCTATGTCCAAGGAGGATCACATTCATCATTTGAGAGTAGTTATGGAATTTTTAAGAAATCATAGACTTTATTCCAAGATATTGAAATGTGATTTATAGATTTGAGAAGTGTATTTATTGGGACTTGTGGTGTCAGAACATGGAATATTAGTTGATCCTGAGAAGGTGAAATCTGTTATGATGTGGGAGAAACCGTAAAATGTTTTCAAGATTTAGTGTTTCTTGGGTTTAGCTAGATATTATCACCAGTTTCTAAAGGATTTATATAAGTTGGCTTCTCCCATGACCTCTCTTACTTAGAAGGGATTGAATTTTTATTGGGGCGAACCATTTTAAATTTATTTTTTTTAGCTGAAATTTCTTTTGACTACTACACCTGTGTGGAATATTCCAGAGGATGGGTAGGGCTATGTGGTATTTTTTAATGCATCAGGTTCAAGTTTGGGTAGTGTTCTTATGAAGGGTGATCACATTGTAGCTTATGGATCTCAGAAGCTTAGGAAACATGAAAATAATTATCTGACTCATTTCCTTGAACTGATAGCTATGATACATGTACTTAAGAGTTGGAGGCATTACATTTTTAGAGAAAGGTTTACCATGTATTACATACAAAAGATCTTGAGTTATATATTCTCTCAAAAATATTTAAATCTTTTCTAGAGGCGTTGGGTAGAGTACATAGAATATTTTGACAATGACATCGCTTATAACCTAGGGAAAGGGAATTTCATCACAGAAGCTTTGAGTATGAAAATTCCAACCCAAGCCGTGAAAGAATCATTGGAAGAGAGGAACTTGATGAAACTTTTTTCATAGTTTCATATAAAAGTTCGAGAAAAATGGGATGAGGTTTCTTTTTCCAGTGTTCATTTGACCTCCTCTCTTCTCGAGATAATTCTTCATGAACAACAACTTTATGATGAATTTTATGGAATTAGTGACTCCCTTTATTGTGGGGAGACCGTTTCTAAGTGGTCATTCTCCATAGAGGGAATTCTAGGTTTTCAGAATCATTTTATTATGCCATTATGTCACAACCCCCTCCCACCAAAGATGCCCCTCCTGAGCTGGCAATGGTGAAAGGGAGATAATGACCCCCGAGTCCCGCCTCCAGTAGGACCCTGGGTGGCAACTAGCACCAAGGGTATGCGTTTTTCACAAATATGGGAGGCATTACCCTTTTTATTATTTAAGATCGGGAAATAGGACAATTCAACCACCAAAAAGAAAAAAGAACAAGTGTATAGAAATAAACCCAAACCAATCCCAAATGCATGTTTAAATAGTTCTGAAACAAGGTACAAGTACAAGAAATCTCAAAAGTACAATACCAAAAGAAACAAGAGTACAGAAACCACAACAACTCCAATTGTCCCGACAAGTAGGGTCCCGCACGGCCCTGGTAGTCCTCCTGGAAACCTGAAAGTAAACGTAGGGTGAGCATACAAGTATACTCAGTAGGGAAACCTAAAGCTCTCGTGCACAAGTGGAGAGACATCCTAATGTCCCACGAGAACAACAGAAGAAACCTAGCAAGGAATTCTATCCACCCAACCTCACCATCCACACTCACCAAAAACACAAACACAACAGGTAGTAATAGTATATAAGATCAAGATTATTGGGTACCCTGCACCATTTCCCACTAGTTAGCTGCTCTTCCTAATGGAGAACGTCTTGACGCTACCACACTCTTCCCGCCCACACACACCTGGGCCTCAAGAACCACACATCCCGCCCGCACACACCTCGGGCTCACAACCACACATCCCGCCCGCACACACTTGGGCCTCACAACCACGTATTCTTCCCACACACACCTGTGCCTCACAACCACGTATCCCGCCCGCACACACCTGGGACTCACAACCATGTATCCCACGCGCACACACCTGGGCCTCACAACCACGTATCCCGCCCGCACACACCCGGGCCTCATTCCGAAGGTTCTTGGGAAATAGTAAAACTTGACCGAAGAGTTTTGGGCTAAACCACCCCAATCGAAACCTACCTGAAGAATCTTGGGTGTAAGGTCACCTCAAGCCATCACAGCCTAGGGAAGAAGGAGCAGGAATGAGCTAGTAACTAAGGGGAAAACACCCTCTCTCATGAAATGGGAGTGTTCTACACTAAGTGCTCAACATGGGTGGGGTGCGATAAAACACAAAGATACAGATATATATATATATATATATATATATATATAACAAACACTCAGCCCAACTTATGGCTTCTAATCAGAGAACCGAGAACGTGCCTCAGCACTGCTACTACGAAGCATGCATACAACAAACAATCCCAAAACCCCATTTAAGTTTTCATGTTTCAACAGAATCAGTTTATTAGTTCTTTAACTACTGGGAAACTATCCACAACCAACCACATCGATCGTTCGTAAATTGTATCCCTTCCATCCAAAAATCAAGTTAGGAAAACACAATAAACACAACAAGTCCCTTATTAATAACCAACCAAACCATTGATTAACATTCCCATTCCATTACCATTCCCCACCATTTATTAACTCTTCCAATTTTTATTTATTATTTAAAACCCATAGTTAGGTCACACTCAAACCCAACCCTGCAGCCCCGCTGCCAACCACCATAACCACAACCACACCGTACATCATCACCCCTTGATACCATTTATCGCAGCCTCACTGCCCATCACTAACATATCATTCACACCAACCCACAACCAAGCCAACCGCAGTCCCACTGCTCACCCAATCCACAACAACCCACAAAACACCCCCATCACATGCCACGTAACACCCACATGTTCATTATTCCATTTTGTTCAACCAGGGTGATCACACAAGGGTTCTAGATTTTAAATCAACCAACTTTATGTGATTAACCAAATTCCACATTCAACAAAGTTCCATTCACAAAATGGTCTAGAAAGATAGGGAAACATTTAATTGCGCAAGAAAAGGCCCCCACGACCGTGATTTTCAGTAGGAATGAGCCCATTTAATTCACAACATAATATCACAAGATATAAAGATAAACATAACAAATTCCCCATACCCATTCT
Source organism: Viscum album (assembly GCA_963277665.1). Taxonomy (NCBI): domain Eukaryota; kingdom Viridiplantae; phylum Streptophyta; class Magnoliopsida; order Santalales; family Viscaceae; genus Viscum; species Viscum album. The sequence goes on along the minus strand of OY728152.1, from coordinate 1,663,750,053 downwards.
TTAACCAGTTGTTATCTTCGTTTAATAGTTCAACCGTTTCTCATGATAACAAGAGGATACCCACCCCGCATGATGAAAAATTTAGAGAGATTAAGGTAAGATCCCTACCTCAATAGGTTCTGATCACAACTCTCCCCCGGATCAACTTTAGAAGACGTTCGTCAGCATCCGTCACTTCTGTCAAATCCCAGAAAAACCTCCCCAGGTGGAAGTTGGAAAGGAAAGGCTGAAGGAAAGACAACTGATCCAAGCTCAGAAGTTCCGCCACGTCGTTATAATCCCGTGTCCACTGACGGATTGTAAATCAGAGCTCGGACAAAGAAGTTATGGAAGAAAAAGAGCCTTCGAGTCTCTTGGGAGAGCTCTACTCAGAGGAATGGGGAGGAGAGGGGTGATTTGAAAAGGAGGAGGGGACCCCTCCTTTTATAGGTGTGAAAAAAAAGCACACGGCGTGTACTTTATGGTACACGGTGTGTCCTCGACCATTTCACACGGTCACCACACGACTTCCAACACGGCCTTCAACGCGGCACGCGGCCGTTGACTGGTCAACACACGGTTTGAGGGTAATGCATCCGTGGGGAGGGACTACATGGCGTGTTGTATTGACTACACGGCGTGTACTCACACTACACGGCCTGTAGTTTAAAAATTATGAAAAGTGTTGGAAAAGTCCATTTTACCCTCCAGAACACTTCATGACCCTTTTTTTTGACAAATGAATGGGTCAGAGAGGTCCGGGACATTACATCAGATACCTCTTAAAACATTCTCATCCCCGAGAATTCAAAAGCCAACCCAGAGTAACCCAAAAATATACCTCTTAGGGCCCTCATTATAACAGGAACCTAACCATCAACCCTAATTATAGGTGTTAGGAATTCCTTCTCCTATGTCGAGATATTATCCACTTTAGGCGGCACTGACTTGCCTGCACGTGTTCAATCGCATCCTCATTAATGCGTCTAGATTAAGAATCGGGTCTTCCCACTTCCATACATTAGGATTTTTTTTCAAATCGCATTGTCCCTAACACCGCACAACCCACACATTTCCCGAACACATGGTTTGGGGAAAATTCCTTTTCCTATGTCGAGATATTATCTGCTTTAGGTGGTACTGACTCGCCCGCACGGGTTCAATCGCATCCGCATTAATGCGTCTCGATTAAGGATCGGGTTTTTCCATTTTTCCCACACATCCGGACATGCTACACACTTCCAAAGAACAAGAAAACAAAAGGTCTCATAACCAACAAGCCAAGCATTCCATATATCAAAGGTACAAATTATAACATCAAAACAAAGCTCATAAGAACAAAGAAAACACAAGTCAAAGCAACTCCGGGTACTGAGCGCGCATCTGAGCCTCCCGCTCCCAAGTGCTCTCCTCGAGGGCGCCATGCCTCCACAACACACAAACCAAGGGAATGGTTCGTCCATGGAGCACCTTCTCTTTACGATCCTCGATTCTGACTGGTTGTTCCTCGAAGGTCCCTTCGTCTCCCATACCTAACTCTCCCCAGCCGATAACGTGAGAGTCGTCGTGTAAGTACTGACGAAGCTGGGAGACATGGAAGACATCTTGAACCTTATCCAACTGAGGTGGCAGGGCTAGCTGATATGCCACCTCGCCAACTCACCTCAGCATCTCAAAAGGTTCGATGAACCTAGGGGAGACCTTACTCCCCTTCCTGAACCTCCGCTGCCCCTGTCGAGGGGAAACCTTCAAGAACACATGATCTCCCACCTCTAACTACAAGGGCCTCCTCCGATGATCAACATAAGACTTATGTCAGTCCTGAGCCACTTTCATCCTCTCATGTACAAGCTGGACTTTCTCTGTGGTGCTCTGCACTACCTCTGGCCCAAGAGCACCTGTCTCACCAACCTCTTCCTAGCAAATGGGTGAACGACATGGTCTTCCATACAAAGGCTCAAACGGTGCCATGCCAATATTAGAGTGGAAGTTTTTGTTGTAGTCAAACTCTACTAAAGTAAATTGTCGTACCCATGACCCTCCGAAATCCAGAACGCATGCTCGCAGCATGTCCTCCAATGTTTGGATAGTCCTCTTTGTCTGCCCGTCGGTATGGGGGTGGAAAGCAGTGCTAAGGCGTAGCTGGGTGCCAAAATCATGCTGTAACCCCCTATAGACTTGTGAGGTAAACTGAGTATCCCAGTCTGAGACTATAGTCTTCGGAATTCCATGAAAATGCACCACCTCGTCTACATACCTCTCTGCTATGGTACTCACCGGGCCTGACTCCTTAATTGCTAAGAAGTGAGATGATTTCGTCAGACAATCCACCACCACCCAGATAGCATCATAACCTCCCTGATCTCTGGGTAGTCCTATGATGAATTCCATCAATATGTCATCCCACTTCCACTCTAGGACATATAATGGATGCAACAAACCACTGGGAACATGGTGTTCAGCCTTCACTTGCTGACACACTAGGAATTTAGCCACAAACTCCGCCACTGCCCGTTTCACTTCGGGCCACCAAAACTATTCCCTCAGGTCTCGGTACATTTTTGAAACTCCCGGATGTACCACCAAGGCTGAGCTATGGAACTCATAGATAACTCCCTCACAGATCACCTCCGAAACAAACAACCTTCCATGAAAAAGCATCTGATGTCGGCCGTCCTCTGACCATCATTCTGGAGCGTTTCCCTGATCGACACGATCCTGCATTACTTCCGCCTCGGAGTCCCCCCACTAAGACTCTTCCACCTGCTGCAACAAGGAGGACTGCACCGTCATTTGAAACAAACATCCTCTAACACCTTCTACCCTGGCATCTAAGTGCAAGGCTACCAACTCTCCCATTGCTTTCCAAGCATCAGCGGATTCCCAAACCACTTCCCTATGTGACTTCCTGCTCAGGGAATCAGCCACAACATTGCCCTTACCTTCAGTGTAAGAGATCTCGAAGTCATAGTCTTGGAGAAACTTGACCCATATCCACTCAGCAAGTTCAGGTCACGTTGGGAGAACATATAACGCAGGCTCTTGTGATATGAAAATACCACAAAGCGCTCCCCAAAGAGGTAATGTCGCCACAACTTCAGTGCAAACACTACTGCTGCAAGCTCCAGGTCATGGGTGGCATAGTTACGCTCGTGAGGGCGCAACTGCATAGACCCATAACAGATCACACCCTTCTTCGGCATCAGCACGCACCCTAGACCAAGGCTAGAAGCATCACAAAACACCTCATACAACAACCCTTCCTCTGGAAACCTGAGTATGGGAGAACTGACCAACTTCTCCTTCAGGTAGTCGAAAGCTCTCTAGAACTGCTCGCTACATAGGAAGACTTGGTTCTTCCTATTCAAAGCTGTCAATAGAGCAGCAACTCGAGAGAAGTCTGAAATAAACCTACGACAATAACCTTCTAACCCCAAGAAACTACGAACTTATTCCATGCTCTTGGGTGCTGCCCAAGAAACAACTGCCACCACCTTCGATGGGTCCACTGACACTCCATACTGAGACACTACGTGCCCAAGTAAGTGTACTTATTGTGTCAAGAACTTACAATTCAACAATTTCCCGTAAAGCTGGTGGTGTCGAAGGACTTCCATGACTGCCCTAAGATGCTCAACGTGCTCCTCCTCTAATCTTGAGTAGATCAGGATTTCATCGATAAACACAACGACGAACTGGTCCAGAAACTCTCGGAAGACAAAGTTCATAAGTCCCATGAACACAACCGGTGCATTTGTAACTCCAAACGGAGTCACTACAAACTCGAAGTGCCCATACCTGCACCAGAAATCCGTCTTCGAGATGTCACTGTCCTTTACCCTCAGCTAATGATATCCAGATCATAGATCAATCTTAGAAAACCAACCTGCACCCCTCAGTTGGTCAAAGAGATCATCTATCCTTGGAAGGGGGTAACGGTTCTTGACCATTACCTGATTCAACCTTCGGTAGTCTATGCATAACCTGAGACCACCATCTACCTTCTTCACGAACAAAACTGGAGCACCCCATGGAGACACACTGGATCAAACAAAACCCTTCTCTATCAGATTGTCAATCTGAATCCACAACTCCCACAACTCCGAAAGTTCCATACGATAAGGGGCCATCGAAATCGGATGGGCACCGGGTTGTAAGTCTATCCCGAACTCAACGTCATGTCCGGGGGGGGGGGGGGGGTAGAGTCACAACCTCCTCAGGAAAAACATCGAGGAACTTCCGAAAAACCTCCGGGACATCCATCATCTCTGCATCAGCTGGAACCACTGATAACCCGCCTAACAAAGAAAGGAGAGGCTCCACACGCCGACTTCCCTCCTGATAGTTCCTTTCACCAACAAAAGCTACACGCTGCCCATCCAAGTTAGAGAACATGACTCTTCTTCAGAAGCATTCAATAACAGAACTAACAGAAAACAACCAGTCGATGCCTAGGATGACATTGTATGGGTGAATCTGTAGAAAAAGAAGATCCCCACTAGATTGATGTGGTCCCAATGTCAGCCCACATCCCCAGAAAACACAAGATATGCTGGTCTAGCCTCCAACTGGTGTACTCAGCACCAGTGGTACATAAAGTCTCTCTACATCTAGTCCTAAATCATGGGCAAGAGCAGGTGCAACAAAGGAGTGTGAAGCTCCCGAATCAAACAAAGTAGAAACGAGAGTGCTGAACAAACAAATTGTACCTCGCACCACCTCTGGTCCCACTGGAGCTGCCAACTCTGCTGCGTGCAACTGTCCATACCCAGATCCTCTACCTCTCTGATGTCGTCTACCTCCCCGACCATGCCCTGGTCGAGGTCCCTGTAGAGCACCCTGAGGTCGGCCTCCTCCTGCAAAGTCTGCCCTCAGGGAAGCATGGTCCTGCTGCTACTGGAAGGGCCTCGCCGGCAACTGGTGCTGCTGAGGTGGGCACTAAACCTGCCCACCTCCACCGTACTGAGCTCGGGTCAGGAATCGACTCTAAATGTGGTCTAAACCTCCACAATAGAAACAATTCAGTCCTGGGCTCGTGGAAAAGGGAAGAGGACCCGAAGATCTGAACTGGAACTGCTAGGGCCTGCTCCCCACTGGCCTGAACCTGGAAGGTCCCGTCGCAGGAGACCTGCTGCTGACTGCCTTCCCCTTCGACAAACCTGGCTGGATCCCCTATCATGGTGAACCTCCCAACGAGTGCATCCTCTCTACAACCTATTCCTTCTTCTGTACCGCCAAGTACATCGGAAGGGTGAAGGGTGTGACATCATACTGGAGTGAAGGAAGAAGTGCCGCCTATAATCATCTCGCCCGAGAATCCTCATCCGGAAAGAGATCCGGAGCAAAGTGCAGGAGATCCTTGAACTTGATCCCAAAATCTCATACTGACATACTCCCCTGCTAAAGGGAGAGTAACTCCTGCCGCTTCTCCACCTTGATCATGGAAGAAAGGAATTACTCTCGTAATTCCTTCTCAAAGTCAGCCCATGGAACCTCTGCCTCTATCCTCTCTCTGAGGTAGAGAATCCACCACTGTCATGCCGCACCTCTTAGCTGACTGACTGATAGGGGATCCCAGTACTCCCTCGGAGCATGGATCAAGGTAAAAGCGATCCCTAGCTCCTCAAGCCACCCCTCTGTCTCCGTATCTGAAGTACTACCCTTGTACTTCTTGAGGGTTTGCCGCTGGAAAGAACGGAGAGTCTTCTGCCACTGGCTATCTTCCTCCCCGCCTGAATCTGCTGGGCCTCGGCCGTCTAAGCCACTCAGGGATGACGTCCAGGTGCCATAGCTGTACGGTAAACAAGATCGCCTAAGCCCAAGTAGTAACAAAATTTATTAGGGTTTCATTTTATCATTTTATTTAAATTTCTTTCCCAGAACACCCAAATCAAGTAAAACACAATCATGATGATGCATGTACCTTTCCTAGGGTCTCTACCCTACAATCAATGTAGTCTCACTTGAACATTCGGTAGGCTCAGAGTCCTTGCATCGGATCACGGGGGGCCCTAAAATCCCATGTCCTAGCCGGTCTTCCCAGGCCTATGTCACGCACCAAGATCAACCAATACTATTTCCCTACCAACCCATGCAATCCTCACTGTGCCTAACTCCAGACTCCATCCTATCTCTCAACCATCAGCTCTGATACCATTCTATCACGACCCCCTCCCACCAATGATGCCCCTCCTGAGCTGGCAATGGTGAAAGGGAGATAATGACCCCCAAGTCCCGCCTCCAGTAGGCCCTGGGGTGGCGACTAGCACCAAGGGTATGAGTTTTTCACAAATATGGGAGGCATTACCCTTTTTATTATTTAAGATCGGGAAATAGGACAAGTCAACCACCAAAAAGAAAAAGAACAAGTGTATTGAAATAAACCCAAACCAATCCCACATGCATGTTTAAATAGTTTTGAAACAAGGTACAAGTACAAGAAATCTCAAAAGTACAATACCAAAAGAAACAAGAGTACAAAAACCACAACAACTCCAACTGTCCCAACAAGTAGGGTCCTGCACGGCCCTTGTAGTCCTCCTGGAAACCTGAAAGTAAACGTAGGGTGAGCATAAAAGTATACTCAGTAGGGAAACCTAAAGATCTCGTGCACAAGTGGGGAGACATCCTAATGTCCCATGAGAACAACAGAAGAAACCTAGCAAGGAATTCTATCCACCCAACCTCACCAGCCACACTCACCAAAAACACAAACAAAACAGGTAGTAATAATATATAAGATCAAGAGTATTGGGTACCCAGCACCATTTCCCACTAGTTAGCTACTCTTCCTAACGGAAAACGTCCTGACGCTACCACACTCTTCCCGCCCGCACACACCTAGGCCTCAAGAACCACACATCCCACCCGCACACACCTGGGCCTCACAACCACACATCCCGCCCGCACACACCTGATCCTCACAACCACGTATCCCGCCCGCACACACCTAGGACTCACAACCACGTATCCCGCCCGCACACACCTGGGCCTCACAACCACGTATCCCGCCCGCACACACCAGGGCCTCACAACCACGCATCCTGCCCGCACACACCTGGGCCTCATCCCAAAGGTTCTTGGGAAATAGTAAAACCTGCCTGAAGAGCCTTGGGCTAAACCACCCCAATCGAAACCTACCCGAAGAATCTTTGGTGTAAGGTCGCCTCAAGCCATCACAGCCTAGGGAAGAAGGAGCAGGAAGAAGCTAGTAATTAAGGGGAAAACACCCTCTCCCATGAAATGGGAGTGTTCGGAACTAAGTGCTCAACATGGGTGGGGTGCGATAAAACACAAAGATACAGATATATATATATATACCAAACACTCAGCCCAACCTATGGATTCTAATCAGAGAACTGATCACGTGCCTCAACACTACTACTACGAAGCATGCATAAAACAAACAATCCCGAAACCCCATTTAAGTTTTCATGTTTCAACAGAATCAGTTTATTAGTTCCTTAACTACTGGGCAACTATCCACAACCAACCACATCGATCGTTCGTAAATCATATCCCTGCCATCCACAAATCAAGTTAGGAAAACACAAGCAGCACAACAAGTCCCTTCTTAATAACCAACCAACCCATTGATTAACATTACCATTCCATTACCATTCCACACAATTTATTAACTCTTCCACTTTTTATTTATTATTTATAACCCATAGTTCTTTCACACTCAAACCCAACCCTGCAGCCCCGCTGCCAACCAACATAACCACAACCACACCATACATCATCACCCCTTGATACCATTTATCGCAGCCTCACTGCCCATCACTAACATAACATTCACACCAACCCACAACCAAGCCAACCGGAGCCCCACTGCTCACCTGATCCACAAAAACCCACAAAACACCCCCATCACAAGCCACGTAACACCCACATGTTCATTATTCCATTTTGTTCAACCGGGGTGATCACACAAGGGTTACAGATTTTAAATCAGCCAACTTTATGTGATTAAACAAATTACACATTCAACAAAGTTCCATTCAAAAAACGGTCTAGAAAGATAGGGAAACATTTAATTGCGCAAGAAAAGGCCCCCACGACCGTGATTTTCAGTAGGCATGAGCCAATTCAATTCACAACATAATATCACAGGATATAAAAATAACCATAACAACTTCCCCATCCGCCTTCTTTAACCCGTTATTATCTTCGTTTAATGGTGAAATCGTTTCTCATGAAAACAAGAGGATACCCACCCCACATGATGCACAATTTAGAGAGACAAAGGTAATATCCCTACCTTAATAGGTTTTGATCACAACGCTCCCCCTGATCAACTTTTGAAGACGTTTGTCGACATCCGTCACTTCTGTCAAATCCCAGAAAAACCTCCTTGGGTGGAAGCTGGGAAGGAAAGGCTGAAGGAAAGACAACAGATCTAAGCTCAGAAGTTCTGCCTCGTCGTTACAATCCTGTGGCCACTGACGGATCGTAAATCGGAGCTCGGACGAAGAAGTTATGGAAGAAAAAGAGCCTTCGAGTCTCTTGGGAGAGCTATGCTCTGAGGAATGGGGAGGAGAGGGGTGAGTTGAAAAGGAGGAGGGGACCCCTCCTTTTATAGGCGTTAAAAAAAGTACATGGTGTGTACTTTATGTTACACAGCGTGTACTCATCCATTTCACATGGTCACCACGTGGCTTCCAACACGGCCTTCAACGCGGCATGTGACCGTTAACTGGTCAACACACGGTTTGAGGGTAACACATCCGCGGGGAGGGACTACACATTTTTTAGTATTGTCTACACGGCGTGTACTCACACTACACGGCGCGTAGTTTCAAAATTCTAAAAAGTGTGGGAAAAGTCCATTTTACCCTCCAGAACACTTCATGACCCTTTTTTTTGACAAAGGAATGGGATGGAGAGGTCCGAGCCATTACACATTAGTAGTAAGTAAATATATGATAGGGGAATTCCTTAATTCCCAGTGGGTAGTGCACCCAGGAACCATAAATATGTTCTATGTCATGTAACAATTATTCTGGTGGTTAGGTTTGAGATGAGGCATTACTGATGTTTTTCTTGTTTTTATATGTTTCAACAGGTCAAGGTAGAGAATTAGAGACCTTTGGGTTTGCTTTATCCACTTCTAGTACCAACTTGGAAGTGGGATGAGATATCAATGTACTTTGTGGTTGGGTTTTCATATACCCAAAGAAAGAATAATTCTATATGTGTTGTGATTGATCAACTGACTAAATCAGATCATTTCTCACCCATTCAGGATATGACTAAATTTGAGAAGCTGGGAAATCTCTATGTGAGAGATATTGTTCATTTTTAAGGAGTTACATCTACTATATTATCTTATAGAGATCCCTATTTTACTTCTCATTTTAGAGATTCCTTTAGGAGGTACTAGGATATCATGTTTGTTTAAGTATTTCACACCATTCGCTGTCAGATGGAGATACAGAGAGGGAGATATAGATTCTTTAGGATATTCTTTGTGTATACATCCTTGATTTTGGTGGGGCTTAGGATGACTATTTGGGGCTGGTTGAGTTTACCTATTACAATAGTTACTAGTTAGCAATGAGAATGGATCTTTTTTAGGCCTTGTATGGCCAGCATTATAAATATCTACTGTGTTGGTCAGAGATTGGTGAAATTTATTTGGTTGTACTGATCTAAGTTCAAGAGACGACAATAAGGATTCCGTTGATTCATCATATAATGTTGATAACACTAATCTAGTATAAGTATTATAGATTTCAACCTCTTATCAACATCCATGCCACTTATGATTTACCTTACCATAAATTTTTCTCCTCACATCACTGAAGGTAAATTTTTTAGTAGAGTTATGATCATACCTCAAGTACATTATCCTAGCCCTAGGTTTGCATTGAATCTAATATCTTCACCTCGTAAATACAAATATCCCAATTAATCACGAGGGTTTTGTAAATATGATTAATTTTTTTTGTGAGGATAAGGTTAGGTAGGAATTGGTGTTTAAAAATGAGTAAGGCTCAAAGAGGAGACAAAAATCTATAGTATAATACAAGATATTAAATAGATAAGCTCAATGAAATTATCCTCACCAAAATATAATGTCATCTCACACACACGCAAAAGAGAAATGTAAAGGATCAGGAACTATGTAAGATTAATGAATGATTTTCCCTCTTGTTGCGTGTTTCCCCCTTTTCTTATTTTCTTTTCTTGAAAGTTGTACTCAGGATAACTCTCACATACACCACCCAACCCCATATGATTTTGAGATCATCAATCTAGTATTACTGATTTTTTACCTAACCAAAGAATATCTCTTTTTTCAATTTTCTTTTATTATTATTATTTTTTGTTTTTAACAATAATAGTGATTAATAATGAAATACAATTAATTAGTGCTATCAACATTCTCATTCAATTGAATATTATAAAAAATACAAAGAGTAGGGTAGGAAAGGGAAATATATGCTTGTAACATGGATCTTCCCTAATAAGTTAATCCATGGCTTCTACAAACTAAGAAGGATCAATATATAGGTGGGTATTAAGGATAAAGGTTTCATTGATAAAATTCCTCAATCATTTCAAAGGAGAATTTTTTTAGTCAAATATTTGACAAGATATTAATGAAAATTCTAGTTGGTTTTCATTCCCAATTTTTTAATCAATAAATATGATCAGAAAAGAATAGTAAATATTTTTTCAATGATTTTATTGGGAATATGAACATATAAAAAGTCAATCAGGTCATGGCATGAACATTAATAACTTGTTTACTCAATGAAATCTTCTAGGAATCAACATTAATAAAAGAAATCATAACAGTAATCATTTTCATGAACTTACAAATTGATGTAAAAAAGAGATCTTAAAAACGTCCACCAATATATTTAACATTTATGGGAATGATAATTCAAATTTTCCAACATGTAAACATACTTATACAAAGTGATAATTCCTCATAGATTTGTAAGTACAAGACTAAGAATTTGGGAATATATGGGTGAATGTAATTCATTAAGTTCACGTAACAATTAAATTTATTTTTTAAAATCATGTGTGGAAAAAACTAGGGATGTAAAAGTAAAATATAACCCCCATTCCATGTATTTTGTTCATTGTTTTTTTCTCCTTCTTTTTTCAGTTTCATCTTTATTCTTTAATAATGAAAAATTAGCAAGAAAACACATGAAAGTACGAGAACCATAATAATTTATGCTTAAAAAGATAAAGGATTAAATCATGTGTAGAGTTATTAAAATAATATAATAAAATAAAACTAATTCCTATAAAGAAATTTTAAAATACAAGTTACCTCCGAGTAGAATTTCTTTAAGGTTGTAGATAGAGATTACCCACACATCATGTAATAGGATTATGGTACAATGTTACTTGATCTGTTTGTAAAAATGCCTTTACATTAATTTCATTCGGTGTAAATTTACTCTTTATCCTCCATTATTGTTTCTTGACTACTACTTTTGGTGGGATTCATCTTGGGGATAAATTTAAAGAAAATATGAATAAATCAAAATCTAACCAAATTTTGTAGTTTTATTACCCCACCAGAAATTATCTATTTTATTAATTAGGTTTACATTTTGGAATGAATTATTGAATAATATCCTTATTTTTTATCCTCTTATTCTTTAAAGTGTAGGAGGGATTCCCATTATTATTTTGTCTCTCAAGTTCCATTGAGGTTGATACATGTCTGCTCCTTATCCTCTTCCTTCAGTTTTTCTTCTTCTTTTGATTATACTACCCTCTTTCTCCTTTACCATAAAATAAATAATTTATATTATGTTATTTTATTCTTCTTATTTCATTCATAAAATTTATTCTTTTTGTTATTCTTTGTCAACTTTCAAGTATATAAGGGATGCATTAGGTTCTGCTTCTTCTTCTTCACAAGTTATAGATTCATCACCTTGAGAAATTTTAGCATACTCTAAACACTCTTATTTGATAGCCTCATCATTATTTTATTAATTCTTTTCAACATGTTTAACTTACTCAACCAACTATTCCTCATCTTATTCTTCAATCCATATTATATATGCATTAGAAATCAAAGGTAAGTTACTTATAATGGAATTTAAATTTGAAATAACTTGAGAAAGTTGGTTGTTCATTTATCCCTACACTATAAGCCACGATTCATCATCATCTATCCTATTATACAATACTTGAATGTACTTTGTGATCAATTTGGTTATTCTATATTCTAAATGTTATTCTTGAGGTTTTTAAAAGTAAGGGTCTTCATGATTATATTTCATAGCCTGGTAATTGCCTCAGTAGCCTTAATAGTAGATATCTCCTCCGTAAGGATGATAGTAGGTTTCATTCCACTATGGGGGATGGAATTCATCATATTCATAATAATAAAAATCATTCCAGCTGTCTTATTATTGTGACAAACCATCACAATTCTATGTTGACCATGCCATAGAATCCCCAAGATAATTGATGTACTCTGATAGTGGTGAAGCATAATATAGATATGACATGTATTCTATCCTATACAATACCAAAAACTACCAGGCATATAAAATTGAAATATAAAAATTAAATCAAAAGTTTAAATTAAAATAAATAAATATAAATGAGATAAGAAAATACTTTTACCTATTAAAATAGTCTTGAGTTATTTTATACACTCCATAGTTCCCTGGAAATGGCACCAAAATTTTATGTGATTGAAATAAATTGTTAAAGCATCTAATAGAATCAAATTAGAAATTTATATTATTCTCTAACCTCACTAAATAAAAAGGCATAACATATAGGTAGTACGAGGTTGATCCCACAAAGAGCGGGTAACACAGAGACAACTATCAACCTAATATTGGGTTTCCCAAATTTTAATTAATTAATTTTAATATTTAATGACTAATAATTAAATACCTATGATGCATACGGAATGATAAGAAAGGCATAAGAGAGAACGAACTAGTTTCCAAGGGCGATTTTACTAAATAAATTAATTCAACTTCACTTAAAAAAAATTAGATTAAATAGTTGAACAATAATTCAATTTTAGAGATATGAGAAATGGAAAATACCTAAAAATTTACTCTATAATCTCAATTAATCACATTTTGATTAATTAAAAAAACAAAATCTCATTAATATCATATTTCCTAAATAAGAAGAATAAATCAATTCAATTGCTAGGAATTAATTGTCTCAATCATGTTTGTGTTCCTTCACAGTTTAAAGTATTCATTCAATGAATCAATGATAAATAAAATAAACATGCAGAAAAAAAATACTATTGAATAATATCATCATATGATAAAAGGAAAATTGGGATTTGTTGGTATGCACCCCTTTTACTGATTCCATTATTCGCTATTGGGTTTAGCTAATCATCATCGGGTGATTGCCAATGATGAAATAACCAAAACCCATAGAATAGATTTTAGATCGGAAATAATTATAAAGTCAATGAAGATGAAATATTGGAATTAAAATAAAAAATCATTCAATGTTACAATGAACTGTATATAAATAGGAAATAAAAACATAAAAACCTATTTATAACAAACAATCTCAAAGTCGAAACCCTATCAGTATCCTCCCGGTGGTCAAATCCATGAAAGTATAATCTATGATATAATTTGAATGAAATCCCCCATTTATAATAATCTTAGTCATGTGTAGGGTTATTAGGTCAAAATCACATTAAAATCCTCATAAACTAGTCAAAACAACATCTCCCATAAGCACCAACACACTAAATTCATGTGGCAAATTGATAATTCATGTGGGGAATTATCTTAAGGGAAAAATCTATTTTTTAGAAGAAACAAACTTTTATAGCATGAATGTATACTTCACATCATGAATTCATACTTCTCTTGTTTCAGTAACTCTTCTTTTCTTCATCCTTTAGCACAATTCTTAAAAACCTTTTATAATGTGAATCACATCTTCATGACATGATTTACACTTTCATGGTGTGAATTATGATGGAATAAACTTATTTTAATTATATTTATCCTATTTTCTCTAGTTTCACACCATGAAACTTCATGTTGCGCTGTATAGTGTCCGCATCCTCCTATAATTCCACATTTTCCTCCAAATAATTCTTGATTTCACTATAATTTCGGTCCTTCCATAAAAATATATAAAAAATAAAATAATAATTAATATCATATTAAACCAATATATATTCAGTGAAAACATATATTAAAATCATGAATATATATATTCAATTTAGAGATATCATAGTACATAGTGGTGTTTGGGGAAAATGGCATCAGGATCATGATTGGAGACTAGAGTATGCGTGTTGGAATATTATTCTCTTTTTTAGGTTTGATTTATATATTATTCATAAATTTATTTTTTCATGGTATTTATATTTCTATATTAATATGGTGTGTATGGAGACCTGTGTGTGTATGCGTGTGTGTGTGTATGTGTGTGTGTATATATTTTAGGATTAGGTCTCATATATGTGTGATATTCCTACTTGATGCTATTCATTAGCCTCTTCCATATATGAGGTGAGCATGGGGTGGTACAATCATATTACCACTAGCTAAGAAGACCTTGGTGGGTTGGATCATGCCAGACTGAGTTGATATAGAATCCCAAACACCCTTAAATTATTAATTAACTCTTTGTTAAAATATTGTTAGCCTCAAACTGATTGAAAATTCTTTATCATATTACGATATTTAATATCTAATTCAATCTTAAACTCATAAAATTTCTCAAAGGATTCAGGATTATATCTCTTTAATTAGACATATCCATATCTACTCAACCCATCAGTAATAGTATTGAAGTATGAGTATCTATCTCCATCATTAACTAGAAAAGGTACACACGCATCAGTATAGACCTATTAAAGAATCTCTAAGTACCTTTAACCCATTTAACCAAATGGAGGTTTGGTCATATTGACTTTTAGACATGCGTGATATATTTTAAGTGGTTTTAGTTCATAATAATTCAAATTCCACCCTTGATAGATCTTTTTCAGGTGCTTCTCATTTATATAATAAATTTAGTTATGCCACAACTGGGTGTGATATGAGTCATATGAATTGGATTTTTATCAATTTCGAACACCCGATTTTCATATTCTAGTATATAAAAAACATTATTATGATGTGACATATGATAATAAATGATATCTATATAGAAGTATTATCTTATATTCAAGAACATGAATATAAATCTATCCACGTCTATACTAGACAAGGATATAAGGTTCTTGGTAATACTAGGAATGTAATAACAATTTTTTAATACCAGAATCATTCCCATGAATAAATTAAGGTGGTATTTATCTATATCAAAGGCAAGTATTCTTGCTCCATTGGTATCTTAAATATCCACCTCACCTTGGGAAACCTTCCTGAATCTACTAGGTTTCTATATTTGGATAAGAATTTGAGTACCACAAGCTATATATAATACGCAACTTATAGAAATGGAATGTTTATATTCTATGAAAAATACACCTGAATCTTAATTGTGCTTATTTATCAAGGTGAAATTCTTCTCCAAGTGACCATTCTTTCCACACAAAAAACAATATGCATATTATTCCTTATCCTTCCATTGGATCATACTTCTCTTTTTTGAGTAGCACATATGATCCTTAGAATTGGAGTTAGTCTTGGGGTCCTTTTCCATGCCCTTTTTTTATTCACCATAAAGACTATATGATTTTTACCCCTCATATACTTATCCACTTAGAAAATCATATTAAGGAGTTATGAGAGATAATTCCTTATGTTTTTAATATTAAAATTCATAATAAAACTAGAGAATATATAAGTAAATCAATAAAGTTAAAGATACATGTGTAATACATCAGGTAGATTTAACCCTAGAATATCTATTTTATTAATATATCTAATCATATTTACTACATGAGGTCCATTTGATGTGCCATCCCCAAGATTTCATGTAAATAGTTTCTTTGAGATCTCATATCTCTCCCATCTATATTTCTTTTGATAAATTAATGGAGTTTGAAAAACATTTTTGTAATAATCTACATTTTCATATAGCTCTTAAATATTAGTAAACATGGATGATAACATTAATAACTAGACATATATCACATCATCCAGGTGTCTTGGTTACATAGAGAGATATTCCTAAATCATCTCCTTAGAAGTATCATTGGGAAAAGGGGACTCCAATATGTAAGACTTACTCTGTAAGTGTAGTATGATGCACAAGTGTGTGTACCACTCTTAAATGTTACTACCTGTCTGAATAATTTCTTTCTCCTATATAGATCGTAGTGATAATGTTGATGTAACGTCCCGAGTCCGGAGCCCCTCCACTGGTGCCCGTACCTGGTTCGCCACATGACCTCAAGCGCGTTTCCCCGAACGCTAGAGGCTGCCGACTAGCAGCGAGGGCCTTGGTGAGTCAGTGGGGAAACTATGCCCTCATTTGGTAAGGTATACAAGGTAAGAAAACAACAATAAATAGAGGAAGCAGTAAACAACATGAATAACAAACAAACCAAACTACGGAAGCAATGTAGATACATAGCAATGATGACAATAATGCAACAGGTACAAGTATCTATGGAAAGAAGCAAACACAACAACATGCTGGAATACAACTGAAACCAAGTGCAAAAGAAAAACAAAATAAGCTCCTCAGCATCACGATCCACGGCTCGGTCCCATGCTCCCCAGCTCCTAGTGCAATCAAGATCCTGAAGTATAAGGACGCTTGCCCTTATCTATACCTACAGCAACATAGTCTGCTTGGGCCCAAAAGCATGTCCCAAACAGGGTGTGAGATACAATCCCAGTAGGCAATCACCCAAAGATCTGTGCCTAACAGTCAATGAATACATGGCAGTACTAAAACAAGAAGCAGTAAACAGAAAAGCAAAAGTAGCTACAATCCACAGTTCTAACAAAATAAGTGCACAAGTAAACAACCAGTAACAAAGAAAAAAGGTAACCCTCTGGGTAGCTCTCACAGCCTAACCCCTATGGTTCAACCTGTAAATACTAGCAACCCTCTAGGTGGCACAAACAGTCTCACCCCTCTGGTTCAGTTACGTAATTAAGAAGACTCTCTGGGGAAGCACTCACCGTCAATTCCCCCTATAGTCTCGTATCGTGCTAAAGGCTCTCTAGGGAAGCACTCAACGTCAATTCCCCTTGTGTCCCGCATCGTAGTTAAAGACACTCTGGAGAATCCCTTCCCTCAATTCTCCACTTGGTCCCGCATCGTGATTAAAAAGACACTCTGGAGAATCCCTTCCGTCAATTCTCCCTTTGGTCTACTACTCTAGGTTCTCACAGTCCTGAGTATAACTAAACATGCTCAACGCGTGTGTAAAATTTCCAAGTAAACCTCAAGAAATACTTGGATATCAACTAAGGCTCAACAACAACAATAAAACAACAGTTCCACTATCCTACGACTAGGCATGGAAACTAGCAAAAACGCCAAATAGGCAGAACAAGCATGACAAAGCAATCTGAGCACAAAAAAAATACTCTAATCACAAGCAATAACCTTTACTAAAGCAGTCAAGCAAAGCAGACAAGCAACAAGAGAAAAACAGGTAACACGCAATACCCCGTTCATGGGTATTGGTGGAATTTGCACATAATATTCATCAACTTTCAACAGAAAGGCACAAAACCCCTACCTCGATCCTAGGAGATCGATATACGTGAACCTCAATGACAGATTCCCCTTAGAACGACGTAGATATGAGAAAACGCACAAAAAGTTCATCCCACGATAACTTGGAAACGAGGAGGAATAAAGAAACAAGGATGAAGCAGAAGGAAGAACTCACCGCTGTGCTTCCAACGCAACTGACTATGCTCGAATCGGAGAACGGACGGCGAGGCGGTCGTCTGTCGAAGATCCGGCCGTACGGGTCGCTTCAGACAGCCGAAAACTGGAGAAGAAGGTGAATATGAGGGTTAGACGCGACCCCGGTCCGTTTCATGAAAAAAAAGTACACGGCGTGTACTTTTAGAGTACACGGTGTGTACTTATAATTTTTACGTACTCCGAAATAACCGGCCTCCACCTCAGCCTTACACACCGTGTGTGTGGCCCGGACACGGCCAGCACACGGCTTCGAGCCGGGGAAATAGTACACGACGTGTACTCAGAAAGTACACGGTGTGTACTTCTGAAATTTCCAGAAAATTCATTTTTCTCAAAAACTCTAGAAAAAAGGAAAAACATACCTGAAAGAGATCCAGGTTCTTAGAAACTTCCCCCCTTAAAGAAATTCGCCCCTGAATTTCCCTAATGAGGCGGAGAAGGAGAAACCCCGAACATCTCTGGACACTACGATCGTACATCGGCCTCCCTCTCCCAGGTCTCGTCCTGTACTCGTCCGTGCTGCCATAGCACCCGTAACAGAGGAAAAGACCGCCCGCGGAGGACCTTCATACTACGATCGACAATCCGGATAGGATGCTCCCCGAACAACGCATCTGCTTCAATATCGACTTCCTCGGGCTGAAAGATGTGAGACGGGTCTGAAAAGTAGTGTCGGAGCTGAGAGACGTGGAAGACGTCGTGCATGGCCCGATACCTCTGAGGTAGCTGCAACCGATAGGCAACCGGCCCCACTCTCTCCAAGACCTCAAATGGCCCGACGTACCGCAGTGAAAGCTTACCCTCCCTCCAAATCCTCTTGTGCCCCAACCTCGGTGCGACATGTAGGAAAACCTGATCACCGACCTTGAACTCCAGAGGTTGTCTCCACTGATCAACATAAGACTTCTGTCGAGACTGCGCTGTAGCCATCCTCTTCCGAATCAGCTCTATCTGCTCTGAAGTCACTTGAACAAGACGAGGTCCCAGAAAAGATGCCTTTCCTGCCTCCAGCCAGCATAAGGGTGATCGACATGGCCTACCGTACAAAGCCTCGTATGGCGCCATCTGAATGGTCTCCTGGAAACTTTTATTGTAGGAGAACTCCACCAGAGGAATATGTTTCTCCCAAGAACCGCCAAAGTCAAGGATGCAAGCTCGGAGCATATCCTTAAGCTCCTGGATCATGCGCTCCGACTGGCCATCAGTCTGGGGATGGTATGCTGTACTCAAAAGTACATGTGCACCCAAGGCCTTCTGAAGTCCCTGCCAGAACTGAGAGGTAATGCGCGCATCTCTGTTTGAAACAATAGAGCGCGAAACTCCATACAGACGAATGATCTCCCTAATGTAAAGTCGTCCCAGATCATCGACACTGAAGGTCTCCTTGATCGGCAAGAAGCGAGAAACATTCGTAAGTCTGTCGACGAAAACCCAAACAACATCATTCCCTCGAGGTGATCTTGGAAATCCAGTCACGAAGTCCATCGCAACATCGTTCCACTTCCACTTCGGAATGTGTAACTGCTGTGAGAGCCCTGCTGGTCGCTGATGCTCTTCTTTCACCTGCTGACAAGTAGAACATCTCAGGACAAAACCAGCAACATCCTTCTTCATACCTGGCCACCAGTACTGGCGATGAAGATCCCGATACATCTTGGTGACGCCAGGATGAACTGCCCAAACAGAGGAATGGAAATCCCGCATCAACTCCTCGCGTATGTTTGCTGGCACCCATACGCATCCTTGGAAACGCAAGATCTCATCCTCACCCACTTTCCATCTAGGAAGAGGGTCCTCTCCTGACACACTCTCCCGCAGGACTAAGCCTTCTGAGTCTGATAGCTGCCTCATCCGTACCCGATCAAGTAACATGGAGGTAACAGCTACAGAAGATAGAAAAGTATGTCCCCGTTTATCGTGCTCCTCCAGATGCATCTCAGAGAATAGAGCCATCAGCTGCCACTCACTACTGACCTCCTGAACTGCCTGAATCTAAGCTCTCCTGCTCAACGCATCAGCCACAGCGTTGCCCTTTCCTGGCATATAGGGAAGCTCGAAATCAAAAGACTGAAGGTACTCGACCCACCTGTACTGCATCAGATTCAGATCACATTGTGTAAAGATATACTTGAGACTCTTGTGGTCAGTGAAAACCACAAAGTGCTCTCCCAGAAGATAGTGTCTCCAACAGCGCAAGGCATGAACAACAACTGCCAACTCCAGATCGTGCGTAGGGTAGTTCCTCTCATGTGGCCTCAACTGCCGAGACCCATACGCAACGACTCCATCTCCCTACATAAGCATATCTCCCAGCCCGATACCCGAAGCATCACAGTAAACATTGTAGCTCTTACCTGGATCTGGCAAGACTAGTATCGGTGCTGACGTCAACCTCCCTTTCAGCTCCTCAAAGGCTGACTCACAAGAATCTGACCATAAGAACTTCGCCCCCTTCTTGGTCAGACCTGTCAAAGGTGCTGCTAAACGAGAAAAGTCCTGAATGAAGCGTCTGTAGTATCCAACCAGCCCTAGGAAACTCCGTACCTCAAAGACGTTCTTCGGCTGCTCCCAGGAAACTACAGCTCTCACTTTCTCTGGTTCCACTGATAATCCTGCCTCTAAGATGACGTGACCCAATAAGTGAATCTGATCCATCCAGAAGTGGCACTTCGAGAGTTTAGCATAAAGCCGATGCTCTCTCAGTGTACTCATAACGATCTCAATATGTGTGGCATGGTCGTGTCGAGTGTGAGAGTACACCAAGATATCATCCACGAAGACCACGACAAAGGAGTCCAAATAAGGATGGAACACTCGGTTCATCAGTGCCATAAAAACTGCAGGTGTGTTCGTGAGTCCGAAGGGCATGACTGTATACTCGTATAGACCACACCTGCTCCTGAAGGCTGTTAGAGGTATATCTGATGGTCTAACGCGCAACTAATGATAACCGGACCTCAAGTTGATCTTCGAGAACACCCGGGCTCCTCGAAGCTGATCAAATAGGTCATCAATCCACGGTAAGGGATATCGGTTCTTGACCGTCAACTGGTTTAGCTTCCGATAATCCACACAAAGCCTAAGGGTACAGTCTGCCTTCTTCGCAAACAGAACAGGCGAACCCCAAGGAGAAGTACTGGGTCGAATGAAACCCTTAGCCCATAGCTCCTCTAACTGCTTTTTGATCTCCTATAACTCAGGTATGGCCATCCTATATGTAGGAATGGACACCGGTACCACTCCTGGCACGAGCTCAATAGAGAAGTATACCTCACACTCCGGATGAAAACCTGAAAAGTCCTCTAGAAAGACATCCCTGAAGCGATCCACCACTGGAGGAAAGTCCAACTGTGGAGTCCCCTGATCATCCAGATAAAGGCTAGAAATCTGGGTTGTCACCCCTCCTAGCCCAAGATGCTCGAGTCTCGCCCGACTCGCCTGAACGTCCCATTCACCCCTATGAAGGAAAGATTCACCTTCTGGTGAGACGAAACTGACTCCGCGGCAATAGCAGTCGACGAATGCCTGGAAGGGAATCAACCAGTCCATGCCAAGGATGACATCATAGCTTGTCATCTCTAGGACATAGAGATCCCATAAGAAGCGATACCCTGCAACCTCGAGAGGGCACTCTCTACACTGGCGTACACTAGATGTCCTCGTCCCCAAGGGTGTGTCTAGTGTCAACGAGTCAGCAGAAGAAAAGATGCAGAGTCCAAGGCTCCCCACAACAGCAATAGAGATAAAAATATGCATATCACCAATATCGGAAAGAGCTGAAGATAAAACTGAGGCTACTAAAATCGTACCTCGAATAGTAGAAGGGCCAGGATCATGCTAATGATAAGTTTGCTCCACGGCGAAAGACTGGCCTATACCGCGGCCCTGCGCCCCTGAATGACCACTCTGAGCTGAACCCCCCTGCTGGTGTTGAGGGACTGGTGGCTGACCGCCACGGCCTCGACCTCCATCTCAGCCCGAATGGCCGGAAGAACTCCAATTCCCTGACTGGTGAGAGACTGGTGGGGCTGCTCCTGAACGAGGAGTCATGGAAAAACCCCAGTCAATAGCTGCTGTGAGAAATCCTGGAAGAAATGATGAAGGTGACCCATCTTGTTGCAAGATCGGCACTCCATGGGGTCTCTCTAGCACTGTGGCCTCGTGTGCCCTGCCCGGCCACACTGATAGCATGTCACCTGGATGCCTGATGATGCATCTCGCTTCCTCGAATCACCGCGCGTAGGCTCCATACGACGCTTCTTGCTATCATCTGAAGGAAAGCTAGCTCTGGGAGTAGAACCACCCTGACTTGCAGCTCCAGAGTCTCTCAGATTGCGCTCTGCAATCAATGCCTAGTTGACGATGGAAGTAATGGAAGTCAGCTGGAAGATGTTCACCTGCGAGCGGATCTCCCGCCTGAGTCCATCCTCAAACTTCCTCGCCAAGAACACCCCACTCCCATCCCGAAGGGGTGTAAAACGCTGTAGCTAAGTAAAACGAGAGGAATAATCCATGATAGATAGAGTACCCTTCTCTAAGCTCATGAACTCCCAGGCTCGATCGGCCCTCAGTGTCTCCGGGTAGAAGTAGTAGTAGAACACGTGCTGGAACTCCTCCCAAGCCATAGCCTGATGCTGACCCGCCTGTGAGATCACGTCTCACCACCTCTTGGCGGAGTCTCGAAGCATGTAGGTGGCGAGCTTGAACCGCCTCTCTGGGGGCGTCTCCAGATGCTCGAATATAGTCAGCATGGATTCCATCCATGACTCTGTAGCCTGAGGTCCTCCCTCCCCCGAGAACATGGGATGCTGCTGCTGCTGGAAAACCCGCGTCAAATATACCATAGACGAGGCAGGAGGCGGTGCTCCCTGGAAGGCCTGCATCATCCTCATGAAACCTTCCCTGAACTGCACATCAGTGCCTGCCACTGGTACGACAACCGGTGCCAAAGCTGGCTCGATTGTGGGATCGATATGAAGTCTTTTATCAGCCATATCCGGCGTCTGATCACTGCCCGATGATAGACGTACGACCAGAGGACGTCTCAGAGGAATAACTCTGAAAGATCAAAAGCACACCTTAGATCAAGAAAACAAGGACAGAGAAAACAAGAGCACAAACGGGAACAGGGGAGAAAAACACACAAGATTGGAAAACACGACTACACGGCGTGTATAAAACTACACGGCGTGTCTTCTTAAGCCACTGACATGGGCGTGTACCCCTGCCCTACAAGTCGTGTACACTACAAACTACACGGCATGTTGACAACCCCACACGACGTGTACTTTAAACTATTACCCTGCCTGAGTCTCTTGACACGGCCAACCCACACGGCCCGAATCAACCCAAGACTACACGGCGTGTTCGAAACAAACATGACGTGCACTAGACAAGGCTTCAGCAGTCCGTGTTGTTGAGTACACAGCCGTCTACACAACTGGACCTTACACGGCGTGCTCCGAACAAGCACGACGTGCATAGGCGAAGGAGACACCATCCCGTGTTGTTCATGACACGGCTGGGTACCTGGGCAAGACTACACGACATGTTCCGAACAAACACGGCTTGAGGAGAGGAAGGTAACGTCGGCCCGTGTTGTTCGTGACACGGCCAGGTACCTGGACAGGGCTACACGGCGTGTTACCTATGGACACGACATGTTCTACCCGAGCTTCCCCGGCCCGTGTTGTTAGTGACACGGTTGGGTACATGGCTCTGAACTCACACGACATGTACCAATGGTACACGACATGTTTCCGAAGTTACTCCCACGACACCCTGTTCTTATCACACGGTCAGTGACACGGCCTGAAAACTACACGACATGTATCTAAAAGTACACGCTGTGTATTCTGGGTTTTTCTGGGCAGTACCTTAGAAACTGCACAGAATTCCAGAATCACTAAAACAAGGGAAAAGGTACCAGATTCTGATCCGTGAGGGGCCATAACACCTCAAGAACCAAAATTTGGCGTTCAATTTTTAAGCAAAGAACAAAACAACCAGTTTTTTTCTAACATCACAGTAGAGAATCTATCAAGCATCTATCACAACAGCATGCACAAACTACACATAGCCTATCACAACAACATGCAATCGCTAATGCACCCTAGATGGCATGGCAAGATTGCATGACATGTGATTTCTACAAGTTCCTATCTGATGCATGATATGGAACACCCTCATCTCATCATGTTGCGACAGAAATAGAACCGAAATATCAAAAACAATAACCGCACAAGTCATGTGAATCACTCTAGGTGAAAACATATCAACCATAAAACTCAAAACCAGAAAACTGCAATTAACGAGGTAGTATGGCCTTTCCCTATACATGGGTTAGCTACTCCCGAGCACAGCTTAATACCAAGTACCGAATCCATCATATCCCTGGCTAAAGTCTCCAAATAGTAAAGCAAGAGAAAAGAACCCCTCTGATACCACTTTGTAACGTCCCGAGTCCAGAGCCCCTCCACTGGTGCCCGTACCCAGTTCACCACATGACCTCAAGCGCATTTCCCCGAATGCCAGAGGCTACCGACTAGCAACGAGGGCCTTGGTGAGTCGGTGGGGAAACTATGCCCTCATTTGGTAAGGTATACAAGGTAAGAAAACAATAATAAATAGAGGAAGCAGTAAACAACATGCATAACAAAGAAACCAAACTGCGGAAGCAATGTAGATACATAGCAAAGATGACAATAATTCAATAGGTAAAAGTATCTATGGAAAGAAACAAACACAACAACATGCTGGAATACAACTGAAACCAAGTGAAAAAGAAAAACAAAATAAGCTCCTCAACATCACGAGCCATGGCACGGTCCCATGCTCCCCAGCTCCTGGTGCAATCAAGATCCGGAAGTAGAAGGGCACTTGCCCTTATCTATACCTGCAACAACATAGTCTGCTTGGGTACAAAAGCATGACCCAAACAGGGTGTGAGATACAATCCCAGTAGGCAATCACCCAAAGATCTGTGCCTAATAGTCGATGAATACATGGCAGTACTAAAACAAGAAGCAGTAAACAGAAAAGCACAAGCAGCTACAATCCACAGTTCTAACAAAAGAAGTGCACAAGTAAACAACCAGTAACAAAGGAAAAAGGTAACCCTCTGGGTAGCTCTCACAGCCTAACCCCTATGGTTCAACCTGTAAATACTAGCAACCCTCTAGGTGGCACACAAAGTCTCACCCCTCTAGTTTAGTTACGTAATTAAGCCGACTCTTTGGGGAAGCACTCACCGTCAATTCCCCCTATAGTCTCGTATCGTGCTAAAGGCACTCTGGGGAATCACTCAATGTCAATTCCCCCTATGGCCCGCGTCATAGTTAAAGACACTCTGGAGAAGCCCTTCCCTCAATTCTCCACTTGGTCCCGCATCGTGATTAAAAAGACACTTTTGGAGAATCCCTTCCGTTAATTCTCCCTTTGGTCTACTAATCTAGGTTCTCACAGTCCTGATTATAACTAAACATGCTCAACGCGTGTGTAAAACGTCCAAGTAAACCTCAAGAACTACTTGGCTATCAACTAAGGCTCAACAGCAATAATAATACAACAGTTCCACTATCCTACGACTAGGCATGGCAACTGGAAAAAATTACAAACAGGAAGAACAAGCATGGAAAAGAAATCTGAGCACAAACAAAATACTCTAATCACAAGCAATAACCTTTACTAAAGTAGTCAAGCAAAGCAGACAAGCAACAAGGGAAAAATAGGCAACACACAATACCCCGTTCACGGGTATTGGTGGAATTTGCACATAATATTCATCAACATTCAACGGAAAGGCACGAACCACCTACCTCGATCCTAGTAGATTGATATACGTGAACCTCGATGACAGATTGCACTTAGAATTACGTAGATCTGAGAAAACGCACAAAACGTTCATCCCGCGATAACTTGGAAACAAGGAGGAATCAAGAAACAAGGCTAAAGCAGAAGGCAGAACTCACCGCTGCGCTTCCAACACAACTGACCGCACTCGAATCAGAGAACGGATGGCGAGGAGGTCATCCGTCGAAGATCCGGCCGTATGGGTCGCTTCGGATGGCCGAAAACTGGAGAAGAAGGTGAATATGAGGGTTAGACGCGACCCCGGTCCGTTTCATGAAAAAAAAGAAAGTACATGGCGTGTAATTCTAATTTTTCTGTACTTTGAAATAACCGGCCTCCACCTCAGCCTTACACACCATGTGTGTGGCCCGGACACGGCCAACACACGGCTTCGAGCCGGGGAAAGAGTACACGGCGTGTACTTCTGAAATTTCCAGAAAATTCATTTTTCTCAAAAACTCTAGAAAAAAGGAAAAACATACCTGAAAGAGATCCGGGTTCTTACAATTGAGGTCACATTACCTTATATTCTCTATAATATAAAAAAATTAGGTTTTATTACTTTTCATTGATAACCAAAATATGTGATACATAATAATTTTATTATCTTATTAATCTCACAAAATTTTATAAAGTCCCAATATCCCTTTGCATGGGACATAGAATATCCTATCACATAGATATTATAAAATAAAGGATCCATATTTCCCTTATTATGATTAATAATTAGGCATGAAAAGCTATTTGAAGGTATTTATATAGGTGGGTCTTTCCAACTGCATTAATTAGTTAGCCCTTGATCTCTTGAGTAGAATCCCCAATCCTAAAATCTTGGACTTGAATTTCTTCAACAGTTTCACCCAAGTTACACCTAGTCCTTCTTGGTTATTCATCCCTTGATGCTAACTTAGATATTTCAACCAAACACTTTATTTAGAACTCCTCGATAATTGGAAGCACTCTGACTTGAGCCGAAAAATTACTTCTAACTATGGTTTCTTTTATAACTCACGTAATAGAAGGCTATAATAACTTCAGATTTTCATTGTGGGATTTTTATATTATACATAATATTTATTCTTTTATCCTTTTATATACTTGTTAATATTATGTATATTTTACATAATTGATTAATAATGTCTCAATAAAATAATTTAAGAGTAATCTATTTACTATTTTACATATTAGATGCTTTTTAATTAATTTATTTTATATGATTATAATAAAGCATCTTATAAACATAAAAAATTAACCATGTACTAGAGCAAAATAAAGTAAATATATGTGTAATGACTATGATATTTCTAATGGCCAGTTATCGAGTGTGTGATAAACTAACACTTTACCCTAGGGGAATAACTCTTGGGACCAAACATGGTTAATGTTTTATCATTCCACCAATTCTTCTATGTATCTCCTTGGTTGGTTTCACCTCAACTCAGATTCAAATCTTCCACCTCTTTTTAGATCTCTATAGTTTACATGTATTTGATCACATGAAAGTGAGGAGAACTATGGTATATGGTTACATTAAATAATCCATGGACACATGGGTCCTATATAATAATGGAGGTTATGATGAATTGAAATCCATGATATTTAATTTAATAAAACATTTATAACATTTAAAAAATATGAATTTAATAAATTTTATATCCTTCAAATCTATTTATTTTTTATTAAGATAAATTTCCCAGATTAATAAACTGATTATCATATTTATTAATTCATTCATTTTTCTTTATTATCCATCTGAATAATCCTGGAGATTCCCACCCCCTATAATTTTAAATAAATTAAATTGTTTTATATTATTTAAAATTAATCAAGTACTCGGTGTGTACCCCTTTGAACTACGTAGCATCTTGTATGGACCTTTTTCATGCATCGTAAAGTTTCACTGCATATAGCATACATAGTGTGTCATGATATGACATGGCATCACTACTGGAAAAAAGGCCTATACCCACGGTTCAAAACCGTGGGGATAGCCCCCAAAACCGTGGGTATAGGCTATACCCACGGTTTTGCGAACCGTGGGCTGGAACGGCGTCGGGATAGAGGTCTTGACCTATACCCACGGTTTGGTAGAACCGTGGGTATAGGTGTGTCACACATAAGCACCACGCTGTACAGCGTGGCAAGGGAGTTTTTCCCACGGTTTGAAAACCGTAGGAAATATATTTGATTCATTTTTAAAAAAACGCGTTTCGTTGGAATTTTAAAAATCCACATCCAGCAGGTTTCGAACCCTGGACGCAAAGCCTACAAGCAACCCGCAAGACCAACCGAGCTATGGTCTTTACTTATAATACTAATATATATTTATAAATATATATAAATATAATTAACTTCACGTTTTCAAAAAAATTCCGCCCCCGGGTTTCGAAACCGCGTCTCCTACCGTGCCCCGGCCAAGCACCGCAGCAATGACCAACCGAGCTACCTTCAAATTCTATATAAAGAGTATACATCTTTATATATATATTAATATTATTTCTGTTATGAAAAATATATGCCGGCGGGAATCGAACCCGGGCTTCATGCAGAAGCTCCTGAGAGCGCCGAACAAAGGGACCGACTGGGCTAAGGCATTTTATTGTCTATTACAACATATATTTTTATATTTGTATTTATATTAATAAAAATCGTGTTCCCGCCAATTTTTCCCCATTGTCCCGTGTAATTTTTTTCCCCGCCTAATGGCGGGAAAGCTATACCCACGGTTTTGAAAACCGTGGGTATAGGTCTTGAAAAAAATAAACCCCAATACCCACGGTTTTGAAGAACCGTGGGTATAGGTCTTCTGGAAAACTCTACCCCCACGGTTTGGCCAAAACCGTGGGTATACACCTTCAAAAAAAAACACCTATACCCACGGTTCTTCAAAACCGTGGGTATAGGTCTTCAAAAATAATCTATTCCCACGGTTTTGTGCAAAACCGTGGGTATAGGTGATCTATACCCACGGTTTTATGAAACCGTGGGTATAGGTCACCATTTTACACCTATGCCCACGGTTTGCGAAAACCGTGGGCATAGGGGTACCCTATACCCACGGTTTTGTGTCAAACCGTGGGTATAGGTCCGTTTTCCAGTAGTGCATGTCATTTAATGAATCAAAATGCGTAGTATGTGAAGCATTTATGTCTCCACAAAATGCCTTTAATATATATGGTGCATACCACTATCACTGAGCATGAAGTATACAACGTGTATGATGACCATATATGGCATGTAGTACCAAAATAACATGGAAATTAATTAGTCATTTATTAGTCTAAAAACCACCGTCACACTACATATGTACTAGGTGAATCTCATGTAGTTTGGTTTAATTCCATAATTAATTTTCATTCTACATATTGAATTTACATTGTTAAATACCAGATCGATGTGTATTTCATATAAATGGCCATGATTTATACAACCAGTACACCATCTACACATTGTGTATTATGATCTTTGGACATCAGTACTGCATGCCTAGGGACTCGACATGTTTTCTATATAGATATTAGTGTGTTACATGGTGTGTATTCCAATTTCACACCATGTAATAAAAAATGGATAGTGTATCTTGGGTCAATATGTGGTGTGTAATTAATGCATGTCATTTACTTTTACCTCATGATTTCCATTATTCTTATGTGAATAAACCGTGTGGGATTACCCGATGTGTATTCCAGTTACATGTTGTGTAACTCATCAAGCCACGTGTCATATAGCTCAGTCAATATACAGTGTGTAATAATGTCGCATACTGTTCTCCTACATGATTTTCCTCAATATGTGCAACTCATCCTAGTGTGTTGAACATTGGTACACTATTTATACTTTTTGGTTACACGTCACGTATCTGTGTTATATGGTGAGAATATACGACACCTATCAATGGTATCTTTGATTGTTATCTATCTATTTTTGGAATATTCTTGGTCATATTAAGTGAACAAACAAATTATATAGATTTTTAGATTCAAGAATGAATAAATATGGAATTGAAAACTAACATCAAATGCATAAACCATTCAAAAATTGATAAATAATTACAAATTAATGTGTGACTGCTTTGATACCACTTGAAGGTTTTGAGGTGTAACGGAAGTGGGTTGGGTCTGTGCCTAAAAAAGTTTTTTCATCGGATACCTTGGATTTCTCCTTAGAATTGGATGAATAGAAACCTCATAATCCTCAAGATATTATCTTTTACATATAATTTATAATTAATTTATTAATAATAATTTCCTTTTGTCTTTGATTTTTTCCTTCATTTTCAAATCATTTTATTTCTTCTTGTTGTATTGTCATTTCATAAAATGATTCAAGTGTATAATACCTTTAATGGTATCCACACATGTGTCACAAACAATGGATTAGCGTGGATAAATATATGCATGCTAACATCAAATAATGATCACATTGTGTTGTTATCATTGATCATAACTAGAATTCCCTCTGTACCGGAAGGAATATTTCTAGTTCTCTTGAGGACTTGAGAGTGAGGAGGGTTGATTCTCTATGTTACAGAGAGTGTTGTAAAGGAAGAACTGTCTAGGATTAAGAGAAATATCTAAGAAGATATGTTGTGTACAATAAAAATCCTTAGCCTAAAAATGATACAATCAAGTTTATATAGCTAGGTTAGAGAATTGGTTAACACACATAGCCCCTTAGATAATATCTTAATCCTTAACAAACCCTATATTGAATAATAATAATAATATTATTATTATTTATTTAACATGAAAAAAATTCATGGATAATTTTAATTTCATTTATTAAATAAATAAATTATTATTTATTTAATTGATATTAAATATATCATTCCCACCAAACCCTTAACTTGATTTATCAATCATCCAAACATTTATCAAACCTTGAATAATGATTATCTATTTAAATAAAAAAATATCATTACATTATTGAGTCAATAAATAAATAAATATTATATTCACCAAATTAGTGAATAATTATTTATTAAATATTAAAATCACATATATATTCTCTCGAATAAATAATGATTAAATATATGCGATTAACATAACCCACATAAATAATATTCCTCAAAACTATAAAATTGTATTTAATCTAGTATTAAATTCAAAAATAATTTAACCGAGGTTATGGATACACTTAGTGTGTGACCCACTTGGTCTATTTCTCAATGGAATTGAGTTGATTGGCCTAATGTCGAAGATCAACATATAAAAATATGTCAAGAAACCTATAGTGAAAGATGTTGATGTCACCACAATAACCACCTCTAAGGAACACTATAGTGTAATATAATCCATTAATCTCAATATCTCATATAGAAGGTTGTGTCGTATGTGTCATCAACCTATATGTTTAATATATCTTTATTTGACTTTCCTAAAATGAACTCATCAATAAGGATTTCATGGTCACGAGCTTAATCAAATAGTCTAATTTCAATCAAAGGGCCTAAGATATTCACTTACATTGCATTAAATCAGAAAGGAAAAATCCTTTATTGACTTATTCATTGATGTTATATCTCTTGTGATGCACCCAACATATCTTACCTCACATTGAGCATACATAAGAATAGTTTTCATTAATAGATCTAAGTATGTGACTTATGATATGCATTAAT
Organism: Viscum album; assembly: GCA_963277665.1. Classification (NCBI taxonomy): domain Eukaryota; kingdom Viridiplantae; phylum Streptophyta; class Magnoliopsida; order Santalales; family Viscaceae; genus Viscum; species Viscum album. The sequence goes on along the minus strand of OY728152.1, from coordinate 1,663,718,768 downwards.
AATAATCTCAAATCTAAGGACTAATACACATGCATGCGGTTAGAAATATCAAATAACACATATTACTTGTGAAATTACTATGGGTGGTTATGTTATCATAACATCCTCTATTATAGATAACTAAGGGAGAACTTCATGAGATGGAGTCTCAATATCTTATGACCCCCTATAAATAAACTTTTTTTGTTAAAAAGGAAAATGCATAAATCGATCCAATGTAATCAAACATGAAACGTCATACTGAATGTCGTACTAAAATCCATAGAAGGAACCAACTAAAAGAAATACTCCAAAAATAAAGACTCCCAAAAATCGATATTGAACCCCCTGTTCGGACCCACCTCTAAGATACATTCTAAGATAGAAAATCAACCAATCAAGTACAGGGTCCCTTGACCTTGTCCAAACCCTCATCCATAAAGACTTCTTGGGTACAAAACAGAGGCCCAAACATGGTATTAGTAAAAATCAATAGCCCATCCCCAATGATGTCTAAACAAATACATTATATGTAATAGATCATGAAATAGCATTATATACAATGGAATTATTTACAAATTGAAAGTAGAACATCAAATAAACTTGTTAACCCTCGAGAACCAGGTTGACACCTAGGGCCATCCATACTTGCTTCGATGCGATGTCAGATATCATTTTCCATACTCACCACTAAGTCTAAGATAATTCCTATGCCAAGGATTAATCACACATTCCGTTCACATGCAACCCAAGGTGGATTCCCATGCCAAGGGTGGATATCAAATTTCAAGTAATAATGGGCCTAGTGCGAATTACCATGCTAGGGACACTTACATGCTCAGAGGAAATCATACCCATTGTGATTTCCTATGTTAAGGATAATTTTTCATTCCAAATATAAAAAGATATAAGAGATAATGCATATCAAGTTTACAAACATATCAAACACATTAACATAATCTATATTGGTTAATCAAAGACAATTACCAATTATCATGCTATTTATTCCATTATGCCAGGATACCAATTATAGGTCACAATGAAATTTTAATTACCAGTTTCACATCACAATATTTCAACAAAAATCCAATTACCAATTTTACATAAAAATTATAAAAATTCCAATTCACATTAATTTTATGCCCAATAACCATTTTACATGTTAAGCAAAGTTTGGATTTCCAATTTCAAACCCCTTTGGTGACAAGGTTCACGAGGTTTGATCCAGAGAGCAACCCATAATTCTAGAACTCATTTATAAGGGTATTAGATTTAAAAATTCACATTCTAACCTAGGGTCATGTTGAGGATAGACACACCTCTTTGGTGGATGAATGTTAATGGTATCATCACCAATGGACCTGACATGATCTGCATGAGGTCTAAGAATGAGAAATTAATCCATAAATGTGCATTAAAATTAGAAGAGGTCGCGCACACGACATGTCAGTGCGATCACGCATGTTGCACATACTAGAAAACCAAATAAAACCTTAGAGAGATGTTTTAGACCACCTACCTCAAAAGCATAAAAAATGAGAACTAAAGGTTGAATGTCTGGATCAATGCTCCACACCACGATTCCATATGGAAAATGATAGACTAATCCTGTTATTAATTTAAAAAAAGTTCCAAGAATAAAACAAGAGGAATTCAATAATTCTGACAACTTATTGGATCATCACATATAGATAAAACCATGATCAAGGTATCCATAGAAATCATTGGAGAATCCATGAAAGTCCTGGAGAATCATTCCAAAATGTTAAACACGATTTAGGGTTAAAAGGGGGATTAAAAAACCTAAACATGTGTTTTGGGTGAAAAAATACAATTCTGCCCCTTGTAATCCTAACCCATCTCGGTGTCACTGGTTGCCACAAGCTAGCTGATGGCTTTAGTTAGAACAACCATACTTTTGGAACTAGTTGGTCAGTGGGTTTCATGTAGGAATCTCATTCTATCGGGATGTCATTGGGTGATCAGTGGGTCTCATCCGCGAGTTAGTGGGCTTCTTGTAGCCTTACCAAACTACTATAAATAAATAAATAAATTTATTATATATTTCTATATATTTGTACTTATAACAATAAATAAATAAATAAATATTTATAATAATAAAATTATATAAAATTATATAAATATATACAAATATTTATAAATATATTTATTATATATATAATTATAAATAAACATATATTTATTTATAATTATAAATAAATAAATATTTATTTATAGTTATAATTACAAATAAATAAGTATATATTTATCATATATATAATTTTATAAATATATATAATAATATAAATAAAATTTTAACATTAGATCTTTATCAACACTATAATTTGAGCACCGATAAAGACAGGTTTCATCAGCGTTTTTTAGTGCTGATAAAGTTATATTTTTATCAGTTCTAAAACAGCATTAATAAAGGTTAGTTTTATCATTGATTTTTTTATTTTAGCACTGATAAAACAATCCTTTATCAGTGCTTCTTGGAAAGTGTTTATAAAATCCTTTCCCTTATTTTAAAAGAACCCTAACCAAATATCTTCTATCACACACCTTCAAGCTCTCATGTAAGTAGACCGCCGTTGCTCTTGCCGAACCCCACTGCCACCACTCCTTCACTCCCACCCAACCGCAATGTCATTGCTCTGCCACATTGCATCACCACTCTTACTGAACCCTCTTACCGCCACTCTCTCCAAATCGCACTTCCACTACACCATCGCTCCACTGCACTACCGATGCGTTGTGTCGATGAACCCCACCACCGGCACATTTTTCGATGAATAAAGATCCTCAAAACTAAAGGTATGATATTCAAATATTGTTTTTATGTATTTATCAATCTATTATCTTCAAGGATCATTTTTTTTGTTCTTACTCAAACAATAGTGTGTGCGAAACCGGCTTTCAATTTAGTATTTTTTTTCAGACTAGATTCATCCCCTTAGTTTCTTCCGCATCACCACACCCATCCATGGATTAACCCAAGGGTAAGAGTTGACACTTTTTTATTTAATTTATTTATTTATAGGTAATTTTATTAATTTTTTGAGCTTTGTTCATCCTATATTTGATTTTATGGACTATTCTCCATTTATTTGTGATAGGTTACCCCATATGTTTTGCATTTAATTTTAGAACCATGATTGTTTTCTTGTCTAAATCCATGTTTTGTATATCAAATAATAACATTAAATTCGTTTTTTGTTATTATAAAGGTAAATAAAGTTTTATGTGATTATCATTTCAATTCCAAGTACTTCTTAATTATGGAACTTGTTAAAAATATTTTTTAATAGACCATGTACACCTTGTGTTTGAAAAATTGTACGAATTATTTTTATAAATAAATTCTAAGATTTTATAATGTGTTTTGGTCATCAAAGTTAATTATCAATAGACATAATATTTATACTTTTCATTTCAACCAATACTTGAAATATCGATCATTGATAAAATATTTCAATATTTATTTTAAATAAAATGCGAGGTTTAACATTTTTTGACCATATTTAGTTTATTAGATAAGACGATTAAGGAAACATTTTAATCAATAAAGTGATTTTATAAAGGTGGAATAGTTTATAAATTTATTTTAAGGGTGGTTTAAGTGTAATGATTTAAGAAATTTCTTATAAATGTTTTCAAATTATTTTATAGAGAATTGGCCTCTTGGTGGATTTCAAAAAGGCCTGTTTCAACCTTTTAAATGGTCTTTTAAACATGTGGGTGTGTGAGACCCACTTATATCTTATTATGATTGTTTCGCTTTGTGGGTGGTGCTTGATATAAGTGGTTATAGGGAAATGGATAGAAAGAGGCTATTTCTTGTGAGATCATTAGAGGCATGAGTGAGTTATTATTTATGCTTAATAATGATTGTTTGGATTATTGATTGTTGCTCACCATTACTATTAATTTGGTCATGGGAACATGATTAACTAAGTGAGAAGTATTTATTTATGCTACACTAGATCATTTCACACTTCTAGTGCCCCTTGTTATGTATAGGGATAGTGGGGAGTGCCCCTGATTCTAGTATTATTGCAATCTAGTCAAGTGACTTATGTTATAATGAAACATAAGCTTGTAGTTGGTCCTAATTTTATAAATTCTAGGACTGTCTCACATTAAATACAATTGTAGATCCCATGAGATTCTCAAGGTACACCTAGAGTTTTTTTGTTAACCATAAAATCAAGATCAATTGCTTCATGAATGGACTAAAAAGGAATAATTTTATACTTTTATAGTTTCACAATTTTTACTTTTATATATTATAATATTATAATTTTATGAATTTTTAAAACTATATACTTCTATAAATTATGTATACTTTTATAACGTATATGTACTTTTATATAGTTTTATAAATTTATATACGTTTATAAATTATATATATTTATTTAAAATATAGATTATTTTATAAATTGTTCATAATTTTATACTTCTATATAAGTCTATAATTTTATATACTAATATAAATACATATATATGTTTTTAATTTACACTTTTATACCTATAAAGTTTTTTCAAATTTTCAATAGTTTAATACATTTATACTTTCATAAATTCAATTTCTATGTTGAAAATATTTTAAAAAATATAATAATTTGTTTTTTATCTATGAAACTATTATTATATTCAATAGACGTATTTTCTATTATGAAAAGGGTTTTTCAATAATATAGCTTTTAATTATTTATATTTCAATTATTACTTTCATTTTTTGTATTTCATCAGTTTTTTATAATGTAAATGTGATTTTATAATTCATTTATACTCATACAAAAATTGTTTGGATCTTTAAAAATATGAAGTGAAAAATACTTTTAAAATTTAAATCTCCTCAATTATATTTATAAATTTTCTTCATGATATCCATCTTCGATTGGACAAATTTTGTGTATTTCTTTTCTTAAATATTATTATTACTGAATAAAATTGGATGAATATTAATAAATAATGGATTGATGCCGATCGTATGAAAAAAGAGTTTGAAGATGGAGTAAAAGAGTTTATCAAGTTTTTAAAAGATCATGCATATTCCATGCTCAAATCCTTTGTCCATTTTTATACTGTTGTTATTTAAGGATAATTAGTCTAGAGGAGTTGAAAGAACACTTGATCTATCATGGAATTGATCAAATTTATAAATGTTGGAATAAACATAAGAAAATATTGAATGTAGCAAGAGACTGGGATAACACTATCTTTTATGGATCATTTGATATGATTAAAATTGTGGACAATGAAGCAGACCGTATCGAGGATGTGATTATAGGTGTGAATGATGATGAAGATCGTATTGGGGAAATAATAGGGACATTTGAAGATGAATTTCATGATTTTCTAAAATTGTTTGAGAAGTTAAAGAGTTTCAAAAATATGCCATTGTATACTAGTAGTACTAAATATATTGTATTTTCAGTCATACTGAAGCTATATAATTTGAAAGTAGACAATATATGGAGTGATTATAGTTTTACTAAACTACTTTTTATCTTTAATGATATGATCCTAGAAGATAATGAGCTCCTTATCCGAATATACGATTCCAAATGAATGCTACATTCGATGAGTATGATATTTGAAAGAATACATGCCTTACCAAATGAATGAATATTGTTTCTTAAGGACCAAAAATCACTTAAAGAATTCCCAAACTGTGGAAACTCTCAATAAAAGAAATATTAATTTTGTCCTATGAAAGTTTTATGGTACTTTCCAATCATTACATGGTTTAGAAGTCTATATGGAAGCGAGGAGACTACCTATAAATTTACTTGGCATGAAGATACAAGAAATAAATATGGGAAGATTCATCACCTAAAAGACTCTCCTCGGTGGGAGAAAATTGATCATGAGTATTCTGAATTTGGAAATGATCTAAGAAACCTTAATCTTTCATTATCTACAAATGGAGTGAATCCTTTTGGTTATCAAAGCATCAATCACAGTATATGTCCGATTATGTTGGTAAATTATAATTTTCTACCATGGTTATGCATGAAATGAAAATAAATCATGTTATCTATGCTTATATCTGGACCAAAATAATCAGGTAATGACATTGATGTTTATTTGGATCCATTGATCAAGGATTTGAAATTATTGTGGGATTAATGTGTTATGTTTTATGATGCTTTTAAGAATCAATATTTTACACTGAGATCCATGTTGTATGTGATGATAAATGGACTTTCTTGGTTATAATTTTTTTTAATAAATAAAATTAAATGAACTCAAGGGTTTCCCATTTTCAAACAAGGTACATAGTCAATTAGGTCAAAACATTCATTGAATACTGTGTTTCTAGGAAATCACATATTTCTACCCCGACGACATAAGTACTGATCTTGGATGTCATTATTCGATGAATGTTAATAAGAATGTATAACACTATATCCACTAATATTTTATATACTTCTTAATAATGTAAAATATGTAAACACTTATTTTGGTAAACAATTTTCGAAAAACCTTACAAAAATCAGTTGGAAAAGGAGATCGATTTTTTTGAATTACCATCATAGAATTTTTTATACATCAAAAATTTTCTTGATGTTATAAATATTAAAAAAAAGTGTATGTGATAATGTAATTGGTATGTTACTAAATAAACCCAGAAAAACAATGTATGGAATTAAGGCTAGGTTGTACATAGTTTTCATGGGAACACCGGAAGAGTTGGTGCTAGTGTAGGGTGAAAAATTAACTTTTCTTCCTCCAGCTGCTCACACTGTTACCAAGAAGGAGATGCACCAGTTTTCAACTTCTTGAATGATGTAAATGTTCTATATGGGTATTCATTGAATATCAAGAATATCGTGTCAATGATTGATTTAAATTTAAAGGTTTGAAATCATATGACTACTATGTTTTGATGCAAGATCTAATTCCTGTAGGTTTACATTGAATTTTCCTAATAATTTCTATCATACATTAACCAATCTTTGAATATTTTTAAAATATATATGAAACAAAGTTATAAAACTAGTAAAATTACCTATTATATAAATGAAAATTGAAATCATATTATGTGAATTGTAAATATTCTTCCCGCCAGTATTTTTTGATACGATGGTTCACTTGATGGTCCACTTGGTGAGATAGATTCGACTATGTGGTCCTGTACACTATAGATAAATGTACCCAATTGAATGATATTTGAATGTTTTGAAAGGGTATGTAAAATATAAAAGTCATCAAAAGGGTTATATTGTGAAGTTATATATTTTTGATTAAGTCATTAAATTATATATTGACCACCTATCAAGGATTGGAATCATTGGTCTACCAAAATCTCATCACACTAAGCGGCTTGTGGGTAATGAATTTTGAGAAGAGATATTGACACAATCAATATTATAGATTGGGAGTGGGACCACCCTTACATTTTTCATAAAATTTTGGAGGTTTCCCCATATGTTGAAACCCACAAAGAAATTATTAGGAATTTGAATCCATAAAGGGTTGAAATATGGATATCAAATACACATAATTAATAGTTTATAGGATGGGTTTGGGACTATATTTTTAAGGATTTAGATATAAATTTGGATTCAATTATATAATGAATTTCATGGATATCCAGAAGACCAAGTGTGTATGTATTATCTTATAATGGTTATGTATTTAATGGTTATACATTCTATAAAAATGAACATGATGAAGGCAGTACCATTAAAAATAGTTAAGCTACACTTGTGGCTGAAGCGATGCATCACTACTAGAAAGAGGACCTATACCCACGGTTTTGGGAACCATGGCTAGTTAAGGCATCTTTATAGACCTATACCCATGGTTCCTATACAAACCTTGGGTATAGGTCACATTGATTTTTCTATACCCACAGTTTAGAAAACATTGGGTATATATATTCCCATAAGATAACCTATAACCATGGTTTGTAGAACTGTGTGTATAGGTAAATACTTGTATTTGGCAGTAATACCACCACAACCTCTTTTTCCAGTTCCTTGACCTAAAAATAAAATAACATAGACAATATAAATTCATGAATTACAAAGTTTTTATTTTTATCATCTAACCAACAAATTTTAATTATTTTCAAATCATATAAAAAACTAAAACATACATATACATTCATAAAACAAATCAATTTAATTCATTAAAGAATTGAAAATTTATTCTTCCTTCTATGTAAAAAATAAAGGGGATCAATATCTCCCCCACCATTAACATCCTCATCCTAATAATAATCATCATCATCAGTAGAAACATCCTCACCAACAACATCATCTGGAGCATCAACATCATCAACAACATCACCACCACCTCCATCATCTTAATTGCCACTAGGACCCTCATTGGAATCTATTGAGGAATTATTTGAAGAATGAATTGATGCCATATATGAATCATTAGTAGTAGTATCCTTTGATGGAAGTGATTGACTTATAACTGACATAGCTTTTAGGAATTGTTCGGTGATCATCTTACGTCTTCCATGCTTCTGTTTACTTCTTTTTTGTTCCAATAATGCTATTTTTATTTGCTTCTGTTACTTATGATTGATTTTTTTATAGACCAGAATTATGATAGCCTTGAGAGGATCCCGATGAGGAATAATACATAGAGGGGATGATGTTTTTCCCTAGTCAACATCAGACACTTCCCAAGTGATTGTCCCCTAATACCTGACTCAAATAATCATTTGACCCAATGTTTCCATCTTCTTTATCATCAAGGGCCTCCAGGGAAGCCTGTTGAAAATATAAACAATATATTTAATTAGTAATTTTTTATAAATATTTGAAATATATATATAAAATCATACAATATTTTCTTGTGTTTGTGCATTTACTACACTTCCATCTTTTTTCTTCCTACTTGAGAAAAATAATTTTTCTTGAGGTAGATGACCTTTGATACCCAATAAAGCTTGCTGCAAATGGCATTGATTAATATACAGATATTAACGATGTAAACATTTTATAATCTTTAATAATAATAAAATGGAATAAATTTTAAATAAATGAAAAATTCATAATTAATGTGATAAACATTCATGATAAATTCATATATAAAAGTTAATCATAAACACATTATAATTTTAGGTACTCATTATGAACATTCAATAATCTTGAATATGAATGATTTATATTCATTTCATAATATAAACTCTATATTATTCATTATATGGAAAATTGTCCATTTGTCCTATTGGATAATTGGGCATTAGGACTAATTAAATAATGTCCAATTGGCCTATAGGCCTAATGGTATACTGTCTAATTCTCTTATATACCTACTAGATATTAGGTCTATAGGACTATAGGATAATTGGCCATTAGAACTATAGGAAAATTGACCATTTGTTCTAATTGGAAAATTGTAAATTAGGCCTATTGGCCAACTAGCAGTTAGGCCTAATAGAATAATGTTCAATTGAGCTATAGGTGCAATGACATAATGTCAAATTGGCCTATAGTCCAATTGTCCATTATTCCATTAGGACTGTAGTCCAATTTTCCATTAAGCCTATTGGAAAATTTTCCATTTGGCCAATAGGCCAATTTTCCATTAGTCCTATATGCCATATGGTCAATTGGCCATTAGGCCTAATGGAATAATTCCCAATTGGCTAATGGCCAATTCGCTAATGGACAATTGGCTATTATGGTTATAGGATAATTGTCCATTAGGCCTATAGTCTAATTGGCCATTAGGCATACAGTATAATTGTCCATTAGTCTTAGAATTCCGCAAGAAAATCTATAAAGTAACAATATAAATAAGGAATTTATTTTAATTCGGATTAAAGTACCTAGTGCTTCTCATTCTCAGGAATTTTAGTGCGCCCCAATGTGTGTAAATATGTCATTAAATATTTTTTATTTTTATTTTTCCACGATGCTTCGAAAAAAATTCTAATATAAGTAATAAGAATTAAATTTTATATAAAAATCATTAAAGATTTGTAATACCTTAAAATCATCAGTATTCAATTTGCAATCATTTTTTGATATTGAGATTTTGGACAATTGAGGAATGTGGCTACACCCTATAAATTAGAACCAGATCTTCTCTTCCAACCAATAAACAACTCATGTTTGAATGATCACCATAACTCCCCAAGATCCATATACCTTGTAGTATTAACAGCTTCTCCATTGGGAAAGTTTAACAGACTCTGAAAAAAACATGTTATTTCATCTAAATACAACTATAATATAAATATAAATTTATAAAATTTTCTTACTCATATCTACTCCCATGATTTTTTCTTGATGTATTTACTGAGATGTCTCCATGAGACTGGTTCCACTAGAATGATATCGTGGTACTTGGCTAAAGTGGCCATGAAAATTCTACACTACCTTGAATTTTTACCTTCCATATTATTTTATGAATTATAGTCCACCAATATCTGTGTCTGGTGATTCCAGGTTTCCTGCATAAGAGTGCACCCACATCACCTAACAGAAGATACCACTTAATAAGAAAAGCGGGCGGGGGGATAAAAATTAAGTCCCAGTACAACAGAAAAAAATTAATTGATATAATTTTACATAGTTATAACAAGAAAAACCTACAATAGGCTGATCAATAGAATGCGATGGATCTGTGGGATGTCTTAGATCAATAGCCTCTGAAAGAAGTGTCTGTTCCAATGCTTGCTCTGGGTGGCCTTCATGCATTGGAGTGAAAGTTGAAGGAACAGACTCATGAGATGTTGGATGGATGGTAGGAATTGGAGGTGATGTATACATGGAAGAATATGGGTAGTAGGTTGGGGGATACATCATTAGATATGGATATGGTAAATGTGGGAACATTTTTGGAGGTGGTGTAGACATGATATGAGAAGAATAGGATAAATGAGATGTTGGAGGCCTCAGTGGGATCATCCTTAGAGGTGGAATAAATATGGTATGTGAATAAGAGGGTAGTTGAGATGATGATAGAGGCATGGATAATAACATCCCTGGAGACTCAAGTGAAATATGGAAAGGTGTGGTAGATGGGGTGTCCGCTGGTGGGTTAGTGTGTGAATGGGTATGATGGGTGCCCCATATAGGTCTAGGAGCATCCACAGTCCTACCCATGGTAATAGGATGAGAAATCAACTCTGGTGGAACTGAATGTCCCTACAAAAAATTTGATAAATAATATTAACAGGACATTAAATGTAATGTAAAATAAAAACATTACAATTATTATACTCCCTAAAGGAATTGATAGAGGCAACACATGCTCACTCACATGTCGATCAGGTTCAAATAGTCGCTTCCTTCAATGTTTTGAAGTATTTTACATAATCTACATAAGAATAAAATGTACATTTTTTGGAAATAGTTTTTATAAATCATATATACTACATAGAATTCAAATAATTCATAATCAGTGTCCTAACATCTTTTAGTAAAAATAATTTAAAACCAAGTTATATATTTTTTAAAAAACTCCTTTTAAACCCAATTTTTGAAATTGAAATAAATCTAATTAAATAAAACAACACCAGACAATACTAAAATAAACATATCATTCCAAACTAAAACTAAATTAAATTAATTATTGTAATACTAACTTGAGAAACTCTTGTAAAGGTAAACTAAATGAATAGTGACCATATATGGTTTTGTCTATATATTACAAACCACTACTTTAGGTTCAACATCAACTCTCAAAATCAGACAATTTGATTCATCAAATTCAATATTTTTTACAACACCAATGGGGACATCAATGGTGGAAAATTCATCACCAACATCCTGAAAAATATATCTTGGGATTATATATAATTTAATTATGAACATATTTATTTCAATAGGATACATCCGCCAAAAATCAACTGGTCCCCCGATAATTGTATTAGTTGTAAGATGAACTATTAAATGTAGTATGTAGGTAAAAATGGATGGAGGAATTTTTTTACATCTCATAAAAAATTAATGGAACCTCCTGATTCATTTTTATAAAGAATGACTTGGATAACATTTTAGCACAAAGGTCTCTAAAAAAATGGCACAAGAGAATCACTATCAACCTTACATTATTGGATAGAAAATTCCGAATTTCTATTGAAATAAATTCATGATAAAGGATGTGATAATCATGAGTTTTTAGGGATTTTTGTTTCAAATCACTTCTATTGACTCATTTAGATATGTTAATAGAATATCCAGTAGGAACCTTTATATTCTCCAATACATCCATAAATTGATCTTTCTATGGTGGTGTGATTGCATAAAAATCACAAGGAACTTTACATTTATTTTCACCAATACACATATGATGTATTTCTAGTTGAATACCCCAATAAAATAAGTCTTGATGAGACCAGAAGTCATCTTTGTTCTTCCCCTTTATATTTAGAAGAATTGAAAGAAAACTTTCACATATATTTTTCTCAATGTGCATTACATCTAAAAAATGACTTAACAAATTGGTAGACCAATATGGAAACTCAAAAAGATACTTATATTTTTCCAATTTTATGTGGATTATGTGTCAACATTATTCCTCTTTTTAGATTTCAGATGACCTTTACCAAAATAAAAACTAAATTCTTTCAATTCATTAAGCACATAACTACCTAACAAAGGTTTAGGAGGTTGTTTAGTGTCAACAACATTATCAAACCTCTGACTATTCTTCCTGTATTTATGATCTATGGGAATGAATAGTCGATTTCCCATGAAACTAAAACTATGATGATATTTAATCCTTTTCGATTGTGTATTCTTCATACATATAGGACATGATAATTTTCCTTTCATGCTACAACCAGAAATCATTGCATAATATGGGAAATTATTTATATTCCATAGAAGGTAATCACACATCTAAAATATATTTTTGGAAAAATAATCGAATGTTCACACACCCATATCCCATAGTTGCTTCAAATATATTATTAAAGTATGCAAATAGACATCTATATCATTGTCGGGATCAGAAAGTCCAAATATCATTATATTCAATAAAGTGAAAGTTTTTTTTCATACACATCCACAAAGGAAGATTATAAACATAAATAAAAACTGACCACATGTTGTGAGCAGTAAGAATATAACCAATCAGATTAAAACCATCACAGGATAAACCCAACTTGACATTATGCACCTAAAATACAAAATTGGGGTGTTGTGCATCTAATTCACACCCTGATAATCCATATGCACGATGAACCAACTCATCATTACCTTTAATTCTCTCGATATCATTCCATCTCATATTGGATGATATTTTTCCAGACATGAATAGATTTTGAATTCTGGGAATAAATGGAAAGTTCTATAAGAATTTCTGTGGCACACAAGATGGTGTTCCATTTGTATTTTCCTTCTATAAATATGTACTATATTCTTTACAGTCATTACGATCAGTTGTTTTCTTTAAACATAAACTGGAATATCTCAGACAAGCATGAACTTTATTACTAGTAAATCCAAGCTGCTTAATTAAATTCCATGCCTTATAATGATTTGAGGGAATATATGCACCATAGGGAACATATTACTTTAATAAGGTAATAATATAATCAATGGTGGTATTAGAAATTCTATACCTAGGTTTTCCATCATATAACCACATTAAAAATTCCAACTTGGTCATTTTAGCACATTCCTGATATACTGGAGTTCTGGAATCATCCATTAAAATTTTCAATATCTCAACATCATAATCTTTAGTCTTTTTCTCATGTGTTATGAAATAATTACCTTCTTACATTGGCATACTATATCTCTTGTGATGATGCACAAATGGAAACAGATCAAATATCAAATTCTTCATACCACTTCTTTCTTTTCATTCATGAACAATATATGATTGTCCTGTCTCTTTATTGTGATACCAAACATAATAGTATGTTTGAAATCTAAATTTTGTTATTAGTAGATAACTTCTTCCCAGATAGACCATGGTATTCCAATACAATTATAGCATGGACACTATATACAATGTCTATCTAAAGCATTATTAAATAAAAAATCTAAATTTTTTCCAAACACTTTTGAAACTCGATTGAAATATAATTGGTGTTATACATCTAGATTTTTTCAATTCTATTACAAGGGGAAAAAATTATATTCCAATAAAAAATATAAATCATAATTAAAAATTTAATTACAACTAAGTTTAATATAAAAGTCGTCAAAGCATTCTAGTATCCAAAAAAAAAAGAATAATAGAAATACAATATTCTATAGGTGATGAATACAAATAAAGAATAAAGGTGGGTATCTATGTGCAATAATAATGATAATGTATATTCTATATCAGATAAACACTATCAATAATACTCAATCATCTAACATGTTGGTAAGAAATAGGTTTTAGACCAATAAAATAAACACATTGAAAATTATATATTGAAATTTATTTTTTACCTTTAGAATCAATGGAATTTTTTATCTCATTCTAAAAGGAAACTCTAGAACCAAAATATCATAATTGACTAATAATTTCAAAATTACACTTATGATAAAACACTATATAAAATATATTTAATACTAATATAATTGATAAATCTAGAGGTGTATACACTGAGGATTTTTATCATTGCATTATTACAAATGTGGCATGTCTTCCTTAAAGATTTTATAGGTGGTTGAACTTCTAGAAGTCACCAAACTATGCTTCATACATATGATGTTCATTTACTAAGTAAAATCATGGGATTATCTCTTAGGATATCATTCATATAATTGAATTTTTAATCTAAATATATTGTTACACAAATGATATTATAGTAATGATAGATAAAATAGATTTTGGAACCCATATTATCCTTTTTATGGTATTTTCTCAATAATGTAGAAGAGAAGAAAACTATTTTAGGAAAGATATAACAAGTATTTATTGAATTTAATTCATAAAAAAATGTCAAATTTTAAGAAAATAATTAAAGATCCTACAATGAGATGATCCTGTTTTTTAGGAACATATTGGATAATTTTAAGTAATTCTGAATAAGTTTTTCCTACTAAATCTCAAACAATTTTTTATCATAATTTAATAATAATGGATTTATTTGATAGAGTCTCTTTGACCACATTCTTTGTGGAATCCAATTTTTCAACATTTTTTTGAAATTAATTGTCTTCAAATCTATGATTTCATTAGCTTCATTAATATTTTTTATTTTTTTTATAATTTCACTGATCATTAAAAACCCAATGTGTTACTCCATGTGCTTTTTACTGATATCCATTACATCTTGAATTATTTTTTCCTTTGGTAAATGAGTTAATGGTAATGATCAATGGATTATCATCAATAGAATTTTTAATTAAATAAAATCTTCAATAAATTCTATTCTATATATAGTTTTTTTGTAAACATATAATTATTTTACTCTTTTGTTATCTGAGTATAACTCTGACTAATATATCCTTCCCTTTATTCTTCCTTTCCATAAATGAAATTCTTGGTTGAGTTATGATATAACTAGGTTTTTGATCATTAATTTTATCATGGAAATTAAATTGATCCTCCCCCTATTTAATTTTAAATAATTTATTTACAAATGTGATAAAATTCATTACTTTCTTTAACATTATAATTAAATCTCCAATTGATTTATTTTCTACTCTCATTTTCCTACTATCATAACCCAAATCTACTATAACCCATTCTAAGTCAACAGTGAAGTTGGGTGTGCCCCCAAAAGCTTACCTCTAATTGGTTGTGGGTTTGAGACTATCAATAAGGTTATAAAAAATGTAATATAGGATACAATAACCACTTTGATAACTGGAAAGGAAGAAAATACACCAATAAACAACAAAAAACATGGAAGAAATTAACCCAATATCTTAATCAAAATATAAATATCCTCATAATATCATACAAACTAAAACATCAATGAAGAAAATACTAGATTCAAACTATTCCTAAGGAATAATAAATCCTCTAATTTCCACTAATCTCCTATATTAAGCATGTGTATAGTCATCCCAATCTCAAACACCATTTTAAAAATTATATAAAATATATATAGAAGTAGGGGTGATCATACAAGTATAACCTATAGGTTTCTCTAAATAATCTATGTTCTAAAATGAGGAAATGCAATATCACATATATAAAAATATATCTACTCCTTACCAATTGTTTTATATATTTCATATTTTTAGTATAATGTAATATAATTTCTCAAGGAATCTGAATCATGATAATTGCACACTAATTATAATAATGAAAAGTGTTAAATTACCTATATAAAATTCTAGATGAATTCATTGCATCAAAAAATGTTTAATTTTAATGCTTAAACTCCCACATTTTCAACATGGTTCTCTCATGAACTATAACTCACTAACATAAAGAAAATATTATTCCCTATTAATAAATCAACCACTCTATAAAGATATACAATATGAAATAACAGTATAAAGAAGTGAAGAGAAGAAAATATTACCTCACAAAGATCCCAACAATTTTTTTTTTCAATAAAATGGAATAACATCGTCAGATGGGTGCAATGTCACCTGGGGGATGCCAACTTCGCTAGAGGAGGGAAGGGGAGGCCGAAATTAACTAAGGAGAGGAGGAGGGATGCCAAATCCAATTGAGCCAGGGAGGGAGGAGGCCAAAATAATCAAAGGGTAGGGGGGAAATGTGGACGCATGGGGGAGTCTTAGGGTTCAAATTAAGAGCATGGGAGGACGATCCCGAATGGTATAGTCATATTGAGACCCCTATACCAATGGTTTGTAAAATCCATTGGTATAAACAACCATATACTAATGGGTTTTTAAAAACCATTGGTATAGCCTAGGATAGAAAGCCTATACCCACAATTTTTCTAAACTATGGGTGTAGATCCGTTGGGATTGATGAATTTTCCAGTAGTGCATGTTTTTGGTACTAAGGATAAAAATCTAATTTATGAAAATATGTCATACTTTTTCATCATCAAAAAAATATGAGAGTTGGATTATATGAAATTTCAAGGGATTATTTTTTATGCAAATGGGTTGATAATAGAAATGCTGTTAAAATAGATGAATTGGGATTTATGAAAGTTAATTCAAGTAAGAAAGGGTAAAAAGATGAACCATTTAAATGGAATAATAGGTAGTGCAAGTATTTTATGTTCTAGATTCTGCAAACTAAAATTGTCCAATTATTCTATTATTAAACAAAGTCACAGAAGGTTCAGATGAAAATTCAACTGAGGATGTCCCATTCATTGAGACGTCTTAATCATTTCCTAGCAGTCCCAATGTTGATAGAGTTTTTTTTGTCTCAAGAGACCACAATGAAGGGATTTAGATACTTGATTGAGGGGTCAAATCCCTTTAGCATTTAAAAAAATTGAGTTCAATAATTAGGTTATATATTTTTTTATAATATGCACTACATTAACTCATGTTATTATCTGTCCACTACTTAATTTATGTAATATAAATTAAATGTTAAACAACTTCTATAGATAATGAATTCTATATGTGCTGGTTCTCCTAATCCTAAGGAGAAATGAGTCTCTCAACCTACTGCTACTTGTAGTGTAGAGGAACAAAAACCTTCAGCATGTTCTGGTGCTCACAATCCTTGGGAACATGTTTATTAATATGATGCTACTCGCAGTGTAGAGGAACAATGATCATCTATAAATGTTGGTTCCCCCAATTCTGAGGAATAAAAAGTTTCACCTTGATGAAGATGATATTCATACGATTGACCAAGATGTTGGAATATTCACCATATGCTTGTTATATCTTTTAAAAACACATATCGACAAGAAGGTATTTATTTCCAATTTCATTTTCATGATAAACCTTTAAAAATTAATGAAAAAGGTATGAACTGATGAATTTTATTACATAATGAAAATGGGAAGGGGTGAAAGGAAATTTTTGCTCAAAACTATCTAAAGGATAAACCAATCAATTAAAAAGATCTTCCAAAGCACCTTTACCCCACTCATTGAATATCAACATTCACTAAAATTAATGGTTTATGGAGATACAAAGTTAAAAAATGGTAATAATCATAAAGTTGATTTTGAAAAAAAATATAGAGACGATTTTAACACCCTGAGATTTTATGAAAAATATTATTTTTAATTTTATTGATTTCTTGTGTTGTACGCTACACCAAAAGGAGCTTTCACTACACACATTTCTTACTTGGCTTGCATTACACGCAATCGTGACCTTCCACGATAGCGTGTGTTGTACGAAATACCGAGTTTCACTAAACAATGATATGTTATATAAACTAGTCGTTATGAATAGTAATACACACTTTCTTAAATTTTATAAATTTTATCTTTCAAAATGGACTTCATTTTTGGATTTGGAATATCAAAATTAGCCTAGGGAAATTTTTTTGTATTTTTCTGAAAACTTTCAATTTTTGATGAATAATGAAAACACTAGGTTACTATTTAAAAACCGACTTTTTATTTAAATAATTATTTATTTTATTTAAATTTATTTTAGGTCAAAATTGATACATAATACCTATATAAGTTCAAAGTAATTCGTTGGAGTCATTTTATAATAATTTTAGATATATAAAATTTTTATTGAACTTTTCACCGTCTTTTACCCACCTCCTAGGAGAATTTGAAAATTCACATAAAACTTAATTTTACCGCTTCTGTGAGTGGAATTTCAAAAATCCAAGCGACACGGTTAATATCAAGGACTAAAATGTGGTTCAATGAGATGAAAATAATTTTTGGTGAATAGTAACTTTTTACTTTTATTTACCACGGTTAAAAGTAAATAGGGCAATTAAGTGTAAAAATGATATTATTATTACCCTAACACATGTCCTAATTCTATTAGATAAGTGTAATTCGACCAAAAACAACCTTAGGAATAAAATATGACCATTTAGGCCCACTTGGATTAGATTAGGACATTTAATATTATTTTATTCAAAGAATAGTTAAAATAGTTAAAATCAAAGTTTAATAACTAAATCATTTTTAATATAGGGTTATACATAAGATAAATTCGACTATAAATATTCACTAGAAAGATAGAAAGATTTAATACATAATGGTATTTTATTTATAATTTTTAGACATTAAATAATTTAATTTATTTATGACACAATGATGATGCATTAATTATCTTATTAATGAAATATTAACACAATTGATGTTATAAATACCCAAATAAATATTATTTGAGACTTTTTATGCATTAAACTAATTTTCTCGGTTAATATGACATTTTATTATTGATTTAATTAACTTTTTTCGAACTAATCATGCTGTTATTAGTTTCACAAAAATCAATTCCCAAATAGTGTCTAAATTGACATAAAATAGTTTTTAAAACAAATATTATATTATTAATTGTTATTATATTCCCACTTGGGGGTCTCTTGGATGTATATGGTAAGTTTATGAACTATATAATATAAAAATACAAAGTGACATGTTAAATGTCAATCTTATTAACTAAGAGTTAAAACTAAAAGATAATGTTAATATAATGACCCAAGCCTATCTAAAATCTATTGGTTGAGAGGATTTAGACCCATCCCCACCTTAGCTTAGAAATAAATCAATGTGGAGCTATTAAAAACTGAATATGACTTTATTATAAAATAATATTCTAAGTTTTTCCAAAGGTGCCCCTCTCCTCCCATATAAAAATGGCACCCCTTCCCTCTTCTCTTTACACCCTTTTCAGCCTTAAAGCTAGACCAAAACCTGCCCATTTCTCTTCTCCAATTCCCTAGAAAAATTATGGAGGTTCTGTTCTTCTCAAAAGACCAAATCTACTTCCTTAAGAGGAAGCTTAAAGGAGGTGCGTCGAAGAAGAGGTAATCTCTTCTAACGATTCTCTCAAGTTTATTTCTTCTTCAACTTCTTCTTATTTAGTTGTTTCATTATAAAGTAAAAACATCAGTATCCCTAATATACTGATATGTTATTATAAATATTAAACAACCCTATTTCACCTTCTATCCATCCTAAAGAAAACTAAATCACCGCGTGTGCATACGTTCAGAATACCGTCTCCACGTCGTGGTGTAATCTATTTTTCCACCACCACCTTACTTGGATGAGTATAATGGTGTAAAGAATAAATATATATGATTATTATAACATCATACTTATTCTAAGATATTATATCATCCCCTCTAATTCCATTCAATAAATTTGGGAAGGATATCATCGCTCGTGCGTACGTACGGATTACCGTCTCCACGACGCGATGAGATTCATTTTCCATGTTAACAATTAAAGAATGATTATAAAGTATATATAATAAGTAATCATGAAATATATTACATAATAATGCTACTAGATTTATGTATATATATATGTATTTCATCTACTTAATTCAATAAGGAAACAAAAAAACAGCGTTCATGCATACGTACGACCTACCGTCTCCATGAACGGTGTATTTCATTTCATTTATCTATCTATTATATGTATATATATATGTACTGAATATATATATGATATATAAATAATGATTTAAATTCTGGAAGTAATTAAATCAAGATATAATTAATAATAATATCAAGAACAACAAGTCCAAACACGTACGATAAATAAAATGATTTTACCCAAAACGCTGATTTTACATGGAATTTACAAAAGAACGGGTAATATAAAGTCATAAGTGAACCATATATGATATCATAATAATTAATATGATTTTTTAATAAGTCAATGACATTATTTAAATCATTATAAAGGAGGTTCAGATACGTATGAATCATATCAGACCTAAGGTAAGGGATAATTATTCCAATCTCATTCGTATCCGAGATTGTTTATTCGTAAGTATTTACTGGGGTTATATTTATTATCCATATTCATATGTTCTCAAAATGTTTTCATAAAATGTTTACTTTTCATCAGTGTATGTTTAAATTCATTCTTACCTTTTTTTTACTTTTACCACATCGTATGGAAGGAATCTTTCTTTTGTTTACCATACGAGGTAATTTTTGACTTTTCCGAAAAAAGTACGAGAAGAATGTTATTTTTAACTTATACGGCATGAACGGATTTTTTTGGTTTCATAATGCCACATTTTCATGAAGCTTACTCTACAATATTTTACGACTATTTTCAATAAAATACTTTTCTTTTAAAATTTCATGGAATTATGTAAAAATTAAATGATTTTGAAGAAGAAAGGATATTTTACTTAAGAATTCATTTCAAGTGTTTTATCAAAACCATTTTCCATATAAGATGAAATTATTTCACATGTGTTTGTTTCAAGTATAATGTTTCTATGATTTACATGGTTTCACTTTTCTTATGATGAAATATCCATTTTTTTATATGGATTATGTGATGATGGGACGATGTTTATGAAACCCATTTTATTTTTTTGGGTTATGATGAATGTTTTAAGTTTATTTTGTGGCACAAGTAAGAATGATTTCATTATGAGATGGGTGGGACCTATATCTCCCTCCAATTCATTGGGTAAAGATTTATATCTCATGAGATAGACATGGCTGGAATGGTAAGTTAATCCGGTTCAGTAATACAGGACTGGAATGAGGCGTGAGCTCGATTCAGAAAGGGACTTTGTCCACTAAGATGGTCTTGGAAGAAATGCCTTGGCTACTATGGAAATCATATCATGTTCTTAATGTTTTCCACAATCACATGTCTTATTCCCATGCTATTTTATCATGATTAATGTCTATTTATGATCTATGCCTTATGTACTGCCATGTTTTATGTCATTGCCCAAGATTTTGATGTTTAAACATTATGTTCATGTTTTTAAGTTCAAATGTATATGATTTTTTTTATTTTATCCATGCTTACCCTTACTGAGAATTTGAGCTCACCCTTTATATGTTTTCTTTTCCCCAGGATTTAAAGAAAGGTTTTAGGTAAGAAAACCAAAAGGGGAAGATCTTTATGGGAGATGTTGAAGATCTTTCACCATGATTAGAAGATTACGTTCTGAGTTTCCAAAGACACTAAACTATTAAGGTCCTTGTGTGTCTGTTTTTGTTATGAATTAAGTATTCTGAAAAAGTAATTTAATGTCCATGTACATCAAGCTTTGGGCCTCTACAGTTGGTATCAGAGGAAAGGTTTAGTTAACCTTTGGAAACTAGGATGCGAAAACTTTAGTGAGATCCCTAGAGATATTTCTAAGGTATGTCCAGGGATGTCCCTAAGGTTAAGTATAAGTATAGGTTATAATCCTAGAATTACGGTAATGATCTTAGAATTGAACCTAAGATGTTAGAAATTGAAGGTACTTCCCCTTTATTATGTTGTTTTCCCTAGCATGATTTTTGCCTCTCACACTATTCTTTTTGTGTTTTAGATGATAGCTGGAACCCGAAGGAACCGTGTTGATCAATGTAATGGACAATGCAATGATTGTCCTCCTGAAAAAACCAATGTTATGGGAGATGGAGTGCAATATATTATTGCTATACTTACACAAGCTATGAATCATTATGGACTTCCAAATGAGCAGAGAAGGGAACAATATTCTATTGAGTCCTTCATGAGGCAACATCCACCTTCTTTCAGTGGGTCTTCTGATCCACCTATTGCTGAACAATGGATCAGTACCACTGAAAAGATATTTTCAGTTCTTCAATGTTTTGAACATGATAAAGTCATCTTAGCAGTATATCATTTGGAAGGTGAAGCTGATCAATGGTGGAATCTTATCAAGAATATGAGGCCAAGAGATGAAATTGAGTCCATGGAATGGGATGAGTTCAAGAAATTATTTTTCAATAAGTACTTCCCTCGTATTCTTCGAACAAATATGGAGAAGGAGTTTCTGGAACAAAAGAAAAAGGATGATGAATCTGTTGGTATATACGAAACGAATTTTACAAGTCTTGCAAGGTATGCATCTGGCTTTATCGTCCAACCCGAAAGTAAAGTTGATCGATTATTCAGTGGCTTAAAACCAAGTCTTCGATGGGCATTAGCTATAAGAGACTTCAGTAGCTATGAATAAATTGTGCGTTGTGCTATCAAGGTAGAAATGGAAGTTAGTGTTACATATCAATCTCATGGTTTTGACAAGAAACGAAAGATGTAGTTCAAGGAGAAATCTCAGAATAATGGTGAAAAGAAGATGAATGTTTCATTATTCTCAAAGTGTGGAAATAAGCATGGTGGAGATTGTCTTAAAGGGACTAGAAAATGTTTTAAGTGTGGAAAAGAAATTCATCGAGTAGCTGAGTGTCTAAGTAATAGAAAGAGGGTTTCTAATGATGTGAATAAAGAAAAGACTGCAGAGAACACACCACCAATACTTCAATGCTTCAAGTACAATGAAATGGGGCATTATGATAATCAATTCCCTAATCCAAGGGTTAATGATGATTGACATGAGCAACCACTTAAGGAAAAGGAAAAAGGGAAGTCACATGCGATCACTATTGGTGATGTTGAATATGAAAACGATGTGGTGGAATGATTAAGTGTTTATGTAATGGGATTCTAAAATAATGTTGTATATAGTATCGTGGAATATTGGAATATTTATGTGTTGGTCTATTGTGGTTTTCAATAATTTTATGGTACCGGTAACCATGGAAAGTGATTGAGATATTTTTGGGAAAGAATATGATATGCACATAATCAAGGGATAAGGAGAAAATGAAATGTTTTACAGTATTCATGAGCTCATGACTGATATAAGGAAATAGTTATATCATGGTTTGAGTATATAGAATTTTGGGGTTTTGGTATGTGGAAAGAGTTAACTTTAGATAACACTCATGTTTTCACTAAGGTTCAATGGGTATTCATTTTTCAAGAGAATACATGATTAAGGTCTTCGAATGTTTCGAATGTGACCAACAAGACATATCTTATGATATATGGGGATCAACGATGGTACTAACATTCTTGTTATATGAACTCTCTGGTAATCGTTTTCACTATAATATGAGAATGGACAGCAGTATCTTGGATAAGCCTAAATATTGGAATGGATTATGTTGGACATAAGTTAGTGTTGTTTAAGGCTAGAGCTTTTTCAATATTATTTATGGAAATTTATAATATTGTATTTTTTGAAAAAAAAGGACAACCTGCAGAACGGGCGATAACCCGTCACGTCGGACAAGGCTGTGGGAATCGAACCCACAACCGAAGTGCGACAAGCCTTTATTTCCTACCACTGGCCTACAGAAAGTCCCTGGTCATTAAAAACTAGTTTTATTTTATTATGAAGGATGATAGATGAAGTATAAGTACATTTTGGAACCATATATGATTAATCTCACCATAGATGGAATTATGTATACAACTTTTGCAAACTTATGTTTGAGACAGATGGAATGACCTATGATTCTATCGCATGATCTTCTAAAACTTTGCGAAAGACAAATTCAACTTCATTTCTTAAAGAGATGAAGTGGAAATTGTTCAAGTCACGAACAACGGTGAGATTATACCAAAATAAAGTATGTATTTCTTCTAATTCAAATTCTTCAACTTTAGGGAAATGATCTTGAAAACCAAAAATGTTGTCCTAGTGCCCTTATATCCGATGAATCAGATGGTACCTTAGATCATCACAAATTTATGGCTTTGTGACTATTGGCTTTATCATAGCCATGTCCTCTACCACTCTCCATCAGAACATGACGGTTATATTTCTCTTCCATATCCATATTTTCATCTATGTTCTCCAATGTGGAAACCCAGTGATTAGTTAATTTGGGTAATCGTTACGTTTCATAATTTAGTTTTTAAAGTCAAGTTTTGGTATTCCTTTTTACGATGTGGGTTTCTATTAAAGAAACTTTGGAGTAGTAAACCATTTATAACCCCGAAAAATTTCGAGGGCGAAATTCATTTTAAGGGGGGTATAATGGAACACCCCGAGATTTTATGAAAAATATTCTTTTTAATTTTATTGATGTCTTGTGTTGTACGCTACACAAAAAGAAGCCTGCACTACAAGCATCCCTGACTTGGCTTTCATTACATACAATGGAAACCTTCCACGATAGCGTGTGTTGTACGTAATACCGAGTTTCACTAAACAACGATATGTTATATAAACTAGCCGTTATGAATAGTAATACACACTTTAAAATTTTATAAATTTTATCTTTCGAAATGGACTTCATTTTTGGATTCGGAATATCGAAATTAGCCTAGGGCGAATTTTTGGTATTTTTCTAAAAACTTTCAATTTTTGATGAATAATGAAAACACTGGGTTACTATTTAAAAACCGACTTTTTTTTAAATAATTATTTATTTTATTTAAATTTATTTTAGGTAAAAATTTATATATAATACTTATATAAGTTCAAATTAATTAATTGGAGTCATTTTAAAATAATTTTAGATATATAAAAATTTTATTGAACTTTTCACCGTCTTTTACCCACCTCCTAGGAGAATTTGCAAATTCACATAAAACTTAATTTTACCACTTTTGTGAGTGGAATTTTGAAAATTTGAGAGACATGATTAATATCAAGGACTAAAATCTGGTTCAATGAGATGAAAATAATTTTTGGTGAATAGTAACTTTTTACTTTTATTTACCACAATTAAAAGTAAATAGTGTAATTAAGGGTAAAAATGATATTATTATTTCCCTAAGACATGTCCTAATTCTATTGGATAAGTGTAATTTGACCAAAAACAACCTTAGGAATAAAATATAGACATTTAGGCCCACTTGGATTAGATTTGGACATTTAATATTATTTTATTTAAAGAATAGTTAAAATAGTTAACATCAAAGTTTAATAACTAAAACATTTTTAATATATGGTCATACATAAGATAAATTCGACTATAAATATTCATTAGAAAGATAAAAATATTTCCTACCTAATGGTATTTTATTTATAATTTTTAGACATTAAATAATGTAATTCATTTATGACACAATGATGATTCAGTAATTATCTTATTAATGAAATATTAACATAGTTGATGATATAAATACCCAAATAAATGTAATTTGAGACTTTTTATGAATTAAAATAATTTTATAGGTTAATATGATATGTTAGTATTGATTTAATTAAAGTTTTTATAACTAATCTTTCTGTTATGATTTTCACAAAAATCAATTACCAAATAGTGTCTAAATTGACATAAAATAGTTTTTAAAAACATATTATATTATTAATTGTTATTATATTCCTAAAAATCTAAGGTTCAGACAAGATACTTATATCATGATAGGTTTATCATTAATGGAACACTTGTGGGTCACTTGGATGTATATGGTAAGTTTATTAACTATATAATATAAAAATACAAAGTGACATGGTAAATGTCAATCTAATTAACTAAGAGTTAAAACTAAGAGATAAGGTTAATATAATGACCCAAACCTGTC
Organism: Viscum album; assembly: GCA_963277665.1. Classification (NCBI taxonomy): domain Eukaryota; kingdom Viridiplantae; phylum Streptophyta; class Magnoliopsida; order Santalales; family Viscaceae; genus Viscum; species Viscum album. The sequence goes on along the minus strand of OY728152.1, from coordinate 1,663,692,493 downwards.
TAAAATCTATTGGTTGAGAGGATTTCTACCCATACCCACCTTATCTTCAAAATAAATCAATTTGGAGCTATTAAAAACCGAATATGACTTTATTATAAAATAATATTTTAAGTTTTTCCAAAGGTGCCCCTCTCCTCCCTTATAAAAAGGGCACCACTTCTCTCTTCTCTTAACACCCTTTTGAGCCTTGAAACTCTGCCAACCCCTGCCCATTTCTCTTATACACTTCCCTAGAAACATTATGGAGGTTCTGGTCTTCTCAAAAGACCAACTATACTTCCTTAAGAGGAAGCTTAAAGGAGGTGCGTCGAAGAAGAGGTAATCTCTTCTAACGATTCTCTCAAGTCTCTTTCTTCTTAAACTTCTTATTATTTAGTTGTTTCATTATAAAGTAATAACATAAGTATCTCTAATATACTTATATTTTATTATAAATATGAAAGAAACCTATTTCACATTCTATCCATCCTACGGAAAACGAAATCACCGCGCGTGCGACGTACGGAATACCGTCTCCACGCCGTGGTGTAATATGTTTTTCCACCACCACCTTACTTGGATGGGTATAATGGTGTAAAGAGTAACTATATATGATTATTATAACATAATACTAGTTCTAAGATATTATATCATCCACTCTAATTCCATTCAATAAATATGGGAACGATATCATCGCTCGTGCGTACGTACGGATTACCGTCTCCACGACGCGATGAGATTCATTTTCCATGTTAACAATTCAAGAATGATTATAAAGTATATATAATAAGTAATAATGAAATATATTACATAATAATGCTACTGGATTTATGTATATATATATCTATGTCATCTACTTAATTCAATAAGGAAACAAAAAAAAAACAGCGTTCATGCGTACGTACGGCCTACCGTCTCAATGAACAGTGTATTTCATTTCATTTATATATCTATTATATGTATATATATATGTAATGAATATATATATGATATATAAATCATGTTTTAAATTCTGGAAGTAAGTAAATCAATATATAATTAATAATAATATCAAGAACAAAAAGTCTAAACACGTATGATAAATAAAACGATTTTACCCAAAACGCTACTTTTACATGGAATTTACAAAGGAACAGATAATATAAAGTCATAAGTGAACCATATATGATATCATAATAATGAAAATGATTCTGTAATAAGTCAATTAAATTATTTAAATCATTATACAGGAGGTTTAGAAACATACGAAGCATATCAGACCTAAGGTAAGGGATAATTATTCCAATCTCATTCTTATCCGAGATTGTTTATTCGTAAGTATTTATTGGGGTTATGTTTATTATCCATGTCCATATGTTCTCAAAATGTTTTATTAAAATGTTTAATTTTCATCGATGTATGTTTAAATTCATTCTTACCCTTTTTTTACTTTTACCACATCATATGGAAGGAATCTTTCTTTTGTTTACCATACGAGGTGCTTTTTGACTTTTCTGACAAAAGTATGAGAAGAATGTTATTTTTAACTTATATGGCATGAATGGATTTTTACGGTTTCATAACACCTCATTTTCATGAATATTACTCTACAATATTTTATGACTATTTTCAATGAAATACTTTTCTTTTAAAATTGCATGGAATTTTGTAAAAAGAAAATGATTTTGAAGAAGAAAGGATATTTTCCTCATGAATCCATTTCAAGTTTTTTTATCAAAACCATTTTACATCTAAGAAGAAATTATTTCATATGTGTTTGTTTCAAGTATAATATTTCTATGATTTACATGGTTTTACTTTTCTTATGATGAAATATCCATTTGTTTTATATGGATTATGTGATGATGGGACGATGTTTATGAAACCCATTTTATTTTTTTTGGGTTATGATGAATGTTTTAAGTTTATTTTGTGGCTCAAGTAAGAATGATTTCATTATGAGATGGGTGGGACCTATATCTACGTCCAATGCATTGGGTAAATATTTATATCTCATGAGATAGACATGGATGGAACGGTAAGTTAATCCGGTTCACTAATACAGGACTGGAACGAGGAGTGAACTCGATTCAGAAAGGGACTTTGTCCACTAAGATGGTCTTGGCAGCAATGCCTTGGCTACTATGGAAATAATATCATGTGCTTAATGGTTGCCACAATCACATGTTTTATTCCCATGCTATTTTATCATGATTAATGTCTATTTATGATCTATGCCTTATGTACTGCCAGGCTTTATGTCATTTCCCAATATTTTGATGTTTAAACATTATGTTGATGTTTTTAAGTTCAAATGTATATGATTTGTTTTATTTTATCCATGCTTACCCTTACTGAGCATTTGAGATCACCCTTTATATGTTTTCTTTTCCCTAGGATTTATAGAAAGGTTTTAGGTAAGAAAACCAAAAGGGGAAGATCTTTATGGGAGATGTTGAAGATATTTCACCACGATTAGAAGATTACGTTCTGAGTTTCCAAAGACACTAAACTATTACGGTCCTTGTGTGTCTGTTTTTGTTATGAATTAAGTATTCTGCAAAAGTAATGTAATGTCCATGTACGTCAAGCTTTGGGCCTCTACAATGATGCTATAATCTAAATTTCTCTTGAGAATATAAATGAAATCTTTAACTATGAATGGTTAAGAGCCTTATTTATAAATGTATACATGAGGTATGTTTTCTTGATTTGATTTTCCAAAAGATGATATACGTTTTTAATTATGACTAAATACATTTCATATTTTTTCTATCTCATATATCAATACCAATTTAAGAAATTAACCCATGAATTTTTTTTGGACTCATTAGTCCTCACATCACCTCGACAGAACAAATTAAAATATAATCCATACAAATGAATGAAATAGTGGAAAACCTGGCCAAATTGTTTGAAATAAAACTTATGGATGGCATACTCTTATTAATTCCAGTTATGGAGGGGTAAAACTATATAATTTAACCATATAAAATATATTTTTATTTATTTCATTACTTAATCTTTTTTTTAGAAAACATTGGATGCTCATTGCATTAAATTTGGATACTTCAAAGATTTATTTCCTAGATTCAATGCATGGATACCTTACAAACTGATCAAACGTGAAGATGTTTCTTAATTTTTAATACACCACATCCAAAATTTCAGAACTAAAATTCAATTTCTATATTTTATATTATGTTTAAATGAGAGTTATATTATGGTAGAGCAGTTTACCAATATCATGAAAATCATGGCATGAAGATGGGAATTGTGAACAATGACCCTCATAAGTTCTTCAACTATATAAGTATCTGGGTATATATAATGATATTTTACTATCCAAACACTTATCAAAACAAATTAGTTATTTTTCTCAATGTATCTACAATACCCAAAACAAACAAATGGAAAAGATTGTGGTTATTATGTTTGTAAATTCATGAGAGAGATCATATTCCATCGACAAACTAGCATTCCCGAAGTGGTATTTTTGAAGATAATTACTATTTTATTTAAAATATTTATTAATCCTTTGTGTATTTATATTTTTAAAGTACTATTATGAATAAAAAATACTCATATTCATAAGAAAATATAGATTTTATTTAAAAATGAATGGGCAACATGCTTGATGGTAGAATATACACAAATAATATGAATATGTGACTTCTATAGAAGTAATGGATTGTTTCATATTTATTTATTTTTATTATTACTCACATAATAATTATTTTATTATACAGGTGGATTCCTTTGTTTGTGTTTGGGTTGTTTTTTCAAAGCTACTCATGCTTTTGATATATTGGACTTTGAGGCTGTAATTGAGATAATAACAATAAGGAAATGGGTCAATAATGTATATAACCATCATGAATAGGTGAATACCTAATACAAATTTAATTAATTTTTCCATCATTTTATCTACTATTTTAAATATATTTTCCTTATCATTTTTATCTAATACTTATTTAGTTTTTTCCCCAGATCTGTTGGGAAGTAATATTTTTCTTTCAACTATCTACAACAAGACAAAAAAGAGATAACATGTTCCATTATTCCAATATTACAATGATTTCTATATCTTTTCTTTGTTGATTTTCCAACACTGCATATTGAGTCAAAGTTTTTACCCTAAAATCCTTTCTTCTTGTTAAAAAATATAAGAGTGGAGGAACCTCTTGTGCCCATTGTGGTGACTTCTCATGATATAATAGATAGAAGAGCTTCCTATAATCTTATAGTTTTCAACAAAGAGAGATGTTTAATGGATAAGAACATCGACTCAATATGAAGTGTGGGCAGTTAGAAAAATAAAGGAAATTGTAATTAAGGTAACATTGGTATTTTCAATTTTTTGAGACTTTGGTATGCGTATGAATCATTTTCACCTCAATCTGACACACAGTGTGACCGGTATGACACCAAAGGATTATTTTTATTCAAAATTAACATTAATTTTAGTAAAAAAGACAACTAAAAAAATCAAAATTGAGAAAAAAATATTCCTATTGTTTTGATAATTTAAGAAAATGATTTATAATTCATTTTTGACATGTAGGAATCAACCTCACCTCAATCTGAAACATGATGCTCCCGATATGACTCAAAGTGTCTGTTATCAGTTTGAAATCAAAATTTTTGTTCAAAATGTTTCAATCACTAAAAACTAAAGAAAAAAACTCTGATTATCGTGATAATTTATTACATTAATTCATAAATAATTTTAACATCTAGGAATCTAACTCATTTCAAACCAATACATGATTTGACCAATATGAGTTAGAGTGCATGTTTCCAGATTAAAATGACATTTAAGTAAAAAAGACATGTTACATACTAAATAATAAAAAAAATTGAAATTATTTTTGATACTTTAGTAAAATTATCCATGAGTCAATTTTGATATGTATTAATCTGCTTCACGTCAATCCAACACACAGTTTGACCAGTTTGATTCCAAGTGCATATTTTTATTTAAAATTGAAACTATTTTTTATAAAAAGGTCTAATGACCTACTCAAAATCAAGAAAATGAATTCATATTTTTTTGATACTTTAGGAAAATGATCCATAAGTCATTTTTTATGTTTAGGAATAAACCAAACCTCAATCCAATGCTTGGTGTGACTGATATGGATCCAAGTGTGTCTTTTTATTTTAAATTGACATTAATTTTGGAAAAAAGAACAAGTGGCACACTAAAAACCAAGTAAAAACATTAATATTTTTTAATACTTTAGAAAAATGACCAATGAGTCGTTTTTGATGTTTAGGAATCAACTTCACCACAATCCGATGCACAATGTTACCGTTATGACTACAATTGTGTCTTTTTATTTAATATTGACATCAATTTTAGTAAAAGGACAACTGACCTACTTAAAATTGAGAAAACACATTTTTTTTTCTTTTTATACTTTAGATAAACATTATAGAAGTCATTTGAGATATATAGGAACCATACACATGTCAATATTATGCACAATTTTATCGAAATGACTCCAAGTGTTTTTTTATTTAAAATTGACATCAATTTTAGTAAAAAGGAAAACTGACCTACTCAAAACTGAGTAAATGATTTTTTATTATTTTGATACATTAGGAAAATGATCCATCAGTAATTTATGACATATAGGAATCATCTGTACCTTAATATAATGCACAGTGTGACCAATATGACTCCAAGTATTTCTTTTTATTCTAAATTGACATTAATTTTATCAAAAAGATTAAGTGACATACTGAAAAATGTGAAAATGAATTCATATTGTTTTGATACATTAGGAAAATGATATATGGGTAATTTTAGATGTTTAGGAATCACTTGAAACCCAATTAAATTCATTATTTGATCATCATGACTCAAATTACATCTTTTTATTTAAAATTGACATCCATTTTAGTAAAAATGACAACTGATCTACTCAAAACAGAGAAAAAAAAATTCAGATTGTTTTTATACTTTAGATAAATGATCCACAATTCATTTGATAAATTTAGAAATTAGACTCACCTTAATCCAATTCATGGTGTGATTGGTATGACTTAAATTTTGTCTTTTTAAATAAAATTGACACTAATTTTAGTAAAAAGGAAAACTGACCAACTCAAAACTGAGTAAATTCAATTGGGTTGTTTTCATACTTTCATAAAATTATCCATAAGTTATTATTGACTTGTAATAATCAAACGAATCTCAATTTGATGCACGGTGTGACCGATATGACTACAATTGTGTCTTTTTTTTTTAAAATTGACATTAATTTTAGCAAAAAGAGCATGTGACATAGTGAAAACTGAGAAAACACATTCAGATTATTTTGATACTTTAGTTAAACAATCCATGAGTCATTATTAACATGAAAAAATTACCAGCACCTCAATCCGATGCACGATGTGACTGGTATGACTCAAAGTACCCACTATCAGTTTAAAATTGACATTTTAGTTCAATATGTGTGTCACTCACTAAAAAGAAACCAAATGCACTCTGATTTTCTTGATAATTTAGTATAACAATTCATAAGTCATTTGTGATTTTTTGGAAGTAGTATCACATAAAATCAACAAATGATGTGACCATTATGACTCAATGTGCATGTTTCTAGTTTGAAATGGTATTTTAGTAAACAAGACAAGTGATATACTGAAAACAAAATAAACACATTCAGATTGTTTTTATAATTTAGGAAAATGAACTATAAGTAGTCTTGTGACATGTAGAAATCAGACATACCTCAATCCCATGCATGGTGTGACCGGTATAACACCAAGTGTGCCTTTATTTAAAATTAACATTAATTTCATTAAAAAGAATAATTGACATACTCAAAATTGATTAAACTCATTCAATATTTTTTGATAATTTAGGACAATGATTTATAAATCATTTTTTACATATTGGAATCAATCAAACATCAATACAATGTACAGTGTGACCAGTATAACTCCAAGTTCTCCCTTTTATTTAAATTTGAATTTTTTTAATATATTATATTATATTAATGTTTAATTTATTTCTTTATGATATTATTAAAATAAGATTTGTTTTATTATGTAGGTGGATTATTTTTCTCAGGTTAAGGTGATTTGTTCGGCAACATATACCATGGGAGGACCTTTTTGAGACGGGATCACAGGTACCAAAGATGATGAAACATTAATGTTTTTAAATGTTTGTGGATACTAATTGTAAATGTAATTATACAAAACATTATTTAAAATGTATATATTAGTGTTTTTTTGTATTTGTGATGTGAAATTTATTTTAATTAAATTATATATTTTTTGTATAGGTTTCTTTAGTGTGTTGTTATACAAACAACACACCATTGCAGGTGGTGCAATTATCAGTGCTAAGGTTAACCATTTTAGTGCTGTTAAAAGACTTTTTGCATTAGGTTAAAGGAAATATTTGTAGTAGTGATAAATACATTGAATGAAGGTTAACCGTTTTTTAGTGTGTTGTTATACATGCTTAAAAAAGTTAGTTTTTGATGTATCTTTGAAGTGAGTTATATCTTTTGACCTGGTAATGACCACTTAATACTGATTTTGACCTAGGGAAGACCGTGGATTATCTATAAGACTATATATATGGGTTCTGACCAAGATTTTGGACAATTTATATTCTATTCATGGAGAGGATTGACTACGAGGATGCTACTGTAGGGTTCTGACTAGAAGTTATTCATAGATAGTTTTTTGTTTTTATTTTACTTTTCTATATTTGATATAATGTTGGTTTTCTCATTAGTTTAATTCCGATTTATTTTATTTTCATTCTTTATCATTATTTATCTTCTAATATCTTCTCTATGGAATTCAGTTTATTCTTCATTGGTGATCACCCAACAATGATTGGATAACTCTATAGAGGAGAGTGGAATACATCAAAATGGATGTGGATCAAATTGTTCTATTTAATTATTCACTTCCAAAATGATTTTTTTCAATTGATATTTTATTGTGATCCACTTCTATCATATCTGTTATTAAATAATAGACCAAGTAAATTTAATAATAGATGAAACCCAACATTATTAAGAAAATTAATTCATGACCCTCGAATGTGATTATTCTTCTACAATTTCAATTTGATCTTAATTCACTATATTTATTTTAATTCATAAGATCCCAATAAATTGGGATTCTAGGGTAGATTGATTGGGTTTTACAATCAATATTATCAATTAAATATGATTAACTTAATAACAAATGATTATTATTGTTTTATAAGTGCAATTATGATTTTTTTATCCAAACCACCCGTGGAAACCAATTCCCCTCTCTTCTAATTTTCTATTTGAGTTTATTTATTTAAATTACATTATTAGTTTAATAAAATCAGTCTGAAATTTTAATGACATGACCTTTAGTTTAGAGTTTTCATCACTATATTACACACTCTCTATGGGACCGACCTCATACTTCCACTTTACAATGCCCTTGTAGTTAGTGCGGTTTGGGAACTTTATAAATTTAGAATTTGATCCATGCTCAGAAGATTTTACGATGCCTTTTGGGAGAATCGGAAGCGAATTAGGATTTGGTATGGCATCCCTTAAATGGGGATCTCTTTATATTTCAGAATGAAATTTCATATTTAATTCACTTGAATTTAGACACTCATTTATGGAAGTTTGGGCCATGTTTTTTGGGATTTAATTGGATTTTTTTGGCATACCATGATTCTATTTGAAATTTATTCATCAATTAGTTTTCTCATTAAAATGGATAGATACTAAAATTGTTAGATATGATTATTTTTCTTTTGTTCTTATAGAAGTGGATTTGAGTCCAACTCTAATTGATAAGGTTATATTGTTTACTGAAGATGATGAACTGAATCTTATTATTTCATATGAGAAACATCATGATTTTTTCATGAATTGTAATGTTATTTGTACCTCCAAAGAAAATTTCATGAGGGATCTCAATTATTTATAATTATCTTTAAATGGACACAATTATACATCTTGTCGGAAAACATCTAACAATGAGCACAAAGATGTTAAAACCATCACTATGGATATTATTTCTAGAACTGATGCAGACATGAATGCTGATGATGGAGTTTAGTCAGGTACCTCATAACATGTAGTTCATTCCCAGATCGATCCAATATTCCCAAACTAGAAGAACAGAGTGAACATCTCTTTTTTTGATGGTGATGCTATCAATGTTAGGCATGCAAACCTAGACCCAGTTGATGGACTGATTCTTAGTGAGTAGTTGAAGGGGAAGTCTTTGAAGGGGTTTTCTATTGTGAATATACATGGAGTTCCTGATTCTATTCAAGTCTTAGCCTCAATTGAGACGGTTCATCCCCCCTAAAATCCAATATTATGGGAAATACAATTTGTCAGTGTGATAATGATCATGACGAATAGGGGAAGGTGGTGAGGCCCCATGGGAGAGGTTTACATGTAAATGTACAATCTATGGAGGTTGGTTATGGAAAGGAATATAATCATGAGGATTCTGACATTGAGTCAGCTGCACAATCTGAGGCTAACATAAAATTATAATAAGAGAGGAATCTACTTACTTCTTATGATGAAAAAGGGAATAAAAATCTCAAAGCCGGGTATTTTTTGAAGTCAATATCCATTACCACTATTAAAAATAGAGATTCTTTAGAGGGAACTATGAAGAAATTTATCATTTTTATGGATCACCTACTATGATGGAGACCTCTAATTCTTTTGGACCATTTTATGAGGCTAGATAGGTGGGTAAAAAATTTACTAAAATTTTGGTTATATGACTTCCAAAATTGGGAACATTTCATTTGTTAAGGCTTAGAGTCAGGGGGTTTTCTAACCTAAAAACTTTTTAGAAATAATGTAATCCATTTACGACAACATTGTTCAGGCCACAGTTAATGAATATGAGAAGGAAAAGAAGGTAAAATTGGAATTAAATATTACCCTAAAGGAGCTTGAGGGTGAGAGGTCTCCTTAAGGAATTTTTAAGGATATGAAATAATTGTTCAACTTGAAATTCAATGTTATTTTTTCAAAATTAGAGTATGGTTGTTTCAGAATTTGTGATTAATTTTATGTCCTAGAATTTATATCCATAAAAATCAAGGATGAAATTGGAACCAATCTAGAGTTGGATATTTGAGTTCTCTCTAGAAAAAGTGGTCCATGGATTATGAGTAAAAATGTTAGTGGTGGGTCCTCTACACCATCCTCTAATAAGGAGCACGTCATGAACCTTCCTAATGGGGCCCATGCTACGACTCCCTAAGCCCACATCCAATATGATAGGGGCTAGAGACTAGCACTGAGTAGGAATATCACTAACATGGGATACCTTATCCAAAGTACCTACACACACACACATCTCCAAGCCCACACAATGCTAAAATGTAAAAACAACTAAACAACTATGCATGCATACATCTATATCCCACAACCAGTGTGTGATAGGAAGTAAATGAAAGTAAATAGGGGAAAATAAAATCCCACCACAAAGAGTCTAAAAACAAGAAATACATAAATGTAATATTGGGGATTTCCATAAAGATACCACAAGAACACATGTTAGTATGTCCAGTCTCACTAAGCACTGTTTAGTCATAGTACTTTTTGGACTATGTCAAAAGGACGATCGTCTGCACAAGACACGATATGTGCAGGAAAATCCCATGTAGTGGTGAGTATAACAATATCCAGTAGGATACCCCAAAACCACAAAAATACATCAAATTAATACAGTCTGTTCTATACAGGTATATGTCTACAACACATATAAAAATAATATCTAGATATACTCAAAAAAGACACATAGTCTGAAGGTAAGTCAAAACCGTTATACCAGCCTAGGATTCTAGGTTGAAGGTTCCATAAAGCACTCATATAGGAGAATACACTCATGATTTTAAAAGCACTGATGACATATTTCCGAGAGGTAATGCTCATCAAGTCTCTCCATTAGATGTACCTATTGAGATTATAAAGAGATATGATACACAGATGAGGATCACACCAAGTCCATGGGGTATACCAAAAACTCAATCTGGATTAACCCACTATATAGAGGATCAACACCCACAAAGTGTTAGTCATGATGATACCAAGAACTACACCTATGGAACATAGATGAATAGAAGATCTCAATTTGGTTCTCATGGAAGGATTCCAAAAACTCTATCCAAGAAGTCCTGTTGAAGGGATCACTATCCTAGAAGTAGGAGATGATTCCATACTAAACCTAAGGGAAAGGATATAGGGAACAAACCCTTACAAAAACTACCCCAAATACAGAGGAAAAGGGATTTAATCCAACTTCTTAGGAGTACACGATGTATAGTAGGGTTACACGACCTGACCTTTGAACCTGGGTTCTACCTTTGTAAATGATCCACATCCTGTGTCCATGTAAGAGTACACAATGTTCCTTTTGACTGTGTACTCTACCTGTGTACTAGTACATGTATTAGCCTATGTACTTTAGTTTAGGCCATGTATGTGTGGGAGTACACAGTGTTCCCATGACCATGTACCCCAACCTCTGTCTGTGTACCCACCGAGGTACACGCCAAGTTCCCCAAATGAGACCACATGTTGTGTGATAGGGTCATATGTCATGTGATTATTATCTCCCTATCATAACCCCAACTGCTTCTAGGATGGTCCCACATGGAACGTGGATCCACGTTACATGATGTGTAGTGACTAATTTTCTAGGAACTCAAATGTGGTTTTGCACATCTTATCTGATGCTCCAGCCACCATTCTATCCTCGCCTCTCCTGAAAAATTGTGAATAAAGTCTTGATAAACCATTCCATCATCGGTAAAAAACTTCCAAATCATCAGTTTGTTTATAAAACTACTTCAAAAAGTGTTCTTCATTGTGCACTGAAGAAAATGAAAACCAGGTACCTATATCATCTGATCCGTTTCTACCTGCATCATCACACCAATATTGTGTTGTTCCAATACCAAATATGTGATTTTGAATTGTTTCACCAAAAAAGGTGTGCAATGATCAATTCCTCTAGGTATGTTGAACCACCAACCAAATGAATAATGCCTATGGAGAATGAATAATTGGGGGATAAAAGCATAAAAACATGATAAATTAACTTATTTCTATGCTCATGTTGGCCTTGATCCATTTCCATTAGAATTAAAAGTGAAGAATCAATAATCAAAAATAAATTCTCCCAATAAATCCCCGAAATAAACCCATACCGCAAGATGACCGATCCAAAAATCAATGCATTGGTCGATTGATTCACATTCATCATAAAAATTAAAAACTGGGAAATAATCCAATAAATATAAATATCCTCCCTTGATTTGGATTGATTGTTCATAAAGAATTAAGTGATATCATGGTCATTGGAAACATCATTCAATTATGTTGCATGTTCATTGCAAGTCCATGATACGACAAAAGTTCATCTGAGAGTGATCCTCCAACACCCTATCCAACATCTCTAGGGTTATATATCTAACTCTATAATTTCATCATAACCATATTCTTATAGAATAATTTAGGTCATTACATCAACAGATTAATAAAATAATTTCACTTAATAATTTTATTTATTTTATTCTTGTGATGAATTTTCTATAAACGCCCAACATCGACTAAGGTTGTAACACAACTAGAGTAAAAACCATATTCTGAACTCAACTGTTACCTCATATTTTTGATATGGACCCCTATTTAGGTGTTATTAATTTTTTTTAGGAAAACCATGATCACGTTCTATTTAATATATTTAATATATTTCAAACATTTATTCCAGCTACACCGAGCCTCAAAATCGCATACCATATTAGCGCTGGGTGTCAAAAATAATCCATAAAATATCCAAAAATAATATATAGAAAATCCGATTCACTACATTATCTCCACCTTATGTATTTACTTCTCAAAAATCCAAAATAAGGGCTACATAAAGAGACGTGGCTAATGGGTACAAATATAATACTCCCGCTCTCATGTGTTCTCCTATAGATTCCCATGCTACCACTAGAAACACACTAAAGGAATTAATCACCCACTATAGACCCTTTCCTACCAATACTTAATATTTTCTAGGTACTCAGAAGAAGTAGCTCCATCCCTGATGTCCAGCTCATCCCAATTGATAATGTGCAATGGTCATGCACGTACCTCCTCACCCACGACATGTGGAAGACATCGCGTACTCGGTATAACTACAAAGGTAGAGCTAAGATGTAATCCACCTCACTAACTCTACTTATAATCTAGAAAGGGACAATGAATCTAGGAGATAACTTTCATCCCCAACCAAATATCCATAATCCACATAAAAGTGAAACCTGTTGGAACACATGGTCTCCCCCCTAAAACTCCAAAGGCCTCCATCATCTATCCAAATAATACTTATGATAGCTCTATGAAATCTTCATCTTCTCATGGATGATTTGAACCTTATTGGTACTTGGTCCCACCAACTCTAGGCCCATAAGTGCCGACTCTCCTAGATCATTCCAACAAAGTGGTGACCTACACGTTCACCCATATAAAGCCTCAAATGGTGAAATACTGATGGTGGAATGTTAGCTGTTTTCATACACAAAATCCACCAGTGGTAGGTGGTCCTACCAACTATATCCAAATTGTAACATGAAAGATTGCATTATGACCTTCAAAACCTAAATTGACACTCTATCTGGCTATTATTTTGGGGGTGAAACACTATGCTCAAGCATATCTGTATACTAAAATACTCCTATAATACATTACACAATTGGGATGTGAATTGATAATCATGATCAGAAACAATCATTGATTGAACTCCATGGATTCATACTATCTCCTACACATAGTGGTGTCCCAAGATCTATACTGAACTTTTCTCTCGAATAGATAATAAGTGGTCTAACTTGGTGAGTCAGTCTACAATCACCCAGATGGAATCATTCCCCCTAGACATATGTGGTAATCCCATCATGAATTCCAAGGATATCCCAACCCAATTCCATTATTTCACCCAAAGGTTTTGAGATAAACCCACTAGAACCTAGTGCTCAGCCTTCATTTGTTGACAAGTAAGGCATCGAGTGACAATATCTGTAACTCCTTTCTTCATTCCTGGCCACAAAAAATTATGTTGGAGGTCCTAATATGTCTTTTACACACTTGTATGTCCCACCAAAGGATCTGTATGAAAATATCTTATAACATCTTCTCGCAACATCATTAGAACCATCATGCATCATTTGAAAAGAATGAAATGCTCCCCACATTTAGAAAATCCATTAAGAGCATGTCTTGTGGATATCTGAGAACACAAGGTCTCATAGTTGACATCCCCAAGACGTGACTCCCTAACCCTCTATTAGAGAGGATGGGTGAAAACCATCGACTAGAGTAAAGAGGATCCATTTCCATCCACAAAGGATAACTGAAATGAGACCAATTTCTACGATTCCCCATTTAAAAACAATGAACATGATCTTATAATAAGAGCATCTGCTACTAAGTTCCCCTTCCCAAAAGAATAAATAATCTCAAAGTCATAATCCTAGAGGAACTATAGAAATATCTTCTATCTCAAGTTAAGTTCCTTCTCAGAGTATGTATACTTGAGAATCTAGTGATCATAATAGATGATAAACCACTCACCCATCAATTAGTGTTGCCACAACATAAGTGCGAAGGCCACCGCTGCTAACTCAAGATCGTGGGTCACATAGTTCTACTCATGTGGTCTCAACTGATGTGAATCATAGAAAATCACCACCTACCTCTACATAAAAACACAACCAAGCCCTATTCCTAATGCATCACAGAACACTACATACTCAACGCTCTCCTTTGGAAATCTCAAGATGTGAGAGCTTATCAATTTATACCTATACTACTAAAAATCCTTCTGGGATCTCTATATCCACATGAAAGGTTTATCTTTTTAGGTCAAATCAATCAAGGGTGATGATACCCTGGAAAAATCAGGTATGAATATCTGGTAATAGCTTTCCAACCCAAAGAAGCTCCACAGCTCTGTCACGCTCTTCGATGTCTCCCAAGATAATACTTCCTCGACTTTGGTCGGGTCCACTATACCACTCCATGTATTGAGATAACGTGTCCCATAAAGTGGAACCCTTGAATCCATAACTAGTAATTCAGGAGATTTCTGTAAATATGGTGATCTCAGAGTATGTATAGAACCATTCTCAAGTGTCTCGCATGCTCCTCCTCGGACACTGAGTACACAAGGATATCATTGATGAAGACCACCCTGAACTGGTCTAAAAAAGACTTAAATATTTGGTTGATGAATCACATGAACACTACTAGGTAATTCGTTATGCAAAATGGAATCACTAAGTACTCATAGTAATCGTAATGACGTATGAATACCGTCTTTGTTATATCCTCATCCCATACTTGCAACTGGTTATAGCTTGACATGAGGTCAACCTTCGAGAACCATCACGTCCCTCTCAAAAAATCAATGAGGTCATATATAATTAGTAGTGGATGATTGTTATTTACAATCACATAGTTTAAGCACCGATAGTCCACACACAACCTCAAGTTCTCATCCTCCTTCTTAGAATACAATACTATGGTGGCCCAGGGCAAAGCACTGTTTATAACAAAGTCCTTCCTCTACAAGTCCTCCAACTACACCCTCAACTCACAAAGATATGTGGGAGCCATATGATATGTTGGAACGAATATCGATGATTTCTCATGGTGTAGATAAATATATAATTAAATCTATTAGTGGGGAGGTAATCCTGTAACTTCCTTTGGGAAGATGTCATCGTAATCCACCACCATTGTAGGGAACTAGAAACTCATAACATCCACTGTACTAGGGGTTATTATATAAAAATGATGAGTAATCAACTACACCCTATTATGCATGATTCCATTCTATATTGTATGAGTTTCCTTTTCACCAATAATGGATATCCTAGTCCCATCATTTCAGACACACCGCATCCTTCACCTGAAATAGTGAATCTTGGAAAAAAATGTGGAAAACCAGTCCATACCTAGGATGATGTTGTAATGACTCATTAATGACAAAAAGATATTCCAGAAGAAACTCTAACCAGCAGGAGTCAATTCACACTATCAGAAGGAGTGTGTTACCATTGATTCATCTCTAGTAGGAATCTCCAAGCATGAGGGTCGTGCCAAGGGATCAATTGGAATCTCTAAGTCTCCAAAAAGATTTGTGACAAGAAAGGAATGACTATCACATATTTCTATTAGTACTATATATAAGGTATAAAAGATATATATCGTACCTTGTATCATTCTTAGAGTATCTGGGTCATAAGCTTCGATCGCCTGTAGCTTTCCCCTCCCCTATCCTCTTGCTCCCTGAACCTAGTGTGGACCACATGATGGTGGTAGTGGTAACAAGTCAAAGAGTCTACCACCTCTTTCTTATCTTCTAGCTCTATTTCCATATCTTCCACCCTATAGATCTCTCTGTTCCTACCACTGCCTCTATCTCAACAGTCTATCTATGGTCTCTCTATTAGCTGTATGGTGGGTCAGACAATCTCATGCAAGATGTCCCCTACTATAACATGAGTAACACCATCTATCTTTGGGCTGACTATACCCATATTGCGAGTCCCAAACCATAGAAACTATATCCCAGGGACTGCTTTGGAAACATATCGCACTTCTAGGTCCTAGGGATTAATGTTGGATCCCTATTTCTAAGGTCTCTACTTCTGATTTCCCACTACCAACAACAAATGGCCGTGTCTAGTCAGCCAAGAAAATGTCAACCACCAATGCTAACTCTATAACCCCATCATAGTTAGGAATTCATAGAGGGATAACACTGAATCAAATGTCTCTATGCATACCTCACTTTAAGGTTTGAGCCCTAAAAGAATTTTCATGAACTATATCTATCGAGTACTTGGAGAGGATGGTAAAACTTAATGAATACTATTCTACCATCAAGCTACCATGATGAAGCCAAAGAAGATCCTGGATACATATAGACTTCAACATAGCTGGAGATAACTCCTATATAAAGATATGATCAAACTTTGACCATGGTAGAGTCGCCTCATCGTAAGATTGGGTCACTAACCCCCACCTTCGTCCTACCGATCCATGAAGAAGGATCATCACCAGGACCTCCATCTGATCTGTTGGTGTCCTGACCATATAGAAAACATGGGTCACCACATCAATCCATTCCTTAGACACCTGTGGGTTAGACTAAACTCAAATCTGGATGGGTTTCTATCACTGAAACTCATGAAGTATGATCAGCATATGCACCTCATCTTCTGGTACTTCGGGTACCATGTGCTTCTCTACAGGTGGTGGTATAGCTGGTTTACCATATAAAGGTAGAATATCTAGAACTGGTCCCTGTATTTATGCCTCATCACTTAGGGGATAATCCTCTTGATCCTGATGCTGAATCCAAGTTGGAATACATCACAGAGGCATCTTGAAATAAACAAGATGTACCACATTCAAGGAGTATATCTAGAGAGATAACTCAATAAGGACATGGAAACTACAACCCATTCATATATTATGCATGTACCATTGTTTTAACTACAACCAATTTTATCATGTACCAATTCGAAAGGCAGGTGATCAGAGTCCTGATGTATCGATACATCAGTTGCCACACCAACACTAGAGTCCCTGGCCTGAAATTCATGCTTGAAACACTTAACATTGTTTCCCTGTACCAATATCATAGACTCCAGTCCTAAGGTAGGATCAAATTCTCTAATAACATTTTTTCACGACTCATACCAATGGGTATAATGCTACGACTCCCCAAGACCACCTCCAATAGGCTAGGGGTTGGTGACTAGAACATAGAAGATATATCAATAACATAGGATGACTTAGCCCAAGTACCTGTACACATATACACATCTCCAAGTACATAAAGTACTAAAATTTAAAAATAACTAAACAACTATGGATGCATACATATATATCCCACAACTAGAGTATGGTAGGAAGTAAAGGAAAGTAAATAGGTCCAAATAAATTCCCACCACAAATATTCTAAAAACAATCCCAACATGAAAGGTATACTGGGGACTGCTATCAGGATACCACATGAATACACCTCGGCATGTCCAGTATCACTAAGCACCATCTGGTCCCGGTCCTTCTAGGACTCTATCAAAAGGTTGATAATTTTCACAAGACATGACATGTTTGGGAAAATCCTGTACCTAGGTGAGTATAACAATACCCAGTAGGACACCCCAAAACCGAAAAGAATACAAAAAATAATATAATATGATCTATGTAGGTATATGTCTAAAGCACATATGACAAGAATATATAGATATAATCAAAAAAGACACATAATATAAAGATAATTCACAATCGTAATACCATAACTGGATTCTAAATCGAAGGATCCCTAAAGCACTCATTTCGGAGAACACACTTCTAAGTCTGAAAGCAATGATGTAATCTGATTTAGAGGTAATGCTTGTCGGGTCTTTCCATTATACGTACATGCTAAAAGTTTGAAGAGATATGATACATGGATGAGGATCATACCCAAGTCCATGGGTTATAACAACAATTCAATCAGGATTAACCTGCTAAGTAGAGGATCAATGCCCACATAGAGTTGGTCACAATGATTTGAAGAACTCCACCTAGGGAACAAAGATAAAGAGAGGATCTCACTCCAGGCCTCATGGAAGGATTCAAACAACTATATCCAAGAATTTATAATAAATGGATCACTATCCTAAGATTATGAGGTGATTCTATACTAACCCTTAGAAAAAATATATGAGGAAAAAATCCTAACAAAACTTGTCCATGATATAGAGGAAAATGGCTTCAAACCAACTTCTTATGAGTACACTGTGTGTAGTAGGGTTACACACTGTATCCCTTGAACCTAGGTTATTCCTGTGTAAAAAAATCATATCTGGTGTCCATGTAACAATATACAACATGTAGTTTGACCATGTACGCTGTTGGTGTACCAACACACAACTTATCCCGTGAACATTAGTCCAGGCCGTGTCCATGTAGGATTACACGGCATGCCCATTCTTGTGTACCCCAACCCATGTATGTGTACCCACTTTGGTAAAAATTTATTTCACCAAAGGGGAACACATGCCATGTGATAGTTATCTCCCTCCCATAACCCTATCCACCACTAGTAGGGGCCCACATGATGTGTGGCACCGCGTTACATGCCATATAGTGCAGAATTCCCCAAAAACTCAAATATAGTTCTTCACGTATTCTCTAGTTTTCTATCCACTATTCTGGCCACACATCACCCGAAAAATCATGAATGAGTTCCTCACAAATGTTTCCATAATTAATCAACAACTTTCGTCCCTTTGATCCATTCAGAAAATGTCTTCGAATGGTGTTCTCATTTATGTGCGTAACAAAATAAAAACTGGGTACTTACCTCATCTGATCCATTTTCACCTCTATCGTCACACCACAGTTATGTCCTTCCAAGCTCGAATCCATGATTTCAATTTTTTGCACTGAGAAATGGGTGCGCAACAATCGATTCCTCAGGGTATGTCAAACCACAATCCAAACGAAGAATTCTAGTGGTGAATGAATAATTGAGGGAGAAAAGAACAACCACAAACACGAGGAACAAACCTTGTCCAATGTTTTTGTTGGCCTTGATCTATCACCATTAGAACAACTAGTGAAAAATCAATAATCACAAAGAAATTATCCTAATAAATCCTCAAAATAAACTGATCCCGCAAGTTGATCGATCCATGAATCAACCCGTTGGTCGATTAATTCATATTTTTCATTGAAATTAAGAATGGGTAAATAATCCAATAAAAAAGGTCCTACCTTTATTTGGATAGATCACTGATGAATAACGAAGTGATGTCATTATCATTGGAAAAATCCTTTGATTCTTTTTCTCTTTGATCACCGATCGACTATCTGGCATAAGTTCATCTAAGAGAAATCATCCAACGCTCTCTCCAATGACTCTAGGGTTATTAGGCTAACCCTGGAATTTCATCATAACCATATTCTTATAGAATAATTTAGGTATTTACATCAACAGATAAATAAAATAATTTTACTTAGTTATTTTATTTATTTTACGTTCGTGATAAGTTTTCCACAAACACCCAACACCAACTAAGGTTATGACGTACCTAGGGTAAAACCCGCATTCTGAACTCAATGGTGCCATCAGATTTATGACCCATATCCTCTTTTAGAAGTTATATCACCTTTTTAGGAAAATTGTGCACGTGTTCTATTTAATATATTTAATATATTTCAAACATTTATTTCGGGCACATCGGGTCTCAGAAAGGCATTCCATCTCAGCACCCAGTCTCTAAAATAATCAATAATATATCAAAAAATAATACATTAAAAATCCAAGTCACTATAGATCAAGAGTCTTGATAGAGAAAAAAGATATGGAGGTGTGGCTGACATCCGCATGGTGGAGTAAATTATCGTAGTTGTAGCAGGCAACATTCTAATTATTAGTTGTGGTTGACTTTAACTTTTAGTTTTTTTTGTGATGAGGGAAGTCACTTCTTGGCCACTCCCTTATTTCCTTTTGTTGCATTTATTTTTTGTTTTTAATAAACAAGATAAGACTTCATATTATTGTTATATATAAATATATTTATAATTATAAATATATATTTTTTAAATATAAAAAATATACATTGATAAATATATTTGTATATAAATATATAAATATTTATTTATAAATATATTTTTATAAATATATTGAAAAATAAATAATTGTAAATATGTTTCAAGTTCGGGAACCTCAAAATTGGGTTCAAACAGGGTACAAGTTTTAAAAATATTACCCAAACCCGTTCGAATTAATAATGAGACTATAATTTAAATTTAATTTTGTTATATAAATATATATAAATATTTGAATATATAAATATATAAATAGATAAATATATAAATATATGAATATATGAATATATGAATATATAAATATATGAATATATGAATATATGAATATATGAATATATGAATATATAAATATATGAATATATGAATATATAAATATATGAATATATGAATATATGAATATATGAATATATCAATATATGAAAATTTAAATATATAAATATATAAATATATCAATATATCAATATATAAATATATAAATATATAAATATATAAATATATAAATATATAAATATATAAATATATAAATATATAAATATATAAATATATAAATATATAAATATATAAATATATCAATATATGAATATATAAATATATAAATATATAAATATATAAATATATAAATATATAAATATATAAATATATAAATATATCAGTATATCAAATTATAAATATATAAATATATAAATATATGAATATATAAATATATAAATATATAAATATATAAATATAAATAAATATATATATATATATATATATAAATATATAAATATATAATTTTATAAATATATAAATATATAAATATATAAATATATAAATATATAAATATATAAATATATAAATATATAAATATATAAATATATAAATATATAAATATATAAATATATAAATATATAAATATATAAATATATAAATATATAAATATATAAATAATTTTTTATGGGAGTGGGCGCCAATTGATGTGGCACTCATCCTAGATCTACAGAGTGCCACTTGAACTTGTACTAAACAATCCAAGATCCTAAAAAAACCCTAAACTTGTTTAATTAAAAAGTAAATAAAAAATCAAATATTTATAATTTTACCTTGGTGGGCTTACCCGAGGACCAATTACTATTAAAGATTTGATAAAATAAATCGTTCACTTTTATCAACATTTTTAGTAAGCACTAATAAATGTTTTATTTTATCATCACTAAAAATGTGCGTAGAGAAAAGCCAACATTTATCAATTCTTTATTTAGTGTTGATAAAAGTCAACCCTTTCCCATGCTTGTTTAAGTGCTGATTAAAGTTAACATTTACCGGCACTAATCCTAGGGATGATAAAATAATTATCTTATTGAATAGTTAATTAAAGGATATATATGATATAATTACACACACACACACAAACACACACACTTTTAGTTTTTCAATTTCACATCTCATTGGTTATGTGCATATATGTATGTATGTATGTATGTATCTATCTTACTATCTATGTATTTATATGTACATATATGTACTCACAATCACACACATTTGTGTTTAGATAATAATATATATGCATATATTATATTATATCATATATATATATATATAATTATAAAATATAATATTATATTACAATGAAAATATTATCTTTAAATTAGTTAAATGAATTACAAAATTAAACTATGTTTTTAATAACTTAATTATATTAAATTTTTTCATTTTTATTATTATTAAATTTAATACCATATATTTGTCATCATTTATAATACCAATAATTAATGTTATTTAAATTTAATTAATGAAATTTTATATAGAAACATAGATATATGCACTTTCATAATAAATATACACATGTATTTGTAATTTATATATATTTTTAAATTTTAAATTTAAATATAAAGATAATGAATAGAATTTTTTTTAAATACAATTTACAGGAAAACAAGATATTTATTTTAATTAGTAAAACGTATTGAAAATATTTTTTTATTCAAATACAATACAGTTATAACATTTGTAAATACAACCATACATTTTTTTAGCGTAAAACATATATTCATTTAAACAGTTAATAATATTTTTGAAATTAAAACTAATAATAATTAAATAAAATTTATACTTATTAATATTTTATACTTATAATACCATCAATATTATATACATTTATATAATTATTAATTATTAATATTTTAATAAAAATATTAATTAATATAATAATTTTTATATAATAGTAATTATTTTATGTTTCTTTTATATAAAAATTATAATAAAGTTAATATTATATGCATTTCATATGGATATACACACATATACATTGATTTCACCAATTACATTGAGTTTACCAATTATATATCTTTGCATATCAATCATAAAACACTTTCTCGTATCCTGGAAAAAATAAAACATAAGAAAGATGTGATCTTATATGCTCAGTAAGGGAAAGCGTATAATGGAATCTGTTATGAATAAATAAGAATAATCAATATGGAAAGATAAATAACTATAACACATGCCATTTAAGAAATAAACTGAGCATAACATGGTAGAAATAAATGATGATCTAATAAATCCATATAAATATTCACATGAGCTTGAATCTTATCATAGATATTCTAAATAATCGAATAATCACATAGATATCAATAACTGGTTTCATAATGAGGGAATGCATAATGTCAGACATCTAAAACATACTGATAAGACCTTTAACAAGACATTTTAAATTTTTGGGTAGAAACCCATCTAATTTGGCCAACTGATTTTTCTCAAGAGACCCATATATGCCTCAAGGTGCTATCTATAATTGGTTCTCACCCATCACTTACTAAGTACAATACATTCCCCATATTAAAGGGATGAAACATTGTAAAAAAATCATATTGAAAAAATAGCAGAAGAAATGTTAATTCTTACCCCAAATAAATAATAATGATGATATCAATATGACATATCAATACAACATATCCCCAGTGGGTCATAAGTAAAATAAAGGGTTGCTGTTGTTAATGAATTGAAATACCATAAAAATGTCATTAAAAACAATCGTGAGGAAAAAAACCTTTTCACTCTGAAAGTAACCATTCAAAAAAAGTTCACAAAACATTTTGAAAATAATTTTATTTGAAGATAACCTTTAAAAATTATAAAATAATATTTAAAACATTGAGTGGTCATGATTATGGGAAATTCCATTCATGTTGTACATGTTAAAACAAATATTCCATTCACATTTTCGTTAAAATCCAAACAGGCCTTATTTTGAAAATGACATGAAGATTCATTTCAATTTTTTTTTATAAAAATTAAAAATGGGTAAACATGTTTGATGAAGCATTGTCTTGCATGCTATCCAAAATATTTATAACTAAGTACATCATAGGGGATGACCTAGGTTATTATCTTGAGGAGTTATTTTGGTCAACCACTCACTACTTCTAATTAATTTTTTTATAATATTTTATTTTTGAAATAAAATGACCAAAAATGGATATTTGAGAATTTTAAATTCATTAATAAAATTAAACATGTAAATTCAATTCAAACACAATTAATGAAATAAAAATGAAGTTTTAAATAAAGGATACATTCCTAAGAGAATCACCCCAAGTGAACCTTTGTTGCCTTATTATTAGTTTCAAATAAAATTAATGAACATGATCCATATTATGAATGGACATAATATCCTTCCCATTTTTTTAATATATGGTACACTCAACAATTACTAAGAGACCACACATCCACCTCCTTGATCATGGGAGAATATTGCACAAATAAGAAACTAAGCCTTGAGTGGAAAGTTGAGACACAAAGACACCTTTCACGCTAAGACCCCCTTGCAATTACTCTAAGAAAATAAGAAACATTAATCATTAATATTAAAATACTTGGGTTCATTACTTGATTACTCCCCTAGGAAATACCTTAGGTTAGCTACTCATAATGATGAGTATAAGAGTTCACAGTGAAGAAGAAAGTGGGGAGATAAAAAAAAGAGATAAAGAATAAGATAAAAAAGAGAAAAATATAATTAAATCATGAAATGTAATTATAAAATTAAAATAAAATAAAATACAAGACTAAACAATAAAAAATTTCTACAGAGTTCCAACCCTGTAGAATAAAGAAGAAAACACATTTTTATTAGAAGAGGGAGGAAATTTTCAAATCCAATTATGTCCATTGAATGTATGTGCATGGATTCCCCAATAAATGATATAATTTGAGAAATGTCACTACTTACAATTTTTTATTATACTTTATATGTGTCCACTATAAATATTTCAGCTTTATTGGACACCTGATGTGGGGGTTATGGATGATTAAATTCAAGCCATTAATTCTGGATAAGTAACTATTTATATTCCAGTAGTTCACTTTACCATGAATTAATGACCTTTAAGAATACTTAATTAAGCATGGATATATAAATAATAGTTGTTCTATCAGATATTTTCTAGGTTCTTTTATAATATCAACTCATTGGGTTTGGCCATTTAAGAGATATAATATGAATAATAAAATTCTTTAGATCCGTGCATAGATTTTGAGGTTTACCATATGAGTTGATTTTGGTACTTTCAATGATGGAGTAATCTTTGGGAAATGAAGAATAAAATGAATACTAACATGTATAAAAACCTAAAAAATAAATATTTTTCAATTTTGATAATTTTAGAAAATGTAATGTCCAAAATACAAAACTAAATTAAAAAAGTTAAAATAAAAAATATTTCATTTTATAAATTAATCTATAAAATGCTTGTAAACCATAAAATCTGTCAATTTATCTTAAAATAAGACACGGTGGGATCAAAAAAATTGAAATTAAAAGTAAAATAATGGAAAATATTTTCTCTATCAATTCCCCAAAACTTAAACATTCCACTTTTGGGAAATCATCTTATACCAAGGTCAAAAAAAAATCCAAAAGTATAAATTACAAAACAAATCAATTATCATATCATGGAAATTATCATTCCTCATATGTGGATAAAAATTTCCAAAATCCTCAAAAATACAAATAATCCATTCAATGTCATGTTAATTCTCACATAAATATCATACCTACCTCCTTGGAAAAATATTTTTGTCTTCACTCAAGGATTTTTTTGTAGAGTTTTGTTCATTCTCAAGAACAAGTATGATTTCTATATCCTTTATATCGATATAGTATATCCACTTAAAAGTGTAAAAAATGTTACAATAATGAATTATTTTTCATGGGTTGTTCTGAGGATGATTTTTGGTAGGTTTTGAATATAGAAACATCTCAGGCAGAATGTGGAGGGTTAAGCTTCAAAGTAAAGTAAATGTACGAAAATATTTTTTTATCAAGAATGTCGTGCTCCTCAAGCATCTGAAAAATGAATTGCCTCAAAAGAACTATTTATTTGGAAGGTTCACACTTGTAGTTTTATCATAAATGATAATTTCTTCCCTCTTTTCCCCAATTTGCAGTATTGTTTTAGCTTAAATTCATATATGGATTTCTCTTCAGAATCATGTTTTTGAGGAAAAAAGAGGTAAATTTTGGTCTTCAAAAATTGGGGAACACCCAATCTATATGTGAAATTATATTTGGGACAAAAATACATTTTCTATCATGAAATTTATTCCACAAAACTAGTAATAAATATGGCAACACTTTTTATTGTTAATTCCAGCTGAAACAAATTCTTTGAGAAAGAAAAATACAACTCATCTTATCCCTCCCCCACACTTGAGTTCAATAATAATAATGCATTTAACTTCTAGAGAAGGTTGTAAAGGGATAAATGGCTTATAATGTTTCTTCCTAATAATATATTTCATGGATACTTGGGGACTAACAAAGGTCAGATAAAGAGGTAGGCTAAAATAAGATTTGAATGTAAAAAGGGCTTTCAAAGTGGTTCCTCAGTCATACCTGACACATTCAATAAAATATAATATCTAGGAAAAAGTGAAAAATAGAAAGTTATAGATCAAAAAACATGTCTCAAAACTCTTAATAAAAATTATAAGTGTAAATAAGATGTCAAAAAGGTTTAGAAACCTCTCAGGTTGGGCAAGATATTTAATTTGGACTGTACTAGTGCACATGAGTTTCAAAATCAATTAAACTACATCAAATGAAAAAAAATCATCAATAAAGAAATAAAACCCATTTAGAAATCATTTAAATCATAAAATATTAAAATAAATAAATTCTCTAAAAACACTAATATGGTTTGAATTTTCCAAAGTATTCAATTTATCTCAAGATTACTAAAAACACACTAAAAATTTAAAAGGAAAACATTAAAAATTCAGAAAAAAGATAAGAAAAATAAAATGTAAGCACACAAAAAATTCCTAAAAATAGGTTGAAATACCTCCACCACACTTATTCCATTTAATACCCACTTTTTACCTCAAATTTTATCAAGAAACATTTCCACCCAAAATTTTAATTGGTAAATATAAAAAATAAATAAAATTAAAGATACACCCTTATTTATTTTTTAGTCGAAACCTTGAGTTAAGATCCTAGATGTTACCTACTTTAAAATTATAATAAATAAATGAAAAGACATTATAAAAATGAATAAACAAATATATTGGGTAAAGAAAAGGGATAATACTTGGTTTAGATCCCTAATCAGGTGGTAGGTTTTTTACTTTCCTTAGTCAAGCAGTTGTAGTAGATTATCCCCAATCAGAAGGTGGGTGTGGTTTCTTTGAGATGAACCACCACATGTGAATTTTCCCAGTACCCATGAGTAAAAAATGAGAATGGAGAACCCCAAAGATGATAATAAAATACCCAAACCCCAATAAAGAAGAAATATATAAATTGAGGTCTGTAGTGGGAGGGAAAATAAGATCGGGGTGCTCTCTATTGACTTTCATGGTATCATCCTCTATATACTATGCAAGTTGTTGTAGAAGAGGTAGTAGTACCACCACCATCTTGCCAATACATTCTTCTTTGATCACCACCAATTGGGTGTTCTCTTCCTTAATATCCATGTTTAGTTGCAAATATGATGTATCAAAAATTTTAGAAAAGGAGAAGTTTGATAGTAGTCCTTAATAAATAAGATTAAAGCTTAAAAAATCAACAAATAAATATTCCCTTTGAAGTATGTCAGCTTTAAAATTGATCTCTTCTATAAGGACCATTATAAACTCAATATAAGCTAGATAATATTATTCATCATCTTTCAAAGTAAGAGAGAGGTAAAAAGGTATAGATTTTTTATTTTTTGGAATGAGAATTTCATGTTTGAGGTTATCTTTATCAAAGAAATTCAGGGATTCATCTAAAAAATATTTATCTCTCAAAAATATACTAGATGACATGTTTTTTTCATGGACCTCCTAAATATATGGTTGATTGAGAGTTGATGTGATTAATTTCATCAGTTACTTCTTCTCACCCACTTCAATTTCTTTGACATAAAAATGATTAGTGAAATCTCTTCCACTACTCATTTTAGTTCTGGTTCTGACTTAGGTCTAGGTTGCTCTAGTAGTGAAGGAATATCTTGTTCAAACCTTTGAGATTTTATCTTAATTTTTTATGTCTTATTTAAATTCTTGAAATTGAGCATATTTAATTTCTTCTTTTGGTGACACATGAGAATAATCAGTCCATGAATAATATTCAAAATTTGAATACATCATGGGAAAAATAGTTTTTTTTAGTTTTTGAAATTTATAATTTTTTTGTGATTTTTTATGAAAAGGTAATTATTTAAAAAATGTGAATAAAAACAATGAGTTAAGACAATTTGGATTTCCATAAATTACACCAATTTGATTAAGAATCATCATGCACACTCTAAAAAATATTTATAACTAAGTGCAACATAGGGGATGACCTACTTCATTCACTTAAAGAGATATTGCAGTAAAGCACTCACTACATATAATTCAATTTTTTTATAATATTTTATTTATGAAATTAAATGACCAAAATTAGAGATTTTAGAATTGAAAATTAACTACTAAAAATAAACATGAAAATTAAATGGAAAAACAATGAATGAAAACAAAATGAAGTAATAAATAAAGGATACATTCCCGAGAGAATCAACCAGAGTGAACCTTTATTGACTTATTATAAGTTTCAAACAAAAATAATGAACATGCTCTATAGTAAGCATGAACATAATCTACTGACCATGTTGTGAATATATGGTACAATAAATTATCACCAAAAGACCACTCATCCACCTCCTCGATCGAGGGAGAATATTTCACAAAGAAGAAGCTAAGCCTCATGCAGAAAGCAGAGACACAAAGGTGCATTTCCCACTAAGACACCCCTTGGACTAACTGTAAGAAAATAAGAAACATTAATCATGAATTTTAAAATACTTGGGTTCATCATTGGATTACTCCCCTGGGAACTTACTCTGGTAAGATACTTGTAATCATAAGTATAAGAGTTTTCAGTGAAGAAGAAAATGAGGAGAGAAAACAAAAGGGAGAAAGAATTAGTTAGATAGGATACCACTTAAATTAAAACATGAAATGAAATTACAAATTAAAAATAAAATAAAATACAAGACTAAACTATATACATTTAACACTTAGAGTTACAACCCTTATGAATGAATAAGAAACAGATTTTTATAAGAAAATGGAGGAAATTTTTTAATCCAATTCTATCCACAAAATGTATGCACGTGGATAGCCAAATAGATGACCGAATTTGGATAATTTAACATATTTAAAGTTGTTACACTAGTTTATCCACATTGACCATAAAAAGAAAATCTTTATTTGATACGGTATATAGTATTTATGACTGATTCAATTTGATATATTAATTATGGATATGTGACTCTTCATATTCCAATTTTCCACTTTCCCATGAAATAATGACCTTGAAGAAGAACAAATACAGTAGGGACATATAAATAAAAGTTATACCAAAGGATGTTTTCTAGATCATTGTATAATATTAGCTCATTTTTTTCCATTTAAGAGATATGTCCCAAAAAATAAAATTCTCCAGATATGTGTATAGATTTAGTGGTCTACCTTATGAGCTGATATTGGGCCTTCAAATTATGGATGAAGCTCTAGGCCCTGGAGAATAAAATGAATCCTAACATGTATAGAAAAAAAGAAGTATGTTTCAATTTGGATCTATTTAGGAAAATTAATATCCAAAATATAGAAATAAATTAAAACAATTAAAATCTAAAATATGCCATTTTATCATTTAAGCTCAACAATGCTTCAAAATCATAAAATGTGACAATTTTTTTAAAAATAACACTTGGTGGGATAAAATCCTTGAAATTAAAAGTAAAAAAATTTAAAATATTTTCTCTATCATTTTATTTAATAAATAATTTATAAAAAATTAATGAAATTGTTTAAAATATTCTTAGAAAACATAGATTTTGATGAAAAATGATTTTCAACCAAGGAGAGAAATAAAGTTGATTTTTCTTAAAAATATTTTCTCAATAATTTTAAGTGAAAAAGATTAAAAAATGATATTATTTATTTAAAAAGACTATGAATAACCATAGGAGAAAAAATATATTTATTTTATGATATAAATATCAAATAATTTCCATAAGGGAGACTTAAATAAAAATAATCCTGAATAATGATGAGATTGTGAAATAAACACTCACCAGTTTGGTAACTTTTGAATTATAATCCCCATTAAAGAAATAAATTAAAATTAAATTATAAATACCATGAAGATAAATATATTCATGATATAAT
The DNA here is from genome assembly GCA_963277665.1 of Viscum album. NCBI lineage: Eukaryota > Viridiplantae > Streptophyta > Magnoliopsida > Santalales > Viscaceae > Viscum > Viscum album. Next base: position 1,663,662,179 of record OY728152.1, on the reverse strand, counting down.
ATATCAAAAGGTACAATATATTTACCATTTAAAGAAATAAGAGGTGAATATGACGTATGACTCACATAAGTAAAAGTGAGATGAGATACCCTTACCTCTGGTTTGACTTCTTTCATATGTATCTGAACCTCATGTATAATAAATTTTATTTTATTATATATTTATTATATAACTATAATAATATATATCATACCATATATGATTTACTTATATACTTTTATCACTTATTTATTAACAATTCATTGTTAAAATCATTGTCTCAGGTGATAATTGCTTTTTTTTTCATATATGTTTTAGTTCGGTAATTTTTTTTCCTTTAAATTTGATCATGGATGCATCATATCAAAATTTTTAAATATGATATAAATATAATATAGATTCATTATATATTTATTTAGATTAATTTATTAAAGTTAGTGGTAGAAAATGGATTACACCGTTCATAGAGATGATAGGCCGTACATACGCATGAATGCAGTTTTCATTTTTATCAACAAATGGAATTAAAAGAAAAATAAATATTAATTTACCTTTCCAGAATCATTATTATGTTATATATAACATTTATATTAACAAAATTCATCTTTATTACCATTTATATGAAAGTAATATGAAAAAATTTTCACATATCTATGTAGAGGTGGTAGTCCATATGTATGCACTAACTATAAAGACCCGTAAATTTCAAGGAAATTTTTTTCTTAATTTTCTTTGGAATTTTAAAAGAACGCAGTTTCTAACGGCACCTGATTTTGAGGCCCGGTGTGCTCGGAATCATTTTCTGAAGTTTGGCTCGGGTACGTTCAGTGAACGAACGAGCGAGTTTTTCTAACTTTTGAACCAGTGCTCGGAATCGAATTCTGAGGGCACCGATGGAATCACAGCGCCGATATTTACTTAGAAACACCTTTTCCGGAGTTGCGTTTGCTCGGGTGTGGTTTTTAATTTTTGGGGGTTAAGTGAAGAAAATAAAATAAAGTGGTGCGACAACTTTATTTTATTTCACTTAAAGCCACTTAAAGCCACTTAAGCTAAGTTGAAGCGGATAGGGTGGAATCCAAAATATCCTACCCACTTGGTAGGATATTTGTGAGGTGGGGCCCGCATGAGCCCCACCATTTCTTTCCCCCTAAGTAACGCACCCGCGAAAAATCCTCTTTAATGAAAGTCAACTGGTGCGTTTTCTAAAACTCTTAACGCTCCTTTTAATTGGACAGTTAAGATGTTACCATTAATTCACCGAATTAATGGTTCGTTTTTTAACTTGTTTTTCAAATTGTTGGCATGGTAATAAAATAAGACCAACACATTTCTTTCTTGAGGATTGCTCATTGAGAGGATTTGGAGAAGACTCCAAGGCTTGAGATCTTCATCCTCCTTCACGAAGAACACGAAGAACGCGAAGAACGCGAAGAACGCCGACCTTCGACGAAAGGTGACGAAGAACTCCAAACCCTTGGAGATCGACAACGCGACGCCATGTACCGCGACGCCGACGATTCTCCTCCCGCGACGTTCTTTTGCGACAATCCTTCCCCGCAGCAAGCTTCGAACAACACCGTTTGAGGTACGGGATTACGGATCTTTTAAATTTCCTTTGTGGATTTTATCCTCAACATGGATTTAATTCGTGAAATTAAATCTGTGTGTTTTCTAAACCCTTGGAGATCGTCGACGCGACGCCGTGTACCGCGACGACGCGACTCCCCTTCCGCGACGCGACGATCCTCTTCTCCCGCGATGATCAATTCCGCGAAGAACTCTCGTTCGACGACTATGACGATGTAGGGGTTTTGATTCTTTAAATCTTTGTGATTTATTCCCGCAGCATATGATTAAAATTGTTGTAATACTTTTTTTTAAAAAAAAAGCGCTAACGCGGTGGGTGCGGACCAACGAACAAGTCCAAACCCACCACCCCTTTCATTCTTGGTGTGCGAAATGACGGACGTCGACAAAGTAGTCCGCACGAGCGACGCGGGGTCCTCGCAGTGAAGGACGGACCCTGGGAGGACTTTTGGCGAAGACGGTAAGGATTTCCGACCACCAGAACTCATCCGGTGGTCCGTAGAGAAAACCGTCGGCGCGCCACACTGGCACGGCGGCGCCGGTGGCGGAAGGCAGCGGCCGGCAGACCCGCGGCCACGCGGGTCCGGTGAGGGACGGGACGTGGCCGGCTACCGCATCCTCTGGAAAGGGCGGCCCCACGCGGGGCCGCGGCTTCTTCACGCGGGGACAGCGCGCCCCCCGCCCGCGGCTCAGCTGTAACAGCCGAGCCGACCCGCCTGGCGGCCGGGCCGTGCCCGCGCCGGCCGAGCTGAGTCGCGCCCAGGCTAGGCCACGCCGCGCCGGCCGGGTCGGACCCGGACCCAGGTCGGGTCGACCCGTTTCGGGCTGACCTAGGGGGGGTGGGGTTGGGCCGGGTCGGTCCAGGCCCAGACCCCCCTTTTTCGGACCTTTTTGGTCATTTGCCCGTATCTTGAGCTACGAGCCTCTGATCGATGTGCCGTCAGCGGAAATGCGATCCTTGGATCGAGGCGGTCGTTTCGGTATATTTCACTCAAGGTTTAGGAGTACTTTGGGTTTGGCCGGGTCGGTTCGTACACGAGACCAACCGGGCCCTCGGAGCGGAAACGCTTATATCTTGAGCTCCAGACGTCCGATTGACGTGCCGTTGACTTTGATGGATTCCTCTAAGTGAGACGGATATTTTGGCTTACTCCTCCTGAGGTTTGGACGCAGGTGGAGTACGGTCGGGTTAGTTTTGACTTAAAAACCAACCGGGCCCCTGGGACGAAAAAGCCAATAACTCTCAGACCGGGCGTCCGATTGACGCGCCGTCTGCGACGTTGAGTTCCTGTTGATGATACGAAACTTTTGGATACATCAAATCTGGACTATGTGTCAGTTGATGTATCAGCCTCTCGGCTCGTGGAGCGGACCCTCCCGAACGAGCTTGCTGTGTGCGGGAACGCTAGAGCTGGCTGCGACTACGACGACGACGACGACTGTGCAGAGATCCTCAGTGGATTCGACGACGACTATGCAAAGATCCTCAGTGGGTTCGACGACGAATACAGCACTCAGTGATCCTTTGTGGGTCAGTGCTACCGATCCTGTGTGGGTCCGATTCTGTGTGGGTCAGCGCTCAGCGGTCCTATGTGGGCCAGCGCCTACAGATCCTGTGTGGGTCCGATCCTGTGTGAGTCTTTGCTGGGGTTAGTTACCTATCGATCCTTTGTGGGTCAGATCCTTTGTGGGTCATTGCGGGGGTTAGTTACCTATCGATCCTTTGTGGATCAGATCCTTTGTGGGTCATTGCGGGGGTTAGTACCAATCGATCCTTTGTGGGTCCCACGGCTTAGATGAATCAGTGGAAATATCTGGTCATCTTTATCGTCATATGAAGTAGTATACCTGTGTGAGCTGAATCCTGTTTTTGATTTCCTATGTGGATTATGTTGTTCTATCCTGTGTGGATTTACGTTTTTCTTTCCTGTGTGGACTGAGTTGTACTTGGGCTCGGATATTGGAGCTGAACGAGAATTGATGACTTAGGTATATGTATGGGCATATACCTAAGCAGTGTCGGATGTTACTTCGTGATTGTATCGTTCCTTTGTGGATTATCCTTTGTGGATTCTAGGAGAACTTCGGGGGTCTCGGGGTCCCTACTGAGTAGCTTATAATCACCCCTGCACGGGCTATGCCCACACTACATTGTGTTGGTTGCAGACGACGGACAACGCTGATCATGGTTGAGGCTTGCGGAGCAGGACGGAACCTGGAGGCGGACCACTGGGCGGGACGTACTCGAAGCGGTTTAATGGACCCGAGGAGCAGTGGAGGCTATCTGTACCCACCCTTCAGGTGATATTTCCAGTGGACTGCTCGACGTTGCGGCTTTACTTTTCAGTTGCTATTTTCCCTTTCCAGTTGTACTTTACTTTCAGTTTGGGTTTGTATACTGGCCCACTTACTTTTCCGCACTTACTGTTGTACCAGTTTTTACTTAGTGTTTATTTCTGCCTGCTTGCTCTATGGTGTTTGTGGTTTAATTTACAAAGGCAATTACTTCCCTTTTTCCGGGATTTACGACTTGGTGCTAGTCGCCAGCCCCTGGCCTATGGAAGGCGGGTTTGTGGTAGTCACGGAACGGGTCCCGAGGACGGGTCGTGACAAATTGGTATTAGAGGAGTTCGGTTCTACCGCAGAACATGGGACTCTGATCTTTTTCTATGTGAAGCAATAGTGTTTAGCGTATTGGGTGTGGTTATCAGTCCAGGGAGTCCAGTGTTGGTGCGGCGGCCGACGTATCCATACACCAGGACCCTGACTTCTGATTTCTGACTTAATGCATGAAAACATTGATTGCGTGTGTGTTTCAAGTTTTCATTGTGATTACTTTGTGTCAGCTCACCAAGTATACTATTCTGACTGTGGCGCATCTGTTTCTTTTTTCAGGATGGCCCCACGACGGCAGCCAGCTAGGGTTCCGAGAGTTGAGTGTGACGACATCCCACCGAGCGACGAGGCCTCGGTGTAGGGCCCTTTGACAGCAGAGGCACCGGCGGTACCTCTACCTGCCGAGCCACCAATGCTTCCAGTCCCAACCGCTGACGATGCACGTCGCCTTAGTGCACTGCATGAGTTCCAGCGCCAGCGACCGCCCAGGTTCCGCAGGGAGACGGACCCCCAGGCAGCCAAGGACTGACTGGAGGCAGTTGTACGAGTTTTCCGGTTAGTGAGGACACTAACAGACCTCATGGTGATCCTCGCAGCGAGCCTACTGCACGCGGCAGCGGGCCGATGGTGGAGTTTTATGCTCCAGGTGCACAATGAGGCATCTCTTCTTTGGACAGACTTTGAGAGCCTCTTCCACTCAGAGTTCGTCCCGGCCACCCTCCGTGCGGTACGCATCCAGGAGCTTCTTCAGCTGTGGAAGGGCAGCTTGATGGTCGCCCAGTACTCGGTGAGATTTACCGATCTCTCGCGCTACTCGACAGACATGGTACGAAACCCATTCTTCTGGGCCCATACCTTTGAGTAGGGATTGAGACATAAGATCAGGGCATCGTTGATCTCCCCCAGCATTCCGACTCAGGCAGGAGCACTAGAGCGATCCCTTTTGATCGAGATCTTCCTTGCTGAGCCTTCATCAGTAGCAAGAACTACCGCGGGGCGGAACGTAGTAGAGTCTTCTGTGGCAGGCAGTCGACAGATGACTCATGGGTCCAGGAAGACCAGACCCTCACACAGACGACCTCAGGACACTGGCTCAGCAGTGCGGGGCACACAGCGTGGAGCCAGTCTTTCGAGAGGCAGGCAGTGCTACACATGCGGCAGGCAGGGCCACATGGCTCGTGACTACCCGACCCACCGTGCCGAGGAGCAGCAGACGGTTGAGGGGCCACCCAGGCAGAGGCAGAGGGTTGACCGTGGCGGTCTGCAGGGAGCAGGCAGACGAGGCAGAGTTGCTGGCTGAGCAGTAGGTGGTGGGCGACGCTTTGAGGCTCTACCACCACCACCACCAGGAGGTCCACCCCGACAAAAGGGAGCTGGCGGGCAGAGACAGACACAGCTCTAGGCAGCGGAGGCCTACGACCACGGTGCGCCTGAGATGATTCGAGGTACTATCTGTTTCTATTCCACCCTTGCTACAGTTCTTATAGACACAAGAGCGAGTCACTCTTTCATATCCACTGCCCTTGTTCGGAGCTCAGAGATTCCGAAAGATCCGTTGGCTCGATCCTTACGGCTAGAGACCCCTACGGGAGCAGACTCGACGATCACGCACTGGTGCCGACAGTGTGAGCTTACTCTAGGAGGTGAGAGCTTCGGCTGGGATCTTCTTGTAGCGGCGTCAAGGCCTTACGATGTCATCTTGGGCATGGATTGGTTATCTGTAGTCCATGAACAGATTGTCTGTATTAGGCGCAAGGTGCGATGTGTACGCACCAACGGGAGCAGGTTCACCTTCACCGGTGAGAAGGGAGCATTTTCTGCACAGGATAGACTCTCGCAGAGGAGAGGATAGCCCATCACTCGTTAGTTGGCTAGCCTCATCCTAGGAGCATTTGATGTGTGGAGTCCTAGTTTTCCTGCAGTGGTGGATCAGTATGCGGACGTCTTTCCCGACGACGTTCCAGGAATACCTCCTCGCATAGAGGTAGACTTTTATATTGACCTATACCCCGAGACAACCCCGATATCGACTCCAGTGTATTGGATGGCCCCCGCTGAGCTTCGAGAGCTACGAGTACAGTTGGAGGACTTGCAGGGAAAGGGATTCATCCGACCCAGTGTTTCACCCTGGGCTTCCCCGATATTGTTCGCCAAGAAGGCGGACGAGAGCTTGCGAATTTGTGTCGACTATCGTCGCCTGAACTAGGTGACAGTGAGGAACAAGTATCCGCTACCGAGGATTGATGACCTCTTTGATCAGCTCAAGGTAGAACGGTGGTTCTTGAAGATAGACCTCAGGTCAGGCTATCATTAGCTCAGAGTTCGGGACGAGGATGTGCAGAAGATAGCCTTCAGATGTCGGTATGGCCACTATGAGTTCTTGGTTATGCCATTCGGCATAACCAATGCTCCAGTGGTGTTCATGGGCATCATGAATAGGATCTTTAAGCCATACCTCTATCGATTTGTCGTGGTCTTTATCAACGACATTTTGATATACTCGACGACTGAGGAGGAACACGCCTACCACTTACGGGTTGTACTAGACACACTCTGAGAGCACCAACTTTATAGAAAGCTCTCGAAGTGTCAGTAATGGATACGTGAGGTCCACTTCTTGGGGAACGTTATCTCTGAGGCGGGAGTTGCGGTGGATCCTGCGAAGATCGAGGCAGTGCTAGCTTGGGAGCCACCCAAGAGCGTGACAGAGGTGCAGAGTTTATTGGGACTACCTGGATAATATCGGAGATTTGTGCCAGACTTCTCCAGAGTTGTGACACCACTCTCAGCTCTTACGAAGAAGGGGAAACTCTTTGTGTGGTCAGAAAGATGTCAGTAGAGCTTCCAGGAGCTGAGACAGAGATTGACCAGCGCCCCAATCTTGAGGCTTCCAGAGGAGGGAGTTGGGTACGTAGTCTACTGCGATGCATCAGGGACCAGACTCGGATGTGTCCTGATGCAGGAGAGGGAAGTGATCGCCTATGGATCACGTCAGTTGAGGCCTCATGAGCAGAACTATGCTACCCATGACCTGGATTTAGCAGCAGTGGTCTTCGCTCTGAAGACATTGCGACACTATCTGATGGGCGAGCGCTTTAACGTCTTTTCTGACCATCAGAGTCTCAGGTACATCTTTTCTCAGAAGGTTCTGAACCTGAGACAACGGAAATGGATCGAGTTCCTCCAGGACTATGAATTTGAGATAGCCTATACTCCTGGGAAGGGGAACGTGGTAGCCGATTCTCTCAGCAGGAGGATGAACATTTAGCTACTCGAGGAGGTGATAGAGCAGCTAGCCGCTTAGAGTATATCCTTTGTGGATAGATATGGAGAATCTTTCCTTCATCCACTCACAGTCTCTCCTCCACTACTACAGCGGGTCAGAGAGGCACAGCGTAGGGACGCTGACTATGAGACGCGGCGTGTGCAGATATCCTCAGGACATGCACCTGATGGTTTCTCCTTTGGAGTAGAGCACGACGTCCTTTTCAGAGGACGTACCTTGGTACCAGTTTCTTTACGGGAGGAGGTGATGAGAGAGTTTCACACTTCTCCTTTGGCGGTATATCCTGGAGTGGCGAAGATGTACCAGGATCTCAGACGACAACACTGGTGGCCGGGCATGAAGAAGGCTGCGGATGAATTCGTTTCTCGATGCCTCACCTGCCAGCAGGTGAAGGCAGAGCATCAGGTACCAGCAGGATTGGTACAACCCTTGGAGGTCCCGGAGTGGAAGTGGGACGGGATATCTATGAACTTCATGAATGGACTTCCATGCACTTCCAGAGGTGACAACTCCATTTGGGTGATTGTCGACCGACTCACCAAGTCGGCTCACTTCTTACCCATCAGAGAGCAGGGCTCAGTGGAGAGCTTGGGACGTCTCTACGTTCAGGAGATTGTACGGCTTCACGGTGTGCCATCATCTATCATCTCCGATCGAGATGCTCGCTTTACTTCCCGGCTTCGGAAGGGGTTGCAGGAGGCGTTCGGGACACAGATATGTCTGAGCACCACCTTTCACCCTCAGACGGATGGTCAGATGAAGAGGACCATTCAGACTCTCGAGGACATGCTCCACGCATGTGTCCTCGACTTTGGTCGTAGCTGGGAGCACCACCTACACTTGGTGGAGTTTGTGTACAATAACAGCTACCACTCCACCATCGGGATGGCACCATACGAGGCATTGTATGACAGACCTTGCAGTTCTCCTTTGTGCTGGACAGACCCTGGGGAGTTAGCACTTGTGGGACCAGAGATGGTCTGGGCCATGACAGAGAAGGTCCAGGTCATCCAGGAGCAGATGAGGACAGCTCAGAGCCGGCAGAAGTCTTATGCTGATAGGTGGCGGAGGCCACTAGAGTTCGAGGATGGCGACCACGTCTTCTTAAGTGTCTCACCTCGATGTGGATTACGGAGATTTGGACGAGGCTGCAAGTTGTCTCCACGCTTCATCGGACCATTTCAGGTCCTCAGTAGGATTGGCGAGGTGGATTATCTCCTGGATCTACCACCTTAGTTGCACCGGGTGCACGACGTCTTCCACGTATCTCAGCTGAGGAGATACGTGCACGACCCGATGCATATCATTGACCATGGGGAGCTAGACGTTGATGATGGGGCGACTTTTGCGGAGGTCCCGGTGGAGATCGAGGATCGACAGGAGTGGGTCCTACGTGGACGATCGATTCCTCTTGTGCGCATCAGATGGCAGCACGGGAACCTCCAGGAGAGCACTTGGGAGCAGGAGGATCAGATGCGTGCTCAGTACCCACATTTCTTTCCCTAGTTTATGATGTATCTTTACGGGGACGTAAATCCATGAGGTGGTAGTGATGTAAAGACCCGTAAATTTCAAGGGTATTTTTTTCTTAATTTTCTTTGGAATTTTTCAAGAACAGAGTTTCTGACGGCACCTGATTCCGAGGCCCGGTGTGCCTGAAATCATTTTCCAAAGTTTGGATCGGGTACGTTCAGTGAACGAACGAGCGGGTTTTTCTAACTTTTGAACCAGTGCTTGGAATCGAATTCTGAGGGCACTGATGGAATCGCAGCGCTGATATTTGCTTAGAAACGCCTTTTCCGGAGTTGCGTTTGCTCGGGTGTGGTTTTTAATTTTTGGGGGTTAAGTGAAGAAAATAAAATAAAGTGGTGCGACAACTTTATTTTATTTCACTTAAAGCCACTTAAATCCACTTAAGCTAAGTTGAACCAGATAGGGTGGAATCCAAAATATCCTACCCACTTGGTAGGATATTTGTGAGGTGGGGCCCGCACGAGCCCCACCGTTTCTTTCCCCCTAAGTAACGCACCCGCGAAAACTCCTCTTTAATGAAAGTCAACTGGTGCATTTTCTAAAACTCTTAACGCTCCTTTTAATTGGATAGTTAAGACGTTACCATTAATTCACCGAATTAATGGTTCGTTTCTTAACTTTATTTTCAAATTGTTGGCATGTTAATAAAATAAGACCAACACATGTCTTTCTTGAGGATTGCTCGTTGATAGGATTTGGAGAAGACTCCAAGGCTTGAGATCTTCATCCTCCTTCGCGAAGAACGTGAAGAATGTGAAGAACGCCGACCTTCGACGAAAGGTGATGAAGAACGCCAAACCCTCGGAGATCGACGACGCGACACCGTGTACCGCGACGCTGATGATTCTCCTCCTTCGACGATCTTCTGCGACAATCATTCCCCGAGGCAACATTCGAACAACACCGTTTGAGGTAGGGGATTACAGATCATTTAAATTTCCTTTGTGGATCTTATCCTCAACATGGATTTAATTCGTGAAATTAAATTTGTGTGTTTTCTTAACCCTCGGAGATCGTCGACGCGACGCCCCTTCCGCGACGCGATGATCCTCTTCTCCCGTGAAGATCAATTCTGCGAAGGACTCTCGTTCGACGACTATGACAAGGTAGGGGTTTTGATTCTTTAAATCTTTGTGATTTATACCCACAATATATGATTAAAATTATTGTAAGACTTTTTTTTTTAAAAAAACCGCTAACACGGTGGGTGCGGACCAATGAACAAGTCCAAAACCACCGCCCCTTTCGTTCTTGGTGTGGGAAATGGCGGACGTCGACAAAGCCGGCCGCACGGGTGACGCGGGGTCCTCGCAGTGAAGGACGGACCCTGGGAGGACTTTTGGCGAAGACGGTAAGGATTTCCGACCACCGGAACTCATCCGGTGGTCCGCAGAGAAAACCGCCGGCGTGCCGACGAGGAGAACCGCCGCGGCTGAAGCCGCGGTGATGGCCAAAAGACCCGCGACAGCACGGGTCCGGTGAGGGACGGGACGCGGCTGGCTGCCGCGTCCGCTGGCAAGGGCGGCCCCACGCGGGGCCGCGACTTCTTCACACGGGGGCAGCGCGCCCCCCGCCCGCGGCTCGGCCGTAACAGCCGAGCCGACCCGCCTGGCGGCCGGGCTGGGTCGCGCCCAGGCCGCGTCGGCCGGGTCGGACCCGGAACCGGGTCGGGTCGACCCGGTTCGGGCCGACTCAGGGGGTGGGTGGGGGGGGGGGGGTGGGGGGGTTGGGCCGGGTCGGTCCGAGCCCAGACCCCCCGTTTTCGGGCCTTTTCGGTCTTTTGCCCGTATCTTGAGTTACGAACATCCGATCAACGCGCCGTCAACGGAGATGCGATCCTTGGATCGAGACGGTCGTTTCGATATATCGCACTCAAGGTTTCGGAGTACTTTGGGTTTGGCCGGGTCGGTTCGTACACGAGACCAACCGGGCCCTCGGAGCGGAAACGCTTATATCTTGAGCTCCGGACGTCGGATTGACGTGCCGTCAACTTTGATGGATTCCTATAAGTGATAAGGATCTTTTGGCTTACTCCACCCAAGGTTTGGACGCAGGTGGAGTACGGTCGGGTTGGTTTTGACTTAAAAACCAAACGGGCCCCTGGGATGAAAAAGCCAATAACTCTCAGACCGGGCGTCCGATTGACGCGCCGTCTGCGACGTTGAGTTCCTGTTGACGATACGGAACTTTTGGATACATCAACTCTAGAATGTGTGTCAGTTGATGTATCAGCCTCTCGGCTTGTGGAGTGGACCGTCTCGAACAAGCTTGCTGTGTGCGGGAACCTTAGAGCTGGTTGTGACTACGACGACGACTGTGCAGAGATCCTCAGTGGATTCGACGACGACTGTGCAGAGATCCTCAGTGGATTCGACGACGACTACAACACTCAGCGATCCTTTGTGGGTTAGTGCTACCGATCCTGTGTGGTTCAGCGCTCAGCGGTCCTGTGTGGGCCAGTGCCTACAGATCCTGTGTGGGTCCGATCCTGTGTGGGTCTTTGCGGGGGTTAGTTACCTATCGATCCTTTGTGGGTCAGATCCTTTGTGGGTCATTGCGGGGGTTAGTTACCTATCGATCCTTTTTGGGTCAGATCCTTTGTGGGCCATTGCGGGGGTTAGTACCTATTGATCCTTTGTGGGTCCGACGGATTAGATGAATTAGTGGCAATATCTGGTCATCTTTATCGTCATATGAAGTAGTATACCTGTGTGAGCTGAATCCTGTTTTTTCTTTCCTATGTGGATTGTGTTGTGCTATCCTGTGTGGATTTGCGTTTTACTTTCCTGTGTGGACTGGGTTGTACTTGGGCTCGGATATTGGAGCCGAAGGAGAATTGATGACTTAGGTATATGTATGGGCATATACCTAAGCAGTGTCGGATGTTACTTCGTGATTGTATCGTTCCTTTGTGGATTATCCTTTGTGGATTCTGGGAGAAATTTGGGGGTCTTGGGGTCCCTACTGAGTATCTTATACTCACCCCAGCATGGGCTATGCCCACACTACGTGGTGTTGGTTGCAGACAACGGACATCACTGATCGTGGTTGAGGCTTGCGGAGCAGGACAGAACCTGGAGGCGGACCACTGGGCGGGACGTACTCGGAGCGGTCGGCTGGACCCGAGGAGAAGTGGAGGCTATCTATACCCACCCTTCAGGTGGGATTTCCAGTGGACAGCTCAACGTTGCAGCTTTACTTTTCAGTTGGTGTTTTCTTTTTCCAGTTGTACTTTACTTTTAGTTTGGGTTTGTATACTGGCCCACTTACTTTTCCACACTTGCTGTTGTACCCGTTTTTACATAGTGTTTACTTCTGCCTGCTTGCTCTGTGGTGTTTGTGGTTTACTTTACAAATGAAATACCTTCCCTTTTTCCAGGATTTACGCCTTGGTGCTAGTCGCCAGCCCCTGGCCTATGGATGGCGGGCTTGGGGTAGTCACGACACGGGCCCCAAGGACGGGTCGTGACACTAACAACATTATTGTTTTCCAATGAATTAGAAGTTAAGAAGTTATATTTGATATGTATCACCCATTGTTTTAGGTACATGACCCATTTAAACATACATTTTTATTATATATAATGTTTGGTTTATGTTTTGGGAGGTTTTGAGGGGTTTTGATATGTTTGGGAGGGTTTTTTAGAGGTGCACAATTTGTGAATAGTTAGTAAAATCCATGAAACATATCTAGGAAACTATGCAAGGGGAGATAGTTGGCACTAAGAAAGTGCATGGTTCACATATGGTTTGACCAAATTGTGTGAATTCCCAGGATGAACTATGCATCTTGAAATAGAGGGAAATGCATGGTTGGCACGCAGTTCGTCTAACTGTGCAAAAAAACTGTGTGATGTATGGCCTTAAGACAGTTGCACCACATTGTTAGAACACACTTTTTACAAACTGTGTGGCCAAACCATGTGGCATACGATTGGACTACCTAAAAAATTTGATCTAATCTTAATTTTCCCCTTAATCCCTCATTTTCCCCTAATCCTCCCATAACTTGAATTCCTTTTTCTTCTAAGGCATGAGAGATGATTCCCTTCGATCTGAGAGTGATCCATAGGGGAATTAAAGCGCGTTGGAGGCCCGAATTCACCAGTAAGTGCATGTTCTTATTCATTATTTTTATATCCCAGGTTCTTATCTCTATTTATCTCTCTTATAACCATAGATCTATTCCATCATGGATATATCTATGTGTTATTAATGGGTTTATGATGATATCTTATTGGATATAGTGAAGGGAATGTGAGTTGTGATCGTAACATGATGTTTTGTTGTGCCATTCTTTATTTTCACAAAAATTTGAGAGGTGTATGGCATTAATATCAACTCCACATAATTTATACTTGAATACGTAGTTTTAATTAAATTATTTTATTTAAATTATTTTGAAATATTTGTGTGATTCTTGATAGAAAATTTTCTTCTTTATTGTCTTGGAAATTGTGGAAAATGATTTGTTTTTGGAAAACACTATTTATAATTTTAAGATAATTTTTTTAAAATTATGGTTTGGTTTTATGAATATATTGTATTGGTTCAAAATATTTAAAAATAAAGATATTTTTTGATTGAAATGACTTGAAATGATGCCAGCATAAATAGTTGGGTGTGAGTTTAATGTGATGGATCATGGTCAAGAATAACACCATCAAATGGGATGGATACTGGTTATGATGTAACACCATCAATGGAATAAAGTATGATTGTTAAGTTCCACCATAAATGGTAACACCAAGCTTGAGTGTTTTCATGTAGTTGTTTGTGAAAACATAGAAATGACTATACCAAATCAAATGATATCTGGTTTAAAGGATTTGTTGATGATTTACTTAGAAAATTGGTTTATCACTTTGATAAGATCTATTTTATCTACTTGAAACTATTTCATAAAATGTGATAACAAGTTTTTTCACATTGGAATGAGTTGGGAAGTCATTTGGGGAAACCTACTGAGTTTAGGCTCACCCCTACTTGGAAACTATTGTGAATTTGCATATGTCATCTATCGAGACAAAGGTAAAGGCAAGGTATCTCAATTCTTTATTGGTGATTCTTAATACCATGTTATTTTCAGGTGGAGTAGGATCTTGGAGAGTGTGGCGTGTTATTTTTTGTTGTAATTTTTGAGTTTTGAGTTTTGTGGTGTTTTTGGTCCTCTTGAGCATGTCTTTTTCTTTCTGCCGGTACTTGATATGGATTGTTGGCAAGGTTATGTTTTGAGTTGTATTTTGTACTCTTGCATTATATAGAGGTTGGTATGGTCATTGTTTTTGTGGTTTGTATATTTTATCAATGAAATGGAAATTTTTTCCCCAAATGATCTCAAAGAATTTGGCATTTATTTCCAGAAATTGGTGTCTTGGGGATATTACTGAGGCCTAGTAGCTCCCCCGCCACTCCTTAAGCTAATGAGGAGGGGTAGGATGTTACCAATGGTATCATTTTATTTCATCTTTTACATTACAAATGGTATTAGTCTTGTTCAGTGAAAATATATTTATGAGAAACACGATATCCATTTTTTGAATCCTGTACATAACCAATAGTATCAGCTTCGTTCAGCCCATCCCTCTTTTTGGGAAAAATGGTATCACTATTGTTCTGTCTCTGACATAGGAAATGGTGTTAGTTTTATTTAATCCTAGAGTTAGAAATAGTATCCATTTGTCTCTTGGGGTGGTTGTATGAAGTGGGAGTGTTGTATCTTGAAATTTAGATTATAAAAAGGCATATCTAACCTCTTTATGACGAACTTGAAGTTACTAAAGAGTTTGATCATATGATTGTCTTTATACACTTCCAAAATAATTGTTAAATTATCATCATGGGCTTATATGAAGAGAGTTATGTGACATGAATTGATAGTAAAACTCACCAATAGGACTGAATTATTAATATTGAGTAAAATAGTTAATGAACTAGACAAAAAGTTTGTTTTTTGAAAATGAGAAAATGGATGTTTTGAAAAACATGGTTCTAATGTTTTCAAAACTATTTGAAACATAAAAAATGGTTGAATTGAGTAATCCTATGTTGTAATTTGTGTAAATTTGCTAAATTAAAATTTTTAATCCTTCAATTTATAAGGAGTGAGATTAAATAGAGTTTTGTTATGATTATAGTGAATGGAACTGTGTTGGCATCATAGAAGCCTATGGGAAGAGGATGATGAAAATGTGATTTCACATGAATTATAGGTAAACCAAAAGCTGGTTCACAACATTTTAATGACCTTCTATGATATTTATAAGCAAAATAGGAATGATGACCCTAATAATTGGACCATTAAGTTCAGTTATAAAAGCAGAATCCACCCAATTTTCAGTGGGATTCCAAGACAGAAAATGTAGAAGTCTGATTGAATAGGACAAATCAAATCTTTGATTTCCTTGGGTCACCAACATAGCTAAAATTGAAGTTGTTAACATATATGTTGGATGATTTGGCACACCAATGGTGGGAATTATTAGTTCATGCTAAATTGGTCCAAGTCATGGCATGAGAGTATTTTGAAAAATTTTTTAACAAAAAATTATATCCTCACACCTTTTAGATCACTAGAATAAAATAATTCTTCATTTTGAAGAAAAAAATCTATCAGTGACATAATAAGTAATTAAATTTAGGAATTCAGTCTGTTTTCCCCTGAAAGTTTCTATAAGTGTTTCCTTTAAGGAATACATTTTTTTTCGAGAATACAACCAAAAAATCACTCAATGATTTCTGTACTTTTTATGATGGATAATATAGAGGTGTTCAATAAGAAGACTATTGCAGAAAGGGATATATTAAGAAATATGGTTGGAGGGACCATGTTTATTCCTATGGAAATAAGCGGGAGCTCAAATGATGGGAATAATCTGAAGAGAACACCTACTTCTAGAGTGATAAGACACCTCAGAATCAAACCACGAGATTAGTAAATATTCCTCTTGACCAAAAAGTAAGTCAGGATGTTTTTAGTGTGGTTTATTAGATCACATAATGTAAGATTGTATGATAGCACCTAAATCATGTCACAATTTCAACAAGATGGGGAATCTTCAACGCTATTTTTGTATTGCTCAAAGGTTGGGTACTAGAGACACATCTCATACTTTCAGTCATTGTATGATTCTAAGGGATGAGTGCAATAGAATAATTATTATCATTAAAATAAAGAAAACCAAGGAAATTCTTGGATCTCTATGACTCCTCAACTAGTGGAATCTCAATAGGGTAACAAATAGAAAAGTTCAGCAAGTAAGAAATTATATGGAATTGAGAAAATGATCATGGATGATCAATATAGTCCTTCAATGATGATCGGTACAATTATTTTTAATTATACCATTATAAAATATTTTTTTGATAAAATCATATCCCAATTATTTATCTCTTCTCATGTTGTTGATAATATGGGTTTTTATATTTAAATTATTCCTTCTATTTTAAAACTAAAAACTGCTCTTATCCAAAGAGAGTGTTGAGCCTTTATGTGAAAATATTGTTCTATAACTATTGATGAAGATGAATTAATTTGAGATTTATGTGTTCTTGAGATAGATGTCTATTAATTTATTTTGGGTATGGAATTATTGACATTATTCATGTCCCACATAGGCTATTATGCCTAAAAGGATAGTTTCATATCTCTATATGGTGTCGATCATCTCGTTATAGGAGATTGGGGTATAAATCCTAGTAAAATATGAATTTTGGCATTGGTTGTTAGAATAATATCTTATCATTTGGCAGTGCTTACCTTGAAATTTGTTGATGATATTGGGAATAGATATTTTATAATTATTTTTGAAAAGTTTCTTGATATTTCTCCCAACAATTTCTCATGGTTTCCACCCAAAATTAAAGTATCTTTTACAATTGATCTCTTATAGGGGACCAATACTATCTCACTTCTATATTATCGGATAGAACTAACAGAATTGAGGTAATTTAATGTTTAGTTAGAAGAGTTGTAAAATGAAGGGTTCATTTGACCAAGTATGTCTCCGTGGGAAGCACTGATTCTATTTGTGAAGAAGGTGGATATAACTCTTAGACTTTATGTGCATTATTATATGACAGACCAAATTATGATAAAGAATAAGTATCCTCTTCCATGTATTTATTATCTTTAAAATTAATTTATGGGATCGCAGTCATTCTCAAAAATTGAGTTTGATTTGGGTTATCACCAATTCTGAGTTAGGAAAAAGGATATTGTGAAGATAGATTTTAGATGTAGATTTGGCCATTATTAATAATTTTTTTTTGAATTTTGGTCCTATCAATACAATAACCATTTTTATTTCATTGATGAATCAAATATTTTAGATATATTTATATACCTTTGTGGTGTTGTTTATTTATATACTGGTGTATTCTAGGACAAAATAAGATGATGATCAACAATTGGGTATAGTGTTCAATATCTCATAGAAACATCATTTGTATACCAAGTAATCAAAATGTGATTTTTGGATAAATGTGGTCCATTGAATTTTCTATGTGATTTCTGAAAAAGGTGTTTTTGTAGATCCTAAAAATATATAAGCTGTTATCTCTTGGAAATTGTGGAATAATGTCTTTGAGATACATAGTTTTCTTGGATTATTGGGAAACTGATCATTTCCAACATGATTTTTCACGATTAAAATCATTGATAATAAATTTGAAAAGGAAAGGAGCTCCTTTCCAATGGAATGATCAATGTCAAATATCCTTTAAAGTACTTTATGTTAGAATTTGATCAGTACCTATCCATACATTTCTATTTTCATGATAGCACTATGATATCTATTATAATGAATCATGATCTAGTTTGGGATTCATTCTCATACAGAGGGATAATTTTGTTGCTTATGACTCATGGTAGTTATGATTTCATGATAATAAACACCCAACACATGATTTTTAATTATCTTCTGTTGTCTATGCTTTGAATACTTTGTATCATTACTATTTTGTAAGATATTAATAGTTTTTACAGTTTATAATAGTTTGAAACACAATTTATCACAAAGAGATTTAAATTTAAGACATCGTAGATGAATGGAATATCTAAAAATGTTTGACTTCAACTTGATGTATACATTGGGTAAAGGGAACTCTGTTGATGATGAATTGAGTAATAATTCTTATGATCAGTTGAAAAATTAGGCTTTAGACCCATGGAAACTAATGTCAGTCATAGTGGATATGCATCTAGATTTCTCGAACAAAGGTGATGTGGTTGTTTTATTTCCATTCCCAATAAATTATGATTTATTTGAGAAAGTTATAAAGGATTTTAAATCTGATCCATAGTGTGTTTCAATGAGGTCAAAAATCAATGGTGGGGAGACTATTAAGGGATGGATGGTGGATAGATGTTCAGTGTTGCATCTTAGATATTAGAATATAATACCTTTGGTTTATCAAGAATAACTTCTTATTTCTTATCACTATTTGAGATGGGATATTCACCATGGGATTTATAAAATTTATAAATAATTTAAAGTATAGTTATGGTGGGTTTCATGAAAAGAGTTGTAACATTGTTTTTTTCGAGATGCCTGACCTATCAATAGGCAATGGAAGATTTCCAACAACCATTAGGTGTATTGGAGTATCTACCAATTTCTTTGTGTAAATGGGAGTATATATACATATAAATTTTAATAGTTCAACCAATGATGGTTATGAAACATGGTTCTATATTCATGATAGTGGATTGACTCTTGAATTTAGATCATTTTTTTCTATATTCTTAAAATTAATTTGGTGGAAGACTTGTTAAAAATATACATTCAAGAAATTTTTAATATGCATGACATTTCATTATCAATTTTATTAGAAAGATACCCCAAGTTTAGATCTCATTTTTTGAAATACTTGTCACAATTCCTTGGAACACAGTTGACTTTGAGTATAACTGATGATCCCCAAATAGATTGACAATCTGAGCAGACATCCAAACATTAGGGTAAATTATTAAGGATTTCATAATGGATTTTGGTAGATAATGAGAAAATCATTAGTCTAGTGTGAATTTTATAGAAACATGGTTATATTCAGGAAGAAATGTGGGAGTGTGAAAAGGAAATGGTAGAGTAATATCCCAGACTCTTTTAGGAAAGAATGGATTTTATAATTTCTAATGATAGATATGCCAATGGTGGGGATAATTTAGCACCCTAAAATATAGGTACATGATCCTTTATACATGTATTTTGAGTTTATATAATGGTCAAGTTATATTTTGGGAGGTTCTTATGGGTTTTGGCTTGTTTTAGTGGCTTTTCTGAAGGTGCACGGGTTGTGCACAATTTTTAGAAACCATTCAGCATATCTAGGAAACCGTGTAAGGGAAGAAAATGGGAACTAGGAACACATAAGTTTGGAACATGTTTTGGAAAAACTATGAAAATTACTAGGATAAAATACGCATCTTGAAATAGATGGAAATTTATGGTTGGTGCATAGTTTGTCTAACCATGTGAGAAAACTATGTGAGGTATGGACTCAAGATAGTAGCACAACATTTTTAGCATTCAATTTTCCAAACCATGTGGCCTAACAATGTGGCGTACATTTGGACCTCCTAAAAAAGTTTATCTAATATTAATTATCCTATTAATCCCCATTTTCCCACTAATCCTCCTATAAGTCGAATTCATTTTTCTCTCAAGTCTTGATAGACGACCCCCTTCAACTTAAGAGCTACCCATAGGTGAATTAAAGTGTATTGAAAAATATAATTCATCATTAAGTGATGATTATTATTTTTTCTTCTAATATCAAAGGTTATTCTATCTCTATCTCTCCCTTAGAACCATATATCTAGTCCATTATGGATATATCTATGTGTTATTAATGCTTTTATTAGGATATATTATTGTATCTAGTGAAGGGAATGTGAGTTGTGATCTAATGTTGATGTTTTATTGCGTCATTATTTGTTTTCACCAAAATTTGAGAGATTAATGGATTATCTCTCAACTCCAATTGATTTATAATTAAATAATTAGTTTTAATTGAATGATTTTATTAAAATTTCTATGAAATATTTGTGTGATTCTTGATGGAAATTTGGTTTTGGTATTGAATTGGGAATTATGGAAAATGATTAGTTTTTGGAAAAAATTATTGTTTATAATTTTATAATTATGATTTTAAAATATGTTTTGGTTTGATTTATGTAAATTATTTGTTATAATGATTTAAAAATAAATAAAGGTTTTGATTGAATTGACTTGGCAATATGGGTGTCAGTTGAATGGGACGAATAATGTTTGTGAAGTACCACCATAAAATGGTATGTATAATGGTTATGAATTACCACAATCAATGTGAAAAAGTATTAATGTGAAGTTCCACCATCAATTATATCACCAATATTGTGTGTGTGTGTGGTCATGTGCATGGATATGGAAATAAATATTCCGAATCAAATGAGAAATGGTTTAAAGTATTTGTTGATTATTTCATTGGAAAAATAGTTTATGGATTTAATATAAACTATTTTTACTACTTGAAAATATTTTATAAAATATTATAATGAGTGTTTTCTTAGTGATATGATTTTGGAAGTCATTTGGGAAAAACTACCGAGTTTAGACCCACCCCTTGTTTGGGAACTATTGTGTGTTTACTGATGTTATATATCAATAAAAAAGTAATGATAAGGTATATTTATTATTTAGTGATACTTATTGATATATTGGGATTTGAATGTGGAGTTTGAACTCAAATTGGGTGGGGTGTTTTTGGTTTTTTCCACTTTTGAGTTTTGTTTCCTTTTTGGTCCTCTTGAGTATGTCTTTTGGTTCCCACTTGTACTATTATATGGATTGTTGGTCTAGTTTTTTATTTGGTCATATTTTATAATCATGCATCATATATAGGTTGGTTTTGTTATTGTTTTTTTTATATGTTTTATCTTTATAATGGAAAATCATGCCCCTAATGTTCTCAAATCCCTTGAAATTTATTTCCATCATTTGGGGTCTTGGGGATGTTACCTAAGGCTTAGTATCTCCCCCATTACTCCTCAATCCAATAAAGAGGGGTGGGATATTACATGATATTATATTTTCTAAGGTATGTTTAGATCATAAATATCACATATATTCACTAACTCTATCCT
This sequence comes from Viscum album, assembly GCA_963277665.1. Classification (NCBI taxonomy): domain Eukaryota; kingdom Viridiplantae; phylum Streptophyta; class Magnoliopsida; order Santalales; family Viscaceae; genus Viscum; species Viscum album. Next base: position 1,663,641,051 of record OY728152.1, on the reverse strand, counting down.
TACTACCTTCCATGTAAAGCTTAAGAAAAAAATGAATCACATTGCTTCAAGAGGTGGTAGTCCAGCGTACACATGAGTGCCATTATCGTATCCACCCATGGAATGGAAAATAAAAAGGTATATGAAATAAAATAATTATAGAAGTATAATAATGTCATAAATATAATACAAATATTTTAAATCAATCATTATATCAATCCTATAATGTTTATTATGGAAAACAAATTACATCAGTTCGCGAGGTGGTAGTCTGCCATAGAGATGATTGATAGTTTCATTTCCCATTTTATGGAAATAGAGATAGATATGGGTTATTGAATTAAAAAAATACCATATAATTATATAGGATAAACTGGTGTTATTTTATTATCATATTTGATTAAGGTTTTATGGAGGTGGAAGAAGAAATAAAATAATTACACACATTTATGAATTTACCTCTTCTTAGAAGTGCCTTCTTAGTTTTATAGGTAAATCCATATTAGGATGGATTAGTTATAAAAATAAATCCTCTAGTATGTGTGGAGTGAAGTGCTTAAAGGATATGGGTAAGTATTTTTCCAAGCAAAGGGTTTTTGAAGTGTGAAGAGGGGAGGATAGGGGGTGGCCTTTTATAAGTGGGGGAGAGGACACACATGGAATTTTTGAAAAGATAAAGTAATACCAAGATTTTTATCATGAAAACATTCTCCAAAATAGATTATTATCAACCATAATATGTTATAAGGTATAAATATGGATATAAAATGGGTGTTTTATAAGTTTCTTTTTTCATTTTAACCCTTATCTTTTTAGTTTAACCCCCTGATAAAACCAATTTTACCTTAACCGTGGTAATTAATTTTTATAGTTTTCACTCTTCATTATGATGAAAAATTAATTTTAAATTATTATATAATATAAATAATTATGGTTAAAATATTGAATCTATTTTTACAAATTCAATTCATATAAGTGGTATAATTCAATTTAAAATTAAACTGCAGACATAATGAAATAGAGGTTTTCCAAATAGAAAATTATCACAAGTATAGAATATTTCAATATAAAAATTCAATATGAAATTTATTAGAATGAACTAAATTAGTTAAATTGTAAAATAATTAAACTAATTATACATTAAAACTAATTTAAAATATAATTTAACTTTGTTAATAATTTAAACAAAATGATAGTTTTCAATAAAAATAAATAATTTTCATTATTAATAAAAAATTTCTCTTTTCATAAAATTCCTAGAAATTAAAAAAAAAATTAATTTTGAAATAAAGATTTCCAAAATTAAGTTTATTTTGGAAAATATATTTTCAAAAAGTTTTAGAAATTAAATTTAAATTATGCACACAAAGCACGACTAATCATTCTTTCAGAAAAATACAGTTTTTTCATAAAACATTTCTTTCTCTTTCAAATTGTTCTTATATTATTTATAATCAATACATGGCCATTTTGTTTATTTTATATATGTTTAATCCATATAATTTTTATAATTTAGTTTTTACTATTCATATACACCATCGTAATGGCTAGGTTATAATGACCATTTTTAAATAATAATATTTTAATAGAGTATCATGTTTTGTTCATACCAGATGTTGTGTTCATTTTAAGCTATTAAAGATATTTAATTTGTTTAAAAATTAATATATCATAATATATTATGGTGTTACATTATCTTATAATCTGGGTTTTTCATGTCATATATTCTATTGAGTATTATGTTTCTTTTTTAAAATATCTGGGTGTTACATTCTATCCCCTTTAAATAAACTGTGTCCTCACAATTTAATCTTGATCTCAATAATAAAGGGTTATAAATTTGAAAATAATAATCTTGAAATACTATATAGTAAGAAGTGTTAATATAACATCCTCTTGATAAGAGATAAAGGGAATCATGAAGGTCATCTGTAATAATCACATAACTTGGTTTCTAAGTCAAAGAACATAGTTGGGAAGTGAAGATATGGATATAAAAAAAACATAATGCCCAAATAATGATGGAGGGTGATATAGGTCATTGATCATAAGAAATTTAATGATCAAGATAAATTCAAAAACTAAAAAACTATAAATATATAACGAGTTAAGGAACTATTTGATTCCTCTGAAATGAAGGTACTAGGATAACATTTTTTTATTTCACGCTCTTTTTTGTATAGTTGAGGAATTCCTTTACCATTTAGACCAAGAACATATGAAAATATACTTACTTGATATATTTATATTTTATAGGAGAAATTTAATCCTTTAGTTATTATTTGATCAATTACTACTTCATCTATTACTATAAAAAATGAATATCCCATATGTTTTTTTATTAAAACACTAAAATTAACATTTAATAGATCATTATATCAATAAAAGAATGAAAATTCATTCTTCATATGTATATATATATATATTTTTAAAAAACCTAAATGGTTAGTAAAAGTTATCAAAATAATAAATTAATCTATAATACCTCAATAGTAACTCCAAAAATTCAACTTAATTCATTTCATAAATGGTTAACCTTAACATTCATCCAAAATATGCTTGACCAAATTACATGTCTAGAAATTTAGAGAGGAGGTCACTAAATCAACATTATATTCCCCATACAATGTAAAGTGAATCTTAATGTCACATTCCAAATATGTGAATACCTTGATCACCATAAAACCTTAATGAAAATTTTCATGATTCTAAAAATAAAATATTAGGTTATCGAATATATTCCATAAATCTAAACATGTAGTAAAATCCAAAAAAGATAACATAAATAACTAACCAATTTCAAGGTTACCAATACTATCCCCTAAACATCCCTTTATTATTATTATTATCTCAACATCAACCACATATTGAGGGTTATCTTCCCCCAATCACGTATTTTAAAGAAAGATCAACATTCCACAAATTCACTTTTCTTGGTTATCAGAAATATTCATCATTTGTTTTAGGATCCTTAAAGAAAAAGTACTAAAATAAAATCCTTATAAATTTTATGATTCTTATAATAAAAACATCATTAATAAAATACTTCTAAAACATATTTATTGAATCTAAAGGCAAGAAAATTAATAATTCCACTTCAGTTGCATCAATATCATTTGTTTTCCCTTGATCCCTTAGCTTCTTATATGTTATATTTTCTTGATTCCTGGGACATTTATTTGCATAGTGACCCATATCCTTATAGTTTAAGCATTGAAAATTAACATCTTTGTTCTTTCCCATGTAATCATGATCATGGTGTCCTTTCTCTGCACACTCGTAAAAAACTCTCATTCCCTTTAAGCATGTAATATGGAATTTCCTTCCACAATTATATTATGTGGGGAAATCCTTATTTCCCTTCTTCCCTTTATCTATATTTTAATCTACTGTCCTATTCTTATATTTATTTCCTTAAACGCTATAAGAATTAGATAATTCTTTCTCAGTCTTGACAGCACATGATACTATGTCCTCATATGATGTGAATTTTTGGGAGACTAATTACATTAGAAGGATTGGATTTAACCCATCAAAGAAATGGTCAATCCTAATCTTTGGATTATGTACATAGTTTATATAATTCCTTGATAACATTTTAAATTTGGCTTCATACTTAGCTACATTTTCATACTCCTTTGGTCTTATACTTAGGAATTTCCTCTCCATATCTTGTCATCGATCACGAGGAAAATAAATTTCCAAGAAGAGTAACTTAAAATATATCCCTTCCATGTTTGTTATTTCTTAATAATACTTATTGTTTTGAATCAATGACCACAATTGATAAAAATTTCCAATGAGACAATAAACTACCATGAAAACCTTCTCCCATTCATTACTTCTCAAAGTGATAAATATCTTCTCTAAGGAAATTATTCATTTTTCATCTATAAATTGATTTTTAGTTCCATTTAATAATGTAAGTTGTTAACACATAAAGCGACCTAAAATTATTACACCACATGGTATATTAGAAGGATTATCCATATAAGAAAGTTAATTTCTCATAACCTAAATCATCTACCCCAATATGGTTATAATATTTCCTGTTTCATCTATAGATCCATCTCCAGCTTCATTATATTTACTAGGAGGGAAATCCTTACATGGTGTACATGATACATTTCCCATTATTTCCACTTGGGTAAATTTATAAATAATGTTATATACAATATTAGATCATAACATTATGAAACATAATGTATAATCCCAATACTAGTGAAAGTTTTAACGTAAATTGAAAAATTTATGTATAGATAATCTCATAATCATAAACATGATTTATTTGGGAAGGTTTTAAAATCATAATTTTTTTCCAAATCCATCATAATGGATTTTAAAGAAAATGTAAATTATCCAAAGAATATCATTCGATTGTATCAAAATAGGTACGTAGTAAGGCCCATTGTCTTGTACCAGGTAACACTCGAGTAAAGCCTGGCACCCTTTTTTTAGAGTTATTACCACTAAGTATATTTATTCTAGAACCACATCCACTTTCAGTGTCCAAATAAGGATGTATTTCTTGAAAAAACCACAGAATATCCACCTTAAAAACATTAGGATGCTATCCTATACCTATACTTATTCTTAACATAATTCATAGTGTTGTATTCCATAATATATGTTTTCAAAAATCTATTTCCCAAGGTTTCTACTAAACTTCCTATAATACCAACTATAAAGACCTCAACCCTAATAGGCCAAAGTTGATGGTTACTTTATTTCATTGGCATAAGATATAAGTAATCACATCCCAAAAGAATTAATAGTTTATTTGTCTAAGAAAACTAGATTCATACTTGAAATTAAAATTATATTTTAGAACATAAAATACAAAAAAGGGTTTTCATTGAAAATTCCATTATCCCCCTTTTCATATCCTTACATATCAATAATAAAACACTTCCTAGTATCCTTGGGAAAATAAAATATAAGAATGGGGGGAGCTTAGATGATCAGTAAGAGAAAAAATACATCATAAGATGTCATGAACAAATAATCAAAATCAATATGGCAAGGTAAATAATAGAAACACATTCCATTTGATCAATAAACTGAGAATGATTCAGAAGAAATAAATGATGATAAAATAAATACATATAAATAATCACATGATCTTGAAACTTATCCATGGATATTTTAACTAATTTAATAATCACATGGAAATTAATAAATACTCTCCTAATATGGGAATTCATAATTTCAGACATCTGAAACACAGTATTAAGACCTTTCAAAATATAGTTTAAATCTATTGGTAGAATCCCATGTAATTTGGACAATCGATTTGTCTCAAGAGACCTGTCGATGCATCAAGGGGATATCTATAACCAGACCTCAACTGTCACATACTAAGTCTAATTAATTCCTTATATTAATGGTTTTAAACATAATTAATATAATCATTCATATTTAAAAACTAACATATGAAATTTTAATAGTTACCCTAATCAAATAAACATAATCATAAACCATCCAAAATAATATGGTGAATGGTAATACAATTTTACATCCTTAGTCAAATTGATCATAAACCATCCAAATAATGATTAAGGATGATATGAATTCAACATATCCCTATTGTATCATAAATAAAATAAAGTGTTTATGTCATTGTTGAATATAAATACCATAAGTATTTCAGTAAAAACATTTTTGAGGAAAATATCCTTTTCACTTTGAATATAAAATAAAAAAAAACTCACAAAACATTTTGAAAATATTTTTTTTGAAAATAGTTTAATTTTAAAATAACCTTTTAAAATTATAAAATAATATTTAAAACCTTTAGTGGTCATGATTATAAAAAATTCCATTCATGCTATACATGTTAAAACTAAGATTCCTTCCACATTTTCAATAAAAATCCAACATGAGTTATTATAAAAAATACATAAAGATTATATTCATTTTTTTAAATGTAAAAATATTTAAAAATGTATTTAATGAATAATTTTAAAAAGGTTAAATAAATCCGTGAAAACATTCTTTTTAAAATAATATTTTTTTGAAAAAATATTTTTGACTGTTGAAAGAAATAAAGATGTCTTTTTTTTAAAAAAATATCAATCATTTTAAGTATAAAAGAGTGTAAAAATGGTACTATTACTTTAAAATGTTCATGAATTACCATAGGAGGAGAAAATATATTGATTTTAATATATTAATATCAAATAATTCCCCTAATGGATACTTAATAAAAAACAATCCTGAATAATAATGAGATTGTGAAATAAACCTTATCCGCTTTGGTAACTTTTGAATCATAATCCCCATGAAAGAAATAACTTCAAATGAAACGTTAAATATCATGAATAAAAATAGATTCAGGATATAACATATCAAAAGGAGAAGTATATACACAACATTATAAGTGGTGAATATGGCGTATGTCTCAAATAAGTAAAAGTGATATTAGAAACCCCTACCTTAGGTTCGAATTCCTTCATATGTGTCCAAAACTCTTGTATAATAAATATAGGTTTGTTAAACATCTACTACAAAAATATACTCATATATATATGTGTGTGTAATATCCTGACGTTTTTTGAAGATTTCTTTGTCTCATTTATAGGAATTATTTTTCCCTGTTTTTATTATTCTTTGTTTGGGTTTTATATTGGGTGTGTTTGGGTGAAGTTTGGAAGTTTTTTGTAGGAAGAGGGGAAGGGAACAGTTTGTGCACGATTTGTATAAACCACGTGCTCACCCCAAAAAACCGTGAAAACCTAGAAATAGGGCATTTACATAGCTAGAGCACAATTTTTCAAACTATGTGCCCTCTTAGTAGTAACCGTGTGTCCCACTAAGAGGAGGCGCACAGTTAGGCACATAGTTAGGGAAAGCCATGCACCCGAATCAGGAAAGTGTACACTAAGAATTAAAAACGCCTAAAAATTAGATTAAAAATCTTTGAACCCATAAGAATTCATCCTAACTCATCATAATTAGAATTTAAATGTTTCCTCATGTTTTTGGAGGTTCCATGATAGATTCGAAGGCATTACAACCTCCGTTATTGATGATTTGAAGCCTAAATTGATTATTTTCACCTCTCCCAGTAAAATATTCTCATCTTGGATAGTTTCCTTCTCCTCTCCCATCCTTCTCTAATTTTATGGGATATTTTCCTCTCTTAGTGATAGATCTAGATCTAGGTTTTGGTTGATCTAATCCATTTGATCTTTGATTTAGGTTTTTGATCTAGATCTCATTCTTTTTCGTGTTCTTGGAAGTTTCAACTCAATTGGGGATTTCCATTGGCAGACATCCATCAATAATATTGAGGTAGGTGGTCTAATTTCATTTCCCACAGTATTGAATTGAAATTGTGTGTATGTGTTTTTTAATTTAAATTGGAAGATTTGATTATTAAATATTTAATTGAATAAATTAACTGATTAATAAATTTATATAATGGTGTAATTGGATTAATTAATTGGTGAATTAATTAATGGGATATTAGAATTGTGGAATTCAATTAATTAATTGGTGAATTAATTAATGAGGTATTGAGATTATGGAATTGGATTAATTAATTGGTTAATCAATTAATAAAATACTAGGATTTTGGGATTTGAATAATTAATTGGTGAATTAATTAATGATATATTGTTTTTGTGGAATTAATAGGAAATTGGGATGGTGTATTTGGTCATCTAATGTGATTTTGAATTAAATGAATATGGTAATTATGAAATGGTTGACTTGATCATTAATGGGTTATAATATTTAATATGAGAAAATGGTTTAATGGTGGATTACTCATTTTATGACTTGTGATTAGAGTATTGAACCCTGATTTGTTTTGATAGACGAAATAGTATATCATTATAACAACTCTACTCTTTATTTCATATCTAAACATGATTTATTATATAAAATTTTACTTAATAAAACTCATAATATTGTGGGGTTTAGTGTATTTTGGGCTTAGAAACATTACATAACAACTTAAAACATGAAATACAACATATTTATTAAAATATTCTTTTACATGACCACAACATTCCTTTATTCTTAACACTGCATGTGATAACCTGAGGATGTAAACAAGAAAGGGGTGAGATATAAAACCCAGTAAGGGAGTAAACAAGGAGTAACATGAATAATACAATACATGTTAGGAAATAGTCATATCCATGGTTCATAAGAGAAAAATGAACATAAATTCATGATATAACATGATTATCATAACATGGAAATGTGGAAACAAATTAAAACACTACATCATAAACATAAAGGAATTAGGTAACCCCTATCCCAAAATAGTGGAAAAATTTCCTAAAAGAAATTAGGTAAACCTCTGTCCTCACATTAAGTATCATGATACTAAACATTACCCAATTCATTGGAGTGATATATAATTCCGGGTGCAACGGTCACTTTCACTTCATTCTAATTCTTAAGTGTGCCACATAGATCATAAAACACATATTTAGTCTTCATAATAATTCATTAAAAAATTAGGGAGTGTAGAATACATACATGTAATTACTCAATAAAAAAATTATATGTTCATAAAGTTGAATACCCTTTATAGAGTAATGGGTATGGTATTCACTACACGACAATTTTGGCATGGAAAATCACGGTGCAATTTCAACCACTTAACAACGTGACTGAAAAAATCATAAAAATATTTGATGAGAGAGAAAGGGGTATATCAACATATATAAATGAAATGTGAAGTAATAGGTTCATATAAATACATGTTCTAACACAAGGAATTTATAAATATAAGGTGTAATATAATAAACAAACTTGAATAAAGAGAAGGAATGAAATAACTCTTATGAAATTTCAGCATGGTAACGAGTGTACATGGGAGGGATTAATGAGAGATAATTCGTTATATCATCATTAAAACATGATAAGGTCAGTATTATGGAGGTTTGAAAACATACCTCATCATTTTTAATTGAAAATAATGGGTGCAACAATATAAGGAAACTTGGTTGAAAATGAGAAAGGAAGGAAACCCTTACTTGAATGTGTGACTTCAAAAGCTTGAAGAGGAGATTATTGGGAGCTTGGGGTGCCTTGGGAGGATTTTTTAGAGGATAGGATAGATTAGGGACTTTATACAAGTATTCTAAGTGAAGATAAGTGGGATATTGGGTGGGTTATATATAGGAAATGAGAGGGGAATTCTTTAATATTTTACAAACTTAGGTTTTGGAGTCACTATAAATAAATATTTAAAACCAAAAACCTTCACATAGTTTTTTTGGTCATGGTTTTTTCAAAAATAAAAGTGAACAATATTATTTTATATGTTCATTGGCCAAAGGTATTAAAATATTAGCCATTTTTATGTGAAGGCAAGTCACATTATTAAAGAAATGAAGTTAAAATCAAAAAATATGTTATACATTATGGAGGATTCACTAAGGCATTATAAAATAAGTAAAATAAATATAAAATCACATTATTTTAAAGTTAAAACATATATTAGGTCGAATATACCTTTTATGGTATTTATTACATCACTATCGGGTCATTATGATGTCATAAAACACACTATATACTTATATATTATTTTTTTACCCAAAAATTCGAATTTCTTATAAAATTATGAAAATTTCACCATAGGATAATTTTTATGTCCTGATTCCAAAATAATATTCATTTTATCTAAATAATTTTCTAAATAAGTGAATGTTTACTATTAAAATGAGAACCAACATTTATTGAAAATTGATGGGTTTTTGACAAAAATTGTTTTTAAACCTTAATAAAAAATTACATTTGACTACATAAAAATAATATATTCATTTATTATTAATAAAATTAATTTGATAAAAATATTTTTTAAAATATTAATTATTTAAAAAATTCATCAATTCCTTAAAATAAATTCTCTAAAAATATACTTTCTATTTTATCGTATAAAAATATAACTCTTATCAAACTAATTACCTAATAATTTACAGATTAGGAACTGCTATAATCATAATTTATAAGATTTTTTTTATAATATTATTAATAAAAAATATTTTAATATAATAATGCATATATTTATCAAAAGTACCATTTTTACCTGAAAAATAAATTTATCAAATTCATCATTTTTTAAGAAAGCCTATTCCCATAAAGGAATTGGTGGAATAATAATTTTATTTATAGAAAGGAATTAAAAAATAAGTAACCATTATCATGTTACATAACCCCTTATGAAACCCAAATAAGACCCAAGGGTAAGGTGTGCGATGGTGACATACTCTTGGGGTGGCTCGGATAACATCACCTGGGTGGTAATCTCTATTAACCTAAACTTCTCCTGTAGACGATTATGGTCAACCTTAATGTGTTGAAGCTCAGCTTGGGATTTGTCAAGAGAAAATACCAATGGCGCTACCTCCTTTCCGAGCACTAACAAGTGATCTTTGTATGACCTCAGTCTACTGGATGAGGCCACCATCTCCCTTTTCTATGTTGAAAGGATATGTTAAAACCATATATTTATGTTTGTTGTGTGATCACCGTTCAATGGCTATATTATCAATAGTAATGATACTTAATAGTCATTTAAACCCAATAATAATAAAACAAGAGTGCATGTGTTTTCTATATCCACAAGACATTAAAATAAATTGAATTTTATTCATAAATGACCAGGTTGTTACAACCTCCCCCCCTTAATAAATTTTAACCTTAAAATTTCATTTTATTGCACTAAAATAGACGAGGGTAACTCTACCTCATCACTTCCTCCAGTTCCCATGTTTATTCTTTAAACTTTTGGTTTCTCCACAACACTTTGATGATTGTCATTTTTTTATTTCGTAGAACTTTTTTCCTACAATATAAGATCTTCATTGGATTATCTTCATAGGAGAGGCCATTCTCTAATGGTACCACTATTGGATTGAGTATATGTGATGGGTGTGGTCTGTATTTATTTAAGAGTGATACATGGAAAATATCATGTACTTGAGATAGGTTCGGTGGGAGTTCTAGTCAATATCCCATTGCTCTGATGCAATCAAGGATCTCAAAAGGGTCGATGTACCATGGAATAATCTTTCCATTATTCCCAAATATCATAAATCTCTTCCCTGGTGATATATAGTGGAAAACAATATCTACAACATCAAAATCTAGGTCTCATCAACAATTGTCAACATAACTCTTTTTTTTGACTCTAAGAAGCTTTGATTTTTTGCTGGATGGTCTTAACCTTTTAAACCATTTCTTCAAACATTTCTGGACCTAGAAGTTTTTTCTCCCCAAATTCTTCCCAACATTATGGTGTTATGTACCTATTCTCATAAAGGGATTTATAAGGATCCATTTGGATTCTTGTGTGGAAACTGTTGTGGGAAGAGAACTCAACTAGAGGAAGATGTTGATCCCATCTTCCTTTGAAGTCCATCGAACATGATCTCAACATGTCCTCAAGTGTTTGGATAGTTCACTCATATTATCCTTTAGTTTGAGGATGATAAGACGTATTAAAGTTCATAATAGTATTCAGAGCGTGTTGGAGACTCTTTCAGAACATAGATGTTATTCTTAGATCTTGATTGGATACAATCGATAGTGGTACTCTATGCAGCCTTACCACCCATGCCAGTTGATCCAATGATAAATCCTCTCAAATTTTAATGAAGTGTGTATTCTTTATAAGATGATCCATCAAAACCCAGATAGCATTTTTTTTCTTTGGATGTATTTAGATGTCTGGTGATAAAGTCCATTGTGATTTTCACCCATTTCCATGTTGGTATGGGTAATGGTTGTAGCGTCCCCATAGTCTTCTACCTCTAAGCCTTCAATTATTGACATACTCAGCACTTTGATGAATATTAGAAGACCTATTTATTTATGTTGTCCCACAAATAATGATCTCAGAGATCCTAATACATCTTTGTGTTTCCTGGGTGAATGAATAAATTCAAACTATGGGCATCATCCAAAATTTATTACTTTAACTCCGAATTTTATAGAACACATAGTCATGACCCAAATCTCAGAGTTACTTCTTCATTAAAAATAAAATATGAGGATTTCCCTTTTTTGATAGCTTCCACTTTCTTCTGAATTCCCACATCATCTTTTTGATCATCCTTTAACCTTTTCAAAAGATACTGTTGAGAAATAATTTGTGAAAGGATTGATGATGTTCCATTATTAATGATTACCATGACCATATTCACCAAATCCAATAAGATTGGATCCTTTTCAATTCACATCAACGATAGAATCATTGGGTCCTTTTTACTTAGAGCATATGCCACCTTATTTTCTTTCCATGGGTGATAATGGATTGAGCAGTCATGATCTTTAATGAGCTCTAACCATATTCGTTGATGCATGTTCCACTATTTCTATGTGAATATATATTTGAGAGATTTATGATCTGTATATATTTCACAATTTTTCCCAAAGAGATAACAAAAAAATATTTTCAATGAAAATATCACAACTACCAAATCCATATCATGCGTAATATAGTTTTGATCATGAATTTTCAAATGCCTTGAGGAATAGGTGATGAATTTGTCATTCTGCATCAACACATAGCCCAAACCCTTATTTGAAGCATCATTAAAGATTACAAAAATCTTTCCACTTAAGGGTATTGTGCACACATGGGTTGTGGTAAGCCTCTTCTTCAAATCCTTAAATATTTCTTCACATTCATCATTTCAGGAAAACTTGACTCCCTTTGGAGTTATCTTGGTAATAGGGTTTGAAAATTGTGAGAAAAGTTTCAAAAATCAGCGATAATATCCAACTAACCCCAAGTAGCTTTGGATATCCATCATAAATGATGGCCTCATCCATCCCTTTTTTAGAAGAATCCACATATATCTCATTGCTTGTGATGATATACTTTAAGAATGAGTCTTCCTTAAACTAGAACTCACACTTCCTATACTTTACATTGAGATTCTCCTTTCACAAGGTCTCTTGTATAGTGCTTATATGCTCCTTATACTCCTTGGTTTTGGAGTATATTAGAACATTGTCTATAAATACTACCACAAATTTTTCACGTTAATTTCTAAAGACTCTATTCATCAAGTCCATGAAGATCATTGGAGAATTAGTGAGTCTGAAAAGAATTACTAGGAATTCATAGTGCTCATACCTTGTACAAAAAGCACTCTTGGGGATACCCTCCTTCTTCACCCTTACATGGTAATATCCATACCACAGATCCACCTTGTAGAAGTATTTTGCTCCACATATTTGATCAAAAAAGTCATCAATTCGTGGAAAAGGATACATGTTCTTTATTGTGATTTTGTTGATCTCACGATAATCAATGAAAAGGCACATTGACCCATCCTTCTTGATGACGATGATTGGTGCACCCTATGGTGAAGCACTTTGGAACATAAAATATTTATCTATGTTCTCCTCTAGTTGTTTATTTATCTCCTCAAACTCCACAACATCCATTCTATAAAGATTCTTGGATATTGGAAATTCCCCATGTATAAGATCAATCGATAATTCAACATCTCTTCTAGGAGGAAGACCAGAAAATTTGTTGGGAAACAAATACTAACTTTAACTTTTTATTAAAACTATAATCAAGTACACCAAAAAACCTACTCAAGGGGGATGGAAGTGGTGAATACCTAGTGCATCCACTTGTATCACCATCCTACCCTCCATAGGGAAAGAACCTAAGCTATCATAAATTAGAAGAGTATCAGCAGGATTCCCCAATCGAGCAAGCAAGTTAGCTGAAAAATTACCTTCCCTCCAAATATGGCGAAGGTTCTATCCAAGTTTGAACTATGTGATGCATCTAAGAAGCATATAAATCATGTTCCAAGGGGTTTTCTGCCATTTCTAAATAAGAGGCACAAAAATTTCTGAATCAGACTCAATCTCCTCCACCTAGATATCTTGGTCCCTACAAATCTCCATTCCAGTTACCAGGGCCTGCACCTCTTCCCCTAACGAAGACCTCATACCATAGAACGCACTGAACCTGAATAGAACTAAACCCCATTGGTCCTGAAGTACCCCTCCTCCCCTCATTGGTCCCCCCACATAGGATCCATCCACATTCAACATCCAACCCCGTATTGGAGGTATCCACTTAATGCACTTACCCTAATTCTTCCTAAGGATTCTTGTCCAATGAATAAGACCACACAACGTTTCCATAAACTGATTCCCTAGAAACAATGAACCCTGCTTCTGTATCAGCTCCCTTTTCCAGACTAGCAATAGCAAAGGTGACCGCCTGTTACCACCCCTAGCCTGGTTACAGGCCTCCTAGATGACCCAGCAAACTGATGCAAGAATGACCACCTAGACCATGTAGCCTATAACCCAACCTTCAACACCATGAAGCCAAGAATCGATGATCCACTCCACAAATAACTATTTATACACAAGACAAGGATGTGGAGAAAAAATATACCACAAGTAATGTGACCAGCTGCTTCGAAAGAAAATTTAAGCAATTGATTCAACTTACGATCGCTCATAGAAAAAACACCGAGATTCCAAATCAATACCTCTCCATTATATGTTCTCATTTGTGGGAATCCCTTTATTCATAATCCACCAATTGAGAAAATTCATCATTGAAGGGATCTCCATGCACCACACCTTGATCACTTCCGCCTCCTTCAGACCCTCAACATTCACCATTATCCTATATTCCTTAGAACAGAACCTTCCAGAAGATGACCCTGTGAAGAAACATGCACCTAGTTCCTCATTCAAGATGGTGCCTTCTTACATCCTCCTTTATTCATCATTGAGAAATGAAAGTTACATATCAGGTTGGAGGTAGACCTCTTTATATGAAATTTCCAGGTTTGGAAAACTAGGAAACTCCAGCTTCTCCCTCACTCAATTGGCCTTGTAGAAGCATAAATCCCCCTTGTCGACAATACACCTTGCTGAGTCCGAAAGAGACTCCATATGAGACCCCATGCACCGGGATAGCCATGTAAATTGTGACCCAGTAGCCAAAACCTCCCATTGATTTCCATATATTCCCCTAAAAAACGCATCCCACAATGACTCACCTATGATAATCTCCTAAGATAGTCTACCTTGAATTCCTTGGATGGCTCACTTAACATCATGTAACCCTACTCAACCTTCTTCCACCATTCTGTCCATGCGATCCCAAGAGGCCCAGTGAGCTCATCCTAACCAATTGGCATCCCACACAATAGAATTCAGATTGTTCTCGATCCTCTTAACAACCCCTTTGGGTGGTTACTGCACTGAAAGCACATGTATAAGAATAGATGACAATACACTATTAACCAACACCACCCTTCCACCAAAGGAAAGAAATTTACTTTTAAAGTTTTGAATCCTTCCCAGTAGCTGAGAAATGATGTCCTCAAAATGGTGCTGCCTAATGCGGCCAAAGTAAATAGGAAACCCCATGTAGAGAATAGGAATCTGCCTTTGCTGGAAACCTAATACATCCATAATGCTCTTACATCTCCACTGCGAACACTTGTTGGAAATAAATGTAAATATTTTTGAGTAATTGATAACCTACCCACTCAACAGCCCATACGTTGCCAAAATCATCATGAGATTAAACAATGATCATCATCTCCTGTTAGTGAAAATTATATTTTCGTCAGTGAACAATAAGTGTGAGATGATTACCATTCCACCTCTACCACGATAAGAAGCCATCCCGCCCTCCTTCATGCCTTTATAGAGATTATGAGAAAGGAGTTCTGGAGCCAAGAGAAACAAGCTTGGGGAAAGGGGATCCCCCTTCCAAACCCCACAAATCGGCTTAAAGAAACCAAAACATTTCCCCACGATCGATACACTAAGCCAAGTAGATGAGAAATGCCTGAAACAAATATCACAGAACCACTCATGAAACCCGTACCTTCTCATTTCCTGAATAATGAATCTCTACTCAATTTGATCATACTCTTTGTCCATATCCACCTGTAAAATAAAATTTAAACCCATGTTACTCCTGTTGATATCATTCACCAATTCACTCTAAATCCCAATTTCCCCATGTATACTACATCCCCTAATGAAGCCATGGTACTCCCTTGAAACTAGCCGTGGAAGAACTCTACTTAGCCTGGTTGCAATTAGATAAGCCAAAATCTTATAAGAAGCATTGTAGAGGAAAATGGGTCTGTATTTCCTGATGTTAGTTGGGTCCTTGAACTTTGGAATATGAACAATGTGAGAAGCACCAATAGCTCTATTTAACGGACCCCCACTAAAGTAGTCCCAAACCGCTTCCACCACCTGAGGACCGACCACCTCCCAAGACGCAACATAGAATGCCCTCGGAAACCCATATGGACCTGGAGCACTCTCTCGATGTAAACTAAAGACTGTCTCCCTAACCTCCTCCTATGTAGGTAGAGTAGATTACCTCATATTTTCCACATTGTTAAGCATCGAGGGTAAACATCCCATAAATTCATCCTCAGTGCAAGATCCCCGGTTTCCTACACCCCTCACAGGCACCTCCTCTGCTAGTAGACCTTTAAAATGCTCCAATTCCAACTAGCCAGCCACCTCCACATCTGATGGGAAGACACCATTACCCATATTAAGGTTGATTTTTGTGCACCTCCACTCCTTCAAACATGCATGAAATAAAGAACTATTTCGACAACCTTATTTAAGCCACTTAACCTGAGACCTATGTTTAATATCTCTCTCCACCTCTAACAACTTCTCTACGAGAAGCACACACTTATCACAAAGCAAGACCAAATCCTTATCAACCCACTCCTCCAAGAGACCCTCCTCAAATCTATTAATATCATCTTGTAGACTTTCCACACCAAAATTATCCACATTCCTATTCACCATCCAACTCTAAATATCATCTTTAAGACACTTCAACTAGCATGTTAGTCTGCTATATGACCTCCCAGCCCCTTACTTGGCCCACGAGCAATGAAGCATGTTCCTAAAGCTTTCCTCATGGTGCTAGTTGATGTTATATTGGAATTCCCACATACGCAACTCCTCCCATTTGATGTCCAACAGTAATATAGCATGACCCGATTGTGCCCAAGGGATGTGATCCATCATTGTATTAGAGAATAAATCTAGCCCCTGGATGTTGGTGAGGCACTGATCAAGTCAACTCCATACCCAGATATTGCCCCGTCACTTGTTGCACCAAGTGTACTTAGAACCCACAAACCCCAGATCGAAAAGTCCAGCCTTAGACATGAAATCCCAAAAATCATGCATACCCTCTGAACCAGTTGTCGAACTGCCCTTATTTTTAGATTGGTCCACTATCATGTTGAAATCACCCACTACAAACCATGGTATACCATTTGTTTGTAAATACTCTAGATGATGTCATAGAAGCATTCTATTCTATACATTGGTACTCGCATACAACATACTAAGAATTATCATGAGACCATTACCAGAAATCATTAGATCCATGCACTGTGTTGATAGCCCAACCATCTCCACCAAAATATTGTTCCACCAGGAAACCCATATATGAGTGTTTTGTGGATGACCATGCAAAAAATTAGAATATCCCATTTTTGAATCCTTTATGGAAAGCTAATCTGGATTTTTCTTGGGATAAAAAATGGAGATAAGGGAGGTCCTATGTTTTAGAGTCTCATTTTCCATGAAGGCACACTTCACTTATACTCCAAGACCCCAGGGCATTCTAGATGGAGAGTGATACCATAATCACACGCACATCCGGCCTTTCTAACTAGATCCATTAGGTAGAGAAATAAACGAGATGCCACCAGACTACTTCGATCTTGAATGAGTGATAGGCCTTTTCGACCCTTCAGGGGAGAAGCCCTGCTTCGGTGTGAGGATATTCTTCCTACTCAAACCATCAGACACCACTGATAGGAAAAAACCAGTAGACCTAGGAGGCGAGTGAAAAATACACTCATCCGGCTCGCCATACAATAAAGAGACCAAGAGGATCCTAGGAGCAGAGTCACACGTTACTTTGAGTTTCCCCACTATAACCTCTAATAGAGCTTCCCCCATCTCTTACCTATTCACTCCCGAAGCCAGGTTAGTAGATAGATACCTCTTTGGAAACTCTGGAAAAAGTTGCGACAAAATACAAAATTATGACTGGGAAGAGGACATGGGCCTGGGAATTCGATGTAACAAGCTAGTAGGAAGGGCATAGGTATCCCGAGATATCAGACGATACCTCACCGAGGAGACCACTGGCACTAAAGTCTAATCACCCCTAGAGGATCCCATCTGAAAAGGATGTATGCTTTCTAGAATGGTGTCCGTGCTCAACACCGAAATGCTCAATCCTGCAGACACTGTTATAGAATTATTCAAAATCACGTCCTCCTATACCACTTAAGCTGTGTCTGGTGCATGGGGTATACCTGCATAATTCCAAATTGAAATGACCCTCCCAAAGGTAACCTCCTTCCCCGCCCCATTTTATGGAGTCGACTCCTTTGAGCATGACAGATCCCCAACCCGACCAACATGAGAAGGTCTCTTCGAGGCTTTCTCCATTGTCGACTGTGCCTGCATACCGCCAATTTAGGATCTAAATAATGATGTAGATGCTCAATATACAAGAGGGGGGGGGGTGAATTGTACACTTTAAAAATTTCTTTTTAAACCTTTAAAGTTTATTACAGATAACTATGTTTTGCTTAGTTAAGGAATGTTCTAAGTTTAACAAAGTTAAACTAAGAAAATTCACAACACCTCTAACACCAATTGAAAAATTGGAATAAGGAATGAAGTTATAAACTTCAATTTCTATGTACTTGCTTAAAACTAGAAAGAGATTCCGAAAGTAGGTTCCGGAAATATGGATCCGGAAATTGAAACTTAACTAAAGATTAAAATATGAGATTCTACCTTAAAGCGTATAGAATCTAAATGAAACAGAGTACAAGTAAGGAAGTATAAGAAGGTTGTAATTTCGTTACAATACAATATGCAGCAGAAACAAACAAGTTGTAAATCTACAAGTAACAAGATATAAGTCTTTTAACCCAAAGAGAAGGGTATCCAACAACCTTGGATAAAGGTACCTTGATTTATACTTTCAAGAAAATCTGTCTTACCCACACCAGGTTAATCCCTCGATACGAAGATCGGAATCTCTATCTTGCTATCCCCGCAAGCCCTCAACTTAAGGTAGTTGGAACCTCTGTCTTCCTCAGCAAGGAATCCCTCAAACTTTAAGTTAGTCGGCACCTCTGTCTTCCTATCCCCAGAAGTCCTCGAATGTAATCACCAACATTCGGAGTCGCACGAAGAAAATCTGCACAAGGAAAAGTTTGAACAAGCAGTTCAAAATTTTTGCACGAAGCTGAGAGTAAATAAGAGCCCCTCCCTCTAGAAATCACTTCAACAACATGTGTGAACAATGTCGAAGAAGTTGTGTCGAGCTCTTATGAACAAGCTCCTATTTATAGGAAAGGTCGACCTCCTTTACAACGGTCATATTTTTCATAAAAATCGGAGGGACCTGTACACGTGTAACTTAACCAACAGTTAGTTTATAACATAATAGACGACATCGTTTTATAACAAAATAAGTATAAAAGAAAGTACAACATCGTTTCAAGATTAGTTAAAAAGTTCAGAGTGAAGATTCGGAGTGAAATCACAAAGAAAGTTTGGAGTCTAACCAAAAATAATATTCGGAGTCTAAATAAATTCCTAGTGTATAAAATAAAGATGATCAGATTCTGTTTAATAGGAGAATTCAGAATGAGAATCTGGAATGTGAATTCATCATCAGAATTCATAATGGGAATTCGTAATCAGAACTGTTCATTAGAATTAGGTGTCGAACTTCATGAGAGTTCATTTCCAGAATTCAGAGTAGAACTTTATTAGAGTTCGTATCTAGAATTTGGAGTGGAACTTCATTACAGTTCTCATCCAGAATTCAGAGCCTAAAACAGAATGCTTCATATCAAAGTTTTAAACGATTCTGAGAATATAGAAATGAATCTGATTTCTATACTTAAGAAATATATGGATATAGATAATGAAAATATGATAAGGATAATTTTCTTTATAAAAGCGATTTTCCTTTTAAAAGCAATTTTCCTTATAAAAGCGATTTTCCTTATAAAAGCGATTTTCCTTATAAAAACGATTTTCCTTATAAAAGATATTTTCCTTATAAAAGCAATTTTCCTTAAAGATAAGGTGTTTGTGATTTTCAAAACAAGGAGGAATGGAAAAGTCATAAGGGAGACCTTATTGACTCAACAATCTCCCCCTTTTTGGAAAGCACAAACATCCTTATGAAAAAGAAAGACTAAGTAGAAAGAAAGAAAAAATGAAAACATTAAAGCTTATCTCCCTTTGCTTATGGATGTTGATGAATATGACTAACTCCCCCTTAGGATTTGAAACTCTAAGGATCGTATTCTGGATTTCTGGAATGACATTTCATTAAGAAAAAGAATGTCTTCTTTAATTAAAAACTCCCCCTTGGATAAAATATATTAGAGTTCTTTTTTCTTTCTCAACCTTTGTTAAGGTTCTTTTTCATTTTACCCCTTTGTTAGGGTTCTTTTTCCTTCTCCCCATTTGTGATTTTCAAAAAGAATTTGAGGGAATGAAAAATATAACAAAGTACCTGAAAAATTAGTAACAACAACAAAAGAGACGAGCAAGAAAAACTTTCATTAACAAAGAAGCTAAGATACAACAAAAAGATCAGATTTGTCTATTTTGGATCTTTTTCCTTCGACATGAGACCCTTAAGAATAGTCTTTATCTTCTTCAAGTCTTTATGGTCTTCTTCGGCTTGCTTCTCTAACACAACTATTCTTGCCCTTTGAGATTCAAGTTTTCCTTCCTGGGATTCAAGATTTTCCTCCTGGGCTTTCAAAATTTGTTCTTGCTTTAACAACTTCTCTTCAATCTCAACCCGACGATCCCTTTCATTCCTCCAGCTTTGAGCAACAGAATTTAGCTTCCCATTCAGATCTCTGTCTTCTTGAATCTGGAAATTCTTCTCAGCTGTCAACCTTTCTTCAAAGGAATAAGTGAGATCATTTAGCTTCCTGTATTCTATCTCAAATTCATATTTAACATTATCTTGAAATTCATCCAAGAGCCTCATCTCTTCTACAGTTTTCCTCGACCAACTAGTCATTTTCTTACAAGACCTTTTGTGGGCTTCATAGCTGACAAAAAAAGATTTGAACTGAGTCTCCATCTCTACACATTTATCTATAACCATGGATACAGAGTCTGTTTTCTGATTCATAGTATGTTGGAGCATCTGGAATCTTGAATCAATACTTGAGAAGGTCAGAATAGAACCCACCAACTTCTTTAACGACTGAACAACAAAGTTATGTCCCAACGAAGATGACTCTGAATCCGAGACTTTTCTTGGAGAATTTTCTTCTTCAATATGATCATTCTTCTTCTTATAAGAATCACCAACTTCCCTTCTCTTTACGGCTACTGAGCTCGGGGTATCGACAACAAGTTGCTTTCCCTTGTCCACTTTCAGAATGGATTCCTATTCCGGGGATTTCTGCTCACTATCAGACATGTGAACAACATTGTCTTCATCATCAACATATTTTTGAGTACCATCCTGTACGTTCTCCATTTGAGCAATATCATGTTGAAGATGTTCTTCCTCTGCATGATAAGCTACTTCTTGTTCTCCTTTCTCCTCATCATTCGTTGGAGTGACTATCTTAGAAGACTCAACTTCTGAAGTTCGGAGCGACAAATGTTCCGAAGGTGTCTCCTTATAATCTTCTACTTGCTTCAATAGTTCTCTGGTATCACCACTACCTTCAGCAACTGCTTCTTCCTCTTCCACTTGCTCAATCTGCTCAACTTCCTCAAAATGCTTAGCCTTTTCCTTCTCCAGAGTGACATAGTTTCTTCCTGGAGTCTCAGGTAGAGATTCCAAAGAGAAAGATCTTGGAACTGGAATGTTTCCGGAGGCCATCTCATTAAAATTCAATAAATTCTGAACCACCTCAGCTTCAGACACCTTCCTCTTAAGCTTCTTTTGTTTCATTTGTTTTTTCTAGCTCATCCGCTGTTTTTTCCTTCAAGGCCTTAGCCTCCGCAGGATCCAAACCAAACTGAGGCTCCCCTTGCACTCTCTTTTCTTTGACTTCCGTACACTTAGAAACTACCTCATCAGGGTAAGATTTCTTCTTCTTTGGTTTTGGAGGTGCGGAACAAACTTCCTTTTATTTAAGATTCTCTGCTTCAACTTCAACTTCTTTCAAATTTCTCTTCTTCACTGGCTTAGAAGATTTAGGTTCAGCAACTTTCGGAACCACTTCTTCTTGAACTGGCATATCAAAGAACTCACCAGTCTTCTTGTCGAAAGTAGCGTTCATCCTCTTAAGGGTATCATCACTCACCAGCAAAATTTTGCAAACTCTTGGATTAGACTTGCAAGCCTCCTTGAAAGACTCGAGGCAACGAACTATTAACTTTGAGAAGATTGCTGGATACATTATGATCTGAGCTCTCAGATTACCTTTCTTAACATTCTCAATGGTAATAAGAATGTGCCTCATCAGATTAAACTTCCTCAGATTTATCAGAAAATATAGAATAAAGATCTCACTCTTCTTCAAACTGTCTTTGTCACCCTTTCTCGGTACGATAAAGCCTTGTAACCATAATTCTAGAATCTGAAAATTCATAGACAGACTAGAAATCTTCGGAGCCTTGTAATCTGACAGTCCGAGAGTCTTCAAATCCTTTTCCTTGTTGAAGCTTCCCTTTGAATCTGGTAAAACATGAGTGATGAACTCGGCTTCTCCTTCATATGTCAGCCCTACCAAGCTAGCTGCCTTGGCATAAGAAAGCTTATAAGTCTTTCCATAAGACTTAAACGAAAATATCTCCCAATCATTCCCCTTAAAGAAGGAAACTGTCTCATAGAACTCAAAAAGCAACTCCGAATATACTTTATCTTGATTCTCGGGTTTAGACACAGCAACATCTTCCCATCCATTAAGCTTTATGTTCTTGGATATAAGAGAATCATAATTGTTAAAGAAATCAGGATGAACCAACCTTTCTCTATATACTAACCACTGAGAAATCAGCTTAGAGGTTGACATGCCTTGAGAAGCAACTTCCACAGACATTCGGATCTTAAGACTTATGAGTAGTTCGGAACGGAGAATGATGAAGATCAGAACGACTTTAAAATGGAGAGACAGAGCTTCGGGATGCTGGAGATTGAAAAAAACCCGATGTGGGACGACCATTTGAGGTCACCTTTAAATAGGCAACGATATGTTGGTTCATCTTCCTCGGTTGATCGAAAAGTTGTAAGAACTGAGATCGGATCTGACGGTTGAAAACCAATTCTCAAGAAAACTTGAATCCGATCTTTTTGAGGTTTTTATTAAAACAAGGATTTAAGAAAAGTATAATCCGGAAACAAAATATAAGAAAATACTAGTAAGTAAAGTATGATTACGAAAACATGAGTAAGGAAATCATACCTTTCGGATTGGCTTAGGAGGATTATTCGTAATGGGTAATATTCTTCTTTACTACGAAAAAGAACATAGATCACAAAACTCACTACGAAAAACTCAGTACGAAAAAAAACCGGTACGAAAAGAAAAAAAAATTCATTAAAATAATTTCAGTACGAAAATTTCATTACAATAATTTCAGTACGAGAATCTCATTACAAATGTCTCAATACGGAAGTCTTACTATGAAAATCTCAGTATGAAATTCTCGTTATGGAAACACCAGTACAAAAGTTTCCATTCTAGAATTTTTCAATATGAAAATTTCCATTCCGGAAGTTTTCAAAATGAAAATCTCCATTCTGCAAAATTTTAGTTCCAGAAATTCCCATTCCGGAAATTTTTAGTTCTGAAAAGTTTGAAAAAACTAACTTCAAAAAATTTAGTTACACTAACAATCAAATGTAGTCCCCCTATGAAAAGGAGTTTATTACTGTTAGGAGAATTGTTCAACAAGAATTTAATTAAGAAATATTACCTTACGATTATCATTAATAACTTCTGTTTAATGTATTCAAATCTATCAATAGGCAAAGATTTACTGAAATTATCATCAAGTTGATCTTGCTTTCCGATAAACTGAAGAATGATATCTCCTTTTAGTGTGTGATCCCTAAGAAAGTGATGCCTAATATCTATGTGTTTTGCACATGAGTGATGTGAAGGGTTCTTACTTAGGGCAATGGAACTTATGTTATCACACAAAATTTGAGTTTTAGTAAAACTCAAGCCATAGTCGGTGAGTGTGTGTTGCATCCACATCACTTGAGCATAGCAACTTCCGGCTGCTACATATTCAGCTTCAGCAGTGGAAAGTGCTACAGAATGTTGCTTCTTTAAGGACCAAGAAACTAACGAATCTCCTAATAAATGACAAGTTCCAGATGTACTCTTTATATCCATTCTATATCCACCAAAGTCAGCATCAGAAAATATTTTTAGAACAAAATAATTTCCAGAAGTATAAAATAATACTAGATCCATGGTTCCCTTAAGGTAGCGAAAAATTCTTTTTACTTCCTTTAAGTGAGATTCCTTAGGATTTGATTGATATCTTGTACATAAGCATACTGAAAACATTATGTCTGGTCGACTAGCTATTAAGTAAAGTAGACTTCCTATCATACCTCTAGAAAATGTTTGATATACTGGTTTCCCAGCTTCATCATGATCTAAAGAGTTTGAGGTACCAATGGGAGCCCTTATACTCTTAGTATTGTCATAACCATAATTTTTGAGAATATATTTAATATACTTATGTTGAGATATATAGATTCCTTTTGGTTTTTGAGAAATTTGAAAACCAAGGAAAAAAGTTAACTCACCCATCATACTCATTTCAAACTCAGATTTCATTAGACTTGCAAAAGAGTCGGTTAAAGATTGCTGAGTTGAACCAAATATGATGCCATCAACATAAATTTGAACAATCAAAATATTTTTCTTATCTTTCTTTATAAAAAGGGTTGGATCTGCATTTCCCTTAACATAGTTATTTTGAAGCAAAAATCCAGTGAGTCTATCATACCAGGATCGTGGGGCTTGTTTAAGACCATACAAAGCTTTGGTAAGTCTAAAAACACGATCAGGATGTTTTGTATCTTCAAATCCAGGAGGTTGTTCAACACAAACTTCCTCTTGAACATAACCATTAAGAAAAGCACATTTCACATCCATTTGAAAAAGTTTAAAATTAAATAATGCTGCAAAGGCAAGTAGAATACGGATAGATTCAAGTCTAGCTATTGGAGCATAGGTTTCTTCATAGTCTATTCCCTCTTGCTGATTATAGACTTTAGAAACGAGTCTAGCTTTATTTCTTACTATTACTCCATTTTCATCACACTTGTTCCTGAAGACCCACTTTACTCCAATAACAGAAGTTTCCTTAGGTATTTCAACCAAAGTCCAGAATTTATTCCTTTCAAATTCATTTAGTTCATCTTGCATGATATTGATCCAATCATTATCACCTAAAGCTTCATCAATTCTTTTTGGTTCTAATTGGGAAAGAAATGCTAGATGTTCTACTTCATTTATCAAGGAACTTCTAGTCCTTACTGGTTTATTTACATCACCATTGATGCTATCACTGGGATGATTATTAAGAAACACCTGATTTGGGTTTTGTAAAACCCGTTCATCAACATAGAGTAGAAAGTCTTCTCAGGTAAATGTTTCAGAAGTATCTTCTTGGAAATTTTCATTATCAGAAGGATCTTCTATCAAAGGTTGACAATCAGTTTTTGAAAACACATCCGAGGATGTAGGCTGGGATGGTTTAAAAACAAAAGGATCTTACTCATCAAATTTTACATGTACTGTTTCTTCAACAGTACAAGTATTTTTATTTAAAACTCTATATGCCTTAGAAGTTGTTGAGTAGCCTAAGAAAATTCCTTCATCATATTTTGGTGTGAATTTATGTATATTACATTTAGTATTCAAAATGAATACTTTGCAACCAAAAACCTTGAAGTAGGAAAGTCTTGGTTTTCTACCACTCCATAACTCATAAGGAGTTTTATTAAGAAAAGGTCTAATCAAAATTCGATTTATAGTATAGTAAGCAGTACTTACAGCTTCAACCCAGAAATGTCTAGCTATAGAATATTCACTCAACATGGTTCTAGTTATCTCTTGAAGAATTCTATTTCTTCTTTCAACTACACCATTTTGTTGAGGAGTTCTAGGTGCTGAAAAGTTGTGAGTAATACCTTTTCTACTACAAAAAGTTTCAAAATCAGAATTTTGAAATTCTCCTCCATGATCACTATGAATAGTTTTCAATGGAAGGTTTTTCTCATTTTTAACTTGAGCTCTAAAACTTTTGAAATAAGAAAAAGCTTCAAACTTCTTTTCTATAAAATAGACCCTAGTAAACCTAGTGTAATCATCAACTAGAACAAACACATAGTATTTTCCTCCAATACTTCCAGTTTGTGTTGGACCAAAAAGATCCATGTGCACTAACTACAATGCATCAGTTGTTGAGACTTCACTGATTTACTTGAAACTAGATTTATGTTTCTTTCCATATTGAAAAGGATCAAAAACTATAGAAGAATCAAATCTAAGCTCCGGTAGATCCTTAACTAGATTCTTCTTAGAAATTTTGCATAAGTTCCTAAGGTTACAATGACATAGTCTTCTATTCCATAACCAGGAATGATCTTCCATTTCACTTAGGCAAGGTAAATCTTGACTCCTGTGGTCTTCTAGGTTCAAAGTGTAAACATTCTCTTGCCTATTGGATGAGAGAATAAATTCTTCCTTGGAATTGTGTACTAAGCACTTATCATTCCTAAAATTCACAAGGTAACATTCATCGCATAACTGACTAATGCTAATGAGGTTGTGCTTAAGACCCTTAACAAATAAAACATTTGAAATCAAAGTTTTACCAAGAAGAACAATATTACATATACCAACAATTTCTCCCTTAGCATTATCTCTGAAATTTATCTTTCCTCCTTTTGTTTTGATAATCTTTTCAAAATAGCTTTTGTTACCATTCATGTGCCGGGAACATCCACTATCCATGTACCATGTGATATTGCTGGTACTCTCTTTATTTTCTTGAAATCAAGAAAAGAATTAGACTTTCGGAATCCAAAATTTCTTGGATATGAGATTTCCAGACAACAAAATTTTAGGAACCCACATCTTCTTTGAAAAATATGCCTTATGAAAACCTAAAGATTGGGTTTTGTTTAAAGAAAAATTATTTTCCCAGTGACCACCACATTGAAACTTGGTACAAAATGGGGCACTTTGAGGAACAAAATAATTGTTACTAAAAATTGGTTTTGCATGGGTATAACCAAATCCGGATTTATTTCTTAAAGGTCGTATTTGGGAATACATATTATCAAAATTTTCCTTACCATGGGTAAAGTTTGATAAACACTTCATTAAGGAGAAAATTTTGGACTTGGGTTTTATAACCAAGTTTTTATCCTCAAAATCATTAGATTTAGAACTAGAGCTAGGCTCGAATATACTTTTCTTAGAAATTACTTTTTCTAACTCTTTAGAAAGTTTGTCCTTCTCAGAACTTACTTCCTCAAGATTTTTTGAAATATTTTCAAAATCAGAATTTTTCCTATCAAGATATTTAGAAAGATCTAATATTTCTTTCATAAGAATAGAATTTCTGGAGTTTTCCTTATCAAGTTTTTTATTGAGTTTAGAATTCTCAATTTTAAGAAGTTCAACAAACCTAGAAACTTCTTCATAAGTAGGTAAAGTATTTTCTTCACTAGAAAAAGATTCTTCATCATAAGAGTTATAATATTCTCTATCATTCGAATTCAAAGAAACATTGGTCAATGATTCAACATTTCATACCTTAGCCATAAAACAATGATTGTTAATAGGTAGTCTGGCTATAAGACCAAGATTCTTCTATCCTGAAGATTCATAATCAGAAGATTCATCTGAAGAGTCACCACCACTGGAACTCCAGGAATCACTAGATTTCAAAACTTTCTTAGCTTTGGCTTTATAATACTTCTTTCTATTCCTGTCTGAATTCCTTTATTTCCTTTCTTTATTTTTAAGAAAAGGGAAATCTGGTCTAATATGTCCAGCTCTCTTGCATTCATAACAAGTGACTTCTCCACCTTTTCTATATTTTATTTCCTTTTTCTTCTTCTTGGACTGGAAATTTCTATGGCTAGCTATCTTGTTCATCCTTCGAGAATGATTTTCTAACTCATTTTCAGATACTTCACTCTCACTAGATTCGTATTGAACAATCACTTTGTTAGACTTGGATCTGGTTACTCTCTCTAGAGTCTTAGCTTTCATCTGATTTGATGTTGTTGTAAAAGAAACAGTACCATTTCCATTTTTCTTCTTGATGTTGTCAGCATCTCTCTTCATTCTTGTTTCATGTTGGAGAAGAGTTCCAAATAGCTCATCAAGAGAAATTTGAGTGACCTTCATATTCTCATCAATAGCTGTTCTTTTGGATTCCCACTCATTGGTCATAATATCAATTATCTTATCCACAAGTGCTACATCATCAAACCCTTTCTCTCCCATTGACTGTAAACTGTTGACTATAGTCATAAATCTCTGTTGAACTTTACAGATTGGTTCACCATAAGGAAAAATGAAGCCATGGTTTTCAGCTCTAAGCATAGCTCTCATAGTCTGAATCAATTTAGAAGTTCCAAAGTGTGTAACCTCTAACTTCTTCCAGATACAATTAGCTGCTTCAGAAGAGGAAATTTGGATATATATATTTCTAGTCATTGAACAAAGTAAGGTATTGTGTACCTTATAATTGAGTTGATACTCTTTCTTTTCCTGGTTAGTGAAAGTCCTAATTTCCTTATCAGGAATTTTATAATCTCCAGTAAGCATAACGAAGTTATCCACTCCAGTATTGATAACAAAGGTCTTCATTCGATCTCTCCAGTACTCATAGTCATTACCATCAAAGATTGGTGGTCTTGTAGGATTTATATTATCAATGGAACCAACATTGACTCCTGCCATACTTAAAATAACCTTCGGAACACAAACTTGTTAGTAGAAAAAGTTCATAATCACAAATTTAGGAATTATAATTAGTAATGACAAAGTACAAAATGACAAAGAACTTTCTAAGAAAGTTTGAAGAATAAAGGAAAATGAGCAAGAAAAACTTATACGTGAGTATAAGTATTTCAGAGACCTGCTCTGATACCAATTTTAGGATCGAAATAATGATGTAGATGCTCAATATATAAGAGGGGGGGGGGGTGAATTGTACACTTTAAAAATTTCCTTTGAAACCTTTAAAGTTGATTACGGATAACTATGTTTTCCATAGTTAAGGAAAGTTCTAAGTTTAACAAAGTTAAACTAAGAAAGTTCACAACACCTCTAACACCAATTGAAAAATTGGAATAAGGAATGAAGTTATAAACTTCAAGTTCTATGTACTTTCTTAAAATTAGAAAGAGATTCCGAAAGTAGGTTCCAGAAATATGGATCCGGAAATTGAAACTTAACTAAAGATTACAATATGAGATTCTACCTTAAACCGTATAGAATCTAAATGAAACAGAGTACAATTAAGGAAGTATAAGAAGGTTGTACTTTCCTTACAATACAATATGCAGCGGAAACAAACAAGTAGTAAAACTACAAGTAACAAGATATAAGTCTTTTAACCCAAAGAGAAGGGTATCCAACAACCTTGGATAAAGGTCCCTTGATTTATACTTTCAAGCAAGTCTATCTTACCCACACCAGGGTAAGCCCTCGATACGAAGATCGGAATCTCTGTCTAGCTATCCCCACAAGACCTCAACTTCAAGGTAGTTGGAACCTCTATCTTCCTCAGCAAGGAAGCCCTCGAACTTTAAGGTAGTCGAAACCTCTGTAATCTTATCCCCGGAAGTCCTCGAATGTAATCACCAACATTTGGAGTCGCACGAAGCAAATATGAACAAGGAAAAGTTTGAACAAGCAGTTCAAACATTCTGCACGAAGCTGAGAGTTAATAAGAGCCTCTCTCTCTAGAAATCACTTCAACAACATGTGTGAACAATGTCGAAGAAGTTGTGTCGAGCTCTTTCA
This sequence comes from Viscum album, assembly GCA_963277665.1. Lineage (NCBI taxonomy): Eukaryota > Viridiplantae > Streptophyta > Magnoliopsida > Santalales > Viscaceae > Viscum > Viscum album. The sequence continues at coordinate 1,663,611,013 of OY728152.1, read as the reverse complement.
AACGAGCTCCTATTTATAGGCAAGGTCGGCCTCATTTCCAACAGTCATATTTTCCTTAAAAATCGGAGGGACCTTTACACGTGTAACTTAACCAATGGTTAGTTTATAACAGAATAGACGACATCGTTTTATAACAAAATAAGTATAACGGAAAGTACGACATCGTTTCAAGATTAGTTAAAAAGTTCGAAGTGAAGATTCAGAGTGAAAGCACAAAGAAAGTTCAGAGTCTAACCAAAAATAATATTCGGAGTCTAAATAAATTCCTAGTGTATAAAACAAAGATGATCAGATTCTGTTTAATAGGAGAATTCGGAATGAGAATTCGGAATGCGAATTCGTCATCAGAATTCGTAATGGGAATTCGTAATCAGAATTCATCATTAGAATTAGGTGTCGAACTTCATGAGAGTTCGTATCCAGAATTCGGAGTGGAACTTTATTAGAGTTCGTATCTAGAATTCGGAGTGGAACTTCATTACAGTTCTCATCCAGAATTCGGAGCCTAAAACAGAATGCTTCATATCAAAGTTTTAAACGATTCCGAGAATATAGAAATGAATCCAATTTCTATACTTAAGAAATATATGGATATAGATAATGAAAATATGATAAGGATAATTTTCCTTATAAACATGATTTTCCTTATAAAAGCGATTTTCCTTATAAAAGAGATTTTCCTTATAAAAGTGATTTTCCTTATAAAAACGATTTTCCTTATAACAGTGATTTTCCTTATAAAAGAAATTTTCCTTAAAGATAAGGTGTTTGTGATTTTCAAAACAAGAAGGAATGGAAATGTCATAAGGGAGACCTTATTGACTCAACAGCCACCGCATACCCTTATAAACCGCTAAAACCACATAATCTCAATTGATCTTTGTATAAAATTCTTTACCACCAATTGGAGCCATCATCCAACCTGATAAGAACCTGAGAGGGCCGATCCACCAACAGATCCATCTCTACACAGATTCGAGGGTTAGCTGCCACCTGTAGACATGTAGTCTCCACCTCCGAATAGAGAATCAATCCCAAGGAATGACCCACCACTATAAGAATCGACAAATTCTGAAAAGGGAGAGGAAGCCCCAGAAAACTCATCCAAACCGCTTCCAAAGAGGACTCCCTACCATAGTGAAAATCCCAAGACCATTGGGAAAGGGAGGATCGCCATGCTCCGCACCTATGATCAGCACGTGCCCAGGCTGCCACAAAATCTTTCCTTGAAAACATATGAATGCAGAAGGACACTCTAGCGATATCAAAGATAGACTCTGGATGCTTTAGGCCCCAAGAATACACACATATTTGAAACAAGATGAGCACTATCTTGCTACGACCGAAGTGAGACACCAAGGATAGGTCATGATGGGCCGCCACCTCCTGAAGCTCCTTTCCTAACAGATCCACCACTGGAGATACCTCCTCCCTAGCTGAACCTCTTTTCCGCACCACCATTAGAGGTGTTTCCACCAACCCTTTAACCAATGAAAACTTCACCCTTTCAATGGAGGGCACCAAAGCCAAAGACAGTCTGCAAAGAGCCTCCTTGAATGACCCCCCTTTGCTTGGCCCCCCCAAACACTTCATCCTCCACTTGTAGAGAAATAGAACCAGACCGCAAATCCAAGGCAAACGACTCTTCCAAGAATCGATCGACTGACTCCACCAGAGAAGGGAATCTCACAGGGATAGAACCAATCTCCAATGATTCCATTATGAAAGAAAAATTGTTGGGAAACACATCATTGAATTCTATCATAACATGCATGTCTTCGAGGATGGTTCCTTCCTTAGACTCAATCAACTGAGAAAGATATTCATGATCATAGGGTAGTAATATCCATTCTTGATATGATGGTTCTAAAGAAGATTCATAATCCTCCTAGAACTTGTATAGAAATGTGGGTTGATTCACCATATGGAGAGTGGTTTCCCTTTTGTGACAATTTATATTGGCTATATATTGGGACAACCAATCCTTGACAAAAATTTCATCAAATTTCACAAAGGGAAGTATGATGAGGTTCGCTAGGAAGTAAAATCCACAAATTGTGATAGGGGAGGAGTTATATTCATGGGATCCAATAATTTTCCCATTTTCTATTTTCATTGACATCTATACATCCATTATTTGTGGTGATATTTGGATTCTTATACTAAACTTTTGGGATATAAAGGAATGAGTAAAACTAGAATAAAAAATTATGTTTTCTATTATGGAATTAATATCAAGAGTACTTGTCACCACTTCATTTTTGGGATTCACTTCGGTGGTAGTGATGGAAAAATCTCACCATTTATTCCTTGGAGGTTGTTTATTGCCTCAGAAAACCCTTATATTAGGTCACTAGTTCACAAAGTGCCCTAGTTCTTTGCATTTGTAGAAATGAACAATGCATTGAGGACCGAATGGATAATTGCTTTCCTCTATCACTATAGCGAGTTTTTCTTTTCAGAAATCACTGGCTAGGTGTCCTTCCTGAACATAAATCATTTCCTCACCCCTTTCAGGAAATTTCCAAGGTGTTTCTTTCCACACATTTGGCAAGTGGGATGCTAGAATTTTTTAGCACCTTTGGATTTATCCATTAGATTTCTAGAATTAAAGTCAAATTTCTGATTCTTATCCTCAAGGTACCTTTTGGATTCTCTGATCTCCATATTTTCTTTGAGGTAACATCAGATAATCTCCTAATCTCTATCAAAGTTTTGGATCTCCAGGGCTTTCCATAGGCTAGGTTTTATCCCACTAAAGAAAAGGTAGACCTTGTAGTAGGGGGTAAAGACAAAACCAGAGGTGGATCATGCAGGTCTGGTGAAGCATTCCTTGTAGTCCCCAATAGAATTATCATCATTTGGCTTGAGTGTAAGGAAATCTCTCTTAATATTGAGATTGAGGGTGTATGGAAAATATTTATCGAAAAACATTTTCCATAAATCCTTCCATCTCATCACCTCGATCTCTTATTCAGGCTTCATATTTTGATCAATGTCCACAATTTATCATCATCACCCTACATACTATAAGAATCCATAAGAACCTTCTCCTGTTCAGAACATTGAAGGATAGATAAGATCTTCTCAATGGATTTTATCCATTGTTCAGAAATTGAGGGACCAGATGATCCATTGAAAGTAACAGGACTTTGTCTCATGAAGATCTCAATTGAGACTTGTTCTTTCTTGGGGGGGGGGGGTAGATGCTACTCTTGACCCATGTTTCATTTCATAACATGAGTTAACTAAGATTGTATCATGACTAAGTTTTCGATTCCTGCTCCTATCAGATTGGGAATCTCATTTGAACAGTCATCACGTTGGTTTTCACATCAAATGTTAGCCCGAGTCCTTCTTTTACCAACCATTGGATTGAATAAAAGTAAAATTAGGGGTAAGTATTTTAAACTATTAAATATAAAAATTTTAATCCAATTAAAAAATGGATAACTTATAAATTACATTTATTTTATTAACTTATGAATTTCTAGGATTTAATCTCAGTTATCTATTTCCTAACGTATATTCTTATGGGATTTTTTTCTTGATCCATTAATAATGGTTCATAATAAGCTTATGAAATTAAAAAAGAATATCCCTCGAGAGTATTAAACCAAGAGTGCAGCAAGACCCATTGTCATGCACCAGTTCCCATTTGAGTCTAACTGAAAGCGGTGTTTCCAGGTTTTACCTCTAGATAAATTTGTGCCCGAGCCACCTCTACTTTTTTGTATCTATACAGGGATGTATTTTCTTGATAAAACACTTACACTATAATAAAAAAAATTTAGCGATGTTTTTATTCTACTTAGTCTTATCCCTAAGGCTTTCACTTGGGTTTTCTAATCCTAATCCCCAAAATAACTAAACCTATCCTTTGATAACAAATATAAGAACCCTAATATTTATTTCATATTCAAACATGATTTATTACATAAACTTGCACTTAATAAAACTCAGAATATTGAGAGGTCTAGTATCTTTGTGGATTAGGAACATTATATAACAACTTAAAACATTTAATACAACATATTTATTGAAAGCTTCTTTTACATGACCACAACATTCCTTCGTAATTAACACTACTTGGGATAACCTTGGGATGTAGACAAGAAAAGGGTGAGATATAAAGCCTAGTAATGGAGTAAAAAAGAAATACCATGAAGAATAAAATACATGTTAGGAAATAGGAATATCAATTTATCATAATAGAAACATGAACCTAAAGTTATGTTATAACATGATTATCATAACATGGAAATGTGGAAACAACATAAAACACTATATCATATACATAAAAGAATTAGGTAACCCTTTTACCAACATGGTGGAAAAATTTCATAAAATGAACCAGGTAAATATCTATCCCAAAATGACGTATCATGATACTAAACTTTACCCAATGCATTGAATATCTATATAATTTCGGGCACACCCGCCACTTTCACTTCATTATCATGCTTAAGTATGCCACATAGATCATAAAACATGGATTCATTTTTCATCATAATTCATTACATGATCAAGGTGTTTGGAATAAATAAATGTAATTATTTAATAAAAATGGTATATGTGCATAAAGTTAAATACCCTTGATAAAGGAATGATTTTGGAATTCACTACCCAACGATTTTGGAAAGGAAAATCACGGTGCAATTTAAGCAACATAACGGTGTGACATAAAAATTCATAAAAAGATTTTATGAGAGATAAAGGGGTATCTCATCATATATAAATAAAATGGTAAGTAATAGGGTCATGTAAATACATGTTCCAATATAAAGAATTTTTAAATAGAAAGTGTAACATAATAATGAAACTTGAAGAAAGAGTAGGAATGAAATAAATATTATGAAATTTCAGCATGGTAACAAGTGTACATGAGATGGATTAATGAGAGATAAAGGGTTATATCATCATTAAAACATAATAAGGTCAGTATGTGGGAGGTACAAAAGCATACCCCATTATTTGTAATTGAAAATTAAGGTTGCAAAAATATAAGGAAACTTGGTGAAAAATGAGAAAGGAAGGAAACCCTTACTTGAGTGTGTGACTTCAAAAGCTTGAAGGGGGAATTATTGAGATATTGGGGCACCTTGGGAGGCTTATATATAGGGTATGACATTTTTGGGACTTTCTCCATGGATTTTGAGTGAAGAGATGTGGGAGATTTGGCGGGTTATATGTAGGAAATGACATGGGGATTCTTTAATATTTCAAAAACTTAGGTTTTGGAATCTATATAATTAAATATTCAAAACAAAAAACCTTTAAATTGTTTATTTACCATGGTTTTTTTCCAAATATATGTAGAATACATTATTTTATAAGTCCACGGGCCAAAGATATTAAAATATTAGACTTTCTTATGTGGAGGTGAGTCACATTTTTAAGGAAATGAACTTAAAGACATAAAATATTTTATACATTTTGTAGGATTCACTAAGGCATTATAAAATAAGTAAAATTAATCCAAAATCTCATTATTTTAAATTTAAAACATATATTTGGCCGAATATCCTTTTTATGGTTTTTATTACCTCATTATAAGATCATTATGATGTCATAAAACACACTATAATTATATATTATTTAATTTTTACCCAAAAATTTGACTCTCTGAAAATTATAAAAAATTCAACTAAAACTCAGATTGGGTTTGGTCATGAGTGAATCCCAGTGATGCTACCTCCATTCTGAGCTATGAAAAATGAGTTTCCTATGACCCGAGTCTACTGGATGAGGCCGTCATCTCCTTTTTTTTGTGTCGAAAGGATTTTTTAAAACCTTATTTTTATATTAGTTATGTGATCACTATTCAAAAACTATATTATCAATAGTAATGATACTTCACTATCATTTAAATCCAATAAAAAAATATTTCTTCTGTTTTCTATATCCATAAGACATTAAAATAAAGGAAATTTTATTCATAAATGACCGGGTCGTTACAATCATGATGTGAAATGTGATATGAGGGTTAATGTTGATTAACCTTGAATGATGTGATATATGTGTGATTGAATCATATATTAGTGTGAGATACAGGCTGATGATCCAAATACCCATATGTAATAAATGAGTTTGGGATAGGGACCGAGGCTCCAAATACCCATATATAATGAATCTATGTGGGATAGGGACAAAGGCTACAATTTACAATATGAGATAGAGATTATGGGATAGGGACTAAGGCTCCAAATACTAATACGACATTGATATTTGGGATAGGGACTGTGGCTCTAAATACAGAACGAGGTGTTAGACATGACATCCCATGCCCATGAGTTTGGAATTGGAGTATGGTTACTATTGGACTTGATTTATATTTAAATGAAATGATAAATGATAATATTGTTTATTTGGTAAGGTTCAAACTCCAGCACTGTAAGAAGAAAGTATTGAGGGTTCAGATGTTCTCAGGAACCCGGGGGATTATGTGGTTAATTAAAGAATAATGAAATGTGATAAGTTTTTTTACTTTATGCATTATTCCTTATTACTTATACAACTCCATTAATTTTTATTGACTAGAAATTGTTTTAGAGTTTTTTGTTAGTGGATTAATGATTTGTACTCACACCCCATTTGAGATGCGTGATCGGTACCCAAGTAGAATTAATTTTTGCAGGATAGGATACTGGAAAAGGACCAATGTTAAATGGCTGAGTTGGGATGGATCATGGATGAGGGAACTAGATTTGGTTTTGGGACCCTCTTGGAGTTGTCAATGTCTTTATTTTGGGTTTTTAATTTGGCCCTTGACATGTACATGGCATGACATATCTACTGTTTTAGTTTTGGATATTGTATTCCTATTATAGTCATCATGTGATGTTGGTATTATTCTAGTTATGGTTATATCATTGGTTATTGTTTATTTATTTTTATATTGTGATACTTTGATAAAGTGGGTGTATTCTATCCATGATCTATATTATACCCTTGATACTAGTCGACATACTCTAGTTAATGGGGAGGCATGCCTGAGGTCATGTAAAGGACTGGCTCGAGTTATTAGTGTGGGGAACTTGGTTCAAGACATTACAAAGTAGCATTAGAGGGTTGTTTCTTTTATTTTTTTCTTTTGTCTTTCTATTTGTGAAAGGTAGACAAGATAATATGATGAGTTGTTACTTGGTTAAGAACTCATTCATGGAAGTAGCTAACCCTTGTATGAGGTTAAAATTCATATTCCAAGGGTGGGATTATTGATATTAATGTTTGTTGTTATAGTTGGATGCAATTTCATCACAAGTGATACACTTGTTGTGTTATGTGATTATTGTTTCAGAGTTTTTATGAGATTTAAATCATGGACTAGTTTGGCATGAGATTTTGGTATGCTTGCATCATTCTAGGAGCTGAGGATATATTGTTACATACATCATTTTTAGGCATGCATAGGAAAATTAGGTTTTGGGATGAGTTGTTTATATAGAAGTTCTTTTCTTACTTGTTTAAATTTTAATAAGAAATATTCAAAATATGAAATTGAAAATTGTAAAATGATGCAAGATGTGAATAAATGGGTGTTAAATGAGACTAGATTAATGATAATTAGTTTAAACTTTGTTCAAGCATTGGAAGGAATTGAGGATATCGTGGAAATGAATTTTAAGGATTGGCTTAAATGTAATATTAAATCTCAGGTTAACATGTTTCAGCTAAATAATTTTTCATAAGTGGTTAATTAGGATCTCTTTTATGAGGGAAACCTGAAGTTTGCTTCCAATGTAGGATAGTTGGTTTCTACTGGATGATCCAGAGGTACACCTTATGAGTCTACGTAATGTTTCTATGAGTATGTTTTCTAGGGTGATAGAAAGCAGAGTACCCATGGGGATGGATTATTTACACATGATCTTACTTGAGTGATCAGTCACCAGTGCAGTAGGTTGGGTCACATTCATAGATAGTTCCCCTGACGATGCTTGTTGAGTGGAAGATCAAAGGATATGGCAGGAAAAGTTGTGTTATGTGTCCTGAGATGTATATTTTTAATTATATAGATATGCCTCCATGACGATGCTTATTGAGTGGAAGATAAAAATATATGGCTGGAAATGATCTTCTGATAATGGAACCTAAGGCACTGATAATGCCAGGTGAGGAATATAAAGATTAGTTCAATGAGAACTTTTTTTAGTTTATGAATTTTATATAGAGAGAACTAGATTGGTTTGTGAAGAGTATGTATGACCTAACACGAGAGTTTTAGTTGCAACACCCTCCAAATTTCACAGATAGGGAGGACCTAAGGCCGAATAGTTCGGGATTGAGTCCAACTAGACTATACTTGACCATTTAGAGACTCCTACTAAGAAGATATTAAAATCAGATACCTATATGTTACATGGTTAGGTGAAGCATTGGTGGGAAATCCAAACATAGGATGGAAATATAGAGAATATGGAGTGAAAGGACTTTATATAGAAGTTCATGGAGGACTATTACCATGATACACTCAGGAAAGAGAGAGTGGCTGAGTTTATGATGTTTACATAGTGGAGTATGTGTTTTATGAGCTATAGTGTCCACTTTATAGATTTGTAGTGATTTTTTCTAGCATTGGAAGGAGATGACGATATTGCGGTAAGTAATTTTAATTATTGACTTAAATGTAATATTAAATCTTAGGTTAACATGTTTCAGCTAAAGAATTTTTCAGAAGTGGTGAATTAGGCTCTCTTTTCTGAGGGGAACCTGAAGTATGCTTCCAATAGAGGATAAGTGGTTTTCAATGGACGATCCATAGGTATACCTTCCAAGGCTACGAAATTTTTCTATGAGTATGTTTTCTAGGGTGTTAGCAAGAAGAGTACCCATGGGGAAGGATTAGTTACACATGATCTTACTCTAGTGACCAGTCACCAGTGCAGTAGGTTGGGTCACACTCATAGATAGTTCCCCCGACCAATAGTAGAGTGACGGTCTTGCAAAAAGATGGGACATCTATAATGGCTATACTGGAACCCATGATAGACAAGTAATGATGGAGAAAATAGGTGGAATTAGAGTGTGGGAAGGGGATCTTCTACACTGTATCATTCTAACATATGGAGTTCCACTAGCCATGATGGTAGAGGTAGTGAAAGTGGTTATTCTTGGTAATAACACCTATATCAGTAGAGGGGTGTAGCTCAAGGGACTCATACAACATCACATGAAAGAGGGGTAGGATAGTTGTATGTTGTTCAGCCTACAATTGTGGATAGGAAAGCTGGTCCATTAATAGTTAGAGGTACTATTCACATAACTTCTACACTAGCTAGTTACTTATTTGATACATCTCATTATTTTATATTTTCACAACTTGTGAATGGGTTGAAAGTGATGATGGGGTTTGTGAGTGGGGATATGATGATAGATACACCTTTGGGAGTATGATTGAGAGATATCATTTTGTGAAAATGGTGTTTTCTCGAGGTTGGGGAGTATCATTTTCTATGGTATCTTTACATTTAAGATATTTCAGGATTTGACCTAACTATTGGTATGTAAGGGTTAGTATTATACTTATCCCACATTTATTTCTAACGAAGGAGAGTGACTTTTACATGTCCTGAGGATAACCATTATATGCATCGTGGAGAGTGGGATATCCAGGCAGGCTATGTAGGGCCAATTCATTAGTAATTGGGGGAGCTCATAGCCCAAGTTTCTAGTTTTTTATTGGATGATAGGTGTGTAAATCATGATACCTTTCCACCCATAGTGGATAGGTTTTAGGATTTATTTTTTAAGTACTTGTTTGGGATGACACCTGAGAGAGATGTGGAATTCGTGATTGATCTCATGTTGGGAGATGATCTAGTTTCAACTCTACCATTAAGAAATGGAACTTTCAGAGATTCAAGAGCACAAGAATTATTTATAAGAGTTGGTGGATAAGGGGTTTATACATCTGAGTACATCACCTTGTGGTCATCCTATTTGTTTTTCTATGAAGGCTAAAAGGAATGTGTGTTTATGTTTTGATTACCAGAATTTGAACCAGATGACTGTGAAGAACTAGTATCATCTTCCACGAATTGATGATATATTTTAACATTTTATGGGTCCTTGGGTCTTGTCAAATATTTACTAGAGACTAGGGTATCATCATTTGAGAGTTCGACCCTCTAATATACCGAGGAATACCTTTAGAAGCATGTATGGCCTTTATGAGTTCATCATGATGCCATTTAGGCTAAAAAATGCACCAAAATTTTTTATGGACGTGATGAACATAATCTTTCACCTGTACCTAGATTAGTTTGAAATAGTGTTTATGGATGACATCTTGGTGTACTCCAAGACTCTTGAAGACCATTTCTAACATCTTGACATCATCCTGAGTACAATGAGAGAGCATCATATATACACCAAGATAACTAAGTGTCAATTTTGTATTGATTAGGTATACTTTTTGGGTCACATTATCTTAGAGGAAGGTGTTTCAGTAGGCCCAAATAAGGTGTAGGTATTGGTTTCTTGGGAGTAGCCTAATAATGTTTTTGATATTTTTAGATTTCTGGGATTAACTGGATATTATCCGAGCTTCATCTAGGACTTTTTCCGATTGGCATCACCCCTTTAGGGCTTGAACAAGAAGGGTATAATGTTTTAATGGACTAAATAATGTGAGGATGACTTCCAATAGCTAAAGAATCATTTGAATATGGAAAAAATCGTGATCCTACCCGAGGTGGGTTAGGAGAACACGATGTTTTGTGATTATTCTGGGATAGGACTTTGGGCAGTGTTGATGTAGGGAGATTGAGTTGTGGTGTATGGTTCTTGGAAGTTGAGGCCGCATGAATGGAACAACCCTAAAGATGACCTCGATTTGGAAGAAGTGGCTTATACATTAATGTGTTGGAAACATTATCTTTTGGGTGAGAAGTTTACAGTTTACATTGATCATAAGAGCTTAAAGTATATATATATATATATTAGTGGTATTTGAATGTGCATCATCAAAGATGGGTTGAGTATATGTAGTCATTCAACATTGATCTATAATGTCCACCCAAGAAGGGAAATATTGTTACTGATTCTATATGTAAGCAAACTCAGAATCAGGAAGTTTAGAAGTCTACAGAGTGGAATATGATGAATTTTTTGGCTGAGATGCATGTTGTGGTTCAGGAGTTTTAGGAGAAGATTTCTCTCACATAAGTATCAGTGGAGTCTACACTCTTGAGATAGGTTAGGAATAAGTAGTATGGGGATCTGTAATGTTTTTCCTTGAGGGAAAGTATTTAATGTAGGGAGTCACCTTTATATTAGAACATATTTGGGGATGAGATTATTTATGTAAAGAATCTAGTTGTTTTGCATTTGAGTATGTGGGAGGAGATGATGTTTGAATTTCATGCCTTGAAGTGGGTGGTCCATCCAAGTTTTACCAAAATATACCATGACCTATGACGTCAGTTTTGGTTTTCGGGCAAGAAAAAGGAGACCACAGGGTTCATGAGATGATGCTACACATGTCAATAGGTGAATGTTGAACATTAATGATCTAGTGGTTTACTACAACCATTTCTTTTAAATACCCAAACATTAATTAATGAAAATTCATCTTGATCTAATTAAATGTCTAATTATGTAAAATGGTTATATAAAACATATTCACTTCCTTGGTTTATGTTTTTGGATTTTTTAAAATTCCATTAAGAATTGTTATTGTTACTAATATAGCCATTGAATAGTGATAACATGATTAGTATAAATACAAGGCTTTAAAAAATCTAAGTTACTCAGATAAAGGAAGTGATGACCCCATCCAATAGAATTGCTCCATACAAAGCCCATTTGTCAGATCTACAAAAGGAGGTAGCATCACTGGGATTCACTCTTGACCAATCCCAAGCCTATCTTCAACACATTAATCTTGTACGGAACCACCTATGAGAGAAGTGAAAGTTAATAGAGATTACAACCCAAGCGATGTTATCTGAGCCACCCCAAGAGTCTGTCACCATCGCACACCTTACCCTTAAGTCATATGCGGGTGTTATAAGGGGTTATGTGACAAGACCCTAGTACTATGATTATATGCATTATTTTTTTATAGAATAAAGAATATACATTATTTTTATTGTTGTTGATTTGTAAATATTTTTTAAATCACAAATAGTATTTTTAGTTAATATTCAATTAAGAAATATGTTTTGATAAATTAATGGATTTTTAAATTAAATAATATTTTAATAAAATATTATTACTAAATTTATTTTTATTAAATATAAATGATTATATAATTTTTATGAATACAATTTTAATTTTTATTAAGGTTTGAAAGCTGCTTTTGTCAAACCCATGAATTTTCGAAAAATGTCAGTTTTATTTTAAAAGTAAAAATTCACATATCTAGAATTTTTTTAGATAAAATGAATATTATTTTTGGAATAAGGATGTTAAAATTATCCCATTGTTAATTTTTCATAATTTTCTAAGGCTGTCAAATGTTTTGGGAAAAATTAAATACCATTTAAATATATAATGTGTTTTATGACATCATAATGACCCAATAGTGATGTAATAAAATACTGTAAATGGGATGTTCGGACAATATATGTTTTAACTTTAAAATAATGTGATTTTAGGTTTGTTTGATTTATTTTACAATGCCTTAGTGACCCTCCTCCAAGACTTATAAAATATTTTTACTTTTAAAATGATTTCTATGAGAGTGTGAATCACCTCTACATAAGAAAGCCTAATATTTTAAGAAGTTTGGACATTGTTCGTATAAAATAATTTTTTCCACTCCCCTTTGAAAAAACCATGGGATGGTTTGTGGTTTTTATTAGTTTACTGTGTGGTTTCCAAAACCTAAATAATAATGAATTCCCTCTCCTTTCCTATAACAACCCACTCGATCTCCCATTCCTCTTCACTCAAACCATTTAGACCTCAACCAAACTCTTACCTCTTCTCTCTATAATCCTCCAAAGTCACCCAATCTCCCAATAATAACCTCTCAATCCTCCCCCAAGTCCTTGGGATTACACTTCCAAGTAAGTGATTTCTTCCTCTTATTTTTTTCTAAGTTTCATTATGTTTCTATACCTTGGTATTTTCAATTAAAAATGTTGGGGTATGATTTATCACCTCCCCTATACTTCCCTAATTTTGTTTTAATGATGATATACCCCTTTATCGCTCATCAACCATTTTTATGAATTCTTATGTCAATCCGTTATGTTGCTGAAATTGCACCGTGATTTTCCAAGCCAAAGTCATGGTGTAGTGAATACAATGCTCATTTCTCTATCAATGGTATTAAAATTTATTAACATTTACTTATTGATTATAGAGTTTCATGTATGAATTCCAAATTCATTTATCATTGAATAAATGATGATGTTTAATGAATCTATGTTGTGTGATCTATGTGGCACACTTATGCATGAAATTTAATGATTAAGAAGGGTGCACCATGATAGCACTCGAATTAATTGGGTAAATATTATTATCATGATACTTCAAGTAGAATGAGGTTTTAGTCACGATAATTCAAGTAAAATGGGGGTTTACTCATGCTCCATGTGCAATACGCCTTGGATCATGCTAATATCATGTTAAATGTTGTTTCCACATTTCCATGTTATGATAATAATGATATATCATGCCATTATGTTTATGTTTCTCTTATTATCCATTGATATTACTATTGCCTAACATGTACTATATTCTTCACGTTCTTACTTTTTTAATCCCTTACTAGGCTTTATAGCTCACCCTTTTCTTATGAATTTCCTCATGTTATCCCTGGCAATGCTTCGTATAAAAGAATGTTGTAGTCATTTAAAAGAAGTTTTCAAAAAAGATTTCATGTTTTATAATCTAAGTTATAATGTAATGTTCCCAATTTACCAAGACACTAGACCTCTCGATCATCAGATTTGTCTTAAGTGCATGTTTATATAATAAATCATGTTTTTGTGTGTAATAAAGAGAAGGGTTGTCATAGTTGGTATCAGAGGATGTGTTTAGTTATTATTGGGATTCTGATTAGAAAACCCTAGGGAACGCCTTGGGTATAAGACTAAGTATAATAGAAACATACCTAAATTTTGGTGAGTATTGAGTAAGTGATTTATCAAGAAAATACATCCCTTTTTGGATACAAGTTGGAAGAGGCAGCTCTGACACATATGTATCTAGGGGTAAAACCCAAAAACACCGCATTGAGCAAGACTCGAACGAGAACCGTCGCACAAAAATAGGCCTTGATGCATTATTGGTTATGACACTCCCTTGCTGTATGATCAATGTGGCACACTTATGCATGAAATTAAATAATTTATAAAGGTGCGTCCAGATAGCGCTCCAATTCTTTGGGTAAAGATTAGTATCATGATATGTCAAGTGAAATAAGGGTATACTAATGATAATTCAATTGAAATGAGGGTTTACTCATGCTCCATGTGCACGAAGACTTGGATCATTCTAACTATCAAGTTGAATGTTGTTGCCATAATTCCAAGTTATGATAATCATGTTATATCATGCCTTTATGTTAATTTTTCTCTTATGCTCCATTGATATGCCTATTTCCTAACATGTACTATATTATTCATGTTATTCCCTATTTAATCCCTTACTGGGATTTATAGCGCACCATTTTCTTATGCATTTCATCAAGTTATCCCATGTAATGCTAAGTACGAAGGAATATTTTGGTCATGTAAAATAAGTTTTCAATAAAGATGTTTTGTTTTATCTTCTAATTTGTCATGTAATGTTTCTAGTTTTTCCAAGACACTAGAACTCTATATAAGGACCTGGACATAAAATATTACATAATCTTGAATTAAGTTAATAATTCACATTGATGATATTTTCATGTTTAGAGTTTTAGAGAATTAGGTCATAACTATTACATTACATCCCAAAAGTTACAAAGTAGACACTTTTACTCAGTTCCCATTATTTTTCACAAAATAAAAATTCTTGAAAAAAAGAGTCATGTCTAGTTCCAAGTTTTAAACATTATGAATTTTTCTTAATCCCATCCTTGACCCTATTCCACTTTATTTCCTATGAAAAACATTTCAAAAACTTGGGACGAGCATAAAAAGCTCAGTAAGGGATACACAAAGAAGAAGAATTGTTAGTTTTTCAAAACAACAAGTAAACCATGAATACTTTATAATAATTAATACTTTTCACCTTTATGAAGTAGTAAATACTCTTCACTAAATAAAAGATCAATACTTACCATTTTGTAACCAAAATATTACCATAAAACCCATAAAAAGAACACATGACATATAAAGGTAACTTGGGACATAAACATACTTAAATGGAATAACCATACAGTTGACTTCCACACATATCACTAAATGGAATAGCCATACGGTTGACTTCCATAACCAACACATTGGAGGTTATAACATAACCACCCATCCTAGTTTATCACCACCCGTTATTTGGTTTATCACACAACCACCCATCAAATGTCCAAGTACCATTATAAAATCATAACACATACAACAAATATAAAGGAAAGAAAAAATTTGCACATTTCAATCACAACATATCACTTAAATATATTGACATAACAAGTCCATTTTCAATACCAAAATACATAAAAGAGTATATCGTATTTATTTTCCTCTTAAAAACATTACAGCTTGTTAAGGAATCCAAATATTAAATAATACTCACGGAGGTGGAAAGGTCGTTGTCACCGCTTACGTTAAAAATAAACATTCCTTTTTGTCATTTAGTAAAACGTTTCATAGAAAAAGATTCCCTTTGAATGAATTGAAATGTCAAAGGTGTTTATACAGTGTATAAAAGGAAGTCATGTGTAAAACAATATATGCCTCAATGAAAGGAGATTGAGACGAAGTCCCTTACAAAGATAATTTGGTAAATAAAATAGATCGATTATGTGTATTCAATATAAGAACACATAAATAAAGTATAAATACAAGATAATATATAAAAATTCATTTCTCACATAATCAAATAATGACATAAACAAGAAAGAGAAGATCAACCCAATGAATGGAAATTAGGTAAAGAAGATCCCTTACCTCGTGTCCGACTTGACCCGTTCGTTCTTTAATCTCTTGAATAATAGAATAAAGTAAATTTATACTTGATTAAGAAATTTTTTTCAAGTTTTTATTCCCCTTATATCAATTATTACCATGTTATAATCATATTGTAATCATTTAAGTTAATAATGGTCATTTTGTCAATATTTGGTTCTTGAGTAAAAAATAGACTTCTTATAATTACAAGTTGTTCAAGTGGTCCAAATTTCATTATATAAATAATGATATTAATGATTTAGATATCATATATATCATATATATCCAGTATATACATGTATTTATAATAGTACATAACATTTGAATATAAGAAATGAAATGCACCGTTCATAGAGACGGTAAGCCGTACGTACGCATGAATGCTACTTCCATTTCTATTTCGTATTGTAATGGAATAAAAAATTGATGATACATAAGTATATTATAATTATAGTATAATATCATATATAATTTTATTAAGTCTACCCTTTATACATTCCACATAAGGCATGAACGAGTCATATCACTTTGAGGGGGCGGTAGTCCGCACTTCTTCAAATGAGATTATTATATTTACCCACTATGGAAACCATAAAGGTATTCTATAAATGAAAAATATAGAAGAATAGAAACAATATGAAAATAATATATATCATATATAAATATAGTTCCATTATAATGTACACCATGAGACGCGATTGAAGATATTTGAACAATCATCATTTCATGAGGCAATAGTTCGCCGTCCATAGAAACAGTATGTTCTTTACCCATTAGACGAAGGAGTGTGTAAGTGTAGTTCGTGAATAATTCTCATAAAAAACTCCTAGTATATTGACTATAATGGTGTTGTTATAAAATAAATGAATAAAAAGAGTTTAGGGGGTCAGAGAATAAAAATAAAATAAAAGAACTTAAGAGAAGCCGATACCTTTAATCTGGGTAACTCCCTTTGGTTTAAACCAAAAGGGTTTTTTGAAGTGCCTTCTGTCTAAGGTAAGGATTCTAGGTTGAATATAGGGATATTGAAAGCATATTTGGGCAGGTTTTGGATGATCCAAGGGGCTTGAGAGGTGTGAGGAATGGGTTAGAAGTGGTGCCCTTTTATAAGGGGGAGGAGGGGCTCTTTAGGAACGTTTGAAACAATTATTTTATTATAATCATATATTCGGTTTCAAAAGGTCCAAAAATTATTAAAGTAGAATATAGGATTTCTCATGGTAGAAATAAAATCATCCAATAAGAATTGTATAGGTTTTGGATATTATTTTAATATTTTATTAATGAGGTAAACACATCATCATTATTGTGTCATAAATAATTTAATTTATTTGATGTCTAAAAATTATAAAAAATACCATAATGTAGGAAATATTTTTATCTTTATAATGAATATATAAAGTATAATATATAACTTATATAACCCTATGTAAAAATTAATTTGCTAAAAGATATTTGTTTATGTCATTTTTGTCATTACTTTAAGTTGATTAAAATAAATTGTCATTATCACTCCCAAGTGGCACCATGAGGTCCCAATATCAACCCAAAGATTCCCATGGTCGGATATGTATCAAAAAATAGGATATAGAAACATGTTAGGGTAATTTTATTTTATTATAGTAATATTTTCTTTCCCTTATTTACCAGATTTACCGTTTAACCATGGTAAATAAAATATTTACTGAAGTAAATATTCATAATGTCTATAAATAAAAGTTTCATATTTACATAAATTGGACCTCAAAATTACAAATATGGAATCTATTTTTTCAAATTCAAAACACAGAAGTGTCAGAAATTAATTCCCACAGACAAAATAAAAGGCGCATTTTTAAGAAATAATAACTATCCAAAGATTGACACTTTCTTATGTCCAATTTCAAAGTGAAATTAATTCCAATAACCAAAATTTGATTAAATCTTAAAAAAGATAGTCTAATTACTCTTTGAAACCAATTAAAAAGATAATCTATCCATATAAAAAAAATATATTAAAAGGAAGCTTTGAATTAAAATAAAACATTTTTCACTTTTCATTAAAAATTGAATTTTATCAAAAAAATACTACAAAATTACCTAAAGTAAATTTTGATTTCTTGATTCTAAATAAGAATTTTATTTTGTCAAATAGAACATTTAAAAGTGACCAAAACTATATTTACAGAGGGTTCACTATTAAAAGGCGATAAATCAACCTTTTAATGAATATTTGAGTATTTATGCTTAAAATCATATTTTTTCTTATTTTAAGACTAAAATATTTATTGGATAAATGTAAAAACATTTAAGAAACTTGTATAATTATATTTTAGTTATTTATGTTCATTTCTACCAATACAACGACTAGGAATTATCTACCATTTAAAATAATAATATTATATTGTTAGTGTGCAACTTAATATTTCGAAGAAACCTGTTGTTGCATATCGGGTACTCTATTGAACATAGAAATCCCCTTTAAAGAAAAATTAATATTTAATTCAAAAGTATTAACAAATATAAAAATGTCATATTTATTTATTTACATGGGATGTTAGATCCTTCCCCCCTTTTGGAAATTGAGACCACGCAATTTTATTCACTTATCAAATAAATGGGCGTATTTATCAATCATAGAATTTTTAGATTCCCATGTTGCCTCTTATACCATATGGTTTTCCACAAAACCTTTACCTGGTGAATTACCTTATTCCTCAATACTTGCTCTATTTGGTCAAGAATCTGGACTTATTGTTCCTCATAAGGGAGATTCTATTCCAACTGAACTACCTATGGGCCCAAAACATCTGAGGGATCTGGTATATTCTTTCTCAACATTGAAACATGAAAAAATTGTGTACCTGGGAAAAACTTGGAGGTAAAGGAACTCTGTAGGCAACATATCCACTTTCTCTAAGATTTCATAAGGTCCAATGAACCTCAGACTCAACTTTCCTTTCTTACCAAAATTCATCACCCTTTTCTATGGAGAACCTTTGAGAAATACATGACCACCTACCTCGAAAGAGAGATCCTTCCTCTGGTTATCCGCATAACTTTTCTGCCTGCTCTGAGCTGTTCTCGTGTGGTTCTGAATCAACTAAAATTTCTCTCGCATCTCTTCTACCAATTCTGTTCCCATCAACTTCCTTTCACCTACTTTATCCCAAAAAGATAGATTTCAACAATGATTTCAATATAATGCTTCAAACAAAGCCATCTGTATATAGGAATGAAAGCTATATTATAAGAAAATTCAACCAAAGAAATATGTTGGTCCTAAATTACCTGGTAATCTAGTGAACAAGCACATAACATATCCTCTAAGGTCTGAATTATTCATTCTGACTGCCCATATGATTTTGGATGAAAAGTTTTACTAAAATTTAATTAAATCCCCTAATGACTTCTGAAGGACTTTCCAAAAGTTATAAGTAAACTTGAAATCATGATCAGATACAATGTAGAGGGGAACACCATGAAACCTGACTATCTCTTTAACATACAACTAAGAAAGTTGATCTAGAGACAAATTATAACATATAGGAAGGAAATGAGAAGATTTAGTCAATTGATCAACAATAACCTAGATTGAATTGTTACCTCGTGATGTCTTTGGTAATCCCACAACGAATTCCATGGATATATTTTCCCATTTCCACTCTGGAACTGGTAAAGACTGAAGCATCCATTTCGGTGACTTCCACTTTGCTTTAACCTGCTGACAAGTCAAACACTTCACAGTAAAATTAGCAATATCTCTTTTCATTCCATCCCACCAGTAATACTCCCGAAGATCTATGTACATCTTAGTACTGCCAGGAAGAACTGAAAACGGGGAACTATGAGCTTCACATAACCACTCATTCTTTAACTATGAATCACAAGGCATGTATAATCTTTTCCTAAACCTCAAAACATAGTCATTATCAAAGTTAAAATCATGCAACTTACCCTTCTGAAACAACTCTACCTTTTTCTGCAACTCACTATCTTCCTTCTACGCTTGCTTAATTCTGTCTGATAGAGATGATCTCACTGACACCTGAAACAAAACAGAAGAATTTCCTACGCCAAAAAATTATATTCCAAAGTTCATCAAATCAAAAACCAAAGGATCTCGGTCCAAACATAGCATGGTTAATGAAGCATTAATTTTTCGACTCAAAGCATCAACCACTATATTTTCTTTCCCCAGATGGTAAGGGATCGTGAAATCATAATACTTGATTAATTCCAACTATCTCCTCTGTCTCATGTTCAATTATTTTTTAGTGAATTTATAATTTAAACTTTTTTTGTCAGTATATATTTCACATTTTACTCCATACAAATGATGCCTCCAAATTTTTAAAGCAAAAACAAAAACAGCTAATTCCAAATCATGTGTAGGGTAATTTAACTCATGAGGTTTCAACTGACTTGAAGCATAAACAATTACTTGATCATTCTGCATAAGGACAAAACCAAGTCCTTTTAACGAAGCATCAATGTAGATAACAAACTCACCATTTCTGGAAGGCAGTTCCAAAACAGAAGCATTCACCAATCTTATTTTTAATTCCTAAAAACAATCATCACATTCTTTTTTCCAAATGAACTTATCACCTTTTCAAGTTAACTTAGTCATTGGACTAGAAAACCATGCAAAATTATCAATAATCTTCTGGTAATAACCTTCTAAACCAAGAAAACTATTGATCTCAGTTATATTTTTGGGTCTTGGCCATTCTTCAAAAACTTTTTTTAGCAGGATCAACATTTATGACATTTTTTTGAAACAATGTGACCAAGGAAAGAAATTTTCTGTAACCAAAACTCACACTTGTTGAATTTCCCAGATAGTTTCTTTTCCTTTAAGGTTTGCAAGACAAAACGTAAATGAATTTCATGTTCCTCTTGTATTTTAGATTATACCAAATTGTAATCAGTGAACACAACCTCATTTATCGCCTGAGTCAACTAAGCCATCACAATAGTAAATTGCTCAATTTTGATTCCGACCATCTCAGGATGTTGATTTTGAAGGTCATTTCCCTCTATATGCCTTCCCAACACAACTTACCTGTTTCCTCTAAGAAAAACCATTCTCAACACATAAATAACTTAGGCAAAGAAACATGGTAATCTGTAAATGATATCATTTCAATATTAACATTAATTAATCTATGGATATTAATTCAATAATACCCTAACTCCTAAAGTTATCTAAACTGACCTTTGATACCAACTATAAGGATCTGGACTTAAAATATTACATAATCTTGAATTAAGTTAATAATTCACATTGAGGATATTTTTAGGTTTAGAGTTTTAGAGAATTAGGTCATAACTGTTACATTACATCCCAAAAGTTACAAAGTAGACACTTCTACTTAGTTCCCATTATTTTTCACAAAATAAAAATTCTTGAAAAAAGAGTCAGGTCTAGTTTCAAGTTTTAGACATTATGACTTTTTCTTAATCCCATCCTCGACCTGATTCCACTTTATGTCCTGTGAAAAACATTTCAAAAACTTGGGATGAGCATAAAAAGCTCAGTAAGGGATACACAAAGAAGTAGAATTGTTAGTTTTTCAAAACAATAAGTAAACCATGAATACATTTTTATATGTAATACTTTTCACCTTTATGAAGTACACTACTGGAAAAATAGCCTATACCCATGGTTCAAAACCGTGGGTATAGCCCCCAAAAACGTGGGTATAGCCTATACCCACGGTTTTGGGAACCATGGGCTGGAACGTCGTCGGTATAGGTCCCCAGCCTATACCCACGGTTTTCCAAAACCATGGGTATAGGTGTCCTACCAACGTGTCACCGAAACATAACCAATTTCAACGGTGTCAATGGATTTTACCCATGGTTTCAAAACTATGGGTATAGGTCCTAAAATAATGCAGGTGCCGAGTTTCGATCCCGCAACCTCTTCACTGCAAACACCACATCTAACCACTACCCTAACTTCACCTATATGTATATATATATATTTAGTTAAATATAGTTATAAAAACCATGGGTATAAAGGGAAGAACCATTGGTATAGGGTTCTCGCAAAAAAAAATTCCTTCCCGCAGAAAAAAAATTTCCCGTGCACACAAAAGTGACCTATACCCACGGTTTTTTATAACCGTGGGTATAGGTATTTTATCCTAGACATATCCCTGCGGTTTTCCCCAAAACCGTGGGGATAGATACCCCTATAACCACGGTTTTGGGAAACCGTGGGTATAAGTGACTTTTCAGGACCTATCCCCACAGTTTTCCAAAACTGTGGGGATAAACTCCCCTATACCCACGGTTTTGGAAAACGGTGGGTATAGGTCTTGAAAAGACACCTATACCCACGGTTTTCCAAAACGGTGGGTATAGGGGGGGTGTATCCCCACGGTTTTGGGGAAAACCGTGGGGATAGGTCCATTTTCCAGTAGTGGTAGTAAATACTCTTTACTGAATAAAAGATCATTTCATACCCTTTTATAAAAAAAATATTACCATAAAACCCATATAAAGAACACATGACATATAAAGGTAACTTGGGACATAAACATACTTAAATGGAATAACCATACAGTTTAATTCCCCACATATCACTAAATGGAATAAACATATGGCCGACTTTCATACCCAATTCATTGGAGGTTATAACGTAACCACCCTTCCTGGTTTATCACGACACCACCCATCATTTGGTATATCACATAACCACTCATCAAATGTCCAAGTACCATTATAGAATCACAAAACATATAACAACTATAAAGGAAACAAAAACATTTACACATTTCAATCACAATATATCACTTAAATATATTGAAATAACAAATCCATTATCAAAACCATTTTCAATACCAAAATAAATAAAAGAGTATATAGAATTTATCTTCCTTTTAAAGACATTACGACTTGTTAAGGATGCCAAAGATCAAATAATATTCATGGTGGCAGAAAGGTTGTTGTCGCTACTTACATTAAAAATTAACTTTCATTTTTTTAATTTAGTAAAATGATACATATAAAAATATTCCCTTTGAATGAAATGAAAATTCAAAGGTGTTTATATAGCATATGAAATAACATCATGTATAAAACAATATATCCCTTATTGAAAAGAGATTGAGACGAAATCCCTTACAAAGATCATTTTGTAAATAAAATAGATCGATTATGTGTATTAAATATAATAACATATAAATAAAGTATAAATAAAATATAATATATAAAAATTCATATCTCACATAATCAAATAATGATCTAAACAAGAAAGAGAAGATCAACCCAAATAACCAAAATTGGGTTAAGAAGTTACCTTACCTAGTGTCCAAATTGACCCATTAGTTCTTTAATATCCTGAATAATAAACTAAAGTTAATTTATAATTTCTTAAGAACATTTTTCAAGTTTATTATTCCTTTTATATCAATTATTACCATGTTATAAAAATTATGTAATCATTAAAGTTAATAATGGTCATTTTGTCGATATTTGGTACTTGAGTAAAAAATGGACTTCTTATAATTACATGTTGTTCATGTTGTCAAAATTTCATTATATACATAATAATATTCATGATTTAAATATCATATATGTCATATATGTCTAGTATATACATGTATTTATAATAGTATATACCATTTGGATATAAGAAATGAAATGCACCGTTCATGGAGATGGTAAGTTGTACGTACGCATGAACGCCACTTCCATTTATATTTCGTATTTTAATGGAATGAAAACTTTATGATACATTAGTATATTATAATAATAGTATAATATCATATATAATTTCATTAACTCTACCCATTATACATTCCACATAAGGCATGAACGAGTCATATATCACATTGAGGGGGCGGTAGTCTGCAATTCCTCAAATGAGATTATTGTATTTACCCACTGTAGAAACTATAAAGGTATTATATAAATGAAAAATATAGAAGAATAGAAACAATATAAATATAATATATATCATATATAAATACAGTGTCATCACAATGTTCACCATGAGAGTCGGTTGGAGATATTTGAACAATTATCATTTCTTGAGGCCGTAGTTCACCGTCCACAGAAACAGTATGGTATTTACTCATTAGAAGGGGGTGTATGTAAGTTTAGTTCTAATAATTCCCATAAAAACATCCTAGAATATAGAGGATGCTGAAGTTTTTATAAAATAATTGAATAAAAAGAGTTATGGGGCAGAAGAAGTAAAATAAAACAAAAGAACTTAAGAGAAGACGATACCTTTAATTCGGGTAACTCCATTTGGTTTGAACCAAAAAGCGTTTGTTGAAGTGCCTTATGCCTAATTTAAGGTGTCTAGGATTAATATAAGGATCTTGAAAGATTATTTGGCCTGGGTTTTGACGAACCAAGTGTCTTGAGAGGTGTGAAAAATGGGTTATACATGGTGTCCTTTTATAAGGGGGAGGAGGGGCTCTTTAGGAATGTTTGAAACAATTATTTTATTATAAAAATATATTAGGTTTAAAAAGGTCAAAAAATTATTAAAGTATAAGATAAGATGACTAATGGTCTAAATAAAATCATTCAATAATAATTGGACAGGTTTTGAATATTATTTTAATATTTATAATCTTATTTATTTTAATCATTTATTAATGAGGTAAACACTGCATCATTATTGTGTCATAAACAATTTAATTTATTTGATGTCTAAAAATTATAAACAAATTCCATAATGTAGGAAATAGTTTTTAATTTCTAATTAATATATATAGTCTAAGATATAACTTATATAACCCCATGTAAAAATTAATTTACTTAAAGATATTTGTTTATGTCATTTTTGTCTTTACTTTAAGTTAATTAAAATAAAGTATCATTATCACTCCCATGTGGCCCCATGAGGTCAAAAAATCGACCCAAAGATTCCCATGGTCGGATATGTTTCAAAAAATAGGATTTGGACACAAGTTAGGGTAATTTTATATCATTATAGTAATATTTATTTACCCTTATTTACCTGATTTACCCTTTAACCATGGTAAATAAAATATTTACTGAAGTAAATATTCATAATGCCTATAAATAAAAGATTACTATTTACACAGTTTGGACCTCTTGATTCCAAATATGGAATCAATTTTTCCAAATTCAAAACACATAAGTGGAAGAAATGAATTTAAACTTAACATCCAGTGTCAAAATAAAAGGCGTGTTTTTAAGAAATCATAACTATCAAAAATTGACACTTGTTTATGTCCAATTTCAAAGTGAAATTAATTAAAATAACTAACATTTGATTAAATGGTAAAAATATAATATAATTAAACTTTAATAAAAATTAAAAATATAATCTAACCATATAAATAAGTTAGATTAAAAGGCAATTTTGAATAAAACTACAACATTTTTCACTTTTCATTAAATATTAAATTTTATCCGAAAAATACTAAAAATTTACCCAAAGTAAATTTTGATGTCCAGATTATAAATAAGAATTTTATTTTGTCAAATGAAACATATAAAAGTGACCAAAACTAGACTTAATATGGGTTCTTCATTAAAAGGCGTTGAATCGACCTTTTAATGAATATTTGAGTATTTATGCTTAAAATCAGATTATTTCTTATTTTAAGCCTCTAATATTTATTGGATAAATGTAAAAACATTTAAAAAATATTTATAATCATATTTTATTTAGTTCTGTTCATTCCCACCAATACAATGGTTTGGCATTAACTACCGTTTAAAATAATAATATTATATTGTTAGTGTGCAACGTAAGATTTCAAAGAAACTCGTTGTTTCATATCGGGTACGCCATCGAACATAGAAATCCCCATTAAAGTAAAATTAATATTTAATTCATAAATATTAATAAATATGAAAATTTCATATTGCATTATTTACCTGGGATGTTTCACTCTCAATCCTGAGAGTTGTATTAAGTGAAAGTTTATGTAATAAATCATGTTTAAGTTAGTAATAAAGACTAGGGTTGTTATAGTTGGTATCAGAGGATATGTTTAGTTATTATTGGGACTGTGATTAGAAAACCCTAGTGAAATACTTGAGGATAAGACTAAGTATAATAAAAACATACCTAAATTTTGGTGAGTATTGAGTAAGTGGTTTATCAAGAAAATACATCCATTTTTGGATATGAGTAGGTAGAGGCAGCTGGCATAGATGTATCTAGGGGTAAAAACTGGAAACACCACTTTCATAAAAACTCGAATGGGAACTATTTCATGAAAACATGCCTTGTTGCCCTATTTTTTACGACACTCTCTTGGGATATGCTTTGGTAAATTCATAAGCTTAGTGTGAACCATTGTTAAGGGAATTAAAACATGCCCCTAAGAATATATGTTAGGAATTAGGTCATGGATAACATATATAAGTTAAGAAAATAAGTGTAATTTATAAGTTATCCCTTTTTTTAATTGAATTCCCCTTTATTTTTTACCAATAACTTTCCTTTTATTCCAACCAATGGCTGGTAATAGGAGCACTCAGGTTAACAACTGATGTAAAGATCAATGTGATGAATTTTCTAATTAGATGCACTATCTGATGGGAGCGGGAATCAAAAAATGTTTCATGATAATCTATTAGTTAACTGAAGTTTTGAATAGAAACATGGGTCAAGAGGGACTTTCAACCCCCCCCCCCCCCTAAGAAAGAAAATGTCACAATTGAGAGTATTATGAGACAAAGGTCTCCTACTTTTAATGGATCATCTAATCCCTCAATCACCGAACAATGGATCAACTGAATTGAGAAGTGATTTTCCAACCTTCAATGTTCTGAACAAGAGATGGTTCTTCTGAAAGCTTATCGTATGGAGGGTAAAGCTCATCATTAGTGGACATTGATCAATAATACGAAGCCTGAGGAGGATATCTAGGAATCAAAATGGAAGGATTTACAGAAAAAAAATCGATAAATATTTTCCTCGCACCCTCTGACTTAAGATGGAAATGGACTTCCTTACCTTCAAGAAAAAATACTATGAATCCATCGGAGCATATAAGGAAAACTTCACAAGGCTTGCACGATATGCCTCCAACATTGTCATTACCCCCAAATGTAAGGTAGACCGCTTATTTGGTGTGCTGAAACCTAACCTACAGAAATCTCTGGTGATCTGTGTCTTTGATAACTATGAAGAAATTGTCCGATGTGCCCTCAAAGTTGAATTGGAGATCAGAAAATCCTAGGGGTATCATGGGGATAAGAAGCGTAAGGTGGAATTTAATTCTAGAAGTCTGATGGATAGATCCAACAGTGATAATAAATTCCAAAACCCCACTTGACAAAGGTGTGAAAAGAAGCCCCCATAAATTTATTGAAGGGGACGAGGAAATTCTTTAGGTGTGGAAGAGAATGGAACCGAGCCATTAACTTCCGTCAAGAAAAACCCGCTACTAGATAGAGGAAAGGAACACTCTGTTTGACCCTCAATTCATTGTTCATTGCTTCAACTACAATGAAACATGGAACTTTGCAAACCAATTCACAGTGCCAAGGGTTTTTGGAGAAAACCAACAACCCCCAAGGCTGTAAGGGTGAGATTTTTCCATTACTACTGCCCAAGTGAACCCCAATAATGAAGTAGTGACATGTACGCTAGTTATTCATTCAATAATTGAAAACTTACCTTTTTATTATGATTATATGCATTCTTTTATATCCCAAAAGTTTAGTAGAATAATCCCAAACCCACCACAAATCGTGTAATTAAAGATGTCAGTGAGAATGATAAATGGGGAAATCATTTCATCCCATGAATATAACTCCTCCCTTGTCACAATTTGTGGATTGAACTTCCTAGAAAACCTCGTCATACTACCTCCAGTAGAATTTGATATAATTATAAGCATGGATTGGATTTCCCTATATAGAGCCAACATAAATTACTGTGAGAGGGATATCACTCTCCATATGGAAAATTGACCCCTGATTCTGTACAAGTGAAAGGTGGAGGATGAATCTTCTTTAGCACCATCATCTCAAGCATGTATATTACTTCCCTATGAGCATGTATATATTTATTAGATGATTTAGTATAAGGAAGAAACCATCCTTGAAGACATGCCTATTATGAGGTAATTCACTGAAGTGTTTCCCGGGTAATTTCCTGGTCTACCTCCTTAAAGAGAGTTTGAATTCTCTATTGATCTTATACCTGGGGAATTTTCAATATCCGAGACTCCATATAGAATGTCTATTGTGAAGATTTAGGAGATAAATAAAAAACTATAGAAGAATCTGGATAAAGGGTTTTATGCCCAAGTGCTTCATCATGGGGTGCATCGGTCCTCTTCGTCAAGAAGAAGGATGGGTCAATGATTCTTTGCATTGATTATTGTGAGTTAAAAAAAATCACAATAAAGAACAAGTATCCCTTACCCTGAATTGATGATTTGTTAGATCAGCTACATGGAGCACAATACTTCTCCAAGCTGGATTTACGACTGGGATATTTCTAGGTAAGGGTGAAGAAGGAGGATATCCCCAAGACTGCTTTTTTGTATAAGGTTCGTGCACTATGACTTCATAGTAATTACTTTCAGACTCACTAATGCTCCAGCAATCTTCAATTTGTTGAAAATCAGGCCTATCACTACACCCGTTCTCACACTACCCATAAGTGGATAACTTTTTGTGGTATTTAGTGATGCTTTAAAGAAGGGAATGAGTTGTGTTTTGATGCAAAATGATAAATTCATTGCCAATGCTTCAAGGAAATTGAAAGTTCATGAGGAAAAAAATCCAACACATGATCTGGAGTTAGCTGTAGTAATCTTTTCTTTGAAAATTTGGCGACATTATCTCTTTGGGGATAAGTATGAAATATATATGGATCAAAAAATCCTCAAGTATATATTCACACAGAAATATTTGAATATGCGCCAACGAAGATGGTTAGATCTAATCAAATACTATGACTTCTCAATCCATTACCACCATGGGAAAGTGAACAAGGTTGAAGATGATCTAAGTATAAAGGAACCATCAATTCTATCATTTATGAGAATAAAAAAGGATTCAATCTTCTTAAATTTGATGAAGATAGACATCAGAATCATAAGGAAGGGAACATCATAAATCCTTTCACAAATGTCTGTTCAACAATCTCTTTTGGAAAGGTTAAAGGATGATCAAAAGGATAATATGGGAATTCAGAAGAAATTGAAAACTATGAGAAAAGGGAAATCCTCAATGTTCAATGTTAATGAAGAAGGAATTATGAGATTTGGGTCAAGAATATGTGTTCCATCAAATCCAGAGTTAAAGAAAGATCTTTTGGATGATGCACATAGTTTGAATTTCTCCATTCACTCAAGAAACACAAAGATGTATTGAGATCTACAAGAGAATTATGGTGGGATAACATGAATAGAGAGATCACTGAGTATACATAAATGTGCCTAGTATGTTAGAAAGTGAAGTCTAAGAGGAATAATTCTAGGGGGATGATGTAACCATTACCCATACCAGCATGGAAATGGGAGAACGTCACCATAGGCTTTGTCACCAGACTTCCGAAGACATCCAAAGTAAATAATGCTATCTGTATTGTTTTGGATTGTCTTACAAAGACTACAAACTTCAATGTAATTTGAGAGGATTTCTCATTGGATAAACTAGCTCATTTATATATCTGAGAATTGGTAAGGCTGCATGGAGTACCACTATCAATTGTATACGATCAAGATCCAATATTCACCTCTATGTTCTGAAAGATATTTCAACGTGCTCTGAATACTAATATAAACTTCAGTACAACTTATCATCCTCAAAATAATGGCCAATCTGAGTGGACTATCAAAAAAACTTGAGGACATATTGAGAGCATGATCAATGAACTTCAGCATATGATGGGATAAACATATTCCTCTAGTTGAGTTATCTTACAACAACAGTCTCCACTCAAGCATACAAATGGATCTTTATGAAGACCTTTAAGGGAAGAGGTGTAGAACACTGACATATTGGGATGCTGTTGGGGAGTGAAAACTCCTAAGTCCAAAAAATGGTCGAAGAAATAGTGGAAAAGGTTAGGACTATTGAACAGTACATTAAAGCTTCCCAGAGATGATAAAAGAGCTATGATAATAATCATTGATGAGACCTAGAGTTTGAAGTTGGATAAATGGTATTCCTCCGCATATCACCATGTAAGATATTTCTGAGATTTGGAAATAAGGGAAATCTTAGTCCAAGGTACATCGTCCCTTTTGAGATCCTTGATCACATTGGAGTAGTGGCCTATCGACTAGCACCCCCACCAAACCTATCTTAAGTACATGATGTATTCCATGTATCACATTTAAGTAAGTAAATATATGACCCATCGCATATACTCAATCCAGAGGTGGTACCATTAGAGAATGACCTTTTCTAGGTAGAGAAGCCGATGAAGATCTTAAATGGTAGGGAAAAAATTCTACAAAATAAGACAATGCTCCTCGTCATGTTGTTGTGGAGAAACCACAAGTTTGAAGAAGCAATGTGGGAACTAGAGGAAGTGATTAGGTAGAGTTACCCACATCTATTTTAGTGTGAAAAAGGAAATTTCAAGGGTGAAATTTCTTAAGGGGGGATGATTATAACGACCCAAACTTTAATTAATGAAAATTTCTCTTGATCTAATTAAATTTTTTGTTATATAAAATAGTTATATAAAACATATGTAATTCCTTGGTTTATGTTTTTGGATTTAATAAAATACCATTAAAAATTGTTACTGTTGCTAATATAACCATTGGACAATGATCACATGATTAGTATACATACAGGGATTTAACAAATCCAATTTACTCAAAAAAAGGAAGCAATGTACTCATCCAATAGAATTTCTCCATACGAATCCCATATGTCGGAGCTCAGAAAGGAGCTAGAGTCACTGGGCTTTTCTCTTGACCATGTCCATGAAAATCTTCAACATTTTAATCTTGAACAAAACTGCCTACAAGAGAAGTGGAAGTTAATTGAGATTACCACCCGAGCGATGTTATCTGAGCCACCCCAAGGGTCTGTCACCATCACACACCTTACCCTTAGGTCATATATGGGTGTTATATGGGGTTTTGTAACATGATACTAGCACTATGATTATGTGGATTATTTTTATATAGAATATAGAATATACATTCATTTTATTATTGTTACTTTGTAAATAGTTTTAAAGCACAAATAATATTTTTAGTTAATATTAAAATAAGAAATATATTTTGATGAATTAATGTATTTTATAATTAAATTATATTTTAATAAAATATTATAACTAAATTAATTTTTATTAAATATAAATTATCGTATAATTTTTATGAATACAATTGTAATTTTTATTAAGGATTGAAAGCTACTTTTGTCAAAACCCATGAATTTTTAAAAATGTTGGTTTTTATTTTAAAAGTAAAAATTAACATATCTAAAAAATTATTTAGATAAAATGAATATTTTTTTTGAATCAGGACATCAAAATTATCCAACAGTGATTTTTTTCATAATTTTTTGAGATAGTCGAATTTTTAGTTAAACATTAAATACCGTTTAAATATATAATGTTTTTGTGACATTATAATGAAATAGTAGTGATGTAATAAAATAATATAAATGGGTTGTTCTACTAATATATGTATTACCTTTAAAATAATATTATTTTAGATTTGTTTTATTTATTTTACAATGCCTTAGTGGACCCTCTACAACTTATAAAATATTTTAACTTTTTAAGACGATTTCCATGAGAGTGTGACTCACCTTCACATAATCAAGACTAATATTTTAATAAGTTATGCCATTGGCCTTATAAAATAATGTTTTCCAATCCAATTTAGAAAAAACCATTGGAAAAAACCATGTTATGGTTTTTGGTTTTGATTAGTATAATGTTTAGTGTCTAAAACCTAAATAATAAATAATTCCCTCTCATTTCCTATATTGACCCACTCAATCTCCCATTAATTTTCAGTAAAACCATTTGGAGATCTAACAACCTATTTTATACTCTCTGTAAAATCCTCCCAAGGTAACCCAAGCTTCTAAGAAGCCTCTCTCAAGCCTCTCCCAAGTCCTTGGGATCACACTTCCATGTATGGGATATCTTCCTCTCTCATTTTTTGGAAAAGTTTCTTTATGTTGTTATACCCTTTTCTTTTCAATTAAAAATGTTGTAGTATAATTTCTAACCTACCCTATACTTCCCTACTTACGTTTTAATGATAATACACCCATTTATCTCTCATTAATGCCTCTCATGTACACCCATTACCATGTCAAAATTCCATAAGGGATTTCTCTCTCCTCATTTACATTCAAGGAATTATTTTGTTTTATGCATCTAAATTAATTTATATATGTTGTGACATGTATATATATGAACCCCTTAATATTAATTTAATATAAATATGACGATACACCCATTTATCTCTCATCAACCATTTTTATGAATTCTTATATCACGCTGTTATGCTGGCGAAATTACACTGTGATTTTCAATGCCAAAGTCATTATGTAGTGAATACCATGAAAATTTCTCTATCAAGGGTATTAAAATTAATACACATTTACTTATTTATTATATATTTTCATATATTAATTACAAATTCCATTATCATTGAATAAATAATTATTTTTAATGAATCTATTTATATGATATGTGTGGCACACTTATTCATGAAATGAAATGATTAAGAATGGTGCGCCCTGATAGCGATCCAATGCATTGGGTAAAGAATAGTATCATGATAAATCAAATTAAATGAGGGTTTACTCATGATAATTCAAGTGAAATGAGGGTTTAATCATTATCCATGTTTAATGAGCCTTGGCTCATGCTAATATCAGGTTAAATGTTGTTTCCACATTTCCATGTTATGATGATCATTATATATCACGACTTTATGTTCATGTTTGTATTATGCTCCATTGATATGACTATTTTATAACATATAATGTATTATTAATTTTAGTACTTTTTTACTACCTTTCTGGGATTTAGAGCTCACCCTTTTCTTATGCATTTTCTCAAGCTATCCCATAAATGCTAAGTACGAAGGAATGTTGTGGTCATGTATAAGAAATTTTCAATAAAGTTATTGTGTTTTATGTTCTAAGTTATCATGTAATGTTCATAATTTTTCCTAGACACTAGACCTATGATACTCAAAGTTTTCTTAAGTGAAATTTTAAGTAATAAATAATTTTTATGTGTGTAATAAATATAAAGGTTGTTATATTTCCCATTCTGGAATAGAAGTGGGTCGATGTTAACATGGAATTTATGGCGGGTCTCCCTATGATGCCTAGGAAGAATGATTCTATTTGGGTGATTGAGGAAAAATTGATGAAAGTTTCATATTAATTACCAATATGGGAGAATTACTCAGTGTAGAAGTTAGGAGATATGTACATTTAAGAAATAGTCAATCTGCACGGGGTGGCACAAAGTGTTATTTTAGACTGTGACTCACATTTTGATTCACACTTATAGAAAGGGTTGTAGAAGGCACTTGGTAGATATGTTTTACTGAGTAAAACATTCCATCCACATATATATGTGTAGTTAGATCATACTATACAAGTGCTTGAGGATATGCTATGAGTGTGTGTCCTAAAATTCGGTGGGTCTTGGGAGGGGCATCTAGCTTATGTGAATTTCTCCTATAAAAACAATTACGGGGAAAATATTTAGATGGAACCATATGAGGTACTTTAGAGTAGGCCATGCGGATCAACTCTATATTGTATGGAGGCTAGTAAGTTCTAACTGTTGAGACCGAGTCTCATGCAGGAGAATTTAGAGTAGGTTTAGCTGATTCAGAAGAATATGGATACGGTTCATAATATGTAGAATTTGTATGCTGATAGATGTGAATGACCCCAAGAGTTTAAAAAGGGTGATTGTGTATTCCTTCAGGTTTTCCCTAGATTGGGTCACTATAGGATATGGAGACAGGGAATGTTGGTGCTTAGGTTTGTTGGTCCTTTTGAGGTTGTGGAGAGAATTGGGCCGATGGTATGGAATCATGACTTTTTATTACAAAACTTTATATGAAATTTTACAAATAGATGATCTTATAAAGTTTAGTGTATTCGAAATAGGGTACTTAATACGTGAAAAAAATAAAAAATTATTCTATCCCATATTAAAGGCTTCTTCAACGTTCATCCTAAGTACCTTTATTTCACCTCATAACCAGGGGACATACGTTAAGGGAAAGGTGAGCATAAGGCCCAATACGGGAAAACAAGTGAAACATTTTACATGTGAACTTGAGAAATATCAATAATAACATGAGGAATATCGTAAAAGAACGATAAAGAGGCATATAATAATAATAATAATAATAATATATCGAATCATATATTTAAAAAGTGTCTGAAATATTTAATTTTGACATTTATAAGCATATCACCAAGGTGCATCCCCAAGCTGTCATAAAAATTACCAAGGTTATTCACCAAGGTATCATAAAACTTATCATCTCTAGAGATTAATTTCTTTACCCAATGAATTGGAGCACTATCTAGGCACACCCTTAATATGTATTTATTTTCATGTGATCTATATAGATAATAATAAAATATTTCATAAATAACCCATAGATAATAAAATAAATGGGTTTTATATAAAATCATTGCTTTTTAAAAAGTGATTAAAAACATGATCATTCTGTCATTTATAACCCACCTAAAGGGAATGGGGGTTTTATGTATGTGAATTCTAGAATCAAATAAATAATTTTTATTTCATGGTGAATACCACTAAAAATGAAAGTGGTTTGGGTATTCACATAAAGAAAATAAAATAATTTCTGGAGAAAAAGAGAGAGATTTTGAGATGAAAATTCTACAGCATAATGGGTATGAAAAATAGTTTTATAAAACAATAAAAATAGAGGGTATGTGGGTATAACATTTATAAAATAATACTAATACAGTATAGGGACAAAATAAAATTGAAATAAGAACCTGGTATAGAAATTTGAAAGACATACCACATAAAATAGAACTTTAAAATAGAAGAGAAGTTGGCTATTTGGAACCCCCATTCATATTTTATTAGTCAAGAGTCTACGATAATTATTAAATAATTATTATATCCTTAATGATTTCATTAAACATAATGAAAACTCAAAAATGCATCTTTACTATTCACAAAAAAACAAAACATTTTATAAAAATATCATAAATTCACTGTAACCTAATATTGATGTTCTGAAATCAAAAATGAAATTTATTTTCATTTTAATTAAAATGGAGTGTTTTTATAATACTATTTCATTATAATAAAAATTATTAGTAAATAATTATTTTAATATGATAATTTATATCTTTATAAAATGAAAAAAATAAAAAAATGGGATTACATATCAATTTTATCTGAAAAATAAATTTATCAAATTCCATCCCAATTTTTAAGAACTATTCATAAAATGAAAATGATGAAATACATTTTTTATTAAAACAACGGGATTAAATTTTAAGTAAACAGGGTCTTGAAGCATAACCCCTTGAAACACCAACATATGACATAAGTGTAAGGTGTGTGATGGTGATGGACTATTGAGAAGACTCAGATAACATTACATGAGTGATAATCTCCACTAACTTAAACTTCTCCCGTAGACGATTTCGTTCAAGATTAACGTGTTGAAGCTCAGATTGGTCTTGGTCTAGAGTTAAGAATAGGTATGATAACACCTTCCCAAGCTCTAAAAAATGGAATTTGTATGTCTCAATTCTACTGTATGAGACCATTGACTCTTACTTCTACAATAATTATCCATTATCATTTATATTTATAAACAATAAATTTAACGTTTATTATTATTTCCAACAGTCATATTAACCAATGGTCATACAATGGTCAAAACCCAATGGTCACATTTCATTTATACTTATATATTTTTATTGATTATGGCATAGTAAGACATACATTTTCAAGAAATAAAATATTTTTCAAAAGTTTGGGTTGTTACATTCTTCCCCCCTTAAGAAAATTCATCCCTAAAATTTCAACTCGTACTCTTAGAAGAGAAAAGGTGTGGGTACTTCTGGCTCATAGTCTCCTCTGGCTCCCACATGGATTCTTTATTTTTGTTTTTTCTCTATAACACTTTAACAAGGTGGTTAATCTTGTTGTGTAAAACCTTGTCTCTATTATCTAAGATCTATACCGACTACTCCTCATAAAATAGGTCATTTTCCCATTGTACCACCTCTAGATTTAGTACTTGTGAAGGGTTAGGTATGTACTCCCACCAGAGGGATACATGGAATGAATCATGAAATTGAGTTGTGTTTATAGGAAGTTCAAGATGATAGGCCGCTACTCCTACACAATCTAGGATTTCATAGGTGGAAATGTACCTGAGGATGAGCATCCCTTTCTTTCCAAATCCCACGGCTCTCTTCCATAGAGAAATTCAAATTAAGACCTTTTCACCAATATCACACTCCATGTCCCTTAAATAGTTGTTGACATAGATATTCTATTGACTCTGAGTAGCCTAAATGTGTTTCTGGATGGCATGAAACTTTTCTGTGATCTCTTGAACAAGATCAGGCCCAAGAAGCATTCTCTCACAAACTTCATCCCAACAAGTAGCTGTTCTACATTGATTCTCATATAAATCTTCATAGGGTTCCATTTCAATGCTCGAGTGGAAGCTATTTTTTTTCCAGGAAATCAGCTAATGGGAGATGTCGATCCCATCCACATTTAAATTCCATTGAGCATGTACTTAGAATTTCCTCGAGTACCTAAACAGTCCTTTTAGATTGGCCATCAGTTTGGGGATTATAGGCTATACTAAAATTCAATTTAGTACACTGAGCATGTTGAAAACTTTTCCAGAATTTTGATGTGACCCTTGGATCATGATAAAATATGATAGAAAGTGGAACTCCCTATAGCCTTACCAATTCCTTTACATAAATCCTAGAAAGTTGATCAAGAGATAAATCTTCGTGAATAGAGATAACATGGGTAGTCTTTGTGAGGCGGTCCACTATAACCCATATCACATTGTTTCCTTTGGAAGTTCTTGGGAGACCAGTGACAAAGTCCATAGTTATATTTCCCCACTTACATTGTTTCATAGATAGTGGTTGTAATACCCCTTTATGAAGTTATTGCTCTACCTTCACTTGATGAATTACTAGGAACCTTTTAGTGTAGTCAACAATATCCCTTTTCATATTATCCCACCAACAATTTTCACAAATGTCCCTATAAATTTTTGTGCTTCCAAGATTTATAGAGAATGTAGAGCTATGAGATTCATCCATTAACTTCTTCTTTATTTTTGAAATTGTTAGAACACATAGTCTTGTACGAAATTTCAGTACACCTTACTAATAAATATTAAACTCTGAAAAATTTCCATTCCACACAACCGCCAACTTATTCTATAACAAAGGATATTATTTTTAAGTTTTCTTGATATTCTATAGTAATTACGGTTGAGTAATAATTTGGGATAGGGTTGATGATTTCCATTCCCTTACAATTCCCATGTTTAGTTTCACTAGTTCTTTGATCATGGGATCTCCTTGAATCCTCTTCATTACTAGAACAAAAGGGTCTTTCCAACTTAATGCATCAACTACTTTTTTTTATCTTTTAGGATGATAATTAATTGAACTATTATAGTCTTTTAGAAGTTCCAACCATATCCTATGTCTCATGTTCAATTGATTTTTCATGAAAATATACTTCAAACATTGATGGTCTATGTATATATCACACTTTTCTCCATAAATATAGTTCCTTCATATCTTCAGAGAAAAAACAACAGCTACCAGCTCAAGATTATTTGTAGGATAATTCTTCTCATGATACTTTAGCTATCCATATGTATAATAAATTACCTTTTCATTTTTTATGAAGATGCACCCAATCCCTTTTAGAGAAAAATTTCTAAAAATGACAAATCCTTACCCGATTGAGTTTAGAGTTAACATAGGTGTAGTAACCAATATCTTCTTAAGCTCTTAGAAACTTTATTCACACTCATTTTTCTAGATGAACTTGACCAATTTTTAGGTTAACATGGTTAATGGATTAGAAAGTTGTGATTTTTTTTCAAAAACCTCCTATAATATCCTTCTGATCCAAGGAAAATACAAATCTAAGTTACTGTTATAGGATGAGGCCACTCGTCTACAACCTTTATCTTTCTAGGGTGAACTAAGATTCTTTCAGTGGTTACAATGTGCCCCAAGAATGCAATTGTTTGTAACAAAAACAAACAGTTGATAAAATTTCCAAATAACATCTCATTCCTCATAGTTTTTAATAAAACCCTAAGATGATCTTCAAGCTCATCTATAATTTTTGAATATATCAGAATATCATGAATAAAAACTAACACAAAGTTATCAAGGTAGTCTTTAAAGACTCTATTCATAAAATCCATAAAAATAGCTGGGGCATTAGTCAATATGAGGGTCATAACAGAAAACTCATAATGACCATATCTTGATCGGAAGGTGGTATTTGGAAAATATTCTTTCTTCACCCTCAATTGATGATAAGTAGATTGAAGATCAATTTTGGAGAAGAATTGAGCCCCATGAAGCTGTTCAAATAAATCATCAATTCTTGGAAGAGGGTACTTGTTCTTTATTGCGGTCCTATTTAGTTCCCTATAATCAATTCACAACTGCATTGATCCCTCATTCATCTTCACAAAGAGAATAGTTTCTCCCCAAGGAGACACACTCAGCTGGATAAACCCCTTTTCAAAAAGATCATTGAGTTTTTTCATTAATTCCTCCATCTCCACATTCTCCATTCTATTTGGGGTTTTTGATATAGGCTTGGAACTAGGCATGAGTTCAATGAAGAACTCTACCTCTCTTTCTGGGAGAGGTCCTGTTAACTCCTCAGTAAATACATCAATGTATTCCTGAATTATGGGTGCATTCTCTATCCTTATACTCTCATTTCCTTCTTGTTCTTCACCTATCAATTCCATATATAAGGCTATAAGAGGTGCTTCTAGATAAATATCAGGTCGAGATATCTCTCATTGGAAGATAAATATAGGTTTTCCATTCAAGACTACTGAGATTTCCTTGATTATTCATTTGATCTTAGCATTGTATTTTGAGATCTAGTCTATCCCTAGTATACTGTCAAATTCCAACATGGTAACAACTACTAGATTTGAGATAAGATTGTGTTCTCTAAAGTAAATACAATAATTTATAAACACTATTGATGCTTGGATAATCCCTCTAGGAGTCTTGACTAAAAACTATAATTTTAGTAGTTCATAAATTTATTCTAATTCTTTGAAAACTTGGAGGAAATAAAGTAATGCGTAGAACTAAAATCAAACAAAGTACTTACTATAATTGAGGGAACAACAAGAGTACCTAACACCACATAATTTGGAGGTTCAACTTCATCTATCATGATAGAAAAAGCACAACCTTTATCTATTTTCCTATGCTATGGCTGATGGTGATTCCCCTCCACTGCCCTCAGATTTAGACAGGGATTAGAAAAGTACCCAAGCTATCCACACATGAAGAATTGAACTTCAGGTAGGGACTAAACCATCTTCCCTTTGTCATTATTATTGGGAAGTTTAGGCTTCATCTCACTACGACAATTTTTAGTGATATGGACATCTCTTCCACATTTGTAACTCATCCTACTCTTGAGCAGGTAGTTACCCGAATGCTTCTTCCCATTTTTATTATATGTGGGAAGTTATACTTGATTTCCACCTCTTCCCTGATCATAGATCCTTCACAAGATTGGCTCCATTGATCTCTCATTTTCCTTGGATTTATCAAACCATTGCGTCTAACTAAACTCTAGTTTTAATTTCATAGAACTTCATATGATATCCCCATAGGTTTCATAGTCTCAATTGGATAGATTCTTCCATTGATGATGTATTAATCCACTAAAGAATCTATAAACCTTAAAATTAGGATCCTTGAAAAATCTATAGGTGTAACATTAAATCCTTGTGAAGTTTATCTCGTAGCTTCCCATAGATTCCTTCTCCTTATACTTCAGTTCTAGAAATTCATTCTCCATATTCGTTCTCATCGAATGAGTGAAATACTTATTGAAAATGATCCAAGTGAACCCTTACCACTCCATAGCTTCAATCTACCCTCTTGACCTTTTGTTTTTAATCGGATCACACCATTGATCAACTTCTCCCTCTAAGAGGTAAATATCCACGGTGACATTCTCTTGTTCAGAACTATGAAGTACAAAAAATATATTTTCTATAGAGCTTATTAACTATTCTGCAATCAGTTTGTTGGTAGATCCACCGAACCTTGGTGGTTGTTTATGCATAAAAGACTCCAAGGAGTGTTATTACCTTATTGGAGAAATTGGTATCTAATCTCGATTTATGTTATTTCCCATAACTTTAGTCATTTAATTCATCATTCTCATAAAAGTTTCCATTCCAGCTTCCATTAGAGGACCGAAAATGCATGGTCTATTGCGGTCACTTTTTTCACGGTTCGTCCTATTTCCCACAATTTTATAAAAGAAGAAAAATATAGTGAGAATATTTTTTCATTTAATAATCTTATAACTCTAAATGATTTTATGTCTTAAAAAATCATTCTTAAACACATTATTTATTATCAATAATTATATTTTCAATAAATCGGTCATAATGGTTCATAAAAAATGTTTTGATTAACCAAAAATATCCCCAAGGAGTGTCAAACTAGGAGTTCATCAAGGCCCATTTTCATGCAATATTTCCCATTATAATCTACTTCAAACTAGTGTTTTTGGCTTTTATAACTAGATATATTTATTCCAGAGAAACATCCACTTATTCATATCCAGACATAGATATATTTTTTTAAAACCACTTACTTAATATTTCACCAAAACACCTAGAATTGTTTCTACATTGAAACTTTTCTATAGGGAACTTCCTAAATTTTTCATATCCTAAATTCCAAAAATAACTAAAATATTATTTGATACAAACTATGGAATCCCAGCTTTTTATTACATAACTTTATATGCGATTTTACAAACTGAGGATCTTTTAAAGTTTAGTATCTTGGAAATAAGGTACATAATACATGAAAACATAAAAAAATTACTCTATTAAACAGGAAAGGATTATTCAAGGCTAATCCTAATCAAATTTATTTCATCTCATAACTTGGGGACATACATAAAAGGAAAGGGTGAGGATAAGACCCAGTAAGGGAAAAAAAGTGAAACAATTTACATGAGAACTTGTGAAATATCAATAAGAACATGAGGAATATCATAAAGAAAGGAAAAAGTGGAATATAAAAATAATAATATCTTGAATAATTACTTGAAAATTTGGCTAAAAAATTAAGTTTAGACATTAATAAGCATATCACCAAGGTCCAACCCAAAGGTGTCATAAAAATTACCAAGGTTATTCACTAAGGAATTGTAAAACATATCATCTCTATTGATTAATTTATTTACCCAATGAAATGGATAAATATTAGGGCACAACATTAGTATATATTTATTTTCATGTGATACACATATATCTTAATAAAAAGTTTCATAAATAACCCATAGATAATAAAAGAAATGGGTTTTTTGTCAAATCATGGTGTTTTGAAAAGTGCTTAAAAACATGATCATTAGATCATTTATAACCCCTAAAAAGGGAATGAGGGGTTTATGTATGTCAATTCCAAAATCAAATAAATCATTTTTTTGTATTGATGAATACCACTTGAAATGATATAGAGTTGGTTATTCACATAAATAAAATAAAATAATTTCTTGAGAAAAAGAGAGAGATTTTGAGTCGAAAATTTGACAGCATAATGGGTATGAAAAATTGTTTTATAAAACATTAAAAAGAGAAGGGTGTAGGGGTAAAACATTCATAAAATACTCATAACATAGTATAGGGATACTATAAATGGAAAAAATATCATGTTATTAAAATTTTAAATACATACCACATAAAAGTGAACTTGAAAGGAAAATAGATGTTGAGAGCTCCCTTACCTTGAAGAGTAACTTCTAAAACATGAATATTGGGACCTTTGGGGATGAAGATAACCTTGGGAGGACTAAATGGGAGGTTATACTATCACAAATTCATGTATAATGGTTTTATAATTTAAGTAAATGAAGTAATGATTGGTATTTATAGTAAAAGAGTGGGAGTGTTTTATTAATTTCAAAGGACACCTCATTAGTGGTATTTGCGAAACCATGGGATTTCACATGGTATTTTACCACGGGATTAACCACTTGGAACACCTAATATCATATTTTATTAATCATGAGTGGACCAACATTATTACATATTTATTACAACATTAATGATTTTGTTAAACATACCGAAAATTCAAAAACTATATTTCTACTATTCACCCAAAAACAAAACATCTTATAAAAATATCATAAATTCACCATAACCTAATATTGACATTTTGAATTTAAAAATGGCATTTATTTTAACTCAATAAATCTCTACACATGATAATTTTAATTTTTAACTATAAAAGTACTTGATTATTAAAAATAATAGTGGACGGAAAAGGCTTAGTGACATGCATAGAAAAATTTTCAACACTTGAAAAAAATAAAATTATTTTTTCATTTGTAATTAAAATGGAGGTTTTTATAACACTATTTAATTATAATAAACATTATTAATAAATCCGTATTTTAATATAACAATTTATATTTTTCTAAAAAGTATAATTTTTACCTAAAAAATCAATTTATCAAATTCCATCTCAATTTTTAAGAAAAAATATTATTAAAATGGAAATGATGAAATAAAAATTATATTAAAACAATGGGATTATGTTTAAAGTAACATGGGCCTTGACACATAACCCCTTAAAAAACCCACATACGACTTAAGGGCAAGGTGTGCAATGGTGATTGACTCTTGGGGGGGCTCTAATAACATTGCCCGAGTGGTAATATCCAATAACTTGAACTTCTCTTGTATGAGATTTTGTTCAAAATTAACACATTGATGATAGGATTGGGCTTGGTCCAGAGTGAAGACTAGTTATTCTAGTTCCTTCCCAAGATTTGAAAA
This sequence comes from Viscum album, assembly GCA_963277665.1. Taxonomy (NCBI): domain Eukaryota; kingdom Viridiplantae; phylum Streptophyta; class Magnoliopsida; order Santalales; family Viscaceae; genus Viscum; species Viscum album. Next base: position 1,663,567,935 of record OY728152.1, on the reverse strand, counting down.
ATGAGCATCATATGAAATGAGTCTACTGGTTGAGGCCATCAACTCTTCTTTCTATATTAATTATCATCTATAATTTCTATTTATAAACTATAATTGTAATGTTTATTATTATTTACAAAGGCCATATTAACCAACAGTCAAATTAACCAGTAGTCATATAATGGTCAAAACCCAATGGTCACATTTCATTTATAATTATATATTTTTATTGATTATGACATAGTGTCACGAACCAACCCAGGTTGACCCAGAACCGGTCACCTGAGCCGATCCGTGACATGTCCCGAGAGGCGTTACCGATCAACCTGGGCGGGAGACAAGTGCCAAGGAATCAACAAAGAAAGAATGGGAATGGTTTCACTAAAATCAAATAAATAAAGTAGAAGAAATAATAAAGAGCAACATAGAATAAATAAACCAAATAAAATGACTAAACTAGAACAAAAGAAAGTAAAACTATCTGAACTTGATGTTTGAGCTAACAACGTGTGACCCCATGGGTCACTCCCCGATTCAACAATCAAGCATAGCCTAAGGTGAGTATACTCAAGATGTAGCTAGCACAAACACTAAAAACTGAAAAGAACTAAAGGCATGAGTATTAAAACATAGTAGGTTATCCCGATATACTATTTCTCAATGCACTACCTTTAAAAATAATAAATATCAATTCTATGTTTGAACTATAATATATTAAAGTATGAATTTCTACAATTTTTAATTGAAAATAAAGTACAATCCATTGCCCTTAATCATTTGAAAAACCAGAACAAAAGAGTTTGAAACTCATTTTCTTTTGAAAAACATTTTTTATAGGAGTTAGGAAACCAAAATGTCACTTTTTATGAAAAACACCAAACAAGGGTACTAGGGAAGATATGCAAGGGAAATGTAAATAGGTATGCAAATATCTCAGCAACAGTTCAATAGCTAAAAACCACTAGACAGAGGAGAACCCAAGAGATCAAAAATAATCTAGATGACACTAATACCTATGACCCCATCTACAGTAGCGTTCCACACATGATGAAATCTAACACTCCAAAATGCCCATCCATCCTTTTTCAAGAAGGACAAGGGAAAATCCCATAGCAATGAACCCAAACATGTATGCATACTATGGACCACTGGTCAGTACCATAACCTACCGATGTAGTACTCATATCAGAAAATTCTATCATTATGCTAGGTTCGTATGTCGCAAGTATAAAATGAGGTGAGCCAACAGATGCCACTTGACATCAAATCACAACCCATAATTATAATAATAATTCACAACAACACTCACCCCGAGTCGCCTCGAGGAAGACTCTCATGCTTCAAATTCCAGAGATACCAAGGGTTCTTAACCAGGGGACCCATATAACAGAACCCTAGGATTCCATACCGAGGAAATCCCAACCATCCCATGTCAACGAGGCACAAGGAACATCCATAGCGGTTTTATGACAAACACTTTACATCATTTATTTCAAAGTGGAAAGATGGGCCATCAAACACTATTGACAAAACCCACTTTTATCAAAGGTACAATTTCCACATTTCCAAAGGAGGCATAAACACATCATTTTTCACATCCACACATTGAGAAAACCCTTTTTTAATATAGTTATATTACACACTCAAGACCTGAACATTTTTAATAAAATATCAAAACATGATAAAATGTAGAACACTCTTTTTTAAAACCCAAACCACAAGGGAAACCAAAAAAAGAACTAAAAACATTATTCCATATGCTGTTGACACATTTTTAAACCCCAAAAAATTTATTTTACATTACACTTTACTCCTAAAAGACGAAGTGGAATTTTTATATATATAAAAAAACACAAGGCATGAAATATTTTCCAAAACAATTTCTATTTTATACAAAACAAATTATATACACAAATTGCATTCCTTAATTTTATTTAAATTGTTAAACAATTTTTTAACATTATGTACCATCTACGTAAAACACCAAGTGTTCACTAGTCAAAAAAACATACTGCACGTAAAAATAAATTTTTAAAATAATACACACCGCAAAAACACTCTATGTTATAATTCTCACTACCAAAATAATTTAATAAATATTTGATCAATTTATAAAACACTAAAAAGAGGCACAAGAAGGTTCTACATCAAAACACACCAAATTTTTTCACAAAATTACTACTTTAAAATTAACTGCACAATAAGACCATATCAAACAAGACTTCAAACGTCAACCGTATACCAAACAACTAACTAGAAAATTGCAAAAAAATATTTAACATATATAAAAAGTGTGGAAAACATACAATTAGAGTTTCTTAAATTAAAAATGTCAAGTGAAAGTGAATCCCTACCTCGGGATCAAAGCGCGATGACAACACAACCTCAGAACCAAGGCGTGACGACAATTACCACTCAGAAACGCCCCATGCGGGTCCTAAAATATTAATCCTACCAAAAGAAACCATAAATCAACATAACCAACTATCAAAACAATGAAAAAAGAATGAATAAAAAAATAAAATAAAAATTAAGAAAAAACACACCTGAAGGGGGAAATGGTATACCAGAGGGCTGCGCACACCGGAAGGAGGGGATGTGACTGGAGGCGGGCTACCAGAGAGGGTCGCCGGAGGTGCACAAAGGTGCTGATCAGAAGAGGGGTCGGCCAAAGAGGATATGGGTTGGATAGAGAGGCTGCGGGTCAGCCAGAGAGTCTTATGTGCACCAATCTGGGGGTTTGAGGGTGGATACGCTATTGGGAGCAAGAGGCAGCTGAATTAGGGTTGCGCTGCTACACCAAAAGGGGAGGCTGATGGCTCGGTGTGCAACAGGGAGGCATCCGGGAGGTCGAAGGGGTGGATTTCCAGTCGGGAAAAGGGTTCCGGGAAGGAGGGATGCTAGAGGGGCTATGTGCACACTGGGAAGAAGGTTTCTGGAGGTAGGAGGTGCAGAGGGGGATGGTGGTGGCACGATGAAAAAGAGGCTGAGGGCCAGGGGTGTGCATTGCTAAGAGAAATTATTCTGTGGGGCTAGCCAAGAGGTTGGAGACCATGAAAGAGGAGGAGACCGGGACGACACTGACTAGAATGGACGGTGGAGGTCAAGGACAACTAGTATAGGGTGGGGACACTCAGGATGCTGCAAAGGGAAGGAGGGGGAGGTCGGGGTCACCGAAAATGGGTGCTGGGGTGCATCAACTGAGCGCTAAGCAAGGAGATCGAGGGGGATGATGATTGAATAGGTAGGAGGTTGGGCAGTGAGGCTCTGTAGGGGAGGAAGGAACTGGGAAGGTAGAGAGGGGCTACTCATGCCGAATATAGGGAGGCCTTGGGGGGGGGGGTCTTGCTTGCGCCGCACACACATAGAGAACGGGGGGGGGATTGGAGAGAGGGAGGTGGGTTTCAGAAACCCTAAAAAAAATTAAATCCAACCTAAAAAAAATATAGTTAATAATAATAATAATTATAATAATAGTAATGGATTAATAATAATAATAATAAAAGGAATAATAATAACAACAATAATAATAAAAGGAATAATAAGAATAAGAATAATTATAAATTTATAAAATTAACAAGTTTTGTTTTCACCAAAAAATGAAAATAATAAAATCCTTTGTAATAATAATATTTAATATTTACAGTAGTCATACTATTTATAATAAAAATAATAATATTCAAAATAATAATTATATATTTAATAGTAATAAGAATAAAAATTGTAAATGACACAATAATCATCGTTCACATTAATTACAAAAATTTACCCATAAAAAAATTATACTAATAAATACACATAATAATTATAATGTGAATATTGTAATTATTATTAAAGATTCAAACTTTATTACTCATCTTAATTTTTCAAAGATGAACGAGATGCACAATTACTTGGGCGAAGCTGCACAAGGTTTCCAAAACTCGCTTCACTCGTGCACCCAACAACGTCGAACCTAAAACCCGCTCTTTTTAACAAAAACTCAAAAACCTCATCAGGGAATCACCCCAGACCCCATAAAAAATATTTAAAAGAAAAAAAATAATTCAAATAAAATAATTTCATAGGTTGGGGTGTGAAAATTCTCCCCACCATAACATTTTCCACCCCTAGAAAGCCACAACACTATCCAGCCAATCGATCAACACCCAAGGATTTCACATAAACACGATCCAACCTCTTATCTCAAGGAAATTCCATTGACCACCAACGAGACTCAATCTCATTTCCTGAAATAGATCATCAGTAGAGGGGAGGCCTGAAGGGACTCCCCACCATAAGAACTCAACTAGCACCCGATAATGACTTAAGAGAAAACCCAAAGAGATGGTGAGTCTCCCCTCCAAGAAGAACTAACCTATACATAGATAAACAAAAATCCAACATAGACCTGATTTGGGCCTTACTCAAATTAAAAGAAGCAAAACAAGAAAACTTAAACCACTCACTCTTGTCTGAAAGGTATAATAGCTTAAATAAAAACTCTGCACAAACTAAAAAAACCTTCATCCCACTGGTGGAGAGATAGGGTTCAAGGATTGGATTAATAAAACTATGAAGAAAAACTACTCACAGCTTACCACTTCAAGGTGGACACAAACGAAAGTCGTAACTAATTCACATGGATGGTCCAAGAAAGGCCACCTATTAGAAAATCGCATCCCAAAGGCACAATTACTAACATTGAGTGAGGGGTATGTCCATCATGCTCATTGCTACCAGAGGAAATTCACAACAATAGAGGAACCAAAACAAAAACACTAAAACTATCTCACCGTATGATAGAGGCACAACCTTAACCAGACTTCTTAAAATTCATCCATAGTTCCTGACTATGTTCCGGCTTCACTCCGAGGACTTTTGGTTGGAGCTCTGATGGATGAACCGTCTCCCGCCTCGTAGTCAGTTTTTGATAATCCCAATAGAAAAAAAGTACATATTTTGATCTAATAGATGAAAAGACAAAATTTAAAATGAAAACCATGCTGGCATTGAAAACTAGAGTTCATCAAAAGACCGATGACATTCCTATACATTTAAAAATCCAAAAAAACATTTGTACACTACAACGATAAATGATCCCTTACACTGGAAGGAAACATACACAAGAAACTTTAAACAAGCACCCAACAACACATCACTTCTGAGAACTTCCTTCTTGATGATTTCTAGAAACGCCCTGACAGAATCTCCGCAAGTGACCCAGGCATCCACACGCCTAGTAGGGCTTCAGATAATTTTCACACGATGAATTTTTGTGACCCAATTTTCCACACTGATAACACACAACGATCTCCTTCTCCGAAGAGGTTGATGAAAGATCCTGATGCCTTTTGATTCCATGACTTTCTTCATACACTTTTAATTACTTCCTCATATCCTTTCCAGAATCTTTACCACTACTCATAGTAGTTGAAGGAGGGATGAATAATTCAAGCACTCTCTCCATTATGACTTTGATATGAAAAATTTGTCTCACCACATCAACAAGTGAAGTTAGGTTGGACACAGACACCTTCAACTATTGATCAAGGAAAATAACCACCTTGAATCATCGAGCACTCATGGAGTCATCTGTGGAATACCTTGAATAATAAGGGACTATCTCTAAAAATTGTTAAAAATATTCCAACATGGATCTGTCACCCTTCTATAGATAACACATCTCCATCCTCTTTCTCACCCTTTTATCTTTAGAGAAATACTGACGAATGAACAAAGCATTGAAAAACTCCCAAGTAAGCCCTTGGTGGGGTTTATTCTAAGACACCATCTTTTACCACATCCACGGTGAACCTTTAAGTATGAAGTTTAGAAACTTAACCTTCAATGATTCAGGAAACTAAACGAGGTTAAAGTTCCTTTAAATTTTCCACATCCACTCCTCTAAAATAGAAGGATCTTCTTGACCATAAAAGAGAAGTAGATCTACCTTTCGAAACCCAATCATAAAATCATTAGGTTGATCAACCATACTACGATCGCACATTGAAGTTTCAAGGGGATAATCATTGGACAAGAAAATTCAAAAAGTCAATCAAGACCATCACAATAAATAAAATCCTCAAAATCAAACACTACATAGGTGACCAGCTCCAAACATAAGAAAAAAAGATATCATAACATCAAAACTTACTTTTTTAAAAAAATCATTAATTTAAAACAAGCTTGGTGGGTTAAACCCTCAACATTGGTATTATTTAGAGCCTCACTCACATATATGTATCCATGCCACCTCAGGAATCCATGCACCATACCAGACGTTCGTTCATATTCCAACATACCACTATGCATGTGAGCACCCCTAGGAACACCAAGGCCAAAACAAAACAACTTAATTTTCCAAAATCAAATAATTCATCACATTTCTTATAAAACAATCCAAAAATTAAACATGTAATTTCAAACAACCCTTTTTCAAAACCAATTTTCTTGATTCAAACCACTTTCAGAAGTAACAGGAGACCCAAAACATCTCAGAAAGGGACCTATGTTGGTGGGAGACTTGGCCATATAGTCGATGTCCATATTCCAAACACGTCACTGACACTGAGAGCCTTTTAGGACCATGCCCCTATCTCCACATGGATTTCTAGGCCATGTGGCTTAGGTGGACTATTAACCCAACTCCTTTTTCCATATCCCAATAACAAAGCATTCCATAAAAACCCAAAAATAACTAATTAAACTGGACTTGCTAGGGAAACCTGAGGATCAACACGAGGAAGATTTCATGACGCTCTTCCCACACCTACCCCTAGAGTCCTAAAAATATTACTCTATATACCTTGACATCCCAAAGAAAAAAGGGTGATATGAATAGTGAGGTCTGCTAAGATCCAACCTCCTCTGATACCATTTTGTCACAAACCAATCAAAGTCAACCATGAACCTGTAACCCGATCCAATCCACATGAAGTCCCAAGAGGCATTCCTAATTCTATCGGGATGGTGACACGCGCTAGGGAATTAGAAGAGAATGAATGAGAACATTTTCACCCAAAGAAAATAAATAAATCAGTAGAAATAATAAAGAGAAGCATAGAATAAATAAACCAAATAAAGCGACTAAACCAAAACAAAACAAAATAAAACTAACTGAACTCGACATTCGAGCTAACATTGTGTGACCCCACGGGTCACTCCCTGACTCAATGTTCAAGCATCCCCCAAGGAGAGCGTACTCATGCTGTAGCCTGCAAAAACACTAAAAACAAAAAAAAACTATAGGAGTGAGTATTAAAACTCATTAGGATATCCCAATATATTATTTCCCAATGCACTAACTTTATAAATAAGAAACATCAATTCTATGTTTGAACTAAAATATATTAAAGTATGAATTTATACAATTTTTACTTGAAAAAATACAAACCATTGCCATTAATCATTTGAAAAAACAGAACAAAAGAGTTTGAAACACATTTTATGTTGAAATTTTTTTATATGAGTTAGGAAACTAGAATGTCAATTTTTATGAAAAACATGAAACCTAGGTACCAATGAATATACAACAAGGGAAATGTGAATAGGTATGAAAATATCTCAGCAACAATTCAATAGAAAAAAACCACTAGACATAGGCGAACCTAAGATATCAAGTATAATACAGATGACACTAATACCTGCGACCCCATCTACAGTTTCAAGCCACACATGATGAAATCTAATGCTTCAAAATGATCAACCATACTTCATGTAGGCTGAGGGAAAATCCCATAGCAATAAACCCAAACATGTCCGCCTAATATGGACCACTAGTTATTACCATAACCTACCAGTGCAATACTCATCTTAGACAATTCTATTAATATGATAGGTTCATATATTGAAAGTATAAAAGGAGGTGAGCCAATATATTCCGCTGAGCATAAAATCAGAACCCATACTTATCATAATAATTCACAGCAAGACTTACCCTGAGTCACCCTGAGGACGACCCTAACACCTTAAAGTTAGAAGATACCAAGTGTTCTTAACTGAGGGATCCGTATAATAAAACTTGAGTATTACATACTGAGGACATCCCAACCATCCCATGTCAACGATGCACAAGGAACATCGACGAGGGTTTTATGAAAAACACTTTACATCATTTATTTAAAAGTGGCCAAATGGGCCCATAAACTCTATTTAAAAAACCAAATTTTATCAAAGGTACAATTTCCACATTTCCAAAGGGGGCATATACACATCATTTTTCACATAAAAATTATTGATAAAACCCTTTTTAATATAGTTATATTACACACTCAAGACCCTTACATTTTTAAAAAAATTTCAAAACATGCTAAAACACAACACACACATTTGTAAAACCCAAAAAACGTGGGAAACTATAGAATGAACTGAAGACATTATTCCACACGCTGCTGACACATTTATAAACCCCCAAAAATTATTTTACATTTCACTTAACTCCTAAAAGATGAAAATACATATATATATATATATATATATATATATATATAAACAAAATTCACGAAATATTTACCAAAAAAAATTCTATTTAATACAAAACAAAGTATAGACACCAATTTCATGCCTTAATTTTATTTAAATTATTTAGAAATGTTTTAACATTACATACCATCTATTTAAAACACCCAGTGTTCATTACTTTACAAAACATACTGCAAGTAAAAATCAATTTTTATAATAATGTGCACCCAAAAAACAGTCTCTTTTATAATTAGTACTACCAAAATAATTTAATAAATGTTTGAGAAATTTATAAATCACTGAAAAAAGGCCTATGAAGGTTATGCATCAAAAAACACCAAAATTTTCACAAAAGTACTACTTTAAAATTAACTGCACAATAAGACCATATAAAACAAGACTTCAGACATCAACCACATACCAAACAACTAACGAGAAGGTTGCACAAAAATATTTAACATATATACGAAGTGTGAAAAAAATAGAATTTGAGTTTCTAAAATTAAAAATGGAAAGTGAAAGGGAATTCCTACCTCGAGATGAAATTGTGACGACAACACAACCTCAGAACCAAGGTGCGACGTTAATAACCACTTGGAAATGCCCTGCGTGAGTCCTAAAACATTAATCATTCCAAAAATAACCATTAATCGACAAAATCAACTAACGAAAAAAAGACAAAATAAAGAGTAAAAAAAATAAATTAAAAATGAAGATAAATAAACCCGAAGGGGGAAATGGTATACCAGAGGGTTGTGTACATCGAAAAGAGGGGTTGAGACCAGAGGCGGGCTATCGTAGAGAGTCGTCGGAGGTGCGCAAAGGTGCTGGTCGGAAGAAGGGTCAGCCGAGGATTCTATGGGTTGGCCGGAGGGGCTGCGGGTCATACGAAGATACTACTGCGCACTAAACAGGGGGTCTGAGGGGGTCTGTGCCATTGGGAGCAAGAGGAAACCAGAGTAGGGCTATGCTGCTATACTAATCAGGGGAGGCCGACGGCTCGATGTGCGATGAGGAGACATCCAAGAGATCGGGGTGGCAGCTGGATGATCTGGGAAAAGGTGTCGGGAAGGAGGGCTTCTAGGGGGGTTGTGCGCACACCAGGAAGAAGGTTTCCAGAGGTAGGAGGTGTACAGGGGGATGGTGGTGGTGCGCTGCAACGGAGGCCGATGGCCAGAGGATGTGCGCCACATGGGAGAAAGAGGTCTGTTGGGCTGTCTGGGAGGCCAACAGCTGTGTAGGAGGAGGATACCTGGACGACGCCGAAAAGGATGGACAGTGGAGGTTGAGGTTGGATAGGAGAGGGTGGCGGTGGTGAGGCTACTGCAAAGGGAAGGAGAGAGAGGTTGGGGTCACCGGAACCAGGTGCTGGGTGCACCTGCTGAGCACTGAGTAAGGAGGTTGAGGGGGTCGATGGCTAAATAGGAAGGAGGTTGGGTGGTGAGGTGTTATAAGGGAGGAAGAAACTTGTGTGGTGGAGGCAGTGCTGCTCACGCTGAATAGAGGGATGCCCGGGGAGGGGGGGCTTGCTTGTGCTGCACACATAGAGAAAATGGGGGTGGGGGTGGATTGGAGAGTGGGAGGTGGGTTTCGGAAACCCTAAAAAAATTTAAAGCCAACCTAAAAAAAGATAATGTAGTTAAAATAATAATAATAATTATAATAATAATGGATTAATAATAATAATAATAAAAGGAATTATAATAATGATAATAACAATTAAAGGAATAATAATAACAACAATAACAATAAATTAATAAAATTAACAAGTTTAGTTTTCACCAAAATTGAAAATAATAAAATCCTTAGTAATAATAATATTTAATATTAATAATAGTCATACGATTTATAATAACAATAATAAGATTCTAAATAATCATAATATCTTTAAAAGTAATAAAAATAAAAATTATAAATGACACAATAATCAACGTTCACATTAATTACAAAAATTTACCCATAAAAAATTTATACTAATGAATACACATAATAATTATAATGTGGATATTGCAATTATTATTAAAGATTCATAATTTATTACTCATCTTAATTTTTTTAAGATGGACATGGTGTATAGTTACCTGGGAGAAACTGCGCGGGGTTTCCAAAACGTGCTCCGCTCATGCACCCAATGACGTCGAACCTAAAATGCATACTTTTTAACAAAACCTCAGAAAAGTTGTCTGGGACTTACCCCGAACCCCAAAAAAATATTGAAAGAAAAAAAATAATTAAAATAATATAACCCCATAGGTCGGGGTGTGACACATAGTAAGAAATATATTTTCCAGAAACAAAATATTATTCAAAAGTTTAGGTCATTACAAATGGAATACTGATTGTTTCTTCTATAGATGTATAATGTTATGCATGACGTTTTTCATGTTTCATTGAATCAGTAGTATCACCTCGACCCTTCTCATGTGATCGACGTGGATGATGTTGATATGAGACTGATGCATCCTTTGAAGATCATCTGATACATGTCTTGTATTATAGTGAGAAAGTGTTGCCGGAAAGACCATACTGATGGATCATATTTTGTGGAAACACAGGCATGTTAAGAAGGATACTTGGGAGAGATAAGCAGATATGTGGGCTCAGTGGCCTGACCTTTTTGACTTAGAATCTTAGAGATGTTTGGGAGCACAACTTGAGGTTGAGCTATTATAACGTGGGGAAATTGTAATATCCTGAATTTTTCTTATTATGTATCTAGATCATTTTCAAGGATTCTTTTTTCTTGTTTTTAGTATTATTTTTTTGGGTTTTATCATGGGTGTGTTTGGGTGGAGTTTTGATGTTTTTGGAAGGAAGAGTGGAAGTGCACGGTTGTCGCACAATTTTCCCAAATCCTATGTTGAAACCAGCAAACTATAAAAATCCAGATAGAGGGGATTGCTACATATGGTGTATGATTTTTTAAACTGCGCCCCTCTGAGTAGTATCCATGCATCCCTCCTAGAGGAGGCTCACAATTATGGAAAACTATGCACCCTGAATAGGAAATTGTGTGTATAGAATTGGCAACCCCCAAAAATTAGATTAAAAATTAAAGAACCCATATAATTCATCCTAAATCAACCCAATTCGACCCCAAATATTTCTTCTCATTTTTTTGAGGTTCTTGGAAGGATTATAAGGCCTTTCAACCTCTGTTATTAATGACTAAAATCTCAGATTGAATATCTATGCCTCTCATGGTAAGAGATTTTCACCCCTATTTGTTATTTTCTCCTCTCCCACCATTCTCTCATATTTTTAAGATATTTTTTCCTCTATTAGTGATATATATATATAGGTTTTGGTATATCTAATCCGTTTGATCTTTGATCTAGGTTTTGGATCTATATCTGAATTTTCACCATGTTCTTGAATGTTCCACCTCAGTTAGGGATTTCCATTGGTGAGCGTCTCTCAACAATATTAAGGTATATATTCTGAATTCGATTCACATAGTCTTGAATTCCAATTCTGTGTATGTGTTGTGAAATTTCAATTGTAGTGTTTGACAATTAAATCTTAAATTGAATAAATTAATTGATTTATGGAATTGTGGAATTGGATTAATTAATTGATAAATTAATTAATGAGATATTAGAATTGGGGAATTAGATAAATTAATTGGTGAATTAATTAATGGGATATTAGGATTGGGGAATTTGATTAATTAATTTGTTAATTAATTAATGAGATATTTTGACTGCAGAATATGATTAATTAATTGGTGAATTAATTAATGTGATATTGTGATTTTGTCAATAATGGGAAATTAGGATGGTGTACTTGGTCAATTAATGTGATTATGAATTAATTTAAAATGGTAATTATGAGATGGTTGACTTGACCATTAATGGGTTAGTGGTTTATAAGATTGAATATTGAAAAATGGTTTAACAGTGAATTTCTCATTTTATGCCTTGTGATTAGAGTATTGAACAATGATATGTTTTTATAGATGAAACGGTATATCATGATGTAAAATATGATAAGGGGGTTAATTTTAATTAACCTTGAATGTTGTGATATATGGTATAAATGTTTGATTGAATGATATATGTGTGTGGGACATAGATCGATGCTTCTAATTCTCATATTTGATTAATGAGTGCGAGATAGGGACTGTGGATCCAAATACACATATATGACGAATGAGTGTGGGACAAGGAATGAGGATCCAAATACCCATATGAGATAGCGATTATAGGGCATGGATTGAGTCTCCAAATACCCATGTGACATTGAGGTGTGGGGCAAGGAACGAGACTCTAAATACCGATGGGGTTCTAGACATGACGTTCTACGCCCATGAGTTTGGCATTGGACTATAGTTCCAACTATAAGTGATATGGATTGAAATGAAATGATAAATGATAACCCTGGTTATGTGGTATGGTTCAAAATCTGGCATAGTCTGAAGTAGGTATTGAGAGTTCAGGTGTCCTTGAGAACCTAGGGGTTTATGTGGATAATTAAATAATAATGAAATGTGATAAATTTTTACTTGAATCATTGTGATTTATTATTTACACAACTTCATACATTTTTATTGACTGGAAATTTTTTTCGATGTCATTGGTGGTGGCATACTGAGTTTCACTCACACCCTACTCGTGCATCTAGATTGGTACCCAAATAGACTTCATGGTTGTTGGATAAGATAAAGGAAAGGTCCCTATTTTATATGGCTGAGTCAGGATGGTGCATGGACGTTGGAACCAGGATTTGTGTTGCAACTCTCTTGGAGTTTTAAATTTCATTATTTTAGGATTTTCATTAGACACTTGACATGTACTTGACATGAAATATCTACTATTTTAGTTTTGGATATTGTATTCCTGTTATAGTCATCATGTGATACTGGCATTATTCTAGTTATGGTTATATAATTAGTTATTATTTATTTATTACCATTATTCTGCTTCTTTGAAAAAGAGGGTATAGTCTCCCCATGATCTATATTAGACCCTTGCTACTTGTTTCTAGCCTCTGGTATATGGTGGGGCATGCTTGTGGTCTTGTAACTGACTGAATCGGTGAACCAGTGTGTGGTACCTCAGTTGGGACATTACAAAGTAGTATCAGAAGTTTGTTCCTTTTCATTTTTCATTTATCTTACTACTTTGGAAAGGTAAATAAGATAATAGGATGAGTTGGTCCTTGGTTAAGAGCTCATGCATGGGATTATCTAACCCTGGCACAAGGATAAAATCAAAGTACCTAGGGGGGATTGTTGTTATTAATGTTTTCTATTATAGTTGGATTACATTTCACCTTTATTGATTCACTTGTTGTGTGATGCTATTATTGTTTCAGAGTTTTTTTTTGAGATTTGAATCATGGATTTTTTTGGAATGAGAGTTTAGTATGCATGCATCATTCTTAGAAGTCAATATATATTTTGAGAGGATTATTGGAGGATATGGCTGGAGATGTTCCTCCAACAGAGGAACCTGATGCACCAATAGTGCCGGGTGATGAAGCCCGAGGGAAGTTCCAAGATAACTTTGATCAATTTATGCATTATATAGAGAGATACCTAGAGTGTGTTGTGAATAATGTGTCTGAACTAACATAAGAGTTTTAGTTGCAACACCATCCTACTTTCCCTATAGAGGGTGAACCTAAGGTAGAAGAGTTTTTGATTGAGTCCATCCACACTATAATTTCCGATTTAGAGACTCCTACTTAGAAGATAAATAAATTGGATACCTGTATGTTATGTGGTGAGGAGAAGCATTGGTTGGTTATCCAGAGTCAAGATGGAAAACTGTAGAATACAGAGTTGAAGTAATTTCAAGAGAAGTTCTTAGAGAACTTGTACCCTCAGATTCTCAGGTAGGAGGGAACCGCTGAGTTTCGGAGGTTGACTTAGTAAATCATATATGTTATGATCTATGCTAGTCACTTTACAAATTTTTAGTGCTTTGTTCCAATGTTGTTTAGATATTGGACTACTATGGTAAGGAATTTTTAATAAGAAATTAAATGTTATTTTAAGTATCGGGTTAAAATATTTCAGCTAAATAATTTTTCATAAGTGGTGAATCAAGATGTCATTTATATGGGGGACATGAAAGATGATTCTAGTGGGGGACAAGTGGGTTCTATTAGATTATCAAGAGGTAGGCCTTCTAAGGGCAGGAATCATTGCTATGGGTATTTTAGCCTGGATGATAATAAGAAGAGTGGTCAGGAGGGAAGGATCATTGTCACAAAATATTACTCAATTGATTTTTCAACAATGCAATAGGTTGGGTGGAATTTGTAGATAGTTCCACTAACCATTGGTAGAGTGCTGGTCTTGTGGCAGGATGTGACATCATTAGAGGTTATGTAAGAACCCATGACAAATGGGTAATGATGAAGAAACTGGAAAGAATAAGAGTGTGGTAAGGGGATATTCTACACTATATCAGTATGGATATTTGAGTTCTACTCACTGTGGAGGTAAAGGTAATGGAAGTTTTGCTTCTAGGAAATAACAACCATATCTACAGAGTGCTACAACTCTGGAGACTCAGACTGCATCATAAAAAAGAGGGGCAGGATAGTTGCATACAATTCATCCTATCCCTGGGGATGGAAAGGTTATACCATCAATAGTTTTAGGTACTATTCATATAGCCTCTACGATATCTTGTGAATGGGTGGAAAATGATGGAAGATTTTGTGAGTGGGATGATGATGATAGATACACCTTTGGGTGTACGGTCGAGAGACATCTGATTGTGTAAAGGGTGTTCTCTCGAGGCTAGGGAGTATCATTTTCTTTCGTATCATTACATTCTATATATTTTAGGCTTTGACCTAATTATGGTTATGGACTTTTTAGTAACATACTGACCCCACATTGATTTCTACTGAAGGAGAGTGACTTTTATGTCTCTAGAGGGTAAAAATTACATCATTTATGGAGAGTGGAATATTTAGAAAGATCCTACATATTAAGTTCATCAGCAACTGGTGGAGCTCACAACCCAGTTTTTTAGTCTATTATTGGATGATGTGTGTGTAAAGCATGATTCCTTTACACCCATAGTGGACATGTTTTCTGACAAATTATCAAGAAATCCACATGAGTGAGATGTATAATTTTTGATTGAGCTCATGCCGGGGGCTGAGAAAGTTTCAATTTCACCATACAGAATGTCACCAATTTATCTTCAAGAGCTTAAAACTTAGCTGGAAAAGTTTATGGACAAGGGTTTTATCCGTTTGAGTACATCACCTGGGTGTTTTAAAATTTTGTTTACTAAGAAGGATGACATGAATCTGCAGTTATGTGTTGATTACCAAAAGTTAAACTAGATTACTATGGAAAATTGTTATCCACTAATATTTATTGATGATATATTTGAATATTTGATGGGAGCTTGTGACTTCTCAAATATTTACATGAGATTGGGTGACAATTTCCTTGTTTCTCATGTATATTTTATTTTGTTTTTTTACTTTTCATTTGATCATGGTTAAATCATCTATATAATCTTAAACATGATATAAATATAATATATATTCATTATATTTTTATTTATAGTAATCTATAAAAGTTATATATATAAAATAGATTACACCATTCATGGAGACGGTAGGCCGTACGTATGCATTCACATTTTTTCAATTTTTTCAATAGATGGAACAAAGGAAAAATACATATTAATTCACCTTTACAGAATCATTATTATTTTATATATAGATTTTATATTAATATAATCTTTCTTTATTACCATCTATGTGAAAATAAATTGAAAACAATTTCATATCGCTGTGTGGAGGTGGTAGTCAACACGTATGCATGAGTGACGTTATTATTTTCCAACAGATTGGAATGTAAGAATTTAGATGTGATATTATATTTATAGAAGCATGGTTATATCATAAATATCACATATATTTATTAAATTTAACCATAATACCTTTCATGTAAATTTTATGATAAAAATGAATCACATTTCTTCGCGAGACAGTAATCCACCATACACATGAGCGATGTTATCATATCTCTAACGAAATGGAGAGTAAAAAGGTATATGTGATATGATAATTAAATAAGTATAATAATTTCATAAATATCATATAAATATGTTTAATAAATCATTATATCCATCCCTTAAATGTGGTTAAGGAAAATTAATTACATTGGTTTTTGAGGCACGAGTCTACCTTATACACGATCGATATTTTTATTTACCATTTGATGGAAGTTGAGATGGATATGGGTTATTGCATTAAAAAATTACATATCAATATATATTAAATACTTTTATTATTATATTATCATAGTTGAAGAATTTTTGAAGAAGGTGTAAGAATAAATAATTCAAATACGCACGTTCAATAATTTTTCCTCTTCTTTAGAGAGCCTCTTTAGGTTTAAACCTACAGACTTATTAGGAGGGATTAATAATTAAAAAAAGCCTCTAGGATGTGTGGAGGAAATTAAGGAATATATTTGGGTAGTTATTTTCCAAACCAAAGAGTTTTGGAAGTGTAAATGGGGGAGGAGATTGGGTGGAATTTTATAAGTGGGGGAGAGGACACACATGAAATATTTGAAAGGATATAGCGATAACAATGATTTTTTAATGAAAAAAGCCCAAAAAATGGATAAAAATTGGGAATTATAGGTGATAAGGTCAGAATATGTCTATAAAATAGGTTTTTGAAAAGTTTTAGTTTATTTTCAACCCTTTTTTTAGTTTAACATCCCATTAAACCTATTTTTAACTTAACGACAATAATTAATTTTTACTATTTTCATTATTCATTATGGTCAAAAATTAAGTTGAAATTATTATGTAATATAATTTATTTTTAATCCAAATATAAAATCTAATTTTTAGAATTAAATTCACAAAAGTGGTAGAGTTAAATTTAAAATTAAATCAAAGACGCAATAAAAGAGAGGTTTTCTAAAGAGAAAATTTTCATAAGTATAAAATTCTTTAATATAAAAATTAAATATAAACGTGGTTCCAATTAACTAAATTTGTTAAATTTCAATATAATTGAACAAATAATACTTTAAAACCAATTTATAATATAATTTAACTTTGAAAATAATTTAAATGAAAAATTGTGTTCAATTAAAATCATAATTTTCCACTACTTATCGAAAAATTAATTTTTTTTAAAATTCAAAAAAATTCACACAAAGATAATTTTGAAGTTTATATATAAAAAATTGAATTCTATTTGGATTTTTTTTAAATTGTTAAAAATTAATTTACAATTATTCACTCAAAGCTTAACTAATCTTTCTTTCTGAAAAATACTGTTTTTCAAAAAATATTTTTTCTTTATTTCAAATGCTATATATTTTATTTATAATCAATAAATTACTAGTGAATTTATTTTATACATGTATAAAATATATAATTTTAATAATTTAATAAATACCATTCATAACCACCATCTTAGCGACTATGTTATAATATTCATGTTTAAATAAAAATATTTTAATAGCGAATCGTGTTTTTTTCAAAACCAGTGTTGCATGAATTACTAGAAATGAAAGTGATTCAATTTATTTAAAAATAAGTATATTGTAAAGTCCCAGGTTGTTATATTCTCTTATAATCTTGTTGTTTTGTTTCTTTATTCTATCAAATATGACATTCTTCTTTTAAAATATTAGGGTGTTACCACACACACACATACGGAGTTACACACGTCGTTGGGTTCTTTAGTGTGAACATGCTCACACACATTTATATGCGAATAAAGATGGAAATGTTAATGCTAATAAACTTTAACATTTATAAATTCTAATTTTATTGCGGAAAATGTTATATATATATAGACACACACACACAAACACTTTTGATTTTTCAATTTCACATATCTCATTATAGTATATAATTTTAGATATAATTATACATACACACAATCACACACATGAGTTTAGACAATAATATATATTCAAATATATATACATATATTATAGTTTAAATATGTATAATTTATTTTCAATGAAAATATTATCATTAATTTAATTAAATGAATTAAAAAAATTAAACTTTATATGAATAAAAAAATAATTTTATAGAAAAATTTCACATTTACCTATTTTAATTTATATAAGTCATTATTTATAATAATTTTTATTAGTTTTATTCAAATTTTATCAATGTAATTTTATATAGAAATAAATATTTATATATTTTCATTTTAATAATAAATATATATTTATATAGGTAATTTATAGTTTTTTAAAAAAATTATAATTTAAATTCAAAAAAAAAGAATAATTATTTTGAAAATAAAAATGATTTTAAATTTAGTACTTATTTTTTTAAAACCAAAAATTAAATTGATTAATGATTTATCACAACAAAGATACATATCTAATTAGGAAAAAGTGAAAACAAAACATGATTACTAGCATCTTTCCTAAGACCAACTAATTGATGGGCCACCTAATTACTATCATTTTTAACAAAAGTGAATTTAAAACAAAATAAAAAATAAATCAGAGACTAAATACTCTTAATAAAGAGACTTTAAGTTTAGAGGTCATCCCTATGGCTGATAATAATGTTGAACACCAACTCTAAATCCAATTTAAAATTTCATTATCCTATCTATAAGAATAATAAATAAAAGAACCTAGAGAATGGGAAAATCCTAGTCAACAAAAGGAGTCTTGGTAGCCCTAAAATACAAGAAATTGGCTACCAGCACCAGACCATGATCTTTCATCACAATAATTTGAGATCTCACATTTCTCTCCAAGGCCACAATAACTCTATATTAATTTTTAAGTAACCCTATAGGGGGGATCTAACTTAGAGACACTGTATTCACATTCATCACTAGAAAATCAATAAAAGATGATCTGAAAACCCAAAAATCCAACCATTCAATAGCCCATTCATACCAAATATTATCTTGAAAAGAATATTGTTGAAATAAAAACTCATTGTGCCTATTCAAAATCCTTAGAGTAATTTTATAAATTTTTTAGTGATATATGGTACTTGTGATGAAATCTAACATTATAGGACCTGGAAAAGGTCAGAAGATAGATTAAATAAATTTAGGAAGTTTTCATTCCCTGAAATCTAATCAACTCGAGCCTGAGAACCTGATAAAACCTCATGCATTGGTGATTCAAACTTCTCAAGAAACATTAGACAAATCATTTCTAAATAAATATGGTTAAAATAAATAAAGTCGCATATAGGAAAAACACAACAATGAAATTTACACTAGAAAAATTTAGCCTTAGCTGGATCCATCGACTACCAAATATCTTTCCAATATACAATATTATTCCATTCTTAAAGGTTCTCAAATAAGATTTTATAAATAGGGTAGACATAATATTATCTAGAAGATTCCCAACTCCAAAAGAGCTGACTAAATACCACAACGGGATTATTTTTAGTTTTTTGGGATGTTCTTCATGCTTTCACGAGACAAAAATTCTCATATAGAGGAAATTAGACCAAGATGATTAGGCTAATATCACCGGATAGATTATGATTTTTTTCTTATCAATCAGTTTTAGAGTGGTTAGGTAAATAATGTTGTCACCAAAAATAATTCCAACAGACAATAATGAACAAATAGAGTAATCCTCTAGTGATGTTTCAATGTATTTAGATAGTGATGATTAGATGAGATCATCATGTAGAGTTATCATTGATAGTTTTCACTGGGGAAAACAACTCAATGAATTTACTATTTTCATGGTGTCTAGATATTGGTGGTTTCAACAGATAGATAGATAGTGCATCAAAAGTTTCCCAGGTCAATGAGAGGTTTACTATGAATCTCATAGGATGGTGAAATTGGTTAATGGTATAAATACCTCTATAAAAGGTGTGGTGGTCAAGCTATGATGTGAACTATGTGTGTGTTTCTTATAAAAAATAGTGGGAGTTTTGAATTAATTTTTTAGACTTCCTAAAGAGAGGAAGTGGGAGATTATTTTTATAATTTCTTTTATCTCTAGTAATGAATATGTTTACAGTATTATCTCATGGATGTAAAAAATTCATCGAAACCTCGAAAATTCTGTCTGTCTGTTTGTTTTATATTTTTATGAAGTGTGTTTTTTTATTAGTTGGGATTTCATTCTAGTTTCTGTAAAAATAATTAAGGGATTTTTTACCTGAAAAAACTTTATTCAATAACTTTTAGATGATTTTTGTGGTAGAGGCTGAGACGATCAGCTGAAGGCCAACTCGATGCATGTAGTGTCTACATGGTTAATATGATAGATCAAATGAAACAAATGTTTCTTCCTTGGTTTTTTGGTTTTTTTCTTCCCAAAAAGTTATATCTAAGTGTTGTTTCTACTTCATTCATAAAAATTAATTTTTATCCTATCCTTGGATTGCATGTTATTTTTATTTTAGTTATTTCTACTTTTATTTTAATGATGAATTTAGAGTAAGGGTCATTTCATATCAATAAGTTCAATGGAATGAGATTTACCTTTTGGAGAGTTAAACCATAGAATGTTTTCTTAAAAAACGATCTATATGCTCCTATGTTCGGTAAAATTCCCAAAACAAATGAAGAAACAAAATGGGAGTGTTTGGACATGAAAAATTTGGTCATGATTAGAATGTATCTTTCTTGGAATGTTGAGTTCAACATTTGAGTGAATAAAACTACTATAAAGGTCATGAAAGCTTTGGATGAAGCATATCAGGAGACAACGAATGTTAGCAATGTTTTCATAATGTGATTATTATTCAACTTAAGATTATAAAATGGAAGACCTATAAGAAATCATGTCATTGACTACAATATGACATTAGGGAATATTGAATCAGTGAAGGTAACTTTCAAAAATGATGTTTGAGCTTTTATTCTTCTTCTATCACATATAGAGAGATGGGATTCCATTGTAAAGGTTGTGAGGAAATCCAGTGGGATGATAGATCTTGTGTTTGATTACATTAAAAAATTGATCTTGAATGAGGATATGAGGGAGAAGGAAGTTTAATTTCCATTCATAAGTGCACTCAATACTACCAGATGGGCATAATCACTTTAATATAAGGTCTTCTAGAAAAAGAAATATTCAAAGGATAAGTCCTAGAGAATAAGTTGAAGGAAATAAACTAGCCCATGTCATTTATGATGTCTTTGTGAGAATAAGGGATATATCAAGAAATATTAAAGTAATTAGATAGAGTTTTCTACTATGGATAGATGAAATCAGTCAGTATAATAGTTGGAGGTTCCTATTTGATTTTGAGTATAATCATTTCAAAGGAGTCACGAGTTATTGAATTATATGAATATTTTCCTTCAACTGATGAGAATGGTTGAATGATTGATTATGTACCATGATGCTTGGGTAGAGTATACCTACCAGATAATGAAGCTTCGAATATAGTTGGTAAATGTTATGCTAACGTTAAAATGTAAAATGGATGTGTATTGAGACTAAAAATTTTTAGACATACTCCAGGTCATTTAAAGAACCTCATAATAGTGGTATAGCTTAATGATGAAGTTTTTAGAAGGCATTTTTTAATTGGTGTTTATAAGATTAATAAAGGATCCCTGGAAATTTATCACCTAGTAAAAAATGGAACATTATAATTTGATGGATGGAGTTATTTCTTTAAAAACATCATGAGATTGTTCTAAAATGTGGAACTATAGGTTTTACCACCTCAGTGAAAATAATATGAAAGTCATATTGGTGAAATTCATAATTAACATTGATCTTATGAAACTTGGATGATGTGATAGTTATATGTTAGGAAAACAAAAAAGTGTTTCCTTCAATTTGGATGGTAGAAAGACAAGGAATAGAAATTTAGAACAGATTCATTCAGATTTGTGGGGCCAGTCCTTATTCAATAAAATGGAGGATCATTGTTTTGTGTGACCTTAGTCGATTATTCTACTCTAATGGTCTAGTAATACTTCATGAAGAGTAAATCTAACGAGTTTTAAGATTTTATTCAATGTAATATTTTGGTTGATAAAGAGTGAGAATGAAAGTTGAAATTAATCAGGATATAAAATAACAAGGAATACACTAGATACAATTTTCATAACTTATTTCAAAATCATGGAATCATTCATGTGAATGTTTTTCTAGGAACTCCATAATAAAATGGATTAGTAGAATGGATGAATCAGACACTGACAGAGAAAGCTCATTGTATGAGGTTTTACTCTATAATTCCTAAGTGAATTTTGGTAGATGTAGTAAATAAAATAGAATATTTAGTAAATAGAAGTCCAACTTGAGTTGTGGGAGAAGATCTATTAGAATAAAATTGGTTTGGAAAGTGACTAGAGGTGAACCATCTCAAAGTATTTGGAAGTGTTTCATATATTCATATTGATGATAAAGAAAGATATGTATTATAGGTGAAACCAAGGTATGTTTTCTTGTTCATTATAGTGATTCGAATTTTGGATATTACCTATGGAATGATGTAAAGAAATAAATCACCTGGATTCATGATTTCGTTTTCGATGAAGTACTTATCTATAAGGATCAAAAATTTGCTAAAAAGAAAGTTGAGTTTTGATCAACTATCAATGTTCAAGATGATTAGATATTGGTTACAAATAGACTCTAATTCCAAAAACATTCGGGGAAACTTCAAAGGCCAGTTATCTAATAGTCAAGTTTTGGGATAGAGAATTATTAGGAAAAATATTATAAGATAGAGAGAAAATGTTCATGAAATTTGTAGATAGATAATGAATGGACATTCCATTTCTGAACAAAGAAAATTCCGGTATACATATACTAGACACAAAAAGACCATAAATGACTATTAAATAGAGTGGTTTAAATAGAAAAACCCGTGGTTGTGGATAGAATATCCAATCATGTCCTAAAACTAATTTAGTGTTTTGAAGCTCATATATATTTTTTACTTCCAATAAACATAGGGGTTCGAGATAGTTCAGAAGTGATAGCTACTCTCAGAGACTCCAAATAGTAAGAGTCATCCATAGAAGAAGAAATGAGTTCCTTAAATCTCAAAAAAACTTGGGAGTCGGATAAAATGACAGATGTAAAGAGATATCTAGAAAGAAAATGGGTATTTCATTTGAAATTATAAGTTGATGGAAGTAAGAGATACAAAGAAAGGTTATTGGTGAAAGGCTTTCTGCGAAGGAATGAATTAACTTTTTAGAAATTTTCTCACCAGTGGTGGATCATACAATAATTTGGACAATTATTATCATTTTTCAACTAATGATGTATAGTTAGAGATGATGGATATAAATATATATTTTCTTCAAGGATATATAGAGAAATAAATTTACTTGGTCTATCCTAAGTTTTATAAAGTTCATCAAAAGGGGGATTTAGTTGAAAGTTGAAACAAAGTCTCTATGGATTGAAGTAAGACATAAGACAATGGAACCAGAAGTTCAACTCTTTTATTATTGAAGAAAGTTTTAGTCAATGCGATTCCAAACATTTTTTATAGAATGTAAGGTATTGATGTAATATATATCATATTTTTGTTGTATGTGGAGGATATGTTGACTGATGGTCTGAAGATCCATCATATTGAGAACCTAAATAGGAAGTTTTGAAGAAGGTTTGTGATAGAAATCCTTGAAAAAGATAAGAATATATTGGGGATGATAATTTATTGGGATAATAAAGTTAGTTCATTAATTTTATCATAAAAGGGATACATTAGGAAGGTCATCAAAATATTTGAAATGTTTGGTTGTAAAACTTTCTCACCCCCCTCACTAGACACTTCAAAATTTCTAAGGTATAAACACAATTTTTGGATATTGAAGTTTGTGACATGGGGAGGGTTCCTTATTCTTCCACTATATGAGGTTTGATGTATAAAATTATTTGAACTCAAAAATATATTGATTATGTAGTTGGATTTTTTAGTTGTTTTATGTCAAATCATAGAAGGAAACCTTGGGAAACAGTGAAATGGATCATTCAATACTTGAAGGGCTCAAAGAATAAAACTTTAGGTTTTGATGATGATGATAATATGAAAGGTTTTATAGCAGTAGATTTTGCTGAAGACATGTTCTCAAGAAAAATTACTACATTTTTATATTTAATTTTAGTGGAATAGTAGTTAACAAGATTTCAGGGTTGAATCTAATTATTCCTTTATCTATAATGGATGTATAGTATGTTTCTACTAATAAAGTAGGGAAAGCGTTTATATGGTTGATTTTATTTCTGAAAGAACTCATATTAGGATCAGATGGTGGAATGTTATTCTATGACTATTAGAGTTCTATTTATATTTCTTGAAATCAAGTGTTTCATATAAGAACAAAAAACATTGACCTGGAGTATCCATTTATTTTAAGGCTACTAGAAAATAATGTTTCAGAGTTATAGAAGATTAAAGGGAAGTATAATCTTGTATATACATATACAAAGGTGACCCTATGAGAAAGTTTGAAAAAATATTGTTCCTCAGTTGGTATTATTGAATTATATTGAGTAGAGGAAAATACATGAATCAGACTAAAAATGAGCTCTTGTTGGTGGTTAAAGAAGTTTGAAATCCTGAAGCAATTTCTAGGTGGGAGATTGTTTTGTTATATGAATATTTCTTCACACTTTCACCCGATTTTTTTTCCAAAT
Organism: Viscum album; assembly: GCA_963277665.1. NCBI lineage: Eukaryota > Viridiplantae > Streptophyta > Magnoliopsida > Santalales > Viscaceae > Viscum > Viscum album. Next base: position 1,663,542,932 of record OY728152.1, on the reverse strand, counting down.
ATAGGACACATGTCTGAGATAATTAGACTAAGATCATTAGACAGATCATACAAATTTTTTCTAGTTGATTAGTTTCAGAGTGGTCAGGGTGGGAAGGTTTTCACCAGATAGATTGTCACGACCCGAACAAGCTGGGGCTCAATATGGAAATACCCCTAGCTTGCCTCTATAGGCTAGGGGTGGTGACAAGCATCGAATGAATAACTATCTTGGGGAGGCCTTTTCATAAAAAACTACACACACACAACCAATATAATGAAAAAGTGTCGAGGGAATGAAATAAAAGATGAAAATCCATGATAAATAAACCAAACATGCATGGACCTATAAACATTACAATGTATGGTATTTTAAACTAAAAATAAAATGGAAAAATACACAGCCAACCCGAAATGTGTCCCAACCTAAGAAAACTAAAAAAGAGTAAACAATTGAGAGATCATATCTCTTTTATCCTGAGCTGTGAACACCATATATGGTGCAAGAACCTAGTACCTCTAATATCCTCTGAATTCTTGTCGACCTATTCATCATCTGCAAAATATATGAAATGTGTGGAAAAATCATATGCAGGGGTGAGTATATACATGCTCAGTAGAATTCCCTAAAAGGGGTGAAGGGGGAGAAGTAAGACATAGAACTGGAGAAGAAATAAGTATATAGAAAAATCTACATTAAAGTAGTATAGTTCAACCCAAAAAGTGAGTGAAAGTAAACTTGTCCGAACACAAGGTGCTTGACGTGGTGAGAAGATGAAATTATCATAAAGTCTTTTCTACCTATAGCGAGAAAGTAGACTCATATAAACATGAGAAGATAGACACCGAAAGAACATAGCATACCTCATGTATCTTTACCTCTCTTTGAAGGAGAGTAACCAAAAACTAGGAAGTGGGCATTGGTGAAAGGATATATATATATATATATATGCTCATTCATAGAATCCCAAATGAGAGAGTAAGGGTATCACCATCTCAGATCTCATCCAAAGAAGAATAATTGCAAGTAATTCCAAAGTAATTCCATCAATGATGCCCAACACCTCTTGTGTCTGCCCTAAACACATAAGTCTAATGGGATCAATCACCACACCTAGATACTATTTACTTTACAAAGAACTGACACACTCACATGGTTTTAGGTCATGTCACAATAACACATCTTGGTGGGGAAATCATCCAGCTTCTTTGTGAGTAAAAATATATTTCAAACCATGTCTCATCGTCATGATGCATAGTCGAGGGGCCATAGATTCTAGGTAAGGATCTCATGAACTGGTATGACAGGTGGGTACTACTTTGATAATCACTGATGAACTCCAGTACCTAGTCCTATTGGAGAGTTACTCTTGGGAATGTCATCAAGGAATGCCACTGCCCAGTTCTACTGGAGGGTAAGCCTAGTGAGTCATCAGGGATATCCAATACCTAGCCTAGATGGAGGGTTATTCCTAGAAGATGTTATTAGGGAACACCAACTATCATCCCTACAAGAGGGTAACATGATAACTATCATCATGGAACTCCACTACCTATCCCAACTGAAGGGTAAGCTCGGAACATCCTTTGGGGAATTCCATTTCCCAACCCAGTTGGAGGGTACGCGTAGAATGTCTAGGAACTCCACTACCCAATCCAACTAGAGGGTAATTTAGAAAGATCATTAGGGAATTCCACTACCTATTCATACTAAAGGGTAAGCCAAGTACAATATTTGGGGAACTCCACTACCCAACCCCACTAGAGGATTATGCACGAGATGATCTAGTGATTCTTTATGATTGCAGCCATCATCGAGTCTCCCCTCAGTGCGTGCCCAACCAGTAAAAGTTTAAATCATTTCTTTAGAGCCACTCCTGATGGAACCATCACGTTCCATGTGAAATAACACTCAATATAGGCTACTCACAAGACAAAATATGAGTTCAAATGAAGGAGATCTGGACATTTTAAGATCACCCAGAAGAGAACAAGGGGAAACTGGCATTTGGGCGCACTCAACTGCATGGATGTGCCTTTTGTCGGTACATAGGTCCCATATGTGTAGGGGTAAAAACCATGTTGGTGGACTATACCGAGTGTCCGACCTATCCAGGGAGCAGACCCTATATGCTGGCTAAGTTCATGTTCTCAGGACCCATGTTTGTGTACTTTGGTACACATCTTATGGCTGGCTATGTGGTCTATCACACAACTCACTCAAATAGAAAATATGTACATGACATTTCAAGGGAATTAAAAACTATTCTATCCTTATGGGTTACCAAAACCCTAACACCACTGATGTAAAGGGAGAAATGCTATGTGTTTTTCAATGTACACAGATTGTATTCACGATTTTTCTAGAAACCTCATATTTTCCAAATATGACCTCCTACTTCGAATCTGGTTAAAACACCTTATAAACTTCCATGAATCTATTCAAAAGCTTCAAATATGGCCTAATCTCATGCTGTCTATCCACCGTTCTCTAGAAAACATCTTTGATCACCAATGAGGGTTTCATTATTCATTATTCACAGAGCCATGGCATCATGCTTTGATCTCTTGAGGATTGAACATCCGATTAGTCATACCTGCCTCTAAATGATCCAAGATCTATAACCATTTTTTTGATCTATTATCATTTCTACGATCCTATGTGTATCCGGGTCCTCGATCGAGCTCAAGTCACCTGAAAACTGTTGAACCAGGAACCATGGGGGTTCTAATGGTGAAGAACGTGAAGGAATATGGGAGAAAGGCCCAAGAAAAAAGTTTTAAGAGATCCTTTTCCAAGAGTTCTTGTACAATGATCAAGAACATGTTCTATGGTTAGATAAACCAATTTAAACAATTTAATTTTAGTAATTTGGGACTCGCAAAGGCTGTCAAAGGTACAAATTAAAGGAAGAAAGATGATCTAACTAATCATTTAATTATATGGGAGAAAAAACACATATAATTATTCCTACTTCATATTGGGTCGATCACTATTGAAGAATGAATTTTCCAATGATTTTGGGAGGTGACACTATGTTCATTGTGGTTCGATTTGCATTGATCCATGTATTCATTGTTTGTTAAAGAGATTCTCCAAATGAAGGAGGGGAGGAGAGCTTCGCCGGTGAAAGTGAATAATGAGCCAAAACTTTCCGAATTCCCTTAGCGACATATTTATAATGTAAATTAGGTTAAATTAAGTTAAACGATTAATTAATAAATTAATTAATTAATCCAATTAAATTCACCGCAAATAAGAGAGGGGTATGAAAATCCGGAATTGATTTATTTTATGTTGTGCCGAGGGTAAACACCATGTTCCAAACCCAACTATGTTGTCATATTTCTGATCTAATAAACTGTTTAAGAGTTATACTATTATATTTAATTAACTATGTGTGGGAAATATAAAATATATTTAATATTTTTATAAAATTAATTCTAGGCGCACCAAGTCTCAGAATCACACACCGTTGCAACACTTATATTTTGAAAAATATTTATAAATATTTAAAAGTCTTATAAGGAAATTAATGGGTCTCTATATAACCATACAATCGATAAAGATAAATATACATAGGAATCCAATGGAGAGTCTTTAGTGTCTTTATTAAGTGGTAATCGGGCAAAGATTATCAGATGGAGTTCTCCCAAATAGTGTTCATTAGGGGAAGAAACTCAATGCATTGATTTTTTGTATTGATAACATATATTTATGGCTCTAATGGATGGTTAAACAATGTATCGATAGTTTCCAAGGTTGAATGAGAGGTTGACCATGAATCTTGAAAGTTGTTGAAACTAGTTGACCAAATAGCATTCTCTATAAAGTGGTGTGGTGGCTTCACTCTAATGTGGACTGTGTGTGTTTCTCATACTGAATACTAGGAGTTTCTAACTTAATTTTCTAGAAAATTTTAAATATAGGAAGTGATAATTGATTTTTGAAGTTTCTTGTGTCTTTTATAATGAATTTATTTTCAATGTTCTCCCTTAGATATAGGACATTAAGTAAAACGATATAAATATTTTTTTGTCTATTTTGTTTTCTATTTTTGTGAAGTTTGTGTTGTGATTATGTGGGATATCATACTAACTCTAGTTCACATAATTTTTGGATGCATTTATTAGGCTAACATCTATCCGGTAACATTGTGAATCTTTTTATATCATAAGCTAAGGATATTATATGAATGCTCATCAATTGTACATGGTGTCTACAAGGTCTGTCTATTATATCAAATGAATAGAGTGTTACTTTCATAGTTTCTTTGTTTTTTTCCTTCCCAATAGAGTAATAATGAAAAATTATAATGATTCTACAATCCCTCTTATTAAACCTTTCACAAGATTTTACGTGCACATGTTAGGTTGTAATGATGATGAATACATAGGTGGGTGAATTGTTTCCTTTTAAAAACACTTGAAAAATTTATAACCATCCCCCATTTAAAACTTGGAAAGTAATTTTGTTCCCTTTTATTTGATATAATATATAGTGAAAAATAAAATAAGAGAATACAATGATTTTTTATAGTATTTTTGTGAACAAATATCCATTAATCCACTCCACCAACACTCTCTCAACCTGATTTGTGATTTTTCTACTAGATCATTTTCTAAGGGATCTTGATAGTTGATTTCAAGAAACTACATATTGTTACAATTGATTTTATAATGATTTAAAATAGGACCAATAAAAATCCTTAAAACACCCAACACACTATTTTTCAGAACAAAAAAATATTTTATTTGGTTAGAGGAATTATTTATGAAAGCATTTATATTCAAACAATGCAACTGAAAAATGGAGAGATATTTAGAGGAATAGATTCATAACTTCAAAGTAATTCCCTTAAAAACAATATCCAAACTTTTTATTAAAATTATATTTAGGTAACACATCAAAATAAGAACAACATTTATAGTACCAAGAATTACACAAAAAACAACTATAACATGTATGTATTCAAAGTGTAATCTAGAAAACCTTTAGTGAAGTATAACAGATAAATAAAAGATTTTAATAGTAGTAGTTAAAACATTAAGGATTATATCTTCTATAATAAGAAATATACGATGTAAACTCATAGAAATTTATTCATATATTTCTATAGCTTTATAAAAAATAGATTTTTAGAAAAAAGACCAACTTCACTAAAAATATATCTATTTGATAATTAAATAACAGCCAGATTTAATTCTGGTCAAACAAATATGAAATATGCACCATAAAAATAATGATTTTAAAATGAATAATGTGATTGAAATATGAATTTAATTATTCATGGAACATCATAAATTCCATTAGAAAATGGAATAAATTAATATATTATTAAATATCCTCTAAAACAGACTTTGAAATGATTTAATGATAGATTAACTCCAGCAAAATCATAGTATAAATATCAGAAATAATTTAAAATTTAAAAACCATTGATTACTAGGTCAACCTAATGATAACTATTCATGGGGATAACTGCAAAAGTATGTTTCCTAGAGTTCAATTGATACCAAATATAGAGATAAAGAATCTGGAGTATGATACCAATGTGAGGTTACTTACATTAGATACATGCTAAACATGATGTACAAAAATGTGAGGTTCCTTAACAAATGTTAGGTTCCCAAAAATAATGCTAATCTCAAATGTGGGGTTCCAAATGAAATGTTGGATATCAATGTTAGGTTGAAATCACTTTTTGAATAGTGATTCAAGACTTATTTAAGTCTTCCCAAATACTATGTGGAAATATTTCACCCGAAAATAAAGGTCAAGTAAAAAACACCTAGAATTCCTAGAAAGATTAAACAATTATTTAATTAAATATAATATTGAAATGTACTCAAATTATATTTATTAATAAAATAATCCAGGGTTTTTATGAGCATCAAAATCAATGAGAAATTAAATAGAAATGTTTTGTTAAATATCTATATGCCCAATAATATCTCTCTTTTTGATGATAAAAAACCCATAAACCAAATTAATAAAGGTAAACACAATAGGTTTGTAATTATCAAAAAAATAAAACACATTTTTGATATAGGATATTGGTTAAGTCAGTTTGGAAATTTTGAACTTATCCAGTTTTCTCCCGCTTTTTATGAGATAAAAAAAAAGTATAAAAGGTCGGATAATACATATTTAATTTTTCAAAATACAAGATATGAAACTTAGTTAAGGTATAAATAATAAAATTTTAAACAATATCAGAATACTAAAAATACTTCTCCCTCATTTTACTTAACTATTTGAGAAAAACTCTGACTCTTGGTTTAGTAGAAGCCATTTTTTTAATCAGTTCTTTCTGACTGTCCAATAGAGTGTTCATAAGAACACTATCAAACTAAAATCTTTAAATAGTTTCATCAATTATATAAATATCATTAGAGAGAATCTCTATCCTAATAAACACATTACCATATCCTACTTAACAATATGTAGATGCTCTTCACTAACTAGAACTAGACACTCTTATAAAATCAAAATTATTTGAAAAAAACTTCGTGAGATCATTGAAATTTTACTTTGAAACTATTTCAACTATTATATTTCCAATCCGGTCAGTGAAATCCCTTTAAAAAGCATCAAAATATTTCTTAGCGATTTAGGTCTCCTTTAAATTTTGATATTGAGTTTGGAGAGACTCATATTTTGTTTTGGAAAAAAATAATTTAGTTAGACTTCAAAATACATCCTAGAACTCTCAAGTTCAATTTGATGTTTTTTGACCTCATATTTCAATAAATTTTAACTTGATAAAAGAATTTCAGTAAAATTTTGATTATGAGTTTTAAAAATAGATTCCTCAATACATTTTAAGGGAACTACCTCAAACCTTGAAGTGGGTTCTCCAAATTACACTAATTGAAGTGAATAAACTTCCAAACCGTCATCGTATAGAGATTTCAACTCTATAATCACTTCCATAACTTATGTATCTTCTTTATAAGTCCTATTCTTGTACTTTTAAAGAATATAAAATGATTAATAATTGATGAAGTTAGTTTTGGAAGTAATAGTAGAACTAAATTTCTCAATAGAATGGGATTCTTATGTTATTTTCAAAACTGGAGAATGAGAAACTTCCTCAACTGGTTGTTCCTCAAAAAGAGCTACCAGCTCACCTCGACCTTCCACAATTACAACCAACTAAACTACTTCTTCTACAATAAACTCAATATCTTGATAAAATAATTATTTTAAAACTAGAACTGGTTGATAAACATCACTAGCCTTCTCAATTGGTATAAGTTCCTCTATTTTCTGAGGTTTCTAAACCAGCATGACATTACTATCTACATAAAATAATTGTCCTTCATAAACTCTAGGAAACTAATGAATTCCCCCATTTTAGTTGAAATGTTCTTATCTATGACTTACCTCCTTATAATGCTTGTAGGAACATTTTCACCACCAACTGAATAATCTTATAAACCTACAACCACTCATGGAATAAGATTAACTCCTTCCACTCAAGATTCCCCTGTCTCCTATGTACCAAGTCTTATATGTCCAACATACTTGAAACTTTGATGTTCTATTTTAGCTTGAGAACCTGATGGCTCATTTACTTCTAAATCCACAAGCATAATCTTTACCATGGTTACACTCTAAAATAAACAAAATTTCCTTTGGGTTTTAGCTGAAATAACATTTTTATGATGAAATATTAAACAATTATGGATTTTAGGAACCACCCCTCATATAAATAATAAGATACACCAACCTATCATAGGGATAAATTAACATCCTTATATCCTTTTGGATGTAGTGTCTTAATTATCTTAACATGTACCAACACATGGTGAACTTGATATCACTAATCATGATAAAAATGATATACTTTTTAGGAAAAAGAATCTTCTCATACTTAGATATCCTTAGAATAACATCCACCTAAATGAGCTTTACCAAAAACTTCTAGTAAACTTATAAATCCTATACCAACATCATCTTAATTTTCGATGTTTATAAAATAAAGTACATGATATCCTTATACTTGTAAACTCTATATCTAATCAATATTATTCTAAAATTAAAATTCCCTTCATGAGGACACTGAAAAATATGATCTGTAGTGACATTCAAATATAAAAACTCATTATTATACACCTTTTAAGAAACAATGTCTTCAGTATCACGAAAACTAAACTAGGTTTTCCTGTAAAATTCCTTTACTTTCTGTTTTAATCCATATTTATAATTTCTTTTATTGAACATGAACTACATTCCATTAAATCTTAATGAATTATTAAAAATTATATTCGTCTTAGAAAATAATTCAAAGTCAACAAATTTCCCCTAAAACACCCAATGATTTGCATTAGAAACTCCTTTATTCTTCACACCACTAGGACTGGCCTCACTGGCCCTCTTAATTTTCATCATCATAAGAAGTAGAAAAAGGTTTAGGGTTTAAAATATATAGGGTTCAATAGATCAAGAGTTTGAGAGATTGAAAGGTTGAGAGTTTGATGGTATAAGAAAGATAATGAAATTAAATCTGATGATTTTGGGTGACAATTCAGTTTCTTGAGCCAAAAATTCAGTGTAATCATTCAATTTTTCAAAATTGAAAAGATTAATTTGTAAAAATATATAATTAAAATGAATGAAAATATTTAATAATGAATAAGAAATTGAATAAATAAATATGTATAATTGAATAAAACAAACTTATAAACTAAATAAAATTATAAAAAATATTAAAATCATTTATTCAAAATAAATAAGCACAACCCCCTTAATAAAAACAAAAACAGCTATGGGAATTGATTTAGTAAAAATATCAACAAAATGATATTCACTATTAACAAATTCTAAATAAATATCCCCTTTATGAACATTATCTACTATAAATTGATGTTAAATATCAATATGCTTAATTCTAGAATTACTTGTAATGTTTTTGAAATATTTATAGTACTAATATTATCACATAAATTAGGAATATGATACAAATTAAGTCCAAAGTCCAAAAGTGTGTGTTTCATTTATAAAATTTATGCACAATAACAACTGAAATATATATATTATGCTTCAGCAGTTGACACTGAAAAGAGTTTAAACCCTTATACTAAGTCCTTGGTGATTATTTAAGACTATAAAGAGATTTATCATGTTTAAAAACAAAATTTTGAAAATTAGAATTTTCAAAACCTAGAGGTTGTTTAACATAAACATCCCTAATTAAATAAGCATTTTAAAAAATATATTTAACATCCATATGTTATATTTTAAAATTTATATGATATTCATATGCTAAAAGGATTATAATGATTTCAATCCTAGATATAAAGTGAAAAGGTATCCTCATGATCTATACCTTACTACTAATTGTAACCCTTAGCAACTAGTCTACCCTTATTCCTAGTAGTTACACCATGATCATATTTTTTATTCCTAAAAGAAAATTTAGTTCGTATTATTGTATAATCAGAGGGTCTAACATCTAATTCCCAAATTTTTTATCTTAATTTTATTTTTTTCTTCTTATATAGACAATACTCATCTCTCATTATCCATGGATTATTCTAAAGACTTAGGTTCAAACTAGTATAAATAATTATGGAACTAAACAAGGTTTCCAACATTCCTCTAATTTCTAATAACCTCATATAGATCTCTTATAACAGTCTCTAAAATAAGGTCCTTCAATATACTAGTTTTTATAGGTTTTATATTTTCATGTTCCTCAATTATTTTATTAATAATTATATTTTTATAATCAATTTATAGTTTATTTTCATTCTTAACATTGAAAGAATAAATATTCAGGTTCTTTAAATAATCAATGACTTCATGTTTTTATTTTATTGTGATCAAATGAATTAATATCATCAAAATTCATATGAAAAGATTCTTCAACTATCCATGAATTTTTATTAAACACTATAAAAGATTTAGAATTTGTAGAATACCCATAAAATATTCTTTTATTGGCCTTCATATCAAACATAACAATATTTTACTTAGTATTAAAGATATACACATTTTATGCAAAAACATTCAATTATCCAAGATTAGGTTTTCTTTTATTCCATAGGTCATAAGGTGTCTTTTTAAGAGGAGTTCTTAATAAAAATATATTCATAATAAGACATATTGAACTAACATATTATATTGAAAAATAATAAGGTATACTATACTTATTTCACATAGTTCTAGAAATTTATTTATTAGTTCTATTTCTGTTTTCAATAATCCCATTTTTTTGTGTTCCTGGAGTAGAAAAACTATGTTTACTACCCATACTTGAGAAAAATTAACTAAATTATTGATTCTATGATTCTATTATATTATAACATCTCAATGATATTTTAATTAATTTTTTCATTTTGAACCAAATTATATAAAATCATAAAGAATAAAAAAGATTCACTTTTTAACTTCAAAAATTTTACCCAAGTAAATATGGATAAATTATTAACTAAAATAAGAAAAAACACTCTTCCCTATAAGATTGAAACCCATTAAGGTAAAAAAAAATACATGTGTAAAAGTTCTAAAGGTTTATATATAGAAAATTTATTGATTAATTTTAAATATGACTTATGATGCTTTCTTACTTTTCATGCATCACAATTTATTTTCTCATCAAAATTAATAAAATGTAGTTCAAAAAATAAATGTTTCTTAGATAATTTAGATATAGAAAACATCTGATAGTGAGTAATCCTTCTATTAAATATCCATTATTCACTTAATTTAGTATTTAATGAGTTCACAATTTGGTCAAACAAAGAACTAACTCTCAGAAACAGAACAAGCATCATTAGGGAAACAAATAATAAAACCATCAACAAAAAGTTAAGAAATACGTATCAGACTATACTTCAACCCTTAAAATTATAAGATATTATTGAAAAATATAGGTTCTTGGATCTCCATCTGACCCAACTATGATAATATTCTATTTATTATTTTACCAAAGGGAACCAAACCTTCGTAAACTTTAGATAATGGATGAAATTTGCAAAGGTCCCCACTCATATGCCTTTAACAAACACTATCCAGATACTATATAAAATTTTTATTCCTATTTCTTTAAAAAAAATATTATAAATGAATTTTTTTTAGTACCTAAATGATTTTTGTCTAGCAGTTCCAACAATCAATGATCTCGAAAACAATATCTGTTAAATTTTACTAGAAACTCTAGAATTATCTTTTGATATTTTTCAAGATATATAATATTTCTTCATAATAATATTTTGAGGATTACTTATGAAAAAATTATTATCATAATGACCATTAATTCTACAATAAAATAAAGTAACATTAGATATACTATGTTTTTTAACTAGGAATAATATAATTTCTGAATAGTTTAGGGTTTTCACCTTTAATATAAATTCCATATTTTTCTTTTATATGAAAATTATTTACAAGAATTTTATTTAAAGTGTATTATCATCTAGTAAACACCCATGAATCACTTTTCAAAGAGTCTTCTTATACATGTAATTGTTTGATTTTAGTTTCTTGTTCAATATAACTTGAATCATATTTGTTTAATTTTTATTTCAATTCTATGTGATGTTTCAGCATAATATCCTTCTCACTTTGCATAACAATATGAATATTATTTAGAGATTTATGAATTTTCTTTAGAGATTCATATTTTTCATATAGAGTAAAACAATATTAAACTAATTTATTATTAGAGGAATTTTTAGAATTAGAATCAGAATAACAATAAAATTTTACGACATATTCTCAATAGTGGAAAAAACACCTTTAAAATTGGGTTTTTTTACCTTTGACCACTAGTTATAAAGCGATGTTAAGACATGAGATGTTTAATTTGTAACTTCCCATATTGGTTTTTATAAATCTATGTTGAGAAAACTTATAAAATCAGAAATATAGAAGGATGTAAACATCAGTTGTTCAGTATAAATGATGTGGAATGACTTCATACTTGGATTTTAACATTGTTTTTTTAGTAAAATTGATGTTGAAATCTATCCATGATGGATTTACATGTCAGTTTTATAAAAAAACAACATTTAAAGTTAATTTTTTTTAAATATTATAAAATTAGAAATCACACACCTACAAACATAGAATGAAGAACCGAAATTATAAAAAATAGTAGAAATAGAATAATAGTAGTAAAAGTAATTTAGAACTTTCACAATATTTTTAAAAATATAAAGATAAATAAAATTAATAGAAATCCAAATTAGATAAACTTAGAAAATATTTTGGAAATAAAACTTTAAGGTGATTCAATTCATTTGATGTAAATGAAAAAACATTATAAAAAACCAAAAAAATAGTGGGTTATGAATTTAAAAAATAATATATTTGTTTAAATAATAAGTGTTATAATGAAACCAACCTTTTGAAACTATATTGTTTTTATGGTCATGATTATCTCATAAATGAATTTTAAAACATAATATCCACATTCAATGTTAACTCATTAATTATGAAACTATGTTTATAAAATAATATTTTAAAAATTAAAACACTATCTGTGTAAGAAAAAACAACTATTCACTAATTTAAAAGTTATCTAGACAAACTTTCAGATACTCAATTTTATATGGTTAGAATGTGGAAAAGTGGGATTTATTGAACTCAATCCATTACCAATTGTACTGTAAAATATTAATTATCAAAATTAATGTAAAACAAAAAAATTAAGATTAAATAACTAAAAATAATTGAATAAAACATAGCACTTTAACAAATTTAAAAATCTTATATGAACACCACCCAAGAAAGAGCATGACGAATATTCTATACATTCTATTGAAAAAATATTAATAACATCCAATATTCACTAAAATATAATAAATTCATCATTAATAATAGTATAATGAATAGTGGTTGATAATTATTTATTTTTTATTACCAGTTAGGAAATTGAAAAAACCAACATGTAATCTCCATGCTTCCTAATCTTTCATATACAAATTCATTTTTTTCTTCTTATTTAATGTATTTTACCTCAGTTGAAAAGTATTCTAGGTCCATAAAACCATAAATATAAGTGAAATCAGATTAGATAAAAATAGTGTAGAGATATCTGATTAAAATATAATTAATTAAGTCAATATAAAATATGTTTACTCAATGAAAATAAATTAATAATTTATATTTACTTACATATAAACAAATTCAACACATGTACATTGAGATGATCACCCTTTACAATATTTGTGATGTTTTTTTAAAATATTTATTGTATAATCACCTCCCCATATATCAAAACTCATTGGAAAATTATAATAATATACTAATATAGATAAAATGTGTGATAACTTTTTCAGCCAATCAACTTCCTGAGGAGTATATAAAGGTGCATGAACCTAAAAATTTCCTTTCTTTTTTAGTGATTCCTTAAATTTTAGATACTTTTATATAAGTTAAGTTTCATAAAACATTATAAGTAATTATGAATTTATTGAAAAAAATGAAAACAATGCATACATCATATGCATAATAATGACAAAATATTAGCTAACCAAAGTAAAAAATCACTGATTCTCTATCCAACTATAGACACCTCCTTAGTAAGCTGATAAAGTAGTACTGTTAGATCAATAATACCATGAACCATTACTCTTACCTGGCCTGAATATATAATCTAATTATGTACATAATCATTGAGATGATATACAATTTCTTATTCTACAATACATACATGGGGATCTCCATCATGAAAATCACAGTACATTGTTGGTTTTTAATGAGGAGGTGGAAAATTTGGGTAGGTAGGCTATACATTCTATATCTATATCATCACTTCTATGAGCATATTACATATATATGATTTAACTGTATCATATATTGAATCATTCAAGTGTTGTAACGCATCCTAAAAAATCTATTTATCTATTATATTGTACACACATTGATGCCACACTAGGACAATGACCAATAAATTTTTAAAAATTGATTCCTAATTTATGCTCTTTAATATAACCCAAGAGTTCTAGAATTTCTAAATTACTATAAAGAATATCCATCATACCCTTAAGGATAACGGTCCCCCGTGTCATTTTTTTCTAATGGGAATCCTAAAGTAATATTTTCAAATATAATATTAGTAAGATAAATTTATTAAATAATATTATTGATGAAAATTAAAAATTATTTACCTACAATTTTATCAGATACTTTCTTTACTTGATTGGTAAAATACACCCCGTTTTTCTCATTCTCTACCTTTTCCTTTTTCATTTTAAGGGTGGGGGGAGATAGAGGGTCTAGTGAAATCTCTTCAAAATAACTACTTGAATAAGATATTAATTCACTAAATTTTTAGCCATTATTTGATTCTCAGATAAAGGATACCCTCCACATGATAATGTATTAGTCTATAAATTATTATATTTTATCCCTTGGTGAGTTTTCCTAGAGTACTGTTACATAAAAAGAAATAAACAAGTTATTAAGTAATTAAATTTAATTAAAAATATTAGTTTACCCTTACATAACTTTTTTACACTTTTTTAACTTTATTTTACCTTTACACATCTCATGTTTACCCTTAATTAACCTATAAATGTTTCTATTTAACCTTACATAACTTTTTTTACCCTTACATAACTTTAGTTTACCCTAAATTAACTTTATTTTATACTTACTTAACTTTGTTTCGAACTTACTTAACATTAGTTTACCCTAAATCAACATTATATTAGCTTAACATAACTTTGTTTTACCCTTAATTAAATATATTTTACATTTAATTAACTTTATTTTGTGATTACTTAACTTAACTTTACCATTACATAGATTTTTTTTACTCTTAAATCACATTATTTCACCCTAACTTAAGTTTTGGTTACCCTTAAATAACTTTAGTTTACCATAAATTAACATTAGTTTACCTTTACTTAATTTTTTTACCCTTACTTAACTTTAGTTTACCCTTAATTAACTTTGTTTTAAACATACTTAACTTTAGTTTACCCTTACATAACATGTACAAGTTTGTGCCTACACTTAAATAACTTTTTTCACCCTTAATTTACTTTACTTTAACATTACTTAACTTTTTTTTACCCTTATATAACTTTTTCCCATGAATTAACTTTATTTTAACCTTAATTAACTTTGTTTTACCCATAACATTATTTTACCCTTACATAACCTGTACCGGTATTTCTTAACCCTATATAACTTTGTTTTACCCTTACATAAGTTTAATTTTCTCTTATTTAACTTTGATTAACACTCAATTAACTTTAGTTTACCCTTAATTAACTTTGTATCACCCTTAATTAAATTTACTTTACCCTAAATCTACATGTACAATTTTCTATTTACCCTTACATAAATTTGTTTTAACCATACTCAAATTTAATTTACCCTTACATAAATTTATATTACCCTTACTTAACATTGTCTTAATAATACTTAACTGGAATTTAATATTACGTAACTTTATTTTACTCTTACTTAACATTAATTTATCTTTATTTAACTTTTTTACCCTTAAATAACTTTTTTCCCCTAACTTATCTTTATTTTAACCATAATTAACATTTTTTACCCTTATATAACATTAGTTTGCCCTAATCTAACTTAGTTTTCACTTAATTAACTTTTTTTACCCTTACATAAGTTTTTTTTACTTAACTTTCAACTACCCTTACTTAACCTATATAAGTTTCTATGTACCATTGTGTAATTTTTTTACCCTTAAATTTATTTAGTCATTACCTAAATTTTTTACCCTTAATTAAAATTATTTAACCTTTACTTAACTATAGTTTACCCTTACCAAACCTATAAAAGATTCTATTTAAACTTAGATAACATTTTTACCCTTACAAAACTTTTATCCACCCTTATATAACTTTAGTTTACCCTTTCATAATATATTTTACCCTTACCTAACTTTAGTTTACCCTTACATAAAATTATTAAACCCTTAACTTTTTTTACCCTTACTTAAATTTACTTTTCCATTACTTAACCTGTACAAGTTTTTGTTTACCCTTACATAACTTTGTTTTACCATTACTTTAATTTATTGTACCCTAAATTAAATCTATCTTACCATTGTTTAACTTTATTTTACCCTTAGTTAACTTTGTTTTACACATACTTACCTTTAGTTTAAGAATACTTAACTTTATTTTTCCCTTACTTCACTGTTTTATACCTTTAGATAACTCTAGTTTACCCTAACTTAACTTTAATTTACCATTACTTAATTTTTTTTTACCCTGACTGAATCTTGATTTACCCTTAATTAAATTTAATTTACCCTTACTTAACATTAATTTACCCTTACTTAACTTTAGTTTACCCTTAATTAAATTTATTTTACCCTTAATTTTTTTTATCCTTATATAACAATATATTTCCCTAACTTAACTCTACATTATCCTTACTTGATTTTTTACCCTTACATAACATTATTTTTTCCTGAATTAAGTTTAGTTCACCCTTACATAATTTTTTTACCCTTACATGACATTGGTTTTTTCTTAGTTAACTTTTCCCCCTTAATTATCTTTGTTTTACCCTTATTTTACATACACATGTTTTTATTAACCCTTAAATATTTTTTTCATCATTACTTAATTATTATAAATATATTATTAAGTAAATAATTACAAGTATATTTATTATAGAAAGAAAAAAGCGCATATAAAAAATTTATGCAATTATAAAAACATACCATAAAGGCTTCCTCTCACCGATTGGAGACAAACTTCGACCATGTACCATATCTATAAACTTATACATAAGGCATGGATCATGTGTCTATTTCCTCCAAAAAATATAAAATTAATTCAACTTTTTAATAAAATCTCCCCATATTATTTCTATAAAGGATAAAAAATCTTTTTAATTCCTTTTTTCACTTGAAATTAAAATTTCTTCTGTAATATAATAGATAAAATATTAAGAAATGTATAATAATTTAACCATAAGGAAAGTAAATAATAAATTTTAAAAAATTTACCACTATAGACCCCGATAAAAAATCATTTACTAACTTGTCCATCCTTATATTATTATCTAATAAATTAATTATCCTACAGAAACTATGTATAGCTAAGTAAGTCCTAAACTACACAACTTGTGGGCTTGTTGGGTAGTCATTCTCGTCGATGTTAATTATCATCCTCTCTTCTACACATACGAGTGAATTTTTTGGGAAATATGTAATCCCACACCTACTATATTTAGGTACTTTCCTCTCTAGAGAAGAAGAAGAGATACAAATAATTTTAAGAAATGTAATTTTAATTGCACTAAATAATTTCATTATAATTGATATATATATTTATATGAAAAAACATACATACCTCAGTTCCCCTACCTCTATGTCTATCATTTTTAAATATGTATTCTACTTCAACAAAAATATGTGTCCATCAATTTAATTAAATATAAATAACTATAATAGATAAAAAATGATAGTTTATAATTGAAAAAAAGGTTGATTGTTATATTTTTCAACTGAAAAAATGTGTAACTAAAACTAGTGTATGTTAAAATTAACAAAAAATAACATAAATGATTATGATATAAAA
Organism: Viscum album; assembly: GCA_963277665.1. Lineage (NCBI taxonomy): Eukaryota > Viridiplantae > Streptophyta > Magnoliopsida > Santalales > Viscaceae > Viscum > Viscum album. The sequence goes on along the minus strand of OY728152.1, from coordinate 1,663,525,431 downwards.
ATGTGTAATTTTTTCACCAATATTTTTTAGAAATAAATAAATGTTATAAGTAAAAAATTTAATTGTTCATTATAGAAATATAATTATAAATATTTTATTGAATAATAGTGTAGACCTAAAAATAAAGAATATAATGAAAATAATAACAAAACAATGATAAAAAAAATTTCTTCACCCAAAAAGTGAATATTTGAAGCTAATAAATATAAAAAATATTAAAACAATGGAGGTAATTCTAAATATCTATATATTTAAATATTAAAGTTTAAAAATACAATTTTTAATAGTTTTAGTTTTACAAAACAAAAAGATTTCCTAATTAATTATGAGAGTAATGGAATGTTTTCTAATATCCCTTCTACATGATAATTTCATGTTGTATAGAAAATTTACACATAACCATTAGTATTATCATTAGGTAATCATTTATTAATTGGATAAATTTCAGATAATTCTTCAACATCAATAATATTTTCTTCACTAAAATTAATTTTTCCCTAGAAAAATAGCATACCACTGATCATTTTATGGGCCAACAACAAAAAATATTTGTTTTTAATGCTTTAATATGATAAATGATTCCTTCTTGAAACTAAATATTTCTGAATATAAAAGTGTAAATTCAAACCCATCATGTTTACACAACTATTACTATCAACCTAGTTATACTTAAATATTTGTAGCCAAAATTTATTTTAATCAATCTTCTATATATTTTAAAAAAATCCAAAATATGATTTTGATTCCAAAATTGGGTTATTATCTTTGGCACTTAAAAAATTCAGTTCTTTAGTGCCAAACATTACTCCATGGGTTTAAATGGTACTTTTATTATCTTGATTCTTTTGTGTAAAAAGTATATCTATTAATAACAAACCAGTCCATGTGCCTTAACACTTAGTCTCTTAGCTATCCATTTCATTGATTATGGTGAAGATAAACCACTGTTAATTTTCTCCTTAAACCATTGAGTATATTTGTTTTTTTTATGTTCATCCATTTACCATTTTCATTTCTTCTCAGATATCACACCTTCAATCCATCAATAAGTTATGATATATATTGTTTAAAATCACCTACGTTGTTCAAAATATATAAATGTTCATGTATCAATTAATGACATGAAATTAAATTTACCATTAATTCACAAATCCCTTTACCTTCACGATTAACTATCAAATTTCAAGATATAGGGATACCAATTTTCTCTAATTTATACAAATAATTAGTAAAGAACTTAATTACCACTTTTAATAAATATTTGTAAAAAATAGAGGCCTTTGGTTGATGTATATTCTTAATATATCCATTAATTTTTTATATATTTTAAAAGTATACATCTATTTAAATAAATAGGCCCCCATATTCTTATATCTTACACTAAATAAATCAACAAATGAACCACTATATAAAAAAGAGATGGTGGAAAATAAATTTATAGTTGAAAAAGTATGAGGAAAACTTCATTCTATAATATATCAAACAAATCTATACATTTGTATTTACCAAAAACTAAATTAAATCAGTAAAAAAACCTTATTATAGACTTTCAGATAGGTATCAACAATATTTAACATAATAAAATTGATAGAATTTATTGCACCAATACATGATACTTATGGGTATCATACCTATTAACTTTTAGTCCTTCATTGGCACTAAATTTTTTACATTTAAAGAAAACCCACAATGTACATTAATACCATGGAGGCATTGAAATAATTTATCTTCTCACTCTTTTTTAATATGTGATAATATGATGGAAAAAATATTTTATTTTCTTTAACGGTAGGAGAAAACTACAAATGTATTCCCATTTTTTTAAGTCCAATATTACCTGTAATACATATTTTTTCCATCTTTTTATGTTTAACAATTTTCAAATTAGACTGTCACAAATCTTTTTATCGATATGGATAACATCAATTTTTTTTATGTATAAAAAATTCCAAGAACGCTAAAAAACAGATCTTTTCTTCAATGTGTTTGTTTAATGACCATAATTTAATTTCTTCCCAAATTTGACCTTGATGTTTTTCATCTTGTTATAGTATTCTTTACTTGAAAATGGTTTTGGGGAATAATTATATTATTTTAAATAATTAAATCAAAATTTTAATCTTCGATAAGGATGATTCATTCATAAATATCTCTGATTTCCCATATATATTGTTATTATTCCATTCCAAAATTGATGATATGTTATCCCCTCTTCACAAATTGGATAAGATTTATATACATTAACACTTATCCAAAAAAGTTTCCATACGTAGGAAAGTCAATTAATGTGAACATTATCATAAAATGGAAAATAAAATACTCTTTATTGTATTCATTAAATACTATAACACATGTCTCCCAAAAAAGTTTTAAATCATCAATTAATGATGATAAAAAACATCAATATCATTTTGAGGATGTTTTTTTCCAAATATCATCAATCTCATCACCACATATTTCCTCTTTATACATATATATGGGAAAAAATTTTAAAAAACAAACAAAAAATTCTATGAACAATGTTGGCCATTATGACTTCATTATGGGTTCATTATATCTATACATAGACCCATATAAATATTTCTAACTTTATTTTGAAAATCATAAATTTTTTGATCAAATATATTCAATTATAGAGAATAATTTTTATGATGTAAGAATCTATTATATTTGTGCTAATCTATATTCCATCTAAGCCTCTATTAATCATTTGAATTTTCAAATAGATTCTTAAAATAAATAATTATTGGAAGATACTATATTGATGTAGTAGAAAGTTTAGAGCATATTCTTGAGAATGAATCATCATTATATTTTTCATCCATTTTATATCATGATGTCTCACATTTAGAACATTATGATAAAAATTCATATTCATTATTATATAATACATAGGCATTTGGAAAAAATGTATATTTTTATGCACCAATCCCATTTGAAGAAAATATATTTTTCATTATAATTAGAATCTTGAAGATATTTTTCTCTCAGAATTATCTCTTTTAAAATTTCAAAAAATTCAATGAAACTTTTATCACCCCAACCACGTCATTCTTTCATGTTAACTAATTGAATAAATGCTGATAAAATTGTAAATTTAGTGAAACATAAGAATATTGGATTCTCAGTGTCACCATATAGTTTTTCAACACTTTTTTTCAATGGTTTCAATACCTATATCATGAATTAATTCTTTAAGAAGATCCTTTTTTTCATGTGGAACATGAACACCTTCTTCATCATTAAATCTGTACTTCTTTGTTATTTTACCATTCCATATCCAATTTGTATAATTATGAAAAAAACCATAGAAAATCATATGGCCTTTGATTTCCCTATACCCTAATTTTCTCATATTTGATCATTTCACACATGGATAGAAAATCACATCTTTATTTTCAATATTTGTTTTTTGAAAATTCCAAGAAAACATCAACTCCTTTCTCATATTATTTAGAATACATTCAAATATTTATCCAAATATGATCCATTAATTACCTAAAAAGTCATAAAATGATATATGAATATATTAATAAATACAAATATTTATAAACATATATATATAAATAAAAATAAAACTTATTAGCATATAAATATATAAAAATGCATAAATTTATAACAAATAATTATTATCCTAAAAACAATTTATAAATAAAAATATGTTACAACAAAAAAATTTAATCAAAATTTATTATAATGACAAAAAACTATTTATAAATGAAAAAGAGTTGAAGAAAAATACAATTTCACCTAAAAAAATATATAATGATAAAAAATATGTAAATAAAAACAATTATAAATACAAGCAGTTACAACCAAAAAAATTACAATCACAAAAAATTATAATTATAAAAAAATTAGAAAATTAGGAAATTAAAAAAATGGATTTTGTAGTTGATAATAGGATGCATACAAACAAATGAATGTAAACATAAAATTTACAAATAAGAGATAATTAATTTATCTTCAGAAAATAAATAAAAATCTTATAAAAGTTTGTGGTTAACTATGGAAAACATTTCTGGAATTTTCAATTAACTCTCAAACAGCGGTGGTATTAGGGAGAATAGAGTAAGATTGAGGATATATTTTTTCAAAAATGAAGTAGAAAAAATACTGAACTAAAACCTTGGAGCACGAATGAGAGACAAGTGGATTTGGATTTCTATAGATTGAATAATGTTGAGGGTTAATAAATAAAGATAGATGATGGAATATTGAGGAGAAAAAAAATGTGAAAAGTAGTTTAAAATCATATGAAAATGAAGATCTACTATAGTTAGGTGTCATCTTTGAGAGGATGTGTGTTTCAAAATATCTTGTCGAAAAAATGAGGTGACATACATAGAATATTTTCTTCTTAAAACTATTTTAACACTAGTTTTATTCAAAAAAAATGTAAAAATATCCACACCACAATTTTAAACACTATTTTTAGAAAACCAATGTTAAAACTCCAACTCTAAATAATCTTATTCTACTAGTTTCTTTATAAATTAAGCTTATATTTTATTTCAAATTTAACCATTTTTCTTAGATTCAGAACCTGAAGAACTGATGGAATATTTAGATACACTCAAGGTATCGTTCATAGATTTATTCTATTTTTTTCTCAGAATCAGATATCATTTGAAACTTATTTTACTTCTTCTCAATTTTTCTCCTTTTCTCTTGGTGCCTAAAATCAGGTTTGATATATCCTAGCTACTATCATTCATAACATGTTATTTCATTCAAACCATAACCAATTTTCTTATATTCATTAAATGGTTTCTTAAAACCCTTATTCTTTTATTAAAAATGTTGAATATTCTTTCCAAATGTGCATGATCTTCTCTTAAATTTGAATATATTGAATAATTATAGAATATAACATACTTTGTTAAATTCATTTAAACTTTAGGAATATAAACTTTTCGAAATATGTTTTCTTTTGTGATGATTCTATAATCCTTTACCTCAGATTTCATCTCATATTCATACATCATAAGAGTACCAATTAATTCATTCATATTTAATTCGTTAAGAGGAGTTGACTATATAATTACATCTAAAATAGAATTCCATCTAGCAGGTAAAACTCTAAGAAATTTTAAATCTTGATTTAGTTAAGAACAATTAGTTTTAGAGAAGAAATACCATTGGAAATTTCAATCAGTATTCCATTAATTTGGGTGATGTGTTCACCTCCATACATTTTGAAAGTATAAAATTTAATTTAGTAATATTTTATATAAATTGATAAATTTCAAATAAACTTTCAAACTTAGATTCTTAAAATATATTACCATTCAAACTTTCCAGCATCCATAATTTTGACTATTGAAGTATGGATCCCTGGTCATTAATATACTTTATTTTAGTTCAACCACTGAAATATTTATTTTTCTAAATATATAACTCAAGAATACTATAGGTAAAAGAAATATTCAATGGGTCACTCCTTTGACACCAATAGTTAGGTTAAAATGACGATGAAGTCATAATATCGGGGGTGAATTGTTTCCTTTAAAAAAATGTGAAAGATCTAGAACCAAATCACCCTTTGAAAGATGGAAAGAGATGTTGTTTCCATTTCATTTATAGAATATAAAATAGAATATAAAATAAAAGAACACATTGATTTTTTATAGCGGATAAGGGCACATAGTTCCCCTAGACCATTACACCATCACTCTCTACAAAAGTTTGTTGATGTTTACTTATAGAATCTTTTCTAAGTGATATTTAAATTTCAGTGTAAGGAAATACAACTTGTTACACCAGAATTTAAAAGGATTTAAAATAGTACTAAAAAAACCCTCAAAACACTCAGAACCCGAGTGTTTAGAACCAAAAGTGATTGTATTTCATTGGATATTTTTTTTGAAAGTATTCAAATGAAAATTATACAATTGGAAAATGAAGAGGTCTTCTAGGGAATATATAAATAACTCAAATTCATTATCCTTACGAAGAATCTCTAAACATGTTATAGAGAATATATTTAGATGACATAGTAGTGTCAAAAAATACGTTTTCCGCAGCATGAAAAACACATAATAACATCTATAAAAATTATTTATCTAAAGTGTACTCCCGAAAAGGTTTAGATAATTTAAATATATGAACAATAGATTTTAATATAAATAGTTACAACATAATAAAAATTCTTCTATAATAGGAAATATATTCCATAAATTTAGAAAGAGTGATTTAAAATTTCCTTTATCTTTAAATAAAATAAATCAATTTAAAACAATATCAACTTCCCTACAAATATATCTATTTTATAATTAAATAAGCATCTCATTTTTATTATGGTAAAAAATATCTGAAAAAAACTTTATATAAAGCATGATTTCAAAATATCCAATGCATTTAAAATTTGAATGTAATAATCTATAAAAAATAATAATTTCACTTAGAAAACAAAATAGATTAATCTATGATTGAAGACCCTTTAAAATGGTCTTAGAAATTATTTAATGAGTGGTTTAATCGAGTGAAATCATAGGAGAAATATTAAAGACAATTCAAAATTTGAAACCCATAGATGATTGGTTTAACATAGGGATAAGTTTCTATAATAACTCAAAAAATAAATATTTTTAGCAATTATATGATAAAAATTGTAGAGTTTCAGAATGTGATGTATTACACCCACATGAAGTTACTTATATTAGGTACCTACCAAAAACAACATAAATAAATGGGAGTTTCTTTAAAAAATGTTAGTTTACTAAACATAATGATCATATATAAGTTTTAATTCCAAGCATATGGTGGGATATTAATGTTAGGTTGAAACATCACTTTTTCAACAATGATACTAAATATTGTTAAATAGTCAAAAATACTTGGTAGAAATTATTTCACCTAAAAATAAATATCAAATAAATGACTTCCAAAATTTTAAGAAAAATGAAATAATTATTCTACTAAATATAATCCCAAAATCCAGTCAAAGTAGCTTTCTTAGAATAGAAATGAGTTTTTTTGCGAGCTTAAAAAAATATAAATTAAGGAGAAAATATAGAATCAACATCATTATGCCTAATGACACCAATCATCTATCGATTAATTCATGAAATCCCTGAACATAACATTCTTAATTCCTGCAATGACTAGAGAAGAGGATTTCAGACTATATTTTTCAAATAACCAAGTTTCATCCCCAAAATCGATATTGGATCCATTCATAATATTTAAATATAAAACTTTTTCCAGAAGACTATTAGATAGTTAGATACTCCTGCAATAAAAATTGGGGTGCCGTCCCAAACCAGAGTTTAGGAAATTAGAGGATGAGAAATATTTCAATTAAAGATCTCTTAGAAAAAGTGAAATTACATAGTTAACCAACCACCATACTTCTTTATTAATAAGATCATCCTTAAATTGACTTAAGTCCCTAAATCCTAAACCACCAAAATATTTTAAAGTTTATATTTTCTACCATACCACCCAATGAGTGTTATTCTTACCCTAATGGAAGCCCCACTAGAACTGAAAAAATCAAGAATGAGTATGATCAGTGATAGTACTCAAGAACTTAAAAAATGACATGGTCTAAAATGGGATGGCCTGAGCAACTGAATTAATAAGGAACACGTAACCCACTTTATAGTTATTCTTATAAGACAAAATTTGATTTTTATAAATCCTATCCATGATATAGGATACACATTTCTTATTTTATTTACTAATAATCATCAAAATATTGATATATTCCTGGTGATTTTCGACCAACTATACACCACATAAGTATTGTAATTCATCTCTCTTAGATGGAACAACTCCCTTACAGAAGGATATTTCATATTTATAAAAGTTATCCATATTCCTTGAATCATGTTAAAAAAATTATAATATTCAATAAAGAATGAAATTCTTGGGGAGTTTCTTTTGAAAATAGGTGGTAATCATCAACCAAAAATAAGTTAGAAATCATAGTGTTGTGATGACATAAATTACTCCTATGGAAAAATACTTTATCAATAAAATATAAAAGTATATTAGGTAAAACTTAAATAGTAAGGATAAAGTGATATGAATAAATAAGATATAATTTCTCTAACCCTTTAAAAGGTTTAAAACTCTCTAATTGGTGTCCATTAATATTGATCTTGAATAAGATTGATTCCACAAATTGCATATAAATCTTAACCCATTTAAGACCAAAACCTATTATAGTAAGGATAATCCTAAGAAAATACTGTTACACCATGTCATACACACATCGAGCTTCATTTACATAACACCTATTTTGGAGTAATGATTGGTTTTCATTGAATGAAACTAATTATTTTAATTAATAACATTTTCTATTATAATCCACCTAGGAACAAACATCCTTTGCTACTCTATCATAATAGAAGAAATGAGACCTCTAATGTTATAAGCACCCAATCTTAAAAATTACATTATCAAGTTAATCCAACTAGAATAAACTTATTAAATTCCCAAATATCTTTTTCTTCTAGTGTTTTAGGAATTTAGGACATAAATCATACAAATCAGTCCACAATATATAAGGTATGTACAACTAAAACAATGTCCTTTTTTTCACAATATCAAACTGATTAATAAAAACAAGAAATATTTTCATGAATACTCTTCACAACGTTATTCTTGTTTTCTTATTTTCTCTTACACATATTTACAACCTGTGAAAAACATTTTAAAACTTTGGATGAGCACAAAATCTCAGTAAAGGATATGAAGAAAAAAAATCATTAGTCAAGTGATAACATAAAAACCAAGAAAACCCATTTCATAAAAACTATTTAGCATGAATAGAAATAATAATGTAGTATCCCTGGGACATATTTACAATATCAATTTTATAATCACCCTTACACATGTAATAAAAATATGGTCATCTTTCATCTTTGAAGTACCCAATGCATTGGAGAGCTATAATGGAGCTTACTCATCATATCTGGAGATATAGTGGGATCAACCCAACATATCCTGAGCTATAATGGGATTTAACCCATCATATCATGTGATATAATGGGATCAATCCAAAATATCTATTTCCAAGTAATATATCATGATTAAAAAACTTGATAATTCATTTAAACCCTTGAGAAAAACACATTCATATATTCAAAATACCTTTTTTGTAAAATAAATATCTTATAAAATATAAATAAATGTGCACACAATAATGAAATTATATGCTTAAAAAATTAATCTGTCAACATATTATGTAACCATAATAGTAATAAATCATCATGAAATCAGGATAAACCACTCATGATATATATTAATATATATATAAAACAATCATTTTGAATTTTATTAGAGACTTTTAAAATGATTTTAAAAGGAAGGTACCTTACAAATATAATTGGAGTGAGAATTAATTAGGATGGAATGGATTGGTTTATACAGTATAAAAAACATAATAAAACATAATATAAAAAAATTACAAAAATAATCTTAACACCATATAATGAATAAAGTATAATGTTAACTAAAGAATGGAAATTGGGTTAAGAATTCACTTACCTTGAGTTTGTCTTACTTAAAACATGTTTAAACCTATTCTATAATGGTTAAAAAAGTGTTATTAATACTTTAAATAAGAATAATAATTTTTATAACACCTTATATGATCATTTTATGACATCATTCCTCATATTTATTAATAATATTTTGTTATTTACAGTGTTTTTGGTTCGTTCCTTACATGGTTTCCATGGTAAGTTTGTAATAGATTTCCTTATCGAATAGAAGATAATATCAAAATTGGAATGATTTTTTATTAATATATTTCAAGAATATTAAATTATACCATAAATCATTTTGTTATCATATATGATGATGAATTATTAGATAAAACATTAATGATGTTTATATCATTTTGGCGGTTCTTCGATAATACCGAACTTATTTCCTCATATACCTTTAATATTATGAATATAAGTTAATTAAAAAACATAAGAGAGTTAATATAATATAAATTAAATTTTGTTTCAATAATTAAGATGGGATCACAACCATATTTTAAGAAAATAAATTAAATTTAATACACATCGTCAACAATGATGTTAAATCGACACATCACAGACAAGGTTTTTATTTTTAGAATAAGAGGGAGAGGTGAAGGAGTTTGATTATTAATTTTTCCATAAACATTGAAAAAATAAATTATATATATGATAATGGAGAATTAATGTCTCTTAGATAAGAGGAGGTGAAGAGAGTATAAGAAAAGAAAAAAAATTGAAAGGAAAACACAAGAAAATGAAAGAGGATTTTTACCTATTGATCCCTTCTCCTTGAGACCCCCCTTAAGGTTTTTTGTTTTGGCCTTTTGATAAGACCAATAGGTCTTGGATGTGGGGAAGAGCCTTGGGAAGAATATTTGTCAGAATTTAGATAATGATCAAAGATTTATAGGTATGAGAGGAAGAGAGGGGGTGAGGATGGTATTTATAGTTGAGAAGAAGAGGGGTTTTCCATTATTTTAATCAATAGTTTAATATTTTTTCTCAAGACTATGAATAGTCTCGATTTATGTGATCAGAAATAGTAAATAGAGTGTTTGAGTTTGAACCAAGGGTGAATAAATCACCATTATGTTAGGAATAGTTTATTTAACATAATATGTACATATATAGTAAGTTACTATATTTCACAATTCATTAAAAATTCAAGTATTTCAGAAAAATCCCAAAAATTCACCCTGAACATTTTTCATTGTTTAGGATTAAAAACTAACTCCATTTTATCAAAATAATTTTCTATGCATGATAAATTTAATTTTTAATGAAAATCAAAATTTATTTTAAAAATAACAATTTTGAAACTATAACTGATATTATAACAATATAAAAATTAATCAAGGTCTCATAAAATTATCTTATAACCATAAAATAATAAAATATTAATTTATTATTACATTTTATGTAAATAAAGTTTCATTTAAATTTTTAAATAAATCCTAAAATTGTAATTAAATATTTATAAATTACAAAAATAAAAATTCTTATATTATGGTCATATTGTCACTTATAGGATGCCTAAATTTTATTTTAACATTCATGGGTGAGGTTGCTATTCATTTGGATGGTTTATTATTCATAAGAGTTATATTATTATTCATAAGGGCAAGTTACTATTCATAAGGGTATGTTACTTTTAGAAAAATTTAGTTGGTTATATCAGACTTTAAATAACTTACTGATCGCAACCATGTATATCCATTTTACGAAATTCAAAATATAGAAGTGGGAAAAATATGTTTAATGCTAATAATTTTATAAGTACTTGAGTTGTTACAGTGATACACAGGTACTGTGTCAACAATGATAAAAAATTTTATACTTATCATGAATAGAAAATAATTTTCACATTATAAGTTATTTCAATACAATATTCCTCCTATAATATCATTATTTAATTATGAAATAAAATGTATAAATTTTATATCACATATATTTCTTCATAATGTCACAAAAAAACATTATATCAATTTTTTTTTAATATTCACAAAAAAGTAATCTTTTTAGGAAATTCTCCAAAATTCACACTAAGATAATTTCATTACGCTGAATTCAAAAAGAAAATTAATGTTTTCAAATAAAAATTCTAAAATTGAAAAATTAATGTTTCCAAATAAATAACTATATAATTATTTATTTATTTTGAGAATTACTATTTAAATAAATAATACTAATAAATATAATAAAAATTATTCAATAAATACATGGTTTGTTACATTCTCCCCTCCTTCAATTAATTGTGTCCTCATAATTTGAAATCGAGATTCATAAATAGGGGTCTACTAATAAAAATACCTTTATTGAAAACACAAATCATAAAAAATGGCTATTAAAACTTCCACTCAGTAAGAGTTAAAAGAAATTATGAGGACCACCTAAGGGAACACATATTAGTTTTCCATATAAGAAAATGTCGATTTGTAAGAGAAAACTAACTCTCAATTACTTATAGAGATTGATATAGAATAAGGTCATGAGAATTTTAAGCACTGCTGGACCGTAAATATATGATGGGTTTAGAAGGCTATTAATTTTTAACAAAAAATGTAAACTCATAATGTTTTGATTTCAAGATCCATTTTATTAGATTGGAAGAATTCCATTTACATCTATACGAACATCACAAGGATATGTACTTACATGAAAAGTAAAGTTTCATACTTTAATGAAATTTTCACCACAAACTCTTCTTTTTATCCCAATGAAGACCATGAAACTTTCAATGTTATAGAACTAGGATAAAATTATAAAGATCTCTAAATCCATAACAGGGAAACAATTTATTCACGATGTCCTTAGGAATTATGAAAAAAATCTAGGATATGATATGGTAATTTCAAAAAATAATTAATCACCAAAAAAGTAATTCACAAGGTTTAACATGGATCATTACATAAATAACTAACATTTAAATTCAATTTTTTTTCTAAAATAGTATTAAAACTAAAAAATAAGATTCATTTGTTCTCATATCCATCCAATATAGTATTAAAATTTTTCACCAAAGAATCATCAACGAATCCTAAAATCTCACTTCACAAATTATATACCCAAATCATAAAATCTCCATTAAATGATTTTCATTTTAATAATTCAACATAATGCCAAAATAGAATCATATTTTCCACTAAAATACAATTTATAATTTATTCATAAAATAAATTCTCAGGTATTCTATTTACCTTATTCATGAAATGATTCCCATAAAAAACATAATTACCTCAAAATCAAAGATCATATTAATCTTAAATTTATCCATACATTTAAAATTATATCCACAAAAGAAAATAAATATTCTCTCAAATAAAATTTTGTTCACATAACAATATCAAGATTACATATAACTCAGAATCAATAATATTCTTCTAAATTACTCCTACAATCAAATGAATACAAGTACTTTTAAACATTTTTCATCATTAAGTCTTATATAACTCTTGAATCTTATATATACAAACATCTTAATTTTTCAATATTATTCATAGTCTATTAACTATGCATTTCCACCTTATTTTTTATTTCAACATTCCTATAAATAAAATATATGAATTATATCCTCATGAATCATAAATATCAATCCGACTATTTTTCGTACCTTATAGATAATAGAATAATTCATACGTCAAATCCCAGGGTGCTTAATATTTTTTTTCAAGACTATGAATAGGCTTGATTCTTGTGTCCCAAAGTAGTAAAGAGATCATTTGAGTTCGAACGTAGGGTGCTTACACAAGTCATTTTGTTAAGAATTGTTCATTTATGATATAATGTATATATATGGTAAATTACCATATTTCACCATTAATAAAATTCAAGTATTTTAGAAAAATACCAAAAATTCACCCGAACCATTTTTCGATGTTTAGGATCCAAAAATTAAATCCATTTTATCAAAACAATTTTCTATGCATGTGAAACATATTTTTTAGGTATAATCACAATTTATTCTAAAAATAAAAATTTTAAAACTATAACTGATTTTATAAAAACTTGAAAATTAATCAAGGTCTCATAAAACTAACTTATAAACATGAAAAATGTAAATAATAATTTATTATTACATTTTATGAAAATACATTTTCATTTAAATTATTAAATAAATCATAAAATTGTAATTAAATATTCACGAATTAAAAAATACCAACACATATACTATGGTCATATTGTCACTTATAAGATGTCTAAATTTTATTTATACATTCATGGGTGAAGTTACTATTCATTTGGAATATTTAATATCCATAAGGGATATATTACTATTCCTAAAGGTAAGTTACTATTCATAAGGGTATGTTTCTATTCACCAAAAATTAAGTTGGTTCTATCAGACTCTAAATAACTTACTAATCACAACCGTGTATATCCATTTTTCGAAATTCAATACTCGGAAGCCATAAAATTAAGTTAAATGCTAATTATTTTATAATTACATGAGTTTTTATTGTGATGCGTAGGCACTACGTCAGCACTGAGAATAATTTTTTTAATTATCATGAATAAAATATAATTTCCATGTTCTAAGTTATTTATATACAATATTCATCCTATAATATCATTATTTAATTATTCAATAAAAATAAAAAAATAATATCACAAATATTTCTTCATGACGTCACAAAAAAACATCATATTGAAAAAACTTCATTTTTTTAATATACACAAAAAATTAATGTTTTTTCAAAAATTCCTAAAAATTCATACAAAGATAATTTCAATATTCTGAATTCAAAAATGAAATTAATTTTGTGAAATAATAATTCTATAATTGATAAATTAATTTTTCAAAATAAATAACCATATGATAAATTATTTATTTTAAGAATTACTATTTTAATAAAAAATATTAAAAAATATTATAGAAAATTATTCAATAAATACCCAGGTTATTATACTCTTACCTCCTTCAATAAATTGTGTCCTCGCAATTGGAAACCATGATTCATAACAAGGGGTCTACTAATCAAGATACATTTATTGGAAACCCACATTGTAAAAAATGCCTATTAAAACATCCACTCAATAAGAGAGAAGAAATTATGAGGACCACCTCATGAAACACATTAGTTTTACATATAGGAAAACATGGATATAAAAGATAAAACCAACACTAAATTACTTATTGAGATAGAGATAGAATTGGGTCATGAGAATGTTAAGCACCACAGAAATGTAAATATATGATTGGTTGAAAAGGATGTTGATTTTTTATAAGAAAAGAAAATGGATAATGTTTTGATTTCAAGATCCGTTTTCCTAGATTTCAGAAATTCCATTTATATCTATATAGAGAATATAAAGATATTTACTACCATGAAAATTAAAGTTTCTTCCTTTAATGAATTTTTCACAAGAGACTAATATTTTTCTCCAAATAAAGACTTTAAAACATTCATTCTTATAGAACTAGAATAAAATTATAAGGATCTCTAAATCCAAAACGTGAAAAAAATTTATTCATCATGTCCTTAGGAATTTAGCAGAAAAATTTTGGATTAGAAAATCTAATTCCCAAAAAATATTTATCACCAAGAAAAGTAATTCCCAAGGTTTAACATGGATTATTCCACAAATAACTATGAATAAAATTATTAAAAAAATTATTCTAAACTAGTATTAAAACCCAAAAATCAAAATAATTTGGTCTCATATACCTCTAATATAGTTTTAACATTTATCCCTAAAGAATCATCGATTAATCTTAAAGTATCACTTCACAAAGTATATACCCAAATAATAAAATCTCCATGAAATGATAGTCATTTTAATAAGTCACATTAATGTCAAAATAAAATCACATTTTACACCAAAATAAATTTTAACCCTTATTCCTCAAATAAAATCTAAGTTATTCTATTTACCTTGTTCATGAAAAACATTCTAGAAAAAACATAATTACCTCAAAATCAAAGCTCACATGAATCCTAAAGTTATCCACACCTTTTAAATTATGTACCCAAAATAAAAGCTAATTTTTTTCATCAAATAAAATCTTGTTCAAATAAAAAATTATGGATTACATATTACCTATAATCAATAAAATTCTCCCAAATTTCTCCAATAATAAAAGTATTACTAGTACTTTTAAACATTTCATCATCATTAAGTCTACCATAACTCTTTAATCCTTTGTTTGTAGACATCTTAATCTTTCAACATTCTTTATAATCCATTAACTATGAATTTACACCTTATATATTATTTCCAAATTGTTACAAATAAATGATATGAATTATATCCTCATGAATCATAAAAATCAACTCGACTATGTTTCATACTTTACGGATAAGAAAATAATTCAAACCACAAATCCAGATTTCAAGATCTTCTTGATGTTCCCTTTTTCTTTCGGTATGTTGACCTAATTTTAAAAAGTAAACGTTCATACCACACCTAGTTTTTTCACTTTATGAGAGATTTGGAAGAGCTGAGATCTTGAAATAATATGAAATAGATACCATGATCCATAAAATTGTTTTAGAAAAGTATCGGTGTTGAATAACTCAAATAATTTCCTACAGGTGATTTGAATACTCAATAAGCTATAAAAATATTTTGAAAAATATTTTATAATAATAGTGATTATCAAATAATTGGAGAAGGATAAAAAGGTTGTGAAATATCTCTTTCCTTATCTTGAAAAATGATCCTTAATCTATTCAGAAGAACACCACTTAAACATGAAATGAATTATTAAAAGAAAAATACTATATAGGTTTTTGATAAAAAATAATAATTATAGTACTAAAATATGTCAAACTTCTTATATCCAAATTAATTTTGGATTTCATAAAATCTACCTATATTACCATAAACCTCAAAAAAATTCCATATGATAATAACCCTTTGGTTTATAAAGGATCTCTCATTAATTCTTAATTAACATCCTAACCTCTAAAGTTCTCTAAAACGAGCTCTAATACAAACTATAAAGACCCAACCTTAAACATTACATAATCTAGTAAATTTAACAAGAATACACTTATTATATTCCCATAGATCTTTTCAGTTTAGAGTTTTATAAAGTTAGTACATAAATAACACATATCAACCCACAACACACAAGGTATGTAAAACTAAAACAATGTCATTTTTTCACAATACAAAATTCTTTAATAAAAACCTGAAATATTTTCATGAAATATATTCACAACATTTATCTTGGATTTTTATTTTCTCTTAAATCTCTTAAAAAAATGTGATTTTTTTTAAAACATGGGATTAGCATAAAATCTTAGTAAGGGATATAAAGAAATAAATCGCTAGTCAAGTGATAACATAAAAACCAATAAAACCCATTTCATAAAAACTCATTATAATGAATAGAAAAAATCACATAGTTTACTTGGAAAATATTTACCATATCACTCTTATAATCACCCTTACACATGAAATAAACATACAATCAACTTCCATCTCTAGAACACCCAATGCATTAAAGAGCTATAATGGGGCTCAACCATCTTATCTTGAGCTATAATAGTCTCAACCTAACATATACATAGCTATAATGGGGATAAAACCATCATTTTTAAGATATAATGGGATCAATACAACATAACTATATTCAAGTAACATATATTGAATAAAACACTTGATAAATCATTTAAACCCTTCATAAAAACACATTTCGATTTTGAAAATACCATTTTTGTAAAACAAATCTTTTTTAAAATATAAAAAAATGTTCACACAATAATGAAATAATATTCATAAAAAATTAGTATGTAAACATATAATAAAAAAATAATAGTAATAACACATCATGAAATTATGGTAAACCACTCATGCCATATATATAGAAAAATAATCCTTTTGAATGTCATTAAAGAGACTTCTAAAAGGATTTTTAAAGGAAAGTCCCTTAAAAATATAATTGGAGTGAGAATTAATTATAATGGAATGGATATGTGTATTTACTATAAAAAAAATAATAAAACATAATATAAACAAAAATTAATCACACAAATAATATTAATACCACATAATGAATAACGTATAAGGTTAACCAAAAGAATGGAAATTGGGTTAAGAATTCCCTTACATTGTGTTCATCTTAATAAAAATGTGTTCAAACCTAATGTATAATTATTAGAAGAGTGCTACTAATATTTTAATGAAGAATAATAATTTTTATAACACCTTATATGATCATTTTATAACATCATTCCACATATTTAATAATAATATTTTATAATTTACAATGTTTCGGGTGTGTTCTTTACATGGTTTCCATTGTTAGTTCGTAACATATTTTTTTTTCAAATGGAAGAGAATCTAAAAAGTGGAATTATTTGTTATTAATATGTTCCCATAACATCAAATGATACCATAAGTCATTTTATTATCATATATGATTATGAATCATTAGATAAAACATTAATGATGTTTAGATCATTTTGGCAGTTCTTCAATAATCACAAAATTATTTCATCATATACCTTTAATATTATGAATATATGTTATTTTTGAAACATAAGAGAGTTCATATAATAATATTTAAAATTAGTTTCAACCACTAAATTGTTTTTAAAACCATATTTGAAGGAAATAAATGAAATGGAAGACACATCATCCATGATGTCGGAAAATCAACATATCACCGACAATGTTTTTATTTTTAGAATAAGCGGGAGAGGAGATGAAGTATGATGATGAATTGTTCTATAAACATGATAAAAATATATAATATATAATATACTGGATAATTAATTTTTCCTGGATAAGAGGTGGTTAATATAGTATAAGAAAAGAAAAATAATTGAAAAGAAAATACAAGAAAATGAAAGAGAATATTTACCTCTTAATCCATTCTCCTTGAGATCCTTCTTAAGGCCTGTGGTCTTGGCCTTTTGGTAAGACCGGAATGTCTTGGACAAGGGAAATAGACTAGGGAAGAATATTGGGTATATTTAGACAATTCTCAAATCTCGAGATGTGTGATAGGAAGAGGGGGGGCGGGGGGGTTGTATTTATAGTGGAAGAGAGGATGGATTTTCTATTATTTTAATCATTTGTTTAATATTTTTTCTCAAGACTATGAATAGTCTTGATTCTTGTGACCAAAAATTGTAAAAAGAGAATGTGGATTCTAACCAATGGTTCTTACATCATTCAGGATTTCATTTATAGTGTATTTAACATACAATGTATATATACGATAAATTACTGTATTTCACTATTCATAAAAAAATCAGCTATTTCAAAAAAATACCTAAAATTCACCCCAACCTTTTTTGATGATTAGGATTAAAAAATGAACTCCATTTTATCAAAATAATTTTATAAGTATGAGAAATTTAATTTTTAATTTAAATAATAATTTATTCAAAAAATAACAATTTTAAACTATAACTGCTTTTATAACACCTTGAAAATCAATTTAGGTCTCATAAAGTTATCTTATAACCATAAAAGAATAAAATAATAATTTATGATTACATTTTAAGAAATAAATTTTCATTTATATTATTAAATAAATCATAAAATTGAAATTAAATATTTACGACTTTCAAAAACACCAATACATATACTATGGTCATATTATCACTTATAAGATGCCTAAATTTTATTTATACATTCATGGGAGAGGTTACAATTTATTTGGCCAATTTACTATTCATAAGGGTTATATTATTATTCATATGAGTATGTTAATAGTCATAAGTTTTTGTTACTATTCGCTAAAAAATAAGTTGGTTACATCATACTCTAAATAACTTACTGATCCCAATGGTGTTTATACATTTTTCAAAATTCAAAACATAGAAGCGTTAAAATTAATTTTAGTTCTAATTATTTTATAAGTACCTGAGTTGTTATAGTGTTGCACAAGCACTACGTCAGCACTGAAAATTACTTCTATACTTATCATGAATAGAATATAATTTTTATGTTCTAAGATATTTTTATATAATATTTATTCTATAATAATATTATTTAACTATTCGATAAAATTAATAAATATTATATTAGAAGTATTTATTCATGACGTCACAAAAAAATTGTATTAAAAAAACTCTATTTTCTAATATTCACCCAAAATTAATCTTTTTTTATTAAATTCTCAAAAATTCATACTATGATAATTTCAATGTGATGAATTCAGAAATGAAATTAATTTTGTCCAATAATAATTCTACAATTGAAAAATTAATGTTTCAAAATAAATAACCATATTATAATTTATTTATTTTGAGAATTACTTTTTAAATAAATAATACTTATAAATATAAAAAAAATTATTCAATAGATACCAAGTTTGTTACAAATATGATTCAACAAAACCTCATAAAAAATTTTATATATGACATTACATAAGCTAGTTGGTTGGAATTCAGAAATTTTAATAGGATTATGTGTCTTGGGTATAAATTTGATTAGGGTTTCCTTGATAGATCTTAAAGGTGCATGGACCTTGGATAAATCCTTTATCCAAAATATAATATTGGAAATAATAATATGCTAAAAGAACTTAAAAAATAGAGCATGAAATCCATTTGACCCATGTGCCTTGGTGGAGTGGTTCTATTCAAGGGATCAAAAAAGATCCTTGTTTGATAAATCTCTCTCATATTGCAAGTTCATATCACAAGAGACAACATCGGCAATGATGTTAAAAATATTAGAGGGAATAATCTTGTTTTTAGATTCTTAAATGTTACAATATAATTTATGAATAATGTCATGGATCTCCTTCCCATCATAGGTGAGAATTCCAAAATCACTCTCCATTCTAGAAATCATATTCTTCCTCTTTCTTGAAGAAGATCGCTGATGAAAGAACTTAGTATTTTGCTATCCTTCCTTAATATGGGCCACTATAGACCACACAAAATAATACCTACCTTTATCTTGTTGGCCAACGTGAAGGTATTTATCTAGATTTTATATTCTATTAAGAACTGAGTTCGTGCATAGGAGGTAAATAAATTTACTCAACAGACTCTATGTAAAATTGATCTTTCATTCAATGACCCCAAATTTTCTAGATTTCCACACATTCAATATCACTAAAACTAAAAAGATTTTATCTATCAAAGACTGATGTTGAACATTACAATAAGATTTGATAACCTCCTCACATCCAGTATCTTGAAGTCACATACTCTCAAAGTGAAATGGCCACTGAAAATTATGCTCTGTAGATCAAAAAACAAAGAGGGAAAGATAATAAAATTTATTGAAATGATTTTATATATAAATAAAATATAGTTTTAATATTTATAAATATAAATATACATTTTTATTTAGTGTAAAATATTTAGTTATTTATATAAATGATAATATTTTATTAAAATTTAACTAATAATATTTAAATAGAATTAATAATTATTAACATATATTATTTATAATATTACTAATATTATATTGATTTATAAAATTAGTAATTATTAATATTTATATGATATTATTAATTAATATTATATCTAAGTTCAAAAAATTTGTACATGTATAGTAAAAATATACA
Source organism: Viscum album (assembly GCA_963277665.1). NCBI lineage: Eukaryota > Viridiplantae > Streptophyta > Magnoliopsida > Santalales > Viscaceae > Viscum > Viscum album. The sequence continues at coordinate 1,663,504,467 of OY728152.1, read as the reverse complement.
TATATACATGCATATACGAAGTCATATATAAATTTTTGAATGTGTGTGTGTGTATACATAGAATATAAAATCAATATATTATAATATTTTGAAATTATAACTTCTTTTAACTTAAATTGAGTTTAAAAATATTCTAAATAAATATTTTTATTTTATAAACATTTTTAACGACATTATAATATATTTCATTAGTTGTAGTATTATTAATTTATTTATTTTTATATAAATAAATACACTCTATCACACAGAAACACACAATCATGCATTTTAATATTCTTTATTATAACTATCAATTATATAATCTAATTTTTAAATAAATGTAATTAAATATAACAAATATTGACTAGTTTTTTAGAATATAATTTATAATAAATTAAATGCTAATATTTAATTGGTAAAATATATTGAGTTTATTTATTATTTAAATACGTTATTGTTAATATCTATAAATACAACTATACATTTTTATTTATTCTAAAATATTAATTCCTATAAAAAATGAATAATATTTTAAAAAATATAATTAATATTAGTGAACACTAATCAATACCTATTAATATTATATACATATATATTATTAATATTATATACATTTAGAGAAATAATAAATATTAATATTAGAGATAAAAAAATTATTATTTATATAATATAAATTCCTAAAACTAGTGATTTTTAAGTTTTTAAATTAGCTGTGCTAATATTAGTGCTGATAAATATTCCTATATTAGTTCTTAACATTTTAATGCTGATAAAACAGTTCACCTATTTTTAATAGAACCATAACAGCGACTTCAATCCTTCTTGTCATTCAAGCCTTCATGGAACTCAATCTTTATTATTGAATTTATAGAAAATTTTGGATGAACTGATCAATAAAACTAAAGGTATGCTATTCATAACATTTTTGGGCATTTCTCAGCCGATTGTGCATGAGTTTTTAATGATTTTTTGGGTTATTCTTCCTGTAATCGCTTATAAATCATACCTATAATTATTTTTATAGGTAAATATATATACATTTGTGCATATATAAATTTTTAATAAATACAATAGGATTATGTTGATCCCAAATCATTTTGATTTCTTTACACATAATCGTCTATATATATTTGTGTACACACACACAAATACAAAATTTTAAATCTGTGTGTTTATATATATTTTATATTTGTGTGTGTGTTCATAAATTTATATATTAATAAACCCATATATAAACACACACAAAATTATATTTTCAGACAAAAATATTTACTTTGATTACATATCTATGTACAGACACACTCACACACACATGTGTAATGTAAAATTATATTTATATACCTATTTTATTATATATTTATTGAAATGTATTATAAAACATTGTATTTATATATATTATTTTATATACTTTATATATGTATGTATTATAATTTAAAATTATATTTTTTAATGTTATACTTTATAAAATTTATGCCTGTCAAAAATGATAAATTATATTCATAACATATGTATATTTATTAATTTATTGTTAAATATGAATAATTTTGAACCAAATAGGATGAATATAAATGAAATATTTTTAAATTTCAATCATATGAATAAGGAGTATGAATATGGAACCAGTGAAAAATCATGTTTTAACATCGGTTTTTTTGACATCGGTTTTTATCAGACGTCTATAAAGGTGAAATAAAAAATACGGTTTTCAGTGTTAGTTTACTTAAAAAAGACACCAAGAACAAGCTTTTAATTTTTTTGTTGATTTTTTTTTCAGGTTCCTATAAGAAACTGATGCCAAAGACTGAGTTTTGGCGTCATTTTCTATAAGAAGTCGACACTAAAAATAATATCAGGTAGATTTTAAGAGTTAGTTGCTATTAGAAACCAATGCCAAAAGTAAATCATCAGCATTGATTTTTAATAGAAACTAATGCCAAAATCAATCTTCAATATCATTTTTTCTTAAAAAATGATGCTGAATATAGATTATAATTTTTTTAACTAATTTCAATGTCAGTTTTTAATAAAACTAACACCAAAAGTCAATTTCTTTTAAGAAAAATAGAGAAATTACACCCCCAAAACAATCAATATTCCTATAATAGAAAAAATATATACAAATTTCAAACAATGTGTCTCAAAGATTAAAAATACATGTAAACAAACATAATTTAATAACTTAATAAAAAAATAATTATCTACATAATTATATTTTAAACTAGAATTAAAAGACACATAACTAATAATTTGTAACATATACAATCAAGACTGTTGTTAAATAATTATTTTGAGATCATTATGTTTAAACACCTATTACCAAAAATGAATAATTTTTTGAACACTTTATTAGGAAAATGTCAGATTAATCATAAAAATTTAATGATACATACATGATAATTTAAATCTCAATCATACTTAACAAATTGTTCTCAAAAAAAGATGAAGATGGGTAATTTCATCATTCATATACGGATTAATTTCATTGAATGTCTATAATAACATTAAATGTTATAAGATTATAATATAAAATACTATGACATAAACTATAAAATTATTAATATAACTAACCTTATCAAATTTTTTCATCACCACAATTATGATTATCTCATTATTGAATATTAGAACAAAACGACCACATTCCATACTTCCTTGTTGATGATGACATTGCAGTTATAAAACATTAAATTGATAACAAAAAAACAATATATATATATATCAAAAATCTAAATAATATCTAATATAAAAAATAATTACTGTTACTTCCACTTATTGTATTGTATCTGGGTTATTTATTAACAAGAGATATTTGTTAAATTTTTTCTGTGACCTACATTTTCATATATATAAACTAATAAAACATGTATAAACAATAAAAATTAAATATAATGAACTTATAAAAAAAGAAAACTATTTTTTCTGACAAGGTACTAAATTGTTTACAAACACCACACAATAAAGAGAAAAACCAATCTAATGTGCATTCACTCTGGCAGAATATGACTAACATCCAATTCCCCTATAATACAAAGAGTTCAAAAATTAGTTAAATTATAATAAATATTAGTTCATAATCATCTTAGTATTGTTACCCATTAAGAAATGAAAAAATACAACAACCAATCACTAACTTCGATAATCTGTCACATATATATGTTACTCTATTAGCAACCTTCAATTATTTTAGACCGATTGAAATAAATTAATGATCTATTAAACCATAAATTCTAGTGGTATCATTTTGAATAAAAAGAATATGTAGATACCTAATTAAATACACAATATAGTAATTCAATTAAAACCATATTTATTTAATGAAATAAAAACTAAAACATCAATTTATTTACATGGAAAAAAACTACAACACAAGAACATTGAGCTCTTAAAAATCAATCTGATCCATGATATATTTTCTTGAATATTATCAATGGATATTCTCTTCCACATATATCATATATCATCCAAAACTCATACAAATTATCTAGATAATAATAAGCTTGAGATAATATTTTTCTCCCATCATAAATATTTGAAGTATCTATTGTTGTTTTTCCATGAACCTTTTGCTTCCTTTATTCCATTTTTTTTATTTTAGATACTCCTATATAAATTAAATGTCAGAAAAATTTATAAGTAATTTTCATTCATATGTAATTAATTTTAAAATAATACATACCATGTATAAATGATAACAAAGAAGGATAGATGACTAAAGTAATATGTGACCCACACAATCCCCAACTATGGTAACCTCCTTAGTAAGAAATGATATTAGAGCATTAGAATCAATAATATCATGTACTGATACTCTAAACTGACCCTTATTCATAGGCCAGTGTTGTATATAATCGCCAAAAATATGTATGACTCTATAAACTACAATACGTACTTGAGGATATCCATCATATAACACACAGTATAAGGTAGGGTCCGGGTGAGGAGCTAGGGGTTCTGTGTAGCCAGGATGAGGAGGCTAGTTCGACTGGGTGGGATGGTCCAGATTGGTGGACTATATAGGTTGCACACTAGGCTGGGAACGCTAGATAGGCTGGGAAGGCTACAAAGAATATTATTGCCTCATCAAATTTTCTAATATACCCTACACAAATAATTAAATTTGATCACCCATGGAATATTTCATATCCTTCTACATAGATTTTTAAGCATTTGATTTTTGGGTGTCTTGATTTCTTACTTTGATGACCAAAAACTTTCTGAATACTAACACCTACCTCATATACTCTTACGAATCTTGGGTGTTCAAGATTTTTTAAAGTAGTGTCTAGGAATTCCATCCCACCATTATGTATAAATGTTCCCAATGATGATTCCTCCAAATTTTTATCTCAAAATCATAAATTTAAATGGTATATTACTGTTTAAAATTTATAAAATACAAAAATTCATGAAAATAAAAATTTACTTATAATTATTTCATCTACTTATTTTTCTTTATCTATAAGATGCTTTTCATTTTTTTATTTTTATCCCTCTTTTCCATTTTTTTATGGTGGGTGTGGGGAGATGGAGGATGAAACTGTACCTCATCTGAAAAACTTGTAGACTTATCTGGTAAATATTAATAATTTTATTGAGTCATTTTTTACTCCAATAAATAATACTCTCCACATGATAAAGTATGAAGGTATACATTCTACGATTGAATCTCTTGATGATATTTCCTGGAGGCATATTATATTAAAAAAATACTATATAATTAGGTAAATATATAATAAAATATATAACATAAAATAATTATCATACCATACATGCTTCATCGTATCTACTGAAAAAACGTTTCTTCCAAGAATCTGCATCTAAAAACTGATATTGGAGGAATGGTTTTACATTTGTTTCCTTCCAAAACCCTAATTTTTTTTTCAATTTAGTTTTTTAATCTCTCCATCAGACTGCCACAAAAGAAAGACATTTTTCCTTAATTTATTTCATTTATTCAATCTTGAATGGTATTTGTAATTGAATAAATTTAATATCAGTTATTTAAAATATATATTATTCTAAAAATGAAATAAAATAAATCAATTGAAATATTTTATTATTATGGCCTCCCAACACTGATTTATCACCGTCTTGTCGATGGGATTCCAATTAAGATATGAAATAATAATCCTAGAATGACTCTTCATAGATATATAACTAATAAATTGAATTTTATTTAGGCTAGTTGCATTATCATTATCCTCAAATCTAATATGAAAGAGGTTGTCTCTGTGAGAAATAGATCATTTTGCTAAATGTGTAATTAAATGTTTATTAAATCGATACGTCGATTTCAGTATAGTAAAAGTATAAGACTCCATAATTGAAGTCTCATAAGTAGTTCTACATTTTTTTTGTTATTAAAAGTTTTATTTATTAAATAATTATATGACTGAATATTTAATAATATGAAAAATACATATACCTTGGTACATGTTCCTCTATCTTTTTATCTATATCTATCATTGAAATAGATGAATGTAAGGAAATTATTGTGTACGTTCATATTATTAGACAACTTTATAATTAGTAAATAGGAAAGCAAATATGTAAGTAAAAAAAGTGGCAAACATTTGTAAGTATAATTTTTATTTGATGTTATGTTTCTTAACCAAAAATTATAAAAGGTTAACTATTAAATATAAACATAACTTCTAAAATTTTAAAAAAATTATCAATTTAAATTTCAATATTCGAGAAAGTGTTTTCATATATGTAAATTTAAACAAAATATAATAATGAACATGAGGTATTTCAAGGAAAAATTATTAACCATGGAATATAAAATTTAACAAAAAAATCATACAAATAATCAAATATTTATAATTAAACGTCCAATTGTTATTAGAAAATATAGTTTTTTACACATGTAAATTTCAAAAAAGAAATCTAACTTAAATATTTACTAGATTATTTAGGATGGTAATTTAGTGTTTTCCTATATCCCTTCAGCATGATCATTTCATTCTACATGCACTATGTCAAGATTGTAGTCATTATTATCCAAAAATTATGTAATAGATGATGCCTCATATAGATCAATAACTTCATCATCATCCTCATCACCAAAATGGATTATTTTCCCTTGAAAAAGTGATGAACCACTGATCATTCGATGGATCAATGACATAAAATATTTTCTTTGCATGTGTAACTAGGATAAATGGTTTCTCATTGAAGCTAAATATTTTCAAATCAATAATTTTAAACCCATATTCATCATGTTTCACACCATTTTTTTCATAGAAACCCAATTACACTTAAACACGGTGACTCAAAATTTGGTATAATAAATTTCCCATATGTCTTCAAGAATTATAAAATATTCCATTGATATAGAAATTGTGTTTTTATCTTTTGCACTCAAAAAATGAAGTACCACAACGATGACCATTACACCAATATTTGGAATGACAATATTTTTATCCTGATTTTTTGTGTTAAATGTGTACCCATTAATATCAAAACTAGACCATGTGATCACATTAAGAGATGAAAACCCTACTGACCATTTTAATGTTTCTGAGGGAGATATATCTATGATGAATTTTTCTTTATACTATGAAACAAATGTTATTTTATGCTCAATCATCATCCACTTTCAATTTATTTTTAAACATCATACCTTCAATTTAGTAATATGTGATGATATATTTGATTGAACCTAATCTGTGTTGTTCAAAATGTATAAATGTATCTGCATCACTTCATCACCCATAATGAACTTTACCTTTAAGCCTCAAATCCCCCTACCTTCTCTATCAACTATCATATGTCGATATATTGGGAAACCAGTATACTTCACTTCATACATTTAATTAGCATAGAACTCAATCACCTCTTTCGATATATATTTTTTAATAAGAGAGGCCTTTGGTTGATAAGTATTTTTAGCATATACCTTCAAAATATTCATATATATTTCAAAAGAGCACTTCCATCATAAATAAATATGCCACATATTCATATAACACACACAAAATGAATTAAAAGATAAACCATTATATCAAAAAAGTTGGAGTAAATAAATTTATTGTTGAAAAAGTATAAGAGTATCTTCATTCTCCCACACATATAATAAATTTTGATGAACTAATTTGATACAAATATATTTAAGAAAATTTCATAACCTGATGATATTATTTCTAAAATCTATATGCAATATACCATGTAGTGAGACTAGTATAAGTTGTTGCATAAACACATGATAGTCATGAGATTTCATACCAATTAATTTATAAACCTTCAATGACACAAAAACTATTCACATTTAAAGAATATGCACTGGGTAATTTAATTCCATGAAGAATCTGAAAAAAATTCAACTTCTCCTTCTCACTTAATGTGTGACAAGACAAATGTAAATATGTTCCATTTCATTTCATAATGGGATCTAACTCCAAATGTATTCCCATTTATATCAATTCCAATCTAGCATTCAGTCCGTTTTTTTCTTTTCTTTTATTCCTAAAAAAGTTACAATAAAATAGTCGCATATGTTTTTATCAATAATAAACACATCAAGGTTATGTTTTATCACTAAAAATATATAATAAGGTAGTTAAAAAAAGATATATTGTTTATTCCAAATATTGTTTTGATGACCAGAACTTCTTTTTTTTTGAAAATTTCGAATCAATAGTTTCTACCGTGTTATAATATTCATTAACTAACAATGTTCATCGAGGGGATTGTATTACTATAAATCATTAAATGTTTTTTAATCTATGATAAATATGATCAATTTAAGAAATATTTGATGTCCCATGAACACTATCTTTCTTATATTATTAAATTGATAATATAAATTATATTCTTTACAAATTTCACATTCTTTATATTCCTTAAAACTGTATCTAGATAAGTTTCTTTATATTGGAATCTTGTTTATGCTAAATATTATCGAATCATGTAAAATAAAATACTCTTTCTTATATGCATCAAAAACATTAACACATATATCACATAGAAGTTTCAAATCATCAATCAATGGTGAAAGATGCACATCAATATCATTTTTGGGAAATTTTGGTAAAAAAATCATGAATATCATCATAACATATATTTTATTTATATATATCTATGAGGATAAGTTATAAAGTACCAAAAAAATTGGAAATAAACTATGTCAACTATTTAGGCTTTGATATGGATTCATTCTATCTGTACAGACTCCCATTCTGATATTTCGAACTTCACTTCCAAAATCAAGAAAGTTTTTATCAAAAAATTTCCACTCTGATGAATCAGAAGGGTGATGTAAGTTACCATCAGATATGCACTTATCTAAATTCCTCATCGTCCTTTTTTCATCAATTGAATTTGCAAATAGATGCTTCAAATGAGTAATTATTGGAAGACACCAAATTTTTTCCGCAGAAGATTAGATTTCAATTCTGGAGAATGAATTAGAGTTTATTTATTGGATTTATATGAAGATAATATTATAAGGAACTATTTTATTTAACATGAGTTTAGATTCTACTACCTGATAATGAATATGATTTGACATTTTCATCTTTATTATAATATGATTTCTCACATGTAAGGCATTTTTATAAATACTCATATTCATTCCAATACAAAACACATTCATTGGGATGAACTTGAATTTTTTTATACCCCAATCCCATTGGTTATAATATTTTTTTTCCTCATAATAGGAATTTGGAAGTCCATTTCCTTTTAAAATTAGCTCTTTTAAAAGTTCAAGTAAGTTATATAAAATTTTATCACTCCACCAATTTATTACTTTAAATTTAACTAATCTCCAAACTTCTAATTACATTGTATGTTCACTCCAACCTAGGAATAATGGTTTCTCATAATCTACATAAAATTGTTCAAAAGATGATATTTTTTTATAGTTTCAACACCTAAATCATGAATTAATTTTTAAATTTGATCCTCTGCCTCATTACGAATATTTTTATCAATATTGGATGTTGAATTTTCAGTTCTTCCACCATGATAGATCTAATGTGTATAATTAAGGCTAAAACTATAACAAATGAGATAATCTTTGATTAATATGGAATTCAGATTTATCTTTTTCAAAAACATCACACATGGAAAGATAAGAAAATATATGTTATAAAGATTTCATTTTGAAAATTCAAAAAAATAATCAAATCCTTTTTCATATTTACTAGTAGTTCTATTTAAATTTATCTAATTACAATCCATTCAATACTAGGGATCACAATATAATCAGTGAATATATTAAAACATATAAACATTTAATATATATATATAAATAGATAAACTTTAAACATAGACACATAAAATAAATATAATTTTTAATCTTATAGAAAATATCAACGATTATTAGAAATAAAATAAAAACTAATATACTAAAGGAATTATATTGCGTGATGTGTTTCATGATAATCCAAAAGTAAATAATTTTGTTATAATTGAAAATGAAAAATATCATATATACTAATTTTAAATGATATATAAATACATACATAGACACAAAAAAACACACACACACATATACACACACATATAAATGTGTATATATCATTTTTTAGATTTTTTGGATAATTTTATCAAATAAAAAAATTATCAAAAAAAACAAACAAACTTTAATAAAAAAAAATATGAGTAAAAATTAAATACATAAAAGAAAATGAATCAATAACTCAAAATTAAAACTAAATGATAAATAATTTATCTTCAGAATTAAAAAAACAACTTAAAAAATTTAAAGGTTAAAAAGAAAAACTGATCCACAATCTGAATTTTCTCGCTCGAATTCATTGGAAGAATAAACACTGTAAGACCCCGGTTTTTAGAAAGGTATGTTTTTGTTGTGTTTTGAATTGAACCATTTGTTTTGGGGCTTTAAAATTTTTCCTGAAAGTGTGGGAGGCCTAGGGGTGTTCTGAGGGCTCGGGGCACGAAAGAAAGGAAATCTGGGTAAAACAGGCCAGGGCGCATAGCCTGCACACGCTAGGTAAACCGTGCGGCCTGGCCAGGCTAAACCGTGCGACCCCTGGCCGACCCAAGCTTCCAAAAGGTAGTTCTCCTTCGATTCTTGGCCGTTTAGAGCGCCGTTGGTTGCAGATCAAAGCTCCGAGTAAGGCTAATCTCATCCTTGGTTCTCTTTTTGGTTTAGGGTTTGTATCTTCTCTCCCCATCGTTCCGAATCTCTAAAACCCTAAATTTTGGGTGAGTTTTAGGTTGAATCTCTAAAGGTTGGTTGGATCGAGGTCTAAGGACTCGTTTAAGAGTGCGTTCAACTACGATTTCGAGGTAGGTGGTCTACAAATCTATATCCCATGGTTATTTGGATATTTGTGCTTGTTTAGTTGTGTTCTTGTTTTTCTTTGGTTATGTTTGGAATAACCTAGGCATGTTTCATAATAATGGTGTTTAAATTGGTAAATGGGAACCATCACGATCCCTGTGGGATGTGTTGGGATAGACTTGACCTAATTGGGGCCATCCATGTGATGTGCCGGCTTTTCCCAGATTTGGGGATTGATATTAAACAAGTGACCTTGTGTAATGAATTGTAGAGCCCTTGAAAAATATGTTGGCATGATTTCTTGAACTTGGGATAGAAGTTAGGTGATGCACCTAGACTTGGCAATAACCTAAGGGTTAAAGTGGAATGGGTTAAATGGTTGATTCATAGAAATGATGAAAGGGTTAAATGGGTTAACTAGTAAACCGATTAAAGACCATAATGGGATATATTATGGGTTTAATGTTAAATTCATAGTGAGATAGGAATAACACATGGGAATTGGGAGAATGGTTTAATAATGTGAAATGGTAATGTGTTAATGGGTTAAGTCATGGTGTGGATTCCCAAGTGGGTTGTTGTGAATAGTGTTTGCTGAAGGAAAATGGTTTGGATGGTTGATGGTTACTTATATATAAGCATGTGCACATGGATTCATAGAGTGGGTTATGAAATGAGGGTCTATGCCCACGGGTCGAGTGAAGACTGAGGTTCTAAACTCCACCCTAAATGCAAGGGTTAGGAAAGGGGACTGAGGGTCAATTCTCCTAACGGTTTCATCCACCTGGACTGAGGCTTCGAGGTGTTGTTATGGTTACTATAAGGGGTTAGCTCTAGTGAGATAGGATAACGATGTGTTTAACCTCTTGCATGTGATTGTTGGCCTTAGAACCATGTAACATAATTAATGTGATTAACCCATAGAAGTGTGATGAAATGGTAAGTGATGATAATTGGTAATAAATGAATGGTAATGTAAGTGGCAATGGATTTGGTTCTGAACTGGTTAGTGGCACCTTAATTAATTTGTTAGAAATTGCCATTCATATTCCTTTTGCATGCACTACCTATTTATAATAGATATTTTGTTGACACCGTTGGTGGTGGCCTACTGAGTTGTACTCACACCCTACTCGGGCCGCCATTGGGTACCTGAGCGGACTTCATGTTTGCAAGTTAGGAGAAGGGCAAAGGTCCTTGCTATATAGCGATTGGACATAAGTAGCACTTGGTAGAGGATTCATACTTGGAGTCAGGACCATTTTGGGGATTTTGGTTATTGTCTTTATTTTGGGCTTGTTCACTTTTGCACTTGTAGTATGACTTGGCATATTTACTGTTGGAAATGTTTTTTATACATGTTCCTTGTTTGTTGGTTATTGTTTCCTCTATTTGGTTTATTCTGTTGTGGCTTACTCTGATAAAAAAAGGGGATATAGTCTCCCCACTTGACTATATAGACCCCCGCTGCTAGTCGGTAGCCTTTGGCATATGGGGAGGCCCTCTTAAGGTCATGTAACCACCTGGATCGGAGCACCGGTTTAGTGGCATCCGTGTTGGGGATGTTACAAAGTGGTATCATAGGAGGTCCTTCTTCTCCTTCTCTTAGGTCTTGTTATTTGGGATTGGTAGCCAAGGGTTAATACATGTCGGGCCTTGGTAATGAGCTCGTGCTTGGGAGTAGCTAATCCATGTATGAGAGAAAAACCCAAGTCACCCTGGGGGGGGAATTGTTGTTCTTGGTTTTGTGTTGTTACAGTTGATGATATTTCACCGTTAGGTGATGCACATGTGGTTTTATGTGACTATTTTATGATATTTGGCTCATGACCTTAACGGCACGAGGATTTTCATTCATGCATCATTTTTTAGGCACCTAGGGATATAATAGACATGGATTGTGTTAGGCACATGCATGGGGTGGGTGTGTGAGGCAGGAAAGTACGGTGCATCATGCATTTCATGAAACCAAGAAATAATGAGAAGAATGAAATGAAATAAGTGGGAAAATTATGTTTAATGGAGTAATAGGGTTTGAAACAAATTGGAAAATATTGTTGGGTTAGTGTATGGAAATGGGTTGTTGTAGCTAGTAATGAGATTTTGATGAAGTCGTGAAAGTTTTGTGGTATGTGTTCCAAACTCCCGTGCTTGGAATTATAGAGAAATGCCACCATGACTTTGATTACCCATTGGGAAATTAGAGGATGTTGCTGAGAAAACTCCTCCAGTAAAAGAGAAAAAAAATGTGGCGATCAATTAAGATAGATAAGACCAGTTTCGAGAGAACTTGGCTCGGCTTATGAAGATAATGGATCAATACCCAGGGCAGGTTACACTGAGTTTGTTTGAGCTGACTAGGGAGTTCCAGCTGTAGCACCCTCCGACTTTCACCAGAGAGTGTGGGCGAGAAGCAGTAGAGTTCTGGTTAGAGTCTGTCCAGATGATACTAAATCACTTAGAGACCCCTGTCAAAAAGCGATTGAAGTTGGATGCTTATATGTTGTAAGGCCAGGCTAGGAGTTGGTGGAACATTCACGCTCAAATCGAGCAGGCTGAGGGAATTTCGTGGAAGGTTTTCAAGAAAAGTTTCTGGAGCATTTCTATCCATAGACTTTGAGGCAGGAGCGGGCTGTAGAGTTTATGAGCCTGACTTAGGGATCACTATCAGTGATGGACAATTCTAGTCACTTCACTGATTTGAGATGATTTCTCCTAGTGTTAGCAGGGGATGAGGCAGCAGTAGAAAGGCATTTCCAGAATGCACTGAGACATGAGATCAGGTCTCAAGTAAACATCTTCTTCTTGAAGGGGTTTGCAGAGGTAGTAGATCAGGCACTGATCTTGGAAGGAAACCTAAAGGGAGCTTCGGGTAGTGGGATTGTGGTGTCAGTGGGACAGATGAGCAGTGTAGCTATCGAAGGTCAAAAGCGATGCCATGAGTGCTCACAACATGGTGGAAGTGTGCAAAGTGGATGGAAGAGAGGGTCAGCCTCTCAAAGTGGAAATCAGGTGTTCTGCTATCAATGCGGTAGGCCAGGTAATATTCATGGTCAGTGTCCTCGACCTCCAGTTGAGTTCTATTCATGCGGTAGGATAGGGCATGTGCAGAGGTTCTGCAGGATCCCTCGGTAGGCGGGTGAGCATGACGGTCGAAGGCAGGTACCAGATACGGGAAGGGGATCTGTTGCCCCGTATCAGTTAGGCAGTTGGAGCTCCACAGGACATACCGTCAGGGGCGGTGGATGTGGAACTCTAGGGTAGGATCTCCCACGCCAACAGGGCAGTGAAGCACATGGTGTTCAGGATGGGGCCCTTGGTAGAGGGGCAAGTCAGCTTCAGGCAGTTCAGTTTGGACCTGGTGATGGCGAGGCTGGACCATCGACTGTTCGAGGTACGGTCCTTGTAGATTCTACTTTTCTAGTGCATTGTTTGACACATGTGATGCACATTATTTTATCTCTTCTCAACTTGTGGTAGCACTAGGTTTACCCATGGAGAGTGTGTGTGGGGTTATGTCAATTGACACTCTGTTGGGGATACGGGTTGAGGGTATCAAACAATGCAAGGGGTGTGCCTTAGAAGTTGGTGGGCATCGTTTTATATGGGATTTGTTTAGTCTTGAGATGTCAGAGTTTGACCTAATCTTGGGAATGGATTGGTTGGTGTTATATCGGGTGCACATAGATTGTTATCATCGCATAGTATCGTTCAGGTCACTTGATAGTGACACTTATGTCCACCGTGGCGAATGAGATGTTCGATCAGGGTGTGTAGGACCGATTGGTCAGTGGTTGAGTGGACTCACATCTCGAATGACATGTCTCATGCTTGATGATAATGAAAGAGGAGAACAATATGTTTTTCCTCCCATGGTGGATCGGTTTTAGGATGTGTTTTCCTGAGGATTTCTAGGGGTTACCACCCGAGATGGATGTCGAGTTCACGATCGACTTACTGCCAGGGGTGGAGCCAGTTTCTATTTCACCATTCCGAATGTCACCGGAAGAACTCCAGGAACTGAAGGTTCAGCTTGAGGAGTTGGAGCATAAGGTGTTTATCTGTCCTAGTACGTCTCCTTGGGGATCTCCTGTGCTTTTTGCAAACAAGGCTGATGGGTCGTTAAGGCTGTGTGTTGACTATTGAAAGTTGAATCAGATGAAAGTGAAAAATAGGTACCCTCTTTCTAGAATTGATGACCTATTTGATCTGTTGATGTGTGCATCAGTGTTTTCTAAGATTGATCTGAGGTCAGTTCATCACCAGTTGAGAGTAAGGTCTTCTGACGTACCGCAGACAGCTTTCCAGAGTCGGTACGGGTTGTTTGAGTTTGTGTTAATGCCTTTCGGCTTAACCAAATGCACCGGTAGTGTTTATGGATTTGAGGAAACAGATATTTCACCCCTATCTAGATCGGTTCATGGTTGTATTTGTTGATGATATCTTAGTGTACTTGAAAACTCACGACTATCATTCCCAACATATTGACATCGTTTTGGGTACACTGAGAGAGCATCAGCTATACGCCAATCAATCCAAGTGTCAATTCTGGATAGGTGAGGTTCATTTTCTGGGTTACCTCATCTTAGAGGCAGGTGTGTCAGTGGATCCGGATAAAGTGCAAGCAGTTGTATCTTGGGAGCAGCCCAAGATTGTTTCTGATGTTCGTAGTTTTCTGGGTTTGTCCGGGTATTACCGAAGGTTCATTCAGGATTTATCTCGCTTGGATGCACCGCTTTTGGGCTTGACCAAGAAAGGAATCAGGTTCGAATGGTCTGAGAATTGTGAGAATTCCTTCCAGGAGTTGAAGAAGCGGTTGTCGACCGCACCTATCTTGATCTTACCTGAGCAAGGTAAGAAGTACGTCGTGTTTTGTGATGTGTCCAGGATCGGACTTGGGGCTCTGTTGATGCAAGGTGAGCAGGTTTTGGCTTATGGGTCAAGGTAGTTGAGACCCCATGAGAAAAATTATCCCACTCATGACCTTGAGTTGGCTGCTGTAGTGTACGCCATGAAGTGATGGAGGCAATATCTGTTGGGAGAATGGTTTACCGTGTTTACCAACCATAAGAGTTTAAAGTACATCTTCTCACAGTGGGATCTGAATCTTTGGCTGTGAATATGGGTTCAATATCTCCAGTCTTTTGATTTTGAGTTGGTGTACATGCCAGGAAAGGGAAATAGTGTTACTGATGCTCTGAGCAGGAAGGTTCAAAGTCTGATGGTTCAGGAGTCCAACACCGAGTGGAGGGTGATGGTGTTGTTTGCAGAAATGCACCTGGAGGTGCAGGAGGAGAGTGGCCAGGTCACTCTTTCTTCCTTAGCGATGGAGTCGATGATTTTGAGTCGAGTTAAGGAAGGTCAGCTCGATGATCCTGAGTGTTTTATCATGAAGGAAAATCTTAAAGGTGGGGAGCTACCTTCTGGCAGGGCCGTCGGTGTGGGCGGTGTTGTTCATGTTCATGATCGTGTGTTGTGCCAAAGTGTGTGCGAGAAGAGTTGATGTGAGAGTTCCATGCATAAAAGTGGGTAGTGCATCCTAGTTTGACCAAGATGTACCATGATCTCTGAAGGCAGTTTTGGTGGCCTGGAATGAAGAAGGAAGTTGCGGGCTTTTTGGCACGGTGTCTTACTTGTCAGCAGGTGAAGGCGGAGCATCAACTCCCAGGCAGTTTGTTGCATCGATTTCCCATTCTGGAATGGAAGTGGGATGATGTAACAATGGATTTTGTTGTGGGTCTTCCGAGGACACCACATAAGAATTATGCAATCTGGGTGGTTGTGGATCAGTTAACGAAAGTGGATCATTTCTTACCAATTTAAAAGACCTTTACAGTCGACCAGTTGGGTGAGCTGTATGTTCGGGAGATAGTGCGGTTGCATGGGGTGCCACGAACCATAGTTTCGGACCGAGATCCATGTTTCACATCACATTTCTGGCAAGGATTACAGAAAGCTCTTGGTACACAGGTGTTTTTAAGTATGAATTTCCACCCGCAGATGGATGGGCAGTCGGAACGTACGATCTAAGTGTTGGAAGACATGTTAAGATCTTGTGTCTTTGACTTTGGTGGTTCTTGGGAGAGACATCGATCGTTGGTTGAGATTTCCTACAACAATAGTTTTCAATGTATGATTCAGATGGAACCATTTGAGGAACTCTACAGGAGGCCATGTAGATCTCCGTTGTGTTGGATAGAGTCCGGTGAATCTGAGTTTTTGGGGCCAAGTCTCGTGCAGGAGACTTCATAGAGAGTTAAGTGGACCAGGAAGCGAATGGATATGGATCAGAGTAGGCAGAAGTTGTATGCTGATCGGAGGTGTAGAACTCTTGAGTAAGGGGTGGGTGATAAACTGTTCCTTCGGGTGTCACCAAGGTTGGGTCACCATCGGATTCAAAAAGCTGGGTAAGTTCACGCCCAGGCATGTGAGACCTTTTGAGATCGTGGAAAGGATCGGACTAGTGGCTAACCAATTTTCTCTTCCACAGTGGTATGGTGGGATGCATGATGTGTTTCATGTGTTGCAACTTCGACGATATCACCCTAACCCATCTCATGTGGTTGATGTTGAGGATGTGGAGCTTGAGGCTGATGTGTCCTTTGAGGAGCATCCAGTTCTTGTGGTGGATCATAGTGAAAAGGTCTTGCGATGCAAGGTTGTTCCATTAGTGCGAGTACTATGGATGCATGGTAAAGTTCAGGAAGAAAATTGGGAGTGGGAATCAGATATGTGAGCTCAGTGGCCCAGACTCTTCTCTTCGGTGGATCGACGAGGCTTGGAAACTCGGCTCGGGGACGAGCCGTTATAAGGTGGTAAGACCCCGGTTTTTGGAAAGGTATGTTTTTGTTTTGTTTTTAGTTAAACCCTTTGTTTTGGGGATTTAAAATGTTTCCTAAAAGTGTGGGAGGCCTAGGGGTGTTCTGGGGGCTCGGGGGACGGAAGAAAGGAAATCTGGGCAAGACAGGCCCGGGTGCACGACCTGCGCACGACCAAGTAAACCGTGCGGCCTGCCAGGCTAAACCGTGCGACCCTTCCTCCTCCGAACAAAAGCATGCACATGGTTTGTGCACGGTTTTCCAAACCGTGTGGATAAATCGTGCGACCCCCTCCTCCTCTAGATAGAGGCATGCGCACGGTTTGCACACGGTTTACCAAACCGTGCGGACAAACCGTGCAACCACTTAAAGTTGGAAAAAATTACAAGTTTTCCACTCCGGGCTTTTAAACCCCACTTGGGATTTTCCTCCTTTCCTCCCCTCTCAATCCTAGCGACGAACTTGGCCGACCCAAGCTTCCCAAGGGTGGTTCTCCTTCAATTCTTGGTTGTTTAGAGCGTCGTTGTTTGTGGATCGAGGCTCCGAGTAAGGCTAATCTCATCCATGGTTCTGTTTTTTGGTTTATGGTTTGTATATTCTATCCCCCTTGTTCTGAAGCTCTACAACCCTAAATTTTGGGTGATTTTTAGGTTGATGCTCCAAAGGTTGGTTGGATCGAGGTCTAAGGATTCGTTTGAGAGTGCGTTAAACCACGATTTCGAGGTAGGTAGCCTACAAAGCTATATCCCATGGTTATTTGAATATTTGTGCATGTTTAGTTGTGTTATTGTTTTCCTTTAGTTATTTTTTGAATAACCTAGGAATTTTTGGTAATAATGGTGTTTAAAATGGAAAATTGGAACCCTCATGATCCCCGTGGGATATGTTGGGATAGACTTGACCTAATTGGGGCCATCTATGGGATGTGCCGGCTTTTCCTGGATTTGGGGATTGATATTAAAAAAGTGACCTTTTTTAATGAATTGTAGAGCCCTAGAGAAATATGTTGGCATGATTGGTTGAACTTGGTATAGAAGTTAGCTGATGCACCTAGACTTGGCAATAACCTAAGGGTTAAAGTGGAATGGGTTAAATGGTTGATTCATGGGAATGATGAACAAGTTAAATGGGGTAACGTATAAACCGATTAAAGACTATAATGGGATAGATTATGGGTTTAATGTTAAATGCTTAGTGAGATAGGCATAACACATGGGAATTGGGTTAATGGTTAAATAATGTGAAGTGGTAATGTTTTAATGGGTTAAGGCATGATGTGGATTCCCATGTGGGTTGTTGTGAATAGTGTTTATCGAAGGGCAATGGTTTGGATGGTTGATGGTTTCTTATATATAATCATGTTCACAAGGCTTCATAGAGTGGGGTATGACATGAGGGTCTACACCCACGGGTCGAGTGAAGAATGAGGTTCTAAACTCCACCCAAAATGCACAGGTTAGGAAAGGGGACTGAGGGTCTATTCTCCTAACGGTTGCATCCACCTGGACTGAGGCTTTGAGGTGAGGTTATGGTTTCTATGAGGGGTTAGTCCTAGTGAGATATGATAATGATGTGTTTACCCTCTTGCATGTGATTGTTGGCCTTAGACCCATGTAACATAATGAATGTGGTAAGTGATGATAATTGGTAAGAAATGAATGGTAATGGAAGTGGCAATGGCTTTGGTTATGAACTGGTTAGTGGAACATTAATTAATTACTTGGAAATTATCATTCATATTATTTTTGCATGCACTACCTGTTTATGCTGGATATTTTGTAGACACCGTTGGTGGTGGTCTACTGAGTTGTACTCACACCTTTCTCGGGCCGTCGTTGGGTACCCGAGAAGACTTCATGTTTGCAGGTCAGGAGAAGGGAAAAGGTCCTTTCTAGATAGTGAGTGGACATGGGTAGCACTTTCTGGAGGATTCAGACTTGGAGTTGGGACCATTTTGGGGATTTTGGACATTGTCTTTATTTTGGGCTTGTTCACTTTTTCACTTTTAGTATTACTTGGCATATTTACTGTTGAAAATGTTTGTTATACATGTTCCTTATTTGTTGGTTATTGTTTCTGATATTTGGTTTATTATGTTGTGTCTTACTCTGATAAAAAAGGGGGTATAATCTCCCCACTTGACAACATATACCCCCACTACTAGTCAGTTGCCTTTGGCGTACGGGGAGGCGTGCTTAAGGTTATGTAACCACCCAAATTGGAGCCCCGGTTTAGTGGATTCCGTGTTGAGGATGTTACAAACACTACTAGATTGAACAAAAATATTTGTAGAAAAGAAGAATAAATAATAACAAACCAAAAAAATCAAGAAAAATGGATTCCAAAGACAAAATATTTACATTGATGGTCAAAGAAATATATTGGAAGAATGAATTAAGTCCAATGATCATATAATGATGATGAAAACCTAATAAACTTAAGAAAAATCATTGTTGATGATCATCATATGGTCGTCAGAGTCATCCCAAGTATAGTGCGGAAGTTTTTTTCTAGATATGAAAATGAGGGTTCCACGATACATGAGTTTATTTTAAAAGGTTTTTGGCATCATGTTTTATAGAAATCGATGAAAAACTTTTTTAACTATTAGCTTCATATTTAATGGAAACTAATGCCAAAAATGTTTTTTTAATTTCTTGCATCAATTTTTTATAAATCAAACACTAGAACAATCAATATATATTCGTTTAGGCATTAGTTTTATACAAAAACGACACAAAAAGTTCTCTAAAATCATTTTTTATTCAGTTTATTATAAACCAACATAATATTTTTATTGTTGAAACCACAATTTCTACTAGTGTGGGGTGAAATATTTTCTCAAGATTGAAACCGAGTAAGGAAATTACCCTTCTAAAATCATTTTTTATGTTTATTTTGTTATTATTTAAGATGAAATTTTATATATGAGTTAGAATAACACTTGATTTTTCACTGAATAGATCAAAGATATAAATGTTGGACTAAACATATGACTTAAAAAAACATAGCTATTGACTAAGATAATACTATATTTTATAGATCATCTAATATGAGAACAAATATAAATGATTATGGAGATCATATTAAGGAAATAGAAATGATAGTTGAATTTAAAATTCATTATTATCCAGCGTTGTTTAATAATTTAAATATATATGAAATGATTTAATTTTATTGTGGTTGTACTAAATACCCATATTTTTTCCATAATTAAATTATTTACTTTGAAAGCTAGAAACAAATAGAGTAACAATAGTTTTTTAGAATTAATTACTCTCTTGAATGATATATTACCGTAATATAAAGAGAATCCTTGTTAAACATATGATTATAAATAAATTTTGTATCCATTTTGTTTGATCCCTAAAAGAACTCATGCCTGTTGAATTGACTATATATTATTTCTAAAGGACACTAAATAACTTAAAAATGAATTAAGTATGGTGCAACGTGATACAAGAAAGATGAATCAAGTCTTAAAAAAGTAGTATGGTACTTTCCAATCATTCCAAGGATTAGATAGTTATATACAAGTAATGGGACTACAAGATAATTGATGTGGCACATAAATAAAAGAAATCAATATAGGAAACTTTTTCAAAAAATAGACAGACCTCAATGGAAGAAAATTGACCACGAGTATCCTAAATTTGGAAAAGAGCTAATAAAACTTTGTCTTATTCTATTTATAGATGTAATGAATCCTTTAGTAAAAAATGTAACACTTATATAACATGGATGGTTATTTTGGTAATCCTAACATGCCATTATGGTTATGCATGATGCATAAATACATTATGTTGTCTATACATGAATTAATGGAAAAATATTATAATGATATTGATGTTTATTTGTCTCCTTTGATTGAAGAAGTAAAATTTATGTTTTTTTAGGTGTTATGTTGTATGATGCTAAAATAAGTGAATATTTCACAATGAGAAACATGTTGTTTTGTATAATAAATGAATTTCCTAGTTATGGAAAATTTTTAGGATATAGAATTAATGGAATGTTAGGGTATCCAATTTGTGAATAAGGTATGTATTTAGTTATATTGAAGCATTCCTTTAAGATAGTATTTCTGGGACATAATAATTTTTTACCATGACAGCATAAATACTGATATTGGTTGACATCATTCAATAGGAATTTAGAAGAAGGTACAACAACTTACTCATTAATAGGTGGGGAATATTTTTAGAATGTAAAGGCTATTGTTTCTATTTTTCATAAATTGTTTCCAAAAAACCATTTGAAAATTGGTTGGAAGTAGAGATTAGTTTTTTTGAATGTCCATATTGGAATTGTTTTCATGTTAGTCATTTCCTTTATGTCGTGCATATTTAAAAAATTATATATGATAATTTCATTGACATGTTGCAAAAAGAACATGAAAAAATAGAACATGAAGCCTAGGTTAGACAATATTATTGTTAGTATAGGGTACGATTTTTTACTAGTGAAGGGTAGAAGGAAGATTTCTCTTCCTCTAGTGTTTATACTATTTCCTTGAAAAAGAGATATCAATTTTGTATCTTCCTTAATAGAACATATTTTCCAAAGGGGAATTCATGAGATATTAATAATATCACATAAAGGGGCAGCGTTTAGTTAAATGTCTTAAAATAATATGAATATCGGTTTTAGGAAAGTTTTATTGACTATTTCTTTATATTGAATTCTACCTAAAAATTTATTGATAAACATTAACTAAGATTTTCTTCTTCTTAAAGTTATATGTAGTGATGTTATAGATCTGATAAAACTACTAACCATTTAAAATTAAATTATTGTCTTATTATATGAATAAGAGGTGTTCATCTCACATTCATTATTTTATACAATAGTTCACTTGATTAGAGAGATCTGACCATGTGTTCTTTTACATTATAGATAGATATATCCCATTTAACAATTTTGAATATTTGTAAATGGTATTATAAAAATTTAAGTTGATTTTTTTTCAGTGATATATTTTCGAGGAAGTTGTTGAAATTTGAAAAAACTACATTTATGATGTGGATAACATTAGTCTCGTAAAAGTGTATCATAATGGGTTCTTTGTTGGTGATGGAATTTTTGAAAGAGATGTTTTAAAAATTACCACTATAGAGTAATAGAAAACTCGCTTTTAAATTTTACATCACATTATAGATGTTTCACCATATATAAAACCCACAGTGTAATTATTAGGAATTCTAATTCATTAAGGGATATAATCTGGATATCAAATTCACATAATAAATAGTTTATAAGATGGGTTTGAGATCATATTTTTAAATAGTTATCTAAAAATATGTTTTTAATTTCGGAATGAATTTCATTTTTATCCATAAGACTAAATATATATGTATTATCTTACAATGGTTATGTAATTACAACTATATGTTCTATATTAACAAGATAAACATAGTATTATAAAAAATAATGGTGTTAATATTATAGTGAAAGTGATTAATGTATATTGTACTAAGGATAATAATCTAATTTACATGATTATTATAACACCACATATCCGATTATTATAAGCATTTCTTTATAGAAAAATACTAGCACAATACACATTGTTTTATTCAATAATGCGATTAAAAACTAAATTTTCAAATTTTGTAAATTGAATTTTCTTAAACAAATTTCGTTTTTATATCATCATATCAAAATTAAATTATGGTGAAATTTTTGGATTTTTTTGAAATGATTGATTTTCTAAAAAATAGAGAAAATATAAAATTTTATAAAAATTTCATTTATTTGATTTGAAAAAGTCCAATAATGTTTTTTATTCAATCCAAAATTAATATACATATCCTTTATAAATAATCTAATTATATATGAACCAACATTATACTTGATCTTGGTATACAAATACCTTTAGGTTTAAAAGTATTTTGTTTCTTCAGAAAACCCTTTTTTCATTTCAGTTTGTGGGATTATTATAAAATGAATTTCCACAAATTATAAAGATTAATTTTTTAAAATATATTACATATCTAGAATCATAATAGTAAATATTTCTGAATTAATTCATTTTTAGCCATAATGAATAGAAAAATAGTAAAATATTATCATGAGGATAAAAGGGTAAATCAATTTAAACTATGTTAAAACTATGTAATAAGGAAACCATTTATCATCTTAATTATCATTTTATGAAGGTATTTTAACCCATATAACCTGGTGATTAAAATTTAATTATTTATGGGGCACCTTACTATGAAAATGACTTAAATAATATTTTATGTAAAGAAAATTTAATAATGTTTGAATTTAATATCTATAAATTTTATACATAATTATAAAAATAATTTATGTAACACCTTGATATTTTTTGAAATATTTTTTTTTCAAATAAAATTAATCTTTTTGATATTTTTCCTTACATGAAACACCAAATTTTAACGAACCGTAATAAAGTATAAATATTTTTATTTAAACATGATTGTTATTACCTAAACATTAAACTTGGAGGCCTACATAGGAATATCCACATTTCAAATATTATGTATTATTTTTTATACAAATAAAAAATATATATATAAAATACTTAATTTTTGGTAAAGTCTTTATATGTTTTGAAAATACTATTTTCTCAAAATAATGTTTTTTATTTATTTTTGTGAAAAATATTACAGTTAATTTTTGAAAATTTTAGAAAATTAATTTGATAAAATAAATTTAATTTATGAAATCCCCAGGTTATAATTATCTTAATAGGAATTTTTGGTATTTTTTTGAAAAAAATTAATTTTTCGATAGAGAATGAAAAATACACATTTTTAATGAAATCCCCCTTTTCATTTAAAGAATTTATGAGGTTAGTTTTTTTAAAATTGGGTTTAAAAGTAAAATTAATTAAATTATACATAAATTATTCTAATTTAGGTCATTTTAATCATTTTCATATTGAATTTTGATATAATTTTTTTAAAACTTGGAACATTTTCTCTTTGGAAATCTGCTGTCTCATTGTGTCTATAGGTTTAATTTTAAATCGAATGTTTTCAAATTATATGATTTGAATTTGAAAACATTTATTCCATATTTTTAAATATAATAATTATTATTACTTAATAATCTTAACTTAATTTTTTATCCTAATGAAAAGTGAAAATAGTAAAAATTATTTACCATGGTTAAGGTAAATATGGATTTACAATGATGTTAAATTAAGAAGTCATGGTTTAAAAATGACCCAAAACATATAAAAAATCCAATTAATGTGCATATTTAGACCTTATATTGTCTACTTATTGATAATGAACCATTTTTTAGCCATATGGCTTGAGAAAAATGTTGGCACACATTTTTATTTTCAGAAATTTCAAGTGTGCTACTAACCTCACTTATAAAAGGACACCCCTCTCACTTCTTATTCAAACATCCAAAACCATTTGGTTCAACCAATATCTATCCAAATATATTCCTTTAATATTTACCCATTTCATATAGTCCTTAGTGAGGTCATAAATACAATCTAGTTAGGCTCTAGGTTAAACTATAAGAGGTTGTCCAAAGAAGTGGTAAAGTTTTAAACAATGTGTTTTTGTTTTAATTATTTTTTATCTCAAATAAAATATTATTCAATTATGATTATATAAAAAAATATATCTAATATGTAATTATATGTTATTATATTAATTTCATAACCTATATCCATCTCCACTTCCATCAAATGGGATACAGAATCATCATTTGAGTTTATAAGAGACTACCTCCTCACAAACTGATGTGATTCGTTTTCTGTCACTGTCTCTCATAGTAGGATATAATTATAGATTAAATATTAATAAATTATATTATTATACTTAAATTATTATTATATCCTATATATCTCCTTACTTTCCATTATTTATGAATATGATAACGTTGCTCGGATGTATGGTGGACTACCGCCTCACGAAGCGATGTGATTCATCCACACTTTATATGGAAGGTAATAATGATGATTTTAACGAAAATATTTGATATTTATGAAATAAAAATGATTCTGAAATGGTAAAATATTATTTACCTTTCTTTATTTTAATCCTTAAAAAATTGGAATCAATTTTCACGTGTACGTACGACCTAGTGCCTCCATGAATGGTGTATTTAATTTTATATCTCTAAAATTTGTGGATTAATCTAAATAAATATATAATAAATATAGGATATTTATATCATGTTTAAAATTTTCGATATTATGTAACCATAATAATGTAATAGTACTAAAAATAGAAAATCAAACATACATCAAAAACCAAGTAATTATTTCCTAAAACGTGATTTTGATATTGAATTATTAATAAATGGGTAATAAAAGTTCAAAATAGATAATATATGTTATGATATATATAATTATGGTTTTTAATATATTTGTAATAAAATTAATTTTATTATTTAGGATATTAAAATGTGTACATACAACCCCTTTGAAATGTAATATTATTAATTTATTTATTATCCTGATATTTTAAGTTTCATTTAATTTTATTCCCTGATGGAGATTACAATTAAAAGTCACCAAATTGGTAGGGGTTTTAAGATAAAATATAATTGTTTATAAAATTGTTTATTATTATGATTCTATAGGAGAAATATTATGAACTATGTCTCAATAAACAACTAAATTTTATTCTCCTATGGTTATTTATAGATAATAAATGTTTTCCCTTCATTTTCCTCTCTTAAAGGATTAAAGATACCAAAATAATGTTTTTTTAAAATAATATTTATTTCTATCTTTGGAAAAAAATCCTTTTTATTTCCTAATAAAGTTTTCTAATTTTTTTTACATTCTATAATGGTTTTTTAATGAAATGTTTACCCATTTTTTACTTTTTAATTTTTTTTAAAAGGATTCATCATTTTTGTTTAAAAAACAAGGCATGTTTGGATTTTACCAAAAAATTGAATGAAATATTTTTTTAATATATAATGTATGAAAAATATTTCCGACCGTTATGACAAATGAATTTTTTAAATCTTAATTTAGAATTTTAAAAGTATATTGTCAAATAAAATTATTTTTAAAATGTTTTATGTTTTATTTTTTTTAAAGAGGAAAGTGTTGGATTGAAATGGATTTGAGATGGAAAAAATAATAGGGGGGTGAATTTTATGTTTGAAAATTTTCTATTAAAGCCTTTATGTAAGGTTTTTAGTTTAATATGACCTAAACTAAAACAATTCAAAATGAGTCTTATAAAAGAAAACAAATGATCAGACTGACTCTTGGTCAGATGATATTGTTCTGATATTGTAGGTTATTAAACAATTGTATTAGGGTTGAATACAAATACCAGATTATATCAGGTGTAAATGATTCTACCATATAGTGTATAGAATCAATACAGAAAAGTATAAATTGTAACTAAAACAATTAAAATATAAAATAATACTAATATAAAGAATAAATAAAAGGGTTCTCTTTATATTCAATAAAAAGTGGAAAATTAAATGGTATTACAATTATTTTATCCTAAATAGTAGGGTATCCTTTCACTTAGGATAATAGGTATGTCTTACCAATACTGATAAGACCTCGATATAATGATTTACACTTCCGTCTTGCTATCCCTGCAAGCCCTCGATTTTACAAGTAATCGACACCTCTGTCTTTCAAACACTTGAAGGACCTCGATAAAAAGATCAGTCGCTCCGTCTGCCTATCCCCAGAAGCCCTCAATCATTATCACTTGATCAGATTAAAAAAGAAATACAATGCACTTATTGAAATAAAAAAACTAAGAACAATCCATTAACGTTTTGTAATTTCAAAAAAATTTCATGAACTAGGAGAGATGTCACACAGTCTCTCTCTATAACTTGGAAGGAGAAAAGGTAGTTTTCAATGCTTCAAATAAGCTCATATTTATAGGCCTTAGGTTACAACATTCACATTTTCTCCAACAGTCACATTTCTCTAGAAACGTTTGAGGGACTTGGACACATGGGATTGTAACATTCATATTGAAACAAAAAACATGACATCATTTTGATTAGTTTATAACTAACTCCATGAAATCATTTTGGTTAAAATAATAGATATATGAAAATGATAACTTGAGTACCATTGCTATTAGAAATGGGTTTTGATAAAAGAGTGAAATAATGAATATGATAAAAGTATAACGTGAGTACGATTGATATCTCTAGTATAATGAAAAGTATGAGAAATATTATTAGTACGTATATAATTCAAAGTACTGATATGATGTAAAGTTGGTACAATTCTCATTGTGAGTACGATGGTTAAGGTCAGTATGATAAATAGAGTGGGTATGATGCACATTGTGAGTAGAATGAAATCGTGAGTACGATGGATAATGTGGGTATGATAGTCAGTGTGAGTACAATAAAATGAAAATTGTATTGAAAGTAAATTATTTAATAGAGAATTTATTATAAAGAGATTTTTTATTTTAAAAAAAATACATAAAAGTAAAAATTAGACATTTGACTTAAAAGTATCTCCCTTTTTTGAAAGCACAAAACACAAATTAAAACTAGAAATAAATACTTATCTCTCCCTGATATATGAAATTTATTCTTAAGAAGTAAATTAATACAACAAACACCTCCTTAGGTATAGAATTTCTTAAGGATTCTATTCATATAGATTTTCCTTAGTTTTTATTATTCTTTTCTTTAATGTATTACATTTGAGTAAAACATTATGGATTCACCCCTTTGGGAATTATCCCAATTTATGAAAACTTTATATCCTTTTATAAAACTTTCTCCCCCTTTGTGATTTACAAAAATAATGGGATAATCTTAAATTTCTTAAAAAGTATTGAGGGAAATAGAATAAAAGATAGTGTAAGGGAAAACATAAATCACATTGAATTGTCAAAAAAATTTCAGAAGACAATCAAGAAAAAAATACATGAAAACATTAATTTATTTTCTATTTATTTTTCTTTCATAATCAACTTATGGAGAAAAAAATTCATCTTCTTTATCTCTTTCATGTCTTTTGAGATAGAAACACCCTGATATTTGAGAATCTCTTATTGGTTTGCAAAAATATGATCCTGGTTTTTGATGGTGTCTTCTTGGATCATGATCAATTCTTCAAGAGTAAAAATAATTTTCTACATATTATTATTTTCTTCTTCCAAAAAGGTGTTTTGTTTCTTTAATAAGATAATTTAATATTTAAAATATGAAACCTTTTAAAACTATGACTTGAAAACATTAAACCTTTCTTGAAACTATTTCACTAAATCACTATCAACACCACGGGTTTTTGGAATCTATTTCAACCTCTCAATTATTTCCTTATCAAGATTATTAAATACAATAACAAGATAACTTAAAACCTCCTTAATTCTTTAGAGGAATCCTCATGTTCATTCTCTGAACTTTATATTTTGTATGACCATTTGGTTATCCTATTATACGCCTTCTTATGAGCAATGCAGCTATCACTCAAAGCTTTTAAATTGGCCTCTAATATCTTTACATTCTTTCTGATATCTCTTACTCAAATTAATTTCTTACTTTGATTATCTTTGAGGAAATCAATATTTCCTTTTATTTTGGGACGTTAAGGAATATTTTTGTCAATCCTTCTTATAACATAGACAATGTAATCATTTTTCTTGGGAGAAATAGTGTGCTCTCAATCAGTATAATCATCGTAAGATTGTAGTTAATAAGACTGGCTAGATTCTTTAGTAGATTATTTTAATTTTCCTTTATCTTTATCCTTTTCAACTCTGTCTTCTTCAACTATATCACTGGTGATAATGTATCTCTTAGGACATGTTCTTTGAGCCATTTTCTTGACTATAGATTGTGATCTTTCATATTGAGTTTCAAGAGATTGTACTGGTGCAGGACTAGCATGAGCAATCCATTGTTGAACCCCTTCAATATGTTTTTGAAGAGAAAGTTATTTTATTATTCTCTTAGAACTATGAAGATATTTTATAATAAAGTTATCATCATTATCTTCTTCTTTACCTTCTAGTTGTGAATCTGATTTAATTACTTCTTTCACTTTTTCTTTCTCTTTTTTCTGGAACATTTGGTACGATCAGTTCTTGGTCTATTTATTCAATTAGTTGAGCACTAGCTATCTCAAAACATTTAATTATCATGGTGACATCAAAATACTCTGATTTTCTTTTCAAAAGTTTCTTATTCTTCTTTTTCTCATCTTGTAGAGTATTTGCTACAGTTATTTTTTCAGCTAGATCTTCGGCTGGGTCAAGAACAAATTGAGGATCACCTTCTTTTATTTGTTTATTTGTTTATTATAATTTATCTACTTGGATATAACCAATTTAATATATTTATTTATTCATATACATTTCAATGATTCAAGGATCTGACTTTTGTGAGGCTATAAATGCTAGATATGATTCCACTAAATGTGGTACCAATAGATTTTGTTCTGATTCTTGCATATCCTTGATAATTTTTTTGATTATATATCACAATGAACGTTCAATTTTATGATTGTATCCTTGTTAATCCATGATACCTTCACTACTTTTAATTACCCTTTCACTAGTAGATTACAAAACTTTAAAATTTCAAGGACAAAATTCATAAGGATGGATGGATTCCAGATTAGATGAGACCTAGTCTCTCCTGGCTTCACATTCTTATTTTTTTCAAAAATGTAACCCATGAGATTTAACCTTCTCATATTCACTAGATAGTCTGACATAAATATTATGAAATCTTAAGAGTTTATTTATCCAGTTTCCTTGGAATAAAAAACCCTTATATCCATAGAGAGATAAACCGATTGTCTTCAGAGATATTGGCTTCCTTTCTTTTATCCTCATTGATAAGAAAGAGTAACTTTTCAGATCTATCCTTTTTAAATGTGTAGAATTCCTTAGGTATATTATGAAATGGATAGAAGGAGTCACCTTTAGTAGAGGCATTTAGAAAACGAGTGACTTGATTCACAAACATGGTTAATTTTCTATCATACACAGAAAAAATTATCATCACGTCCTTATCAAAATTCACATTATTATTGAATTTTCTAACCTATTCAACAAGAATTGGATCCTGAGATATAGGTTTCTCAACACATTGGTGTTCCCAACCTTGGAACAAAATCAATATTGTAATCTAATAATAAAAAATATCAAACAAATCCTGAGTAAATAAAATTTCTCTGAAGAAATCCATATCTGAGAAAGTCTTTGAAGAAATATTGGAAGATGTATTAGCAAAAGACTGAGACATAAAGCTGATTGATAAAAGAAACAAACTTACTGAGGCTCAAGAAGAGGATTAGAGCTTTTCCAGGAAATTTTGAAGAACTGGTTTGGGTTTGTGAAGGGGGCGGGGGGCTATTTGCAGGTGGATTTAGGAGATCATTGATCTTCTACTATTGAGATAAAAGATAAAGGATCTAACAGTAGATAATAAATGATTTTTTATGTATTTAATTTTCTTTAAATAAAATAATAAATAACATAAAATAAAAGTGATACAATAGGTAAAGAGAATGTACCTATCAAAAATTTCAAGTGAGTTGTTGGTTTCATATTATTATGAAAGTAAAAACAAAATACAATACAAAAAATAAATAGTAAAAAAAAGAAAGGTGAATACAATTAGTTGTCAATCAGATGGAAAAAAATTATATACCAAAGGTTGTTAAGCTGATGAAAAAAAGAGAATACCATAGGTTTTCAAGATGATGCAAATCTAAGTGAATACCATAGGTTGTCTAATTGATGGAAAACAAAGTGAATACGATCGGTAGTCAAGCTGATAGAAAAAAAATTCAATAGTCTATATTTTCAAGCTGATAATCTCAGGTTTTTACACTGATTAGACACAAAGTCATTAGTCTATTTTTTCAAGCTGATAAACTAGATCTTGTTGGAACGATAGATAGAGTGTCTAGATGATATACAAAGTTTCAAGTCGATAGGTAGACTGTCAAGCCGAAGGGAGATACAAAAAATTAAATAAAATAGATTAATTAAAACAATAAATTTTAGAATTAAGATAATATACAAAGAATAAAATAAATAATAAAGAATAACAAAAATATGAAACTAGAAAAATAATATAAAATAGATAAAACATAGAAGAAAAGGCTAATGTTCTCCCCCCTATGAAGATGAGTGTTCTAATGTAAGGAGTTTTTAAAAACAAGAAGTACATGAGAATTATTTTTTTATTATAATCATTACTAGATTTAGTTTAATATATTGAAATCTATCAGAAGGTAATATTTTTGTAAAAATATACGCAAGTTGTTCTTTCATTATGATGAATTGTAAAATGATATCTTTTTGTGTGTGTGATGCCTAAGAAAGTGATGCCTAATATCTATGTGTTTTGATAAGGAATGATGTACAAGGTTTTTAATTAAATAAATGGAACTTGTGTTATCCACAATATTTGAGTTTTAGTAAAACTCACGCTATAGTCTGTGAGTGTGTGTTGCATCTACAACACTTGACCATAACAACTTCCATCTGCCACATATTTAGCTTTAACAGTGGAGAGTGAAATTTAGTTTTGGTTTTTGCGTGACCAAGAAACTAACGAATCTCCTAGAAAATGACAATTTCTAGAAGTACACTTTATATCCATTCGAAAAACCCCAAATTCAGCATCCGAAAAAAATTTCAATTAAAAATCATTTCTAGAAGAATAGAAAAGGCCTAAATCCAAAGATCCTTTTAAATAACAGAAAATTACTTTCAAATATTTTAAATGGGATTGTTTTTGATTTTGTTTATATATAGAACATAAAAATAAATAAAACATTATGTTTAGATGACTAAATGTTATGTATAGTAAACTTCAAATCATACCTCTAAAAGTTGTTTGATCTATCAGTTTCCCAGCTTCATCAAGATCAAAGGTGTTTGAGGTTCCAATGGGAGTACTAATAGTTTTTGTATTATCATAATCATACTTTTTGGGTAAGTATTTTATATACTTATAATGATATATATAATTACCTTCTGGTTTTTAGAAATATGAAAACCAAGAAAGAATGTTAATTCACCCATCATACTCATTTCAAACTTAGACTTTATTAGATTCACAAATGAATCTGTTATAGACTTTTGAGTTGATCCGAAAATGATGTCAACAACATAAATTTGAATAATAATAAGTTTTTTTTATTTATAAAAAGAGTTGGGTTAGTAGTTCCCTTAATGTAATTGTTCTGTAACAAAAATATGGTTAACCTATCCTACCAATCTCTAGGGTCTTCTTTAAGTCCATCAAGGACCTTGGTAAGTTTGTAAACATATTCATGATGTTTTTTATCTTCATAACTAGGGGTTTGGTCAACATAGACATCCTCTTATGGATATCCATTAAGAAAATAACATTTAACATCCATTTGAAAGAGTAATAAATTAAATATTTCTATAAAGGCTAATAAAATTCTAATAGATTTGAGTTTTTCTACTGGAGCATAAGTTTCTTCAAAATCTATGCCTTCTTGTTGATTATAGACTTTAAGAAAAATTCCCTCTTTATTTCATACAATGATACCATTTTCATCACATTTCTTTCTAAAACTCCATTTTACTTCAATAATTTTTTTATCCTTAGGGTTTTCAACCAAGTTTTATACATTATTCCATTCAAATTGATTTAGTTCATCTTGGATTTCCTTTATCCAATCATCCTCACCAAAATCCTGACTTAGAGTTTTAGGTTCAAATTGAGATAGAAAAAAAATATGTTCTATTTTATTTCTTATGGAATTCCTAGCCATTACTGGTTGATTTTCATCACCGATGATTTCATCAATGGGATGATTCCTAAGTAATAAATTATTTGGATTTTGTAAAACCTTCTCATCTACATAAGGTAGAAAATATTCAGGTGTAATTTTTTCAGAAACAATATCTTGAGTATTTACAATGTTTGAAGAATCTTCTATCAAATGATGATAATAAGTTTTGTAAAACACTTCAAAAGAAATAGTTTGAGGTTGCTTGAAAACAAAAGGGCATGTTTCAACAAATTTAACATGTATTGTTTCTTCAACAACACAAGAAACTTTATTAAAAAATGTATAAGCCTTTGAGGTAGTGGAATAAACTAAAAATATTCCTTTATCATATTTAGGTGCAAACTTATGTAAGTTATATTTTTTATTTTTAATAAACACTTTTCAAATAGAAACTTTGATGTTTGAAACTTTTGGTTTTAGGCCTGTGTACAACTCATAAGTAGTTTTATTATGAAATGGTCGAATTAAGACTTGATTAATAGTATAATAAGTATCACCAACATCTTCTACCCAAAAATGTTTTGATATTGAGAATTCAATAAACATGGTTCTTGTTTTCTTTATGAATTCTATTTCTTCTTTCAACCACACCATTATTCTGAGGTGTTCTTGGCGTATAAAAGTTGTGAGTAATACCTTTCTTACTAAAAAAAGTTTCAAAATCATAATTCAAAAATTCTCCCCCATGATCACTTCATATAGTTAACATTGTTAGGGTTTTCTCATTTTTTTCTTTGAAAAGAAAAGTTTTAAAGAAACAAAAATCTTTTGATTTTTTAGAGAGAAAATATACCTATGTAAATATAGTGTTATCATCAATTAAAAAACATACATAATACTTGCTTCCAATACTTCCAGTTTGTGTGGGAACAAAAATATCTTTGAACTAATAGTAATTCTTCTATAGTTGTGACCTCACTAATTGATTTTAGTCTTGACTTATGATGTTTTCCATTCTAAAAAGGGTCACAAATGTTAGAATAATCAAATCAAAGCTTAGGTAGATCTTAAACAAGTCCTTTCTTATAGAGTTTATGTATGTTTCTAAAATTACGGTGTCCTAGTCTTCTATTTCATAACCACGATTAGTCTTCTATTTCACATAGACAAGGTAATTCTTGACTCATAAGGTCTTATAAGTTTAAAGTCTAATCGTTTTCATTCCTTTGGGTAGATAGAATGAATTCATCATTGGAATTG
This sequence comes from Viscum album, assembly GCA_963277665.1. Classification (NCBI taxonomy): domain Eukaryota; kingdom Viridiplantae; phylum Streptophyta; class Magnoliopsida; order Santalales; family Viscaceae; genus Viscum; species Viscum album. Next base: position 1,663,470,482 of record OY728152.1, on the reverse strand, counting down.
TGAACTATGAATTTATGATTCCAAAAATACACAATGTAACTTTCATCACATAATTGAATTATTATAATGAGGTTGTGCTTAAGACCATCAACAAATAAAACATTAAAAATCAACATTTTATTGAGGAAAACAATATTACTTATACCAACAGTCATTCCTTGAGCATTGTCTCTGAAGGTATCTTTTACACCTTCCATCTTGATAACTTTTTTCAAGAAGTTTCTATTTCTAGTCATATGACTAGAACATCCACTATCCATGTACAATGTATTGTTGTTATTTCTTTTTTTTTGTTTTCCTAAAACAAAAAAAATTATACTTTTTGAATCCAAAATTTATTGTATCTGGAAATGTTAGAAATATTTTTTTTGAATCTACATTTGTTTAGAAAATTGTGCTTTATAGAAACCCAAAGATTTTTTTATTAAAAGAATTTTTTTTATTCAAATGACCACAACTTTGACACTTAGTGAAGAATGGGGCCTTTTTAGAAATATAATAATTATTTTTAAAAATTGGGTTTGAGTTGATGTAACCTATTCCTTGACTATTACTATGAGGCCTTATTTGGGAATAGATTTTATCAAAATTTTCTTTTCCAAATGTAAAATTAGATAAGAGTTTATTTGAAAAAAGATTACAAATTTTAGTCTACTGAGAAAATTCTTATCCTCAATTGTATTAGATTTAAAATTGAGTTATTCTTCAAATATTTTTTCTCAGAAATTATATTATCAAAATCTTTAAAATGTTTTTTCTTTTGAGCGTTCACTTTATGAAGGTTTTTAGAAAACAATTCTATCTCAAGAGTTTTAGAATCATAAACTTAATAGAGATCTGATACTTCTCTTGTTAAAATATTAATCCTATTATTTTATTTTTCAATTTTTCTAGAAACTTTTGAATTTTCATTTTCTAAATGTTTAGAAAATCTTGAAACTTCTTTATAAGAAGGTAAAAAATTATCATTCTCTGAGGTGGATTCTTCTTCATTAGAAGAATAATCATTATCAGGATAATTATTACTCAAATACATATTAGAAAGTGATTCATATCTCTTTACCTTGGCCATTAAGCAATGATACCGAGTTTTAGAACATAGACCAATATTCTCGTGATTTGAGATATCACTATCAAAAGAATATTCAGAAAAATCACCTCTGCTGGCACACAAGGTGTCATTTACATTCAATAATTTCTTTCCCTTGGGTTTCTAGTATTTATTCTTATTCTTATCAAATTGTATTTCCTTTCTATACATTCATTTTACCATAGGACAATTAGGTCGAATGTGTCATACTCTCTGAAATTCATAACATGTGACTTATGACTATTTCTTGTCCTTATTACCTATGTAATTATTTATATATATATTGGATATAATTATTTCAAATAATAATTATTAATTATTCTAGAAAGACTTGAAAGATAATTATCTGAATGCTCTGTATCACAAGAATTAGATAAAATTTCAGCCTTTCTCCTTCTTGAATTAGTTTTTATAGGTGATTGAGACACGGAATGATTTGATGTTGTAGTGAATAATACTCCACCATTATTCTTTTTCACTTTATCTTCATATCTCTTAATTCTTCCTTTATATTGAAATAAAGTTCCAAAAAATCACCAAGAGTAAGATTAATAATATTTATAGACTCATCAACTATGGTTCTCTTAGAATCCCATTCATTTGGCATAATGTCTATGATCTTCTCAACTAAAACTTCATCTCCTAAATTTTTCCCTCCCATATCTTGATGGATATTAATAATTGTCATAAATTTTTGTTGAAACATAACTACCAGTTGACCCTAATGAAGTTGAAATACTTAGTGGTCATCTCTTAGCATAAACCTTCTTGTTTTAACAACTTTGGAAGTACCAATGTGTGAAATCTCTAATTTATTCCATATTCTATTTCTAGCATCATAAGAAGATATTTGACTGTAAATATTCATGGTCATTGAACACAATAAAGTATTGCATACTATATAGTTTAGCTGATATTTAAGTTTTTCTAGGGCTGTAAAAGTTCTGACTTCTTTCTGGGGGATCTTATAGTCACCAATAAGCAGATAAAAGTTATCCACACTAGTATTTATTATAAAATTATTCATCTAATCTCTCCAATATTTTTATGATACCACATGTTATGAAATAATTTTATTTGGTTTAATATGAATATCTGAGTATATCAAGTGTAAATGATTATACCATATTGCATATAGACTCAATATTGAAAATTATAAATTGTAACTAAAACAATTATAATATAAAATAATACTAATATAAAGAAGAAATAAACTAGATCTCTTTATATTACAATAAATAGTAAAAAATTAAATGGTATTAAAATTATTTTATCCTAATGAGTAGGGTATCCCTTCACCTGGGATAATTGGTCTGTCTTACAAACACCATTAATCCCTAGATACAATGATCAACAAGTATATCTTTGTATCCCCACAAGCCCTCGATTTTACAGGTAATACACACCTTTGTCGTTCAAAAATTTGAAATCCCTCAATACAAAGATCTGTCATAGTATTTTCCTTTCCTCAGCAACCGTCGATCGTTATCACTTGATAAGACACACAAAGAAAAACAAAGAACTTATTGAAATACAAAACTAAGAACAATACGTTCACCTTTTGTAATTTCAAGGCTTTTGTATGAAGCATGAGAGATGACACATAGTATCTCTCTAGAACTTAGAAGGATAAAAATTAGTTTTCTCTGCTTAAAATGACCTTTTATTTATAAGCCTAAGCTTCCAACAATCACATTTTCTTCAATAGTCATATTTCTCTAAAAAATTTGGAGGGACATGGACACATGGAATTTTAATGGTCATATTGAAACAGAAAACATGACAATGTTTTGATTAGTTTATAACTAACTCCACAACATTATTTTGGTTAAAAAATAGACACAAGAGAATGATAACTTGAGTATGATTGTGGTACAAAATGGGTTTTGAAAAAGGAATGAAATCATGAATTTGATAAAAGTATAACATGATTACGATTGATATCACTGGTATAATAAAAAATATGAGTAAAATTGTTAGTACGTATGTAATTAAAATTTCTGATATGATGAAAAGTGGGTACAATGCTCATTTTGAGTACAATGGTCATAGTAAGTATGATAAGCAGAGTGGGTACGATACACTTTGTGAATATGATGAAATAGTGAGTACCATAGAAAATTTGGGTATGACAGTCCATGTGGGTATACTAAAATGACAACCATATTCAAAGTAAATACTTTACTTGGGAATTGATTATAAAGAGATTTGTGATTTCCAAAACAAGAGACATAAAAGTCAAAAGAAGAATTTTTACTTAATAGAAATGGTATTTTACAAAAGAAATGTTTTAAATGATATTTAAACATTTATTTATATGTTTCCAAAGTTATTTTCAATGAAAATAATTTTGAAAATGTTTTATATTTTAAAAAGTGTTTTTCAAATTGGAAAGGATATTTTCCACAAGAAATATTCCATACGACCTTTCAACATATTTTTCCATCTAAGATGAAGTCCTTTGTTGTCAGTTATTCTTTACTGGGGACATGATCCAATGAAACCATTATTATAATTTTTCTCGATGGTTTATTTTTATGATGGAAATATATTTATGATACCCATTTCCCTTCCATGGGTTATACCATGATAAAATGATTATGAAACCTAGATATTTTTCCATAGGTTATGTTTTTATGAGATGATTAAATGATTATGAAACCTTTTTATTTTCCACCGGATATGTTATGATGAAATGTTTATGAAACCCATTTATTTTTAATGTGTTCTGATATGATAAGTGTTTTATGATCTTGTGGCATATATACGTATGATTTTCATTATGAGATGGGTGAGACCTATATCTCCAACCAATATATTGGGTAAAAATTGATATCTAGTTAGATAAAAAAGACTAGAATGGGGATTGAACCCTATTAAGTAAGGTAATATTTCCACTTTGATAGTCAAGAGAGTGAACCTTCACTACTATGATGGTTTGGTGAGTGAAACCATTCCACTATTTTAGTATTAGTAATATACATTGAAATACTAATGAAATGATTTTCAATACTTATGTTCATGCCAAAATTTTATTGATTATTCCAATGTTACACTCTCATAGTTCATGTTCATTAGTTCCAATTTAATTAATGTATTCCTAACTACCATTAGTTTTACCATGAATAAAGTATATGATTTATGATATTTTTTTATAGTTTTCATGTTTTATTATCATGTTCTCATATCCTTAAGCTAGTGATATGTTTATCTTCCTTGTTTACCCTTACTTATCATCTGATCTCACATTTTCTTATTTTTACTTTCCCTTGGTTATAATGAAAGATATTATGGTATGTCTGAGTAGGGTGATACATATGAAGAACTATCTAGGAGATGTCATAACTCACTTATGAACTAGTTTTTTATGTTTCTATATTTTTGTAGGAACTGAACCATAATGATTATATCATAGATCAATATGCTATAAAATGAATATTCATATTATAATATATAATATTTATATTAGAGAAGTTTGGGTCTTTACAGATGGTATCAGAGTAAGGTCTAATTATCCTTTAGATACCATAAATAGAAAACATTAGTGATATATTAAGGGATATGTATAAGGATATTTCTTGGGATATGTATAAGGATAAGTCTAAGTATGATACAAAGTATAGGAAAATGTTCCAGAATTTTGGTATAGGATAGAGCGAGTAGTTTCCAAGAAATTACATCCCTGTCTGGATACTACAAGAGTATGTGGCTATGACACAATGGTACTTAGGGTAATAACTCCAAAGAGGGTTCATCGAGTCTGTCTTGATCATCATTTGGTGTTTGACAATGGGACATAATTTACACCCGATTTTACACTCTTGGGGGATATGCTTTAGAAATTCATAAACTCTTTATGAACCATCATGAAGTATTTGAATAGATGATGACCATGATTGACCTTGGATATACCTAAGGTGTCATATATTTAAAATAACCTATAATTATTTAAAAAAATTATAAGTTGCTTTTTATGATTATGTGGTTTCTAACTATGATTATTGTTGCTCACACTATGCCTTTTGATTTTAGTCAATAGGGAAAACTAGAATGAAATGGATTAACATTGAATGTGATAGAAAATGTATTCTTGAGAAACCAAATGGGATGATGGATGGAGTGAAAGATATTGTCATTATTTATAATAATTTATCATGATATATGATCAAAAAGTTGCACCTTAACTCACTACAAAACTAAAAAAAAGAGAATTGTAACACCCCGAGCTTCCATGATACGCTTCTCATTCAATAATGCAATAGCTTGCATTGTACGCAACTTCGAGTTCTAACACACCACAACTAATCAAAGTAGCCATTATGAATAGTAATACACACCTTTTAAAATTATAGAAATGTTATATTTCAAAATGGAATTCATTTTTGTATTCGTAATATCGAAATTATCCTAAGTTAATTTTTTTGTAATTTTATGAGAACTTCCATTTTTTTATGAATAGTGAAAAATACTTAAACAACTTTTTTATTAAAAATAATTTATAGTGATAAATTGTACTATTTAGTGGTTTTAAAGTATAATTATAATATATTTTTACCATTTTATCCAATGGTGGTCATTATAATTAATTTAACATTGAAATTGGACATAAACAATTGTCAATCTTTTGATATATATTGTTTCTTAAAAACACGCTATTTATTATGACAGCGGGAAATAATTATAAAATTAATTAATTCCACTTATATGTTTGTAATTTTGTAAAATAGACATCATTTTTGAATTCGGAATATCAATTATAGCTTAGGGTGAAATTCTGGCATTATTCTGAAAAACTTCAATTTTTGATGAATAGTGAAACCACTAAGTGGTAGTTAAAAAACTGATTTTTCGTTTAAATGAAACATTACCACTTATGTGATTTGAATTTAAAAAATCCAACATACATGGTTGTCATTAGGAAGTAAAATTTGGTTCAATGGGATGAAAATAATTTTTTGGTGAATAGTAACTTTTAAGTTTAATTAATCACGATTAAAGGTAATTAGTGAAATTTAAGGTAAAAATGGTATTATAAAAATATGAAATGACCCTTAAACTTGTCCTAACCCTATTGGATGAGTAATTTCCGACCCAGAAAATCCATGGGTCAACTTGGGGACCCCATGGATCCACTTTGGTAGGCAAATGACATAAATAACTTTTATTTAAAGTTAAAATAAAAATGTCAAAAACATAAGTTGTTTTACTAAAAAAAATTTAAATGGGGTTATACAAGTCATATTTTTGACTATAAATATTCATTAGAAATCTAAAAAGATTTATTACATCATTATATTTTTTTTATAATTTTTATAGATTATATAAATTAAATTATTTATGACACCATGATGATGCAGCGATTACCTCATTAATTAACAATTTAAATAAAATGAAAATATAATGTAAAATACAAGGCTTAAACTTGTAAAAAACCTATTGTATGGGTAGATTTAGAACCCTTATCACCTTATCCACGAATTATATAAGTGTGTGACCTTTAAAATTCGAAACTCATTATATAATAAAGTAACATTTCATTACTTTCCAAGAGTACCCCTCCTCTCCACTTATAAAAGGCCCCCACCACTACCACCTTACTCACACTTTCAAAGCCTTTTGGCTCGACCAACCTCTTGCCAAATACTCTCCAAAATTCCCTATATTACTCCTAGAAGCCTCACTTTGGGCAGAATTCTTCCCATGTAATCCTTTGGCTCAGATCAAAAAAGAGTTACCCGATTTTAAGGTAATGTCTTCTATTATGTTATTTTGTTTTATTTTGCTTCTCCAACCCCCTAAACTCTTTTTATTAATTTCTTTTGTAATAAAACCAGTATCCTAAATATACTAGGATGTTTTTATAAGAAGGATTCGAGCTACACTTACACACACATACATCTAATGGTTAATGAACATACGGTTTCTGTGGATGGCGAATTTCTGCCTCACGAAACGATGATTGTTCAACACTCATATAACACCTCTCATGGTGGCCATTATGATGAAACTATTTTTATATATGATATATATTATGTTTTTGTTTTCCTTATGATTTTTTATTTTTCATTTATGGCATACTTTATGATTTCCATTATGGGTAAACGCGATAATTTCATTTTAGGAAGTGCGGACAACCGCCCCCTCAATGTGATTTGAATCGTTAATGCCATATGTGGGATGTATAAAGGATGGAGTAAGTGGTATTATACATTATATTATACTGGAATTATATTATACCTTTATATAATTATAACTTCATTCCATTAGATACGAAATAGAAATGAAAGTAGCGTTCATGCGTACGTACGGCTTACCGTCTCCATGAACGGTGCATTTCATTTCTTACCTCTAAATGTTATGTATTATTATAAATGAATGTATATACTGGATATATATGATGTATATGATATATACATCATGAATATAATTATGGATATAATGTATATATTACCACATGAACAAAGTGTAATTATAAGAAGTTTATTTTTGACTCAAGTACCTAAGATCGACAAAACGACCGTTATAAGCTTAAATAATTACATAATGTTCATGACATGGTAATAAGTGATATAAAAGGAATAATGAACTTGAAAAAATTTCTTAATAAGGTAGATATTTACTCTAGTTTATTATTCAGGAGGTTAAAGAGCGGTCGAGTCAAGTCGAACACGAGGTAAGGGAATTTCTTAACCCAATTTCCATTCTTTGGGTTAATCTCCTACTTTCAAATTATGTCATGATATTATTATGTCATATCTTGTATTTGTAATTTATTTATGTGTAATTATAGTGAATACACATAATATATCTATTTTATTTTAAAAATTATCTTTGTATGGGACTTCGTCTCAATCTCCTTTCATTGAGGCATATTTTGTTTTATAAAAAACCTTCTTTTATACGGTGTATAAACCCCTTTGACTTTTACGTTTATCTAAAAGGAATATTTTTTATATGAAGTGTTTTACTAAATGAAAAAAGGGAATGTTTTTGTCGTACGTATGCGGCGACAACGACTTCTCCGCCGTCATGACCATTATTTGAGTTTCGACTTTCTCTACAAGCCATTACTTTTTCTTAAAATGAAAAATAAATACAAAGTTTTAATTTTCGTTTATTTTGGTATTAAAAATGGTTTTTAAAGTGTTTTTATTATATCCATTTGTTGTATTGATATCTTGTGATTGAAATGTGGAAATGTTATGTTTCCTTTATGCACATTTTATGTGATATGATTATGTTATGGTTTATGATATGTTTAAACCTGTTCATATGAGGAATGCATTGGACTTAATAAGTGACGGGTGGAGCCCTCTATAGCTCCTCGATGCATCGGTAGGTCTCATGAGACAAACTAGTGTCTTGGCACGAGGCCTTGACAAAATCTTATTTGTGGTCTTGGCATGAGGCCTTGGCTACGTGGTTATGATAGTCTGGCATTATGAATTCCACCATTATGAAAGTGGTTATTGATATTGCATGTGATTATTCGACCAGTAGAATATCCATGTGAATAAGTAAATTGCATTATATCATTTTACTTTTTCCATATTATGTTTAAGATCAAGTTTAAAAGGCTTTTGTTTTAGTTATACATTGCCTTAAATGTTTATGTTTATTTATGAAAGCTTCTGCTATATTGTTATCCTTATTGAGCATCTGATCTCACCCCTTTCAATGTTTTAATATTTTCCAGGATGTGAAGAAGTATTTTATGAATGACCTGCAAGGATAGTCAGAAGAGGAAATGAGTGTGTACTATGGATACTATGTTATTGTATTTTTTCACTTTATGATGTAATGTAACATTTATGAATGTATCTAGTGTTCCAAGGCTACTAATCTAATCGATCTTTCGAGACTTGATCTTTTGTGATCATGTCAATGTTTTGAAGTAATGCACCAACTCTGGGTAGCTGGGTTCGGGGCGTTACAGTTGGTATCAGAAGCAGTTTAGTACTAACCTTGGAAGCTAGATTTAGATATACTATGATTAGAGCACATAGCCCAAAGATAGACTTTGAGGATTAGTATAGAAGAACTTCCTAGAATTTTGGTATTGTAGAGATGTTGTGAGTTTTCCGAGAAATACATCCCTGTCTGGATACGAGCAGGAAGAGGCGGCTCTGGCACAGATGTACCTAGTGGTAAAACCCAAAAACGCTACTTTGAGCTAGACTCGAACGGGAACTGGTGCATGACAACGGGCCTTGCTGCACTCTTGGTTACGACACTCCCGGGGGATATGCTTAAGATAATTCTCATTTTCTTTACAAACCACTATGATGGGTTATGATTATATACTTCCTCAAAGAAAACATTTTTATGATTATGGATTATATCCATAAATAGTTCAATTTATGTTAATTATTTTATAAGTATGGAATTATGTATTTTGATTCATAAACTAATCTAGTTTATGCCATTGTTTATAAATGGCGCCTAGTGGAAGGAATGGAAACCGTATCAATGCACGCACTCCATGTAGGGATTTCCCTCCTGCTCAAGATAATTATTGTGGAGCTGAGGATACAACTGGTACTGATCAACTTATTACCATACTGGGACAACTCACTCAGGTTATGAATAATAACCTTACTCGTATGGAGCACCCTGATCCGTAATGTGGAGGATCAATGTTAGACCGCTTCATGAGGCAACAACCGCAAACATTTAATGGGGGTACAAATCCATTAGTAGTTGAGCAATGGATAAACTCCTTAGAGAAAATATTTCATGCCTTGGGGAGTAGCGAAAGGGAGAAGGTTGTCATGGCAGTCTACCGCCTCACTGGAGATGCCGATCAATGGTGGTCACTGATTCAAAACACAAAGGAAGATGAAGAAGTATCAAGTATGGAATGGAGGGAGTTTAAGGAAATTTTCTTAGAAAAATACTTTCCACATGACCATCGAGCAGATATAGAAAGGCAATTTCTGAGTCTGAGGCAGAAGGAGGATGAGAATGTCGCAAAGTATGAGTCTAACGTTACACGGTTAGAAAGTCATGCATCAGATTATATACGTAACCCAAGAAGTAAGATTGATCGTTTATTTGATGGGTTAAAACCGTTTCTCCGTCGAGCCTTAGTCTCACAATCTTTCTCGTCATTCAAAGATATTGTCTCATGTGCTATCAAGACAGAAAAGGAATTCTCTAAGTCTTATGGCAACAAAGTAAAGCAAGAGAAGAATAGAACATTTTAACAAGAGATAGATAAAGGGAAAAAGGGAAAGAATGATTTTCCATTATGTGATAATTTTGGGAAGAATCACCCTGGTACTTGCCTAAAAGGAATGGGAGTTTGTTACAAATGTGGAGAAAAAGGTCACTAGGCTCGTGATTGTAAGGGAAAGAAAGAGGCTATCAATGTTGATTGATACAATTGTAGGGAAATGGGTGATTATGCAAATGAATGTAATAAGCGTCTGGGAAACTTACATCAGAAAAGGCCAAGGGATCAAGGACAATCTTATGCTGTTACTACAGTTGAAGCAGAATAATTAATTTATTGGTGCTTTTGGACTCAAGGAATATATTCTGGTTATTAGAATAATGTGATATATATATAAGGATTATACTGCAGTACTTGTTGTTTCAGTAAGGTTTTAATATGATGAAGGTAATCATATTTTTAGTATGTGACAATAAGAGAAACTTTACATTATTTGGGGAACCTGATGTTACAATTGTTTTTGGAATTTAAGGACCTTTTAGAGAATGTCTGGACAAAGGTATTTTGGATAACTATAAAGTTTTGGATGAATTAAGTTGATCTTTGGTTACTATTGTTTAAGGTTAAAACGTTTATGAAGATTATTTTTGGAATATTATAATACTATAGTTTTAGGAAAAGGACAACCTGCAGGGTGAGGCATAACCCATCGCATCGGACAAAGCTTCATGAATCGAACCCACAACCATAGTGCGAAAGGCCTTTATTACCAACCACTAGCGTACAGAAAGTCCCTGGTTATTACAAAATAGTTTTCCTAATATTAGTGGTATGTGTTAATACTTTTAACCTAGTACGATTAGGGTAAATATAATATTTTTGGAGTTCCATTATCTATTTGAGTGAAAGATGAGTTTGTGGTAGAAATTAGTTATAGGATGAAGCTCTACTTGTCAATCATATATATATATATATCCCTATCTCTTATTCTATTAATAAATTAATTCTTAAGCTTTAGTAAAGGGATATTAAAACAAAAAATTTGTTATCCTAATACCTTATGTCTTGTTGAACTGATAATATTTTAAATCAATATAGATTGAAGGCTTTGAGGCCCTCAATTTTACACTTGTTTGTGATTGATGACCTCAATCACTCCCTACAAATATTTTCGTTTTTCCTCCAATTATATGTCTCTAATTTCCACCAATGTTCTCCTTATCGAGATCATAATTTGGTGGTGAATTTTTTATTTCCATTTCCCTCTTGTTAAGGCTAAATTTTATTAACCTTATTTCCGATGTGGGTTTTCCACAAAGGTATTTTCTATTTTCAACCATTTATTTTCAAAGAAAATTTTCAAATTGTGAGGACGAAATTTATTGAAGGAGGGGAGAATGTAACACCCCGAGCTTCCATGATACACTTCTCATTCAATAATGCAATAGCTTGCATTGTACACAACTTCGAGTTCTAACACACCGTAACTAATCAAAGTAGCCGTTATGAATAGTAATACGCACTTTTTAAAATTATAGAAATGTTATATTTCAAAATGGACTTTATTTTTGTATTCGTAATATCGAAATTATCCTAAGTTAAATTTTTTGTAATTTTTTGAGAACTTCCATTTTTTTATGAATAGTGAAAAATACTTTAACAACTTTTTTATTAAAAATAATTTATAGTGATAAATTATACTATTTAGTGGTTTTAAAGTATAATTATAATATATTTTTACCATTTTATCCAATGGTGGTCATTATAATTAATTTAACATTGAAATTGGAGATAAACAATTGTCAATCTTTTGATATATATTGTTTCTTAAAAACACGCTATTTGTTGTGACAGCGGGAAATAATTATAAAATTAATTAATTCCACTTATATTTTTGGAATTTTTTAAAATATACATCATTTTTGAGTTCGGAATATCAATTATATCTTAGGGTGAAATTCTGGCATTACTATGAAAAACTTCAATTTTTGATGAATAGTGAAACCACTAAGTGGTAGTTAAAAACTAATTTTTCATTTAAATGAAACATTATCAATTCTGTGATTTGAATTTCAAAAATCCAACATACATGGTTGTCATTAGGAAGTAAAATTTGGTTCAATGGGATGAAAATAATTTTTTGGTGAATAGTAACTTTTAAGTTTAATTAATCACGATTAAAGGTAATTAGTGAAATTTAAGGTAAAAATGGTATTATAAAAATATGAAATGACCTTTACACATGTCCTAACCCTATTGTATGAGTCATGGACGACCAATACAATCCATGGGTCAACTTGGGGATCCCATGGAGCCACTTTGGTAGGCAAATGACATAAATAACTTTCATTTAAAGTTAAAATAAAAATGTCAAAAACATAAGTTGTTTGACTAAAACAATTTTTAAATGGGGTTATAAAAGTCATATTTTTGACTATAAATATTAATTAGAAATCTAAAACGATTTCTTACATCATGATATTTTTTTTATAATTTTTATACATTAAATAAATTAAATTATTTATGACACCATGATGATGTAGCGATTACCTCATTAATTAACGATTTAAATAAAATGAAAAGATAATGTAAAATACAAGGCTTAAACTTGTGAAAAACCTATTGTATGAGTATATTTAGAACCCTTATCACCTTATCCTAGAAGTATATAAGTGTGGGACCTTTAAAATCCGAAACTCATTATATAATAATGTAACATTTCATTACTTTGCAAGAGTACCCCTCCTCTCCACTTATAGAAGGCCCCCACCACTACCACCTTACTCACACTTTCAAAGCCTTTTGGCTCGACCAAACTCTGCCCAAATACTCTCCCAACTTCCCTATCTTACTCCTAGAAGCCTCACTTTGCGCAGAATTCTTCCCATGTAAGCCTTTGGCTCAAATCAAAAAAGAGTTACCCGATTTTAAGGTAATGTCTTCTATTATGTTATTTTGTTTTATTTTGCTTCTACAACCCCCAAAAATCTTTTTATTAATTTATTTTGTAACAACACCAGTATCCTCAATATACTAGGATGTTGTTATAAGAAGGATTCTAGCTACACTTACACACACATACATCTAATGGTTAAAGAATATACTGTTTCTTTGGATGGCGAATTTCTGCCTCACGGAACGATGATTATTCAACACTCATATAACACCTCTCATGGTGGCCATTATGATGACACTATTTTTATATATGATATATATTATGTTTTTGTTTTTCTTATGATTTTGTATTTTTCATTTATGACATACTTTATTATTTCCATTATGGGTAAACATGATAATTTCATTTTAGGAAGTGCGGACTACCGCCCCCTCAAAGTGATTTGAATCGTTAATGCCAAATGTGGGATGTATAAAGGATGGAATAAGTGGTATTATACATTATATTATACTGGAATTATATTATACCTTTATATAATTATAAATTCATTCCATTAAATACTAAATAGAAATGAAAGTAGCATTCATGCGTACGTAAGGCTTACCGTCTCCATGAACGGTGCATTTCATTTCTTACCTCTAAATGTTATGTATTATTATAAATGAATGTATATACTGGATATATATGATGTATATGATATATAAATCATGAATATAATTATGGATATAATGGATATATTACCACATGAACAAAGTGTAATTATAAGAAGTTTATTTTTGACTCAAGTACCTAAGATCGAAAAAACAACCGTTATAAGATTAAATAATTACATAATGTTCTTGACATGGTAATAAGTGATATAAAAGGAAAAATGAACTTGAAAAAGGTTCTTAAGAAGGTAGATATTTACTCTAGTTTATTATTCAGGAGGTTAAAGAGCAGTTGAGTCAAGTCGGACACGAGGTAATGGAATTTCTTAACCCAATTTCCATTCTTTGGGTTTATCTCCTACTTTCAAATTATGTCATGATATTATTATGTCATATCTTGTATTTGTACTTTATTTATGTGTACTTATAGTTAATACACATAATATATCTATTTTATTTTAAAAATGATCTTTGTATGGGACTTCGTCTCAATCTCCTTTCATTGAGGCATATTTTGTTTTATAAAAAACCTTCTTTTATACGATGTATAAACCCCTTTGACTTTTATGTTTATCCAAAAAGAATATTTTTTATATGAAGAATTTTACTAAATGAAAAAATTGAATGTTTTTGTCGTACGTATGTGGTGACAACGACTTCTCCGCCGTCGTGACCATTATTTGAGTTTCGGCTTCCTGTACAAGCTATTACTTTTTCTTAAAATGAAAAATAAATACAAAGATTTCATTTTCGTTTACTTTGTTATTGAAAATGGTTTTGAAAGTATTTTTATTATATCCACTTGTTGTATTGATATCTTGTGATTGAAATGTGGAAATGTTATGTTTCCTTTATGCAAGTTTTATGTGATATGATTATGTTATGGTTTATGATATGTTTAAACCTGTCCATATGAGGAATGCATTGGACTTAATAAGTGACAATTGGAGCCCGCTATATCTCCTCGATGCATCGGTAGGTCTCATGAGACAAACTAGTGTCTTGGAACGAGGCCTTGACAAAATCTTATTTGTGGTCTTGGCACGAGGCCTTGGCTACGTGGTTATGATAGTCTAGCATTATGCATTCCATCATTATGAAAGTGGTTATTGAAATTGCATGTGGTTATTCGACCAGTAGAATATCCGTGTGAATATGTAAATGGCATTATATCATTTTACTTTTGCCATATTATGTTGAATATCAAGTTTAAAAGGCATTTGTTTTAGTTATACATTGCCTTAAATGTTTATGTTTATTTATGAAAGATTCCACAATATTGTTATCCTTATTGAGCATCTGAGCTCACCCCTTTCAATGTTTTAATATTTCCCAGGATGTGAAGAAGTATTTTATGAATGACCTGCAAGGATAGTCAGAAGAGGATATGAGTGTGTACTATGGATACTATTTTATTGTAGTTTTTCACTTTATGATGTAATGTAACATTTATAAATGTATCTAGTGTTCCAAGGCTACTAAACTAATCGGTCTTTCGAGACTTGATCTTTTGTGATCATGCCAATGTTACGAAGTAATGCACCAAATCTGGGTAGCTGGGGTCGGGGCGTTACAAGAATGATGGAGTGGATTGAGAGTCTAGGTGGTGGAGACCATAGAGGAAAGAATATTTTTCCTCTAATATATTGAGAATTTGGGAAGTTGTACTCTGGAAAATCTATCAAAGGAAATAGAATATGTTTAATGTGTAGAGAAGAAGAAAAAACACAATCAATTTCTTAGTGAAACTGAAATTTTCACTTATTATAATGAATGAGAATAATAATTTTCCTAAGGCATCATTAATGGATGAATTCTATAAATGTGGAAAGAATGAGAATTATATGAATCAATTTCCTAGGGGAATTCTCTAGGAGAGGATCAATAAGGTAGTATAAGTAATGGTTTTTTTGTTCAAGAGAATTAAAATAACATATGAAATGAAGGAGGTATTTAGGAATAAGATTATGAATCCCAGTTAAAGTTTTATGAATGAAGTATAATTATTAAAGTGTTTATGTATTGGAATTCAATAATTATGAAATATACAAGGATTTTTCAATTACAGTTTCATAAATTATTTATAAGAATATGTTGAATGATTCTGATAACATAGAACAATGATTTAATAGAAATGTGATATTTTATGTAAAACACATGATTATGGTAAGATAACACTTAATATGTTTCTGATGTTGATATAATGATATTAGTGTAATGTTAATATGGATATGAATAAAGTAAATTAGATAGTATTGATGAACTTGGAACTAATTAATGATTTTTTTTGACAAAGTGGGTTTTGTTATCATTGATGGAGTTTACAAAATTTTTGGGTTTATGGAATATATTCAATAATATATGGTTTTATTTAAATAATTAAGAATTATTTATGTTTTTATTGAGGTTTTATGGTAATTAATGTTATTACCATGCTTAATGATATTATATAAAAAAGGTATTTACGCATTTAGTATGTGACCATTAAGAGCTAATTATTGATATTTGTTGGATTAATGTTATGTTGATTTTGCGAAATTTTGTGATCTTATTTATAATTTTTAAATCTTGAAAGGGTTATAAAGTTTACCATTTATGGAACTGTTTAAATTGAATTTGGAAGAGGTTTTGGAGATTAATATATTAATTCAGTATATAATGATTTATACATATTGGATAACTTGGGATAACCATTTTATTTTGATAGATACTATAGATAGAGGGGATGACTTAAAATTATTTTCTGGAACTTCTAATCCTTTATTCCTTTAGGCATAAAAAATTTATCTTCATTTATTGGAGTAAGAGATGAAGTGAAAATTGATTAAAGAAAAAAAAGGATTAAAATGTTCTTATGATAAAAATGAAATCTAAGCCCTTGGTATATTAGTCCCTTTGAAATTCTTGATCATTTTGGGATAGTAGCCTATGAATTGGCCCTTCCCATGAAGATCTATGAAGTCTACGATATGTAACATTTATCTCTCTTGGGGAAGTACAAACTTGATCCTTCTTATATACCGAACTCAGAGGTCATATGGTTGGATATTTTTAATAATTATAAGGAACAATCAGATGAGATTCTAGATAATATAGAGAAAGTTCTAAGAAATTATACCACTCACCTGGTCACTATTTTAAGGTGAAACTACCATCTTGAGGAAGTTACATGGGAACAAGAGTATGTATTGAGGCAAAAGTATCCTCAGTTGTTTGAACATGGGTGATTAATTTCATGCTATAAATTAATTTTAACGGTGTATAATTTAACACCATAAGATTTTGTGAAATATATATTTTTTAAACAAATTTAATCTCTTCGACATTTTTTGTTACATGCAACACTATGTTTTAACAAACTACAACATACTATTAATAATATTACTTTAATATGTTTTTTATTACTTGGTCATTAAACTTGGTGGGATGAATAGGAATTTCCACATTTTAAATAATAATTATAAATCAATTATATAAATAAAACATATTGATAATGATACTTAATTCTTAGAAAAATATATATAGGTTTCAAAAATACAATTTTCTTAAAAAAATGTTTTATATTTATTTTTGTGAACAATGATAATTTTTTTTGAAACTTTAAGAAATTAAATTTAACAAAATATTTTCTTAAATTATAAAGTTAAAATTATCTTGGGGTGATTGTTTTGGATTTTTCTGAAAATAATAATTTTTCGATGAATAGTTAAAACTGTTTGTTTTTATTGATAACTGCTTTTTCATTTAAAGAATTTATAAGCTTATTTTTATTTTAAAATGGATTAAAAATTAAAATTAATTCAATTATGTTTCAGTTAATCCAATTTAGTCCATTGTAATCATCTTTATATTTAATTTTGATACAATAAATTTATACACATTTTCTGTTTGGAATGGTGCTTTCTTGTTGCCGTTTTAATTTTAAATTAACTTTTTTCCACTTCTATGCGTTGAATTTTAAAAAATGGATTCCATATTTTTAATAATAATAAATTTTGTTATCTAATATGTTCTAATTAAATTTTTACCATAACAAAGTGTAAAAATAGTAAATATTATTTACCATGGTTAAGGTAAAAATTGGTTTACCAAGGGTTAAACTAAAAATAAATGTTTTAAAATTACCCAATAATTGTAAAAAACCCATTTTATGGAAATATTTATGATCTTATAATGTATAAGTATCTAAAATGATCCATTTTGGAGCCTTATGTCATGTAAAAAATGTGGGTATAACTTTTTATTTTTAGAAATTATAAGTATCCCGCTCACCTCTCTTATAAAAGGACACCCTTATCATCTCCTCCCCAGATTTAAAAAACCATTTTGTTCAACCAATATATACCCAAAATTATAACTTACATACATACCCACGTCATAGAATAATTTTTAAGATTATAAATCCAATCTAGTAAGGCTTTAGGTTAAACCAAAATAGGTTAACCAAAGAAGAGGTAAAGTTTTAAAATATGTTTTTTTTGTTTTAGTTATTAATTAACACCTTAAAATATTATTCAATTATATTATATATAAAAAATACCATTTAAAAATATGTTATTATGTTAATTTAATATCATATAACTATCTCCACTTCTGTCAAATGGGATTCAAAATCATTATTTGTGCATTCGACATACTACCACATCGTGAATCGATGTTATTCGTTTTCCATCACCACCTCTCAAGGAAGGTTATAATGATTGATTAACTATATATTTATATATATGATATTTATGATATTATTATATTTTTTAATTATTATATAATATATAAAATCTTACTTTCCATGTTATGTGAACATACTTGGTATCTTAATTTTATAAAAATAGTATGCTAAATTGTTCATATGCACATCAAATTATCATAGCATATCAAATATTATATGTAAAAAACTGTGGAAGTGCTTCCTTGATTCCTGGAATACTAATGCTCACATCTTATGACACTTAAATTTTCTTTTCAACTCTATATTTCTCGAATATTATAAAAAATTGTTCAAATGTACATCATATGAATCTAAAATATCATATATAATTTATTATGTACTTTTGGTCCACTTTCTTGATGCTTTCCATATTGATTCTTGAAATATAAAGTTGGTTATTTTTTGAGTATACAACACCCTATTTATGTAATTTCAAAAAAGTGTAATTAGAATAGTTTTTGATCTACATAATGTTTTTCGTATCACATATCTTTGCAAAAATTTCATCTTCTCTAAAAAAACACGCATTTTGGAACTCAATTGGGGAGAAATATGAGTTTTCTCTCTTGATGAAAATATTCTACCAAAATTATTTTTTTAAATATGTGAGGGTTAACTGGGTATTTATAGGTATCATACAAGTAGTTAAAAAGTTGTTAGAACACCATATTTAAAAAAAATTATTAACTATTTTATAGTATATGAAGTCAAAAAATATGTTGCCACTCTCCCCAATTATATTTTCATTCACATACAATATATTTTTTATTTAATAAACTATTTTAGTGGTAAAATAATTATTCTACAGAAAATGAAAACACCTCCTTTATCATAGTATTTTCTCCATCTTTCTACCCTCACTACAACTGCATTTTGTCTATATTTTCCATGGTATTTTTCTTCTATGGCTACAAACCCCTATAATATTTGCATATTGTCTATTCCCTATACTCATTATGAAAAGTTCTTGATTTCATGAAATTTTCTTCATTTTAAAATTTCCCCATTCTTACAAGCTATTGTAAATTCCACAAAGAAGATTTACCAAATACTGCATGATATTTTCATCAATATACCTTAACAAACCAACAACATCCATGCCCCGCATATTAACTGCATCATCTGTGAATTGACATGCAGAAGGAATAATATACATATATTCTCTTCTACATTAATCTCATTTTCTTATCACTTATCTCCACAAACTCAACCTCTCCAAGCATTTTTATGATTTTTTGAAGATCATACTTAGCTTAATTTTAAACTCTCGATAAGATTATGAAGACTATTCATGGAATTTTAACTCATATGGTATCTACATAAAAAACCTAATTTATGATGGTCTCCATATATAGGAGGTTTAACAAGATTATCTTTGAATAGATCATATTTCTTTTAGAAAATGGATCAGATTGATTCAGAAATGTGTGCATGTTTTAAAACCTGGGAATAGTAACTATAAAGGGTCTTATCCCACATTGATTTTATGCGAAAGTTTTGCCTATATTATAAGAAAAAAATACAATAATCAAGGAAGAAGATGTTACTGGGTCCACTCCCAGTTATGCCGATATTGACTCGTTCCATCTCTTCCACCTCCGTGTCATCTTTCACGACAGTTCCAATGATATTCTCACCTACTCCTGTATGTTCTCACACCCATGAATCCTCTATTCCTCTACTACTATGGATATCCAAGGGTCTAAAAACCCACCTAATTAGTGGTCGTGGGTCCCCTTAATATGGATGGGTTGTTGGAACTATTATTTTATGACATGGAATTGCCTAATAATGAATTCCATCATATAAGCATAAGATCTAAACCATACTATCAAAATAACCTTGAAATAATCCCCATGAAAAGGAAAATTTTTCTTGAATTTATTTCAAAAAATCATCCTAAAAATAAATACAATTTTGTATGAAGTTCATTAATTTAATACTCCTAATGAAAAATATATCCATATATTTTTTTCATGGATAACTTTAACTCTTCTTGATCCTTGTTGTAAAAACTACGCATTCTATAATTCCTTTTGCACATGTCTTTGAAAATAAAGACCATTTCGTCAATCTTCATTGTTATTCATGAAAATAAATGTATTTTAACATCTTTATCAAAACATAACATGTAACAATGAAATATTGCTTGATATTTTTGATTTATTTTTCTTCAAGAAGAATTTTCCAAGAATTACATGAAATTTCATTAAATGAACCCATAAAAATTATCCATGCATCACCACTTCATCCAATATCACCAAACACATATTGAAAATACATTAACAAAAAATAGAGCACTTTTTTTTCAAAAATTATTATATTATATTTCATGTTTTTGGATATAGTGTTAGAAAAACTTATATATCTAGTACCCAAAGACCAAAAAACTATTCAATCATTAATGACGGGATCCATTGTATTTTGTGGGTTACTAGAGTTTGGGTTTTAAAAATATGGAATACATTGGAATAATTAAAAAAACATGCTAGTTGGATTATAAAAAATTTCACGTGATTATTTTTAGATGAAAATAGGTTAATTGGAGGTGTATAATTAAAATAAACAAATTAAAATTCATGAAAGTGAATTTAAGTGTAGATGGGGTTTGGCTTAGTGGTAAGCACCCCATAATCCTACATGAAAAATGGGGGTTCAGAACCCATTGGTTTCATGTATTATAGCAGTATAATAGTGCACTATAGCAGGGGCGACATAGTAGCAATGATGAGCACTATAGCAGTGGCGGGAACTATGTGGAACTGTAGCACTGTAGCAGTACTATTCACAGAATGGGCCTTATGAAAAAACAATTAGGCCTATGAGCCATGTAATTGGATAAATTCCCACTTGGCCTTCAGGTTATGTAATGGGTCTCACTCTACCCAGTTAAATAGGACTTTTCTTTGATTAAATATTAAATGAGGCGTCCTCCCTAACCTTTAAAAAAATGAAAGTGAATTTATGTAAGGAAGGGTATATAGAAGAACTATCATAATATAATCATACATTGTATAAGTATTTAATTTACTTAATCTTATAAACAAAAATTGATAAATTGTTCTATTACCAACTACAAGAACTTTAGGGTCAAATTAAAATTCTATTGAGGATTAACCTTTCATTGGGATATCATAATCATTTCAAGGAGGTCCCAATATATATGGTTTCTTGTATGTCAGAGGGGACTATAAGGAAGGTATTTAGATACATGATAGAGGGCTTACGTCCCTTAATTATTTATAGAAAAATATTTTAATGAACTTGTCAAATTTCTTTGGTTAGTTTTTTATATACAATGTGTTTACTTATAATATTAAGTATTCACTAATGTATTTATATAATTTAAAATAAATGTCTAATAAATTGTGTAGATAATCTATTATCCTCCTTTTGATGCAAACAATACTGAGGAACAACATATTGGAAATGTTGGAATTGATTAAATGTCAGATATTGAACAACATATGTTTGAAAAAAATATAGTATTTACATAGTGATATATTTTTAGTAATAATTATAAAGGTGATATGTAATGTTCTAAAATATAAGGTTTTCTGAATTGCATATAGTCATCATATTGATCTAAATAAGTCAATTTTCATTAGTTACATTGGGTCTATTACTCAAATGAACATTTCAATAGATATAGATATGCGTCAAAATGTAGTGCATTCACTGATGGTAAAAAAATAGGGAAGAAATTGCACTAACTTTACAATACACTTTTTCTATTTTACCAAAAAATAAAATAACAAAATGTTGATTTACTTTTCATTATCCATTATAGACTATACTTATATTAGAATATTTTCAAATGAAATTCATACTAATGTTCATTGGAAAGGCTTATAGGGAATATCAAAAACTTATTATGGAGTATTATATTATGGATACTTAGGGGAAATTAAAACCCCATCAACAACTATATATTGACACATCATAAACTAATTTACTTGGGATGATTTTTCTAGCCATTAGAAGGTGGAATCCTTTAATGTACATTATAATAGGTAATATTTTATTTTAAATTATAGGTATTAATAACTATGAGTCAAATATTTTTATTTATGAAACAATTAAGGAGTGGTGAAAATAAACAACTTTCATCGAAAAAACCATAATTCTAACATAAAGAAAGTATGGGGTACACTTTAATAGAACAAAAAATGGAATGTATTTAAAATATATAATTAATATTTTATGTGATGTGAAAGTGTAACATAATTATGTTCCTTTATTTATATATAGATTAATGAATCTAAGTTTCAATACACTTACATCCCTCATCATGTTCTATGGGAGGAGGGTAGTGTTAATAAAAAGGGACATATAAGTGATGAAAAATAGAAAATATGGGAATCATCTATAAGTACGAAATAATATAAATTTTTATAGTTTTAAAAAATATCATATAATAATGAATAATTTTTTTAATATTTTATACCTGGCTTTCAAATAAGAATCATCATCTAATGCACCACATGAATAACTAAATTTGGGGGATTTAAAGCGTCCATAATAGTTTGTCCACATTAGATGTGTAGTTTTTTAAAGTGTTGATAAAATGCAATTTTGTTTAATATTTTATTGATAATTGATTAATAAATTTCCTCACATTATTTTAAATATTTTTATTTATAAAATATTTGGGATTAGATCATTCCTTTGAAAATTTGATGAAAATTATTATTTTTACCTTTTAAAGTACATTGTAGTAGTTAAAATAAAAATACTTTAATTTTAATTATCAGAACATTAAATTTTTTATACTTATTCCACTCTCAATGGTGCACAACTTTTATTTTAGACTATGTATCTAACACATGCATTTGTTAGAAGTAAAATGGCCATGAAGTCAAATATGGGATGGACACGTCTGATTGGACATAAGTTCTATATTTGGACCATAACTACTACATAAATGCTTTTATTAGACCTAAATTTTTAGATAATATCGAGAACAAAATTTCTCACAAATCATCCTTCTATATGGATATCTGGTTCATGAATTTTGGTGGTAAAACATGCGGTGAATATTGGATTAATTTATTAGTATGAATTTTCCCATTCACACTTGGAACCTCGTCAAACCTAGCCTCCCATCCATTCTATAAATTAGCGTTTTTATCATTTGGAGGGGCTGGGACGAGAAATAGGAAGTTTAGGGTAGAGGATAAGTGGTCTCACTTTAATTATCTATTAATTTCAATATGGGAAGCTCTCGAAGTAAGGATCCCTTTGTTAAAGCCTTCTTCTTCTTTTCACATTGTAATGTTTGTGTTTGTGTAATATACTTCTTAGATACACTTTAATTTATTCTTTTTTATTCTAGTTTTTTCAATTTTATTCTTCTCTAATCTGTCTCTTTGTGATGGAACTCAAGAGTATAAATGATATTGGGTTATACCCTCTTTAAATCTTGACAAATGCAATTTGTTTCTACGATGACTACACCGCCCATTAAATAGTAGTTTTCTTAGTAATCAATCTACCTCTTACCTTCTTCATTAATTTATTTTGAATAAATGAGCTAATTTAATTAAATTAATATGTTCCTCAAATTTATTTTTTAAATTATAATAAACTATGTAAGAAATTGAATAATTAACACAAAACACGTGCAGATGAGAATTTGTGTAAATTGTGAGAGTGCAAACATAATCTGTTAAACAAGACCACACATGATAAATTTGTAGAGTTCAAATTAAATCCCTAAGCTCAATTCATCCACATTTCATTATGGATGTGTTACCTAGTTTTCCCTTGAACATAGTCCATCCTTAAAATGATAATCAAAGCAGGGTGCTACGATTGCATATTCCAAAGCTTGCCTAGGGTTTAACTCTTATCATCTTTATGGTTATGTTATCTTACAAAGGGTTCAAGGGTTAGAAAATTATGGGACTATAATTAATTGGAGATTAATTTAAATGATAATTATTAATAAGTAATTGAATAAGTAGAGTTAAATCAATTACACTTTTTAATTTTTTTTCTTCTAAAAAACATCTTCTTGTTGCGTTTTTTTAACCGAACTTCATCTCAAAAACAAAAACAAAAAAAAAAGAAATCTTCTTCAAGAAAAATTCTTCTATTTTTCTAAATGGAAAACAACCCCACATCCTTTAAGTAAAGTGTTTATGTTTTTTAATTTTATTTTCAAAATACCTTCAATATTTTGTCTTAAATTACTTCATCCTTTGAGAGACGACCTTGGTCAGCCACTCTACTGCACCTAAATACCCTGAAACTGAATATCTTTTGAGAGAACCCATGACAACACCTTTCAAATTAGAATCATTTTTGGGTTGGCAAGTAATTATTTCAACCAGTTAGAGGTATTCCTTTTTTTTCATTGTATTTTTTTCTTATCTTCTTTCTCCCTTCTTTACCAAATAAGAATTTTTATTCTTTTTTTTTGTTTTCTTCTTCTTCTACTTTTTGGACCAATAACTCAAACTTCTCATTTTTATTTTATTATGGTATAATTTTTCTCTTTTCATTTTTATTTGATTTATGAAAAAAACTAATCCTGAATATCTTTTAGATCTTGAAGCCGAGATTAAACCCATCCTTAGGGATCTAATTAGACATTCTCAGTTTATAGGAAGTTTCAACATTCAACTAATTGGGGAATTTCTACATTCTAGGAACATAGAAATTAGAAGCACTTAAAAAATAAATCTTAAAACAAGAACCAATAGCTGAAAACAATAATATGAACTTAATAGAACCATTAGAGAATTGGATGCACCGGATAATAATTTTCAACCAAATTGCAATTCATAACCAAATCTAAAAGAAGACTTTGAATTGAAATCTGGGTTAATTCACCTTCTTCTAATGTTTTATGGATTATCTGGTGAGGACCCAAAAAAACAACTTAAAGAATTTTATATGTTTTGCTTAACCCTGAAACCAAGAAATGTATCTGAAGATCAAATAAAACTAAGAGCATTACCATTCTCACTTGATAGAGATGCGAAAGATAGGATGTATTACTTACAACTTGAAGATGTAACTTGTTGGAACGATTTGAAACATCTTTTCTTTCAGAAATTTTTGCTAGCATCATGGTTCACATCCATTCGAAAATAGATCTCTAAGATCAAGCAAGCACAAGGGGTGTTAATGGACAAGTACTTTAAGTGATTCAAGAAGTTTTTTGCATGCTATTCACATCACCAAATACATGAGCAACTCCACATCCAGTACTTCTATGAAGGACTGACACCAATGGAGAGGATCATGGTGGATGCTGTAGCAGGAGGAGCATTGGGGGAATAAATACCAGTAGCTACACATGTGTTCATTGACAAGACGACACAAAATTCCCAACAATTTTGTGATATAGGTTTACCAAAAGTTAGGGGAGTATATTAGCTAAGTCCTTCTTCTCTTGAGATTCATTTAATTGATACTAAGCTGGAAGAATTGTCACTATAGTGAGGAATATTTCTTTGGATAAAAATGAAACCCAAACCAATATTGTGAGACCCTGTTGAATTTTAACTGAAATAGACCACCCGACTTATTTCTACCCATAACTACAAGAGACAGAAGATTGTTCAGTAGTATTCCCTGGGTGACAAAATCAACAGAAACAACAACCACATCCGTAGAAGAAGTATGATTCATTTTATTCAATATAAAACTAGTAGTGGAAGGACCAATCAGACATGAGTTATGGCTTTGGACAACTACAAAGGTTCCCTTTTCAACAAAACATCTATTATCCTCTGCCTTACCAACTGGGTTTCCAACAACCCCAAAGGTGATTTGAATACCAATCATAAATAAAAAAAACAAGGGACTTCTCAAATATAGGTATATTCTAATAATGATGATATTTTTGAAAAAAATTGTTCTTAATCAATAGAACGAGCTAAAGAGTCAACGTTTAGAGTTAAGAGAGTTAAAGAATCAAATGATCCATATTTCCACCACCCTCCATGAACAGGTAAGTAAGAACTCCCAAAATTGACACTCTCAACCTACTCAGAATCCCAAGGGGAATGTCGGTGCCATAACATTGAAGAGTGGGAAGAAAACAATTGATACATATGAACCTATTGTTCCATCCGGATTCACCTCAACTCCAAATAAGCCCCATTCCACAACAACTGATGAGAAATCAATGTAGAAAGATAAACGTAAGAAAAATATTGATGATGTTCTTGTAAACCCCTTACATTTACAAAAAAGAGTTGTACAAACCAAGATTATGGATGAAGATGCATTACAAATTTTTTTTTGATACATTCCAGTGTGTTGAGATCAACATCCCTTTACTTGAAGTAATAAATCAAATACCAAGGTATGCCAAAATTTGAAAACAACATTGTACCAATCGAAGAGGGATTAAGGGAAATGAGAGGATCAATCTTGGAAGGAATGTGTCAGCACTCATTACACCAACTCTAGCAATGCCAACAATGTGAAAGGATCTCAGAACATTCACTACCCCATGTACCATAATAGAGTTTCACTTTTTGGATGCTCTTTGTGATTTGGGTACTTCCATAAATGTGATGCATAACTCTGTATTCATTTCTTTATAGGTTGGTGTGTTGACGTTGACGGGAGTAGTGGTGCAGTTGGGGAATAGAGCTATAACATACCTAGTGGGAGTCCTTTAGGATGTACTTGTTCATGTAAGATACATGATCTTTCAAGTATATTTCTATGTGGTTAACATGAAGGATGTTCAGGTAAGTTCTCATTGTCCCATTATCATAGGTAGTACCCTCTTCAAAACTGCAAAAACTCTTATAAATGATCATGAGGGTAGAATTTCCATAGAGTTTTGAGATGATGTTGTGATATTTAATGTTATGGAATTCATGAAGTACCCCTCAGAGGACCATCCTGATTTTTTTATATCCCATTTTAAACCACCAAATAAAAACCCCATGGAAGTTGATTATCCTATATTTAGAGATATTATGAGTATTAGTTCTAGTTTCATGTCTAAGAGCTCTTACACACTGGTTTCTAATGCACAAAAAAATCTTTTATTTGGTTTTTAGACAGATTAATATTCTGATTTTGATCATGTGAACTCTGATAATGGCATGCATATTGAGTAAGCTGATGGGTTTTATGCTTTATTCTCTAATTTTGATGATGTATATTCTGATATTGATGTTCATTGGGCACATATTTTAGTTCCTTCAATTTACCCATACATACATCACCCCCATACACTTTAACTCAATCCATTGCCACCAAATCACAAATACTCATACTTGTTAAGTGGAGACATATTACCTCTTATAATTGTTAATAATCTTCCTTTTGAACATGAAGAAAAACTTTTGCATCTTTTGAGGGAGAATATTAAAGAAATCAATTGGACCTTGGATGACATATTTGGAATTATCCACTCCATTTTTGTGCATAGGATTATTTTTGAGGATGAGGCTAAACTGGTTAGGCATCCACAAAGGAGACTCAATCCAACCCTTCTGTAAGTCGTTAAAAAAGGCGTTGAAAAATTTCTCGAGGTAAGTATAATTTACCCTATTTTAGATTCACAGTGGATGAGTCCTATTTATTTTTCCCTAGAAAAAGTGGTTTTACTGTTGTTAAAAATGATAAATATGAGTTAGTTTCTATGAGGTTGCAAAACAGTTGGCGTGTGTATATTGATTATAGGAAACTATATCTTTCCATTTGCAAGGACCATTTACCTCTCTAATTTATTCATCAAATGCTTGAGAGACTATTTGGGAAAACAAACTATTGTTTCATGGATGGATTTTATAGATATCTTTAGGTTCCTATTGTTGTGGAGGATTAGTAGAAGACAATATTCACTTGTCTATTTGGAACGTTTTCCTACCATAGGATGACATTTTCCCATTGCAATGCCCCAGGTACCTTCCAAAGATGCATGGTGAGTATTATTTCTGATTTTCTTGAGATCATCATGGAGGTATTTATGGATTATTTTAAAGTGTATGGGTCTTCATTTGATGATTATATCTTTAGTTTGGAAAATGTTTTGAATCATTGTGTTCAGAAGAATCTGGTCTTAAACATTGAAAAGTGTCATTTTATGGTAGAGAATGGCATTGTTTTAGGGCATGTAGTGTAAAAACATGGGAAATTGGTTGATAGATATAAGGTAGATATTATTTCATCCCTACCCTATCCTTTATGTGTGAGTAATTTTAGATCTTTCCTAGGGAATGCATGATTTTATCAGCGATTCATCAAAGATTTTAGTAAGTCTTCTCTTCCAATGTCATGATTACTAAAAAAGGATTGTGATTTTGTGTTTGATGATTATTTTAGGACTTACTTTGATGAGGTAAAGAAGTTTATGGCCACCCCATCAATCATATAGTCCCCACAGTGGGAGCTTCATTTTTAGCTTATGTGTGACGCCTCTAATTTCGCGGTCATAGCTATATTATCTTAGAGGGTGGAGGGACATTCACATGTGATGGTATATGCATCGATGACACTAGAGTCATCCCAATAAAACTACACAACCATGGAAAAAGTGTTTCTTTCCATCATACTTTCTTTAGATAAATTATGTTCATATTTACTGAGCTCTAAAGTTGTTTTTTTTCTGACCATGCAGCTCTGAGGTACCTCTTGAAGAAGTTGGATGCAAAGCCCAGGTTAATATAATGGATGGTCCTTCTTTAAGAATTTGATATTAAGATAAAGGACATGATGGGGTCCAAAATCCTAGTGGTGGATGACATGATTAGGATTACTCACACACTAGAGGATGTCACTGTGGACCAAATACCACTTTGGGACGATTTCCATGATAGGAATCTTTATTCTATCTCAAGTATACATACTTGGTATGCTGATTTAGTTAAGTACCTTGCTGCCTATAAAATCCCAAAAAATTTATATAAACATCAATTCCAAAAGTTAAAGACTGAGTCAGTATTTTATGTTTGATATGATCCAAACCTCAAACGCATGTGTACTAACCAAGTTATTAGGAGGTGTGTTCCTGATCATGAGTTTGAGTCTGTTATTCATTTTTTCCATACAATTTCATGTGGAGGATACTTTGGGACCCAAAATATACCTATGAACGTTTTATATTTTGTATTGTATAGTCCTATTTTATTCCATGATGCTCATCTATTTTGTAAGTCATGCTCACATTTCCCACACAAGGGAATCATTTCTAGGAGACATGAGATGCCTCAACATCCCATATTATTATGTTATATTTTTTATGAGTGGGGAATTTATTTTATGGTTAATTTTGTATGTTTTTTGGTTTTTTGTACATTTTTTTGGTTTTGATTATGTGAGCAAATGGGTAGAGGCTAAGACCACCTGGACTGATGATTATCATGTTGTAGTGGACATTGTCATGACATAAATTTTTTATAGGTTTGAAGTACCAAAGGAAATCATCAATTTCCATGTGACACACCAATGCAATAAGAATTTTTATTCCCTCCATCAGAAGTATGGGGTGACACAAAAAACATCAACACCATTCCAACCCCAAAAAAATGGCCAGGCTAAGGTTTCAAATTGGGATTTGAATTTTTTTTGGAAAAAAACATTCATCTGAATAGGAAGGATTAGAGAAAGAATTTGGGTGATTAATTGTGGGATTATAAGACAACATACAAGAAACACATTATTATACCCCCATTTAAGATTGTTTTTGGGAAAACCTGTCATCTCCCTATGGAAGTTGAGAATCTGACATATTGAGCTACGAAGAAATGAAACACAGATTTGGCCTAAGCTGGAATCCAAACGAAGCTACAAATTCAAGGGATTGAGGAGATTTGATTGTCATAATTTGATAACACAAGTCTCTAAAAGGAAATATCAAAACAATATAAGGACATAATGATCCAACAAAGGGAGATTCAGGTTATAAAGAAAGTCCTACTCTATCATTCTAGACTAAAGTTAATGCTCGATAAGTTACGTTCAAGATGGTTAGGTCCTTATATTATATCTAATGTATTTCTATATGGTGTAGTAGAGATCACACAAGAGGTCACTGAAAGAAGCTTTACAGTCAATGGGTAATGTTTGAAGTAATATATTGGGGGAATTTCTACTAATGAAGTGGATTTGATCACACTGCATGACCCCATCATTACTTGATAATATCAGGATTTTCCCAACCCTTTCAATTTTATATTATTTTTCATATTTAAAATTATATATTTCATGTGCACATATTATCTCAGGGGTTCACATTGAGTAAAATGCAATATTTTAAGTGTGGGGGAGGGAACCTTTTAGTTAATTAATTTAAATTATTTTTCTGTTTGCCAAAAAAATGGTTTTTTTTTAAATTTTTGTATGCTTCTGAAACTTTTGAGATGAAATGACTATCATTACCATTTTGAAATCCATATCTATAAGTGGAAAAATTTATCCCATGAAACTGAGCTTAAATTAATTATGAAAATGACTTTGTTTCAAGTTCTAATATTTAGTAATTTCAAGAAAATAAATCTAAATTTGGAATCCCTTGCCACATCTCACTATTTTTATAATTGAAATCACTTTAGTATGAGGCTTTTAAACCATTACTTTTATATTATTTATGTTTACCTAACTTCTTGAGAGAACCAAACCATGCTTGATTTAACTAGAATATGATTTACTCCTATAAAAACTTGAGGGATTGAGGTACTTATGTTTTAAATGATTGAGGCATTTTTTTGGTATTAAGGACCCTATTTAAAAGAATAATTTTTATAATGGCCTAAATTGAACATTTAATCCTTTTATCCCATATAATACAAGAACAAACTATTAGGTTAGACACATTACAAGCCAGTTTTACCTATCCAACCATCTCTTGAAGTGAAATGGCATAATCTAGTTGAACTTAAGTGTGGGTGAAGCTGTCTTGTGTTGTGCTACGACATTTTTTGATACATAGGGTGGAAAATTAAATTCCAAAGAGATTTGTTTTCTATAAAAAATAATTATGTTAAAATCTATTCCTTTTTGGTGATTTTATGATAAAAGGAGATGTACCTTTTTAAATCTTCCAATGAGGAAAGAAAGATGTTCTATCAAGAGCTTTCACGAAAAACTATGTTTGAGAAGATTGATTTTTTTTCTTGAAATGATGAATGGTGTAAACATTACATAATATTTCGATGATGATGGAGCTCAATTGATACTAAGGGGAGTGAGGAGGAGACCATACTTGAGTGAAAATTATAATAATGCAATTTTTCTTCAAAAATTTTCTAGCCCTCCTGATTCTGCCTCCTAATTTTTCACATCTAAATCTTTCCAACCAAAAGGCATTGATCAACATTGAAAAGTACTCATGATAAAAACATGTCATGGACTCACATTAGGTGGTGATTTAGGAATTTATCAAGCCTATGGTGACCCTTCTATGAGTTTTTATGAGAAAGACGTTGCTAAAAATTGTCATTTGTGTGATAAGAGAAAATTCAAGTTAGGTAAGTGTTTTGTGTGCATCGGAGGAGGAATGTAGTGGAAATATATTGAATGATATAAATGGAGAACTTGAAATAATGTGATTTATTAGGCATGCTATCATTTATTTATTGATGTCTAATTGTTGTATCTCAAGGATATCTGTTTTAATTTATTTTTTTCATTTGATATTGACATTTACTTGTTTCAATTCCTTCGAATACATGATATGAGGTTTTTCCTAGGAGTTCAAAAAGGTAAGTGTGGGGGAGCTGGTAAAACAAAATTTTATTGAATATTTTATTAATAATAAATGAAAAAAATTCACTCACATTATGTTAAATATGGTTAATTATAAAATATTTGGGATTAGAGCATTCTTTTGAATATTTGATGAAAATTATAGTTTTACAATTTAATGTGCACTGTTGTAATTAATACATAAATATTTTAATTTGAAATATTTGAAATTAAAATTTTGTATAAATATTTCTAACTCAATGGGATACAACTTTTATTCTAGAATATGGAGATAACTCATGCATTTGGTTAGAGAAAAAGGGTTGTGAAGTCAAAGATGGGATGGACTCGCCTGATTGGACATCAATTCCTTATTTGGGCCATAACTTATACATACATGCTTGGATTAGGGACAAATTTGGAGAGATGATTGAGTAAAAAACTTATCAAAAATCAACCTTCTATATAGACATCCTGTTCACCCATTTTAGTGGTCAAATAAGCAGTGAAATTTGGATTAATTTATTTTTCTGAATTTCCCCTTTCACACTTGAAACATCTTAAAACCTAGCCTCCCATCCACTCTAAAAATTGGTGTTTTTTCCATTTTTAAGGGATACGACGTGAATTAGGAGGTTTAGGGCATAGGATAAGTGTATTAACTCCAATTATCCAAGCATTTAAATAACGGTAGATCTTGAATCACGGATCCCTTCGTTGCAGCCTTATACTTCTTCTTCACTTTGTAATGTTGGTGCTTGCATAATAAAATTCCTAGTTCCACATTAATTTATTCTGTTTTATTCTATTTTGTTCAATTATCTTCATCCTTAATATTCCTCTTTAGACTATAACTCAATAGTACAAACGAGATTAGGTTATACCCTCTATAAATATTTGAAAATGAAATTCATTTCTACAATGACAACAACACCCATGGAAGAGTAGTTTTCTTAGTAATCAATCTACCTCTTACCTTCTTCATTAATTTATTTTGAATCAATGAGATATGTCAATTCAATTAATATGATCCATGAATTGTGTTTTTTAAATTATAAGAAACTAATTAATCAATTAAATAATTAAAAATGTGTGTAAATTATGATTGCAAAAACATAACAGGTAAAACAAGACCACACATGATTAATTATTTGAGTTCAAATACAGACCCTAAGTTCAATTCAACCTCATTTTAAAAGTGGTTGTGTTCCCTAATTCTCCAATGACCATATTAAATCCTTATAATGACATTCAAATATGGGTCATTCTATTAAATGTTCCAAAGCTAGCCCATGATTTAACCCTTTTCATGTTTGTGGTTTAGTTAACTCCCATTGGGTTCGAGGGTTATCGAATTAAGGGAATATAATTAATTGGAGGATAATTTAAATGATAATGATTAATAAATAAGGGAATAGGTATAGTTATATTGATTACACCTTTGAAAATATTTAAAAGAAACATCTTCTTATTGTGTCTTTTTAACCAAACTTCATTTCAAAAATGAGAACAAAAAATTCAATATTCTTCCAGAAAAATTCTTCTAGTTTTATAAATGGTAAACAAACCCCCATAATTTCAAGTAGTGTGTTTAAGTTATTTAATTTTATTTTCAAAATACCTTCAATATGTTATCTTAAATTACTTACTCCTTTGATAGATGACCTTGGTCAGCCACTCTGCTGCACCAAAATATCTTGAAACTGAATATCATTTGATAGCTCCCCCAACAACTTCTTTCAAGTGTCCCATGAAGTATACTTATATAAAGTAAATACACATGTGTTAGGTCCTAAATAGGGTGATGAAAACATAATATAGGAGAGTAGTGAATTATCAATTTTAAATAACAAGAGTAACTTAAAATACAATGTATAATTCAATGGATACTAATATTCAACAACACAAGAATAAAAAATGAAGTAGTGCAGGAGTAAAGAGTTTAAGAAGTAATATAATCAAGATAAAAAAATGATTTCATATTAGTTCAAATCAAAATGATCTCATGTATACTATTTATACTCTAATATAGGAATATGGATATTTTCTATAGATATAGTCTTTTAAGAGTGTAGAAAAAACTTATAGTTTTACAATGGGAGAAACCCCAACCCAATATCTTAATGGGATCAAATCCAACCATGAAATTTATAAGAAATATTCTTAATCCTAACATGTATTTTATATTAGAGATAATATAACCTAGAATTTATAAAGGAGAAACATCAACCTGGTTCATTTAAAACATGATGAGGAACTAGTAATGAAACAACATTTTGATTAATTGGAAATAATCGATTGGTACCTTTTAAGGGTGGTATAACCTATGAAGTGTTACAATATAGTATGGATAATTCAAAAAAGAAATAAAACAATGTAACCCACTAGAGGTTACTGGATATAAAATGTCAGTTTGTGAATGTGAGTATTAGACCATCAAGATGAAACAATGATGTTTAAGCATTACAATAATGCATTAACAAATCCACTAAAAAATTTATATTTTTTAACTACCAATACATTAATGGAACAATGAGTATCTTGTAGGACTGATTTTTATGATTTCATCAAATTTTATAGAAGAAATATTAATACACATTTTTCTCTTGAATAATATCAATGATCATTCTTTATAAATATAAACTATGTAATTATTCATGTGAGATTACTTAACTCATGAAATTGACTCTAAAATAATTCAAATTAATTTTTAATTAATCATTAAATAAAATTTAATAATCAATATTAAACACTCTATAATAATCAGTAATTAATCCCATTAAAATATTCCCTAAAATCACCAGAAATAGATCCTTCAAAATTATAGCCATTTGAAATTTTAATATCATTAATAGTGAATATCACTCGTATCATACGATCAATAAACCAATTGTAATATAAAATCATCTAAAAACTCATACCTTCTAAAGATCCATCTTCCAATCAATGTATAATATAAATCATTATACCTTTAGATTATTAGTTTTCCATATATTGAATTCCTTAATTGCATACCGTATACATAAGACATTTCATTCAATATCGAAATAGTGTGTAACCTTATTTACTTTACAAATAAATCAAACACATTAAATATTTCTCAATATGCAACATATCATAATTAGGAGGATTTACAAAAAATACACTTGTAATACCCTTTGATCGATGTGTAATATATTTTCCCGAGAGAGAATATCTGTATTTAATTTATTTTTAAGTACCAATGGGATAAATAACATTCTTACCTTTTATGAAAAACTAAATGCATTATTTTTGAACCGTGTATAGAATTTTCATCAAGGTATAAGTTTTAACACTTATACAAAATTATAAAAACATCCAATATATAAGATATTTTTTCCTTGTGTATTATATTATATGTTGGTCGGAGTGGATACTCAAGAGGGGGGTGAATTGAGTTCCAATTAAAATTTCTGTTTTAAAACTTTGTCTTAAAAACCCCCAAATAAAATACTGAATTAAACTGTAGAGAATTTATATAAAAGTAAGGGTTTGGTTCGGTTATCAAGGGATTTATTATTTCCCAGTTAATCAAAGAAGAAAGGTTGATTAACTTTTGAAACCAACTTACTGATTTACAACTAATATAAAAACTTGCGAATTTAATTATCAAAGTGTCTTTAAAACAGTTTTGGTTTTAAAGAAATTAGCAGCGGAATAAAAGAATAAATTTGACAGATATAGCACAGCAGATATAACCAAGAGGTTCAGTCTCAAGCCGAGACTTAGTCCTCTCAACAATTAGTATAAATTTGATCCACACCCTGGATCAGGGTTCAAAAGTTTTACACCTTTCCAGGTCCAAGACCTCTACCACTGTTATTCGTGGGAAACAGAACAACAACAACCAGCTGTCTAGGTCACACACGACCTCTACCACTATCTCAGTGGGAAATAGAAGATGTAAGAGTTTGAGTAAGGATTTACAGATCCTCCAGTTAAAGCATAGGAGACAGTGTGTGTGTTAAATGCAGAAGATAACACACACTGCTCGAAATGTAAAATAATGAATCATAGAGCAGAGATGTAGAGTTTTGAAATGGCTCTAGTGATTTCAATGAAGCTTTGGACTCCTTGAGTTTGATCAGAGATGATTCTGAGTCCTCGTCTGATTTTTGTCTGAAAAACAGAGTGTCGTCTACTTGGTATCCAGATTTAGAGATAGTGAGAAATGTAGTGAATGAAGTTCTTCAATTTCCTCGTGGAAGTACAAAACTCTTCATGAGTAAGCTTGAGTGTGTATGAGGTTCTGTGTTTTTCTTCGACTATCTCATCCACCACTCTTTGCGCTCTCCTGTTGTCGTTGTTACTCCCGTATCACTATGCACCAGTAGGGGCTTCTTGTATTTATGGCATGAGCTCCAGCAAAAGAAATGATTTCTTTTTTCAAGTACGAGGTACGGTTTCCTGACATCCAACAACCTTCATTAAATTAATTACAGAGCATTAAAATATTCCTAATATGACCGTTGGTTAGATTAAATAAAGATAAAGAAATTCAAATAGCTGTTTATGACTATCGGTGTGTCAAGTGATCGGTAAGTCATCAGCATCAGCATCAGTGAGACATATTTGGTGACTCAGATGATCAGCATCGGTGTGTCATGATCAGTGACTCATTTGATCAGCATCGGTGTTTTATCTTCGGTGACTCATTTGATCAGCATCGGTGTGTCATGATCAGTGACTCATTTGATCAACATCGGTGTGTCATCTTCGGTGACTCATTTGACCAGCATCAGTGTGTCATGATCGGTGACTCATTTGATCAACATCAGTGCGACCATTGTCCTTTGATATGGATCGGTGCGACCGTTGTCCTTTGATATGGATCGGTGCGACTGTTGTCCTTTGATATGGATCGGTGCGACCGTTGTCCTTTGATATGGATCGGTGCGACTGTTTTCCTTTGATATGGATCGGTGCGACCGTTGTCCTTTGATATGGATCGGTGCGACCGTTGTCCTTTGATATGGATCGGTGCGACCGTTGTCCTTTGATATGGATCGGTGCGACCATTGTCCTTTGATATGGATGACTTCCATAATACTTGAAAATCAATAACAAAGCGATAAAAATATGATCCAACCAATATACACAGATTCACTAAGAGATTGTGATTATGTATATGAGAGATCCAACCGGATTAAGTAATTGATGATCTGTGATTATTAAAATAGCAATCATAGGAAGAATTTCAACAATCTTCCAGAGGGCTCAACACTCTCCCCCTTTTTGATAATCAAAAATCTTTTCCAATCACAAAGCTTAGCCATAAATAAATATAATATAGCATCAATAATAAGGCATAATAAGAATAAAAATATAATGAGATATAAATCTCCCCTGAATTTATGCGTTTAAATACTTATGAAATCATTGCCATAAAAAGATATAAATCTCCCCCTTGGGAGATGCATCTCCCCCATATCCCCATAGATCCATAGATATATAGATTTCTCCCCCTTTTGGATAATCAAAAAGGAGGGAAAACAGATAAAGAAGAGATTAAAAGAAGGAAACAGTGAGAATAAAAAGAAAAGAGAATAAAGTTTATAAGACATAAAAATACAATCACAACAGGTTTCACCCTATCAATAATAATGCACAACTATTTCTGGGGAAATAACGAGGATTTTCCCTTGTCAGAAGGATCAATGGTTGGTAAGTTGGAAGGATTGGAGGCAGGTTGAACTGGGCAGATTTGAAGCGGTGGTAAGATGACTCTGGAGGTTGGAGGAGAGGATGCCACTGGGATTTGCTGTGGAGCTGTAGGAGCTGGTTGAAAATATTGCTGAGGAACTGGTCGGAGTTGAGATAGAACTTGAGCAACGGAGATTTGATTTGGAGCAATAGTAGAGGCACTGAGAGGGTCAGCAGTAGGAAGCACAATGGCGGTGGGTTGTGCATTCAGATAAGGCTTCAAAAGATTTATGAAATTCTGAATAACTTCTTCACCATACTGCATAGCCTTCTCAAAATCATCCTTATTCTCCATGAACCGTTCCAAGTTTGGAGTAAAATATTGCAACTGTCAAACTTGAGTCTTGACTTCTTGAGTGACTGGTGGTAGTCTCAGATTGTCAGCTAACACTTTGAAATTCACAGTCATCTCATGCTTGGTATAGATTTTTGAAAAGTAGTGATCAACCTTTTCCCTGATCTCTCTCTGAGCTTTAGTGGAATCTGTTGAATATACTGTTACCATTTTATGAATGTGATCACTGTGCTCCTTCATCTTCCTCAACGAGTCCAAATAAAGAACTTGCATAATGGCAGCCAATTCATCATGCACAATCCACCTTAGAGCCTCTTGCTCACGAGTAGTGATCTTGGTTACTTTGGCTGTACTGGCTTGAGCAACTATCTGAGTTATCTCATCTTTCAACTTTCTCAGATCAGAATTCTTAAGATGTTCAATCAGATTTCTCAACACATCCATCATACCAGAGATGGTGGATCTAAATTCGTTGGATAAAGAAACTAAGCCAGATTACAGATCCTTCAGAATCTGATTTAGATTGGCTATGTGGCTGCCAATAAACTCACCAGTATTGGACAGGTCTGGTTTAATAGCATTTGAAATCCCTTCTCTGACTATATCTCTCACAGAAGTAAGCAACTCACTTTTGAACTTATCAAAGTCAGACTGAGAGACAGTAGAACTAGGTATATGAGCACCTGCAGCATCAACAGCATGAGCAGACCTTGCCTCAACTGGTTGGCTTTCCATCATAACCGTAGTAGATTCTGATTCTTCTTCTTCTTCTTCAGAATACTCTAAACCCAAAACAACAAAACCAGGGTAATAATACCATACAGCAGCACACATATTATATTTCAGTTTATCATAACTTTCTTTTACACTGATTTCAAGAGATTCTCTCTTGCCACTGACATCTTTTTCTGGTATAGTTTGATGTGTTTCTGTTGGAGGTACAGCAAGACCATCCCCTGGTCGGTTATCACCATCATCATCATTATCATCATCTCCATTCTCATTTCCATTCTTCATAGAAATGTCACTGTCAGATACTTCAGTGTCACTAGCTTCTTCATCACCAAGAACTGGTTCTGATTCAGGTAAGGGTAAAGGTGGACTGGCAGATCCAAAGTCTATTCTTCTCTTAGGGCTCACAGTATCAGGATCACTCCTATCATCAGGAGGTGACATACTTCCTTCTTCTGTTTCATCTTCTTCCATCCCTTGTTTACCATACTCTTCAGTGTCTTTATTCCTTTCAACATCTTCTTCTTCATCATCATCAGAATAAATTGGCTCCTCATCTGATTTCAAACCAGGGTCTCTCAAACCCTTCGGCCTCTTTCCATGGTCAGTGGGATTGTAAGATTCATACAACTTGTCCTCATCAGCAACCCAACATTTCTTCCATGGGTTCCAGTTTATTTTCATCCGTTTACAAATTTCTTTATTAACACAATAAGCACAATCAGATTCGGCTATCTCATCAGCTTCATCAACACATTCCATATTCTTTAAGATAGCAGAGATCATTTTGGAATAGAATAGGGCAGTGGCTTTCTTAGAAGGATTCACCATTCCATCTATGTGAACCATTAGATATCTATACAAATTGATCTTCTCATGTTCCTTTAGTAAAAACAATAGAAAAACATCCTGGTATCTTACAACAGCAAAATCTCCTTTCCTGGTGCAAATTTGGTGCTGAATAAACTTAAAGATAAGTCTATATTCACCATCCAGCTCTGAGGCTATGATTCACCTTGACTCTCTGTTTCCAGTCGAAAGCTCCAAAGATAACTCATTAGAAAAGTATTCAGTGGTTGGAGGAATGTTTCCAGCATAATCCTCATACCGACCCTCATGGAGTACCTTCAAACATTCAGCCCATTGTTTAGACGAAAACGATATTTCTTTCCTTTCACTACAGAAGACATTCTGGCAGCCTCGAGACCATCTAAAGTAACTTTAAGATTTATATAAAACTCATGAACTAGCTTTGGGTAGTATACACGAGTGTTATCTGAGAACCAGACTTTCCATCCTTTCGAATCTAAAACTTGTAACAACAGCGACTTACTTGTCAAAAGATAGGCGGAGATGACTTCCTTTTCTACAGCAACAATCCGAGTTTCCAGGTTTGGATTTACTGATCTTTGAGTGGTACAACTCGACTTGCCTCGAGCACGCTTTGAAGGTACATGACTTTCTGATCCTTTGCTCGGTCTCTTCTACTTAGCCATTTGACGATTCTGGGGAATGCATGAGTTCGAAGGTTCAAAGTAGAGGAAAAGAGAGGAAATAAGGTTTTGAGGGAAAGAAATGAAAGATCGACGGCTTGGGGAATAGAAATAGTCACGTATCATTTATTTCATCATTTAGGGTTACCATAATAAAGATAAAAGTAGTTAATTAATTACAACAAAATAAAAAGTAATATAAAGAAAGATTGGTTTCACAGATCGGTTTCACAGATCGGTTTCACAGATCAGTTTCACAGATCCGTTTCACAGATCAGTTTCACAGATCAGTTTCACAGATCTCTCATACACAATTCTTGTTTAATAAAATTCATTCTTTCAGAACATAAAGGCTTTGTAAAAATATCAGCTAATTGATGTTCAGAACTAATAAATTCTAGAGAAATATCACCTTTCTGATAATGATCTCTTAGAAAGTGATGTCTGATATCAATGTGCTTAGTCCTAGAGTGAGACACAAGATTCTTAGATATGTTGATCGCACTAGTATTGTCACAGTTAATTGAAACTTGTTTAAAATCAAATCCATAGTCCAATAAAGTGTGTTTCATCCACAGAATCTATGCACAACAACTAACAGCAGCAATATATTCTACTTCAGCAGTAGACAATGCAACTGAGTTATGTTTCTTACTACACCATCATACTAGGGACTTTCCAAGTAAATGACATGTTCCATATGTGCTTTTCCTATCTAACTTACATCCAGAAAAGTCAACATATGAATAAGAAGTTAGGTAAAAAGATTGTCCTTTTAGATAAAACAAACTTAAATTCATAGTATACTTAAGATATTTAAAAATCCTTTTAACAACCAGTAAGTGTGATTCTTTAGGATTAGCTTAAAATCTAGCACACATACACACACTAAACATAATATCTGATCGACTAGCAGTAAGATAAAGTAAACTCCCAATCATACCTCTGTAATTAGTTTGATCAACTGGTTTCCCAGTTTCATCAACATCCAACTTACAGGTAGTACTCATAGGTATTTCACTTTCCTTAATACTATCTAAACCAAAACGTTTTAATAAATCCTTAGTATATTTACTTTGATTTAGAATAATACCATATTTAGTTTGAAAGATTTGAAATCCAAGAAAATACTTAAGCTCTCCCATTATTTTCATTTCAAACTCATTTTGTATAACCTTTGAAAATTCAGTACATAAAGAATTTTTAGAAGATCCAAAAATAATATCATCAACATGGATTTGTACTATTAACACATCTTTTGAAATCCTTTTTATAAAAAGAGTGGGATCTGCTATTCCTTTTGTAAATCCTTTTGAAATAAGAATGTTTGAAAGTCTTTCATACCAAGCACTTGGAGCATGTTTTAAACCATATAAAGTTTTAGAAAGTTTAAAGACATGATTTTGAAAATGAGGATTTGTGAAACCTGGTGGTTGTTCTACAAAAACATCTTCAACAATAAAACCATTTAAAAAACCACTTTTCACATCCATTTGATATAACTTGAAATTCAGATGTGATGCATAGGCATGTAAGATCATAATAGCCTCTAATCTAGCTACATGTGCAAAGGTTTACTCATAGTCAATTCCTTCTTCTTGATTGTAATATTGTGCAACTAGCCTAGCTTTGTTTCTAATGATGTTTCCAGATTTATCAACTTTGTTTCTAAACACCCATTTTGTGACTATGGTTATAGTGTCCTTAGGTCTTTCTACTAATTTCCAGACTTTGTTTCTTTAAAATTGATTTAGTTCCTCTTGCATAACCATTACCCAAAATTCATCATTGATAGCATCATTTCTATTTTTAGGTTCTAGATGTGACAAGAAGGCTTAATGTTCAACCTGATTTCTAAGAGAAGCTCTAGTCTGTGTCCCTCTATCAAGATTTTCTACAACAACATCTAAAGGATGATTCTTCAGAAATCTAGTTGATCTGGAAAAGGTCGGGCTCGAGATTTCAGGTTCATCTACAGGTTGAGGGTCAACAGAAGCAGGGTCTGGAAAATTTCTAGAACTGGATGTTTTAACTACTGGTCCACTGTCTTTATCATTAAGGTTCAAACCAGAGAGATCATCTTCAAGATTTTCAAGAGAGGTCTTAGGTTCATGTGGATCAGTTTCATCAAATTTGACGTGAACAGATTCTTCCACACATTTTGTTCTTTTATTGAAAACTCTATAGGCTTTACTAAAAGTTTAGTAACCTAGAAAAATTCCTTCATCACTCTTGGATGCAAATTTGTCGAGATTGTCTTTAGTATTAAGAATAAATACTTGGCAGCCAAAAACTTTGAAGTAGTTTACCTTAGGTTTCCTATGGTTCCACAACTCATAAGGGGTCCTCTATAGAACAGGTCTGATCAAGACTCTATTGATAACATAACAAGTTGTATTTACAGCTTTATCCCAAAAATAAACA
Organism: Viscum album; assembly: GCA_963277665.1. Classification (NCBI taxonomy): domain Eukaryota; kingdom Viridiplantae; phylum Streptophyta; class Magnoliopsida; order Santalales; family Viscaceae; genus Viscum; species Viscum album. The sequence continues at coordinate 1,663,427,636 of OY728152.1, read as the reverse complement.
GGTAGGTCATACTCATTAAGAATAGTTCTAGAAATTTCTTGCAGGGTTCTATTCCTTCTTTCTACTACACCATTCTGTTGAGGTGTCCTAGGGGAAGAGGAATTGTGACTATAGCCATTGTGTGAGCAGTAAGATTCAAACTCATGATTTTCAAACTCACGGCCATGATCACTTCTCAGAGTTTTAATCTTAAGTCCACTAAGGTTTTCTACAGACTTGGAGTATTTTACAAAGCAAGAACAAGCTTCACTTTTTTGAGCTAGAAAATATAACAAAGTATATCTAGAAAAGTAATCTACAAGAACATATACATAATGCTTCCCATTTAAACTAGAAACTCTTGATAGTCCAAATAAATCCATGTGAACCAACTAAAGAGGTTGAGAAGTTGAAACTTCTTTCTTTGATTTAAAATAAACATTATGTTGCTTTCCCTTTTGACAGGGATTACAAACTTTGTCTGCTGGAAATTCAAGTTTGTGTAGGTCTCTAACTAAGTTCTTCCTAGCAATTTTTCTAAGTGAATGCACATTGCAGTGTCCTAATATTTTGTGCCAAAGCCAAGACTCTTTATGAAAATCATTTAAACTAGTAATATTTTGCTTAGCTAAAGAATTTAAATCAACAGCATAAACATTTTCATTTCTCAAAGCAAAAAACACTAAAACATTTTTAGAATTAAAAACATTGCAAGAATAATTTTCAAATTTAACATAAAAACCATCATCACATAACTGAGAAATACTTAAAAATTGTATTTAAGTCCATCAACAAATAAAACTTTAGAAATTAATACTGAGTCAGTGTTTCCAATATGGCCTAAGCTGATTATTTTCCCTTTAGAATTATCACCAAAGGTGACAAAACCTCCATCAACTCTGACTAAGCTTTTAAAGAATGATAAGTCTCCAGACATATGTCTTGAACATCCACTATCCAAATACCAAGGATTTCTACAGGAGCTATTTAAGCAGGTTCCCTACAAAACAGATTTAGATAGGAAATGATTTTGGTACCCAGATCTTCTTGGGTCCAGACAGGTTAGCAATCAGAGCTTTTGGTACCCAAATTTGTCTTATGGGTCTCATAAACTTTATAGAATCAACACATTTTGAAAGGTAAACCTTATTAAATCCATAACTATAAATATATCTAGTTGAAACATATGAAGTTTCAGAACTAGCTACATTCTGTCCAGATTTAGGAATGAATTTAGTTTTGGTAAATTTTCTCTGTCCAGGTTGGTATCCTATACCAGTAGTGTATCTAGGTGCTATTTGCTTACCTAGAATCTGAGTAAGAGTATCTTTACCATTTGTAAATTTCTCTAAGTATTTCTTGAGTTGCTCATTAGATAATTTCAGTTCAGTTTTTTCTTTAATCAACTGAGCATTATTTTCCATTTCAATATCAAGATCAGATATATGTTTAACAGTTAAAGCATACTGTTTCTTTAACCCTTTGTATTTGTCTTTCAGCTCATTACAGGTTTCTTCTAACATATCACAATATTCAAATAGTTCAGATTTTGACATGTTTTCTGAGTCAGAATCACCTTCAGAATAATATGAATTTAAATCAGGAGTTTAAGATGTTACCTCAGAGGTTTTTGTCATAAAAAACATGTTCGCCTTATTTCTGTGCTCAGTTTCAGAAACATCAGATTTAGTGGAGCTATCCTCAGAAGCACTCCAAGTAGCCTTCATAGCCTTTTTGTACTTATTGTCCTTGTATTCATATTTCTTCTTGTATTTCAACTTTGGACAGTCTGCTTTTATGTGTGCCTTTCTTTTGCACGCATAGCAGACAACTTCATCTGATTTGTCAGATTGCTTCCAATTCTTTTTCCAATGTCCCTTACTATCATAATTACCTTTATAATCTGTTTTTTTGAAAAACTTCTTCTTCCTATAAAACTTTTTAAATCTTCTGGCAATGTGAGCCATCTCAGCATCACTATCAGAAGCACTTTCACTGTCTTCACAGCTTGAACTCTCATTTATAGAGTAAAGCTTCTCCTTATCCTTGTTCTTTGAAGTTGAAGTCTTGAAAGCAACTGACTTTCTTCTAGGTTCATCTTTTTCTTATTTGTTAACCTTGAGTTCCTCTTCATACATCATCAACTTGCCAATTAGTTCCTTGACTGGTAGTTCACCAATATCACATGATTCTCTAATTGAGACAGAAGTTCCCCTCCATCTTTCAGGAAGACATCTCAGAATTCTCATGATTTGTTCCTTTGATGGAACATCCTTTCCCAGAGAAGTCATTGTGTTGACAATTTCATTGAACCTGAGATACATGTCAGAAATGGGTTCATCAGGCTTCATCATAAAATTATCATACTTAATAGTATAAGTATTCAATCTCATTTCCTTAACATTAGTTGTTCCTTTATGAGAAACAGCTAAGGTATCCCAAATTTCATAAGCAGTTTTACAAGCAGATATTCTATTAAATTCCTCATCTCCTAAAGCACAGTACAAGGCATTCATAGCTTTGCAGTTTTTGTTGTAGGAAGCCTTAGTATCTTCATTCCAAGTAGTTCTAACAATAGTAGGAATTTTATATTCTGATTCTATAGCAGTCCAAATATCAAAACCCATTCTTTCTAAATGAATTTTCATCTTGATTTTCCACTGAGTATAGTTAGTTCCATTGATAAATGGTGGTCTATTGGTAGCAACACCTTCAAGTCTATTATCCATGATAGCTTACTTAAAGCAAAGATTTTAAAGAGATAAAAATTTAGAAATAACAGAAATTTTAAGAACTTTAAAATACAACTAAAATCACAGTTGAAAAATAGAGTACTTTTTAGAAAATATTTAAATCTTCCTCTGATACAAATTGTTGGTCGGAGTGGATACTCAAGAGGGGGGTGAATTGAGTTCCAATTAAAATTTCTGTTTTAAAACTTTGTCTTAAAAACCCCCAAATAAAATACAGAATTAAACTGTAGTGAATTTATATCAAAGTAAGGGTTTGGTTGGGTTCTCAAGGGATTGATTATTTCCCATTTAATCAAAGCAGAAAGGTTGATTAACTTTTGAAACCAACTTACTGATTTACAACTAATATAAACACTTGCGAATTTAATTATCAAAGTGACTTTAAAACAGTTTTGGTTTTAAAGAAACTAGCAGCGGAATAAAAGAATAACTTTGACAGATATAGCACAGAATATATAACCAAGAGGTTCAGTCTCAAGTCGAGACTTAGTCCTCTCAACAATTAGTATAAATTTGATCCACACCCTGGATCGGGGTTCAATAGTTTTACACCTGTCCAGGTCCAAGACCTCTACCACTATTATTCGTGGGAAACAGAACAACAAAAACCAGCTGTCCAGGTCACACATGACCTCTACCACTATTTCAGTGGGAAATAGAAGATGTAAGAGTTTGAGTGAGGATTTACAGATCCTCCAGTTAAAGCATAGGAGACAATGTGTGTGTTAAATGCAGAAGATAACACACACTGCTCGAAATGTAAAATAATGAATCATAGAGCAGAGATGTAGAGTTTTGAAATGGCTCTAGTGATTACAATGAAGCTTTGGACTCCTTGAGTTTGATCAGAGATGATTCTGAGTCCTCGTATAATTTTTGTCTGAAAAACAGAGTGTCGTCTGCTTGGTATCCAGATTCAGAGATAGTGAGAAATGTAGTGAATGAAGTTCTTCAATGTCCTCATGGAAGTTCAAAACTCTTCTTGAGTAAGCTTGAGTGTGTATGAGGTTCTGTGTTTTTCTACGACTATCTCATCCACCACTCTTTGCGCTCTCCTGTCTTGTTATTGTTACTCCCGTATCACTATGCACCAGCAGGGGCTTCTTGTATTTATGGAACGAGCTCCAGTAAAAGAAATGATTTCTTTTTGCAAGTACAAGGTACGGTTTCCTGACATCCAACAACCTTCATTAAATAAATGACATAGCATTAAAATATTCTGAATATGACCGTTGGTTAGATTAAATAATGATAAAGAAATTCAAACAGCTTTTTATGACTATCGGTGTGTCAAGTGATCGGTAGGTCATCAGCATCAGCATCAGTGAGACATATTTGGTGACTCAGATGATCAACATCGGTGTGTCATGATCGGTGACTCATTTGATCAGCATCGGTGTGTCATCTTCGGTGACTCATTTGATCAGCATCGGTGTGTTATGATCGGTGACTCATTTGATCAGCATCGGTGTGTCATCTTCGGTGACTCATTTAATCAGCATCGGTGTGTCATGATCAGTGAATCATTTGATCAGCATCAGTGCGACCATTGTCCTTTGATATGGATCGGTGCGACCGTTGTCCTTTGATATGGATCGGTGCGACCGTTGTCTTTTGATATGGATCGGTGCGACCATTGTCCTTTGATATGGATCGGTACGACCGTTGTGCTTTGATATGGATCGGTGCGACCGTTGTCCTTTGATATGGATCAGTGCGACCGTTGTCCTTTGATATGGATGACTTCCAGAATACTTGTAAATCAATAACAAAGAGATAAAAATATGATCCAGCCAATATACACAGATTCACTAAGAGATTGTGATTATGTATATGAGAGATCCAACCAGATTAAGTAATTGATGATTTGTGATTATTAAAACAGAAATCATAGGAATAAAATCAACAATCTTCCAGAGGGCTCAACATTATACTTAAACCAAATTCTATAATACCAATATACATAATATATTGTTCCCAACTATAAATCATACATAATATATTGGACTAAGAAATATTTTTACAACACAGAATATGATTAAACTAGAATATCAAAGAATAATAAATAAATAATTATAATAGTAAATATATAATAAATACATTCAAAATAATTCTTTTCTTCTACAAGAAGTGAATTATTAAAATAGAATCCATTATCCCCTCTAACATGAATACAAGAATAATATGAGAACAATAAAAAATATAAAAATAAAAACCTAATGAAAGTGTAATTATCCAAATACAAACTAAATAAAGTGAAAAATCATCCAATCAATATTCTCACCATTAAAATTATCATTTTTTTGATAATGGTAGTTCTTTAGTATCGTTGAACCATTAAGATAGGGTGAAGGGGTTGAATCAATTTTTTTAATTTCAAACATTATGAAATTTTACACCTCTAAATTATTTGAGTTATTTTTCTTATCAAATTTTATAACAACATCATATGAATACATAGTTAATAAAGTAAAAATGGAACACAAGTTTTATATGTCTTGAAATTAGTTTGAGAACAAACTTCATTTCCATTGTGACTCCTGTCATTATATATAAATTCATTATTATAAAGAGGTGAATACAACTTTGATCCAACTATGATGAGACTTTTTATAACTCCTGATATGTATGATTTTACTTAATCCCATTAGTTTAAAATGTTTTGATAAAAAACCAGGCAGTAAAAAATAATTAATGAAAATTTGTAAAATAACTCCCCAAATGTTCAACTGAAAATGTTTATGCAATTTTATCTACCTATTAGATGTTCGATCGGTGTGTTGTTCCTCGGTCTAGTGAATGTTCATCTGACGTGCCTTATAAAAACTATACAAATTTTCTAACATGTTTTCTATTAGTTTAAAATAAATCCATACTCCTCACTATTTGTAAGAAAAAACTGTCTTGTTTTTCTGATATAAAAACTATATTCAAAATTCTATGATCATTTCCCTTGTATGATGCCATTGATTAGAAATTTTGTATGGTATTCTGGACCAAATCTATATTAGACAAATTTTCATCAACATAAAACTGATCTTTATTTTTTAGCGAATAGTAGTATTGTTATACCTGTATCCCCATTATATAGGTGCACTTGAAATAGAAAGGGTGTGAATGAAAATATAGTTTCCTACTCACTGAAATTCAAATTTCATAACTCCCACTAAACCCAATTTCATTGGATACCTATCAAGACTTCTAAAAGGTAGTTTCAAACTCAAAGTCACTGAAATTTATTTGAATTTCCTTAAACAAATCATTAAGGGATATATTTAAAATTTATAAGAACACTAACTGGATAATGTATTTATGATGTACAGTTCATTCCAATCATTGAAATGTTCCTCCTTCCATTTTACAATTTCTCAATCGATTTTTCTATTCCATTGTATATTTTACTATTCATACATCTTTTGGACTATTTCCCCATCTATTTTTCTATTCCTCTATCCAATTTACTATTCAAAAACTTTTTAAAAATGAAACTTTAATTTCTATACATTAACATTTTACATATTATAAAAAAATTTGTTACTAGAAATTTGTTTAGATTCAAACATGATCTTTGTATATCTTGTAAACTTCAAATTTGTAACTTTAAATTTATACAATGTGAAAATTAAACATTATGGCACCAAATTTATATAGTCTTCATATCTTAATATCTATATGGAAATTACAATAATTCCATCCTTTGTATAGTCCATTCATATTTTTTATGGTTTCTCCTCCCGTTTTTCAGTTTCTCTATTCGTTTTAAAATTTCTCTACCCATTTTACAGTTTCTCAATCCATTGTACTATTAATCTATCCATTTAAAAGTTTCTCAATCTATTTTACTATTCATCTCTCTATTTTATGAATTCTACATCCTTTTTTGGTGTCCACATCTATTTTATAGTTTCTACGGCCATTCTAAGGTTTATTAATTCGTTGTAAATTTTTTCTATCTTCTTTAAAATTCAATAGTCCCCTTTGATTTTGTTCTTCTATTTTTTCAATATCTATACCAATCATTACAAGTGTATCAATGAAATTTCATGTCATAACTTCTTTTTTATAATAGACCATAAAAAGATGTTTCTTTAACATATATGAGAATTATTTAATTTTCCAACATTTGTGATTACATGGGATCACTTTTATACATTGTACACAATGTTATAAATAAGAAAATGTCTAACCTTTAAGTACTATGATATTAAAAACTTCCTGTAAACTTTAAAAAGTCATTTTGGTTCAATATCTTTCAGGCTTCATCTTTACTCAAAATTACACCAAAAAAATTGGTGTAGAAAATCATTTTCAATATTAAATACCTATTTTTTTAATAATTCCCTTTCATACATTTCTTGAGATGAGATGATGCATATCCATTTTTATTGAAATTTTAATCCTTGGAAGAAATTTAGTTCTCCGAGCATTGATATCTCAAAGTTCTTATTCATTTCCTTAGAAAATCTTTACAAAATTTAGACATATCACTAGTAAATATTAAATTATCATTATAAATAGTAACAATCAGGGTACTTGAGGTTATTTACATTAAAAAAAGTTTCCATTAACTTTTCATTTTGTGAAATTATATTTTTTCTAGAAACTAAAAGTTTTATGTTCTAGTAAAATCAAGTATGTTTCAACCTAAATAAGGATTTATTCAATTCAAACACTGTAGTTCCATATTTTTCAGGTAAGAACCCACAAAGTTTCTCAATATAATATTCTTTCTCAATTTCTATATTCAATAAATAGGACTTTAAATTCATATGAAAAACATTGTAAGAATGATGTAAAACAACAACTCAGAACATTATTATTGTTTCTAACCACACAAAATGAGGAAACTTTTCTTCAAAATATATAGGTTCCACCTATGAACAGACATTAAAAATTAGTTGTTCTTTGTTTCTGGAAACTTCTACATGTTCATTCAATTTCTTTTTTAACACCCATTTTTTCAAATAAAATTCTTTCCTAATATTCATGGAACAAGTTCCCACGCATCATTTTTATATTTATAATCAGACAGTTCATTTATAGATTCAACCCATTCTTTACGTTCAATTTCCACTAAAATTGATTCTAGTTCTACCTAAGAGGTAAGTGATGATTGATTTTCTAATATCAAATTTATTTTAGTCTGAAATAGTGCTTTTTAATTTACAGAAATACTTTTAGATTCATCATTTTTCTATAATGTATGATATTTTTGGATTTTTCTTCCAATTTCACTTTTATTATCATATGTTTCTTCTAAATAAAAATTTATCTATTTCAACTCACATTAATCTTTATTTGGTTTTTTATCATTTTATGTCTTCAAATTATCTTCCACATCAATCTAAAAATTTTTTTTTTGTGAAGTTTCATTGTAAAAAACATTCACATTATATGAATCCAAAATTTTTGGAAATATTTATTCTAACATTTATGTCTTCTTCAGTATGATGAATATCCCATAAAAAACCCTTCCCCTATTTTTTCATAATTTTTTTCAAGTTTCAGATTCTTGATCTGTAGTGAGAAGGGACTTCCAAAAACATTGAAATATTGAATTGATTGTTTTTATACCACATATCCTAGGAAATCATGTTGAATTCCATCACTAACAAATATCTATTTTTATATGTACAATAATACGAAAAACTTCACTCTATAAAAACATAGAATTTATATTCTCATCCAATATATTTATTTCTATTTTTAACAAACTTTTATTTTAAATTTTGAACTAAATTTTGTGTAGTGGTATATGTAAAACTATATTTATGTTGGATTCTATGGTTACATAGATAGGATTAAATGGAATTACATATGTATTCCTTTCTATTGTCGGTTGTCGACTTCATTATATAAACACCCATTTCACTTTCAAATTCCCTTATGAAATATATAGATATTCTTGTAGCCTTTGATTTGTTATTTATAAAAATTATACTATTCTTCGGAGGGAATTCATAAATAAAAGTAATAATGTACAAATATTTATTTTTTGATTTATGTCTTATCAGCCCACAAAGGTCTATGGGAATAAGCTTAAGATGTATGGTAGTTTCTTATATATTTTACCAATTGTCTTCCCTTTATAACATGTTTAATAAATATCTTCTTCATTCCTTTTATATGGTGGTAATTCTATTATAGAATATAATTTTGAAGGTTGTTTCAAATTTTTTTTCCAAGATACCCAAGCCAAGAATGCCACAATTTTTTTCATCTTTAGCACTCAAATATCACGAGTTACAATGTTATCCAATCTAAAAGAGATTTATTCTAATTATTTCTCTCTTAGTTATAATGTTTAAATCTTATATAATTATGATGATACACATTTATTTATTAAAAATAACTTCCTTATTATTTTCATAATGTTTTCTCACACTAAATAATTTGTTTTTGAACCCATAAACATATAAATATTTCAAAGATATAAATTTCCCTACTTCAATTTCTGGAGTTCCTATTCCTTTGATTTTTAAGGAACTATCATTTATGAAAGTAATTAAACCCCCTTTATATATTTCTAAATTTTTAAATACTCTCATATCACCTACCATATGTGAGTAAAAATAAATATTAACAATCCATGGTTTATTCCTTTTGATTTCATTCAAATCTTTGTAAAAAATAACTTTCTTTAACTTTATTTTTTACAGACTCTTTTTGTTTTTAGCATAATAAATTTTTTCTTGGAAGAGTTGTAACAAATTATTTAGGAATTTTATCTTATTGGTCACATCTTCCTCACACTTTCTCAAGGATTATGAGCTAATTTTTTCAAGGAAACTATCTTGCATCATGTGATATTTCCTTTCTTTCCTCCCATGGATTATAGAAAATTATTTCATTTCTACTATTGTTTATAACACTCAATTCATACCTAAATCCAGGGAGATATATATTTTTTCCAATAATTATATGATTTTTCCCAAAATATACTAAGTCACTAACAATATCTTCTAAATATAGGTATCTTATAGAAATATGAACTTTCCCTGTAATAATTTTACTAAATTTCGTAACATATTTCTATTTTTGTTTCCTACAAGCACGTGGAAATTTACTTATTGATTTTGTTGTCAAATTTTATAAATGTGATTTATTTATCACATCATTTATCAATCAATGCTTTCATAATTTTTCTTTCTGATGCCTAAATTATTAGTAAGAGTAGATGAATTTTTACATTTAGTAGATGTAGATTTTAACAGATTCATAGAATAAGATTTATCAAAAACTTGTGATCATTTAACTTTTATCTCTAAATTATTTTTAAAATTTTCATTCATATTTATTAATGTAATTTCAACCTCAAAAATTTTATATTGAGGTTTAAAAATCTCATTTTACTTAGCTGTAAGATTCTTTTTGATATATTCCACTATCTTTCCTAGTAAAATAACTTTTTGTTTGAGGTTAATGATATCATGGATATACTCACATTCCTATTTATGGGTTTATTTCCTTCCTTCATAATTATTTCCAATTTATTTCTTAATCATAATGATTTATTTTTTTAGTTTTATTTTCTTCTCAAGACATATGATAATCTCTAATTTGTGCTGATATACTCTATAAATTTCTTCACCACCATATTCTTCACTGTTTGAAGAGTCTTCCTTTTTATCACCATTTTTAAAAGAAGGTTATGAATTTTTCGGAACTTTGATCTTATAAATATTTGTTGTTAGTATATTCAGATTTAAATTTCCTACTCAACATATGTTTTATATTTCTAATGATCTTTTTATTACCACAAGTGTAAATTTTGTCTTCCTTAAGAGTTTTGTTCCACTTATTCCAATGATTTTTTCTCTATAATGATGTTCATATTAACTAACTTTATACTTAGGATAATTCATTAAAAAATTATCAATTGATTCACACATTAAACATTTGAGTGAATGTTTTCTTGCATTCATTCCTCCACCTCACAGATAATTTTTATAGATAAGAGACATTATCCTCTCTTTGATTTCATCATATTACTTTACTCTAATTATTGAGGTTAACACCCTAATTATCTTATATTTTTAGCTTTATTATAGTTTCAAAATTCATTTTATACTTATTATTATTTTTGAATACTGGTTTTTCCCTTATCTAATAAGTAACAAGATAGTTCTGTATTTTATTAAGAAGTGAATCATCTTTATCATTGATGGTAGAGATTTTAAAATGAAACCTATCAGAGAAGTTTATTATGAGTTTCTTAAATATTATATGTTCCTCTTAGATATCAACAAATCCTATAATGATGAAAACAATATTATTAACTCTTTTTATGTACGCATTTATAGTTTATTCTTATTCCATTATTATATCTTAAAACATTATATGAAAAATTTGTAGAATCCCTTTTAAATTTGGTTTTTCCCTTGAAGATAATTTGGATATTTTCCTATGTTTCATTGGCTATTTTGAGACCGATTACCTCAATAAGGAAATTTTCTAAAAGATAGATTATAATGAAAATTTTCACATTCTCGTCAACCTTAATATTTAACTTATCAGCAAATGTCATTGCATCATTTTTTCATAGTGGGTGGAAACCCAATTATCATGAAATCAATAACTTCCATGAAAAGTAACAGATGACAAGTTATCATTCAATATTTCCAACCAAGACAATTTTTTCCATTGAATGTAGAAATAACTCTACTATTTAGTAAATTGATATTTTCTATAATAAGGTTTGAACCAGGTAAAATTACATATGATACCACTAGGAGTTCCTTAGGATCACTGAAATACTGGGAGGGGGGGTTGAATCTGTTGTTTCTTTTTTATAAATTTTAAAAATTATTCAATTCAACCCCAAAAACCTATTAAAGTTAAAAAAAAATTGGGTACAACCGAGAAAGCGGCACACACGAAAGGAAGAAAATTACATTAAGACGCAAGCCCAGGGACTTGACCCCGCGACCTGCCCCTCACCCCACCAAACCCTTACCACCCCACCACCAACGGTGGGACAACTTGTTAAAGTTATTTTACTCAAAAATTTTATAAAAATTTCATAAGAATGAAAATATTCAAATGTAAAAAAGGCACAAATATTGAAAAGATTCATCCTATATGTGATAATCTTTATCCTTACCCTAGAAACACCCTTTAGTTCATATAAATTCACTATTATAAAGAAGTGAAAAAAAATTCAGCCAACTCACACTAGAATTTTTCTATCTCCAAATAGGTATGATTATATTGTATTTAATTAGTTTATAATGTTTTTCTTTCCAAAATGATCCACAAAAATATATATGAAACATGGTAAAATATCTACCAAAATATTCTTCTGGAAAAGTTCATCTAATTTCTCCATCGAGTAGATGTCTATATCATGTTCCCTTCATCTATCTAATGAATGTTCATATAGTTTTTGTTACTGAAATTTCACAATTTTACTAACCCTAATTATATCAGTTTAAAAATACCACTATGCCTCACTATTTTAACAAAAACTATGTTCGGTGTTTCTGATACAAAATATATATCTAAAATTATCCCATCACTACTTCTTTCTAATACCACTGATCAAAACCTTTATTCGATATTTAGAACTAAATCTCCATCTTACACCTTTAATTCAACCTCAAATTGATCTTTTTTTTTGGAAAAACAACTCTATCACTAAATGTTAAGTGTTTTGGATTTTTTTAAATAAATAGTATTAAGAACATTTATACGTATATCCCTTTATATAGGTGTGCTCAAAATATAAATATCAGGAAAAAATTCTTTTTCTTACTCAATGATAGTTAAAATTTAAAACTACAAATAAAATCAATTTCATTGGATACATATCAAGCCTTATTGAAGATTTTTACAAACTCAGAATCCCCAACATTTCCTTGAATATCCATAAACATGGTTTTATGTAAATTCTTCATACTTTCTAGGAACTCCATCTCGAACAAGTATATCTAATGTAATTTTCATTTCATCTGGGGAACTGTTCCTCCATCCATTTTACTATTCCACCATCCATTTTAATATTTATCTATCCATTCCACTATTTCTCCATCAATTTTTCTATTCCTTAATCCATTTTACTGTTCATAGACTTTTTATTACTGTGAGTTCACCATCATTACATGAAATTTGTACATCTTTTAAAAAAACATTATTACCTAAACATTATACAGCTTTAGACATGAAGTTCATATTCCGTGTAATCTTCAACATTGTAACTTCAAAATTGCAACATCAAATTTGTATATATTGAAACTTTTAATTTGTAACACTAAATTTATATAATATTCATATCTCAAACTTTGTATGAACTTCTCACAATGTCTATCTATTGTACTATTCATTAATATGCTATATTATTTCACCATCCATTGTATTTTTAATCCGTCCATTTTAAAATTTTCCTCATTTTTGAGGTTCCTCCATCTATTAGATAGTTTCTCCATATGTTTTATGGTTTCTCCTTTCATTGTATTATTCATCCATCTGTTTTACAGTTTCTCTATCTATTTTATAGTTTCCCCATCTATTTTACAGTTTCCTAGTTATTTTTATGGTTTCTATATTCCATTTCTTGGTTCTACATAGATTTTATAGTTAAAAAATCTATTTTATGGTTTCTATATCCATTTATAGTTTCTCTATCTATTGTAATATTCATAAACTTCGAATAATTGAACATTCATATAGAATGATTTCAAAAAAATTCCTTTGAACAAAATCAACATAAATCATGGGCATCTTAATTATTTTAGAAAATTTGTAGATCACAAAGGAATCATTAGAATTTATAAGAAATTTTTTAATCTAGTTGAAGGAAATTATGAGAATTTATCCAACCACTTTATATAAAAACCTTCTTACCATCCAGAAAAATCATAACAAAACATTTATAACATCCAAAATCTTTATAAAACAACTTTCTTCAGAAAAATTCATAAACATTGTCACCTATTAAAAAAACATTATAAATAATTTGTTTATAAAAAATAAAAAACTTTGTTTTGAAAACAGGATAAAGGATCTTCAATAATTACAAAACTAAAAATCAAAAATATTATAAACAAAAATAATATCCAAAATTCTCACCCTTTTTGTAAGAAGAAAAAAGATAAAAAATGAATAATTATTTTTCCAAAAAAATTACATTATACTCTTAAGGATAATAAATATTTCTCCCATAATGTAAGTGAAATCACATTATCCCATTAAAAAAAGGTATATAAGAAAATAAAAAATTCTCCCTCAAAAATCAATAATAAAAAATCAAAAAGAATAAATTTTAAATAGAAATACAAAACAAGAAACATTCCTTAGAAAAATAAAAACTATTACAGTTCATCATATATAAATATACCAACTATTTAAAGATTAACACCCCAAAAAAACATGAATATTATAAATAGATACTAACTACTAAATAAACAAATGATAACAAAAATTAAATCTCCCCCTTAATTAATGATTCTACCTCTTCAACAAATAAACCATCACAAAGATAATTCTGAAAGACTCAATGCAGTGAATATTGAAAAATTCTCTTGAAAACAAGTATATACAACTATGAGGAGTAACAAAAACATTATAATATATTTAAATAATATTGAAAAGATATTTAAATAATTATAAAATGATATAAAATTAATTAAGAGCGGCCAATATTGCAAGAATATGTTTGTAAACCATATAAAATATTGATTGAAGAAGCTCACTGGATAAAATAAAAACATATACTTTCGTTAATTCCTATATACCAAATAATAAAAGAGTAAGGTTATGTATGATGGCCATCCAAAAATATACTTACATGGGAATATAAAATAGTTAAGGTCTAATCAGATTTAAAAATGAATTTTTAAGAACCCTTGATGTTTAAAGATTATGTATTCTATCTTTGAAAGTAGACTTAGAAATGAATCCCTTTTTGTGACCAGGTGATTATACTAAGGGAAAATCACTTGATTGATAAATAAATATACCAAATATAAAATAACTAACAAAATAAATACCATGTTTTTTTTACATTTAACCAACTGATTCCTATAAATCAATTGTAATATCGAATCAAAACCTAGAAATATTCTATTTCTATTTGTTCAAGATTTTTTTTTTCAATTTCATAAAATCATATAGAGTTTGAATTCAAACAAGACACTTGAAAAATATTCCTTTAAACATTTTACCTCAGCCTTAGGTTTTTTATTTTCCTTTTATAAAACTTAAACATTATCACATATTTTCTATTTTATAATTTAAAAATAAATTTTTAATATATAATTATTGTTTTCTAGTTTAGAAATATTATATTTCATAGCATTTAATTTGAAATTATCATAATTATAATTTGAAATAGTATCTTATAACTGTTATTTCACTAGGATAAAATTATTTTTCTGGTTTGTAACTTTATTTTGATCTCGACTAAGCTTTTTATAATTGGATAAAAGCTTTTCAATATTTTCATGATACCTATCATATGATTTATTAAACTATTAAATGGTGGGATTATCATAACCAGAATTATTTTTGGAAAAAGTTTTAGAATAAAAACTATTGTTACAATCCTTACACATATTTCCCCCCACGATAAAACAATTTTCAGTATGGTTTTCTCCTTTAGACTCTTCACACATATCAGATTCTTATAGGTAACTCCAACCATTATCATATGATTTTTTATCCTTATTCATTTATTATTTTTCATTTTTCTATCTTATACCTTCATATTTTGTACAACCCTTCTTTGTACATTCAAAACATATAATATCAAAATTTAGATGACCTTTTTTACCTTTAATTGAATAATATTCCATACACTTATTCTTCTATTGATTATGGGAGTCATATATTTTATTCATAATTACTTGTATAAATTTCTCTAGTGAACCTAAATTATAACCTTTATCACTTCTAGAAGAACCTACACTATCATAAAAATAATTAGAAGATACATGTTTAGTTGATTTGAAAGCAACTACCCTCCTTTTTTTCATTAACATAAATATTAATATTCTTTAACTCAATATGATATTTATATAATAATCATATACGTTCATCCATATTCAACAAAATTCATGGTTTCTTTAATTAAAACTTCTTAGAATTACAAATTTTTAGGTTTTTTTTCATGTATTCATTCAATAATCACTTAATTAATCATGGTCTCACCTAGAGTAATCATAATTTTTTCAATCTTAGTGAAGATGTTATACATGTCACTGATATTATCCTGTTCAAACATCCCAAAATTTTGAAATTAAGATATATGTATAATAGTATTAGTTCTCTATAATTTATCAATACCTTGATGAGTGATTTTTAATGTTTTATAAATGTTAGAAGTAGTTTTATAAGGATAAATATGACTATAATCACTTATAATAAGAGAGAGGCAGATAAAATAGATAATACTATAATTCAAAACATTTTTAAGACCATAATTTCCAACCAAACTATAAATCTCCACTTTTGGTAGCTTATATGTTCTACCCATGATTGTCCAATACTCAATACCTATATTTTATGAAAATACTTCCATTATGAACTTTTAATAAACATAGTCACTTCCATTGAAATGATGTGTTTTGAGTGGATTTGAATTTCAACATTATAACTTTTCATAACTAAAAATAGGCCTTTCCTTCAGACTATTAATTATAGGATACAATTTATAAAGAAAATATATTAAAAAATAACTAATAAAATGATACTGAGAGTAGAGTATCAGGTAGAAAATTTGAGAAAAAATATTCCTTCACAAGCCTGTTATGATACCAAATATTAGGTATCATTATAAAAATAATAGAGTTTAACTCTTTAAGGGTATTGATTTGATACCATTTATTTTGTCCCAACCAGGGAAATTGAAATATTCAAGTAGGGAAGGTGTAATTTTTAGTTTTAAATAATTAGAGTAACTTAAAATATGACATAGAATTTGGTGGATAATATGATTCAAATACTCAAGAATAAAAAATTGAAGCAGTGAAGGTGTGAAAATATCTGTAGTAAACTATGAAATATATCATAATGATTTTATCATAGTTTGATTAAAAATTATCTTATGTACACTCTTCACATTAAAACCTATAATTTTTGGAATCCACTATAGATAAATTCTTCTAAGGGTGTAGTAAAATATATATTTTACAAAGGGGGAAGCCCTTACCTAATATTTTAATGGGATGAAATCTAACCTTGGGATTTATAAGTAGAAAATCCTGACCAAAAATTCATTTTTTTGTGGGATCATATCGAACCTAAGCATTTAAAGGATCATCCCTAACCTAGATCCTTTTAAGTTGGAATAGACGCCACCAATGAAATAGAGTTTTGATCAGGTGGAAATAACCTTCCAATACCTTTTAAGGGTGTAATAACCCATGAAATGTTACAATATAGTACAAATAATTATAAATAGAAATAAAACAACACAAAACAATATAAGTTGTTAATGATTAAATAGTTGTGTAGGAATGTGATGATAAACCATTTGATATGAAACAATGATGTTTGGGTATTCTAGTAGGTCATAAAAATCATTTTAATTATGCATCTTTTTCGAACTGGAAACACTACAATAAAAAAAAAGTATCACAGAGATATTATTCCATATTACTACTTTGAATTTTATAAAACAAAACTGCAATGAATATTTTTATCTTGAAGTGTCTCCATGATCGTTCTTCAAAAATACCATTGGTATAATATTTCGTGTGGGGGTATTTAGCTCAAGAAACTACCTGAAAAAAAAATTATAATTAACAATTAAAATTTCATTAAAAAATATATAATAATTATTATTAAATACAGCATAATAATAGTTAATTATTACCATTTAAATAATCCCTAAAATCACATATAAGAGATCCTTAAAAATTATAGCCTTTTAGAATTTGAATAAAATAAACTGTGAATATTATCCTTATCATATGATCGATAAACCAATCAAACAAATACTATAATCCAAAACTCATAAGTTACAAAAATATTTTTTTTATTAGTACATAATATAAATATTTTTAAAATTTGACTAAAGATTTTCTACTAATCAAAATCCCCCATTGTAGAATACATACATAAGATATTTATTTCAATGCAGAAACAATTCATAACACTTTTCATTGAGAATAAATAAAATATATAACATATTTTTCATTATATTACATATTATACTTTGGTGGATTTCCATAAAATCCATATATAATATCCTTCCATCAATGTGTAATATATTTTACTTTGAGATAACATCAAAATGTAGTATATTTTTCACCTCCAAGGGGATACGTAATATTCACCCCTTTTCCAAAAATAGAAACATAATATTTTTATAACATACAAAATATTTTCATCCATATGTATATTTTGCACTAATCTAAACCAATATATAAGATATTTATTTCCACTGTAATATATTTTACTTAAATTAATTTTTAATATTTATGATGAATTATATATTCTTCTTAGTTATAAATATTATGTAATATATTGGATGTATAAATATTCTTATAACATAGATAACTGATAACTAGAATAATGAAGAATAATAAATATATAAAAATAAAAAAATAATAATAAATTACTTAATCATCATTATTTTCATATATAATTAGTGAGAAATTAAAATAAAATTATTTATTCCCTCTTACATGAAAATAATAACAATAAAAAATATAAACAAAAGATGTGTGTAAATAGTAATTATCAAAACAAAATCTAAATACTGTGATAGAGGAGTTAGTCAACATTCTATCCATAAACAACAGAGGGATATAGATGATAAAATAAAAATTATTTAGATATAGATGGATGATATAATAGAAAATTTTTGATGGAAGAATGATATGATAAACATGTTTCTTTAGAAGGATCAACAAGAAGCATCAATATTGTAGAAACCACATTATGAAGAGTAACCACTAGTTTTTGATGTAATCCATTCCCCTCAAAGGACTGCGTTACTTGAGGAAATAATATTTTTCATATGTTTTTTTAAATGTGAATTGAACAATTTATGATACCCTTATTATATATAATTTCTTTAGGGTTGTAAATAACTGACATGGGTTATCTATCAAATGGACACACAAATTAGCATGTGACATACCTAAGGTGCATTCCCAATCACCCTAGTCTAAAAACTAGTGACATGGTCTCAAAAAATAATCATTTGGAACAATTTCTTCATCACGTAACAAATAAGTAGATAAATAATGAAATATATAATGAGGGAAAGGAGAATAAATAAAAGGAGGGTATAAACAAGATAAGAAATTAATATAAAAAACATCACTTACATAAACCGATCAAAAAATAAATAAAAAACTGAACAGATATAGTCTACAGTTATATATATTAAAATAAAAAATAATATAAAAACAAAAAACCAACACTAAACTATTACCATCCCCATGTTACCATAGGTCACTTACCACATCAAACTCCAATTGCTACGAAAGAAATGAACACCAAAATTCCCAAACTAAAATTATAATTCCAAGGAATGTAAAAATAAACCATGATAGATGCATACACTAAATGGTATATTCATGGTGTAAGATAAATTGATCCTAGTTAGTAAGAACCATAGAGTTTGTGCAATTCCATACAAATGAATTTTTTTATGCTAGTTTGAAATACAATACAAAGATATGTTTTTCATTCCATATTCAATGATAATATCACAACTATCAAATTTTATTAAAATTAATTATTTTATTTATTAAATAAAAACAATCACTTAAGAAACTATTTATCAGGCCTCGAGCCATTTTTATAAAAACATAAATTCCAAACCACTTTCAAAGACACTTTTTAAAACACACCCTTTTCAAACACATGAAAGAATTTTTATAGAAAGCACAAATTATAGAATAACATATTAATAAATAATGACACCATGTAATAAATGGAATAGAAAAAAATATAGGAAGGAATGAGGTCTTGTGTTCCAATAAAACAAGGGAAGACAAATACGAGAATTTCTTATAATAGAATCATCAAGTAAACAATATAAATTCCTAAACATTACATAAGGAGATTATAGACTTAGTATGAGACCATCTGTAGGCCTATCAATGCATCCCTACATCTATAAATAACTGACTACTCTAAACCGACCTCACTAGTGGAACTTCCCTATGGATTATTGATACTGTAACAAATATAGTTCATCTAATCTGGACTAGATAGTAATTACCTTTAATCCCTCACTATGATTCTTAGAAATCACATGCATTTCACAAAATGGGAGGTGAGAAATCACATACAATAATAAATCAAAAGTAATAAATCTCATATCACCACCTAAAACATTACAAAAAATATCCCCAATCATATACTATCCACATCACATAAAATATATAAAAATAAAAATTCCCGTAGGTCCATAGTCAATATCACATCAAAAATCAATGGCCCCCTCAGGAGTCACAATTCAATAAGGGGACTAAGAGGCTCACACACACAAACCATAGAAAAATAAATCAAAGTGAAAAATAGACCTTAATTAAAAAGGAATTAATATTCCAATTGTTTTCTCAATTTTTTGAAATTTTATTTCAACCCATTCCTTAAAACTAATCCTTTTAAATTCCTTTCTAAAACATCTTCCCAAATGACCACTCAAAAAAAATTTGAAAATTGATTTAAAAATCAACAAACCCCTTTTTCATTTTAAGAAATTAGAAATCTAAAAGCATAATTTTTTAATTAATATAATAATCCAAATAACTTTGACACATATTAAACAACACAATTTAAATAAAAAACTCTTTCACCATATTTTAAATACCTTTAATTTCAATTACTACTTGAAATTCCAACTAAAGACCTTATGATACTTAAAAAAATTCTTCAAACCACTTTGAAATAATTTCTGTATTCAACCAATATATCACATTTGAAATTAATTTAGAAAATAATACATTTAAAATTGTCAAGAAAACAATGACATATTTTTTTTTTGAAAACATACAAAATCATCTACCTTAGTTCAAACTTATTAAGATGGAAGTTGTTTCCAATGATAGAGAACACTCAAAAAAACGTCAAGGTACTCCAAGAAATAACCACACATCAAAAATATTATGAATAAAACACACAAAACCCCTAAGAAACCCTTGATAGCCCCTATAGTTTATGAGATAGAGTAAAACCAAAAAATATGAGAAGGGGAGAATGAGAATATAAATCAAGAGGAAATAAGGAGTTTACTTAGGAATTTCACACGATGATCGATAGAATGGAGGCTTGAGGAGAAAGGAGAGGGGAGCGAGATAGTCCCCTCATGTTCTCTAACACAGTAAAAACTATAATAAAATAAATAGGGTTAAAAACCTTTAAATATAGAGTGGGGGAAATTTAAAAAACAAAAAATTAAACCCTTAGTTGATCATCACAGTTAGGCTGTACGGTTTGGAAAATTGTTTGAAAGCTATTTAGGATCAACTGACTAGAAAAAACAGATCCACCTGGTTTGACCGCCTAGTTAATTCTTACCATGTACCAATCATGTGATATAAAATCCCATAGAAGGGTATGTCACATTGTATCACCTAGCACTCTCATAAACCTTATGGTACCCCTGAAGGAAAGACCGTGTGTGTTCCAAATGAACTACATGTAAGGGTACTAACATGGAACATAATGTTACCTACATGGTTTCTTTTAAACCATGTTACCAAAATTGTATGCTATAAAAAATATCTAGAAAAAAAAACTTAGGAATAAAACCTATAATATTTTAAATTTCCAAAAAATTAATTAAAATAATATAAAATAAATATCTTTATAGTGATACAGGTTGTGGAACACTCCCACCATGCCATTTTTTGACAAGAAGAAACTTATTAGAGATAGAGGGAGTAAAAAAAAACAAACCAAAACCACATCTCATAAAATTAGTTGAGTTTGGTGATGAAAAATCTAGAGAGAACCTAATAAAAAAGACCAATAAGCATAACATGTCCTCTCAACTAATAGATCATTTCAGTAAAATCCTGAGACATCTCTATGAAAAATGATACATGATATTAAAGCATGATCTTTAAGAATAATAGATATGAAAAATTGGTCTCCCTGCTACTGAATAATTGTCTAAATGGTATGAAAATATAAGAACACACAATGAGATCAAGACATCAATTTAAAGAACACCTCTCCATAATTTTTCCATTGATTACCTGATTCCATCAAACCTGAAAAATTGCTAGTGAACTGACCCAAACTTCCAAGAGGAACATGTCCCAAAGTAAACATAGCATCTACAAACAAAAACAAAAAATAATCACTACAAAAATCCCGACTAAAAAAATAAAACAATATTAAAAAATTATGGCTCCCAATTACACCTCAAATTATAAACTACATGGGAACTAAAGCTTGGTCATGATACTGAACATAAAATTTAAGACCTATAACCCATAATACAATACCTCAACAAATCCAAAAAATCTATCACTATTGAGTGATCTACTTATATAAGGCAACATCCATTATAATTACCCAATCACTGGATGAGAGATCACCGATGATCAATCCATGGAAAAATTGACCTTAAAATGGTTAAAACACAAGAAAAAACTAGGTGACATAAGAAACGAAAACCCAAACAACAAGGCAGGAAAAATACCCAAAAACCAAAAGTAATCTAAAAAAGAAAGAAGGCATACATGCTAATCCTTAAGTTATCACCTTCTATTAAATAGAAAACCCCAAAATTCTAGATAAATATAAAAATGAAATCTCTCAAATAAAGCATTACATAATTCAAACACATAAGATCTACACATAAGAATTTTGAGAAACAACCTATCTTTCTCTAAGAACTTTCTGGAAGGCATCTAGAAATTAACATAGAACATGTTTCTAAAATCTCATGGTCTAAAATTAAATGAATTTGTCAATTAACTAAAGGTACAAACTAAAATCACCTTTTTTTTCCAACACCCACGTTCTTTAAAATTCAATAGACCCCTTTGAAATTTTACCTCATTCTAAATTCCAAAGGGAATACTCTTTTTAAGAAAAAAATAATTTGATGAATTTTCATAAATACTCATTTACACTAAAATTATTTCTAAATTCATTTTCTCAACATAGTCAATTCCTCATTGTAAAAATATATTCAAAATTCAATTTTTTGGAAATTGAAAACCATTAAACTTGATCTAAAAAAATCTAAAAATATCCTATTTAAAATTTTATATTTCAAAAATTCCACTTTTTTAAAACTGTAACACCCTTTTCATCATAAAAAATCCTTTAACCTCATTTTAAAGAAACTGTAACTCCCATTACCCAGGACGATTTTAAATCATTTAGCCAAACAAAAATTCAAAACCAAACATAGAGATAAAAACCCAATGTTTAAAAAAATAACTAGTGATCCATCTATATCATTTATAAAATGAATTTCAAACTTTAAACATTTCATAAAAACTCCCTTAAGTAACATCTCACCAATGGTAAACACTATTATGATTAATGAAATAAGAAGGGGGAAGAAGAACATAAAATCTAAAGGTGAAATAGCACTATGAAAAATTTTATGTACATATTGGTAAGCGGTGAACCTACCATTTGATAGTATCTGTAATGGTTTTTGAACCATTACATATGGCCACCACATAGTTTACCAAACTATGTGGGCCACCCATTCAGCATTGATTAAATAACTATTTTCTCCCCCAAACCCAAAACATGCCTTGAAATCATTAACATACTCATTAGGGACAAAATAATCATCAAAACAGACAAAAATATATCAAATACATCCTAAATATAACTAAAAATAAACACTCAAATCCCAAAAACCTATAGAAACTTTAGGTTCATTGTAAAGAAGAGGTTTAAAGGTACTTTCTCATGCCCTCCACTTGAGTTTGATGATGATTTTAGTCTCCAGATTACCAAAAAACACCCTAAATAACAAGATAACCAATATTTAATATAAATTTTTCATCCATAAACTAAGCAAATGAACTGATTGTCCATCAAATAGACACTTGAACGACACGTGACATACCCCAGGTGCATTCCTGATCACACTGAGTTGGAAAATAGTTCTAGGGTCTAAGAATATAATAATTGGGAAAAATTTCACACTCACATAATGAAAAAAAGATCAAAATTTAAATATATAATTATAATAAGAACTAGTGATAAAAGGATACCTTACATGATCTAAGAAATAATGATAAGAAACATCATATACATAATATGAAAAATTAATTAATATACAGATGAAAAGATCCATGAAAAAGGAAAATACAAAAAATCCTAAAGTAGATAAAAATAAGAACCTAAAATAAACTACTACCATCTCCTAGTGTCCTTGGGTCACTCACCACATCCCAATATAACCATTATGAACTAACCGAACACCCATAGTCCGAAACTAAAAGACTAAAACCCATGCACCTAAAAAGAAACCCTAATATAAACAATCATCGAATAGTGTATGAAGGGTGTGAGTGAAACCAATCCATGTAGGTAAGTACCACTGAGTTTGTACAATTTCTTACAAATGAAATTTCATTTTATACTACTTTGAAATACAACCCAAAAGATAGGTTCTTTCATTTCATATTCAATGCTGATATCACAACCATCAAATTTTACAAATATTCCTTTTTTTGTGTTACATGGAAATAATAAAAAGGGAAACCATTTATTGGGACTCAACCCCTTATCAAAACATCAATTCAAAAATAATTTGGAAGTCACTTTATAAAACACTCCCTTTTTAAAAACATGAAAAAATTTCATTAAAACAATCGAAATGTGAGAATAAATCAAAATTTTTAAATCTCATCTCACATCCTACTCCTTGAGAGGAAATAGAATTGATATTATATTATCCACATCAGATGTGGTATATAAAAATATTCATTATCCTTATGCCACAATGAATATCAAAACAATAAAAAATTTCCCCCTTGGTGGTCAAAAATCAAAAAGGGGCTTAAAAATGAGAGTAATCACAATAAAAAATAAATCAAAATTTATAAATCTCATCTCACATCCTACACCCAGAGAATAAATAGTATTGATCTTGTATTATCCACATAACATGTGATATATAACAATATTCATGATCCTTATGCCAAAATGAATATCAAAACAATAATAAATTTCCCCTTGGTGGTCAAAATTCAACAAGGGGCATAAGAAGGTCTCTCTCTGTGTCACAAAACCTTGAAAACCATATCAATGTGACAAATTGAGCACTTAATAAAAAATAGAGATTCCAAGTATTTTTTAAATGGATTGAAATTAAATTTAAAACCATTATTTAAAATCAATCCTTTGAAATTCATTTACAAAATTTCATATAAAATGATTCATTCGAACCCATTTGAAAATAAATTTAAGAATCAACTCACAGATTCTTCATTTTAAAACATTAAAAATATCAAACCACACTTTTAAATTTTATTTCCCATCAGCAATGGGGTAAAAAAAATTAAAAATGACACTTCAATTAAATAAGCTCTTCCAATATATTTTTAGTAATTTGGATTTAAAGAACCATTTGAAATTCAATGTAATGGAATTATATAAATTGAAATTATCATTCAAACCACCTTGAAATAATTTTATTATCCAACCAAGATAAAACATATAAAATTAATTTAAAAAATAATTCATTTTATATTTCGAAGCACAAAATGACATACAAATTTAAGAAAACACACAAAAACACAAACCTTGGTTCAATGGAGATTTATTTGGAAGTTGTTACCTATGATGAAGAATACTAGAAAAAGAACCGAGAGAATACAAGAAGGGACTAAACTTGAAAAACCCCATGAATAAAATACCTAAAACCCCAATACAAACCCTAATAGGAACTAGTGTATGCGGGATAAAGGGAAATCAATGGATAAGAGAAGTTGTGAGAAGGTAATGAGAAATCATGATTAAATGAGGAGAATACCAAAGGATTTTACTTGAGGATTGAAGGAATTGAAGCATAAAGAGTACGAATAGGGGGGATAGAGGGTTTTCTCATGTACACAAGAATCAACCAAAATAATATAAAACTAGTTCAAAAAACCCTTTAAATTTCAACAGGGAAAAAATAATAAAAAAATCAAAAACCTAGAAAATATACATCATTAGGCCACACAATTTGGAAAACCATACACAAAAAACATGATAATTACAGGCTAGACAACACATATCATCATGGTTACTCCTAACCATGCACTAAATATGGGATAGCTAACTCCCATGGATGTTTAATCCACACAGTTTATCATACAACCCACAGAATTTATATGTTACCCATATAGGATAGAGCTTGTGTGTTCACAATGATCTACCTGTAAGGGTACTGAAGATCCATGTAAGTGAACCCACATGATTTATTCTAAATAATGAGCCCCAAATTATGTTCCAGAATTAAAAAAACAAAAAATCAACCCTGTAACTTATAAAATATTAAATTTCCCAAAAATTAATTAAAATAATATAAAACTAATACCTCTATAGTGACATGGGGTGTGATAGGGGTGAAATTGATTGTGATTCATATATATCATAACCCACTCATTTTTTTATTGAGAGAGTTATAATGTATAATATCTAAAGTGATATTCTAGAAAATAAAGAATTATAAAAATCACATGAGAGTATGGATTTAGATATTTCATGAGTCAAGTGTAGAGCTACATATTCCCATTGATGATCTTAACATCCACACAATCAAAATTTCTATTGAAACTTTTGTAGCAAGATTGTTTAAAATTATAAAAATATTATGATAATTAGGTATTTCCTTTACAATTTATTTTGTTGGAATAAAATTTTAAAATTAATGAAAAAAGGTTTTAATTTATGTATAATATTATATATGGAGGAATATAATGGAAAATAAAAGGCTGAGTTAAGACAATATAAAAGATTAATTAATATATTAAAATAAAATTTTTAGAGTCCCTTTACCCCAACAAATTTCACTAGTTCATTTATTAACAAGAAAATTTCTTGCACATATAATTTTATAGATAAAAATAGGGATTATATTTAATATGAATATAAAATATATGGAGAGACCCTTATTGAAATTATTGGTCTTGAGAATTTAAGTGAAATTCTCAAGCATGAATGGATGGTATCCTCAATTGTAAATTTATACATACAATTAATTTTTATAATATATGTTTCCAATAATTGATATAATATATTAATTATAATTTAATACTATTAATGTTTTCTATCTGAACTTAAATCACATACACATAAAGGGAAGTCCTTTTTGAATAAAAGTTTTGAGTCTTTCTTCCTCATGTCACTTATATAGAAAACTATAAATGGGATAAAATAAAATTTTTGTAAGAACACACAAAGTAACCACAACATTTAAAAATAAATTAATAGAAAAAACTCTTCTTAATACCTATAATATGAGGGTAAAATTTTACTATAATCATATAAAATATATTTTCATTTTAATATTTAATGATCCCATTTTTTTTATTTATAGAATCACCAGATGCTCATTATAATCAATTTGGATACTCCAAAGATATATTTTTTTGATCCAATGCATTGATATCCAAGAAATATACCATACATGATGTTTATTATGAATTTTTAATACAATATATTAAATTTTTTAAAAGTAAACTTCAAATTATATAGTTTATATTTTGTTTTTAAAAACATTTCTTATTATTGGATGGTGTTTATTTATCATCAAAACTGAGTTATGGTGAAGTAAAATGTGCCCAATAAACCAATGGATTTATAAAAATAGATAAGTATTAGGGTATATATAATGATATTTCAAACGAAAAACATATATCAAAACAAATTACATATTTTTTTATTGTTTTTATAGTGACTAAAACAAAGTAGTTACATTAATTATGGTTATTAAATTTGTTAACTTATAAAATAAATCATATTATATAAAAAAATTATAATTTGTGAATAATTACTTCTATATATTAAAGTGGGGAAATAGGTTTATTTTGAAATTAGTGGGAATATTATATGGTGTGAGAATGTTTATAGACATTCTATAGAGGTGATTTCCTTCTATGTTTTTATTTTTTCATTTCATGGAGATCTTCAAGAGTTGGTTTTTCTATTACATATTAAGTTGATTATCTTATCAATGTATGTTAAGGTTGTCATGTGAGACTTTAGAGTCAAAAGGTTTCTATCTTAATTGGGATACAAAAATATATATGGTGTTTAATTTTAGTAATGTATAAGATAATAATATTATGAATTTGATATTGAGAGCCTAAATTATTTCAAAATATGATTGTTTTGTATATTTATGATAATTTATACAATTTAATTGAAATATTAATGTAGATTTCTCACATTGGATTCAAAATAGAGGGACAAAATTGAGAAATTATTCTAGGTTTCTTTATAACCATAAAATATCTATAAAAATGAAGTGTAAATTTTATAAGTCTATCATTAGACCATCTATTCTATTTAGTATTGATTATTTACCTTTTATGGGACACCTTGGAAAACAACAAGGGTAGAGGAAATTAAAATGTTAATATGGAAAAGTGTGTATACTAAGATGGATATGATAAGAAATGAATATTTTTAGGAGAAAATTAGAGTTGATCTAATTTACGAGAAGATTTTTGAGACTATATTAATATTTTTTAGAAATATTAGATGAATTACTATGGATGCATTTATTACTAGGGAAATATAAATTAATAATTCACTTATTAAAATGAATAAAGAAAAGATTAAAATGAAATTTTGGTTAAAAACATGTATCCCATACTTAAAACTAAGAAAAAAACCCTATATTGTATTAAAAATTTAAGATAAATATTTGTGATTCATTTTTGGAATTTATAAATAAATAACACATTAATCTAACACACGATGTCCCTAGTACGACTCAAAGTGCATATTTTCATTTAAAAGATATATTTAGTTCACAACATGCATAGAATATTAACAATAAAGAAAACAAACATATATTTTCCAGATACTTTAGGGAAAATATTTATAATTAATTATATATATATGGATTAATATCTTATCAATATGAGACATGAAGCGACCAGTGTGATAGAAAGTGCTTATTTTTAGTTTAAATGTGTTTTTTCATTCAAAATTGATGTCACTAAAAAAACTAATAAAACCAATTTATATTGTGTTGATAAAACAGTACATATATTTATATTTCATTTTTAATGTGTGTTAATTAACTACATGTCAATCTGACACAGTGCGTAGCCAATATGAATAAAAGGGCTTGTTTTCATTTAAAGGTAATATTTATGTTCACAATGTTCATTTTATAATAAAAACTACGAAAACACAATTCTGTATTCTATATACTAAAGGAAAAAATATATATAATTCATTTTTACATTTAGGAGTTAATCTCGTATCAATATGATTTATGGTGTGGTAGGTATGACTAGAAGTTCATGTTCTTAGTTTAAAAGTTACATTTTAGTTTGAAAAATGTGTTAAAAAATCAAAACCATGGAAAAATTATTATATTGTATTTATATTTTATTAAAATTATCCTTAATTAATTTTTAATGTTTATGAATCAACCTCACTTTAATCCAACTCATGATGTGGCGGATTTGATTGCAAGAATAAGTTTTCATTTAAAAGTTACATTTTAGTTTGTAATGCACTTCATACAGTCAAAACTATGAAAACATGATTAAATTGATGTGGTACTTTAGAAAAAATATTAATAATTAAATTTTTATATTTATGAATTAATCTTACATCAATTAGATTAATCGTGTGGCTGGTATGATTGAATGTATGTGTTTTCAGATTAAAAGTGAAATTTTTGTTCTAAATAAACATCACATACTCAAAAATGAGAAAATGAACTTGATTATCTTGATAAATTATAAAAAATATTTATAATTAATTTTTGACATGAAATAATTAACCACATGTTAATATGACACATGATGTATCTGGTCTGACTTAAGTTCTATTTTTTTATTTAAAAGTGACATTTTATTTCAAACGGTGTGTCAAATTCTAAAAAAATAAAAGGTATGCTCAATTTTGTTTTATATTTGAGGAACATATTATTAGGTTATTTTTATATCTAAGAATTTATCTCATTTTAATTGGATACATGGTTTGTCCAGTAAGAATAAAAGTGCATTTTTTCAGTTTAAAATTGATATTTTATTACAAAAAATATGTCATATACTCAAAATAGAGAAACCACACACATATTGTCTGAATAATTCTCAAAAAACGATTCATGATTCTTTTTTGATGTGTATGAATTAACTTCATATCAACTTAACACACAATTTTCTAATATTATTAAATGTGTTTTTTTTATTAAAGTGACATTTTAGTTAAAAACATAGGCCACATACTCAAAACTGATAAAACACCCTTATATTTTCTCAATACTTTTTAAAAATATTGATAAATAATTATTTATTTATATAAATTATTTTCACAATAATTCAACACACGATGTGACCAATATGTATGAAAGTGTGTGTTTTCATTTGAAAGTCACATTTTTGTTGAAAACACTTATCACATACAAAAAATTGAGAAAATACAATAAAAAAATATCGATACTTTTGGATAATGATTTATAATTAATTTATGAAGTGTAGTTATTAAGCACACCTAAATATGACAGTGTGATCAGTATGACTGAAAGTGCATGTTTTCATTTTAAAGTGATATTTTATTATAGAATATGCAACATATACTTTTAAAAAATAATTTTTTTGTAGATTTTATTGAAACTTCAAGAAAAGTAATGATAATTTATTTGTGACATATAGGTATTAATATCTAGTCAATCTAATAAATAATGTTTTTAGTATGACTAAAAGTGAATTTTTTTATAATAGATTTTTTTTTGAAAGTATGATTCACATAATAAATACTAGTGAAAGATACTCATATGGTTTTTATATAATAATTAATTGATTGATTTTTCATTTTTTATATATAAGAATCAACCACACATCAATCTGACACATAGTATAACCATCATGAATAAAAATGAATGTTTTAATTTAAAAGTGGCATTTTTGTTAACCATGCATATCACATACTCAAAACTGATAAAAAATTCTCGAATTTTCTTTATACTTTATAAAAATATTGATCATTCATTTTTAACTTATATAAATTAATCTCACTTAAATTCGATACTTAGTGTGTCAACGTTTACTAAAATCTGTATTTTCATTTGAAAGTGACATTTAAGCTCAAAGCATGTGTCACATACAAAAAAATGACCAAACACATTGATATTATATTTACATTATGTTAAAAATATTGATAATTCATTTTTGATGTAAAAAATCATCCTCACATAAATCAGACACTTGGTGATGTTGGTATGATTTAATTTTCATGTTTTCATTTACAAATATTAATTTAGTTTAAAACACATGACACTCAAAACCAATAAAATGTGATAAAATTTTCATCATACTTTTGTATGATGATCAATTTTTCAATTGTGACATGTAGAAATTAACCTAATATCAATCCAACATTAATTATGACAATAATTATTGAAATTTAGTGTTTCTAAATTAAAATTATCATTTTAGTTCAAAATATTTTTCACACATTCAAAATAGAGAAAACATATTCAGATCGTCATGATTCTTTAGTAAAATGATCAATTATTCATTTGTGACATGTAGTAACTTACCACAGATCAATTTTACATGTTGTGCGACAAACAAGATTGAATATTCATATGATTTTTTTCCTCGGTATGTTGGAAATTGTAAATATTCTTAATTAATATTACATATAAAAATAAATCTAATGTATTTGTTTTTTTAGTGTAAATTTAGGTATAATTGTAATTTATCATAATGTAAATTTATTTTTAATTTAATTATATTTTATTTATTTGTATCTTGTAGTGTGTTGTTCATGTAGAAACACATAAAAAAACTAAGGAATTTTATGAGAACTAAAAATATAATTAATAAAATATAACATTTATCAGTGTTAAAATTTGTGTACATAAAATGAAATTTTATCAACGCTTTGTTTAGATTTTATAAAATCAATAATCTTGTATCACTGCTGGAAACATGAGCAGTTTTTTAGTGATAATAAATTTTAAATCATTTGCTGATAAAAAATGAAATTGTGTTAGTAGACCCTGACTATTGGTTAAAATAAAATCATCTTTAGGATATAATGAATCAATGACCCTCGAAACCGATACTTAGTAGAAATTAGCATTAGATGAAACATTAAAATAAGAACATAATTGAATTGTTTTTTATTTGTGATTCAACAAACACTTTTTGAATCGTATAGAAGGCAATGAAGTAAATATTAACAATATTAAATTAAAAATGATTTTCCCACCCCATATATCCTCCATAGTATATACATATATATAGTCCTTTATTTTAGATATCCTCTCCTTTTATATTGGATACATACCTATTCTAAAAGGATATGTTTGTTTATAATTAATCTTGTTTGTTGGATTCTAGAGTTAAAATTAGTAGTCAAAATCACTCACACGCAACAAATTGACTTGTTTGTTAGAGCATGAATGATAATATCAATAGTTCAACTGAAACAGATTTGTTGGATTGAGTAGTCCCTCGAAACATACTCATTCTTGATTGATTTTGAACTAATCTAACTTAACCAATTTCTTATATATTACCATACACAATGAACATAAAGGAACTTAAAAGAAATGATGCAGTGTGTGATGTCAATGTATGTCTTAATTTCCATACATAGTGTGATTACATGATCATGTGTGTGGGATTTTTATAGCATCGTTCCACGAAAATATTTATCCTATAACATTTTCAATTTTTAAATAGTGATAATGTGATCCATTTAATAAGGTGGTCCCCAATTCTCTCATTTTTTTAATGTAAGACTCTATCCCTATGCCTTGTCTTCCCCATGTTTAAATAAAATAAAAATATTTTTAAAAAATATAACTATCCTCAAATATTATTAACCTTTTAAAATATACTTTGATTTTTAAGATTAATCATTTTACTTTCTAGTGGAAAAACTATCATAAAAAAGAATCTGATGATTTGAACCTTTAAATATTAATGAAAAATCAAAATTGAGTAGATAAATTAGTGGAAAGTACCTTACACATGTAACTCCATTTTTAATTGGATTCAACATATGAAAGTCTCTTTGAATTCATAAGTTCTCCACCTACTCATAGACACCATTATGGTTATATGTATCTTATCCTTTCTAGTACGTTTGAGTTATGATGTTATAATCTCTTTATAGCCCCCTCACACATGTATTCACATAGGATAACAAAAAAAATTCAATTTTTTTTTCAATTATTTTATATCATTGGTTCATTAAGATTTTTTTAAAATTACAAAAAAATTTCAAGTTTATAAAACACCATTATGCTAGAATGTAATATGCTTTCTCAATTCATTCACACATAATATGAAATTTTATACATTGAATTTAGACATACGAATCTGTCACATCTTAATTTGAGGTCTTTTCATTGATTAATCTTTGATATGGTCTTTAAACCCACTCTAAGGATGTTTTGTAAAAAAATCCCTTAAACATACCTTTGTTATTAGATCTTTTAAATCTTGGTTAGATTTAAGAAAGTCCATATTAATGGTACTATCATGTGTAAACT
The DNA here is from genome assembly GCA_963277665.1 of Viscum album. Classification (NCBI taxonomy): domain Eukaryota; kingdom Viridiplantae; phylum Streptophyta; class Magnoliopsida; order Santalales; family Viscaceae; genus Viscum; species Viscum album. Next base: position 1,663,394,279 of record OY728152.1, on the reverse strand, counting down.
TCCTTACCCAACTATGTTGGAATCCAATGTGTCTCATTTTTTATAAGTATTTTTTCCACACCCTGATCCTGGAATATATATTTTTTTCTTGGATTTGGATTGTTTTTTTATTGTTTGGGATGAGTTCCCGGATCAATGTTTTTAAATTTAGAGGTTCCTGGGTAGGTAATTATTGAGTTCTTAGTGTCTATCAGTGAAAGTTGGTTTCTAATGGTGGGGATTATTATCACATCAATGATTATATTTGGAGCTATTCCTTTAGTTGTTTTCTATTTAGAATTTATCCCTTATGATCCATATGATTTTTATTGAGAAAAATAGGGATTTTGGGCTTGGAAGTAGGTTGAACATGGTTGGTGCACATTTTTGGGAAACCATGCACCCACACCTAGAGAAATGTGGAAAAAGATTTATCTTGGAAATATCCGACCACATGGTTTGGAGAACCACATGGGATAACCAGAAGGCATGTTCCTCTTGGATAGTGAGGGACACATAATTTTTGCACGCTTTGGAAAACTATACAGGAAAACATTGCGGCATGTCTAGCTCTTTAAAAGTGTGAAAATTTTCTTTTCCCTCTTCACTATTTTAATACTAATTTGGTATTTTCCGCCCTTTTTAACCTAGGAACACATAGGGGATCCAATGGACCCTCCCCCATTTCTTCCCTTCTTCTATTGAATCTACTTGAAGGTTCCTAGGTAAATTTCTTTGAGATTTTGGTTTATTTACTCTTTCCCTCTTCTTTCTCTCTTGGTTATTTAGTTTTTATTTTTTGGAATCTCTCTTGAAAAAATCCTAGGATGATTTTTGGCTTATTTGGTTCAATTTATTTTATTTTAGGGCATGTGGATTGTCTCTTGGGGTGTACTCTTCCATCTCTCATAGTTTCGTTGTATTCACACATCGTTGAGGTAGGTGTTTTCAGCCATTTCCTTTATGGAACATTCTATTGATGGTTGAGCTTTTCTTTAATACATTAAAAAAGTTATATCAATGATTTTAGAGTGTTTATTGTAATTTATTCATTTTTTTTATGATTTAAAATTGGTGTGAATTAACTTTCAATGGGTTTTATTGAATATGTTTATATTATTAAGCTTTCAAAGTGTTTCATAAAATTTAAATTACTTTATTAGAATGAAATTAAGCACATGTGAATATATTTTGGGATTAATTTATTTTGTTAGCTTAATTTTAATTATAAATTTGAAATGATGTGGGGTATATATGCATCATCCTGGATTGATGATTATTGATAAAATGTTTGGAAAGGCTCTTCCAGTTTTTGAATGTTTGTTTGTATTTTTACATATGTGGCTTGTTGTTTTTGTGGTAAAGAGAGTTGTGTTTCATTAAAAAGGAGTTTTGGGTGATTTCATGGATACATTAAATGTGTAATTGAATGATGGTTTTTGATTTTTTGAATTAATTTCTATATAATCTTGGATTTATAAATGATATATTGGATTCTTTTGGAAATGTGTGGTTTCTTAAGGGTTTCTAAAATCCTATTTGGCACTTTGATGTAAATTGGTTCTTTCATGAACCATTTTTTTCCAAATTCTTCTCATTCATTTCCTTATCCTTTTTCAAAAATGGTTCTTATATTTTAAAATGGCGTGTTGGTGCATCATATGGCCTCATATGTGGTTTAAAATGTGTTTCAAAAAAATTAGACCATTTGGAATTTTACACATGAAAGTGGTGTTTTATATTAACTTGGAAATTGTGTGGAAAAGGCTTTGTAAATGTATCTATATTTAGAATGATAATGGAATGGTTTATACTTTTTGTTGTATTTGGAATGTTTGTTTTGATTTGAAGTGATGTGAAGGCTCTATTGGTACCTTGCAATGTTTTGGGAAACTGGTTTTGGATGTCATTGGACATATTAGCCTGATGGGTTTTGTTGTTATATTCTGGAAAATGGGTTCAAAGCATCAGTAGTGTGAAAGCCCTCTTGGTATTTTAAAATTTTGGGAAAGTGGTTTTTGAAATTCAAATGTTGGGGCGGCCCAATTGGAACTTGTGAATGTCTTATTGTGAGAAGAGAACCTCTATAGAGGATTCCCCAAAGAGAAGAATCACATAGGTGTGTCGATGTTTGGGTTAGGCAAGCATGGTGGTATTAGTTTTTAGTTGAACCACATGTGTTAGGATGCTTCCATTTACCAAGTACTATTATCATAATATTTATGGGTGTCATCTAGTGGTTTGAGTGATGGTTGCTTGTCGACCTCGAGTTAGACTCGTTGGTACCCCTAGATTTAATGTGATTATAGGAGTGATATGCCACTGGATTGGCTTGTTTGGAGAGTCTAATGGGTTATTGACTATGGAGCTACATAAAGTTATTATAGGTGAGTCCAAAATGATCACATATATGGATTTTCTCTATATATGTTTAAGAAATTCCCATCATTTACTATCTATATATTCAGTTTATTACTAGTGTATATTAGTCATGCTAGTTTAGGTCTACTTTTTTGTTCCCGAATTTCTTTATAGACACTTTTCGGACACTTGGTATGTATTTTTGTATGGGATTTTTTTGAACTGGTTTGTGGAAAGTGAAATTGTTTTAGAAAAGAAAAATTGTGTGTATTTTTTTTAAAGGAAACCTACGGAAAGCTGTGTTTGGTTCATTATAGTGAATAAAATATTATTTATTAAATGAATTTTAAACCTTTGTTTGTGGAATATTTTTGGAAATGAAATACATGGACTCCATGTTCCTTACCTAATGAGTTGTTTAAGATCACACCTTACTTGTCCCACTTGACATCAGTAGACTTGGGCTATGTTGTAGGTTTAGGTTTCTGGTCAAGTTTTCATTAGAGAAGGTTAGTATTGTGGTTGGTGGTGACCAAGAGGTTGCATGGTGATCATGTTAACATGGCTCAATTTTAGTTTTGATTTTTTTTAGTTTTATTTTTATTCTTATACTTTTGTATTTGTATTATTATTTTCATCTATTGATATTCATTTTCTAGGTTTTAATGGGTGTTCAATTTTTGATGTTTTTATACTGGTTGTTCATTGGGTTAAATCATTTCCATTGGATTATTTTTATGCCGGACACTAGCTTCCAAGTCATGGGGATCATGAATGCACTTAGGTCATTGTCTCAGACCTGGTCAGGTGTTAAATTGTATGGAATCCCAGCTTGGTTTGTAAAAAAATTGTATCATATTAGGCCCTTGTAATTTGGAGTTTCAGGTAGATCAGAGATTAGGATTGTTAGGACTCGATAGGTAGTCATGAGAAGGATGTAATGAACGCTTTCTCATTTTGATCCTCGAGTTTCCATGAGATGTTTATGATTTGAGTCCTTTGTTTTTGGTTTTGGTGTATGGATGAGAAATGAAAATAGAGGTGATTCAGGGTCAAGTTGTGATCTCACATGGAGTAGTGACCCATGTTGAGTCTGAGTGAAGTGTTCAAGGTCCTCTTACCTATTTATTATTACTTGGTGAATGTCCTACTAACCATGTCTCTTGGTTATACATGACCATTAGTTCTTTATCCAAGTTGTTTTGGTGTGAGTTGTGATTTGGTTTTATTTTAGTCAGTGTGGGTTGATTTTGAAATGGAGAAATGGTTTTTTGGAAAAAATTGGTCCATCAAAGGGGAAATGGTTATGTAAAAATTATTTTTCATAAGTGAAAATGAATTTTGTGCATGTGTTTTGTTGTAAATGTAGAATTTTATGTTTGAGTTGGAATGGAAATTGTGTTTTAACATTTGGAAAGCGGTATTGGAAGATGGTGATTTTGGAATTGGAACAAAATGGAATTTTTGAAGAGAGAATTTTGGTTTAGTTTAAGATATTTGTCATGTGATCCCATTAATATGGCTTGATATGTTCATTTTTATTAAGATGTGGGTTTATTTTGATTTTGGTATTATGTTCCTTGTTTTGTTTAGAGTATTTTGATTAGAAAGGTCCCCAAAGTTCCATGAAAGTTTTGATTAGTTGTTGTCTCTGTCCAGACTCATAATGGAGGTGCAATATCATGTTCTTATTGGTAGTTGCCTATTTTATATTATGATCAAGGTCATTTAGAGGTAGTGTAATGGCTTGAGAAAGTTGAGAGTTTCTTTAGATCATTTGTAACTCCTAGGGCTGGGAGAATGCATGTTGTTCTAGGTTTGTTTTAGGGTCTATATTTGGATCAATGGAAGTTGATTTATCCGTCATAACTACTAGTTGGGATGAAATGGGAGGTTTTTAATAATAATTTCATATGATGCTTTTTAACTGTGAAGGTAGAGAAAAATAAAGTATAAGAGATCATGAGTATTCATCAAGGAAAATGAACAGTGAAGGCCTATGTTAACCACTTCAAGGATATGGTTTCCTTTTCTCTAGAGGTAGCATCATAAGATCTGTTGAAATATTATCTTTTAATTTGGGGTCTTTTTCCAATGATGGAGAAGTTAAACCCCTCCTCCATGGATCTTCATTTTACGAAGTTGGTGAGTGAGGTTTTCTTAGCTTAGTTGGAGTTTGGGGTGCAGTCAATGACAGATGATGAACTGGTCTTTCTCGGTTCCCATATAGGATCTCCATCCAGAGAGAGGTGTGTGCTAGTGGAAACAATCTCTAAGAAGCATATTTTGTCCATTTAGGATTATCTATCATCATAATATTCACATGTGAACTTTCAGTGTGGTCATTTTTCTATATGAATCTATCTTGTCGTAATCCTCTGATGGTGTGTCGTCATTGTGGTCATTTGAGTCATTTGGAGAAGTTTTGTAAAAATATTTTCCTATATTATAACCCTTGATCAGAGATTATAATATCCTAACTATGGGGTAAATGATTTTTCAAAACATCAAGGATCCATCCATAGTCCCTAGAGTGAATCTTTTCACACATTCATGAATGACTAGGGGTGTGGGGAACCCTAGACTAGCATCTGTATCCCATATTGGAGTGCAGATAGTTGGAGTTCTTTGTTGTAGTTTTATTGGATGTTGTAAGTTCCTTGTTCTTGTAAGATTATTAGTGTTTTCTTTCTTTTTCGATTATTATAGTTTTCCCTTTTGAATTAAATTCTTTGATTAGTATTTCTTTCTTATGTGTTATTATCATTTTCAGGATTGGTTCCAGTTTTAAGTAATGTCTAATTTAGAGATGCTTCAGTCTGGTGGAGTTGATTAATTATTATCCCGTTTAGTAATTGGTCTCAATATCATATTTTATTTTCCCCTCACTGTGGTGGTTTTTTGGTTCAATTTTAGGAATAACCAGTTTTGGTGGTGGTTTTGTTTAGTTGGTATATAAAAGTTGTGGGGTTTTGGTTCGAGTTTGGTGTTCCCCTGTCGGGGCCATCATGTTGGAAGATTCAATGTTGGTTGTGATAGTCAGGTTCCCATGGTTGGTGGAACCCTCATCCTTTCCATGGTTCATTTTTTATATTATTTCTCTTAGAGATGATTAGGTGTGACTTATGGTGAAAGATCACCCTGAGGATCACAGTTCCATTTGGCTTCATTCGGGTTTGGATTGGAGCTTTTTTCTTTGTGTGGTTGGGTCTGTTTATACGGTGAAGAAAGTGTTTATTGTGTGGAGAATTTTCACACCCTGATCTTGGATTCTATTTTTTTTTATTTTCCTGGTTTTGTATCTTTTGGTAGAATTCTGGGATGAGTTTCCTATTTGAATTTTAGAATTTTTGATGTTATGAATTTGGTCCGTGTTAGGTTTCCTATTTCGGTCGGTGCATGTTAGTTTCTAATGGTTGGGAGTATTATCACATCTACGATATTTTTTGGTATTACATTGTTTATTTTTTGTCTGGAATTTATTCCGTGGGTTACCCTTGAGTTCTTTGGAGAAACAATTGATTTTGGGCCTAGAAGTAGGCAGCACATGGTTGGCGCACAATTTGGGGAAACCATGTACCCTCTCCATGGAAACAATGAAAACAATTTCATCTTGGATAGAGAAGAGCACATAGTTTTCAAATAGTTTTGAAAACCATTATGCATAACCATGCAGAATGTTCCTATAGGATAGTGAGGGATTCATGGTTTCTAAACTTCTTGGGATATCTTGTGGAAAAACTATGAAACCTATCTATGTTGTTAAAAGCGTGAAATTATTCTTTTTACCCACTAGTATTTTAACCATATTTTGGGATTTCCCTCTATTATTTAATCTAGGTACACTAGGGGGATCTATAAGACCCTTATCCCTTTATTCCCTTCCTCCATTGAAGCTCCTTGAAGGTTTCTAGGTATTATGTTGCGATGTAAGGATTGTATCTTACAGTGTATTCTTCCTTCTCCCAAAGTTTCATTGTGTTCACACATCTTTGAGGTTAGTGTTTTCATCCATTTAATTTCTGGAACATTCTGATGATGCTTGATTTTTTCCTTTAATGCTTTAAAAATGTTATATTCTTTCTTATGGAGTGTTTTTTGGAATTGATTTGGCGTTTTGAAAGTGTAATATTTGGGTGAATTTATTTTCAAATGGTTTTCTTGAATATTAATATATTCTTATGCATCACATGTGTTTAATAAAATGTATATTACTTTCTTAAAATGAAATTGACCACTTTTCGTGATATTTTACCTTGGTAATATTTCGATATCATGGTTTTAATTATAAATTTGGCATGATATGGTGTTTGGATTCCTCTTTATATATTGATGGTTTTTGTTGAAATGTTCTGAAAGGTTTTTCCGTTTTTAAATGGTTGTTTGTGTTTTGTGCAGGTGTGGCATGTTTTGTTTGTGGTAAATCATGTGTTGTATCATTAAAAATGGTGTTTGAGTGATTTCATGGATACTTGGAGTGTGTATTTGAATGTAGATTTTTATTTACTTAAATTAATTTCTAATAATTATTGGATTTGTTAATGATATGTTGGATTCTGTTGGAAATGTGTGGTTTCTTAATTTTTTCAACGGCCCATTTAGTACTTTGATGAAAATTAGTTCTTCCTTGAATTATGTTTTTCCAAATGCTTCTCATCCATTTCCTTCTACATTTTTCAAAATACTTCCTATATTTATAAATGAAATATTGGTTCTTCATTTGACTTTAAATGTGGCTTCAATTGTGTTTCTAAAAATTTAGTCTATTTGGCATTGTGCATATGAAAGTTGTGTTTTATATCAACTTAGAAATGGTGTGGAAATGTCTTTGAAAAATTTCATGGATTTATAATGTTAAGGTCTAGGTTGGAACTTTTTGTTGTCTTTGAAACTTTGGTTCCAATATGATGTGATGTGAAGGCCTGATTGGTACCATGTCATGTTTTGAGAAATTGGTTTTGGATCTCATATGGCATTTGGGCCTGGTGGGTATCTTCTCATGTTTTGGAAAATGGATTGAAATAATGGGTAGGGTGAATTCCCAATTAGTATTTTAATGTGTTTGTATAGTGGGTTTTAAAAGTCAATTGATGTGATAGTTTGATTGGAACTTGTGAATGGCTTATTGGGAGATGGGAACCTCTATAGAGGATTCCACAAAGAGAGGGGAATCACATAGGTGTTGTTAGTGTTTGGGTTAGGCAAGCATAATAGTAATGGGTTTTTGTAGAACTATCCATCTAAGAACCTTACCATTCACTAAGTACTATTATCTTGGGATTCCTGGGTGTCATGCAAAGGGTCATGTTATTTCTTCTTGTTGACCTCGAGTTACACGGGTTGGTATGCCCTCGATTTGATAAGAGGCTAGGAGTGACATGCCACTAGATTTGTTAGTATTGAGCGGATAATGGGTTATTGACTATGGTGTTTAAAAATATGTAGATAGGTTATTTTGAAATCATTATAGTCGTGGATTTTCTGTGGAGATGTTTAGGAAACACCCATGATTTAATATCTGTATGTTCTTTTTATTACTACTATATGTGAATCTTATCCCTTCTTGTTTATGCCATCTTTTTTTGTTCTTATTACTTTTTTCATAACCCCCTTTTGGTCACTTGTTATGGATTTGTATTTGGGATTTTGTTTTGAACTGGGTTGTGGAAAGTGAAATCAATTTTGAAAAGAAAATTGTGTGTGTTGTTTTAAAAAGGGAACTTGTGGAAAGCTATGTTTGGTTCTGTAAATTGAATAAAAGAATTTTTTCTGAATATATTTTCAACTAGTTTTTGTGGAATGTTTCAAAAAATGAAATGCATATACTCTAAGGTGATTACCTACTGATTTGTTTATAGTCACACCCAACTTGTGCCCCTTGGCATCGGTAGACCCGATCTGTTTTAAAAATTCATTTTTCTGGTCCAGTTTTCTTTGGTGTGGGTTGCTCTTGTTTTTTGTGGTAACGAAGAGGTCAAATGAAGATCGCGTTATCATGGTTCATTTTTTGTGTTTTTTTGTTTTAGTTTTGATATTCATATTTTTTATTTGCATCAGTTTGTACATATATTGATATTTTGTTTGATGGATTTTGCTGTGTGTTCAATTTTTTGTATTTTGATCCTAGTATTTTATTGAAAAAATTGTTCTCAATCAATTATTTTGATGCCCGACACTGGTTGTCCGCCTATGTGAATCAGGAATACCCTTCGGGCCTTGTCTTAGACTGGGTTGGGTGTCTAATTGAATGACATCACAACTTGGTTTGTGAAAATTTATACATGACTTAGTCAGTGTTTCATAACAATCACTATGTATAATATCTAGGAACATTATCATAGGACACAATGTTAGATTCAATAAGATAAATCCTATCCATTATTTTTTTATGTTTTTATATCATACTCTATATTATATTAATCTATTGTTTGTATAATAATAATATCATTAATTACTTCTAAAAAATTTCATGGAGAAATTTGATCCATATGTTTTATGAATCAAATTTCATTTATTTTATGAACCTACACAACCATATCATCCTGATATATTATTTTATTTGATCAATATTCCTCAATTTGGACTAGCTTATGCTAAAAGGTGAACCTTGATTCTTCAAAAAAAATCTCTTGATTCAATAAATATATTTATGAATACTAAATACTTAAATTATATAACCATTAATCATTAGTATTTATAGTTTAATAGATATCCTAAAAATATTAAAAAAATACTTATTTTACAAAATTTTCCCTATCAGGTTCTGGTACTCATATAATGGCATGATTTCTCAAAAATGTTTAATAATTATGTTTTTTCCTAGGTTTATATAATGTAAATGGATTCATAACCTTCTCTTTTATAAAAATCATGTTTACAATGCAACACATAGTTAATAATTCCTCTCTCCAAAAACATCATAAATTATGTAAGATATACATCATGGATTTAAAAATTTAAATTAATGTCTTATTATTCTTTTAGCTACTCCAATACACTAGGCTGTATGGGGAGTCATTACTTAATGTATAATCCATTGTGATTCAAAAAATAAATGATTAAAATATTATTCTCCCTTATCAGATATTAATTATTTAATTATAATTACACATTGGTTCACAAATTTGTATTTATAAATAATAAGTTTTTATTTAACTTAATCTTTAGAATATTAAATTGAAACATGAAATAATCTATAAAAATCATCAATGGAAGTCATAAATTCTTTTTTGATACCAATGTATTGTATATCATGCGAATGACATACATATCTATGTTTTAATTCCATCAAATAAAATTTTCTAGTATATAAAATGGTTTCCAATATATTTTTGGTTTTCATGCATGCAATAAATTCATATATTTTTATTGGTTATTGTTAATAACTCCATTTTTTTAATGTCTTACATTTTCTAATAATTTATGTGTCCTACAATATTATTCTATAAATCAGAATACTACAAAAAAATAAGAAAAAAGTTTTATTTAATTCAAGATATATATTATATAGATTATCGTTTCCAAAAAACACCCCGAACCTGAACAAAACTATGTTTTCTACCTAAAATACATGATTAAACCCATGTTTATTCAATAATAAAACAAAACAAATATGTTTCTAACAAATTATATTACATACAAGATATCATTCAAAGTAAGGATCTTTCATGATGTAAATTCAAAATTGACCACAGACTTACCTTATTAATTTATTTTTATTATGTTCCAAATGTAAAATGAACCCCATCATTGATAGATTCCATCCTTTAAAATGACGATTTGTTATAAAAAAATTCATATTTCACTAGAATTGATCCACTAAGATAAGATATCCCCAATAAAACCTAGTGGTTGGATCTGATTTTTCACTCTAGGTTGTTTTCAAATCACTCATTATTCTTTATTTATGTTACCAATTATTTCTTTTTAGTGTTTAATTATAATAAAATAAGGAAATTGGTTTGGGATTTTTATGTTGAATAAACAAATAAAATTTAAACAAATATATTCAATACAAATGTTACAAAGAAATGAATTAAATCCTCTATTTAAGTAAAAGTGTTCCTTTATTATCCATTATAATTGTTTAAATTTCATTTTATAATTAACTTAGTATCTTTACAAAATCATCATCCCATAGGTAGACTGTGAAACATAGTGTGATTTGAAGATATCCTCAACACACCAAATCTAACCACCTATATAGAGGAAAATAATGAACATTCCTTGGTTAAGGCATGACACCACTCTCAAATCAATCTCATTATCCATTATTCATGACACAAACCACTTCATTACATCATATATGAAATGATCAAAGAAAAGAATATGGGAAAGGATTTGGAAAGGAATGGAATAAGGTTGAGGAAATTCTATTGAATGTGGAAAATCTCTACACTAATAAACAACACACCCACTGCCCTATTAGAAATAGAATAAAACTGTAATAAATTAGAATATGGATTCAAGAATACCATCAATCCTACCTTATGGTTCAAACTATTTGGTTAGTTACCAATGATCATGGGTATAATTTGGAATAGTTTGTGAAAACATTATAAAATTGGATAATAAGAAAGAAACTATGCCTCAAAAATGAAATTATAACTACTATATTAAAAATATTGTTAGTAAAATGAAGGAAATATATATCCTACGTTACACTAAAGTAATGAAAAAGTGTATAAATCCCATAATTAAAGAGGTGAGGACTTTAAATAGGTTACACCAAGATCCCTAGAATTATCATAAGTGATTTGGAGGATCTCCAAAATGAAGTGGATGTACGTGGGATATATCTACATATAAATCTTCTAAATTACTCCCTATAAATCACCAATTATTAATTGTGTATATCTTTTAGTGGGTTGAGAGCATGAAAAATGTTTTCATTGGAATTACCTTATATAGTTAGGTAATGGTTATGAATATGACACTATATTTATTCTTGGAGTGTATGTGTTTATGAGATATGGTAAATTATGTTTACTCCTTTGGAATGGATTTAGGTAAGTGCAGACTATAAGACAACGTTAGAAAGGGATAATGATGTGTTAGGGGTTAAGTCTAAATAGAAGAAGGTCTGAGGCTCATTGAAGGTTATTTATATGATAAGACAAAGGTTAAGGTAATTTTTAATTTTGAGAGTGTGATAGAGGGGGTTTTGATTATATTGGGGGGTTATGACTACATTGGTAGGGGTTATGTTATGTTTTGGTTGAATACTTGTGGAATGATTTATGATACAGAGGTAATGAAGTCAAATAAGTGGATTTCTAATGTGTTTTCATGATATATTATATCATAATGAGTCCTACAATAGTTTGAGGTTGGGAGGTACTCTGCTTTATAATTTTGGGCTGAAAAATCCTTCACTCTAGTGTCAGAACATGTTACTAATGAAAAGTTATACTCCACTGTAGATACTTCATTTCCCTTGAACATTGTCCCTTTTTCCCTTGAGATATTTTATTGATCATGGATCTCCAAACCCTTTCTTTCCTTTGATATTTCTATAATCCCATGTTGACATTCCCTTCTAGAGTTTCTTTGGGCCTAGATCTACTATAGAGTTAATTATAAAACCATTAAAAATCCAAATTTTATCTATTTTAATTTTAACAATAAAAATTATTCTATAAAAATAAAATATTATTAAATTATATATTTTTTAAATATATATGTTATTTAATTATAAATTATTTATTAAAATAATGAAAAATATGAATGATTCTATTCCCCCATACATGATATATTCTTTATCCTCATTGAATATCTATAAAAAAGAATATTCACTAAGAATCCATTTCAACCCTTATTGAAGCCTTTATTCAATGAGTGTTTAATTTTCAAGGAATTAATAAAATCAAAATGTTTTCCTAAAAACACTATTTTGAATTCATCACATTCAATTTCCTTATAACATTTCCCAATTTCACATAAATGATTTATCACTGTACTTATGATTAGATAATTTAATTTTTCTCTTTATTTTGGTAGTTTAATATTCAACTTCCATTTTATCTCCCTCAATAATGAAGGAATTATTCAAATCTACTTTCAATCCTTTATTATGAATTACACTTATTCCTGCACTATTATAAAAAATTTATAACTAATATAACACATTGAACCAAACCACCTGGTCCAAACTAGAGTGTCACATGACCTCATGCATTCCTCCTCATATTCAAGAGGATAATGACTATTGAAGACGGTCTAATTTTTTTAATAGAGAGACTTTACCCATAGAATCATGTCTTAGAATAAATTAATAAATATAATAATAAATAATATAATTTTCTGAGTATCATGATGATACTAAAAAATAAAATGGTAAACAAGTCATGAAAGTAATAAATTGGTCCCAAAGTGGAAAGTCAAAAAAGATTATAAGGCATATAAATAAATAAATAAAATAGTTGGGGTACTCTAGAGTCCTTACCAGTCTGTTGTGGCTTGATGATCCTCTGATTAGCTATCCACCATAGGGAACCTTCCAATCATTGGATCTCTAGACATCAAAGTTACAATTGAACCAAAAGTTTCAATTAGAGTGTGAGTACAAGACTCAATATGACACTAACAATCACGAATATAGTAACCTAGAGTCGGTGTATACTTTCTTACACTGTTATATGATAAAACATATATCATCCCAAAGGGAAATTCATTTCAGTTGTCCAGAGTAACTAGATATATACTTGATTCACATAATAAGTTAGTAATATAAAATAGATTCCCTAAAAATATTCTTGAATCCTTGACATTAATCACAATATCCTTATTTGAATCCATGGAAAAGGAATAATCAACATGGGAAGGAAATAAACTGAAAACACATTACATTTAATCAAAACATTTAGCCCAAAATGCATCAATGTATAATATAAAATGTAATAATCTCATTGATAATAAAAACTATATTTTTAGTAACAGAAATTCTTACTATTGGATTTCATTATTTCTGACATCCTGATATATTTTCCATTAAGAAATTGTGATAAGATAGTTTAAAACAATAGGTACGTATACACAAAAGACCTATTTAATTAGTCCAATTGATTTTCATCATGAGACCTATCGATGCATCAAGGGGATATATAATTCTGGGCCTCATGCATCACTACTTGTCCAATGCTCCAATATCCCGAAGGCCTTCATTTTTTATTGATTTTTGATAATCCACTTTTCAAGGGGGGAGGTGGAACCCTTACAAGGCTCGTAGGCATAAGTATTACATGGCCCATAAGCCTTAGATGAATTCATTTGCACGTAGGCTTAAAATATTACATATAACCCAGAATAACTACTTGTAACTACTCCTCCCCACCATCTTCATCGTGAAATCAGCTCCCCACCTTTGCATGACTATTCGACTAGGCATTCCCATGCATGTACAGGCTTATCCTAATGAAGCATAAAGAAATGGAATACAATTTATATAATGAACCATCAAAAGTTAACCCCACCCACCACCCAAAGTAATCTAGCACATGGCCTGATGCATGTTCCTGTCCCCACATGCTGACAACAAACATCAGGCATAACCAATAATCTCTTGGAAATTCTTTAAACCACAATAAAATGACATGACTCGTCCACATAACGGAATACCCACACAAATATCATTATATTCAGCTAAATAAAATACAACATCTATAATATGCAATGAAGATGATTAGATACCATGACCAGAAGATACTTCATAAAAAAAATATTCCAAAATAGGACACATATACATGGTATCTCAAGTCATAGATGAAAACATAAAAAGAGGAAAAATATCAAAAATCCCAATATATACATCCCAACAGATAGAAAAATCCCAAAATTAATCTACATGAGCACCCTCCATGAGTCCATCCCTCCTCCGCAAAACCATGAAAACTAGTAACTAAGAAGATTCAACTTGGTATATGGTGATCATAACTTGACCCATGTCTTACAAAATGAAATCTACAAATTCCCCAAGGCATATGTAGGGTCTGAGGAACATAACCTAGTATGATACCAAAATGAATCTATTTAAGGATTTAACCCATTAAGAATAATAAGTTAGTGGTAAATCCATTATCAAAACTAAACCACTTTGAAAAAATTCTACTTTTAAATAATCTTTTAAAATCACATTGGGTTTTATTTCAAATAAAACATTTTTCCAAAAAACAATACCAACATGGATGAAATAAAAATAATACCACATGAAACAACATGTTAATTATATATATAAAGGAATAAAACGTGTCATCATAACATCATCATATATTGGATAAACAAAAATGGGAATAACATATCTGATCACATAAAATATTTCACTAATAAAACACATAACAGTATACAAACCAATATGGTATCTGTAAGTGCACATAGGGATATAATCATAAGGGCCTGGCATGAGTGAGTCCAAATAAAGTATCCTAGCTAGATATATTTGGCCAAAATAATAAAAATACACAAGAGGGATGTGCGAGGTGCAGTTTGAATTGTGTCCTTTAATAAATATTGAAAAAATCAAACCAGATCCCTCTTTGTGATTTGAAAATATATGTAAAATTATTTTATTTCGAAAGATTATGCAGTGGAATAATATAGAATAAGAAAACAATAATTTTTTAGTTGTTTAGGGAACAAATATCCCCTACTCAGATGTATAAACACCCTCTCATTAATTTTAATGATTTTCAATATACATGTCCTCTTATCTAAAGACCTATACAACTGAATACAATCAGTTGATACCGTAAAACAAATCCTGTTATTTTATTGGGAGACTTAAAAACCACATATTATTTTGAAAATATGACACCCCACCATGAATGAGAACAAGTAGAAAAAACTTGAAGAAAATAGATGATATGATAATTTGTTGAAATATAATAGGAAAATAGTTAAAGAATCAATTGAGAGATTATAGATCTTATTCTTCATAGAATAATGTCATCATGAAAGAACAACACTGATGTGATCCTAGTTTTAAATGATATTCAAATAAATAAATAAATAGAAAAATAAACTTCTAAGAAAAGTAAATAAAACAAAACGAATATGGTTAACATGTATGCGTCAAAATCGTAGATCTAATAATTACCTCGATGAACTAAAGAAAAAGATTAATGGTGGATAGAATCTCAACATACACACAATGATAAAAAAATATATAAAAACTTGTTTGTATCTAATGTGAGGTTTTTTATAAAACTAGAGACCTCATAATTGTGAGGATATATATTTGGTTCTTTAACAGAAAGCATGATTTACTATAGGACAAACATATCTAGAAAATCAGTATAACAAAGTGTGACATTTGAATTTAAAAATGCATAGGGAAAATAACAACATTCCTTGGAAATGATAATGATTTAATATATTGAATAAAGGACTTTTAATTGGTCATTATATATTTTTAAATAAATAATTACTCCAAAAAATTGAAAAATTGTGGAAATGATCGATAATTCACATCTCATAGACTACTAGGTCAAACATAGGGTTTCACTACATATGGTTGATTCCAAACATAGGGTTTTCAATACATATGTTAATTTCACAAATGATGGGTTGATCTCAAACATAAGGTTTATGAATCAAATTTTATTCCAATAGTTAGGTTTCTAAAAGTAAAATTTCTTTCCAACAAAAGGGTTCTCAATCCTAATGTTTACGTCGAACATAGGGCTTTGAAAAATGATTCCCAACTATTCAAAATTTCACAAATACTTAAAAAAATTAAATTTCATCCCATTTAAAAACTAAAGTAATATAAAAATAAAATTCTCTTAAAGTAATTTCATTAGTAAAACAAATGCCAGTGTTTACAAGCATCAGAAGCAACAAGTATTTCATGAAATTTTTTGGATCAGTATATTCCCAACAATCACCCCTTTTTGATAATAAAAAAACCATAGAAAAAAAATCATTGGTTTTAATTAATGTATCAAAAAATAGATATTAATAAAACTAAGATTGTATTTATATATGTTTCTCTTAAATCCAAATTTATTATTTGTTGAATTAAAATACTATCCCCTTAAATTATAAATATATTGAAATATAATGATTTTTAAAACATGTTTTAGGATATTATAGAATATAATAGACATCAAAATGCTATGTTTATACAAATTCTACCTTTCTAGTGACATTAAGAAGAATATTTAGATATAGATTAAAAACTTTTGATGTAAAAAAATAATTAGTGCATGTTGTATTAAGACAAATATGAAAACTTTATAAAAAATAGATTATGATTATACATAAAAATAAAAAATTAGTAAAATAAAAATAAAAAATAGAATAAAAATAATTTGATTCATAAATCAGTCTAGATTACAAGAAATATTTCCATCATGAATGAAAATAGTTAAGATGTAAGATGAGAAGTTGGTTTAGAAGATGATTATGATGTTTGGGAATCATGAATAGTTTGGTGAAAAAACTTTATCTCTACCTTCAACATCTCTAAATTTTGATTGACTGAGCCATACCCCTACTCCATCATAATATTTGACTCACAAATCATCATCATATGATAAGACAAAATTATATTCTTAAAATCATGATCATATTCAGATAACACTACATATTTTTTTAACATTTCTCCCTAAAGGTTGAATATATTTCAAACACCTAGTTCTGTAGATGTAGGCCTGGGAACAATTTCATTCGAATTGTCCATCAAAGTGTGTATAGGAATAATATCACACTATAGGGTTTGAATCCATTTATTTTTAATATATAGAATAATTTTTTATAAACTAAAATATCCTTCTTAGAAGTAGTAATGTTGTGTGGCTGGAATTAGAAGCCCTCCCATGGATTGTACTCACTCTAGAAGATTCAAACTTACTTCCAAAATACTTATTTGGATCTCAAACATCTAATTTAGAAACCAATTAATCCCTGATTTTTCTAATCTCATATTCCATATCCCATTTAAATTCATTATAATATATGTCTAAAATTGAATTTTCCTATACAATATCTAGATAACACTTTACTTATTCTAATTATGATCTTGGAATAGATGAGATTCTTAAATATTCAAAATATTTTTTTTAATTTCAAATTCCCTTTGAAATTGATCATTTGATTCTCTCATTTGATTAAATTTGGAAATCATATCCTTAATATGGGTATCAAAAGAATCATAAAACTCGTTTTTAAGCACCTGTAATAGTTCACCTTGTACAACAAGTGGTAGAGAATGTACTCCTAGACTTTTACAAGATGGAGATAAAAAATCTATATAAACATCTATTTTCTCACCCACTTCATTAACATTATTCTCCAAAGACTCCCCAACTATAGAAACTATTTAATATTCAATACGATTAGTTGATTTAAGGAGATTTTTGTGAATAATCTCACCATCTTGAGCCTTTCTATTAAATTAATTCTCTATATGAGCTACCTCTTCCTTCAATATGATTCACTTTCTCAACCACATGATCTCCTACTCATCATTAATTTCAATAATTAATTAAAAAAAATTGGGCACAAACTTATTCAATTATTTTTTCAAAAATAGGTTGGTGTACCTATATAACCTCAATAGTTGCATCCTTCTCAATATGTCTACAGATATTATTTAACCATTTGAACTGGTAGATTGACTTCTTCAGTTGCAGGTGGGACAACTTTCTCTAGAAATCCTTCTAATTTTTTTTCCAAAGAACAAGGAGTGTACCACTATTCTGATTAGATTTTTCTTCAAAAGTTATTGGAACTTGAGGAATTCTGACTGTAGTTTCTATATTACTTACATCCACTCTTAGACTTCTTTTTGTAGTGAAAGGAATTCTATTTGGGAACACATTATATTATTCAACTACTTCTATAGTTCCTTATATTCTGGATTCCATAAAATATTATACATGAAATCACACAAAATAAATATATTCTTATCTTCTATGACCCCCCTAAGAACCTTCTTAGATTTCTATTCTTTCTTAGCTCCAACAAGCATTAAATTTACTTTAATTATGCTCTATAAAATCCAAACATTCCAAGAATACCTATTGTGATAATATTGTTCTGATGACATTTAATTCTTCTTAAATTCTAAATGATATTACATTTCTTATAAATAAAAATAGAAACTATCGATATATAAGGATAAAAGGACATCCGTGCATCCTTATGACCAAAATTATCCATATACCTCAATAAAAATATACTAAAATAAAAATTGATTTCACGAAAAAAAGAACATCACATACAAATTAAGAAAAATGATTTTTTATAACTCAATTATCCTTGGAACTATTGCATTTTGAAAAAAAGTAACTAAATCCTTCTGATCTTCTTGAAAATACTTCACAAACATTTTTCTAATTTAAGAGGACCCAAACATAAAAGAAATTATCTCATCTGGCCTATGAACAATATCTCAAATTAACCGTAAACTAGAGTGATATTCCCCTTCATGGTAGAACATGAAAATTTAAGTAATATCAATTGTAGAAATTGGAAACTCTTGATCATTTAACATTGAATAGATGACATATTTAGAATCTCCAATGCTAAACTGACCATTTTTTTAAAATTCATTCACTTCCTACTAAAAAATATACTATATATTTTTGATATTAAATGAAAACTCTAGACCTTGAATATTTAGGAATTTCTTTAGCATGAGATCTATCCAAAAAACCATTTATGATCTACCACTTTACCTTTTAGATCTTTCCTTTCTGAACTATAATTGTTATACTTCTTCAAGCTGCTAGGACAAACTTGATTAGTTTTATTATTCTTTTCTATTTCAGATAATTATAAGGTTAACGAATTGAAGGTTAGGGTTAGAAAAGATACTAAGATACCAAAAGGATGAAGTGGCACGTGATCCAAGGTAAGAGATAGAGATATTATATATGAGGCTTTTTAGCATCATTTAAATTTCTCAAGCTAATAAATTAGCACAATAGTTTGAGATTTTAAATTTAAAAAGAAAATTTGAATATATTATATTAAAAAATAAATATTTTAAAACATAAAATTAATAACTAATGAAAATAAATTTATAATGAAAAAATATATCAAATAAAATAACAATTTAAACTTTAAAATTTAAATAAATAGAATAAATATCATACTAATAAAATAGTAAGCATAAAATCTCAAATAAATTTCTATAGAGATTTGTTAAGTAAAATTAAGGTCATTTTTAAAATCAAATAAGCCTCACTCCCCCTCAATACAATTAAAACATTTAAAGGGAAGTGGTTTAGTGAAAATATCATCATATTATTCAGTATTTATAATTTCCAAAGATATATCTCTATTCAAGATATGACCTCTTAGAAAATGTTTCCTTATATCAATATTCTTAGTCCGGGAGTTACTCAAAATATTTATTAAATCTTAGTAGCACTATTATTGTCACATAAAGTAGGAATATGATTAAAAATTAATCTAAAGTCTAAGAGTTTGTGTTTTATACAAAACAATTGTGCACAGAAACTGCCAAAAAATATATTATGCCTTAGCTATTGATAATTAAAATGAATGTTTCTTCTTACTAGAAAATGAAACTATAAACTTTCCTAAAAAGTGACGTATTCTTGAGGTGATTTTTCTATCTAATCGACCCCATATAAAATCATTATATGAATATGAATCTAAATTAAAATTAGATGTTTTTATATAGTATAAATATAGAAAAATTGTTTCTTTTAAATATGAAAAGATTATTTAAATGGCAGTAAGATGGTATTGTTTTATTATTTTTTGAAATATTTTGAAATATTAGACATAAAACATAATGTATGGCCTACTAGAATTTAGATATAGAAAACTACCAATCATTCATATATATATCTGGTTGTCCATTCGTTTTCTAACTCTATATAATAATTTTTTTTACACATGGTAGATTAATAAGTCTTAATATTTTCTAGGCCAAACTATTTCAATAAATAAATAATATATTTACTTTGATTGAAAAAAATTATAAACTCATTTTGATAAATTTAAAAACCAATAAAGAAAAATAATTCTCACATCATAATCATTTAAAATTTATTTTTCTCAAGGTTTGAGAAATAATTACAACTATTTTTTTAGTTTATCCAAAAATAACATCAACTATATATATTTTTATTTACAAAATACCCAAAAAATAATTTTTCTTAAATAGAGTGGGATCTTCCAATGCTACACAAAACCATTTTTCAAAAGAAATAACTTAATATTTCATACCAAGACCATGGTTATTGTTTAAGTCCATAAAGGGATTTAGTAAGCTAAAAAAATTAGTAGAAGATGTTTTAAAATAAATAGAGATTTATCAATATAGACTTTCTATATTTAATAAATATTTTAAAAATTAGACTTAGAATCTATTTGATAAAATTTAAAAATAATATAAGATACATATGTTAAAAGGATCCTAATGTATTGTAGTCTAGAAAATGAGTAAAGAGTTTACTTAAAATATATTCCTTCTCCAGAGTTATATCTTTAAAAAAATAATGTAGATTTTTTTTCTAGAAATTATACCATGATCAACATGATTATTTATAAAGACCATTTTAGTTCATATTACAATATTATTCATTGTCTTATCTAATAATTACCAAGATCTTTTTCTCTTAAACCTCTTTAGTTATTCATAATTGGATATTTACCAAATTTTATCATCTCAGTCTTCTTCTACAATCTTAGATTCCAGCTAGGATAGGAATCCATAGAATTATGTTAGGTTTCCTATATTCCTCACTGTCCCAAATCCATAATATTTTTCCCTATAATATTTTCTAGAGGTTAATACTTTAGGATTATAGTCCTTCAATGTAATAGTTTTTCATGATTTTCAATTTATTTTTCTTATAAAAATGATTGAATATCATTATATTCCAAATATTTTTCAAAATCATAATTAAAAGATTCAAGTATACTGTTTTTTAAAGACTAAAAAACTTTATTTATTTGAATTTTTTTTGTGATCAAAAGGATCACTTTCATCAAACATACCATTAAATAATTATTTAATTATGTTTAAATTTTTATTAAATACTCTATAAGCTTTATAGGTAAAACAATATCCAAGAAAGATACACTTATGAGTCTTTAGATAATGCTTACCAAGGATTTCTTTAGTACTATAGATATACATGTTGCATCTAAAAACATAAAAGTATCCCTATTTTGGTTTTATGCTATTCCATAATTCTTTGGGTGTATTTTTAATAATGGGACTTATTTAAACACTATTATAGAATTGGGAATTTGGGAAAATAGATTCTTCCTAGAAATAGGAAGGATGACTATATTCATTTAACAAGTTATTTCCATTTCTTTAATAGTTATATTTTTTCTTACAACAACTCAATTTTGTTGAGGTGTTAATAGAGTAAAAAAGTTATGTTTAATACCTAAGTATATAAAAAATAATTAATTGTCTAATTGTATAAATGATTATATATAGAATCCATGAGGATATGTTCTAAAGGATTATATATAGAAACCTTATTAATCAATTTAAAAGATGACTTATGCCTCTTTCCTATTTGGAATGCATCAAAAAATATTTTTTGAATAAATTTAATACAAGAAAAATTAGAAACTAAATGTTTCTTAGAAAACCTCGATAAGAAAATTATATTATAGTTTCCTAGACTTTTAAAAAATATCTTGGAATTATTTATTTTACCATTTTGACAACTCAATTTTTATTCACACAAGGAACAAAGGACCAAAGTATAAACTTTTTTAATTCTTGGTGCTATAAACTTAATGAATTTGTCTTTAAATAAAGATAAGATATTAATAGAAAAATCAATATATAAACCCTCATTATAAATTTTAGAGAAACTTATAATGTTGTTCTTTAACCTTTGAATATATAGAAATATTTTGATTAATACTGACTCTATTTGTCCAACTAATCTGAATAAAATTATTATTCCTTTTGAATTATCATCATAGGTGACTAAGCCTCCATCTAATTGTTTTAGTGTATATTTTTTTAAAATTCTCTAATCATATTCCTTGAGAAACTTCTATTTGTACACTAAAATGAACTTCTATTCAGGTGTTTTTTACCTCTTATTCATTATCCATAAATTATACATTTTCTTATAGATTTGATAAATCCATTTATAAATCAGATTTTGAATAATTTCTACAATATCTAGAAACACTCCACATAGATTTCATAGCTTTATTTCCTTTGTGCTCATAATCACCTTTCATATGATACATCATTCTATTTCTTTTCTATTTTTAATTTGTCCTTTTTTAAATTGTGGGAATCATGCCTTATATTCCCCATATGTTTACATTTATAACATCTTACTTTGTTTTAGTCCAAGACTAGTTTTCTTGAAATCATTGAAATAGTTTTTTAATCCTTTCTTATTCTGATAAAACATATTTAATGTTTTGGCTAGATGAATTGGTTCCATTCTTGAATAAACAATTATGTATCATTTGAGGATAAAACACCCTACATTGAATTCTTTTCATTTTTTTGGTGTATTTTCATAGAGAGTTGAATCTCGCTCAAATTTACCCAAGAGATGAAGGTAGAACGGTCCTTGTAGTCTAGCTTTGGTTGTCGAATCCACAGAGACCTAAGAAGTAAAATATAGACACAAACATTCTAAGGACTATTTTTGGATATGAATTGGCCGACTTGGGTTTGTTTTATATGGGTTTAAAGGAGCTCTAAGAGACTTAAGAGAATTCAATTAAAAAGAACGAGTTGATCCTAGGTTATCTCTTGGGGTGGATTGGACGTATTTCTTTTTTAATGATTTCAAATTCTTATATTTGAGATGAGTTCATTTAAGGAGATAAAAAAACATCATCACTTACTACTTTAATTCCTACACCCTTTAATACTAATCACCTATAAACTTGAAGGATCAATGTTTTGAGCACTTCAAGGTAAAGGTTCGTATTAGCACTTGAAGTGTGTGACCTTAAATTCAACAAGGACGATGGAGTTTAAAAATCACCAAATAAAAATATCAATTGAAGAAGTGATTATACATTAATGAGGTGATAAATAACATCCAATCCAGCCCATTGCTATTCCCTTAGATCAATCCATAAGTGGGTTACCCCTCCATTGGTACCATGGTTTCAATGGAAGCGAAAAGTAGACTCATGAGGGAGGAAATTGAGAAGTAAAGAAAACAACAAAAATAAAATGATCACTCCACCGTTGTGTGAATAATTTCACAAGGTTTGGTGTGAATAAATTCACACCTTGATCCAATTTTATCAAAGTGATATGAAGAACAATAGAATAAGAGTAGAATAATAACTTTTATTAAGAAACTAAAGTGAATTGAACAACTTACATGTGAAAGACAAATTTGAGACAACAAAATTGTAGCATAACATTACAATTGAACAAAGCATACAAGATTAAAAATTACATCACCTCCACTGCCTTAAATAGCCATTTTGAGAGCCTTGGGTCGAGACTCCAACCGTAAAAAGTATCCCACTTGAGTATGGTAGGCCTAGGGTGGTGGAAAGTAAGGGAGAGGAGACTTTTCCACCCTTGACATGAGGTGGCAGCCATCTTGCTTCCACCGAACAGACGTGTTTGTAAGTCATTATATATTGCAGAATCAGAGTGGGACATAGAAGAATAAAATGGATACCCGGATGTCTTCTAACCTCCTGTAAAAGTTTGGCCCATTTGGAGTTGTGTATTCCTAGATATGATCATATTAATGGGATGTTTTTCTGGGCCACAAAATCTGGCCCAGAATTTTATATCTAACTTGGGCCGCCTAAATGGACACCATGGAGGCCGAATTAGCATTGGATCCTGCAATGTTATTTGTTCCTATACATGTATTCTAGAATACCACGAAATTTGGGGTTAATTGGGGATTTATTTTGGCCCCCACATCCTCATCAGTGGGCTGGTGTCCAATCTGCCTTCTCCAGAATTGCTTCCGTTCATTGCCAAATATCTCCATCATCCTCCATGAATTCTCCATTGATCACTGAATAAAACATGTTCATATTTATGTGTTGATAAATTTCAAAAAATATCAAATTAAAATATGTATAATTATATTCCTTAAAATCAGATGAATCATTGGGTACTTTAAATGATGTTATAAAATGTACCCCATAATAGTGCATTTTAAGAAGGTATTACGATCATAATGTGAAATTATGTTCAAAGTGTAAAATGCACTAAAATGGTGTTTATGAATAATAAATAACATGAATATTATATATATTACCAATGAATATTAGCCTCATTTAGTGGCTAATCACGCCCCCCAACTTGAGTTTTGCTAGTCCCGAGAAAAATATATCTCAACAATATGAAATTCGAATTCCCTTTTCCAAAAAACATTTTAATACACAATGATCACAAAAAAACCTTATACCAAACAATCATGAAACCCATAAAAATATTTTAATACAAGATAGTTTCATAAGCAGATCCCAATCCCAAGCTCATTCCTTTGTTCAAATTCATTTCCATATTTCATCCAATATCAATTAAGTATGAGGATGTGTTGTGCATCACAACAGAAATGGGGGTTAATCTTTATTAAAGGGGGAAATGATGGAAGCGCTAGGTGGAATCACATTTCAATATTAAAATGAGTATTGATTTTTTTTTTGTATCATATTTTTTTGTTTTGTTTTTGTTTTTTTGTTGCAATTTTTACATAGTAATTGAAATTGCACCCAAAAGAGTCAACTCCTGTAGTGAGACTTTTCCGATGACTCCCAGGCACAAAGTGTAACGCCCCGACCCCAGCTAGACAGAGTCGGTGCATTACTTCGTAACATTGGCATGATCACAAAAGATCAAGTCTCGAAAGACCGATTAGTTTAGTAGACTTGGAAACACTAGATACATTCATAAACGTTACATTACATCACAAAGTGAAAAAATACAATAAAAAAAGTCTCCATAGTCCACACTCATATCCTCTTCTGACTATCCCTGCAGGTCATTCATAAAATACTTCTTCACATCCTGGAAAATATTAAAACATTGAAAGGGGTGAGCTCAAATGCTCAGTAAGGATAACAATATTGTGGAAGCTTTCATAAATAAACATTAACATTTAAGGCAATGTATAACTAAAACAAAAGCCTTTTAAACATGAACTTCAACATAATATGGAAAAAATAAAATTAGATAATGCCATTTACTTATTCACATGGATATTCTACTGGTCGAATAATCACATGCAATATCAATAACCACTTTCATAATGAGGGAACGTATAATTCCAGACATTCTGAAACACTTTGTCAAGGCCTCAGCCAAGACGTCTAAAATGATTAAGGCCTCGGCCAAAACCATAAATCAAATTGGGAAAGGGCCTCGGCCAATTCCACATGTAGTTGTCTCATGAGACCTACCGATGTAATTTTTTAGAAGATACTTACGTTTAAAATTGCTCAAATATAGTCCAGTGTTTTTCTGAAAACATTATGCAAGCTTCTGAAAACAAAATAACTAATTTTGAGACTTCTCGACTAATTACAGGCCATGATGGGTCCATGCCCAATCCCTTCCTGTCTACCACACTCGAGAGTCGGGTTTTCTGAAAACATTTTTAAGCTTGCGTTAAATACGTATACATTTGCACTGGATTTTCATATATTGGAGAGAAATATCTCTTTTTTGAAATCATTTAAAAATCACATAATTATAAAAGAAAACCTTTTGAATCAACGTAAAATTCAAAGGGGTTTATACACAATATAAATTAAAGTTGTGTATAAAACCAAATATGCCTCAATGAAAGGAGATTGAGACGATGTACTTAAAAAGATCATTTTTAAAATAAAATAGATCTATTATGTGTATTCACTATAGGTACACATGAAGAAAGTAAAAATACAAAATATGACATAATAATATCATGACATAATTTGAAAGTAGGAGATTAACCCAAAGAATAGAAATTGGGTTAAGAAGTTCCCTTACCTTGTGTCCGAATTGATTCGACCATTCTATAACCTCCTGAATAATAAACTAGAGTTAATATCTACTTTATTAATAACCTTTTTCAAGTTCATTATCCCTTTTATATCACTTATTACAATTTTATGAACATTATGTAATTATTTAAGTTAATAACAGTCGTTTTGTCGATCTTTGGTACTTGAGTCAAAAATAGACTTCTTATAATTATGAGTTGTTCATGTGGTGAAATATCCGTTATATCCAGAATTATATTCATGATATAGATATCATATATCTCATATATATCCAGTATATACATTCATTCATAATATTACATGACATTTAGAGGTAAGAAATGAAATGCACCATTCATGGAGACGGTAAGCCGTACGTACGCATGAACGCTACTTTCATTTCTATTTCATATTTAATGGAATGTAGTTATAATTATATAAAGGTATAATATAATTCCAGTATAAAATAATGTATAATACCATTTACTCCATCCTTTATACATCCCACATATGGCCTTAACGATTCAAATCACTTTGAGGGGGCGGTAGTCCGCACTTCCTAAAATGAAATTATCGCGTTTACCCATAATGGAAATCATAAAGTATGCCATAAATGAGAAATACAGAAGGATAAGTAAAACATAAACATAATATATAAATCATATATGAAAATAGTGTCATCAAAATGTCCACCATTATAGGTGTTAAAAGAATTTGAACAATCATCGTTTCATGAGGCCGAAATTCGCCATCCACAGAAACAATATGTTCTTTAACCATTAGATGTAGGTGTGTGTAAGTGTAGCTCAAATACTTCTTATAACAACATCCTAGTATATTTAGGATACTAGTTTTGTTACAAAAGAAAAGAATAAAAAGATTTTAGGGGGTTGGAGAAGCAAAATAAAACAAAAGAACATAAGAGAAAACACTACCTTTAAAACGGGTAACACTTTTTGATTTGAGGCAAAGGCTTCCTTGGGAAGAGTTCTGCCCAAAGTGAGGCTTCTAGGAGTAATAGGGGGAAGTTGTAAGAGTATTTGGGAAGAGGTTGGCCGAGCCAAATGTCTTGAAAGTGTGAATGAGGTGGTAGAGGTGGGGGCCTTTTATAAGTGGAGAGGAGGGGAACTTTTGGAATGTAATAAAATGTTACTTTATTAAACAATGATTTTCGGATTATAAAGGTACCACACTTATATACTTCGAGGCTAAGGTGATAAGGATTCGAAATCTACTCATCCAATAGGTTTTTGACAAGTTTAAGCCTTTGATTTTACATTATCTCTTCAGTTTATTTAAATCGTTAAATAATGTGGTCATCGCTGCATCATCATGATGTCATAAATAATTTAATTTATTTAATATAAAAAAAATACTATGATGTAGGAAATCTTTTTAGCTTTCCAATGACTCTTTATAGTCAAAAATATGACTTGTATAACCCCATGTAAAAATTATTTTAGTAAAACATTTCATGTTTGTGTCATTTTTACTTTAACATTAAATAAAAGGTATTTATTTCATTTTCTAACTAAAGTGGCTCCATGGGGTCCCCAAGTTGACCCATGGATTATATTGGTCGGCCATGACACATTCAATGAGGGTAGGACATATTTCAAGCTCATCTAATATTATTAAAACATTATTTTTACCTTAAACTACACTAATTAACTCTAATCGCGATTAAGAACTTAAAAGATACTATTCACAAAAAATTATTTTAATCTCATTGAACCACATTTTACTTCTTAATGACAACCATGTATATCGGATTTTTGAAATTCAAAACATAGAAGTGGTAATATTTCATTTAAACAAAAAATCAGTTATTTAACTACCACTTAGTGGTTTCACTATTCATCAAAAATTGAGGTTTTTCAGAATAATGCCAAAATTTCACCCTAAGCTATAATTGATATCCTGAATTCAAAAATGATGCCTATTTTAAAAAATTCCAAACATATAAGTTTCATTAATTAATTTTATAATTAATTCCCGCTGTTACAACAAATAGCGTGTTTTTAAGAAACAATTTATATCAAAAGATTGGCAATTGTTTATGTCCAATTTCAATGTAAATTAATTCTAATGACCACCATTGGATAAAATGGTAAAAATATATTCTAATTATACTTTAAAACCACTCAATAGTATAATTTATCAGTATAAATTATTTTTATTAAAAAAGTTGTTATAAGTATTTTTCACTATTCATAAAAAATTGGAAGTTCTCAGAAAAATACCAAAAATTCAACATAGGCAAATTTCGATATTACGAATCCAAAAATGAAGTCCATTTTGAAATATAAAATTTATATAATTTTAAAAAGTGGTTATTACTATTCATAACGGCTACTTTGAATAGTTGCGGTGTGTTAGAACTCGAAGTTGCGTACAATGAAAGCTATTGCATTATTGAATGAGAAGTGTTTCATGGAAGCTCAGGGTGTTACATTCTCCCCTCCTTCAATAAATTGCGTCCTCACAATTTGAAAATTTTCTTTGAAAACAAAAGGATGAAAATAGAAAATACCTTTTTGGAAAACCCACATCGGAAATAATATTAATAAAATTTAGCCTTAATAAGAGGGAAAGGGAAATGGAAAAGTCACCACCCAATTATGATCTCGATTAGGAGAACATTGGTGGAAATTAGAGACATATAATTGGAGGAAAACGTAAATATTTGTAGGGAGTGATTGAGGTCATCAATCACAATCAACTGTCAAATTGAGGGCCTCAAAGCCTTCAATCTATGTTGATTTAAAATATCATCAGTTCAACAAGACATAAGGTATTAGGATAAAACATTTTTTTGTTTTAATATCCCTTTACTAAAGTTTAATAATTAATTCATTCATTGAATAAGAGATAGGTATATATATATTTATGCTTGACAATTAGAGTTTCAACCTTCAACTCATCTTTCACTCAAAAGATAATAGAACTCAAAAATATTATACTTATCCTAATTGTATAAGGTTCCAAATGTTAACACATACCATTTTGATTAGTAAAATTATTTTGTAACAACCAGGGACTTCCTGTAGGCTAGTGGTAGGAAATAAAGGCCTGTCACACTATGGTTGTGGGTTCGATTCCTACAGCTTTGTCCGACACGACGGGTTATGCCCCACCCTGCAGGTTGTCCTTTTCCTAAAACTATAATATTCAAAAAATAATCTTCAGAAATGTTTTAACCTAAAACAATACTATCCAAAGATCAACTTAATCTATTCCAACCTTTATAGTTATCCAAAATACCTCCGTCCAGACTTTCTCTAAAAGGTTTCCAAAATCAATTGTAACATTATATTTACAAAACAAAGTAAAGTTTCTCTTATTGTCACATAATAAAAATATTATTACCTTCATCATATTAAATCCTTAATGAAAACAACATGTACTGCAGTACAATCCTTATATATATCACATTATTCTTATAACCATAATCTAGTTCTTGAGTCCAAAAACACAAATACAATAATTATTCCGCTTCAACTGTAGTAACAACATAAGATTGTCCTTGATCCCTTGGCCTTTTCTGAGGTATGTTTCCCTGATTCTTAGGACATTCATTTTCATAATGCCCCATATCCCTACAATTGTAGAATTCAACATTGATAGCCTCTTTCTTTCCCTTGCAATCACGTGCCTGGTGACCTTTTTCTCCACATTTGTAACAAACTCCCATTCCTTTTAGGCAAGCACCGGGGTGATTCTTCCCACAATTATCACATAATGGAAAATCCTTCTTTCCCTTTTTCCCTTTATCCGTCTCTTGTTCCACCGTTCTCTTCTTTTCTTGCTTTTCTTTAAAGTCATGAGACTTAGAAAATTCCTTTTCCGCCTTGATTGCACACGAGACAATATCTTCGTATGTTGAGAAAGATTGTGATACTAAAGATCGACGGAGAAATGGTTTTAACCCATCAAAGAAATGATCAATCTTACTTCTCAGGTTACGTATATAATCTGCAGCATACCTCGCTAACCTTGTAAAGTTGGCCTCATACTTTGTGACATTCTCATCCTCCTTTTGTCTCAGACTCAGAAATTTCCTTTCCATATCTGCTCGATGGTCATGTGGAAAGTATTTTTCTAAGAAAAGATGTTTTAACTCTCTCCATTACATACATGATACTTCTTCATCTTCCTTTGTATTTTGAATCAATGACCACCATTGATCAGCATCTCCAGTGAGGCGGTAAACTGCCATGATAACCTTTTCCCTTTTACTAATCCCCAAGGAATGGAATATTTTTTCTAAGGAGTTTATCCATTGCTCAGCTACTAATGGATTTTTACCCCCATTAAAAGTTGGCAGTTGTTGCCTCATGAAGCGGTCTAACATTGATCCTCCACGTTGCGGATCAGGGTGCTCCATACGAGTAAGGTTATTATTCATAACCTGAGTGAGTTGTCCCAGTATGGTAATAAGATGATCAGCACCAGTTGTATCTCCTGCTCCACAATAATTATCTTGAGCAGGAGGGAAATCCCTACACGGAGTGCGTGCATTGATACGGTTTCCATTCCTTCCACTAGGCGCCATTTCTATACAATGGCATAAACTAGATTAGTTTATGAATCAAAATACATAATTCCATACTTATAAAATACTTAACATAAATTGAACTATTTATGGATATAATCCATAATTATAAAAATGTTTTCTTTGAGTAAGTATATACTCATAAACCTTTATAGTGGTTTGTAAAGAAAAAGAGAATTATCCTAAGCATATCCCCCGGGAGTGTCGTAACCAAGAGTGCAACAAGGCCCATTGTCGTGCACCAGTTCCCGTTCGAGTCTAGCTCAAAGCGGTGTTTTCGGGTTTTACCCCTAGGTACATCTGTGCCAGATCCGCCTCTACCTGCTTGTATCCAGACAGGGATGTATTGCTCGGAAAATTCACAAAATCTCTAAAACAGCAAAATTCTAGGAAGTTCTTCTATACTAATCCTCAATGTCTATCTTTGGGCTATGTGCTCTAATCAGAGTTTATCTAAATCTAGCTTCCAAGGTCAGTACTAAACTGCCTCTGATACCAACTATAACGCCCTGACCCCAGCTACCCAGAGTCGGTGCATTACTTCATAACATTGGCATGATCACAAAAGATCATGTCTCGAAAGACCGATTAGTTTAGTAGCCTTGGAAACACTAGATACATTCATAAACGTTACATTACATCACAAAGTGAAAAACTACAATAAAAAAAAGTCTCCATAGTCCACACTCATATCCTCTTCTGACTATCCCTGCAGGTCATTCATAAAATACTTCTTCACATCCTGGAAAATATTAAAACATTGAAAGGGGTGAGCTCAAATGCTCAGTAAGGATAACAATATTGCGGAATCTTTCATAAATAAACATTAACATTTAAGGCAATGTATAACTAAAACAAAAGCCTTTTAAACATGAACTTCAACATAATATGGAAAAAGTAAAATGAGATAATTCCATTTACTTATTCACATGGATATTCTACTGGTCGAATAATCACATGAAATATCAATAACCACTTTCATAATAAGGGAATGTATAATGCCAGACATTCTAAAACACTTTGTCAAGGCCTCAGCCAAGACGTATGAAATGATTAAGGCCTCGGCCAAAACCATAAATCAAATTGGGAAAGGGCCTCGTCCAATTCCACATCTAGTTGTCTCATGAGACCTACCGATGTAATTTTTTAGAAGATACTTACGTTTAAAATTGATCAAATATAATCCAGTGTTTTCTGAAAACATTATGCAAGCTTCTGAAAACAAAATAACTAATTCTGAGACTTCTCGACTAATTACAGGCCATGATGGGTCCATGCCCAATCCCTTCCTGTCTACCACACTCGAGAGTCGGGTTTTCTGAAAACATTTTTAATCTTGCGTTAAATACATATACATTTGCACTGGATTTTCATATATTGGAGAGAAATATCTCTTTTTTGAAATCATTTAAAAATCACATAATTATAAAAGAAAACCTTTTGAATAAACTTAAAATTCAAAGGGGTTTATACACAATATAAATGAAAGTTGTGTATAAAACCAAATATGCCTCAATGAAAGGAGATTGAGACGAAGTACTTAAAAAGATCATTTTTAAAATAAAATAGATCTATTATGTGTATTCACTATAGGTACACATGAAGAAAGTAAAAATACAAAATAGGAAATAATAATATCATGACATAATTTGAAAGTAGGAGATTAACCCAAAGAATAGAAATTGGGTTAAGAAGTTACCTTGCCTTGTGTCCGACTTGATTCGACCATTCTTTAACCTCCTGAATAATAAACTAGAGTTAATATCTACTTTATTAAGAACCTTTTTCAAGTTCATTATCCCTTTTATATCACTTATTACAATTTTATGAACATTATGTAATTATTTAAGTTAATAACGGTCGTTTTGTCGATCTTTGGTACTTGAGTCAAAAATAGACTTCTTATAATTATGAGTTGTTCATGTAGTGAAATATCCGTTATATCCAGAATTATATTCATGATATAGATATCATATATCTCATATATATCTAGTATATACATTCATTCATAATATTACATGACATTTAGAGGTAAGAAATGAAATGCACCATTCATGGAGACGGTAAGCCGTACGTACGCATGAACGCTACTTTCATTTCTATTTCATATTTAATGGAATGAAGTTATAATTATATAAAGGTATAATATAATTACAGTATAATATAATGTATAATACCATTTACTCCATCCTTTATACATCCCACATATGGCATTAACGATTCAAATCACTTTGAGGGGGCGGTAGTCCGCACTTCCTAAAATGAAATTATCGCGTTTACCCATAATGGAAATCATAAAGTATGCCATAAATGAGAAATACAGAAGGATAAGGAAAAAATAAACATAATATATAAATCATATATGAAAATACTGTCATCAAAATGGCCACCATTATAGGTGTTAAAAGAATTTGAACAATCATCGTTTCATGAGGCCGAAATTCGCCATCCATAGAAACAGTATGTTCTTTAACCATTAGATGTAGGTGTGTGTAAGTGTAGCTCAAATAATTCTTATAACAACATCCTAGTATATTGGGGATACTAGTGTTGTTACAAAATAAAAGAATAAAAAGATTTTAGGGGGTTGGAGAAGAAAAATAAAACAAAAGAACATAAGAGAAAACACTACCTTTAAAACGGGTAACACATTTTGATTTGAGGCAAAGGCTTCCTTGGGAAGAGTTCTGCCCAAAGTGAGGCTTCTAGGAGTAAGAGGGGGAAGTTGGAAGATTATTTGGGTAGAGGTTGGCCGGGCCAAATGTCTTGAAAGTGTGAATGAGGTGGTAGAGGTGGGGGCCTTTTATAAGTGGAGAGGAGGGGAACTTTTGGAAAGTAATAAAATGTTACTTTATTAAACAATTATTTTCGGATTATAAAGGTCCCACACTTATATAATTCTAGGCTAAGGTGATAAGGATTCGAAATATACTCATCCAATAGGGTTTTGACAACTTTAAGCCTTTGATTTTACATTATCTTTTCAGTTTATTTAAATCGTTAAATAATGAGGTCTTCACTGCATCATCATGATGTCATAAATAATTTAATTTATTTAATATAAAAAATAATATGATGTAGGAAATCTTTTTAGCTTTCCAATGACTATTTATAGTCAAAAATATGACTTGTATAACCCCATGTAAAAATTATTTTAGTAAAACATTTCATGTTTGTGTCATTTTTACTTTAACATTAAATAAAAGGTATTTATGTCATTTTCTAACTAAAGTGGCTCCATGGGGTCCCCAAGTTGACCCATGGATTATCTTGGTCGGCCATGACACATTCAATGATGGTAGGACATGTGTCAAGCTCATCTCATATTATTAAAACATTATTTTTACCTTAAACTACACTAATTACCTCTAATCGCGATTAAGAACTTAAAAGTTACTATTCACCAAAAATTATTTTAATCTCATTGAACCACATTTTACTTCTTAATGACAACCATGTATGTCAGATTTTTGAAATTCAAAACACAGAAGTGGTAATATTTCATTTAAACGAAAAATCAGTTATTTAACTACTACTTAGTGGTTTCACTATTCATCAAAAATTAAAGTTTTTCAGAATAATGCCAAAATTTCACCCTAAGCTATAATTGATATTCCGAATTCAAAAATGATCTCTATTTTAAAAAATTCCAAACATATAAGTTGCATTAATTAATTTTATAATTAATTCTCGTTGTCACAACAAATAGCGTGTTTTTAAGAAACAATTTATATCAAAAGATGGCAATTGTTTATGTCCAATTTCAATGTTAAATTAATTTTAATGACCACCATTGGATAAAATGGTAAAAATATATTCTAATTATAATTTAAAACCACTCAATAGTATAATTTATCAGTATTAATTATTTTTATTAAAAAAGTTTTTATAAGTATTTTTCACTATTCATAAAAAAATTGGAAGTTCTCAGAAAAATACCAAAAATTCAACATAGGCAAATTTCGATATTAAGAATCCAAAAATGAAGTCCATTTTGAAATATAAAATTTCTATAATTTTAAAAAGTGGTTATTACTATTCATAACGGCTACTTTGAATAGTTGCAGTGTGTTAGAACTCGAAGTTGCGTACAATGAAAGCTATTGCATTATTGAGTGAGAAGCGTTTCATGGAAGCTCGGGGTGTTACACAAAGACCATAGGGAACCAAGTGAAGCCCCCATACTCAGACATCATCTCGAGTTAACTCAGTCAAAAACATATTCAAATTACCAAAAATAGAGATAAAATTACTAACTCTGGGCCAGACAACTATGGAGTCACGATCCCCAAGTCCCGAAAGCCTCGCATTAGGTCATTTCATTGCTCTACGTGCAATTTTTTTATTGAATACTCATATAAAAACTAAAATTGTCACCAAACCTATGCTATTTATTTGGGGGACCTCATGAACTCAAACTAATACCCCACTATCCAAAGGACGTGCATTTTGATCTTTTTTTTATTTGGATGAAAATAGAAATGATGAAATATCACATTGGACAGCCACACTTTCCAAAATCTATGCTCATGAAATTATACAAGGATTAAAATCAGAATCAGGGAATGCTAAATTATTTGATAGTCAGTTTCAAAGTGTGCAATGTGTGTTACCATGTTCAAAGTTAAAGGATTTTTTCCTTCCATTTACACATTTTTTATTCAAATCATTCATTTTTTTGACACAAAAGCATTTTTTTTATTTTATCTCCCCCCCAACTTAAAATAACACTATCCCCAGTGTTTAGAGAAATGAAAATTTAGAAGGGTGTAGAGGTAGAGAATGAATGTTCAAAAAGGAAATTGAAAATGAGGATCATGGAATGAAGTCACTTGGTGGTTGAAGTTGAAATTCTTGCTGCTCCAATTTAGTCCTTTGATATCCATGCCGCTTGTAGATTTACCTACTGGAAAAAATAAAACAAACAAACAAAACAAAATAGTATATATATATATAAGTAAAATATAAGTATATATATAAAATAAAATAAACTGATGATACATTGTCCTCTTTTTAAATTTCTGGGTAAGGTATTACTCAAGGATCACACCACGTGACACTGATGAATATGGTGCTACCCTTTCGTACCCATCCATAATCATAATAGAAGAACAGGTTAATAGTCTATTTTTTATTTAATATAAAAAATATTAAATAATAATATTTAAAATATACGGTCGATTAAAACAACAAAATGATTGGAAACTTGAAAACCATGGGTTGCCTCCCATGCAATGCTTTTTTTAACATCATTAGCTCGACTTGAACCCCAAAACTTACCCAATACCAATTTTCAACATTTTAAGGACCACATGTTTCACCAATTCTACTATGTTGAGATTGATTCTATTTTTATAATTTTTTTCATGCACAAACCAATGTTCTAAAAAGAGTGGTAAAATCCATGGTATATCACAAATGGTTGATCTAGTTTCCTCTATAGTATTTTTGAAGACATCAATGATCATTCCAACTTTTTTGGTTTCAAGAGAAGAATGAATTCCAATTGAAAGGTCATGATTATAACTTATTAAGTTATTCTTTAGAGGTGAGGGAAGGACAATAATTTTGACCTCAGGTTGGATAGGACATTTAGACACAAGTTGATATTTTAAATCCAGCTCAGTTTCATTTTCCAAATTTATCAACAAAATTGGTTCCTTTTGAATAGAAAATTCAACCAAAAAAATTAGAAAGATCAGTTTTAGGAATGGTTATGGACTCAAAGTTTGTGATTTCTCTTAATGGTACAGTGATTTGTGTTTTTGAAAATTTATCAATGGAGTTATACTTAGGAGACTCAATCCATGACGTAAAATTCTCCACTTTTGAATCCAAAAATTCAATTTACTCCTTATTTAAATACCCTTCAATAATTCCTTGATATTCTTCATCTATCCCAAATACAAAGGTTGGTTCTTCAATAAATTCATGAGAGGTTTGTGGGAAACTAGACACTTCACATAAGGTTATGGAAGAGACAGTTTGTGTAGGGATGAGTTCCTCACAATTTTCAATGATTTGTAGTTCTAACATCAATGATGAAACCTCAAAATTAATTATCTCCATTTGTTGACACAATTTTTCATGTAATGGATGTGGATTATGATGGATAAGGGGTTGAGACATATGGTCTATTCTAGGTGGATAATTATTTTGTTGGAATTGCACACGAGGGTGTTCAGATTGGCTTTGTAGGGATTGAAACTCATTATATGTTGGGATGTTTTGTGGTTCGTAGGAGTAAAAACATTTTGGTTCATTAGGTTTTTGATTATCCCACTAGTAGAAACTAGTATGGTCAATGTACATCTCACTTGGTGTGGAGTGATCAAAGTAAGGAGAGGTTCCCCATGTTTGGATTTGTTCAAAAGGGGTTTCCATAAGAATGAAATTGGGGATGAGATAAGAGAAATAGGATGAAAAAAATGATTATAGTGTCTAAGATAACTTAATTAGGTCCCCGGAAACGGTGCCAAAATTTTATTCTCGCTCAAATTTACCCAAGAGATGAAGGTAGAACGGTCCTTGTAGTCTAGCTTGGGTTGTCGAATCCACAGAGACCTAAGAAGTAACCTATAGACACACACATTCTAAAGACTGTTTTTGGATATGAAGTGGACAACTTGGGTTGATTTTAGATGGGTTTAAAGGATCTATAAGATAATTAAGAGAATTCAATATAAAATAATGAGTTGATCCTAGGTTATCGCTCGGGGTGGATTGGACGTATTTCCTTTTTAATGATTTCAATTTCTTATATTTGAGATGGGTTCATTTAAGGAGATAAAAAAACATCATCAATTAATGGTTTAATTCCTACACCCTTTAATACTAATCACCTATACACTTGAAGGATCAAAGTTTTGAGCACTTCAAGGTAAATGTTTGTATTAGCACTTGAAGTGTGTGGCCTTAAATTCAACAAGGACGATGGAGTTTAAAAATCATCAAAAAAA
Source organism: Viscum album (assembly GCA_963277665.1). NCBI lineage: Eukaryota > Viridiplantae > Streptophyta > Magnoliopsida > Santalales > Viscaceae > Viscum > Viscum album. The sequence goes on along the minus strand of OY728152.1, from coordinate 1,663,356,500 downwards.
ATCTCAATTGAAGAAGTGATTATACATTAATGAGGTGATAAATAACATCCAATTCATCCCATTTATAATCCCTTGGATCAATCCATAAGTGGTTTATCCCTCCATTGGTCCCATGGTTTCAATGTAAGCGGAAAGTAGACTCATGAGGGAGGAAATGGAGAAGTAAAGAAAACAACAAAAATAAAATGATCACTCCACTGTTGTGTGAATAATTTCACAAGGTTTGGTGTGAATAAATTCACACCTTGATCCAAAGGTATCAAAGTGATATGAATAATAACATAATAAGAGTATAATAAGAACATTTATTAAGAAACTAAAGTGAACTGAACAACTTACATGTGAAAGACAAATTTGAGACAACAAAATTGCAGCATAACATTACAATTGAACAAAGCATCCAATATTAAAAACTCCTTCACCTCCACTACCTTAAATAAGCATTTTGAGAGCCTTGGGTCGAGACTCAAACAGTAAAAAGTATCCCACTTGAGTATGGTAGGCCTAGGGTGGTGGAAAGTAAGGGAGATGAGACTTTTCCACCCTTGACCCGAGGTGGCACCCACCTTGCTTCCACCGAACAGACGCGCTTGTAAGTCCTTCTAGATTGCCGAATCAGAGTGGGCCATAGAAGAATAGAATGGATCACCGGACTTCTTATAACCTCCTTTAAAATTTTGGCCCATTTGGAGTTGTGGATTCCTAGATATGATCATATTAGTGGGATGTTTTTCTGGGCCGCAGAATCTGGCCGAGAATTTTATCTCTAACTTGGGACGCCTAAATGGACACCATGGAGGCTGAATTAGCATTGGATCCTGAAACTTAATTTGTTCCTATGAACTTCTTCTAGAATATCACGAAATATGGGGTTAATTAGGCCTTTATTTTGGGCCCCACAGTCTCATCAGTGGGCTGGTGTCCAATCTGCCTTCTCCAGAATAGCTTCCTTTCATTGCCAAATATCTCCATCATCCTCCATGAATTCTCCATTGATCACTGAATCAAACATGTTCATATTTAAGTGTAGATCAATTTCAAAAAATATCAAATTAAAATATGTATAATTATCTTCCATAAAATCAGATGAATCATTGGGTACTTTAAATGATGTTAAAAAATCTACCACATAATAGTGCATTTTAAGAAGGTATTACGATCATAATGTGAAATGATGTTCAAAGTGTAAAATTAAATAAAATGGTGTTTATGTATAATAAATAACATGAATATTATATATATTACCAATGAATATTAGCCTCATTTAGTGGCTAATAAAGAGATATGTTATTACTTTTTATCATTCTACGAGATTTTGATTCAACTTAAATTTCAGCTTCATATAACATTAGAGTCCTAATAAATTTATTCACTGATATATTTTTTATATGAGTTTATTATTTTATTATATCTACCAATCCATTCCATTTTGTGGGTATATCTCTTAGAAATTCAAAAGGATGATTTGGTTTATTAATTTCATCACCCAATGAAAAAACACCATTGAATATTTTAGTCAATATTCGATTCATTTGAGTGATGCTTTAACCATCCAGCATCATGAATGTAAAGACCCTGAAATTCTATGGATTTTTTTTCTTAAATACATGGGAATTTTACGAGTCCACAGTTTCTGACGGCGCCTGATTCTATGGCCCGGTGTGCCCAGAATCAATTTATGAATTTTTTTCAGGTACATTCAGTAAACGTACGAGAAAGATTTTAGATCTTTTGAAATGGTGCATGGAATTGAAAAACGAGGGCACATTTGAACTCACAGCATCGCTAATCTATTAAGGAGACCTTTACTGTAGTTGCGTTCTAACATGAGTGGAAATTAATTTTTGTGGTTTCTAAATAAAATTAAATAAAAATATGTGTAGCATATTTTTATTTGAATGGTAGTTAAAACCTCTAAGGGGAGGTTGGTGGTGGGGCCACCCACACATAAATTCCCTTGGGAGGATGTTATAAGGTGGGGCCCATATGAGCATCAAACCCTGTTAACCCCCTTTAACCCTTGGAACTCCCAATTTATTACGGAGCCTCTTCACCTTCCCTCATAAGTGTGCCAAACCACAAATTAATTAATGAAATTAATTAACTAATTTGAATTGGTTTGAATTCTTTTTGGAATGCATGACAAAAATAAAATAATAGAGTATCCATAATATTATTTTGGTTGGTGATTATATTTGGTGGATCTTAGAGAGAACTCTTGGAAGAATTAAATCCTCCCAACGAAGAACACTCTTCATCTCCGAAGAACGACGAACATTGTCCGCGATCTTCGACCAAGATAAAAGAGAAGGAGCCTTCCACGAAGAACGCCGACAACGCTTCTTCCTTGGACACTCCCCGACGTCAACAAAACGACACCATTTTCAACAAACAATCGTCGAATCAAGGTAGGGTACTTGTGTTGTTTTTATACCCGTCCTCCGTCATTGAATTTATAGTTTGGAAACCAAATGTTAGCACCGTAAAAAGGAGGGTTTGGACCACACAAACATGGTCCGACCCTCCCTTTTGTTTGTTCCCATTTGATGATGATGGAGGTGGAACACAAAAAGGAGCCGACGGCGCAAGGCTGCCGGGTCGCCGCAAGGGCGCGACACCGCCTTGCCGCGCAGAGAAACCAAGTCGCGACCAGGCGGGCCACGATAGTGCCAAAGGGGTGATGTGCTGTCACACCGCGCCGAAGAGAAACCGAGGCCGGGAGTGTCGCGACAGATGAAGAAGCAAGGCACCATCGCGCTGCACGGTGGAGCCAGAAGCCGCGGCCGTGTCGGGCCGCAGTAGTGAAGGCGCGGCGCCGTCACGTTGCATAGAGAACAGGAGGACCGCGATGCTATCACGCCGCGGTGGAGGTGCGGTTGTAGCCAGTCGGGCCTACCACCGTGGAGCCGGAGCGGTTGGCCGCTCGGGCCAGCCCGGAAGAGCAGGACCCCGTTGGGTCCCGCATGTGCTGGACCAGTGCCACCTGGCATCGGTTCGACTCACACCTGAACAACAGAGCCATTCAGGTGACAGGGGGCGCGAGCCACCCCCCTGGGCCCCCCTTGGCCAGGCAGCCATCGGCCGGGCCGCCCTCGGGCTAGGCCACCCTCAGGTTGGGCCGCCGTCGGATGGGTCGTATTCGGGCCAGGCTATTTCTTTGGACCGGGTCAGACCCTCTGACCGGGTCAGACCTAGGTTCAGACCGGGTCATGCTGGGTCGGTCTGACTGGGTCTGACTGCACCCGGACCCGCTATGGCCATTTACACCTTTTAGCCCGAATCTTGGGCTTTGGGTGTCTGATCAACGAACCGTCTACGATAATGGAATTCATGGAGAAATATGATTATTTTAGAATACTCCACTTAGGGTTCAGATGCATTTGTGGTACTATCGTGTTGGTATGAGCCTAAAAACCAACCGGGCCCCTAGAACGAAAATGTCAATAACTCACAGACCTGGCGTCCGATTAACGCATCGTCTGTCGTGTTGGGTTGCTTATGATGAGACGGAACTCCAGGATACATCAACTAGAGACTTGTTGGTATTTGATCTATTGACACTTGGATCGAGGAGTGGACCCTCCCGGAATTGAGCATGCTGTGTGCGGGAATCCTAGGGCTGGCTGCGACAGAGATGACAGGATCCTCCGTGGGTTCGACAACGACGATAGAGTACCAGGATCCTCTGTGGGTTTGACAACGACAATACAATACCAGGATCCTTCGTGGGTTCCACAATGATGATTTCTGTACCAGGATCCTCTGTGGGTTCGACAACGATGACATCTGTACCGGGAACCTCCGTGGGTTCGACATCGATGACTTCTGTACTGGGATCCTCTCTGGGTTCAACATCACTGATATTGTTCCAGGATCCTACATAGGTTTGACAGAGGAGACGATTTAGTGTCTATAAACAATCATCTTCACCACTCTAAATGAGTTTTATACCTGTGTGAGATAAGTCTTGTCTTTCAGTCGTTATCATTGAGATTATTGACTTTTGTTCTTTTGTGGAATGGTTTGTGCTTGGGCTCGAGTTTTGGAGCTGGACTATGACTGGTAACATAGGTATATGTATGGTAATATACCTATGAAGGGATGGTTGATACTTCATGATTGTATCATACTACTGTGGTTTATATTTAGTTGATTCTGGGAGACCTTTGGGGGTCTTGGGGTCCCCTACTGAGTATTGTTATACTCACCCCTACACAGGCTTCACCCGCACCTTGTTGTGTTCTATGCAGACGACGGTCAGCAATGATCGAGGCTGAGTGTGACAGATGGGTGGCTGCTAGGATCTGGACTAGACAGGACGTACCTCAGGGACGATTTGTTCGAGTTCTATACCTACCCTTCAGGTAGGATTCCCCGGTGGACGATCCGGGATCTGTTTTCCCTTTTTACATGTACTTGTACTTATTGTTCAGTTGGGTTTGTATACTGGACCACTTAATTTCAGCACACCTTCCTTTTCTATATTAGTACATGTTGCTTCTAATTCTTATGTTCAGACTGTGTGTGTTACAGATTTAAAGACAATGCCATCCCTTTTTATTGGGGTTTCGCCTCTGGTGCTAGTCACCAACCCCTGGCCTATGGAAGGCGGGCTTGGGGTAGTCATGGTACGGGCCCAAAGGATGGGTCATGACATTGAAGTTTCCAAACATTAACTTAGCAATTTTATATAGTAATTTTTTGAATATTTTTGTACCTTCACAAGAAATTTTGATTCTTTACAAATCTCATATGCAATACAATATTGTGATACAAGATTTAATTCATCCAAACCAAGTCTACCTATATTTTTTTCATAGATATTGAATTCAAATCATATTCAAATTCTTTTGTTGAATTAAACTTCTCTAGTTCTAGAATAATTTCAAAAGGTTTTAAAATCTTCATATAGAATTTAAATACAAGATTCTTTAAATATATTATTATTCTTTCTTTCCAAAAATGACAATTTTCTTCATTGATGTATGGTTCTTTGAGCATTGACATGACTTCTTTAGGTTCAACCACACAAACAGATATATATATTGAACTTTGAATCAATATTTCTAGATCTTAATAGAATTATTTGAAGATAAATCCCTTGAAACCAATTGTTAGGTCAAAATAATATGAAGACATAAGAGGGGGGTGGTTCGATTTTTCCCTTTTAATAATCTTGAAAAAATAAATCATAATACCTCATTTTGATTTGAAACGATTTACTGTGTTATTTTATTTAGATATATTATATAGTGAAAAAATAAGAGGATAAAATAATTTTTATAGTGGTTGTAGAAAAAAATTTCCCCTAGACCACTCCATCAACACTCTCTCAGTTAGTATGACTACTTTCACTAAATAGGTCCTCTTATCCGGGGACCTCTACAAATGAATTTAGGATTTTGAAACCTTATAACAACTCAGATTATTTTACAGGGAACCTTAATAAGAGCATCTTAGCATGAGATGTTAACACTCCACCATGGCTAAGTACAATAATACAACATTTCATGAAAACAGATGTGAGGATAATTTTGAGAAATAGTTTTAGCACACAGTTGAAATTGTTACTAAGATATGATGGGTCTTATTTTATATAGAATAAACTCTTTTGGAAATAATATATCTAAAAAGATCCTAGTTTCATATGATATTTAATGAATTAAATCAATAAAATAATTACCTTTTAAAATTATTATAGAAAACACTCAATAGATGGTAAACATGTATATCTCCAAAGTGTATCTTTGATAATTACTTCAATGGACTATAGATTTTTTTTGAAAATGGATACATTAGTAGAAATATTATGATGATTAAACATAAAAATATCAAATCATGTATATATCCAAAGTGTAGAACTTTATAAAACTAGAGACCTCATAAACTAGAGGATACAAATATACGTATTTAATAAGAATATTGATTTACTATTGGTTTAAAAGATCTATAAAATAATCGTGTTAAAATATGATCATTTGAATTTAAAATAATTATTGAAAATTTATGGTAGATTCCAAGTTTAGGGTTGATGAACCATATATTAATTACACAAACATTGGTTTGATCTTAACTGTAGGGTTGATGAACAATAGGTTATGAAAAATTTATGGTTCCCAAGAGTATAATTTCTTTATAAAAGTGGGTTCCTGATCCTAATTTTCACTTCAAAAATACTATTATGAATAGTTATTCTAGACTATGAAAAATTTCAAGAATACTTAAAAAAAATTAATCTTTAGGATAAAAAATAACGTGATATAAAAAAGAAATTCACTTAAAGTAATTTCATTATTAAAAAAATGTGAGTGTTTGTGTGCATAAAAATAAAACATTATTTGACGAGAATTTATAGATCAACATATTCCTAGTAGGATAAACTATATGGAAGCACTCACAGTCTTTCTTGGGACCAAATCCAAGAGTTCTCATGGTCTCTTGACAAAAAATGAATCTCTCGTGGTCTTCTTACCCGAAGGTTCTCATGGTCCCTTGGAGACCAACATTTAAACTCTTATGGTCTTCCTACCGAAAGGATCTCATGATCCCTCTGACAACCCATCACTCACACTCTATTAAACCTATGTATGACTATTTTCCTACATAACCACAAACACATTTCACACTAGAAAAACCATTTCACCAGTCAAAATTCCAAATATCCTAAAACAACTTTCTGTATGGTAAAACCATTTATAAAACCATTTTTTAAATTTAGTTAAATCCATAATTCCAATTAATCCATTTCCCCAAACACTTTGGGTGCACACATGCTACCCCATTTGGAAAACCCTATATAAACTCCTAATTTCCAAAAAAAAGTATTATATCACACAAAAAATGGGACATAAACAAAAAATAAATAACTTATTTGTAAATTAAACAAAACAAATACAAAAGTGATTTATAATACAATGAACATGCCTTAAACATTACTTAATCTTGAGTTAAATCAAGAATTAAAATTGAGGAACATTTTAGGTTTAGTTTTTTAGAGAGTTAGGCCATAACTATTACATATCAACTTGAAAATTACATGTAGACACTAACACTCAGTATCCATTTTTTTATAAAATAAACACTCTTAAAAAGAAAAATTAATATTTCCATGTTTTAGACATCATGACTTTTAATTGATCCCATCCTTTACCCTTATTCATATTTATGTCATGTGGGAAACATTTCAAAAATATGGGGTGTGCATAAAATGCTCAGTAAGGGTTATAAAATAAGGAAAGGAAACATTAACCCATTAATAAATACATATCAATGAAACCTTACTTTTCAATCATAAACTATCTCATGAAATCATAAGATTTTTGAATAACATATAGAAATCATAAATCATAAAGGTAACGTATGGCATATATATCATACTTACATTATAGTTATCACAGCTACATAGGGAGTTACGTTTGGAATACCCGCCACAAAATATTCCCTAAATTTATTATGAGAAACATTAACATTTACCTCTGTCATGTTACCCAATGCATTGGAGAGGTATCTCAGGCTCACCCGCCTTAGGTCTATCCTGAAAACACCCGTATACGTAAACAATACCAAATAACCATAACATATTCAAATCTCATAAAACAAGAATAAAGGAAAGATAACATTTCCACATTTCAATCACAATATATCATTTCAATATATTGACGTAATCAATTCTTTACCAAAACTATTTTTAAAGCCATTTTCAAAACCATTTAAGATATTTAATAAATATATTTTTGAATCAATGAATCCCATACCAATTTGAAGCTTTTAAAGGAATTAACATTTTAAAACAATAATTTCTATATAAATAAATACTTAAATTCATTTTTAAAACATCGATATTAATTATAACGATTTAGAAGAATAAATATTTAAAACATTTAAAGCATTTTTTTTGTTAAAGAGTTCCTAACCAAATGAGAGATAGTTGAATACAAATAATTTAGGAAAAACATTAATAAAAAAATTATAATATCATGAAAATAAAAATATTCATCATATAATATGCCAAATGACTGTAATAACACCATATAAAAGTGAATTGGTGCATAACAACAATGAAGCCTCAATGGAATCTAAATTGAGATGAAATACCTTAAAAAATGTATCCTTAGATTAAGGATAAATAAATTACATAATTATGTGTGAAAAATATAAATACCCTCAATATTATTGGATATTTAGTTTAAATAAATCAGAGTACATTCACACATGTTCTTTTTATAACAAAACCAATGACTAGGATGTTTAACTCCATGAATTGGAATTGAGTTTTGATTACCCATATCAAGTTCGTATCAATGACATGAGAATTTATAAATGGAGTGATTATGTGTATAAAAAGTATATCCACACTAAGGGGAGTAGAAATTACAACATAAATAAATAAATAGTGATTCCACACATAATCATAGCATGACATATTTAAGAAATAGAAGATTAACCCAAGGAATGAAAATTGCGTTAGAAAGTTCTCTTACCGATTTGGAAACTTACGAAACATACTCCACAAGAAAGAAGGTCCATAAAATAAAGATTTAAATACCCATAAATTAAATCATATTATACCAATAATACAATCATGGGTAGTACATATACCACAAAAAAGGAAATAGTGGCAAACATAGCATGAATCTCACGAGAATAAAATGTGAGATGAAAACCCTTTACCACGTTGTAATCAGTCGAGTTCTATGAAAAAAAGGTAACAACCACCAAATGAATCACCTAATACCATGAATATAAATATAATAATGATAATATATATAAAATTTTAGTAAAAAATACACCACATGCAAGAAATAAATGGAGAACAATGGAAATCTCACGGAATTAAAAGTGAGATAAGAAACCCCTTATCTCGTGTCTCACTTGACCCGTTCATTCATTAATCTCCTAAATAATAATTTAAAGTTAATTTTTACTTTATTAAGAAAGTTTTCCAAGTTTATTATTCATTTTATATCACTTATTACCATGTTATAAACATTATACAATCATTTATGTTAATAATGGTCATTTGGTCGATACTTGGTACATGAGTCAAAAATGAACTTTTAATAATTACAAGTTGTTCATGTCTTACAAAATAAATTATCCCTAGAATGATATTCATGATTTATATATCACATATATAATATATATCCATTATATATATTTATTTATAACAGTACATAACATTTGGAGATAAGAAATGAAATGCACTGTTCATGGAGACGGTAAGCCGTTCGTACTCATGAATGCTACTATTATTTATGTTTCATATTTAATGGAAAAAACATAATGATACACAGGTATATTATAATTACAGTATAATATCACATATAATTTAATTAACTCCATCATTTATACATTCCACGTATGTCATGAATGAGTCATATCACTTTGAGGGGGCAATAATCAGCATTTTCTCAAATGAAATTATCATATTTACACATATTAGAAAGCATAAAGGTATGTTTATAAATAAATATTACATAATCATAGAGAAAACATAAACATAATATATATCATATATAAATACAGTTCCATCATAATGGCCACCATGATAGGCTGTAGGAGATAATTGAACAATCATCGTTTTGTGAGGTAGTAGTTCCCCGTCCACATAAACAGTATGTTCATTAACCATTTGATGGTGGTGTGTGTAAGTGTAGTTCTAATACTTATCATAACTAAAAACTAGTATATTTAGGATACTAGTGTTGTTATCAAATAAATTAATAAAAAGATTTTATGGGTTTGGAGAATTAAAATAAAACAAAAGAACTAAAGAGAAGATGTTACCTTTTCATCGGCTATCATCCTTTGGTTTGAACCAAAAGGTTTAAGTGAATTTCATTCTTCCTAGGCTAAGGATTATATTATGAGGATAGGTATGTGGTTAGATTAATTGGGTAGAGTATGGATGAGACAAGAGGCCTGAGAAGTGTGAGGAATAGGTAATAAGTGAGATATCTTTATAAGGGGGAGGAGGGGCTCTTTAAAAAAGCTTGAAAATATTATTTTATTATATAATTAGTTTCGGTTTCTAAAGGTCCAAAACTTATTAATGTTTAAGATAAGATGACTCATGTTTGAAATAAAATCATCCAATAATAATTTTACAGGTTTTGGATATTATTTTAATCTTTATATTCTTATTTATTTTAATCATTCATTAATGAGGTAAACATCACATCATTATTGTGTCCTAATTTTTTTTATTTATTTGATGTCTAAAAATTATAGAAAAAATTAAATGTTTTAGGAAATACCTTTATATTTATAATGAATATTTATAGTCAAATAAATAACTTATATAACCACATGTAAAAATTTATTTAATAAAAGATATATGTTTATGTCATTTTTTTATTTACTTTAAATTAATTAATATAAACTGTCATTATCACTCCCAAGTGGCTCCATGGTGTCCCAAAATCGACCCAAGGGTTCCCATGGTTGTAAATGTATCAACCAATAGTATCAGGAGACATTTTAGGATAATTTAATATTATTATAATAATATTTTTTTACCCTTATTTACCAGATTTACCCTTACACCATAGTAAGTATATTTTTTACTGAAGTACATATTCATAATGTCTACAAATAAAAGTTACCTATTTAAAAAATTTGGAACTATTGATTCCAAATATGCAAACCATTTTTAAAAATTCAAAACACATAAGTGGAAGAAATTAATTTAAAATTAATTCCCATTGTCAAAACAAAGAACATGGATTTAAGAAATAATAATTATCCAATGATTGACACTTGTTTATATCCAATTTTAAAGTGAAATTACTTCAAATGACCAAAAAAGGATTAAATGGTAAAAATTTAATCTAATTAAACCTTCAAACCATTTAAAAAGATAATATAACCTTATAAATAAGGTATATTAAAAGGATGTGTTGAATTAAAATACAGTATTTTTCACTATTCATAAGAAAATGAACTTTATTAGAAAAATACAAAAAATTTATCCCAAGTAAATTTTTTTATGTCTCGATTCTGAAGAAGAATAGTATTTTTTCAAATATAACAAATAAAAGTTACCAGAACTAGATTTAAATAGGGTTCACCATCAAAAGGTGGAAAATCGGCCTTTTAATGATTATTAGAGCATTTATGCTTAAAATCAGTTTCTTTCTTATTTTAAGCCTCATTTTTTTGGGATAAAAGTAAAAACATTTAAGAAAATATTTAATCATAATATGTTTTTTTGGTTCATTCCCACCAATAAAACGACTATTTGTTAACTACCATTTAAAATAACAATATTATATTAATATTTTTTAGTATAACTCAAAGTTGTGTGCAACGTAAGTTTTCAATGAAACCTATTGTTGTGTATGAGGTATTCCATCGAACATAGCATCCCTTTTAAGGATAAATTAATATTTAATTCACAAATTTTAATAAATATAAAAAATTTATATTATTTATTTACCTGGGATGTTACATCCTTCTCCCCTTTTGGGAAATGCATCCTTGCAATTTTAAAATTGGGCTTGGAAACATCATTGAATATTCTACATCAGAAAAAGATTTAATAAAAATATTACTTTAAAATAAAGAAAGAGAAATACAAAGGTCACTCGAGATAGCCCATACTAGGATTCGATGTTGGGAAACAAGGATATAGAAGAGAAAAAAACCATAAAGGTTTGTTGGAGAGTGGTAGAAACATGATTTGGAGAAGGTTAACCGCAATAAAATCAAAAACTTATGATGTGTTAAATGGTCTTTGATTCACCAGTATGAAAAGTTAACATACTATGTTTCTGTTTTAAGTTACTTTACATAATATTGAGGAATTTATTTATGAGATTAATTAAAAACATAAGGAAACATACTTACTTTTCATGTAGACTTTCATCATTTACTAAATTTATACCACAAACTCATATTTTCTCCAAATAATGAGTATTAAAATTGACTTGGTCACATTAAAAGAACTAGAGTCAACTTCTAGTTTATCAGATAATCCACAAAAGAAGAACTTTATATTTCTCCTATCTTTAGACATCAACCAAAACCAAAACGTTTAGTACAAGGCCATATAATCCCTGAAAAAGGATAATACATTTTAAAAATAAAGACTACTCTTAATCCACAAAATTCAACAAAAAATACCCAAAGTTCAGTAAGGAACATTCAATAAACAAATGTCCTTAAAATTCTTCAAAGTAACCAAAACAAAGATTGTAACCCAGAACTCAGAAGGATTTAATCACATAGTATTCCACAGTAAATCTTAACATTTATCTCCAAATAAAATCGACTACTCTTAAACTATCATACTGAAGTAAAATTAAACAAATAACATATTCTCTATTATAGGTTAATTTTTTCTATAAATAACCCAAATCACTATATGTCTATAATAAAAACATAGGTTCTTCCAAAATAAAATTCCACCATTACTCATAAAAATAAAAGATAATTATTCCTTGAATAAAATTTTCATATATCAAACTTCAGGGTTACACATACAATAAAAAAGTATTCCAATGTAATCCCATCCTCAAAATAGGCTTAGCACTTTTAATCATTTCATCATCCTAAAATATACCATAACTCTTGAATCCATTATATGTTGACTTATTACTCATTCATAGTTCTTCATGATCCATTAACCTTTCCTTACCAACTTATTTTGAAATACTTATTTCCTATAAAGAAAATCAGGAATCATATCAAAAGATTTAATAATATCAAAACATATGTGAAGAAATAATTCATACCTTTCATTGGTCATTGTTAGTTTCTTCATCCTCAATAGGAATGAAATTAGGTATTGGTAAACATCTATTTGTATAATCCTTGTGATCGCATTCCCAAAAATTCTTTGTAGGACATCTGATTGTATAATAACCGTGCACACCATATTTAAAACATTCAATTGATCCCCCAGAAGGAACCTCTTTCCCTTACCAAGATTCAACCAGATGATTCCTTTCTCTCTGGAAGGTTATTTCTTTATGACCCTCCTTTTCAAATATATATTATCTTCCCATCCATTTGAATCATTTTACTAGGTGTTTCTTTCCACATCCTTGACACATAGGTTTTTGAACACACATACCTTCATTATTATTACCTGAAATTCTGTAGGGATTTTTTTCTCACATATACGATGCCTTATAAAAATCACCATGGTTCAGGTGGTCAATCATGACTCTAGATATATGGTTTATAATAACCATAAGAGTTCTCATTGCAGCTCACATATCATTTAGTTTCTCATTCAGAAAACTGTCAACATTTTATTCACATCCTCTATTACTTTTCTACCTACTAGATTCGGCCATTTACTAAAACCAAAAAGGTCAGTGTGAGTATATCATTAAAATCATCACATAATATCTTATGAGGATGGTAAATAATAATATAGACTTATTCATGTTATCTTAAACTCATTCAGTTTATCTATAATAACTACAGCTATTTATAATATTTTAACCATTCTGGTTATGTCACTTATGCTTAAATAACACCCAAACCTCTAAAGTAATCTGAACCGACCTCTAATACCAACTGTAAGAACCCATACATAAACATTAATTAGTCTTCTATTAAATCAAGAATTCACATTGAGGATATTTTCTGGTTTGGAGTTTTAAAGAATCAGGCTATAACTATTACATATCAACTTCAAAATTACATGTAGACACTACTACGTAGTATCCATTTTTTTATAAAATAAAAACAGTTAATAAGAAACATATCTATTTCCATGTTTTAGACATCATTAATTTTAATTGATCTCATCCTTTACCCTTATTAATCTTTCATTCCTGTGGAAAACATTTAAAAAACTTGGGGTGGGCATAAGAAGATCAGTACAGTTTATAAAATAAGAAAAGGAAACAATAACCCATAAATAAATACCAATCAATGAAACCATACTTTTCAATCATAACATAGCTCAAGAAATCTTAAGATTTATGAATAAAACATAGAAATATTAAATAATAAAGGTAACTTGTGGAATCCATATCATACTTACATTATAGCTATCACAGCTACGTAGGAAGTTATGTTTGGAATACCCATTACAGTATATTCATTAAATCTATTATGAGAAATGTTAACGTATACATCCGTCACATTACCCAATGAATTAGAGAGCTATCTCGGGCTCACCCACCCTAGGTTTATCACGGAACCACCCGTATATGTAAATAATCTCCCATAAATATAACATATTCATAATGCATAAAAAAATCATAAAGGAAAGATAACATTTCCATATTTCAATCATAATATATCATTTCAAAATATTGACATAATCAATGCTTTACCAAAAACCATTTTCAAAACCATTTAAGACATCTAATAAAGAGATTTTTGAATAAAGATATCCCATACCACTTTGAAGATTTTAAAAGAATTAAAATTTTAAAACAGTAATTTATATATAAAAAAATACGTAAAACCATTTTTAAAACATGGAAATTAATGAAAAATATTTAGAAGAATAAATCTTTAAAACATTTAAAACAATATTTTAGTTAAAGAGTTCCTAACCAAATAAGAGATGGTTGAATATAAATAATTAAGGAATAAAATTAATCAAAACATAATAATATCATGACAATAAAGGGATTCATGATAAAATATGCCATATGATTGTATTAAAACCATATAAAAGTGAATTGTTGCATAACATCAATGAAGCCTCAATGGAATGTAAATTGAGATGAAATCGCTTATAAAAACTGTATCCTTAACTTAAGGATAAATCAATTACATAATAATGTGTGAAAAATATAATTACACACAATATGATTGTATATTCAGTGTAAATCAATCAAAATACATTCACCCATGTTCTTTTTAAAATAAAATCAATGACTTGGATGTTTAACTCAATGAATGGAAATTGAGTTAAGATTACCCTTATCAAGTTCATATCAATGGCATGTGAATTTATCAATGGAGTGATTATATGTATCAAAAGTATATCCACAGAAATTCGAGTGAAAATTAAAACCTAAATAAATAAATATTTATTTCACATATAATAATTACATGACATAATTAAGAATTAGAAGAATAACCTAAGGAATAGAAATTGGGTTAAAAAGTTCTCTTTCTGATTTGGTAACTTATGAATCATACACCAGATAAAATAAGGATCATAAAATGAATATTTAAATACCCATAAATTAAATTATATTATACAAAGAATAAAATCATGGGCAGTACACACACCACACAAAAGGAAATAGTGGAAAATATAGCAAGAATCTCACGGAAATAAAAAGTGAGATGAAAACCCCTTACCACGTTGTAATCAATCAAGTCGTATGACCATAAGATAATAACCACAAAATGAATCAAATAATACTATGAATATAAATACAATCATTATAATATATATCAAATGTTAGTACAAAATAAATCACATGTAAGAAATAAGTGGCGAATAATTGAAATCTCACAGAATTAAAAGTGAGATAAGAAACCCCTTACCTCGTGTCTGACTTGACCTGTTTGTTCTTTAATTTCTTGAATAATATACTAAGGTTAATTTATACATTCTTAAGAAAATTTTTTAAGTTTATTATTCCTGTTATACCACTTATTAACATGTTATAAACATTATGCAATCATTTAAGTTAATAATGGTCATTTGGTCGATATTTGGTACTTGAATCAAAAATGATCTTTTTATAATTACAAGTTTTTCCTGTGGTAAAAAATCAATTATTTACATAATTATATTCAAGATTTATATATCATATATATCATACATATCTAGTATATATATGTATTTATAATAGTACATAACATTTGAAGATAAGAATTGAAATGCACTGTTCATCGTGATGGTAAGCCGTGCGTACACATGATCACTACTTTTATTTCTATTCCATATTTAATGGAATAAAAACATAATGATACATTGGTATATTATAATTCTAGTATAATATCATATATAATTTCATTAACTTATTATTTTATACATTCCACGTATGGCATGAACGAGTCATATCACCTTGAGGGGGCGTTTGTCCGCATTTCGTCAAATGAAATTATCGTATTTACACATATTGGAAAGAATAAAGGTATGTTTGTAAATAAAAATTACAGAAGCATAAGGAATACATAAAAATAATATATATCATAAATAAATATAGTTCCATCATAATGGCCACCATGAGAGGCGTTTGGAGATAATTAGACAATCATCGTTTCGTGAGGCAGTAGTTTACAGTCCACAGAAACAATATGTTCACTAACAATTAGATGGAGGTGTGTGTAAGTGTTGTTCGAATCCTTATCATAACAAAAAAACATAGTATATTTAAAATTCTGGTGTTTTTATAAAATAATGTAATAAAAAGAGTTTATGGGGTTAGAGAAGTAATATAAAACAAAAGAACTTAAGAGAAGATGTTACGTTTAAATCAGGTATATCCTATTGGTTTGTACAAAAAGGTTTAATAAAATTTCCTTTTGCCTAAGGTAAGGCCTCTAGGAGGGGTATTGTGATGTTGGGATCTTAATGGATCCATTTTTTGATGATCCAAGGCTCTTGAGATGTGTGAGTAATGGGTTAGAAGTGAATGTGTTTTATAAGGGGGAGGAGGGGATCTTTAGGAAAGCTTGAAAATATTATTTTATTATATAATTATTTTAGGTTTCTAATGCTCAGAAACTTATTTAAGATGAATCTAATATGGATCATGTTCTAAATAAAATCATACAATAATAATTGTACAGGTTTTGGATATTTTTTGAATCTTTATAATCTTATTTATTTAAATCATTCATTAATGAGGTAAACACTACATCATTATTGTGTCATAACTATTTTTATTTATTTGATGTCTAAAAATTATACAAAAATACCTTGATTTTGGAAATCCTTTTAGATTTCAAATTAATATATTTATTTGAAGATATATATTACATAACACCATGTAAAAATTTATTTAATAAAAGATATATGTTTATGTCATTTTTGTCTTTACTTTGAATTAATTAATATAAAGTGTCATTATCACTCCCATGTGGCTCCTTGGGGTCCCAAAATCGACCCAAGGATGCCCATGGTTGGAAATGTATCATCCAATAGGATTATGAATCATGTTATGGTAATTTAATATTATTATAATAATATTTTGTAACCTTTATTTATGATATTTAAACTTAAACAATGGTAAATAAATTTTTTATTGAAGTAAATATTCATAATCTCTAGAAATAAAAGTTACATATTTACACAATGGACCTCTTGATTCCAAATATATAAATGGTTTTGAAGAATTCAAAACATAGAAGTGGTATAAATTAATTTAAAATTAATTTTCGTAGTCAAAACAAAAAGCGTGTATTTTAGAAATAATAACTATCAAAAGATTGACACTTGTTTATGTCCAATTTCAAATGGAAATTACTTGTAATGACCAATATAGGATTAAATGGAAAAAATATAATCTAATTAAACTTTCAAAACATTTATAAATACAATATAACCATATAAATAAATTATATTAAAAGGTAGTTTTGAATTAAAATACAGTATTTTTCACAATTCATAAAAAAATGAACTTTATCAAGAAAAATACCAAAATTTTATCCAAAGTAAATTTGATGTCTTGATTCAAAAGAAGAATATTATTTTGTCTAATAGAACATATAAAAGTGACCAAAATAATATTTAAAATAAGGTTCGTGATGAAAAGGTGGAAAATCGACCTTTTAATGAATATTAGAGAATTTATGCTTAAAATAAGATTCTTTCTTATTTTAAGCTTAAAAAATTTATTGGATAAAAGTAAAAAAATTTAAGAAACGTATTTAATCATAATATGGATAGTTTTTTTCATTCCCTCTAGTACAAAATCTATTCATTAACTACCATTTAAAATAATAATATTATATTAATATTTTTTGGTATAACTCAACGTTGTGTGCAACATAAGGTTCCAATGAAACCTGCTGTTGCGTATCAGGTATTCCATCAAACATAACATTCCCTTTAAATTAAAATTAATATTTAATTCAAAAAATTTAATATATATATAAAAAATATTCTTTATTTTCCTAGGATGTTATATATAATTTAATGTTAAGGCATAAAAAATGACCTTAAATCGAGACACTAACCTCAGATTCGGTTCCAAAAACATAACCTTTGATGATAAAAACTTGAAATGGGTTGTATAATCCCTCACAAACATAATACAAATTAAATTAGACCCTCATTAAAAAACCAAATTCATCTAAACTGACAATTTAGGGTTCCATACTTCTATAGACCTGGAAGAAAAATCCTGAAGTAGGGAATAAAAAAGAAAACAAGAATATTTGGACTCACCTACTTCAAAATCACCAAGAATACAATATAAATCCACTAAAAATGTATAGGGGAAGCTTACATACTATGTAGGATGGGATAAAAACTATGGGGAAGGAAAATTATGGACAATATCCTTTAAAATAAATAGGTGAAAATATTAAAAGACTACTTTTTAATAAGCTAGATAGGGCTATATAAAAAATGTACTTAAACCATGAAAAATCCTACTGTAACACTCTTTATTCCCTCACATGGTTATCCACATGGTTAGGAAAACCATGTTCTTACCACGTTCCTTAGTTTTTATTTCCTAAAAAATCCAATTTCTAACCCACACAATTTTGGAAATCCAAGTCCAAATCAGATGGTAAATAAAAACTCAAAAATTGTATGTTCTAGTGACCCTAAGTTTGTCACAAAATCCTAAAAATGCTACTTTATGTGCCAATAAATTCCTCAACCATCCTCAAAAGAAAATATTTAAGGCCACTACTACCTCACCTTATATTATTTTTCTTGTGTATCCTGGATATCACAACTATAGTGTCGAATCACACACACCAACAAGATTTATTTTCTATAGAGAACCTTATTTTTATAATCAAAGAAATGAACTAGAAGATCAAAAATAGTGGTATCAAGCTCAAGATCCAAGTATTCCTACTCCAAGACATGAGATGGGTCTGGATGGTATCTCTTCAACTAGGAAAAATGAATGATGACATGGATTTAGGTGATCTATGGTAGAAACTCTAACTGATTTGATACCTTTCGAAGATGAACCAAAACACACAAAAAACATGACATAAGGCATCACCATATTTCCATTCTTTTAAAAATGATGATGTTTCAATAAAACTGATACCTAAAGAAACACATTATCAATAACATCAAAATCCAATGGGGTATGAAGACCATCAGCATATGACTTTTAGTTACATTGATCTATCACCGACCATATCTGAATCAACCAAAATGTCTCATTTATCTTCTGGACAAGACTCATTCCAACCAAGGAAGAATCACCAAAATCATCTCATCATAATAGTGATTGACATGATTTTCAATGAAACACCTAAAATTGCGATACCTTGATCGAGGTCTGATAGATATGATTATATTAATGATCAACCAATGGTTGGTGACTTTCTCAGGTACCTCTAAAATCAAGCACACATGCTTGTAGCATATCCTCAAAAGTTTGGATTGTCTTATTAAAATGAATGTATATCTATGGGTGATACGTGCTACACAATCTAAAATAAGTTCTCAAATCCTACTATATTCTCTTCCATTATCGGTAAGTGAAACAGGAATCCCAACATAAAACTCTCACTAAGGGAACTCTACAAAAATGAATAGACTTTCAAACATATAGGTGTATGAGGTCCTCTTCCTTCATTGAATCCCGGATGAAAGAAAGTGGACTGATTTCATCAAATGGTTAAAAATCACCAGTATGGAATCTCTCTCACTCAGAGTATGAGGTAGACCTATCACAAAATCCATAGAGATCTCATACCACAAACACATTCGAAGGGGAGTTGGTTGAAATAACTCAACTAGTCTCTGATTCTCAGCTTTAACCCTGTGGTAGGTCAAACATATGGAAGAGTAATTTAACATTTCCAATCTCATATTGAGCCACCAATAATGATGTCTCAAGGTATATAGCATCTTTATTTACCTAGGATGAAAAATATCAACTAGATTGATGTACTTTTTGCATCTCCTCTAGCCTGAAGATCAAAAGAGAAACCAAACACTATCTCAAAAGGAGAGAACCATCGGGAGATCAAGACTAATCACCTAAGATATCCTCACTATTTAAGGAAATTATAATATGTTATCACTCATGGTTATACACCTATTCACTCAAAATTTGATTGATGAGAGGGTGTGTAACAAGCATACTAGTCAAGAAAACCTACCCTTAATCCTCCAACACCTTTAGAACCAGATTAGAAATTAAACACATTAGGCCCCACTCATACAATGTCTCTCAAACAACCTATACTGGAAGATTCTTACTCATCATGCCAGTGAACATGTTACCCTCCTCAGGTGTCTAAACAAAATCAAAATAAAAAGTCTGAAGGTATTCCAAAAAACACCTCTGTCTAAGGCTTCGGTCCCTATGGGTGAAAATATACTTCACATTCTTTTGATTCAATTACACTATAAAACAATCCCAAAAGAGTTAATGACAATTTTTATTAACTGATTGCATCACACCCACTAATTCGAATTCGTTTGTGGGATAATTTTTCTCATTTAGGTGCAGTTGCCTCAAGAAATAGGCCACTACATGGTTATAGAAAAATAAAAAAACATCACAAAACCACACCATAATCATCATAATAGATAGTATAACTATCAAAACCAAACCTTTAAAAATAATTTATTTTATTCTTTTTATGGATTTGGATCCTTTAGTTGAGTCGTGATTTGATTCGTGATTTGAATTTTTGAGTTTTTGTTGAAAAATTGAGTTTTCAGTTTTTTGTAGTAGATGGTGCATGGTGAGCTCACGATTAGGGGAAACCATGCAGGTTCAACCAGGTAACCATGAAACTTATGGTTTGGGGTTTGGGTCTTGGTGCATGAACTGAGCATTTTTAGGGAACTCATGTTGATAGCATGCATTTCGATTTCAGTTTTGGGTTGTGGCATATTGCACATTTGGATAATAGTTTTGGAAATTGTGCAACTAGCCAATGTGGGGTGGCCCTCTTTTCTAGTAGATCATGCATAGTTAGTGCACAGTTCTTCAAACATGTGTCTAAACCATGTTAGGTGTTCTAGTTACTAAAAAGTATGAAATTCCAAAATTTTCCTCCACTATTTTTTCGCCAATTCGAACCTGCCACCCTCTTTGTTGATTTTGGCACATGAAGGGGTACAAAAACCCATCTTCGTGGTTCCTCATAGATGGATGCTCATCCATCAAATCTAAATTGAGTTTCTAGGGTTTTTGACCATTTTCTCCTCTAACTCTTTTCCTCTCTTGTTTTCTTGGTACTTCGATAGTGGGTTCTCTCTTAAATAAATTCTAAAAGCTAGGGTTCATGTTTGGTTTGTGTTTATTTAGTTATAGGGTGTAAGGTTTATCTTTGTGTCTTTGTTCTCCACTATCAAATGGTTTTTTTGTGATCTCAGTCTGTTGAGGTAGGTGTTTCCATCCATTTCCTTTTCGACACATATCTTTTGATGCTCGAGATTTCCTAAATGACTTCTATATGTGTTTACCTTACTTTTTTTGTGTTAGTGTAAATGTATTTTTCATTTTCATGATGGTAAATTGGTTTCAAATGGATTTCAAAGGTCCCTTTAAACTATGTTTTCATTTTTGTGCACATAAGGTGTTTGATAAAATGTCAATTGTTTTCTAAAAGGATATCGATCATCTGTTTTGATATTTGTCTTTTATTATATCTGGTAGTTGGCTGGAATTATATGTTGGCATATTATGTGGTTTTGGAAACCATTTTATGGTTTAATTATTTATGAAAAAAACCTTGTGAAGGTTATTCTATTTTTTGAAAGGTTTGATCAATTTTTGTAATGGTTTACAATTATTTTTTTGGATTTAAATAAAATGGTGTTTCATTAAAATAATTTTTTGATTATTTCCAAGATACGTGAATTGTTTTATTGAATGTTGTTTTAGGTTTTTGTGAATGTATTTTTAGTGTTTTCTTAATGATTTCTTGCGGCCCATTTAGAACTATGATGAAAATTGTTTCTTCCATGACCATTGTTTTCCAACGGCTTCTATTTCCCTTCTATTTCTATTTCTAAAATGGTTCCTTGACCTTTAAAAGGTGTATTGGTTATTCATGTGACATTAGATATTGTTTCAAATGAATTTTTGAATGCATGGACCATTTGGCATTTTTGAGACACACTTGGTAACTAAGTGGAATAAAAGGCCCATTTAGCACTATTCATATAGTTGTATGTTTCACTCTAGTTTGGAAATGGTTCATAAACATATTTTAATTAACAATATTAAATTCCCGATTGGTACTTTGTGATTATTTGTATTTTTTGGTTTTGGCGTGGTGTGAAATAAAGGCATGTTTGGTATTTGTTAATTTTTTAAAATGTGTTTTAAAACTCAATTGTTGTGAAGGATCGATTGGAACATGTGTATGGATTATTTCAATATGGGAACACCTATGAAGGATTTCAAAAGATGTGGGTTATCATAAGGGTGGTATTAGTTTTTTGGGGTAGGAAATAGTAGTGGTGGTTGGTCAGGCAATCCATGCATGCAAGGGCCTCCTACTCACATAATGTAAAATTATAATGGGATTCTTGGACATATTTTAGAGGGTTGAGTGATGGTTGATTATCAAACCGGATTAGATGGGTTGGTTCCCCATGGATGTTTAGAGGCAAGGTGGTATTGTGCTACTGAATTGGTAGTTATAAAGACTAGTGAGCTTTTGACTCTGGAGCCACTCAATATGCCAACAGGTGAGTCTGATCTGAGTATTTCTAGAGATTTCTCTAGGAATTTTTAGGAAACGTCCCTGATTATCTATCTATATGTTTTTTTATTTATATTTTACTTTAGATTTTATCCTTATTAGTTTCACCCTTGTGTTTGGTACCCTAAACATTCTTCACATCCCATTCTTATTACTTGGTATGGATTTCACTTGGGTTTTGGTTTTGGAACAGAGTTGTTGAAATTGACACTGGTTATTTTAAAAGGAATGTTGCAGGTGTTATATTAAAAATATAATTTGTAGAAAAATTTATATATTTGTTTAAAATGTTTAATAGATGATTTATGAATTTATTTCAAACTAGTGTTTGTGGATTGTTTTGGTAAATGAAATGCATGGTCTCTATGGTGATTAACAACCAAGCCATTTAAGCTCACACCTTACTCGAACCATTCATTGTCGATAAACCTGATTTGTTTTCATTTTCAGGCTTTTTGTTCATGTGATAATAGTTGGAGTAGGCCAGTCCAATGGTTGGTAGTGATGAAGATGCCATGTGGAGAAATTTTTGGTGTGGTCCAGTTTTAGTTTTGTATCTAGTTTTTCAGTTTTTTAATTTGTTATATTTAGAAAAAGTTTTTATATTATTAGTGTTCAATTGTTGGATTTTGATTTATATTCAATTTAATTTTTTTATTTGATCCTAGTTTTTGGGATTAATCATTTCCATCTATATGATTTTGATGCCCGACACTGGTTTCCCACCCGCGGGGAATGGGAAAGCACTTGGGGCCATGTCTCTGATTGTTTTGGTTGTGGGGTTGCATGATATCCCTGCTTTTTTCATGATAAAATGGTATTGGAGACGGACCTACTTATTTTGGGTGCCATGTAGGTAAAGATTAGGATTTTTGGGACTCGGGTGGTAGGTACATGAGGGACATCATAAACCCTTGCTCCTTCTATTCCTTGAGTTTCTAGGGGTTGTTTAAGATTTGAGTCTTTTATTTTTAGTTGGTTTTTTAAGGAAGAGAAATGAAAATGGAAGTGATCCTATATCTTTTTCTGATTTCACATAGAGTAGTGACCCATTTGGAGTCCACTTGAAAAATTCAAGGTCCTCTTAGTTGTTAATGATAACATGGGGCATGAACCACTAACCCTGTCATTGGTCTATGCACAAACACTAGATACTCAATCCAGATTTTTTGTTGTGAATCGTTCATTTGGGTTGGCATTTTTTGATATGTTTTGTGTTTTGTTTTGGTTTAGGTGGGTGTAAATGATATTTTAAAATGAAAATTGTTTTTGTAAATGAATATGATATCATTAAGTAGGTTTCGAATTGAATATTGAATTTAGTTTTTAAAAGAGAAAGTGAATTACAATTTTGAATGATTTAAAATATGTGAAAGAAAAATGAATTGAGAATTTGGTAAGTTATTGGATTTTATGATTGGATAGATGGTGTGACCCTTGGAACTCTTTATGACCATTAATATATGTGTGGGTGTGTAAGTAAAGTTCATGTTGGAACATATTCATGGATGATGTAAGTTGAAGTGGATAGACACATATTTTATGGTTCATAAAATTCTATGAGTCGTTTTTGATATTAATGGTTTTTGTTGGTTTTTCCAAAAATGATTTTTGAAAGAGAAAATGATTTTGGAAATTGGTTTTTCCTTGAGAAGTGAGTTTTTTATTATCAAAAGTGTCCTCAGAAGAATGCGGTTTTGAAATTGAAATGAACAGTGGTTTTGGAAAATATGATTCATGTTTTATTGTGAAGTTTGGATTGAAAGACTGTTGTTTTTATCTTGAGGTATTCTATTGGTTTTTCTTTATTTTGATTTTGATTTTGGTTTTGTATTCTATGTATTATTCATAATATGCCACCCAGAAAGGTCCCCAAGGATTATAGTGGGTCTCATCCAGTTTCTATTTTTTCTCAATCATTTTCAGTCTTTATAGGTGATTAAGGTCCATTATAGGAATTTTAATGTATTGAGTAAGTCGAGCCTATCTTCAGATTGGTGGGAACTCCCAAAGCTGTGAGGGTGTTGTGGTTCTAGATGCTTTTGAGGGTCCAGTTTTGGATAAATGGAGTATGTTTTTCCCATAAATGATGAATGTTAGGATGATGTAGGAAGTTATCAAGTCTGTTTTTTATCTGATGGTTTATATCGGAGGATGTAAAGATGAAGAATTTGGAAGATATAATGAGAATTTTTCAAGGATAGTGGACAATGAAAGCCTATGTCAACCATTTCAAGGATATGGTTTCCATTTTTATAGAGTTAGAGTTGTAATATCTATTGAAGGATTATTTTTTTATTGAGGGTCTTTATATAGAGATCATGGAGCAATCCATATCATCCATAGATCAAAATTTTGAAAAATTGGTGGATGAAGCATTTTTTAGCCGAGCTGGTTTCTGTAGTTTATGCAGTTGAAAATCTGCTATCTGTTATTTCTCTTGAAGGTTCCCCATCTGGAGAGGATTTTGTTCTAGAGGAACCTATTTCTGATAATCCTATCTCATTAGTTCCTAATTCCAGTTCATTAGAACATTTTCTTATGTGCTTCTAGTGTGGACAGTTCGTGCATTCGAAGTTGTCATGTCACAATGATCTAAGGGTGTTACATCATTGTTTCCATTTGGGTCATCTAGAGTAGTTCTATAAGAATCATTTAATAAAGCAGTAGTCTTGATCAGAGGGTGTTAGTGCCTGCCTGTAGGGAAGAATATGCTTCAAACATCATGGATCTAGGAATAAGCCACAAAGTGAAGCTGAAGCATAGTTAGGAGGTTTTAGAGGGTGTGGGAAACCTTGGTTTAGTTTTTTCCCATTATATGGTGAGTGATGTTTGAAGTTTCTTTGTATTTATTTTTCTTCTATTATAATTTCATCTTTCCATTTTAAAAGTGTGATATATTGATTCTTTTATAATCTAAGTGGTTATTCTTATATAAATTTGGGTCTAAAATTGGTTTTTGTTTCTTGGTTGTTCTTTACCCTTAAGTGGGTAAGATCTGGTTTTAGTTTTTACTCATTTCGAGATTCGTGAGTTTTATGGAAATGATGGATTATGTTTCGATTTTATTTTTGGTTTGAGTTCTTATCGTAGGTTCATCCTAGTGTATCTAGTTTTCAGTTTGGATTTCCCATTTTTCTAGGTTTTCCTAGTAGTGGGCTCCCCATTTTGTGGCGAACATATCTAGGGTGTATTTCTTGTTAGGTGTTACCTCATTCCCACATTGGTCACCCCGAGTGTGTGTCAGTTGCGTTTTAATTATGATGGTGGTAATTGGGTTCTTATGATGGGGAGAAACCATCACTATTCTCCATTTCGTCTATGTGTTGTGGTTATCTCTAAATATGGTCAGGTATAAATTATAAAGTAGAAGGTCATGCCAAAGTGTGTGGTTTTGTTAGATTATGCTATTTTTGGATCACACATTGTTTATCATTTGGTTGTGTGAATTTTTGGGGTCAGAAATTGTTTGTGTTGGGGAGAATAGTCACACCTCAACCTTGGAAAATAATTTATGTTATTCTTTTATATGATTTGGTTTCTTTAGTTGATGTCTGGGTTGATTCCCAATTTGAATTTTTTAGTTTTTGTTGAAAAAATGTTTTTGTATTTTCGAAAAAGGTGGTGTACAGTTTGTGTACAGATAGGGTAAATTGTGCGGCTTCACCTAAGTAACCATGTGATTCATGTTTTGCGGTATGGGGCTTGACACACAACCTAGGAATGGTTAGAGAAATCTTGGGACGAGCATGTAGTTCAGTTCTAGTTTCGGGAAGTGGAATATTGCAGAGTTGGGGTGCAATTTGAGAAACTATTTAGCTATCCCTTGTGGCATGCCCCTCCTTCCCAATATCTCATGCATGGTTTTTCAAACCATACCTCCAAACAATGAAAGTTGTACAAGTCAATAAAATGTTTGAAATTCCAATCTTGTACTACCCTCTTTTTACACTAATTTGTGCCTCCCCCCTATTGGTTGATTTTGATGCACTAATGGGTCCCAAAACCCCTCTTATTATTAAATCCTCTTTCTCTATGGATTATTATCCTTCAAATCTAAGGTGAGTTTCTCTGGGTTTTGGCCATTTTTCTACTTTTTCTCGTCTCCTTTCATGGTTTCATAGTGTTTTAATGGTGGTTTCTCTCTTAGATGAACCCAAAAAGAAGGGGTTGATGTTTAATTAGTGTTTCTTTAGTTCCAAGGTGTGAAGTTTTTCTATGCGGTTGTGGTCTCTATTCTCTCATGGTTTGGTTGCATGCACACTCTGTTAAGGTATATGTTTCCATCCATTTCCAATCTGAAACATTTCATTTGATTCTTGATCTTTCCTAAATGATTTCTATACGTGTTTCCTTTACTAATGATGTGTTAGTATATTTTTTTTGCATTTCCACATGGTAATTTGGTGAGAAATGGATTTCAAAGGTCCTATTTATCTTTTTTTTTCATTTTTTCACACATAAGGTGTTTAATAAAATGTAAATTTTTTCTAAAGGAAAATCGAGAAATTGTGGTGGTATTTGACCTTGATTATATTAAGTAGTTGTATGAAATTATATTTTGGGAATATTTTTTGTTCTTGGAATCCTTTTTATGGTTAGGTGATTTGTGGAAAAATTATTGGAAAGGTTATCCTAGGTTTTGAATGGCATTTTTGAGTTTTTAAATTGTGTATAATTATTGTATTAGCTTGAAAAAAGTGTGTTTTATTTAAATTTTTTGGTGATTTCCTTGATAATAGAATACTTTTACTTAATCTCAGTTCAGGTTTTTGTATGTTTATTTTTAAGTGGATTCTTAATGGTTTCTTGTGTCCCATTGGGATCTCTGCTAAAAATTGGTCCATCCATAAACCATGGTTTTCCAAAGGCTTCTCCTTCCCTTATATTTATATTTCCAAAATGGTTCCTCAATTTCTAAAAGGCCTATTGGTTCTTCTTATGACATTAGATATGGTTTTAAATGCATTTTCTAATTCATGGTTTATTTGGTATTTTGATACACACTTGGTAACTAGGTGGCATAAAAGGACAATTTGAAACTTTTCATATTGTTGAACATTTCAGTCTAGTTTCGTAATGGTTTTCTAAGTGTATTTGTATTATAAATTTCAAAGTTCTAGTTTTTACTTTGTGGTGTTCTAGAAAGTTATGTTTTGGCTTGATGTGACATAAAAACCTAGTTGGTATCTCTTCATTTTTGAAAAAGAGTTTTAAAACTCAATTGTTGTAAAGGATTGATTGACACTTTTGAATGGCTTATTATGACATTGGAAAACCTATGGGGGATTTACTATGATGTGGGTTATCTCATGGGTGGTGTCAGTGATTGGGAAAGACAAGTGAAACGGTAGAAGGTCAGGTGAGGCATGCATGTGAGGGTGTCTTATTTACAAAGTTTACTTTTATCTTTGGATTCATGAGCTTCTTTTGGAGGGTTGAGTGATTGTTTCTTGTCGACCTCGATTAGACTAGTTAGTATTCCTTTTATTTTGAGAGGTCAGGTGGGATTACACTATGTGATTGAGAATTTGAATGATCAGTGAGTTATTAACTATAGAGTTACACCATACGCTAGAAGGTGAGACTGATCTGAGTACATCTAAGGATCATTCTAGGGATGGTCAGGAAAATCCCATGATTACCTATCTATATATTATGTTTATTTCTCATGCATTTTTTATTATAGCATTTTTAGTTTTTTCCTTTTTTTAGTTTCCTTTACATTCTACACAACATGTTTTTATTACTTGGTATGGGTTTCACTTGGGTTTTGGTTTTGGATCTGAGTTATGGAAAGTGAAAGCATTTTTTAAAAGGAAAGTTACAAGTATTGTTTTAAAATGGGAATTTGTGGGAAACTTTATTTACTTTTTTAAAATGTTTGAAAGCCTATTTATGAATGTATTTAAAACTTCTGTTTGTGGACTATTTTGGGAAAGAAAATGCATGGAATATGTGCCGATTACCTATTGAATTGTTTAATCTCACACCCTACTTGTACCAATCGATGTAAGTAGACCTAAGTTATTTTGTAGGTTCAATATTCTGGTTCATGTGCTCATTTTTTGAGTTGGTCTGTAACGAATAAAAGTTTTATCAATGGAAATTCATTTCTTATAATTATTTCATATAGTATAAATCACATTATATCACATAAATAACACAATATAAACATCATAAATGAAGAATTAATGAAATAATAAGTATTTCAATAGGTTAAGAAAAATATACTGATGAAATAGTAACCTGACCTTTGGAATAGTAATTTGAACGTTATGAATAATTAATTAGACTATGGTATAGTAACCTCACATATAAAAGTATAAATAAAATTTTAGCATCTTATAAATGGTATTATGATATAATTATATCATAGTATATGTAAATAAGAGTTTTAAAAAGTGTTAATTAAGTGTTGGTATTTTTATAGTTTATAAATATTTAATTACAATTTTTAATTAATTTAATAATTTAAAATGGAATTTATTTTCATAAATTTATTCATAAATTAATATTTTGTTTTATTATGATTTTAGGTTAATTTAATGAGACCTTTGTTAATTTTTCAAAGTGTTATAATATTTGTTATAATTTTAAAATCAATATTTTCCAAGTAAATGAGGTTTTTAATTAAAAAAAATAGTACTCGCTCATGCTATTTCGCGACATTTTCGATTAATGATTTCTCTTTTAATAAAAGATTAATGTTTATAAAAGTTGAGAAGAAATAGTAATGTTGACTAAATTTTAATAAGAAAGTAATGGTGTATGATAATGGAATACGAGTGCATAGAATATGAAAACACCTCTCAAATAGTCGACAAAGAAAAATAATAGAGTAAACATATATGAATTTTTAAATTTTGAAGAAGAAGATTGGAATTCATTTACAATTTCATTCACAATAACTAAAATGCAGGCACTGAAATAAAAAATGAAAGAGAAATCAGGGATAAGACAGTGGTTGAAATAATAAAAATGAAAAATAATAAACATGGAAATTGTGAAAATAAATGAAATAATAATAAATTTAATGAGTGAGATGTTCGGGAAAAAATAAAATGGAGTGAAAGTAGTCATCATATATATGGAACAATATGTAAAAAGGGACGTAGAGATCACAAAGTGTAAATGCAAGATATTATAAAATACATGCCTACAAGATAGACTATTGGAGGAAAACAGTTGGATAATAAGATGTAAATATGAAATTATTTATTTACATAAAGTTTCAATGTCAAATATGATAAGTAATCTCTATTGAGTCTTTGAGAAGCATAAAAAGTAATCACTTTTAAATTGAGTGAGAGACCATGGCAGATAATTTTGTGCTGGACTTTACTATATCCCGAGAATTTCCTCAACATTGCAAAGATGCCTCGCATTTGTTTCCCTCATATCATCTCAGAAATAGGTCCTCAAGAAGGTATGTTGTTCCTGTAAAAACAAATTCATCTCCTCAAGTTTTTCTCACTAATGCAAAGTATATTTACACCCCATGGATAAATTACAGGACACTTGGATCCATCGGTTGAGATCAAAATGATGAAAAAGTCAAGATATACGAATCTTAAGAGGATTAGACACATGTAGATGAAATGATTCTATAGAACTTCATATATGCACAGATGAATATAAATGAAATAGATTCAACCATACAGATTTATGTGATTTGAAAGGAATTCCACATGCATTATAGAAATGGACTCAAAAATAGAGGAAAAGTATGATTGTCACTTGTTCTAACCTATAAAATGTGATGTTTTGATTCAACAGAACTTCAACATTACCACAAATATTCATACCAATTTTTTTCCTCAGACCAGATTCCCAGATAGCACCTTCAAGAATAAGAACATCGACAGATAAGATTCTTATTTTGTTGGACTAAGAAAACTGGATTATTAGAGCAACCATAACTAAATTACTGATTTTCTTATAGAACACATATTATTTATCATGTACAGTTACATGATAGCAAAAAAGGATTATGTTGTGTTGATAATTTATTTTTCTTAAAGGATGTGATGAATTTCATCACCAGAAAGTAGTAGTATTCTACATGACATACTTGTTTCAATATAGTTCAGTGGAATTTCCTTTGTTCAAAAGAGAATTATCACCAGTTTCCATTCTAAACAAAAGATATATACTCATTAATATACCAATCATTAACTAAAACTTGTATGTACATATATATGTGTGAAAGGGGCATTATTTAGAAGCATTGTTGTTATAGTAGTATAAAGTTAATTCCATAAAAAATCAAAAAAGTTTTACCCCATAAGGAAATCCCTTACCACTCCATAACCGATATGCTTCTTGCCTATGATGTGAGATTGAGTTCTCTTAGTAGAATCATTTCCCATAAGAAAATATCCATAGATCTCACAAAGATCCATCATTTTCTCTAGAGTAAGCATCAACACTTTGTCAGTCTACAGTTGCTAAATCAGCAGTGTTTTCTTAGAATTATGTACCTACACATTTTTTAGTTGTGGATATGTTGTATCCACTAATACTACTTCTCGAAGTCCCTCTACTTGTTCCGGGAGGTTCTTGATTTTTCCTCTAGCACAAATTTCTGGAGAGAGGTCCTTTCTTAGCTTTTTGTTCTACAAAGCTACAACCACAGTCTACAAATCAGTCCAAAAGTTATTGAATTGCAATGAACAGATGACTAATGTAAAAAAACTGTACATGAGTATCATTTTATTGCCACAAAATTAGTGAAACAGAGAAGTGATTGTCTTGAATTTTCATATTGAAATCAGTCACATCCATGAAAATATTAGTTAAAAATATGTTAAAATTACAGCTTTAGTGATAGATAATAATGAAAAGTAGTTAAAAATATGTTAAAATTACAAATTTTGTGATAGATAATAATGAAAAGGAATAAAAAATAATAACATGTATCATAAATTATAAATGAAAATGAATGAAAAGGAAAAACATGATGTAAAAAGATACAAAAAGGATAAAATTGTGTACATTAATTTATCAGCAGAAAGGGTAGATTGATGGCTTATACATGTGTTGTGACATGGATATATAAGCACCCATGAAATTCCACATATCTGGACCTGCTGAAATAATTATCTATGATGTTTCAAATAGTTTGGTCCATAACTACCTGAAATACATGATTTTTATGCTAGATTAGCTCAATTACTGTTCCAATTTGAAAGGGTGTGTTATTAGTGCTGATTTGCATATTTTTCTACTCATTTCTGCTATAAAAGCAAGAGAAATAATGCTTGTGACATGTCTAAAAATATGATCTGACATATTATAGGGATACATAGATCCATTGGTTTCCACATTTTTTGAGGGTGGATATCTTTTTTTGGGTGATATGGAATCATAGTTGGGTGACACGTATGAAGAAGTAACTCATATTTAGTATATATAGTTGAAGTTGATTTCATAGGGGTTTTGAACCCAAGCCTTCTTATCTAACTTCTAATATGGACCACTGGAGGGATGATCAGCCATCTGGTTCATCTTCAAACGTCAATGATGGTTTTATTCCACTCAACCCCCTAAAGAGTTTCATCTGTTCCCTTTTATCTCGATTGGCCCCATGGTCCCATTATAAATCAATGGGATGTGTATTCTGATTTCCCTCCTAGAGTTCAATGAATAATTGTATCTCATTAATCTCTCTCTAGTGAATCACATTGTCCATAATCAATATTTTTTGGTTTCTTATGTTATAATGGTCAATAGATTTTGGGGTTTGAATAATAATGTGATTGGTGGGTTTTTAACCTCAAGGAAAATGATGCTACACATGGAAGATCTAGATAGTCTAGATATCACATAGTTGAAAGCCTAATGGAACATGCATGAAAACTACTTCTCCCAATTAATATGGATATATAAGTTTTAGATGAGGTGTGACCCCTCAGCTTAACCCATCTGGGATTCCATTCCAGGTTTTCTGTTCCCTTTTCAGAAACAAACCATTTTAAAATTTCTAGGCAAACCTGTGGTTTTTTAATTGATAGTTTATATTTATCTTGGCGTCATCCAGTTGCCCCAGAATTCCTTATCAAATTGGATATTTCAAATCAACCTGTTGAAACAGTTTTCTTATTTCAGGAGTGTATCCACTGTGCGTGTTTACAGGTAATTTAGATACACAACACCAACCTCTAGTTGTATGAGGGGTGATGGAGTTTGTATATTTTTTGAGGAAACTATCAAACTGTGATTATTAGTATTGTATGCATCGAGGTAGTCCATGTAGGAGAATCGACTT
The DNA here is from genome assembly GCA_963277665.1 of Viscum album. Taxonomy (NCBI): domain Eukaryota; kingdom Viridiplantae; phylum Streptophyta; class Magnoliopsida; order Santalales; family Viscaceae; genus Viscum; species Viscum album. Next base: position 1,663,323,430 of record OY728152.1, on the reverse strand, counting down.
ATCTTATAGATACTAAGGTTTGAGAGATTGATGCAAAAAAAAGTTACTACAACATGTCTGTTGTGGTAAGGAAGCAGATAACTTCATTAACAAATTTTTTTCTACTAATCAAAATTTCAACTGAATTTTCATTTTCAAATAGAATACATGTTAATATGTAGATAAACAGAGAACAAACCTCCATGGTAGAATGACCAATGATCATCATCATCTAGTGAAAAGAACTTAGGTTGGTGCGATCAATCATAGAACGACTCATCTACAATAACCAACGATCAGCATCATCCATAGAACAGATGTTATTGGAATTTATTTACAAAGACTGTAACAGTGAATGTCTACATTTTCCGCATACCATCATTCTGTAGGTTAGTATAATGATTATGTAATTAGTCCATGTTCAGTTCTAAAAAGAATTTTTTCTATCAATGACGGTGTTAATTTGATAGAAATAGTAAATGTTCACATCTATCAGTAGGTTAGTATACTGATTTCGTAGGTTAGTATACTTATTTTGTAATCAGTTCTAGTTCAATTATAAATTGTACAGTTTCTGATGTGAACATATACATGTTCACTTATCTAATTTAAATTGATCATTTCATAGAAATAGTACATGATAAATTCTTTCTATAGGTTAGTATACTATTTTTTTAGGTTAGTATACTAATTCTATTATCAATTCATGTTCACCTATAAATAGTAATGTTTCTGAAGTGAACATGTACTGCTTTTGAAGTGAAAATTTACGAACCTATGGAGGTAGAGAACAACTATACCCGTCAGATGTGAATAAATCATTGATTTTTGCATCTAGATCTTGACTCAGATGTTGAAAAACTTCCTCATCAGTAACTATTAATAGACATAGCTTAAAATGTAAGGTTTATATCATATCAGTCATTTGACAAAAATTTGTTCCAAATATAGTCTGACATAAACTACATTCCATGAGTAGGATACTAATAATGGAGATAAAAATAATAATTCTAAAAAAATAACATAGGCTTAAATTCTAAAAGTATTGACCTCTTCTATGCCAATGTGTTATTAAATCCCAATAACCATCCGAATTAACAAACTCTTCTAACTCCTCTTCTTCCTCTATTTTTTCAGGCACACAGATTCTTTGGGAATCATAATCTTGAATAAAATCTAGAAGAGCACAACCATCAAATATGATTAGTTGCAAGAAAAATGTTACCAAAGTTCAACACACACGTAGAAGTAATCATTAAACATAATCACACAGAGTAGAAAAACCTCAAAATAAAGTATTACACCTTTCAATCAAAATATTCTACTTTTCATTCCAAGGTAATCTATAATGGGGAAAAATAAGAAGAATTGAACTTAAATAGTATCTTTACTTTTAATTAAAAAATGTGAATGAACCAAGTCATACTGAAAAGGTGTAGAGTGTGAGTTTATCCTCTTCAATCACCCTAAAGAAATTAGTTCCTAATCACTAAAACAGAATTCTCCACCATCAAGACAAGAAATAAAATACAGGCTCTAATATATATATTTTTGGTTGTAATCAAAATATTTAATTCGGGATGAACTAGGATTTGATATAGGCTAGAAAATTTAGATAAAAATATAATCGGATATAAAGCGAACATAAAAAAAATAATACAAAAGAGAAGTGTCAGAAGGCAAAGGAGTAAAAGGAAAAGGATAATTATTATAGGAGGAAAATAAGGAGTCTAGTTTTTATAGTTGATACAAAAGAAAACCACCATTGAAGAATTCATTGAATTGTGATATGGAGGAGATAAAACACATGAACAATAGTGGTGAACATGGGAAAGATCATTGATAGGAGGGAATGTATAGTAGGTGTCCACCTGAAATCATAGAGGAATCAACAGTTTATAACCATTAATATTTACAAAGATTTAAGAGCATCACACCATATATATGTAAGGAAAAACATTAAAGTGGAATAGACAGTAATTCCACCATTAATGCAACAGATTAATTTATAAAAACATCAATGATAACTACATAGAATCTTTGTCAGTAAATGTGAAAAATTTTAGTAATACCTAAACTACTGGAACCACTCATCCGGCGGAAAAAAATCAATATCTACCATGGAAAAAATTATAGATAATGATAGATAGGCAGAGAAAAATAAGTACAGGGTCTAAATGGTGAAACAATATAAGAGATGTATTGTAATATTATTTGAGAATGAAATATAAAACCTGAATTAGTAAATCTGAAAGAGAATGGAAGTTGTTTATAAGAATTGAGGAGATTAATTCACAAAAAATGGAGAATGTACATTTTTGGATCTATAAGCTCTTTGAAGTTGGTTTCAGTGATAGTAAATGGGTTCAGAAATTTAGAAGAAATTGGAGGTGAGGGTGGAGGATTAGTTTTTAATAGGAAACCCGAAATAGGTGGAAAAATGATAATATGTTGGTGTTCGAAGTTGAAGAAAATTTCAGAGGTTAGAAGGTAAGAATCGATTTTCACCGCTAACCGAACAACATTCGAAGATTTACAAAAAAAAGAGGTTGAAGAATTAGGATTAGTCTGAAGAAAGGATGGAGGAGTCAATTATCACATATAACCTGAAAATGGTGGCACGCAGAGGAGGTGTACGTGGTCAGAAATGAAGCAATAGTCGGAGGCAAGGTCTCCAACCGGAGAAGATGCGAACGAAAATCCGAGTGGGATAATGAACCCGATGCAGAGGTTTGGTGAAACCATGATAAGGAGGAATATCGAGTTGGAGGTCGATAGACTATAGGGAAACCATGAGGAGGATGACCCAAGCGTTGGGATTTCATGAGAACCCGAGGTCACGAAGAACTCAATTCCAACCACAGACGGGAGAAGGAAAAGAGAGGATAGTAGAGTAGAAACCGGCTGACGGAGGACATTAGAGAAAGGGGTTGATTGTGAGAAGATTGAATATGAAAGCCAGGATGGTGAAGGTGAGGGTTTGAGGGAAGTGAAGGTCATGACGCGAACGGGAGAGGGAGGCAGAAGAAGGGAGAGGTACCGCATGGGAGAGGGGTGTCGTGGAGATATAGAGAAATGACACGTAAGGAAAGAATGATGTGGAAGCATGGGAGCTTAACACGTGGCAGTTAGAAATCCAAGATTAGTATATATAGTATATTCTACATATATAGAATTTTTTTCATGAAATTATGTTAATTTCTTAATTCTACATGTCCAAAAATGGTTTGGGTGAATATTTGGGATTTATGTAAAATAGTAGATTTTTTTGGGGAATAATAAAATTTGATAATTTACAATAAAAGATAAATACATGAATTATGGAGTCATAGATGATGTGAGGATGATATAAGACCAAAATATCGAACTATAATTCATTTTTTAAATAATTTTTATGATAATTCTAAAACTATTCATAGTCTTCAAGAAAAATATTAAACTGATGAATACAATAATGAGAAAATACCCCTCCTTCACTATAAATATCCCCCCTCACCACCTCTTATCCTCACACCTATAAAGCCATAAAACATGACCAAATTTTTACCCACACTCTTCCCAAACCCATAACCCACATCCAAGATATTTTAGTCTTAACAAGATATCAAAACCAAACCCCTAAGGAGGTTCTCAAGAAAAATGAATCAAGATGTAAAACCCTCTTCCTTTTCTTTTAATTTCTTTTTGAACTTTCTCAATTTTCTTCTACACTAATCACCACTCTTAATCCAAATGGAATGATACCTCAAGTGACTTATATATAATGGAATGTTCTTATGATAATTTAATAATTCATCATTATCTCTCTTACCCCTCTTATACTAAAAATGAAAACATCATCTGTGATGTGTTAATTTATCACACTCTCGGACGACAAAGTTTTCAATTTACATTAATATATTTAAGGAAAATAATGAAAACTTTTTTATGGTTGAAACAGATTATAATATATGTATTATACCTTATTTAATGTTCTGAAACCATCGTATCAATATGATATTAAATAACAGAACAAAACTAGTTTTTTTATTGAAAAGCTGTTAAAATTAATCTAAACAATTGTCATTAACATGTTATCTAATGATTCATCCTCTCCCAAAATAAAAAAATGAATTATAGGATCATTTAATAGTATGGATGTTCATTAATAACTTATAACTTCAATTTTGGTCAAGAATTCTCATCTTACATGCTTATCTATACATATATGTAAATCGATCATGGAAACTAAGAAAACAAGCACTCCCGAACGATGAAATTGAACACTATAAATTACAAAAAGGGACATAAATGAACTTAATAAAATAAGAATAAACTAATTAAATTTATAAAATATTTTGGAATTATTAATTACTTTAATTTTATTATTCAGGATATTAAGATCAATTCTAGAACCGTTTCGGATATAAGGTAAAGGATTCTACCCTAATTTCCATTTTTCCTTCAGGTTACTCTTTGTCTCTATTTATCCAAATATAATGCTTCTTTACTTATATTTAAATATTATATATTACGCTTTTATTTTACAAACTCATCTATCCAAATCATATAATCCCTATTTATGAGGTTATACATGTTTTAATAACATTCCCTTCACAAATCTTTCCGAAAAGCAAACCCGATTCAATGGAACTTCTAGATTTCTCACCCATTATCAAATTCACTCCATAATATATTTTAATACACTTTTATTTTTATAAAATCAATCATTTTTCTGGAAAAACTACTTTGGTTCAATTCTAGTGTTATACATAAAATTATGACTTTTCCATTTTAAATAATCTTGAATGTTTTCCCTTAAAGATTACTAAAATGAATTATTTATATGGTTTCTTGACCAATATTTTCACTTTAGTTTGACATAAATTATCATGATATATGCCTATAATACCATATTAATGTCCATTTATGATTTAAATCCTTCCTTTGATGGAAAAAAAATATAATTTTTTTTTTGATGTGCATTTTTACATTATTATGATACCCAATTCCTACCATGGGTAACCTTTATGTTTATGTTTGATTGCTTATTTATGATTATTTATGTGGAACACATATTCATGAAAATGTTATGATGGTTTCAACTGAATATATCTTCAATAAATTGGTTAATTTTTAGTCTCATGATAAATCATGTGCAACGGTTTTGGTGATTTTCCTTGTCTCGTGCTCCATGTTTTACGGTCCTGGGGTTTAGCCTTGACTTATGATCCATTTGAAACAATCTTACTAGTTATCGTTGACTCATTATACACTATTTTCAATAATCCTTGACTCATGATAAATTCATATTTTATTTTTCTTCCACATTACTATGATTCCATGATTATATAATCTCATGTTCTATATGTTATGATTCCATATGTTTAATCGTGTTCCAATACTTTTTATACGAGTATGTTTTTCCTTCTAACAAAAAATGATAAGATTTATTTTAATTTTTATTCCCTTATTGAGATTTTATGCTCATCCCTTTTTTCATGTTATCACCAAGTTTCCTTATGCATATGTAATGGCTCAAAAGAAGTTATGAACTATTTATAATTATTAAATGAATGATGTTTGTATTTTGGAATCGTGATGTTTAATTATGTACCCAATTTCCAAGACACTAGACATTATGATCCTTGGTTTGTAATTTTATGTTTAATTTTTCATAAAATAATGTAATGATATGTTGAAAAGGCAAGGGTCACTATATTTGGTATTGGATGAAGGTCTAGTTATTTTTGGAGATTAGGAATAGTGGACATTAGTAAGAACCCTAGGGATAAGATTAAGTATGAGAAAACATCCCTAAATTTTTGTATGTATAGAGTAAGTGGTTTATTAAGAAAATACATACTTATCTGAATACTGTAAGTGGATATAGTTCAGACATTGATGTATCTAGGAGTAACAACACTAATAAGGTGTTTCGGGCTTAACTTGGGATAACCTTGTAAAAAAAACATGCCTTACTGTATACCTGGTTAGAAACTCCTAGTGGATAGGCTTTGGTAAATTGGTAGGATTATTACGAACCATTATTAATGGAAAAAAATTCCATAAGAGTATATTTTAGGAAACAAACCACGGGTAACCAAGATTCAAACCCAGGGATTCAAAAGTTTGGATATAATTTTCCTTTACAAGTTTATCCCATTATGTCCAAAGTTTCTATTTTATGCATATTAGGCAAGTATTCGAGCCCACTAATTTCACATTATTTTTCTTAGCTAATGGAAGGTAATATAATAACCCATTCCAATAATCAATTTTATAGGGAATGTGATAATTTCACTAATTAAATGCCAAATATGATGGGAATGGGTGCTCAAAACATCATGACCAAACATTCAAAAATGTATCAAGTTCTGAATAATAACTTGAATCATATGAAATGACCTCTTTCCCCCAAGAGAGGCCAAGCTGTGGTCAAATCCTTTATGTGGGAAAAGAATCCCATGTTTAGTGGATCTTCTGATTCCCTCCTCATAGAGTATTGGATTATCTCCATTGAAAATATATTCACTATCCTCCAGTACTAAGAAGAAGAGAAAGTTGTGCTTTTGGTTTATCGTTTTGACGGGGAAGCAAATCAGTGGTGGAAACTGATAAAAAATATGAATTCCATGGAGGAAATTGATTCCATAGATTGAGAGGAATTCAGGAAAATATTTTTTAATAAATATTTTCTTTGAATCCTCCATCTCAAGATGGAGGAAGAGCTCCACAGACTTAAGCGGATGGATTATGAGTCTATCGGGGTGTATGAAGCAAACTTTACAAGGCTTGCAATATACACCTCTAGATTTTCCATGAACATCAAAATAAAGGAGAATCACATTTTTAGTGGAATAAAGAAAATTCTACATAAAGTGTTAGTGATTCAAGATTTTGATTGCTAGGAAAAGATTTTCAATTGTTCCCTTAATGTTGAAACGGAGATCTGAGACTCTCAGTGGTCTAGTGGGCTCGGTGTCAAAAAGAAGAAAATTTAATCTAATATGGTGGGATTAGAAAATAAATTCTAGGATGGAAAGAAGACCAAATATCCCATGTGAAAAAATTATGGGAAGAATATTCATGGGAAATTTATAAAGGGAATAAACAAATGCTTTAATTTTTTAAGAATGGGGCATCTGGATAAGAACTGCTAAAGGGATATAAAGAATACCACTAACATAGAAGAAGAAAAGAAGTTTTATATCAATTATTATCTAGTACTATGGTGTTTCAACTATAAGAAACATGGTAACTTTTTGATCCAATTCCCTAAGACTAGGGTTTTCAGAGGAAATGAACAACAACCTCTAAGGAAACAAGGAAGGGCATATGATATCACTACTACTGAGGTAGATCAAGAAAACAATGTGGTGACACGTAATCTGTTTATTCATTCAATAATAGAATACATTTTATTTGATTCTGGATCTATTCATTCTTTCATATATTTCATGTTTAGATGAACTATTCAATCACTACCTCAAAATTTGGAGGTTGAGTTATCTATGAGAACAAAAAATGGGGAAATTATGACATCAAAACAATATAAATCCACCCCAATTAATATTTGTTAACTGAACCTCCCACAAAATCTTATCTTTCTCCCTTTGGTCGAGTTTGATGCTATATTGGGAATGGATTGGATATCTTTATACAATTCCAACAGTAACTATACAATAAAAAAGAACACTATTCACATCCCGAATCTTCCCCCTATTCTGAACAAGTGTAAGGAGGAAGATGAATATTCTTTAAAACCATCATCTATAGTGTGGATATTACTACCCTGTGAGAAACCATATCTAGAACAAATTATTGAGACAGAGGTGATAATTATGCCAAAAGAAATTCCCATCATGATTTATTACACTAATGTATTCCCTAAAGAGTTTCCAAGTCTTCCTTTTGATCGAGAGGTTGTGTTCTCAATTGGGATTATTCCAATATCTCCACCAATACTAATGCCACCTTATTGAATGGCCACCATTGATCTGGAAGAACTAAAGAAGTAGTTACAAGATAATCTGTACAAGGATTTTATAAGGTCAAGTGCTTCACCATGGGGTGAACCATTCTTCTTTGTCAAGAAGAATGATGGATCAATGAACCTATGCATCAATTATTGTGAACATAATAAAATCATGATAGTGATCATGTGTCCCCTGCAACATATATATGAATTTTTTGATCAGCTATGTGGGGATAGTTATATATCTTATGTGGAACTTTTGTTGAGATATCATCAATTAAATGTGAGGAAGGAAGATATTCACTAGACTACCTTTCAAATGAGGTTTGGACACTATGAAATCACAGTGATGCCTTTTAGAGTCACTAATTCTCCAGAAATATTCATGGACATAATGAATAGAGTATTTAGATATTACCTCGACAAATGTTTTCTTGTCTTTATTAATGATATTCTGATATACTCTAAGAGCAACGAGGAATATGAGGAATTAAATACTATGATATTGTCCTTATAAAAGGAGAAAATATACGAAAATTATTGTAAATGTGAGTTCTAGATGGGGGAAGTACCATTATTAGGGAACATTATCACAAGAAAATGAATATCTTGGGACCCTTCCAAGTAAAAGGTTATCATAGAATGGACCAAGACAATATCTATGATAGAGATATGTAGTTTCCCTGTCCTATCTAGGTATTAAAGACAATTTTTTAGGAACTTATCAGGATTTTAAAACAAAGTAAACAAGTTTACATAGAATGAAGTGTTGTTTTTTTGGAATCAATATTGCAAGGAAATCTTTAAGGAGCTCAAAAAAAAGAATTATCACCGCACCAATACTCACACTCCTAAAAATTGGATAAATATTTGTGATGTACATCAATAATTAAAAAAAGGGATTAGGATGTTTTCTATTGAAAAATGATAATGTGATATCCAATTCCTTAGGTTAGTTGAAAATTCCTGAAAAAAACTATCATACGCACGATATAGAGTTGCCGTTAGTTTCTTTCATGTTGAAAATATGGCTACATTATCTCTATGGGGATAATTGTGAGATATATATCATTCACAAGAGTCTAAAGTATATATTCACACAGAAGTAGATTTATATGTTCCAACAAAGATGGTTGAATCTCATCAAATCTTACCAATAGTCAATCAACTTCCATCCTAGTAAATAAAATAAGGTGGGAGATTATCTAACTAGAAAGGATCCATAATCTTTATCAATAAATATAATTGATAAGGATCCAACCTTCTTATTATTAAAAAGGATGGACATGGAAATAATTATGCAATGAACATCATCAATCATTTCTCAATTGTTTTCTCAACCATTCCTTATAGAGAAAATAAACGAGGCTCAAAGAAATGGTTTAGAGATTTAGAAAAAGGTAAAAGCTATGAAAAATGGGAAATCCTTAGATTTACAAATGGATGAGGAAGGGGTCATGATATTTGGGTACCAATTGTGTATACCATCTGATAAAGAGATAAATAAGGATCTTCTAAATGATTCACATAGCTCAACCTTCTATATTCACATAGGGATCAAAAAGATGAATTGAGATATCTAAGATAACTATTGGTGGGACAATATAAAGAAAGATATCATTCAATATACATCAATGTTCCTAGTATATTAGGAATGGAAGGATAAATGAAGAAATCCTAAAGGGTTAATGAAACCATTATCTATACCAACAAGGATGTGGGAGAAAATCACAATGTACTTTGTCACTAGACATCTAAAGATATACATAGAGAGAAATTCTATATGGGTTGTGGTGGATCATCTTACAAAGACAACTCATTTTATCACAATTTAGGAGGACTTATCACTGGATCAAATTTCACAAATATATATCATATAAGTGATAAGGCTAGATGGATTACCATTATCGATTATATCTGATCGATATCCGAGATTCACCTCGATGTTCTAAAAAAGTCTCTAAACTGATCTATGAATAGAGAAGAGATTTAGTACAACCTATCATCCCAAAAACTGATCTACAATCTAAAAAAACTATTTAGACACTTCAAGACATGTTGAGATTTTGTTTTATGGACTTCAATGGAGGATGAGACCAACATCTGCCTCTAGTTGAGTTCTATTACAACAATAGTTTCCAATCAAGCATCCAAATGGGTCGATATGGATACCCTTATTGGAAACGGAGAATAACACTGACATGTTTGGTTGTAGTTAGTGAGGGTAAGATTATAGTATCTTAAATGGTCATATAAATGTCGGAAAAGGTGAAAACCATTCATTATTACATCAAGGCAATCCAATGTTGATAAAAGAGTTACACTAAAAAACATCAACGAGACCTTCAGTTTAATGTTGGGGATGTGGTATACCTCCATATATATCCCTAGAAGGGTACCATGAGATTTTGTATGAATATAAATTTGATTAATAGTTACATCCTCCCCTTTTAGATCGATTATAATGTCAGAGAAGTGACCAATCGACTAGAACTAAAAACAACTATGTCTTAAGTAAATAATGTATTTCATGTATCCCTCCTGAGGAAGTACATACTATATAAGAACATGGATTTATTACATTACATAATATTGAATTTATTCAAGAAATAAATTCCTTTCACATTGAGGATATTTTAAATTTTAGAGCTTTAGAGAATTGGGACAATATACATTTATGAAATTACTCATTAATATAGAGTGGATACCATAAAAACTGTATTCATTTCTTCCAAAATATAAAACTTTCAATTATAACATGAATTTTTTGAAATAATTTCAATCATTTAGCTTGGATTCCTTCTTCATCTTACACATCTTTATAACCTGTTAAAATCATTTAAAAACTTGGGATGATAAGAAAAATATCATTAAGGGATATGAAAATAAGGAATGAACATATTATTCCATGAAATACTTGTAACATATGCAATCATTTTCATAAGACATACTTGTTACCCACATATACTTACTTTGTGAAAAATAATATTTAAAAAAGATAACCACAAAACATAAGAACATATATAGAACCATGAATGTATCTTGGGGAATTACTTACATAATCTTGTAACCATCTCAGCTACCTTATAATTTTTAACCCTCACAGATGCCTTACAATTTGTGTTACCATCACAGTTACACTTGGAGTAACCATATAGCCGACCTCCAAATTAAACACACCCAATGAATTAGATGGAGTTATAGGTCCCATAATACATCATAAATAATTCCCAAAAACCCAAACACAGTTATACAACATGAATGATTTCATAGAAACATTGCTTTTGAATTTCATAAAACAGGATTTTAAAAGAGGATTTTAAAAGAAAATTTCTTTTCAAATATTATACAATTCATGTGGCACCTAACAAAGATGATGGAATATGTATATACACTATAAATACACATAATTAAAAATAATATAAATAAAAGCCATCAAAAATAATTTAATACTACATAAATAACGAAGTAGAATGTTAACTCAAAAAATGGAAACTAGGTTAAGAATTCCCTTACCTTGGGTTATTTCATAGTTCAAACTCATTTAAACCTCTTGTATAATGGCTAAAATAGTGTTATTAATATGTTACCGAAACATATTCATTTTTTACACCTTATATGATAATTTCATAACATCATTTCACCCTTTAATAATTACTATTTTGTTCCTTATTTTGTTTTGGGTGCGTTCTTTGCATGATTTCCATGATCGATTCAAGATGGTTATTCTTGTTGATTGGAAATGAAACTCTAGAATTGGAGTTGGGTGGTATTTAAATATTACCAGAACCATAAATTACACTATTTATAATTTTAAATTCTGACATGAGGATGATTCATAAGTTAAATTATTATTGATATTTTTTAAATCATTTTGGAAATTATTTTATCCTAAAGAAACCTTTTTGTTATATAAATTGATAAAATATTTAAAAAATGTTTCCAGAACCATTTATAAGTTATAATACATAAATTATAAATTAGTTCAACCATTAAAATGGTTTTCTGACCATTCTTGAATGAATTAAAGAAAATTGAAATCACATCATCCACGATGTTGGTAAATCGACACATCCCGGATGGTGACTTAATTTCTTGAATTAGTGGGAGAGGAGAAGAAATGTAATGGTGAGTATTACTTAAACATGATAAAATATATAATATTTAAGATTTTGGATCATTCATTCCTCTTGGATAAGGGGAGGTGTGGAAATAGAAAGAAAATAAATGAATCTCAAAATTAACGAAAAGTTGAGAAATCCATTAAGAAAATTTGGTAGCTTAACGATGTTGCATTAAATTTTATAAAATTATTTGAATAGAGAAAATGGGTTTCTAATCATTATTAAATAATATGGGAAGAAAGGGAGATATTTAATGACATATTCCAACATTAGACAAATGAAATTAAAAATAATAACACAAAATCAAGGAAAAGAAAGAAAACAAAAGAGGTTGTTTACCTATTGATCTCTTATCCTTGAGATCCTTTATAAGGCCTTTGGTTTTGGCCTTTTGGTGAGACAAGAAGTTCTAGGATGTGGTGAAGATAATTATAAGGAGTATTGGGAATAACCTTGGTAAGGATCATGGCTTTAGTGGTGTGGGAGGAACAACGGAATGAGGGTGGTATTTCTAGTGGAGGAGAGGATGAATTTTACATTATTTTAATCATTATTATAATTTTTTTTCTCAATACTAGGAATAATATTAATTCATTTGACCCAAATATTAATAATTTCAATTTAGTACCATGCGTTCTTACATCATACTTGCATCACCTATGATGTAGTAAATCAATTATTCAGCATTTATCTTATTTTATCGTATTTTACTATTCATAAAAATTCTAGAATTTCAGAAAATTCCCAAAGGTTCACCCCAAATTTTTTTTGGATGTCTTGAATTAAAAAATGAACTCCATTTTTTGAAAATAATTTTTAAAAAATTATTCATTTAATTTTTAAATAAAATCATACTTTATTAAAATATTAACAATTTTAAAACTATAACATCCTTTAATCAAATTGAAAAATTAACCAAGATGTCATTATCATAAAACCTTAAAAAATAAAATAATAATAATACTATTTACTATTCATTAGGCTTATATTACTATTCATGTTACTATTCAGAACAGAATTTTTCTATTCACCAAATAAATAATGTTGGTTCCATCAGAGCCCAAAAAACATACTGAACACAACATTAGATGACTATTTTCAAAATTAAAAACATAGAAGTAGAAACATTATGTTTAAATATAGTTATAAAAATATACTTAAAATAAAGTTTCATTCATTTTAATTTATTTTTATAAAACCTTGGGGTGTTATGGTGTCCCCACCTTCAGGAAATTGCATCCTTGCAAATTTATTTACTTATTAAACAAGTGAGGTTACCTTTCCTTCATAGCATTTTTAGACTCCCATTTTGCTTCTTGAACCATGTGGTTTCTCCAAAAAAACATTTACCTAGTGGATTATCTTCTTATGTAATACCTATTCCCTTTAATCAAGAATCTGAATTGGTTTATCTTCATATGAATGGTTCTCTTGCAGTTGAACTGCTTCTGGGATCAAGACATGATTTGAATCTGCCACATACTTTCTCCACATTGAAACATGGAAAACATTGTGTACCTGAGACAAACTCAGAGGAAAAGCTACTAAGTATGGAACTAGTCCAATGTTCTCTAGAATTTCAAATAGACCGATGAATCGTGGACTGAGCATTCCTTTATTACCAAAACACATCACCCATTTCCAAGGAGATATTTTAAGGAAAACATGGTCACCTACCTCGAAAGAGAAGTCTTTCCTTCTATAATCTGCATAACTTTTCTGCTTGCTCCGAGATGTCCTCATATGGTACTGGATCATCTATACTTTCTCATCGACTTCCTCTATTAATTATGGACCCATAAACATTTTTTCACTGACTTCATCCCAAAACACTGGAGTTCGACATTGTATCTCTTACAATGTCTCAAAAGGAACCATCTGTATACTGGAATGAAAACTGTTATTATAATAAAACACATCTAAATAAAGATTATAATCCCAACTTCCCTAGTATTCCATTGAAAAATCTCAAATCATATCCTCCAAAGTCTTAATTTTTCATTCTGACTGCCCATATGATCGAGGATGAAATGTTGTACTGAAATTTAAATATGTGCCCAATGACTTTTAAAGCCCCTTCCAAAAGATTGAATTGAACCTTGGATCCTAATCAAATATAATGTAAAGAGGAACTTCATGTAACCTAATAATCTCTTTGAGGTATAGTCTAGAAATCTGATCCAAAGACAGTGTATCTCGAATAGCAAGAAAATGTACATATTTTGTCATCTGATCAACAGTAACCCAAATCACATTGTTACCTTCAGAAGTCTTAGGTAGTCCCACCAAAAAGTCCATGTATACATTCTTCCAATTCCACTCTAGCACTAGAAACGGCTGAAGAATCCCCTTTAGTAATTTCCGCTCGGCTTTAACCTGTTGACATGTTAAGCATTTCATGGTAAATTCAGCAATAACTCTTTTCATTCCATCTCACAAATGATACCCCCAAAGGTCTTCATACATCATTGTACATCGAGGATGAACTGAAAATGGAGAACTATGAGCTTCAAAAAAAAATCTTTTTTTAATTGGGAATCACAAGGCCCACACATAATTTTTCCAAATCTTAACACACAATCTTTATCAAGGTTAAATTCTAGCAACATACCCATTTTAACCAATTCTACCATTTTTTGTAGCTCATGGTCTTCCTTCTGCACTTGCTTAATTCTGCCTAACAACAATGACTACACTGAAATCTGAAAGAAAATAGGGTTATTTCTTATTCCGACAACTTTTGAAACAAAATTCCTCAAAGAATTAATCAAGGGATCATGTTCCAAATATAACATGATTAATGATGCATGTTGTTTTTGAGTCAAGGAATCCTCCACTTTGTTTTCATTTCCTGGATGGAAATTTATCGTGCAATTATAATCCTTTATCAGTTCAAGCCATCTTCTCTACCTCATGTCTAATTCCTTCTGAGTGAATTTATACTTCTGACTTTTATGGCCAATATATATTTTATATTTTGATCTGTATAAATGATGCCTTCAAATTTTTAAAGTAAAAACCACAACTTAAAATTCTAAGTAATGTGTGGGATAATTTTACTCATGAGGTTTTAGTTTCATTGAAGCATAAGCCATTACATGATCATTCTGCATCAGAACACAATATATTCTCTTTAATGAAGCATCACTGTAGATGACAAACTCACCATTTCGGGAAGGCATGTCCAAAATCGAAGCATTCACCAATCTCTTCTTTAGTTCATGATAACAGACATCACATTATTTTGCCTAAATAAATTTAACCCCTTTTCATATAAACTTATTTATCGAGCTAGATAACCTTGTAAATTTATTGACAAAACATCAGTAATAACCTACTAATAGAAGAAAATTATGAATCTTTGTAACATTTATTGGTATTGGTCATTCATCAACCACTATTTTTGTAGTATTAACTTTTATTCCATCCTTATTTACAATGATCCCATTAAAAGAAATATGTTTCAACTAAAAATAATACTTTCTGAATTTTCCATACAATTTATATTCCATTAAGGTTTGTAAAACAACCCTTATATGTTTTTCATACTCCTCTTTATCTTTAAAAAATACTATAATGTCACCAATAAACACAACCAAAAACTTATCCATGAACTCATTAAAATTTATATTCATAAGATTCATGAATTCAGCAGGTGCATTAATTAGTACAAATGGCCTAACAACAAATTAATAATGACCATATCCAGTATGAAAGGTGGTTTTTTAGGATGTCACCCCCTTCACCTTCAGCTGATGGTATCCGGACCTCATGTCTATCTTGGAAAAGTACTGAGATCCCAAGATATGATCAAAAAATCCATTGATATGAGGAAGATGATTCTTGTTTTTAATAGTTATGTTTTTTAAATCTCTACAATCAATGCAAAGTTTCATGGAACCATCTTTTTTTTAGCAAACAAAACAGGAGCACACCTTGGTGAAGTGTTAGGATGAATAAATCCTTTATCAAGAAAATCCTAAAACAAAAATTTCAATTCAAGAAGTTCTATTTGAGACATATGATATGGGGTTTTTGAAATTGGATTAGCAAAAGAAACTAAGTCAATTTTGAATTCGACTTCCCGATAAGGTATGACACCAGGTAACTCATCAAGAAAAACATAAAGGTATTCATTTACCACTGACACATCATTAATCTGAATAGTTTACTTGTTTTCAAAAATTTGAGCAAGATAATATTCATTTCCATATTATAATAGATTCTTATCTTCTAGAAATTTTATCAATTGTATGGGTGCATTCTTGTATACAAAATAAAACTCTTTCTTAAAAACAACTTCTTTATCTCTACAATCAATCATAGCATGATTAATAGAAATCCAATCCATTCCTAAAATAACATCAAACTTGAATAATGGGAAAACAATAAGGATTTCAGGTAAAGTCTTTCCACTAACAATAATTGAATGATTATTATAATTCCTCTTTGGTATAATATTTTCCCCTGGTGTTTTAACAATAAGTTATAGTCTCATTTTTTGAGGTGATATTTCCAATTTGCCAAAACATTTCTCAGAAATAAATGAATTTGTAGACTCTATATCAAAAAATATTATCCAAATCTGAGTAAACACACAAGGTACCAGATACAACTTCATGGGATAGCTTGGTATCTACTGATGTAGTCTCAAAGGATCTCACTACACCTTTTTTATAATAGTCTGGCTTCTTGGCATCATTCGAATCTCTCTTTGGACAACCATTTGCATAATGAACCATCTCAACACATTTAAAACATGTATTAGTTTGCTTATTAGGATTATTCTTAGGATGATTTTCATTACAATCTTGGGCCATATGTCCAAACTTACAACATATAAAACACTTCCCAATTTTGGAAAGACATTCCGTAGGGTGCTTCTTTCCACACTTTTCTCAAACTGAAAACATGATTTTCTTACCATCATATTTCTTTGGTTGATTCCTACCCATCACTTAACATCTTGAACTCCTCTTATCCTTATTTTCAAAGTGCACGTGATCATCAGAAAACTCCATCACTACCTTCTCAGCACATCGTAATTTTTTCCAACACCCTTCGATACATTGGCTTCAATCCTGAGTAAAAGCGATTGATTTTTATATCAAGATTCAGAATAATATTTGGAGAATACCGCACAAGTCAGATGAAGTTTGCTTCATACACTTCCACTAAAACCTCCTCTGTTTTCTTCTATTTATGTAATTTCTTCTCTATCCTATGTCACACCACCTTTGGAAAATATTTTTCAAATAAAAGACTTTAAAATTCATCCCACTCTAAGGAATCAATATACTCGCTATCCCTGATATTCCATACCATTGATAAATACTTATCAGATTCACCTTAAAAATAATAAATTTAAAGACTCACCTTTCTATTATTTAAAAAACTAATTACATCAAATATCTTTTCAAGGGATTTAATCCATCCTTCAGCTGCTACTGGATCAAAAGATCCATTGAAAGTAAGAGGGTGTTGTATCATAAAATGTCTGACTAATTTTATGTTTCATTGTGGTACCTATTATTTATATCTTGCATAGGTACCACACCAATTTATTTCCTAAGTTAACTGAGCCATTTCCATCACAAACTACTTGGTTCCAATCACTACCATTCTGGGCTGTAGATTTAGAATGATATCGTTTCGTCGATGCCTCTCCTCTTCAACTTCAATGTTTCTTCTATGGAAAACCATTTTGAACAAACATATTGTAGATTAATAAACATGGTAATATTTAATTTCTATAACATTTCAAATTAACCATAGAGTAAAAAAAATTATGGTATTATATTAACGTTATTGTAACCCCTATAGTTGTCTAAACCATCCTCTGATACCAACTATAATGACCCGTTCGTATTACATTAAAAAATATTGAATTTAGTCATGAAATCACTTCCTTTAACATTGAGAATGTTTTCAAGTTTATATCTTTTGATAATTGGGACTTAATACATTCATAACATGAAACATTAAAATAGATTGGATACCATAAAAACAGTATTCATTTATTCCAAAATATAAAACTTTCAAATATTACATGATTTTCTTTGACAATTATTCAATCATTTAACACAGATTCCTTATTTTTACAACACATCCTTAAAACCCATTAAAATAAATTAAAAAATTGGAATGTGAACAAAAATCTCATTAAGGGAAATAAAAATAAGGAAAGAACATATTAGTCCGTGAAATACTTGTTACATATGAAATCATTTTCAAAAAAACATACTTGTTACCCATATATAGTTTCTCTGTGAAACCTGATATTTCTACAAGATCACCACAAAACACAAGAGCATAAATAAAACCATATAGGTATCTTTGGGAATTACATACATAATATTGTGACCATCTAGGATACCTTATAATTTATAACTATCACGGCTACCTTACAATTAGTGTTACAATCACAGTTACATTTGGAGTAACCATATGGATGAACTCCACCTTACACATACCCAATGCATTGGAAGAAGATAGAGGTCACACAATTAATCATAATAAATTCACAAAAACTAGAACAAAATCATACAACATGAATATTTTCATAGAAACATTGCTTCTGAATTTCATAAAACATAATTTTAAAATAGGATTTTTAAAGAAAAGTTCCTTTCAAATATCATATAATTCAAGTGAGACTTAATAGAGATGATGGAATATGTATATAAACTATAAATACACATAATTAAACATAATGTAAAAAATACCCATCACAAAAACTGTTTTAATACCACATAAATAATGAAGAAGAAGGTTAACCCAAAAGAATGGAAATCGAGTTAAGAATTCCCTTACATCAGGTTTGTCTTCATTCAAAATTATTTAAACCTCCTATAAAATTGTTAAAATAGTGTTATTAATATCTTAAATAAACATATTAATTCTTATAACACCATATATGATCATTTCATGATATCATTTCACCCTTTAATTTTTAGTATTTTGTTCCTTCCATTGTTTTGTGTGCGTTCTCTACACGACTTCCATGATCAATTCAAGATGTATATTCATGTCGATTCGAAGTGAAACTCCAGAATCGGAATGTAGTGGAATTTAAATATTACCAAAACTTAAATTAAACTATTTATCATTTTTAATTCTGACATGAGGATGATTCATATGTTAAAGAATTATTGATATTTGTTTAATTCATTTTGCGATTCTTCGATCGTAAAGAATTCATTTTTTTTATAAATTAATAACATGTTGAAAAAAAATTTAGAACCCTTTATAAGTTATAATACATAAATTATAATCTATTTCAACCATAAAAAAGGTTTCCTGTCCATTATTTAAGGAATTAAATGAAATTGAAATCACATCATCCATGATGTCTGTAAATTGACACATCACAGACGAAGTTTTAATTTCTCAAATATGTGTGATATAAAAAGAAATATAATGGTGAGTATTACCTAATTATGATTAAATCCATAATAAGTAAGACAATTGATCATTCATGCTTCTCAGATTAGGGTAGGTGAGGAAAGAAAAATAAAATAAAGGAATCTCGAAATAAAATAAATGTTAAGAAAGCCCTTACGAAAATTTGGCAGCCTAATGACGTCGCTTAAAATTTCATAAAATATTTTGATGAGAGAAAATGGGTATCTCATCATTATAACATAATATTTGATGCGAGGGGGATATGGAATGACATATCCCAACATAATCCAAAGGAAATTAAAAATAATAACATAAAATGAATAGAAATATAGAAAACAAAAAGGATGTTTACCTCTTGATCTCTTCTCCTCGAGATCCATCTTAAGGACTTTGGTTTTAGTATTTTGGTGAGACAAGAAGATCTAGGACGTGGGAAAGAGTCTTGGGAGAATTATTGGGAAGAACATTGGTATGGTTCATGGCTTGAGAGGTGTGGGAGGAAGATTGTAATGAGGGTGGTTTTTATAGTGGAGGAGAGGGGGTATTTTACATTATTTTAATCATTATTATAATATTTTTTTCAAGACTATGAATAGTATTAATTCATGTGACCCCAAACAGTAATAATGACATTTTATTTCGAACCAAGTGGTCTTACATCATCTTTTATCACCTATGATGCATTAAATCAAGTATTTAGCTTTTATCACATTTTACTATTCATTAAAAATTCTAGAATTTCATAAAATTCAAAAAAATTCAGCATAACCATTTTTTAAAATATAGAATTCAAAAATGAACTGAATTATTTTTAAATTTTTTTTTCTAAATATGAAGCATTTAATTTTTACATAAAATCACACTTTATTCAAAAATTAACAATTTTAAAACTATAACTGCCATTATATCACTTTGAAAAATTACACAGGATGTAATTATCTTAAATCCTTAAGAAAATAAACTAATAATAAAATTTACTATTCATTAGGTTCATATTACTATTCATATGGGTATGATACTATTCACCAAAAAAATGATCTCGGTTCCATCAGACTCCAAATTACTGACTGAACAAAATTGTAGATGACCGTTTTTCGAAATTCAAAACACAGTGGTGGAAAAATTATTTTTAAAGGATTGTTATATATATGTACTTAATATAAAGTTTCATGATTTTTAATTGATTATTAGAAACCCTTCGGGTGTTACATACTCAATCCCTCACAAGTACTGAATTCAGAGGTGGTACTATTATAGAATGATCCCTCTTATGAGGAGAAGCTTGTGAAGATCATGGATCATAGAGACAATTTTCTACGCAATATGACCCCTCAAAAAATCAAAGTACTTTGGAAGAACCAAAAGTATGATGAGGTAATATGGGAACTAGAGAAAGCAGTTAAAGAGAAGTACCCACCCCTGTTTTCACCTTAGTGTGTAAAATGAAATTTCGAGGGTGAAATTTCATAAGGGGGGGGGGGGAATTGTAATGACCCAATGTTTTATCAATTGAAATTAACTTATTATAATGATTTCATATAGTATAAATCACATTAAATCACATGAAGAACACATCATAAACTTTATAAATAAATAATGAATGAAATAAGGAGTATTTCATGAAGTTAAGGAACCCATATCGGTGAAATAGTGACATTCCCTTAGGAATTGTAATGTGACCCTTTTGAATAGTAAACTAGGCAATGGAATAATAACCGCACCTATAAAATAATAAATAAAATTTATGCATCTTATAAATAGTAATATTATATTATTATATCATAGTATAAGTAAATAAGTGTTTTAAAAATTATTTATTAAGTGTTGGTATTTTTATAGGTCATAAATATTTAACGACAATTTTGTGATTAATTTATTAATTTATATTAGAACGTATTTTTATAAAATTTTTCCATAAATTAATATTTTTTTTCTTATTATTTTATGAAAATTTTATGAGACCTCAGTTAATTTTTCAAAGTGTTATAAAATATATTATAATTTTAATATAGGTATTTTCCAAGTAAATGATGATTTTAATTAAAATTAAAAATTCTCATATTTAGAAAAATAATTATTCATAAAATGGAGTTCATTTTTTAATTCTAGACATGAAAAAATTGTTTTGGTGAATTTTTCGGATTTTTCTAATACATTCGAATTTTTGGTGAATTGTAAAATACGATAATTTACAATAAAAGTTGAATAAATGAATTATGGATTCATATATGATTTAAGGCTGATGTAAGATAAAAATTTAGAACTAAGATTAATTATTTTAATATTTTTTATGATAATTATCAATCTATTCATAGTCTTGAGAAAAAATAATAAACTAATGAAAAAAATAATGAGAACCCCCCCCCCCCAGCCACTGTAAATACAACCCCTTATCTCCTCTTCTCCAAACTCCTCTCAAGCCTTGATACATGTAAAACATTCTTCAAAAAACTATTCCCAAACCTCTAACCCAAATATACTATTTTTTGGGCCTCACAAAATACCAGAAATAATCCAATAAAGTGATTCTCAGGAAGAAAGAATCACGAGGTAAAACCCTCTTCCTTTTCTATTAATTTCTTTTCAGGTTTTTTTCGTTTCTTTTTCTATCCTCACATCCCCTCATCCAAATTGTACGATAAATACAGCACCTTAAATATAATATAATATTATTATTCTAATGATATAATTTATCATCTTCTTCTTTTCCCCTTCCTTTTATACTAAAAATGAAAATATCATCAATGATGTGTTAATTTATCGCATTCAAGGATGATGAATTTTTCAATTTCCATTATCGTTAGCAAGGACGGTCATGAAACCATTTTTAGGATTGAACTGGATTATAATATATATATTATAACTTAATTAAATTTTTGTAACCATCATATTTATATGATATTAAAAAATAGAATAAAACGACTTCATTGTGATCGAAAACCCGATAAAATTTATCTAAACGATTATCATTAACATGTTAGATAATGATTCATCCTCACCCAAAAATAAAAAATGAATTATATGATCATTTAATATTATATGTTTTCATTAAAAACTTATAACTTCAATTTTGTATGACCAATGTCATCTTAAATTATTATCCATACATGTATATAAGTAATCTGATCATGAAAACTAAGAAGACAAGCACTCCTAAACGATGAAATTAAACATTATAACTCATCCAAAAGGATGTAAATGAAGTTAAAAAACTACATTAAATCAATTAAATGTATAAAATTTTATTTAATTATTAATTAATGAATTTATTTTTGGTATTTAGGACATTAAGATCAGGTTCATAACTGTTTCAGACATAAGGTAAGGGATTATACATGAACCCCCATTTTCCCTTCGGTTTACTCTTTGTCTCTCTTCATCCAAATATAAATCTTCTTTACTTTTATTTACATATTCTATATTCTGTTCATATTTTACAAACTCATGTATCAATATTATATCATCCTTCTTTGATCAGGTTATACATGTTTTATTATGGTTCCCTTCTTAAATCTTTCTGAAAATCAAACCTGGTTCAAGCAAACTTCTTAATTTATCACCAATTTTCAATGAAACTCCATAATTTTTTAATAGATTATTTTTAAATTAGGTAATTTTTCATGAAAAAATACCCCTGTTTAATTATGGTTTTATAAAAACAATTTTTTCTTTTCCATTTTAAATGTCATTGAATGTTTTACCTTAAATCGTACTAATATTTTTTTATTTTTAAGGTTTCTTAAACACTCTTTTCACTTCAGTTTTACATCACTTATTGTGATCTATGACTATATTACCTTAATTATTTCCATGTATGATTTTAATCCATCCTTTAATGGAAACATTTAAAAATTCTATTTTGATATGCATTTAGACATGATTATGATACACAATTCTTTCCATGGGAAAAGATTTATGTTTATGTTTGATTGCTTATGTATGATTATTTATGTGGAAAAAATATTCCGGAAAATTTTATAATGGGTTCACACATATAGTGATCTAATTCAATAGGAAATTTTTAGTCTAATGAGATGTCATGTGCAATAGTCTTAGTGGTTAGCCATGACCCATGCTCTCTGTGCACTAGTCCTGGTGGTTATCCTTAACTTGTACTACTCTATGTGAAACGAGCCTTGAAACCTACTAGATCCATGTTTTATGATGTGGTCACATTACTACGATCCAATTATTATATGATCCCATGTTATGTATGTTATGATTACTTATGTTTAATCATGCTTCCAACCTTTTTATACCATTATGTTATGTCTTCTAACCCATGATCTAAGCATTATTTTAATTTTTATACCCTTACTTGGATTTTTAGATCATACCTTTGTATGTGTTATCCCCACATTATTCTATAAAAGATGTTCTTATTTTAGAATGATGATGTTTAATTGTTTACATAATATTCAAGACACTATACTTTATAATCTTTGGATTTATAATTTGATTTTTGATTATGCTTAAAATCATGTAATGATCTGTGTAAAAGGATAGGGTCTTTATATGGTTGGTCTTATGGTTGGTGGTGAACAAGAGGTAATATAGAGATCAAATCCAGGCAGAGGCAGAATTTCCAGGTACTATAGCAATATTGTAGCAGCACTATAGCAGGTACTATAGCAGGTACTGTAGCGGGAATTGTGCAGTACTATAGCAGGTACTATAGTGGGAACTGTAACAGGCACTGTTTGGCACTTTAGCAGCCGGGAATATGCCCCTGTTTGGGCCTTTGGGCCACCGATTAGGTCCCTGAGTCCGGTAAGGCCTTCGGGCCACCCAGGTCTTCAGGTCAGTAAGACCTTTGGGCCACCTCAAGGCCTTTGGGTCACCTTAAGTTCAGATGCAAACCAGAGAACCTATAAGGAACATGCTCTACAAGGAGGATGAGAAATAGGATCTCACTATAGCAGAAGATAAATGGATTGCAAGAATGAGAGGGTATGTCACCTGCCATCGGGACAAGCCAGTGCATGCACGGGAATTCCTAGACGAACATCCATGTGAAGGTGGAGAGCTGATTTCATGATGAAGATTTTGGGGAGGAGCAGTTCCAAGTAGTTAGTCTGGATTGTATGTAATTTTTGAAGCCTATGGGCAATGAATTCCTCTAAGGCCTACGGGACATGTAATAGTTATGCCTACGGGGCTTGTAAGGGTTCCACCTCATCCCTTGATAGGTGGATTATCAAAATCAATAAAAAATGAAAGCCTTGGGGCCATTGGAGGAGAGGTAATATAGAGATATTTTTGGCATGTTCTAGTTTTAGTCATGTATTCAGTATTCATTTTTTTCAACTGTTGTATTTGGATTAGGATTGTATATTATTAGTGTTTATTTGTTGGATTAATATTTATATTCAATTTTATTTTGATTATTTTATCCCGGTTTTTTGGGCTAAATTGTTCCCATATAGATTATTTTGATTCCCAACACTATTTTCCAGTCTGTGGGGATTGGGAATTCCCTTCTGGTCATATATCAGATTGGGTCGGGTGTCGGGTTAGATGAAATCTCGGCCTACATCAGGAAAATAATCTCTGCCAAGCTCAGGGAGAATCAAAACTGGAGTGGTTTTTAGGATGTTTTATAACTTCTCAAAAATCATATTAGAACTTCTCATCCCAATCAAACTTAAACCCTTTCCTTTCTATAGTAATGAAGGAAGAATCTAGTTTTGATGTGTCCTAAAAAAAAAAAATAACTTTCCTAGAACATGAATCTATATATCTCAAACTAATTATTTGGATTATCTCAAGTCATTATTGCTCGGACTTTTTTTGGATCCACTATAACTACATCCTCAAAAATCATGTGGACTAAAAACTCCACTTATTGAATCCAAAAACGGAACACCGAAATCTTTTAATATAGAAGATGGTCCCTCAAAATAACAAAAAAAACCTCCAATTTATTGGATTGATTCTCTTATATCTTATAATACACCAAGATTTCATCCCAAAACATACCCACAATGGATTCTAAAAAGTGTTGTAAGTTATGATTCATTAAAAACGTGAATTTTTTTGGAGAAATGGATATCCCAAATGACATAAATAATTACTCAAAATGTCCATACTAAATTTTAAAGGTAGTATTTGGAACATCATCCTCCCCAAAACTAAACAGGTTGTCCCTATATCTCATGTTGAACTTTGAAAACCAATAGGCTCCCATGAACTGAATGAATGGATAATCAATTCTCTACAATAAGTATTTATTCTTTATGATCACCTGGTTAATCTTAAAATTGTCTATGAAATTTTAGAGGCTTATATCATCCTTCATTGAAAAAAAAATTAGAAAATTTCATGGTTAAATGATTGGATGGTTAAATCCCTTTCCCTATAGGTCCTAAAACTAGACATTCATATCTTTCAGCTCGCTGAAACCATCTGGTAAGATGAAAAGGAAATTAGTGTCATTTTGGGGAGATGATCAATAGCAAACTTGATCTCTTTCTGGGTTGTAAATAAAATAAAATATTTAATAAACCCATTTGGGTACCTTTACAAGACCACTATATGTTCACCCACTATACTATTCTTAATGTAATCAAGAAACAAATTAGATAGATGGAACCAGATAAAAAACAATTCCAAAGTAATTGGTCCTGACATCCCTGATTGCGGATCCCTATCACCCTAAAAGACATGTGTTCTCCCATCAAGACTAGAGAATTGAAGTTTATCAATAATCCATTCCTATAATAAGGTAAAAAAAATATATGACTAAAATAAGAAAGTCCCAAATAAATTTATAACCTTCTATCAAAACAAAACACTTTGGTATCTTGAATATTTGTTCTTTATTACCTCCCAAAAGGGTTATAAAATTAATAAAATAAGAAATGAAATCAGATCACACACCCAAAGGAAAATCAGTTTCATTGAAATTAAGGAAGGAGATATGTAAGTGTCAAATAAAACGAATGCCATGAAAGATGCAATATACACCATACAGATAATGGTGGCTAACCAAGAATCTGTGTTTTATGGTATAAACTCCACTACTTGTAGATACCCTGACTCAGATATTACCTACATCTTCTTCCCCTGGGAATCCCCCTTACCACAAGTTCAAGATACTCCACCCTTGGATGCCATTGACTGGACAAGGTATCCTTTTGATAATGTTGAGTTCACACCACTCCCCAATGAAGACAGTAGATAGAAGCGTGAGAGATAACCTAGATGTTAACACTGGTGGAATGAACATAGAGTCTCTATGAAATTAGGCATGATGTGTCCACCCACCCTATACTGATAATAGACAATGGTCTTATAACCTAAAGAAGCCAAATGAGATGTACCTGATGACTTATGGACCCTCTTTACACATCCTATATGAGACTCATCATGTGTCTTTTTCTACCATGATGAAGAAATTTTTCTTATTCCAAACTGAGACCTATTTTTCTAGTCAAATAATCATTTAATATGGATGCCTTATCAACCCCCTATGAAAAATTTTGTAGACAATAGAGGAGAAGAATTGACTTGATCTATGGCCTGAAGACCATATTGAAATGATGTGCCTTAAGTTAGTCATTCATGAGGAGATTTGGAGATAAAAGAAAAAAATTATTGAATTAGGTAGATTACTCTATCAATGAATGATCACCATGGTAAAATATCAATAACTCATGGGCCTTCACTACTCTCAAGGTATCAAGGTAGAAATTTTGATTGAAAGACACCATGAAAGTGGTCTATGTTTTTCGGTTTCCGGGGACCGCAGCGGAAGCCGGTGGGCCTGGGATTTTAAAATTTTCATCGGCGGGACGATGGTACTTGTCGTCGCTGACGATATAAGCCCCAGAGAGGTCCTAGGATCTCACGTAGATTATTAAGAGCAAAAACATAAATAGAAAACATACCTGTTGCATATCCGAAACCCCTTGTCGACCACTAAATTTCGATGACGATCGTTGCACGAAGGATCCATAGCAGGATCCCTCTAGATCGTCCACACGTGACTCAAAAATCTGCGGGAACGATGATCGTCGAACTCCGGGTGCTAGCGTGGATATTTAACGATATCTTCGACGTCATGATGATCACCGCATCGTCGATCTTGCGATGCGTGAGGAGAAATTCGATCCGAGCTCAGATCAAGAGCTTCTCTCTCTAGAGAATGGGAGGAAAGAGGAGTTATGGCCAAAATGGCGTGAATGGTCCTTGTGCTTGAGACCCTCTCCTCTATTTATAGTGGATTGTGGAAATTACCCGGTTAGGTTCCCCGACCCCCGTTAATTCCACGTCCACTAAATAAATAACTATGATGACTTATAACTGCGTCAATATTATTTATTTATTTTATCACATACTTGTAATATATATAAAATATATTACATGATAAAACCTATCCTTTTAACTCGACTCGCTGTCCTGATTAATATTAAACAAACCTTGAATATTAAATAATATTCATTTGATTAATATTTTTCTATTATTTACTAAACTCATAAATACATTAAATAAATTCAATCCAAAATATTCATAACTTGAATATTAATGAATTTATTTAATTCATTTGATGATCGAAAACTTGGACAACGCTCAGACCCCATGGTGGTGCTTACTACATCCATATACCTATTCAACTGAATAGCTGTGGATTCTTGAATACGCTGTTGTGTGTGACCCTCTAGGCCATTATCTCGATAGCAGTGAATAAAATCCACAGACCAAGAGTAGATTTTAGAAACTCATCATGGAACCTAAAGAGATAAGGATAGTCATAGCAAAGACTACCATCCTATGAACACTGACTATGTACTATAGTCTCTTTGTCATTAAATATCTCATAAAGCAGGACACACTCTTGTGTCATTGTCCTTAACTTGCATTATTATTTGTTGATCTATCCAGATGGATTTTCCTTTCTACTACTTTGGCCAAAGACTTATGAAGGCAGCATCGTCCTGATCAACCAGGCTTGAGATATATGACTTCATAAACTTGGAAGTGACAAATT
Organism: Viscum album; assembly: GCA_963277665.1. Classification (NCBI taxonomy): domain Eukaryota; kingdom Viridiplantae; phylum Streptophyta; class Magnoliopsida; order Santalales; family Viscaceae; genus Viscum; species Viscum album. Next base: position 1,663,294,977 of record OY728152.1, on the reverse strand, counting down.
CATTCTTGACCATTCAACCAATGTCATACCACCAACGACGCACCCAACACAAACTAAGTCACCATGAAATTACTGTCATGGTTTTATCCTTGCATTAAAGTACGTAATTAAATGATATACATTTGTAATGGTCTCAAGTCAGGAGACCAATACACATGTTCATAGATAGGAACAACCGATGACACCCAAAACATGTTGTGTTCCTATTGACGGGTCCGCCCTCATGATCTCACTACTAGAGATCACCTAGTGAGAACATCATGAGAAGAAGTCTCAATGCTTATGAGCCCCCAGAACCTGATAGTCAAACATCTACTGTGTCCTATTAGTAATATGTATCTAGACTATAGAACATATATTTAAGATCAATGTTATTGTATCTTGAGGTTCTCATTATTGCCTGGGATCTGCTACAACCTCTTGACACGACAATTAACCTTTGGACATTACCATTATTATAGTGGATGCAGAAAATGTTTTCACTATAATGGTTAGATATCATCATGCATATCTAACTGTACACACGATATGGTAATCAGAAGTACTACATAGTTGGGTCTAGGGAACCCACTATTTCAACACTCCAACTTGCACTAGAGCCAACTTTCTAACTAATCTTATTAGATACTCACATGATAAATATCATTCTTCTGCTGAGTATTGGATTTAACTGCTGGGTCTGTCACGTTTTCGCCGCGTGGCATATCTGCTATATACGACCTCATATGCTTGAGTAAAACTTCTCAAGACATGGTATCCCTGAGTATATTACTTTTGTCCATTGTCATAACTTGAAAAGTTGGCTAGTAAGAATATCATAATTCTCATTATGATAATACTTTTCTAACTAGGTGAAAATCCAAGAACTGGGACAAATATTTGCGATTTATAACCACTTATTATCTACCTAAGAAGCTACAACGTACTCGGTATTTGTAGGTATGGCTACCACAAGCTTTTATGAGCTTGAATCACTTATCTCCTTTGCCTAACTGTGATACTAGATCAAATTGATCTAAAGATTACTAGTTTGTGCCCCACCAAAACTAGTATACCTTCCTCTCCAAATTCCAGGTACATATCATTTGTACTTACCGAAGTACAAGATGATAGTTCTGACTGCATCACTTGCAGTACTCCTAGAATTAATTGATATCTGCCCATAATAAATTATATCCTAGCAGTATCAATTGTTGTACATAATATGGCATATGTGATTGATCCATCACTAAAGCATATGGTATCAATTCAAAACATTAATCTCTACACATGCTCCGAACATGTTAACCTAGAGAGATTTATCCATGTGACATAGGTAACAATTCTGAACTTGAATTGTTCCAACTTGTATTTATTCAATACAATGTCACTATTTGTATGATTTACTAGGACCAAGCATCCTTTGGATCTACCTTAGTGGATCCTGTTCCCTAGAACATAGGTTGCTACTTGAAGTCAATCATTGGAGAATTTCTTTTAACCTGATATTATATAACTATAAGATCAAAATCTATTTTCCATATGTTGCTGAATATATTTCATTTGGAAAACATTGGTGCTCCCACTAACCTTTGGTAGACACAAGTCAAATATTCTTTTATAATGAATTCTCTAAGAACTTGTTGCTTACTTTAATCCAAAACTAGATTTCAGTAACTTTCAACCCTTATTGGCATCATTTGATGTCATTATCTCTTTCTGGTTTCATTGTATAGACTCCTTCCACAAAAAAATGATCTTGACATCCAATTACCAATAAAAAGATCTTATAAGTTTAGATATGACGGGTAAAATTCTAATAGATTTAGGAATATTGACTTGGTATAACAAATCAAGCCTTATTGGTACTATACTTGTACCATCCATGTATCATTTCATTTGAATACCCACCACAGTATTCAATTTATAAGCCCCTTTTCAATTTGATACATGGAATCTATTATTGAATTTTAGTTGATCTTGTAAATCTTAGCTTGTTTCCATATACTACTTACTTATAGGATTTATTATTCTTAATGAATAATATTTCACCGACCGTAGTGACTATAAAACCATCACCATGGTTTTATTCTTCCTACGCAGTATGTGTCTCTAGAACATTCCAATTCCACATGTACTTGGGAACTTGTTCCCTATGCCAACCAATTGTGCATCTCGAGCATTGACTATGTCCAAGTCAATTCAGTTCCCACTATCTCTAATAGAGATGTACACCCTTGTATAGAAATGTAGTCTAATACTTGACTACTTATTTTCTATCTTAGGGATATATGTAATATTCTAAGCAACTGTTAGGATAATTAATTTAGATGTACAACGTGTTTAACTTGATGCATGTCTGTTTAAATCCTAACAAATGCTTTGCATCTAAACATTTCCTATGACATTATGGATTTTCCATCATACTATGACTCGTATGATATCCATTTCTCATTTTAGTTAGCATATTGGTTATGGGTTTAAGCCCTTATTTTCAAAGCACATCATAAAATATAATGGAAGTTTCTGCAGGTTGTAACATTTATACAACTTACATCATAACTTTGATGTATAAAATGGGCATTTAGTAATTACTCCACGCTACATTTTGTTTGATCAATGTTAATATGTAATACTCGTCATCGATCCTCTTTATTAACATCAATACAGTGATGTAGATAAGGTAACATGCATTTAGGAATTACTCCACGCTACATTATCATGATCGATGATTGCTTGGTCAAGATATTCTTCAGCCTGCCGATCCAAAGCAACTCATATCTTCTTACCAAATCTATACTTCAATATTCCTTAATTACTTAAGGGAAACTTCTGATGTATCTTTACCTCTTGCTTTCTTTGGAATAGTTCACACTGTCTTGTTGAACTAACCTTAGAAAGATTTGTGGCATACCTTTATTTCTAAAGGTTTCTTTGTATAAACTATGAGTGTCAATAATACCATAGGTGTTTAGTTGTGCTGAGCCTAAATACCATGTTCGGTATATATTTGTTTTCCTATTTTAGTTTTACTTGACAAAGAATCACATTGCCACAACTGGGTAGGTCTTACATTTTATATTCATCATATATTGCCATTGATTCAAGTAGTAGTGAACTATTTGTTGAGTATGTTACTAGAAACAAAATTCATTCCAAAACATGGAATTATGTCTCATCATGTCCAAATGGGCACATGAGATAAATGTTTTTTGTTATACTCCACAACTAGTTCAATTTGAATCAATCACATGGGAATTAGAAGTTATGTGTTTCTCCCCTGCTGACTTAGGAATCACCCTTTCTCAACTGCTTGGAGAAGACCCATTACTTCTAGTAATGTTTCTCTACTTACTTGGTTATCGCATTTCAATACATATATGTGAAAAGCATATTGTATTTTAATACCCAAGAGGTATAAGAGAAAACAATACTTTTATTTGATGAATATTAACTGAACGAGGAGAGGCTACTTGCTTCTTGTATTTCAGTTTTAAACTTCCATGAATTCATTTCATTATGTGATGCAAATAACCTATTGTTAAATAAAAAAAACTTTTCATTTAATGAAATGACAAAGGTACCTTTCACGTAACTTTCCATAAGCCTTTTCTCCTTGTCATTCAATGTATTCGCCATAAGAAAAAAAGTTGGTGTTATCTCGAATATTTTTACTACTTGGAAAATGTTACCTTAAAGGTAATGAAGCGCTTACTCTATACGGTTCATTTGTACATTTAAATGAAACTAGATTAATTGGGTGTAAAAGGTGTAATAATGGGATGACATGAAATATTGTGAGATGTCTTTCACTTTACACAATTCAAGTGCAATCATCACATTCAAATCTTTCTTCACTTTCTCCTCGAAAGGATCTTGGAGATGACACTACATGTGATCATCATCCAAGTCTTGATGTAGCAACCACAACTAACATTAGAGGTTGATGATAGCATTATGATAGAACCATCATATGCTTGATTCATGAGTCTCCTGTAAGCATTTTTACACCCTCGCTTCCTGAGGTGGCTTAATAGGTTGGGACATAAGCACCTTGAATTTCCATTGTAGTAGTAATGTGCACAAGCGCCTATACTACATTTAGGAAATTAGTACTTATTTTAGACATTAAATTTTTCTAATTTTTATAGTGGTTTTATTATGGTATTTCATTCCATTATCTACAAATATACTTTAGCAGATTGAACTTTTATGTGATTACCTAATCTGACATTGTTGATTATTTAATCATTAAATGACTCCCACTAATTTTTCGAATTCTAGGAACCCTCTGTACTAGAATAGGAATACTCTTGAGTATTCTAGTGTCAAGGATCCATGAACCTCCCTCATATTCTACAAGCTAGGGCTACACCACAACTCGGAGGGTCCAAGGTAGGCTTTTGGCTAGCCCACCGCATTATCTCGCGGTTCCTTGATCTGTGGAATGAAGTCCCAGCTTAAAAAATCATTTACTGATTTACTCAACTCTTGCCTCTAAAATTACAAAAAACTAGATAAGTCTATATCTTTGCTACAATTTTAGTTAAGTCTACCCACCACACAAATAAGAACTCCCCGGTAGTAAGAGGAACCCTCAGCTAAGTTATGAACCAACACCTCGAACACCCGGTTTTGTTCAAACTTGAATGATGGAAGGTTGTTTGTGACTTAATATTTTTTTTGAGGGTTTTATTGGTTTTCTCTCAATAAATGTAATCCATTTCTATTAATCTTTTTCATCTACGTTGTTGCGATCATAACTGAACATCAATATAAATCAAACTTCACTTCTTTATGTATTTTATTATTTATTATTTTATATATTTTTCCCGCTGTTCTAAAATGAAAATAATAATAAATAAATGCATCAACGTAAAACTACTACCCGACTGGTCTTGAGCATCTAAATGACCTAAGTGCATCGTACCTGAGTCGTATGCTAGACTCTTGATGCAGCTTTCCATGTCATGTATGCTTGCTTCGCATCTGGAACATCACCCTATCTTGGCGGGGTCCACATCACGTCTTGGAGTACTGCCTCGTCTTGGCGTAGTCCATGTGTCGTGTTGCATCATCTTGATCTACGTGCACTGCCTCGTCTTGGCGGGGTCCATGTCATTCATCTTTGCATCGTCTTCGTCCGTAATACAAGAATACTCGCGCGCAGGCGAGGGGGACTGAGGTATAAATGTACATCAAATCAATTGGACATGCAAGTCCTTATACATTTTAACTGAAAAATAGATGATATGCAGACCGTCTTTTAATTAATTAAATAAATAATTAAAAGTAGACATTCTAGGGTCGGTGCTCAAGACCAGAAGACGGGTAACTAAAGCAGGATTAAAATTAAAATGCATTAATGCAAGTACAAGGGTTAGTTAATTAAATTAAATTAAATGAATTAATAAATTCAAATAATTTAATTAATTATCACTCATCTAATTAATTTAATTTTAATACTTAAGAATAAATTAATTAAATAATTAACTAACGGTCATGTAATTAATTTAATTTTAATAATTAAAATTAAATTAAATTAATTAATTAATGTAATTACAAAAATTAAATTAATTTTAACCTCGAGCATTAAAAATTTATTTCAATACAATTAATATATTAATTAATTAAATTAATTAAATTAATTAAATTGATTAATTATATTAACTGATTTATCTTAACCCGAGGGGTTACCTGCCTGCTTGGAGGACCAGGCAGCGACTGGAGGCAGGAGCACCCATGGGAGCTGAGGTGCAATGGCGATGCTGCAGGGTCTTGCAGTGCGAGGCACCTGGGAGGATTTCGACCACTTTGGTCTCCGGCGGTAGGGTTCGGCCAAGGCTTGGTCGGAGCAGGGCGACGCGCAGCTGTGTAGCGCCCAGAGTGGCAGAAGCCGGCACCTTGGATGCCTGGCGGTGCGGTGTGAGCCGAGGGAGGGTGGAGGGCGGCACCCGGTGGATCCGGTGGAAGCGGAAAATAGGGCGCAGAGCTGCTGGTTTCTCCCTGGTGCATGACTAAGCGGAGGAGGAAGAAGGCCTGGGTCGCGGCGTTTGAGGAAGCACCTGCAGGGTGGCAGTGCAAGGGGCATGCGGCGTTAGGCAGGAGGCCCAGCCGGTGTTCGCTTGCTGCAGCAGTACGCTGCTACAGGGGAAGTGAGGCCGCACTAGGAGGGTCGGCGATCCGAATGGAGGGGATAAACTGCTACCAGGCTACGGAGGAGAGGAGGCATCCGCGGCATGAACTGGGTGGAGGATGGGGCGGCAGCAGGTCGCGGCTGGGGCACGACAGCAGGACGTGGAGAAAGAGGCAGGTGGGCGGCCTGTGAGCCTACATGGGGCGCGACTAGGTAGAGGAGCCAGCTGGGGTCTACAGGCGATGCGCGAGGGAAGGTTGTTGGGTGCGGGCGGAGGAGTGCAGCGGCCTAAGGTTCCCCTGTGCGGAGGGGCGCCGTCGCGCTGGGGTAGTCCCGGTGTTGCAGTGGGCGGGAGAGGAGGAAGGGGTCCGCTCGGACCCCCTGCAAATGTTACCCCTTTTTTCTCCTGTTTCCACAGGCTGCTCCCTACCCTAGTTTTTTTTGTTGCTTCGATTTTCCATGCACACAGCCACAAGTCCTCCTTTTTTTATGTGTTTTATGAAGAATTTTTTTAAGTCTTGGTTCCACCCATTTTGTTTAAACATTAAGACATAGCTTTTCAAGTCTTTTCTTATTATTATAATAATAAAATTATAATAAATTATTATTTTATTATAATAATAATATTATTGTCCAAATTATGTTATTTATAAAAAATAATTTCCACAATTAATTTTATTTCTAATGAACAGATTGAATTTTAATCGGTTCAACAAAATGAAATAAAATTAGAACCCGAGATCAAATCATGAATCTGATCCAATCCGAAAATTTAAACTGACCATAACTTGGTCATTTGATATCGGATTACTACGCAGTTTAAACCGTTGGGACCGTCTTAGAACCCTCTACTTAAATATTTATGAAAATTACATTTTTAGGCTCAAAAAAGTTATGCGATCGCTCTAATACCAATGCTAGGTTATTGAGGCCCGCAGCGGAAGCCGGTGGGCCGAGGATTTTAAAAATTTCATCGACAGGACGACGGTACTTGTCTTCACCGACGATCTGAGCCCCGGAGAGGTGCGAGGATCTCATGTAGATTATTAAGAGCACAAACATAAATAGAAAACATACCCGTTGCATATTCGAAGCCATTTTGACCGCAACTTGTTGACAGTGATCGTTGCACGAAGGATCCATAGAAGGATCCCTTTAGATCGTCCACACACGACTCAAAAATCCGAAGGAACACCGATCGTCGAACTCCGGGTGCAAGCACGGCGATTCAACGATATCTTCGACGTCATGACGATCTCCACATCGTCAATCTTGTGATGCATGAGGAGAAATTCGATCTGAGCTCGGATCGAGATCTTCTATCTCTAGAGAACGAGAGTAGAGGGGAGATCTGGCCAAAACGGCCTGAATAGTCATTGCGCTTGAGCCCCTCTCCTCTATTTATAGAGGATTGTGGAAATTACCCAGTTGGGTTCCCCGACCCCCGTTAATTCCACGTCTACTAAATAAATAACTATGATGACTTATAACTACGTCATTATTATTTATTTATTTTATCACATTCTTGTAATATATATAAAATATATCACGTGATAAAACCGAGCCTTTTAACTCGACTCACTGTCCTGCATAATATTAAACAAACCTGGAATATTAAATAATATTCTTTCGATTAATATTTTTCTTCTTTTTACTAAACTCGTAAATACATTAAATAAATTCAATCCCAAATATTCATAACTTGAATATTAATGAATTTATTTAATTAATTAGGTGATCGACAATTTGGACAATGCTCAGACCCCATGGTGGGGCCGACTATGTCCATATACCTATTCAACTGAATAGGTGCGGATTCTTGAATACGATGTTGTGTGTGACCCTCTTGGCCCTTATCTTGATAGTAGTAAATAAAATCCACAAACCGAGAGTGGAGTCTAGCAACTCATCATGGCCCCTAAAGCGATAAGGATAGTCATAGCAATGACTACCATCCTACGAACACAGACTATGTACTATAGTCTATATCATTAAATATCTCATAAAGTAGGACGCACTCTTGTGTCATCGTCCTTAACTTGCTTTATTATTTGTTGATATATCCAGATGGATTTTCCTTTCTACTACATTGGCCAAAGACTTATGAAGGCGAAACCATCCTGATCAACCAGGCCTGAGATATATGACTTCCTAAACTTGGAAGCGAAAAATTCTTTCTTGACCATTCAACGAATGTCAGACCACCAACGACGCACCCAACACAAACTACCTCGCCACAACATTACTTCCATGGTTTTCTCCTTTCATTAAAGTATGTAATTAAATGATATACATTGGTAATGGTCTCAAGTCAAGAGACCAATACACATTTCCAGAGATAGGAACAACCAATGACACCCAAAACATGTGGTGTTACTATTGACGGGTCTATCCTCATGATCTCACTACTAGAGATCACCAAGTGCGAACTTAATGAGAAGAAGTCTCAATGATTATGAGCCCCTAGCACCTGATAGTCAAACATCTACTATGTCTAGTCAGTAAGATATATCTAGACTATAGAACATTTATTTAAGATCAATGTCATTGTATCTTGAGGTTCTAATTATAGCATGGGATCTGCTACAACCTCTTGACATGAAAATTAACCTTTGGACATTACCATTATTATAGTGGACGCAAAAAAAGTCTGCACTATAATGGTAAGATATCATCATGTATATCTAACTGTACACATGATACGGTAATCAAAAGTACTACATATTTGGGTCTAGGGCACCCACTATTTCAACATATGTGAGATCCTCAATCTTCCCAACCAGCACTATTTATTCCCACCACTCCCTACTCATCCTTTCTATTATGTATGTGGATAAGAAAACAGTATACATCTTAGGGTTCTTAAAAAACTCAAAGATTCCATGAATTCAACCCAAAAAATCTTTAGGTTCATTGGGTAACTTTTTTCCATGGAACATTGGTGTATTTTTACATCGTAAACCCATAAAAATATTATAAATTATATGTCTTCTCTTGAACACCAACTTGATCTAAGTAATGGAGCATACAAATCATCGAATCCCCTAAAGATAGATCAATATTAGGGTAGTCTAATGTAGTGTTCTCCACAACACCCTATCTCCACCTAGATGAGTTCATTCTATGAGGAAATTTCTACAAGACACAAAAAATAAAATCAAATAAAACACAATCCGATCTCAAATCATATAAAAATAACCAAAATAAACCCTCACAATCACTATGAAAAACAAATAGTAGAATTAAAAGTATCTCCAAATAAAAAAGAAGAAAAAACCCAAAAATATCAAGTATTTTACACTGTACATGTTTTATCCACACAGTTAGAATATCCATGCCCCATAAATGTAGGTCTTATTAGAGTTGGAAGGAAAGGCTTTATAGGCTGTGTACAACTACTATTGATCATCCACACTGACTATGAACCACCACCATATCTCCCTATTTGACCCCCCAAAAATCTCAGAAACCCCTTAGGTAACCCTAGGACTCATCACCTACTAGTAAATACCTAAAAATCTCATAAAAATACCATTAAAAAGATTCAAAACATATCAACAATCCTAGAACACCCATTGAAACTCTAGGTTTGACATGAATAAGTGCCCGTCCATCAATCCCTAACTCATACCTCCCGATTCATGATGATCCAAGTTCTAGTATACCACTAAATCCTAAATAAAAACTTGATCCGATAATATTTTTTAATTAACTGACCTGGGTTGAATAGAATGTCCACCTAAAATGACCCATCACATGGTCTGATGCACATTTTTTATATCCACGAGCTAGCAACAAGCACCGAGAATGACCACAAATCTCTTAGGAATAGTTTTTCCATGGTAAATCAGCATGAACCATTTATGGAATGAGGTGGACACACCAATATCATTATAGTAAACTGCCTAAAATTCATCATCTTGAGTATGAAACAAAGATTAGTAGATACCATGATACACAATATATATCATAATCATAACATTCCATTATAGGAAAAAAATACGTCATATCTAATGTTAAAGATTAAAACCGAAAATAAGGGGAAAAACCCAAAAATTCCATTACCTAAATCAAAATGGATACCAAAATCCTAAGATGAATCCACTCAAGCCAACTCTGTGAGACGATATATCCTCCACGAAATAATGGAAAATGTTCATCAAGAAGATCCATTCAGCTACATGGTGCCCTTTCCTTTAACATTGTCCTATAAAACTAAATATACATATACCCAATGGTATATATAGGGTATGAGAAACATATCATAGTAGGATATCACCATTAATCTATTTATGTATTTTAAGCATGAAAACTAATAATCTAGTTTGAAATACCCTTTCAAAACTAAATAACATAAAAAAATACAATTTTATACATACCTTTGAAATCCATTTGGTTTTTCATTTTAAATAAAACATGTTTTACTGAACATATCTCAATATGGATCAAATATATAAACATGTCCATAAGGAACAACATGTTAATTATATAAAAAAGGCATAATAAGGGTGATCATTACATCATCATATAACTGATAAACCAAAATTTGAAAAACATATCTCATCACATCAAACATGGAACTAGTAAAATTAAATAATGAAGAATATAGACCAATTTGGATTGATTAAGTTCACATAGGGATCTAACCATAAGGTTCTAATGTGAGTGATTAAAAATAACGTATGCTATCTAGTTAAACATGGTATAAGCTCTCATGATCTTCCTTGGGACCATCACTAAGAGCTATCACGTCTCTTGGAAACTAAATGGATGCTCTCAAGGTCTTTATACCTGATAGATATCATGGTACATTGGAAATAAAAATAGAATATCTCATAATATTTCTCTATAAAGTCTCTCACAATCCCTCAAAAAAACCCATTCTTACTCTCTGGTTAACCCATGTGCTACTCCATGTCAACTTAACCACAACAAAGTGTTATTCAAGAAAAACCATTTCACAAGTCAATTTCACAAGTCAACAATCCCATTTTTACGAACACCTTACCATATACTAAAACAAAATTCTAAAACCATTTTATAAATCCATTTTAATTTATTAAATACTTTTGATCCATTTTACCAAACACTTAGGGTTCACACATGCCACTCAAAATTGGAGAACCCTCTTTAAACACCCAATTCCCTAACCAGGTCTTATAACACAACAAACATGGAATATAAATCATCCTTAAATTATTTATTTTTAAATTAAGAAAACATAAACTAAAGGGAATAAAAACATAATGGAAATATCGGAAAAACCCCTTAAATATAGACACCTACCTCATATTTTGTTCCAAACTAATTGGCATAGATGAAAACTAAGTAGAAAAGGTAGGAAAGACCCTCACAAACTTAATCAACATGGAAAAACTGAAATCCCCATTGAAACCCTTTGTTTATAAAACTCCTTCAACTTTGTTTCCATAAATATTTGGAAAAGGAATAACAAGCATGAAGAAGTAGGAAATAAGAAGAAACCAAGAATATTTGGATTAATTGTAATCTAAATCCTCAAAAATCTAAGTGAAAACCAAAAATAATGGAGAGGAGAAGGTTCCACCCCAAGGAGGAGGGTCTATACATGACGATGTGGGGGTGGAGGAGATGAATACCAAACTAAATTAAAATTTATTTGGAAAAAATGGTAAAATTACACTTTTTAATTAGATGTACATGGTTGTACAGTTTAGAAATGCAGTTTGGATAACAATGTACTTACCATGCAGGGGACACTCTCTCTCAAAAATCCAAATCACATAGTTTCTCTTGGGTATCCTACTCTTTGAAAAATCATGATCATATCGTGTGATACACTATTGTCACCCTTTGAATCCCTGTCACATGGTTATCCACTTGGTTTGCTAAACCATGCACTATCCTTGAAACTTGGTCTCTCATCCCAAAAAAATCCCATTTCGGACCCTCAGTAGTAGTGAACTCTAAGTCCAAACAAAAAGGTAAGTAAAAATTCAAATTTTAATACACCAGTGACCTGGTGAGTGTCATACTTTAGAAAATAATCACATCCCAGATACAAAGAATATATATATTTAAGAATAATGCAATGTAAAAATATCAGAATAAAATTATAAATTCAATATAAAGTCAATGTCCACATAATTAATCAGGATATGAGAGATAACCATTAGAAAGAAAATTTTATAGTAAAATCAATTATTTTAAAAAATAAATGAAATTAAAATGAAACATTTTAAAATAATTTTTCTTGAAGATTCATTTGGAAAATTATTGAAATATTATAGAATATGATAAAGTTAATAAAATGTTTATGGTGGTGGAAAGTCTATTAACAATGTATACGTTATAAAGAAAACATTAATTTTGACTTTCTGTTAAAAAAAAGTTAAAAAATTTCCTTTTGGGGGTAAAATATAATGATTCCATACAAACCATTTATAAATTTATGGATAACATTAAATTTCCTTGATAAATTATTTTATTAATAAAAATTACATTTAAAAAAATATTTTGAAAAATCTCGACATGGAAGAAAAATGTTACTGATAAAAAATCTATATAAGATCATATTTTATTATAAATACTATTCTTGAAAGATTAAATTTAATTGAATCAATAATCATCATTAATAAATATATATTCATGATAAATAAAATAATGGGAATTATATACATAAAAATGTAAACATGTGCATAATACCAAATATGTCTCAATGGAGTGGAATTTGAGATGAAATCCCTTACCTCAAGTCTGAATCATCACATAAATTATTTATCTTCCAAAATAAAAAACATTTGTTAATGAATTAATTTACTGAGAACATTTTTAAAGTTTATTATTCCATTTATTTTATTTATTACCATGATATATTTAATTACATAATTAATTAATTTCACATCAGAAACTCTATTGATATTATGTTCATATATCCATAATGGATTTGGTTTATTTTATCACATATATAATAAAAATAATGAAACAATTATAATTTTTATACATCAATTATACTCTCAAAACCAATCAATAAATATGGTGATTATAAATGAACTACACTACAATCGTGGAGATGGTAATTCATACATATACATGAGTAACATTTCCAATTTTAAAGTATCATGATGGAAAGAATTTAAATATTATTTTATATTTATATAATAATAAATAAATTATAAATACCATATTATTAATTCAAATAATCTTATATAAATCAACCATGTGATTCAGTGGTGAAAAACAGATCACATTTCCCCATGGAGGTGGTAGCCACACATACGTACGAACGATGTTATCATTTTTTAATGAATGGAAATGTAAGAAAATATATGTTAAATTAATATTCCAGAATGATAATTTTGTGATTAATATCATATATATATTTGTGTTAAATCCATCATTATAACCCACTATGTGATATGATTATCGAAAATGAATTATATTGGTTCATGAGGTGGTAGTTCACCATACACAAGAATGATGAATTATTTTACCATTTGATAGAAGAGTAAATGGATAGAGATTATTCCATTATAATAATAAAATATAATTATATAGAATATTCTAGTGTTATCATTTAATCATTGTTGAGATAAATTTTATAAAGGTATAAGAATAAATAAAATGAAAATGCTTGGTTAATAATTATAACTTATTTCGGAAAACCTCTTAAGTTTTGTACCTAAAGTCTTACAAGGATTATTTTATGATCAAAACATGGAATCTAAAAAATGTAGAGGAATATAAGGAAGTTATTTGGGTAGTTATTGGATGAAAAATTCTATGTATGTGTGTTGAGGAGAGGAGAGGTGTTGTCACTTTATTAGTGGGGGAAACGACATCCTTGTAATTTTTAAAAATAATAAAATATATTAGTGTCTTGATCAAGAACATGGCTCCAAAATGGACCATTTAAAAAAAATTATATGATATAGGGTATAAATATAACCATAGTAAATAAATTATATAGGTTTATAGGTCATTTTAACCCTTCTCTTATTAGTTTAACCCTATGTAAATGAGTTTTAACAATAACTGTGGTAACCGATTTTTGATGTTTTTACTATTTATTTTGACCAAAAAATAAGTTTCAATTATTAAATATTATTAATTATTTTTATTTTAAATATGTTTTATATTTTTTAAAATTAAATTCACATAATTGGAAAAATTTAATTTAATGTTAATCTGATAAAACATGATGAAAAATTGTTTTTAAAAAAATGAGTTTTTAAGTTTGAAAATGATTTTATAATAAATTCAAGTATAAATTTCAATAAAAATAAATAAATATATAAGTAACAATATAATTGAAAAAATATTTATTTGAAACCCTTTTTAAACAAAATTGATCATTGTTAATTATTCAAATGGAAAGAAAATTTTCAATAAAGTTAGAACTTTTTAGTATTCATTGAAAAATCAATATTTTTAGAAAAATAAGAAAATTCACACTAAAATAATTTTTAAATTTTACATTAAAGAAGAATTTATTTTTTTTCAAATTAAAATTATTTAATTTGGAATAGCATTTTATTTAATAAAACCATATATACTTGAAAATCAAATTTGGTAAGAAATAAAGCTTTTTTCCCTTCTAAGTGAAAAAATACTTAATATTTATATAATGAATATAAAAATATAAAATATTTTAAAGAATATTAATAATAACTGAAAAGTTTAAAAAATTACTTGGGTTTATATTTTTTTCTCTCCTAAAAAAATTTCAGCCTCGATATTTATATAGATATTTCTTTCCAAACATATGATGGTGGTTCTTCTTCATAACACCCTTAGTTTTTTATGCTTCTTCCCCCATTTTATGATTTATCAAAATTAACTTTACTATTTGAGTTATCTGATTCCTCAATACTTTCTCTCTAGTATCAAAAATATGAATAGTAACTTTATAGTATAATAAATCAAGTTTCAGTTCTATTTCATCAAAGGTGAGGATATATGTTAGGTATAGAATATAATTCCTTAAAAAAGAGATATGGATCGCATCATGTACTATAGGGAGGCTTGGCGTAAATTATTATCAGTAAGCTAAAACACCATTTATTTCCAATATTTAAAAAGGCTAGATGTACATGGGTCTCATTTTTTTCCTATCGAACCTTATAACACCATTCTATAGAGATACTCTAAAGAAAATGTGATCTCCCATTTGAAATACCAAATATTTTCTTCAATTATTAGTATAACTGTTTTTATTTCATTAAGAATATCTAATATTATTCTGAATAGAAATTACATTTTTCATTGTCTCCTTAACATGTTATGGGCCTATAATCATTCTTTCACCAACTTTATCTCAACAAGATGGAGTACGACATATCTTTCCACATAATGCTTCATGCGCCACTATTTGATTACATAAATAGAAGATATTGTAATAGGAAATATCTAACATTGGTAAATAATGATGCCATAGACCTTAAAAGTCATGTTTTCATGAATTAAAATTTTATTCCAATTTTTTAATAGTTATTTTGGACGTCCCATTAGTTCAAGGATGATAGATGGTGATGAAATAATGTCTAGTATCAAGATCCTTCTGAATAATTTTTCAGAATGTCTATATAAATCATTTATCAAAATAAAAAGAAATTGAAATAGGTTCACCATGATTTCTCACAACTTCATTAAAATAGTGTCATATAAGGTTCTCAAGAGTAATATAATCTCTTATAGTGTATAAATTATTAGATTTGGTATGAAGAAAAAAAAACTCATATTGGATCATTTTTTCTTGGAGTATTTGGAAATATAGTGAAAAATTGCATAACAATGTAATCCCATTTCCATATAGAAATAGGTATATGTTGCATGAATCCTCTAGGATGTTGTATTTCATCCTTCACATATTGAAAACCAATATTATTAATACATAATATAGTATTTTCGAATTCATTTCATACTATTAAAAATATTCCTTCAAATCCCTATATATGTTGGTGTTTGCAGGGTTTATAGATAAATTAAAGATATGATCATCATTTAATAATTCACTTTTTTACTCAGGTATAGATTAAATACATATCCACTTTCTAAATTTTAAAGAACCATTTTAATGTATGATGTCTTCTAATTTCTGATCATGCATGTTTTATTTTTCTTTTGAAAATTTTCATCATCTTGATAAGAAGTTTTTTTTGTTTTCTAATAAATATCATTTTGAAATAATTTTAAAATTTACTGATGTTTCCACTTCCTAAAAAATTGTGAAATCTATATTTACTAAATTGATGAACATAGGATCCCTACCAATCCATATTTTGGCCATAAATCTATAGTCTTTCTTACTGAATGCATATACTACCTCATTTTTTCTACCCTAAGTGGTAGTGTATTGGGAAATAATAATCCTTGAGTAGTTAATGCCATCATATTTTACAAATTTTGAGATATTTTTGTGAAAGGATGTATTTAATACTATTATGATCTTTGTATATATCAAATATTTTTGTACAAAGATAATGCCTCTATATCATCAAACCAAATATTATGACTGCTAACTCAAGATCAGAAGTTGTATAATTCTATCGATGAGTCTTTATCAACCTTGATGTATAAGGAATAACTTTAATATTCTATATAAGAGAAAAACCAATACCCTTATTCCATGCATGACTATATATTACAAATCCATCACGTTCAAATGGTGCAGTCCAAATTGGATATTTCATCAATCTTCTCTACAATTCTTCAAAAAATTCTTCACATTCCTTTATCAATGTCATCATCACCTCTTTATTTGTATGCATGGTAAACATGTTTTCCAATAAGGATTTTTTTTGAAAAAGACACTGATATTAACCTATCAAACCAATGCAACTACATTCCCTAGTTATGTTCACTAGAGTAGGGACTATTTAAATACCTTTTTCTTTACTAGATCTATTGATATTCCATCCATCGAGAAAATATGGAAACAAAAATAATATTTTTGAAGAAATAATTAACACCTTCTAAATTTCCCATATAAGTATTCCCTTATAATAGACTAAATATTAACTTTAAGCGATTCTCAAAATCATCACATATTTTATAATATACCAATAAATCATCAATAAATACCGAAAAATGATTTTGATATTTATTGAATATTATGTTCATTAAATCCATAAAAATAGAGGGTGAATTAGTCAATCCAAATGGAACTACTGTAAACTCATAATTTCCATACCTTATATAAAATGTTTTATTCAGAATATCTTCCTTCATTATTCAAAATTAATGATAACTATAACCATGTTCAATCATTGAAAAATATTGAGATCTGTGAACTTGACTGAATGAGTCATCAATGTGAGGTAGTGGATAATTTTTATTTATCACAATAACATTGATTTCACTATAATCAATGCACAACCTCATTGATCCATCATTCTTCATAATTAAAAGAATAGGGGATCCTCATGGTGAAACATTTGAGCATGTAAGACCCTTTACACAAATATCCTCTTGTTGTTTCTTTAACCCAACTAATTCTATGACGACCATTTTATATAGAGTCATTTATAAAGGTCTTGTACTAGGGATTAAACTGATAAAAAACTAAACATAATGCTAAGGTGCATGTCAAAGTAATTCCTCAGGAAATAAATCAATGTATTCATCTGTAATATGTAAATTCTCAATTTGAAGATTAAAATTTTCAAATGTAGGTTTAGTATCCACTTCATCAATATAAATATCATTTAGAAGTGCTACTAGGTGTGGATCTAGATATGACTCAGATAATGAAGCCTCCCTTGTAAATTTATGGGATTCCATATCTTTGTCATGAATCATAATTTTATTCTATTTGTAATAATTTTATTTATCACACATTTAAAATCTATTCCATAACAATAATTATATCAAAATCAATGTTAGGTATAATATTAAACTTAGAAAATATGGAACATTATTGTGTCATATTGGGAACTGGCTGTCACATCATAGTTGTGGCGATATTTCTAGTAGGAGGTTTGAATTACCACTCCCTTCTTAAGTTTTTAGGGAAATATTTAATTTTCATGTAAAATCTAGAAGATATAAAAGAGAGTAAAGATACTGAATCGAACAATGAATTAGCTAAATTTGAGACTGTTATAAAACTACATATAACCACATCTTTAGTAACTTCTACCTCAAATATAGTTATCTCATAATATTGGCCTTCTACCATTGACCTATTATATGGTCGATTCCCTTGAATCTTTCGGAATTTGGTATGAATAATTCCCCATTTAATTATAGTTGGAGCACTGTATTATAGTGGCATATTTTCTTTTCTTTGTATTCGTTATCCAGATGACCATTATCTCTACACTTATAACAAACTCTCATGCCCTTATATAATTTTATAGGATGCATCTTTCTATAATTTACATATGATGGGAGTTTCATCATTCTATTATTTTTCTTTAAACTGTTCCATTTTCATGGTGTTCAACCAACTTATTTTTTTATTTACCTTAAATATGTTGGTTATAGAAAGTTGCTTTTTTATCTTAATGAGACTTGATTCTATATCATCATCCGATGAATATAGTTAAGAAACTATTACCCATTTGATACTTGGATTAATACCACCAATGAAATGATCAATATTGGTTTCTGAATTATGTATGTATTATGAAACATTCCTGAATAATCTTATAAATATTGGCTCATACACTTATATAAATTCTTCTTCCATAAGATTTAAGGTGAGTAAAATCCTATAAATTTCTTCTCACTATTCTCAAGGAAGTATTTTTAAAATTAAATTACTTTAAAATTCCTTCATTACATGATTTATATTTCTTCCACCTCTTAGTATTTTGGATCAATGAAAACCATTAATCTAGATCTTCTTTCAAACAATACACTGCTAGAATAATTCTTTCACATTAAGTACATATTAAATCAAGTAATATCTTTTTGGGAGACTTAATCCATTTCTTATATACTATTATATTTGTATTTCTATTAATAAATGGTGGATTTCAACACATAAATCATTATAACATAGGATAATCACATTTTGGAAAAATAGGTCACTCTATTTATGAAATATTATTCATCAGAGAATATGTAATTTACCCTAATATTACTATGGTCTTATTAGTTCCAATTATACCTTTATTTACATGCTCAGTCAGGAAATCTCTATATTTTATATGGGTGTTTATTCCATTTCTTTTATTATGTTCCATTACTTAAAATATAATACACTATGTTAGATGAAAATCATCCTTAATATTGATCCATAAAATTAAAATTCCACTAATGGTTAATGTCCTAAAATTCCAAGAGGGATTGTCACAATTTTCATGTTAATTATTTTCATTTAAAATGTTGTTCTCAAAGATTCTACAAAACTTACTATGGTATCAACTATAACAATCCCAAATAAAGTAACCAAAATATAATGTCTAATTTATTACATTGGTATAAGATAGAAAGGATCTCATCCTTAGAGACTGATCAATTTAGTAGTCATGAAAAACCAAATATATTTACAATTATTATAATTGATTTGAAATATATAATATATTGCATATGAAAATTCTCACATCCTTGATGTTACTCATAATATACTTCTTCATATCATAGGGAAAAGAAAAAAAAATATATAGTGAGTTCATATTCATAGTAAGAGTTACATACATCAGAAGATATCATGAATCAAATAGTCATTATCAATATCAAAAGTTAAAAAAAGATAACACCTAACATTTAATTAATAACTAGTGTATGAAATAGGTTCATGGTTAATATCAAATAAAATAATAACATGGATAATAATAACTAAATTTTAAATGAAATAAACACATAATATTAGAAGTCATGATTTAAGATATCATGATAACTTTATTGTCAGGACCTTGCACTAAGATAGTTTAAAACAATGGATAGGTATACACCAGAAACCCATTTAATTTTTCCAACTAATGTATCTCAAGAGACCTCTCAAAGCATCAAAGGGCTATATAATTATACCCCCTCCCATAATTTCATGTCTAATTCATTCTACATATATTGAATTATATATTTAATTTTTAAACAGTATATATTATCAATGAATGTTCGTATTTATTAAATAATACACAATATCAATATTTCCCTAATCAATCAAATAACATTCGAAGTAAAACACCATATATAGAATTGGTATTAATTAATGAAATAATAATATCCATGATTCAAATAATAGGGATTTATAATAGAAATGTAATATACAATGTACACAAGAAATTTAACATTTCAATAGAAATTTAATGTCCACCAAATTATTCAAGTGTTGACATATAAGCATAAAAAATCTTCATTTCATAGAAAAATCAATTATTTTAAAGAATTGGATAAAATAGAAATAAAACATTTAAAAATAAGTTTTTATAAATATTATCCTTTGTAAAATTAATTATATCTTATAGAATAAGGTAAAATTTTTAAAATTATTGTGGATGCATTAATGTTTGTTAATGCCTCACATGTTAAAAAGAAAACATTTCTCTTATTTTTATTAAAAAAAGTTGAAAATGTACCTTTTTTAAAAACATTATAATGATTCATCTCAAATTATATAAAATTTTATCAATAAATTAAAATTACTTTAATAAATAATATGAGAAATAAAAATGGATTTTTTAAAATAATTCTGAAAAATATGGATATGGATGATAAATATATCAAATGAAAAAGCAGAATAAGATTCTATTTACTTTAAGCATTCCTCTTGAAAGTGTATCTTTAATTGAATCATTAATAATTATGAATGATTAGATATTCATGATAAATTCCTAAAAGGGGAAGTATTTACACTAAATAATGTAAATATATGTATAATACCAAGTATTTCCCAATGGATTTGAAATTGAGATGAAATATATTATCCCCTGATCTGACTCATCAAATACATTATTTGAATTCCATTATAATAATATAATATTATTTATTTATTTTCCTAAATTATGTTTTCATGTTTATTATTACGTTTATTTTATTTATTACCATGTTATATTTAATTACTTAATTATATAATTTCTCATCAGACGTTTTGACAATATTTAGTTCAAATGTCCAAAATGAAATCGATAGGATGAATATGGAAAAAAGGTTATTATTTTATAGCATCCAAAATAAAATTCCAGGAATTTTTTTTATTTTTTACATAGATTCTATTTTTATAAAAAAATCAATATATATGGTTATGAAAAATGAATTATGTTACAATCATGGAGATGGAAGTCCATCTGTATGTATGAGTTTTATTTTCCTTATTAGAAGATCATGATGGAAAGGAGGTAATTTTTATTTTAAATTTAAATAATTATAATTTTTTGATTAATGAAAAATTATTTCTTTAAAAAAATTATATACATCATCCATGTGAATTGGTGGTGAAAAATGAATCACAATGATTCGTGGAGGTGGTAGCCCACAGGTATGCACGAAGGACATTATATTTATATAATTAATAGAAAGGTAAGAAAATATATGGTATATTAATTTTTAATAATTATAATAATTTCATGAATATCATATATATATAGTAAATACATCATTATATCCATAAATTGGAGGCAGTAATGGATAATGAATTACATCAGTTTGCGAGGTGGTCATCCTCTGTACACATGAATGACAGTTTCATTTCCCATTTGATGGAAGTTGATATGGATATAGGTCATGACATTAAAATAATGTAATCTAAGTATAATAATGATACACGTGTTATTATTCCATCATGGTTGGGGAATAATTTATGGAGGTTGATGAAGAAGTTAAATGAAAATGT
Source organism: Viscum album (assembly GCA_963277665.1). Taxonomy (NCBI): domain Eukaryota; kingdom Viridiplantae; phylum Streptophyta; class Magnoliopsida; order Santalales; family Viscaceae; genus Viscum; species Viscum album. Next base: position 1,663,273,105 of record OY728152.1, on the reverse strand, counting down.
ATTTTTAAGAACTATACCTCTCCTTCAGACAACCACTTTAGGTTTATACCTAAAACCTTTATATGATGGTTATATGATCAAAACAAGGACTCTAGGTCATACAGAGGATTTTAAGTAATGGATATGGTCAGGTATTTTCTAAACCAAAAGTCTAGATAGGTGTATATAGAATAGGATATGGGGTTTCCTTTTATAAGTGGGGGAGAGGGAACACTTGAAATTTTTAGGAAGAATATAATATATTAATGTTTTACTAAATAAAAATGGTTAAAAATTAAAAAATATCAAAATATTAGATGACATAGAGTCCAAATATCATCATAAAAAAAATAAATTATACTAGTTTTTGGTCATTTAAACCCATATATTATTATTTTAAGCCCTCGATAAAACAATTTTAACATTAAACATAGTAATCAATTTTTATTGGTTTTACTAATAATTAAGGGAAAAATTAAGCTAAAATTACTAAATAATATTAGTGATGATGAATCCAAATATAGAATAAATTTTATCAAATTTAATTCATAGAAGTGGAAAATTTTAATTTAATGTTAATCCCACAAAACGTGATGAAAATTAGTTTTTTAGAAAATGTATTTTTAACTATTAAATTGTTTTTATACTAAATTAAAGTATAAATTTATTTACAATGAATGTAATCTTATTATTAATAATAAAATTTATCAAATATTTATTTTAAACCATTTAAAAGAAAAGGTACTTTTTAAGTTCTTGAAATGAAAAGGACCTTTTTAGTAAAATCGGTATTTTTTTACCATTCATGGAAAAATAAATCATTTCATAATAATACCAAACATTCACCCTAGGATGTTCTTGAACTAATGAATTAAAAAATAAATTTAAATTTTCCAAATTAAAAATATATAAATTTTATAAAAAAAATTAAATTAAACAATATAATACATGAAAATCCAATTTGGTTACAAAGAATCCTTTTTCCCTTTTGACTGAAAAATTACCTAATATTACAAAAATGAATAAAAATATGTAAAATGTTATTAATAAATATTAGTAAGATATGAAATTTATTTATTATAGCATTATCTAGGTTTTAAAGAGACACCACTAATATGTCCTTAATAAGTGCGCTCAAGTATAACATGGGTATGCCATAATAATAATAAATGTGTAACAAGCATTAAAACATACAATCAAAAACCAAATTGTTGTATACTAAACAAGACAAAACAAACCCCACCTGTACATAATTGGGTATAATACCTAGAGGATAATAATGATATATTAAAATCAGAATCAATAAACCACCAGGATCGTAAAACATCTCCCAATGTATCAATTCATCAAGCTGGATCAGACCCCCAGGATGGTATATCACGAATCCATATTGGGTGAGGCCTCCAAACCCATGTAACTAATGTATGCCTTGGGTTAGGACCCTATTCCATCATGTCCTTAACATTCTACCTCAATTTAGTCCCCCATACCATCATGATCATCCAATATGATCTATGTAAAGCCCCGTAAATTTCAAGGAAATGTTTTTCTTAAATTATTTGGGATTTTACGAGTACGCAGTTTCTGACGGCATCTGATTCCAAGAACGGTGTGCCCGGAATCAATTTATGAAGTTTATCTCGGGTACATTTAGTGAACAAACGAGCGGGTTTTTCTATCTTTTGAATCGGTGCTTGGAATTTAAATCTGAGGGCACCGATGAATTCGCAGCACCGATAATTTCTTAAGAGGACCTTTACCGAAGATGTGTTTGTCTGGGAAGAGATGTTTTAAAAAATGTAGAATAAATGAAAAGTGAATAAAATTGTGGTATAATTTTATTTCTTTTTCTAAGGTGGTTTTATCCTACATGGGGGAGTTAGGGTGGGACCCACTACCATCCTAACTACCCATGTGAGGATAAATGTAAGGTGGGGCCCACACGAGCCCCAACCTTTTCATTTTCCATAACCCCTTAACCCCTTGAAATTAATTGTGTAACCCTTCCACATTCTCTCTCTCTCTCCCTCTTAAATCTTTCCAACACACATTATACAATTAATTGAACCACTTCAATTAGTTAATGAAGTGTTTTAATTCTTGAATTTAAAAGGCTTGGCATAAACAATTAAAATAAGAGGTGACCTTATTTTAATTTGTTTGTCTTGTTGTGTGGGAGTTTGGGGGAGAGAGCCTTGAGTAAAGAAAGAAGGAATCTCCACCATCGTTGAAGGATGTCATCCTCTCCGCGAAGAACAACACCTCTTTGATGTAGAGCACCGAATCCACGAAGATCAACGACACACAATCCTCTTCCTCTCTCCATGATAAAAGAGGAGACACCATTTCTTCGGGCGCACACCAGCGACGACGGAAACGATTCCATCCTCCATGGTACATGACAACTGCGAACTTATTTATGATGTAGGGGTGTGTTTGGATTTGGTAATGATTGGTTTACCTTCTGTGTTTTTGTTCATCTTAAACCACTTGTTATCGGACTAATGCGGAAGGGACCAGACAAAACTAACAAAGACCCATTACTCCGCCATTCCTGTGAATATGTGGAGTTATTCAATTGTTCTTGAGTGGTGAATCAAGTTATGTTTTTGGAGCCGATCGGAGGCCCAAAAACATTGTAAACGACCTTAGAGTGTTGGGGCAACCTAGAAGCGGATGTTTTATAGAAATCGGATCATCGGAATGAAGAACGGACACCTCAGGAGGCGTGCTGGCCAGAGGCATCATTTCTGGAAAATTGTAGAATACACGGCGTGTACACCAGAAGCACACGCTGTGTAGTACAACTATACTGTGGCTTCCATTTCGGACGTTAGAAAAGTAACACATGGCGTGTAACTCTAGACACAAGGCTTGTACTCTCCACACTATTTGTCAGAGGAGGCTTCGATGGACATGGCGTATATTCCGGGAAAATACACGGACATGGACAACAATACACGGCCAAGTAACACGCCATGTATTCACTTCATAAAAATGGACTAGTGGCTTTTCGAGGCTTGGCATGTAATCTGGAAGATACACAGACATGAGTAGAACCACACAGCCAAGAGGCACGGCGTGTACTACCTTTACCATGGTAGAAGTGGCTTCGTGATGACTCGGCGTGTATTCCGGGAATACACGGACATGGGGTAGAGTACACCGGCATGTACTCCACCACATAGCCAGACATGGCCAGCGAACATGGAACAGACCCTGGAGGTTTGGACACGGCGAGTAACCATCGCACAATACGTGTACTTACTTATCTACCTGACCAGCCCTGGGACACGTGCCGTTTCACATGGGCAGTACCCGATGTCTGATGACACGGCGTGTATCTCTTACCTACACGTCGTGTACTTTAGTAAAATGGTTTGGTTTTCTTGTTCTCTGTGACTTGAGCACATTTTTCTTGGTTTTTACCCTATGAAGTTGGATGGAACTATTGGATACATCAACTCTGGACTTCGTGAAAGTTAATGTATCTATCTTTGACTTGAGGAGCGGACCCTTCGGTAATTGAGTGTGCTGTGTGCGGGAACCCTAGAGATGGCTGCGACTGCGATGACCATGACGATTGTAATTGGATCCTACATGGGTTCGGCAGCATGGATGATTGTATTTGGATCCTCCATGGGTTTGGCAGTGATGACGACTGTACTTGGATCCTACGTGGGTTCTACAGTGAGGGTTACTGTACTTGGATCCTACGTGGGTTCGGCAGCGACGACTTCTGTACTTCGATCCAATGTGGGTTCGGTAGGGGAGGTAATTCGGAGTCTACATCTATCATCTCTGTAACGACCCAATCTTTTTGAGTAGTATATTAACTTACTCTTAATGATTTAATAAGATGTTAATGGTTAATGCAGAAAGAGGAGGCAATGGCTTCATCCAGTAGACTTGAACCATATGAAGCCCACTTATGAGAGCTTGGGAAGGAGGTAGCATCTGTGGGCTTCGCTTTGGACCAAGCCCAAGCCGAACTCCAGCGTGTCAATCTTGAACGGAAACGCCTACGGGAGTAGTTCAAGTTAGTAGAGATTACTACTAGGGCAATGTTATCTGAGCCTCCCTCAGATTCTCTCACCATAGCACACCTTACACTTAGGTCATATGCCGGTGTTATAAGGGGATATGTGAGGAGACCCTAGATTCTTTGTGTAATCCTTTGGGACGAATGAATTGAGATTTCTTCTTTTAGTGATGTTTGTGAAATTTAAAATGTCTGGATAATTTTAGAATGTATTTTATAGATGAATTTCGAAAAAAGGATATTTTAAAATATTTATGTAAACCCTAAATAACTAATGATGTGTAATGATTTTCAAAAAATGGTCTTCTACAAAAGTGTTCAGTAAGGAATTTGGAGTCTAATAAGATCAACTTAATTTTTGATGAATAGTAAATTATGAATAGTGATTTTACGCTTAGGATTAGTAATGTGACCAAATGGATTAGTAATTTCACTCAAAGAAAGTTTTAATATAATTTAGACACCTAGATTATGTAATGTGATTCAATAAAATAGGTAAATAACGGTTTCATAAATTATTATTCAAGTATTAGTTTTTTCGGATGAATAGTGTTTTTTAATTAAAAATTTAATTAAAAATAATTAGAAAATTATTTTTATAAAAATGAATTTATTTTTGAACTCAGAGCATCGATATTATGTTATGGTCATTTTTGGGGTTTTTTCTGAAAAAAATGAATTTTTGATGAATAGTGTTTTTATTTAAAAATTAAATTAAAAATATTTAGAAAATGGTTTTTATAAAATGGATTTCATTTTTGAAATCAGAGCATTGATATTTGGTTAAGGTGAAATTTTGGGATTTTTCTGGGAAAGTTGAATTTTCAGTGAATAGTAAAAATACAGTTTTAGGGTTTCGGTATGTTTAATGACATCATAACTGTGTCATGATGATTTCGTGAGATCTTTTAAGGGTTGGCCGGACAAGGGTGATGAATTATTGTTTTGGGGGCCCCATGTGGCCTAACTCCTTGATAAATGCCAAGGGAGAGCACATGGGTTTGAGAAAAGCACATGTGAGGTGTCCCTTGGCCATTATTGCCTTGTCCCCTCACTTTCCCTATAAATACCCACCCTTTCCTCCTTTAGTTTTCACTCCCAACTCTCCCCCAAAGAAGTTATGGTCTTCTTACCTTCCAAGGAGTCCTCCCAAGGTGCCCCCAAGCCCTCAAGGTCCAAAACATTGAGTTTCAAGAGTCATGTTTTAAGGTAAGGGATCCGACCTCTCTCTTTCTTTTCATGTAATCTCTTTTATGTCATTCCTTTTATGCTACATGTTATTATGTGAGAGGATGTTCTTTTATATTCCTCTTACTTCCCTTTTCATGTTTATATGATGAGAGATCCCCTCTTACTCTCATCATTTCATTTTATGAAAGTTTAAGTGACGTCGTTAGGCTGCTGAATTTTTAAGGGATCTTTTCACCCTTCTCATTTTTCAAGTTCGATTTTCATATCAAGTATTTCAAGTTCCTTTTTTATTATGTTGGGGTATGATCTCTATATCTATAATATTGATATCTTATGATCATATGATGAGAGACCCTATTTGATCTTGTCAATTCATTTTTATTGAAGTTTAAGTGACGCCGTTAGGCTGCCGAATTTTCATAAGAGAATTCTAATTTTTGTCTTCCTTCCATGTTTTTCATTTCAAATGGTATGTCCTCCAAATTTCATTACCATGTCCATATATCCTTCTTATTCCATCCCCCTACTGTTTTATGGATCATTTATGAGTGGGTGACCCATGTCCCGTCTCTTTTCAATGTTTTCTAAAACCCCGAAACATAGCCGTTATGCTGCAGAATTTTTGGTCTCAAAATGCCTCTCTCTTTTCTCAAAATTATTTTATGTTATAAAGTGAATACTCAAAGCTCATATTTCTACAAGGGTATTCACATATATATCAAAATTTTCTATTTTAAATTCTGGGATTTACATACATGAGACCCGCTTTCCCTTTCCGTGGGTTTAAAGTGACGTAAGGATCATGTCTTTAAAGCAGTTTTTTAAACGTTATGATTATGAAATGAAACCCATTTATTTTATGCTATGGGTTATTTATGAAATTTTTTATGATGATATATGTGTCTCACATGATAATAAAGTCAAATTTAAGGGTGCTCCCTGATAGCGCTCCAATGCATTGGGTAATGATGTAACCACTAGATATTACAATTTTCACAATACCTTGGTGAATAACCTTGGTAATTTTCAAATGAAACCTTGGGGATGGACCTTGGTGATATGTTCATGATTGTCTATGTTAAATGATGTAGCCACATCTTCAAGTTATGGAAAATGTTATTTTTATTATGAAATGCCTCATGATTTCTTTCTCATGCCTTAAAGTTCTTTTCATGTCCTTATTGAAGTATCTCAAGTTCACATGTAAAATGTTCCTCTTGTTTCCCTTACTGGGCCTTCTGCTCACCCTTTTTTTTGATGTATGTCCCCAGGTTATGAGATGCAGTAATGAACCTAGGATGAAATTAAGGAGAAGCCTTTCAAGTGTTTAAGAAGAATGTTTTATGTTGCTTTCATGTATTTTGTTCCTGGTTTCCAAGACACTAGACCTTAAAGATTCTCAGTTTTGTGTAATGTAATGAAAGTTTATGTTATAAAAAAGGAGGGATGATATAGTTGGTATCAAAGGATGGTTTAGTTATTTGTGGAAATTAGGATATAAAAACTTTAGGAAGAACCCCATAGAAAAGTTTAAATATAGGAAAACTTCCTGGTATTTTGGTAAGTATTGAGTAAGTGGTTTATCAAACAAATACATCCCTATCTGGATACGAGCAGGTAGAGGCGGCTCTGGCAGAGATGTACATAGGGGTAAAACCTGAAAACACCGCTTTGAGCTAGACTCAAACGGGAACTGGTGTACGATAACGGGCCTTGCTGCACTCTTGGTTACGACACTCCCGGGGGATATGTTTGGTTAATCACAAGCTTTTTATGAATCATTATGAAGGAATTATAGAAAAGTGTAATTGTCTAAGCATGAAGTCTTAGTTAAAAGATCCATAAATGAAATAAGTTTCTTACTAAGGTTTTATTCTTTTAGGAAATGGCGCGAAATAGGAGGAATCGTGCCGATGGTGACCGCAATGCACCATGTGCTGACGGCCCTCCGATGGAAGCCGGAATGGAAACATTCATGCGAATGATGAATCAACTGACTCAAGTTATGAGTAATAACTTGAATCAAGCTGAGAGGCCGACCTCACCGCGAACGGAACAACTTTCTGTTGAGTCCTTCATGCGTCAACGACCACCAACATTCAATGGATCTACTGACCCATTGGTTGCGGAACAATGGATAAGCTCCATTGAAAAGATCTTTTCTGTACTTCATTGTTCGGAACAAGAAAAAGTCACCCTTGCTGTTTACCACCTAGAGGGAGAAGCTGATCAGTGGTGGTCATTGATCAAAAACACGAAGCCACGAGGAGAGATGGAAGCTATGGAGTGGGAAGAATTTCGGGGAATTTCCTTTAACAAGTATTTCCCTCATTCCATGAGAACGAAAATGGAGAAAGAGTTTCTCGAGCTGAAGCAGAAGGAGAACGAATCTGTTGGAACCTATGAGATGAACTTCACAAAGATTTCCCGTTATACCTCAAGCTTTGTCATGGACCCTAATGGGAAGGTTGATAAATTCTTTGGTGGACTACGACCTCATCTGCGGACGAATCTAGCCAACAGGGACTACGATAGCTATGAAGAAATAGTTCGAAGTGCTATTAAAGTTGAACTAGAGTTTGGGGAGACACAGTGGTCTCACAAATCTAATGAGAAGAAGAGAACTCTAGAACCTATCCTGGGAAGAATTTTTGATCAGGAAAGAGGTGGAAAGCAGATGCAACATCCCACATGCAATAAATGTGGAAAGAAGCATTAGGGGAACTGCTTGATCGGAAGTGGTAAGTGCTATAGGTGTGGAAAAGAAGGACATATTTCTCGGAATTGTCGTAGTAATGTGAAGTCTCAACTTCCCAACACTAACGAAAGAGGAAAGATGGTTCTGGCCCTACCCGAAGTCACATGCTTCAAGTGCGGACAGCTTGGGCACTTTGCTAATCAATGTCCAAATCCGAGGGCAGTGGAGGGGAATCACCATCAACCTCAGCAGAGGCCAAGGGAGCAAGGTCATGCTTTCGCTATCACAACAGCTGAAGTTGAAGTCCCGAACGATGTGGTAGCAGGTAATCTTGTTATACTCTCAAAACTAGCAAGTACTTTATTTGATTCTGGTTCTACACATTCCTTTATTTCCTCCATGTTTTCAAGGAATATAGAATCAATCCCTGAACTGCTAGAGGTAGAGTTGTCAGTCAAGACTCCAAGTGGGATTATCCTTTCATCAAAATTATTTAGAGACTCTAGTGTTTACTTTGGTGAGAACAATCTTATCGCAAATCTAGTAGTCATTCCCATAATGGAATTCGACATTATACTAGGGATGGACTGGCTCTCAAAGTATGTAACACCCCAAGATTTCATAGTGTGTTATTTCTTCAAAATAATTCAATAACTTGCACTACACGCAACACTGAGTTCAATTGCACCATGACTTACCAAAAAAAAGCCATTAAAAGAGGTAATGAATAGTATTAACTAAATTTTAAACTTTATATAATCCTTATAATTTTAGAATCCATATTATGAGTTTCTTAGTCATAATGCAAGAACAGATTCATTTTCAGTATTGCACTTTTATCAACTTTTGATAGTGAAACCTTTTTAAATACAATATTTTAAACTTTTTGACTAAATGGAGACATCAAAAAATTTAAAATGAAACATCCCAAGCTTCCACGGTACGCTTTCCTTTGAATAAAACAGTAGCGTGTGTTGTACGCAACTTCGAGTTCTAACACACCGTAACCAATCAAACTAGCTGTTATGAATAGTAATACCTAATTTTTGAAGTTATATATATTTTATATTTTAAAATGGACTTCATTTTTGGATTCGGAATATCAAATTTAGCCTAAGGTGAAATTTTGGTACTATTCGGATAACTTTCATATTTTGATGAATAGTGAAAATTACTAAATTTTAATTAAAAACAACTTTTTTAATCAAAATAATTAATAGTGATAAATAATGAATTTGAGTGGTTTTAAAGTATATTTATAATATATTTTTACTATTTAATATAATTTTGGTCATTGGACATAATTTTACAATTAAACCGAACATAAACAAGTGTCAATCTTTTGATAGTTATTATCTCTTAAAAACACGCTTTTTGTTTTGACAGCGGGAATTAATTTTAAATTAATTTCTGCCACTTCTGTGTTTTGAATTTAGGAAAATGGATTCCATATTTGGAATCAGGATGTTCAAATTGTGTAAATAGGTAACTTTTATTTTTAGACATTTTGAATAATTACTGCGGTAAATATTTTATTTACCATGGTTAAGGGTAAATCCGGTAAATAAGGGTTAAAAAATAATATTATAATAATACTAAATTACCCTAAAACGTGTCTTAACCCTATTGGTTGATACATGGTCGACCATGGGCATCTTTGTGTCAATTTTGGGACCCCATGGATCCACTTGTAAGTGATAATGACACTTTATTTTAATTTAGTTAAAATGAATACAAAAATGACACAAGCATATATCTTTTAGAACAACAATTGTTACATAGGGTTATATATGTTGTATTTTAGATTATAAATATTAATTAGAAAGATAAAAAGATTTCCTACATAATGATATTTTATTTATAATTTTTAGACATTAAATAATTTATTTTATTTATGACACAATGATGATGCAGTAATTACTATAATAGTGAAAAATTAAAATAATTGATATTATAAATACCCAAAAAAATATAATATGAAACTTTTAATGAATTAAACTAATTTTCTAGGATAATATGATATATTAGTATTGATTTAATTGACTTTGTTCGAAGTAATCAATCTGTTATGAGTTTCAAAAAAATCAACTATTGAATAGTGTCAAAATTGACATAAAAGAGTTTTTAAAACAAATATTATATTATTAATTGATATTAAATTCCTAAAAATCTAAGGTTCGGCCAAGAGACTTATATAAAAATAGGTTCATCATTAATGGACCACTTGGGGGTCGCTTGGATGTATATTATAAGTTTATTAACCATATTATATAAAAATACAAAGAGACATTGTAAAAGTGAAAATAATTAACTTAGTGTTAATACTTAAAGATAAGGTTAATATAAGTACCCAAACCTGTCTAAATTCTATTGGTTGAGTGTTTTTAGACCTATACCCACCTTAACCTTTGAATAATCAACATTGGAGCCTTTAGAAACCGAATATGAATTTATTATAAATTAATATTTCTAGCTTTTCCAAAGGTGCCCCTCACCCCTCTTATAAAAGGGCACTCCTCTTTCTCATTTCTTCACACCATCAAAGCCTTTTGGTTCGGCCAAACTCTGCCCAAATACTCTCTCAACATCCCTCAGTACAACCTAGAGGCCTTAGTTTGATCAGAAAGCCAACCTATGGAGCCCTTTTGATCAAATCAAAAGGAAGAACCCGAAGAAGAGGTAATGATTTCACCACCCTTTTCTAAGTTCCTTTCTTCTTCCACTTCCTCTTTCTTTGTTCTTACCATTCTAAAATAATAACTCCAGTATCTTACATATACTGTGATGTTATTATAAATATGGTACAACCATATTCAGTATTCTATCCACCCTTTGAATAACATGTCACCATACGTGCGTACGAACGGCTTACCGTCTCCACGTCGTGGTGTAATTGTTATTCAATATATTATTATTTGGATGGGTATAATAATGATGTGTAACTCATGTAAATAATAAATATAACATGTTAATGATTCTGTATATATGATATACCATCCATTTATATATTATTTTAATATCAAAAGAATGATATTGTCGCTCGTGCGTACGTACGGACTACCGTCTCCACGAACGCGATGAGATTCATTCTCCATCGTATCCATTCAAGTATAATTATAATTTGATGATTTAAAAATGATGTTTAAGGACTTGATATCATTCTGGATATGAATAATATACAACCTATCCTTTAGAAACATGTCTTACGTAACAAAACATATAAAATAAAACAAGTAAGTTAACACCCGAAACGACGATAATTCTAAGATATTATTAACAAATCAATGATAAAAGATCATATATGATATCATATTAATATATACGATTCTTGTATAATTTGATAACAATTATTTCACCATTATAGAGGAGGTTAACCTACCCCAACCAAGGAAAAGTACAAGGTAAGGGTTATTTCACAATCTCTTCATTATCCGAGGTTGCTTATACGTAATAATCTACTGGGATCTCTTTATCATACACATCCATGTTTCTTAAAAATGTATTTCAAAACATTTTTATTATTTACAAGAATATGGGTTAAAGTCATTTATACCCTTGTTTGACTTTTTATAAGAGGTTTATAAAGGAATCTTTCCGTCGTTTTCAAAACAAGGTCCTTTTTAACCTTTTCGACAAAATTAAGGTAAGAATGTTTTTTTAACTTATACGGTGGGTGCGGCTATTTTCCGCTGTTATAAAATCTTCAAAGCATCCCTTACATCTTATAAGAATATTTTCAAAGAAAATGTTTTATTTTATATGGATCTTAAATGATTTCTAAATAAAAGGAGATATTTCTTTAAAAAGAATATTGATTTCATCTATGTCAACATCCTTTGATGGATTTTAAGATTATTTGAAGTTGATTTATTATGATATAAAACTTCCATATTGAAATGAGGTTTTGTGATATGTTTGACTGTGGATGTGCTATTTTTATACCATTCATAGTTTATGGTGAAAGTATTGACATTTCGTATGCTAGTTTTAATACGAATGTTTATGTTATGTTTAAACCTTTTCATATGGGAATGCATTGGACTTAATAAGTGACGGGTGGAGCCCGCTATAGCTCCTCGATGCATCGGTAGGTCTCATGAGACAAACTAGTGTCTTGGCACAAGGCCTTGACAAAATATTATTTGTAGTCTTGGCACGAGGCCTTGGCTATGTGGTTATGATAGTCTGGCATTATGCATTCCAACATTATGAAAGTGGTTATTGATTTTTGCATGTGATTATTCGATTATTAGAATATCCATGTGAATAAGTAAATGGAATTATTTCATTTTATTTATGCCATACCATGTTGAAAGTTCATGTTTGAAAGGCTTTTGTTTTAGTTATACATTGCCTTAAAAGTTTATTCTTACTTATGAAAGTTTCCGCTATTTTGTTATCCTTACTGGGCATTTGAGCTCACCCCTTTTATATGTTTTATTTTTCCCAGGAAGTGAAGAAGTAAATTATGAATGACCTTCAGGGATATTATGTGGGGATATGAGTGTGGATTATGGAGACAATATGTTGTTGTAGTAGTTTTTCGTTTAATGATGTAATGTAAAACTTATGAATATATCTAGTGTTTCCAAGGCTACTAAACCAATCGGTCTTTCGAGATTTTATCTTTCTTGTGATCATGCCAATGTTACGAAGTAATGCACCGACTCTGGGTAGCTGGGGTTGGGGCATTACAGTTGGTATCAGAGGAAGTTTAGTACAAACCTTGGAAGCTAGATTTAGATAAACTCTGATTAGAGCACGTAGACCTAAGATTAACTTTGAGGATTAGTATAGAAGAACTTCCTAGAATTTTGGTATTGTAGAGATTTTGTGAGTTTTCTGAGCAATACATCCCTGTCTGGATACGAGCTGGTAGAGGCGGCTCTGGCACAGATGTACCTAGGGGTAAACCCCGAAAACACCGCTTTGAGCTAGACTCGAACGGGAACTGGTGCACGACAACGGGCCTTGCTGCACTCTTGGTTACGACACTCCCGGGGGATATGCTTAGGATAAATCTCATTTTCTTTACAAATCATTATGAAGGGTTTATGAGTATATAATTCCTCAAAGAAAACATTTTTATGATTATGGATTATATCCATAAATAGTTCAATTTATGTTAAGTGTTTTATAAGTATGAGATTATATATTTTGATTCATAAACTGATCTAGTTTATGCCATTGTATAGAAATGGCGCCCAGTAGAAGGAATGAGAACTCCAGAAATACACATGATTCAAAGAGAAGGAAGGATCATATCTTTCATGGTCTTAAGCTAGAATTTATAAGAGAAATAGTCTCCCATGTATTATCATCATATGAAGAAATAATATCATGTGTTGATAAGATAAGTAAAGAGTTTACTGAGTCCTATGGCTTTGAAGGGAATCAAGAGAAGAAAAGGATGGAAGAGATAAAGATGGATAAAGGGAAAAGGGAAAAGAAGAATTTTCCCATATGTGGTAACTGTGGAAAGAAACATCCTGGAACTTTCCTGAAAGGAATGGGAGTTTGTTATAAGTGTGGAGGAAAAGGGCACAAAGTACGTGACTGCAAGGGTAAGAAAATGGTTTTAAATGTACAATGCTTCATTTGCAAGGAGTTTGAACACTACGCGAACCTATGTCCCAGTCATCAGACTATGCCGCAAATGATGTTATTGGATAATAATCAAGTTATGATACTACCACAGATGAAGAGGAATGATTAGAGTTCTTATGTTGATTATGTCAATTGAGTGTTGTATCAACAATGTACTTGTTACAATAATCATGGAGTATATAAGGATTGTACTGCAGTACTATTTCATTAAGGACTTGAGATTGTGTGGAATAAAGAAAAGTGACTCAATAGCAGGATAAATTTTTGGAAAATATATGGTTGAGAGAATGATAAATCATAATATAGTTCTCATACTGAGGTAGTGATTTTGGAATAATATGTGATTATTTTGAATAAATTATATTGGATATTCTTGACTACCCTGGAACTGATTAATGATTTGTATATTCCATCATTGTTGGGGTTTAAAACATTTTTGGATTAATGAAGTATATCCAGCTTTCTATATGGAATAAGGGAGCATGAATGTAATCAATAAGGAATATGGTAATTCAGGATGTTTCGGTGTATTAAAAGAATACATGATGAAGGTATTCATATGCTATTATGGGGTAAAAAGGTTCTACATTATGTTTACCTTACTTATAAATGTTGGACTGTGAGTTTGGATAGAAGTATTTTTGATAGTTCTAGTTTGGATTATTTTGGATTTCCATAAAAGGACAACCCGGAGGTCGGGCGGCAACCTGTCGCGTCCGGCAAGGCTGCGAGACTTGAACCCGCAACCGAAGGGAGACAAGGGTGTATCACCTACCACTGGCCCAAGAGATGTCCTGGATTAAATAATGTAGTTTTTTTTAAAAGATCTGGTAGATGAATTATAAATTCGTTTATTTTGGAACTCTGTACGAATAGTATAAATATAATTTTTTTTACGAGTGAAAGATGAGTTTATGGTAGAAATTTATTAATGGAAAAAACTCTAATTATAAAGTAAGTATATCTCCTTATGATCTTAGCCAATCTCATAAATAAATTCCTCAATATTAAGAAAAGCAACTTAGAACAAAAATGTTGTCCTAGATGGTACCTTAAATCATCACTAATTTATGGCTTTGGGATTGTTGGCCTTTTCATAGCCATGTTCTCTACCACTCTCTATCAGATAATTGATGGTTAGATTTCTCTTCCATATCCATATTTTCATACATGGAACCCTAGTATGTGTTATTTTCGGTAATCTTCATACTTTCCACTCTTTATTTTAAATACAGGCCTCATTAATTCATTTTTCGATGTGGGATTTCAACTAAGATATTTTGAAACGTCAAAAATGTGTTATCCTAATACCCTATGTTTTGTTGAACCGATGGTATTTCAAATCATCATAGATTGATGAATTTAAGGACCTCAATTTTATACTTGTTTGTGATTGATGACCTCAATCACTACCTATAAATATTTACGTTTTTCCTCCAATTATATGTCTCTAATTGCCACCAATGTTCTCCTAATCGAGATCATAATTTGGTGGTGACCCTTTGATTTCTCTTTTCCTCATATTAAGACTAAATTTTAGTAACCCAATTTCCGATGTGGGTTTTCCCGCAAATATATTTTCTATTTTCAACCTTTTATTTTCGAAGAACAATTTCAAATTGCGAGGACGCAATTTATTGAAGGAGGGGAGAATGTAACACCCCAAGATTTCATAGTGTGTTATTTCTTCAAAATAATTCAATAACTTGCACTACACGCAACACTGAGTTCAATCACTACTAAAAATAAGACTATTAGCGACCGCCATTGGCGGTCGCTAAAGGTCTTTAGCGGCCGCGCAGCGACCGCCATTGGCGGTCGCTGTTGCCTCGTCGCTAGAGGCCTTGAGCGACCGCCAGGCGGTCGCTGAAGGCCCCCTACCGGGCACCCTATAGCGACCGCCAATGGCAGTCGCTATAGTGGGCCGGCATGGCACCCTATAGCGACCGCCTCTGGCGGTCGCTATTCAAAAAAAAAAAAAAATTTTAAAATTTTTTTTATTGAATTCAATATAAATATATATATATATTTATGTAAAAATATTCATATATATACTATTAAATACAATATTTTAAATATATATATATATATATATATATATAATATTTTAAATGTTTTAATATATATTTAATACATATATAATATCAAATCATTGTGTTATAATAATTTAAATATTCTATATATAATATATTTTAAATATTATATATATATAATATATTTCAGGTCGTTCGGAGCACGTTTGCTCCGAATCGGACCGCCGCACGCCGTTTTGGTGTTTAATGGCGCCAGAAACGCGTTTCCGGCCGCCGCGGTCACACGGCACCTCCGAATGAGGTGCCGTCTGGCCGACCATTTCACAATTCACGCCCCGGATGTTGTCGTACGGTTTCGTGGCATTCGGAGGTCGTTCGGGTGGTTTTGACCCCCCAATGCGCCATTTCAGCGCGCGCCGCGCTGCTGAAAACGGCACAATCGGACGTGCCGCGCGAACCGCACGTCCGATGGACGTGCGGCCTCCTCCTGCATCTCAGGAATAATATTTCTATCGTTCCCGTGCGGTTTCAGGTCGTTCGGAGCACGTTTGCTCCCAATCGGACCGCCGCACGCCGTTTTGGTGTTTAATGGCGCCGGAAACGCGTTTCCGGCCGCCGCGGTCACACGGCACCTCCGAATGAGGTGCCGTCTAGCCGACCATTTCACAATTCACGCCCCGGATGTTGTCGTACGGTTTCGTGGCATTCGGAGGTCGTTCGGGTGGTTTTGACCCCCCAATGCGCCATTTCAGCGCGCGCCGCGCTGCTGAAAACGGCACAATCGGACGTGCCGCGCGAACCGCACGTCCGATGGACGTGCGGCCTCCTCCTGCATCTCAGGAATAATATTTCTATCGTTCCCGTGCGGTTTCAGGTCGTTCGGAGCACGTTTGCTCCGAATCGGACCGCCGCACGCCGTTTTGGTGTTTAATGGCGCCGGAAACGCGTTTCCGGCCGCCGCGGTCACACGGCACCTCCGAATGAGGTGCCGTCTGGCCGACCATTTTACAATTCACGCCCCGGATGTTGTCGTACGGTTTCGTGGCATTCGGAGGTCGTTCGGGTGGTTTTGACCCCCCAATGCGCCATTTCAGCGCGCGCCGCGCTGCTGAAAACGGCACAATCGGACGTGTCGCGCGAACCGCACGTCCGATGGACGTGCGGCCTCCTCCTGCATCTCAGGAATAATATTTCTATCGTTCCCGTGCGGTTTCAGGTCGTTCGGAGCACGTTTTCTCCGAATCGGACCGCCGCACGCCGTTTTGGTGTTTAATGGCGCCGGAAACGCGTTTCCGGCCGCCGCGGTCACACGGCACCTCCGAATGAGGTGCCGTCTGGCCGACCATTTCACAATTCACGCCCCGGATGTTGTCGTACGGTTTCGTGGCATTCGGAGGTCGTTCGGGTGGTTTTGACCCCCCAATGCGCCATTTCAGCGCGCGCCGCGCTGCTGAAAACGGCACAATCGGACGTGCCGCGCGAACCGCACGTCCGATGGACGTGCGGCCTCCTCCTGCATCTCAGGAATAATATTTCTATCGTTCCCGTGCGGTTTCAGGTCGTTCGGAGCACGTTTGCTCCGAACGGGACCGCCGCACGCCGTTTTGGTGTTTAATGGCGCCAGAAACGCGTTTCCGGCCGCCGCGGTCACACGACACCTCCGAATAAGGTGCCGTCTGGCCGACCATTTCACAATTCACGCCCCGGATGTTGTCGTACGGTTTCGTGGCATTCGGAGGTCGTTTGGGTGGTTTTGACCCCCCAATGCGCCATTTCAGCGCGCGCCGCGCTGCTGAAAACGGCACAATCGGACGTGCCGCGCAAACCGCACGTCCGATGGACGTGCGGCCTCCTCCTGCATCTCAGGAATAATATTTCTATCGTTCCCGTGCGGTTTCAGGTCGTTCGGAGCACGTTTGCTCCGAACGGGACCGCCGCACGCCGTTTTGGTGTTTAATGGCGCCGGAAACGCGTTTCCGGCCGCCGCGGTCACACGGCACCTCCGAATGAGGTGCCGTCTGGCCAACCATTTCACAATTCACGCCCCGGATGTTGTCGTACGGTTTCGTGGCATTCGGAGGTCGTTCGGGTGGTTTTGACCCCCCAATGCGCCATTTCACCGCGCGCCGCGCTGCTGAAAACGGCACAATCGGACGTGCCGCGCGAACCGCACGTCCGATGGACGTGCGGCCTCCTCCTGCATCTCAGGAATAATATTTCTATCGTTCCCGTGCGGTTTCAGGTCGTTCGGAGCACGTTTGCTCCGAACGGGACCGCCGCACGCCGTTTTGGTGTTTAATGGCGCCGGAAACGCGTTTCCGGCCGCCGCGGTCACACGGCACCTCCGAATGAGGTGCCGTCTGGCCGACCATTTCACAATTCACGCCCCGGATGTTGTCGTACGGTTTCGTGGCATTCGGAGGTCGTTCGGGTGGTTTTGACCCCCCAATGCGCCATTTCAGCGCGCGCCGCGCTGCTGAAAACGGCACAATCGGACGTGCCGCGCGAACCGCACGTCCGATGGACGTGAGGCCTCCTCCTGCATCTCAGGAATAATATTTCTATCGTTCCCGTGCGGTTTCAGGTCGTTCGGAGCACGTTTGCTCCGAATCGGACCGCCGCACGCCGTTTTGGTGTTTAATGGCGCCGAAAACGCGTTTCCGGCCGCCGCGGTCACACGGCACCTCCGAATGAGGTGCCGTCTGGCCGACCATTTCACAATTCACGCCCCGGATGTTGTCGTACGGTTTCGTGGCATTCGGAGGTCGTTCGGGTGGTTTTGACCCCCCAATGCGCCATTTCAGCGCGCGCCGCGCTGCTGAAAACGGCACAATCGGACGTGCCGCGCGAACCGCACGTCCGATGGACGTGCGGCCTCCTCCTGCATCTCAGGAATAATATTTCTATCATTCCCGTGCGGTTTCAGGTCGTTCGGAGCACGTTTGCTCCGAACGGGACCGCCGCACGCCGTTTTGGTGTTTAATGGCGCCGGAAACGCGTTTCCGGCCGCCGCG
This sequence comes from Viscum album, assembly GCA_963277665.1. Classification (NCBI taxonomy): domain Eukaryota; kingdom Viridiplantae; phylum Streptophyta; class Magnoliopsida; order Santalales; family Viscaceae; genus Viscum; species Viscum album. The sequence goes on along the minus strand of OY728152.1, from coordinate 1,663,254,541 downwards.
GTCACACGGCACCTCCGAATGAGGTGCCGTCTGGCCGACCATTTTACAATTCACGCCCCGGATGTTGTCGTACGGTTTCGTGGCATTCGGAGGTTGTTCGGGTGGTTTTGACCCCCCAATGCGCCATTTCAGCGCGCGCCGCGCTGCTGAAAACGGCACAATCGGACGTGCCGCGCGAACCGCACGTCCGATGGACGTGCGGCCTCCTCCTGCATCTCAGGAATAATATTTCTATCGTTCCCGTGCGGTTTCAGGTCGTTCGGAGCACGTTTGCTCCGAACGGGACCGCCGCACGCCGTTTTGGTGTTTAATGGCGCCGGAAACGCGTTTCCGGCCGCCGCGGTCACACGGCACCTCCGAATGAGGTGCCGTCTGGCCGACCATTTCACAATTCACGCCCCGGATGTTTTCGTACGGTTTCGTGGCATTCGGAGGTCGTTCGGGTGGTTTTGACCCCCCCAATGCGCCATTTCAGCGCGCGCCGCGCTGCTGAAAACGGCACAATCGGACGTGCCGCGCGAACCGCACGTCCGATGGACGTGCGGCCTCCTCCTGCATCTCAGGAATAATATTTCTATCGTTCCCGTGCGGTTTCAGGTCGTTCGGAGCACGTTTGCTCCGAACGGGACCGCCGCACGCCGTTTTGGTGTTTAATGGCGCCGGAAACGCGTTTCCGGCCGCCGCGGTCACACGGCACATCCGAATGAGGTGCCGTCTGGCCGACCATTTTACAATTCACCCCCCGGATGTTGTCGTACGGTTTCGTGGCATTCGGAGGTCGTTCGGGTGGTTTTGACCCCCCAACGCGCCATTTCAGCGCGCGCCGCGCTGCTGAAAACGGCACAATCGGACGTGCCGCGCGAACCGCACGTCCGATGGACGTGCGGCCTCCTCCTGCATCTCAGGAATAATATTTCTATCGTTCTCGTGCGGTTTCAGGTCGTTCGGAGCACGTTTGCTCCGAACGGGACCGCCGGACGCCGTTTTGGTGTTTAATGGCGCCGGAAACGCGTTTCCGGCCGCCGCGGTCACACGGCACCTCCGAATGAGGTGCCGTCTGGCCGACCATTTCACAATTCACGCCCCGGATGTTGTACGGGGGTGCGGGGGGCTGTACGGGGGTGCGGGGGGCTGTACGGGGGTGGCGGGGGGCTGTACGGGGGTGGCGGGGGGCTGTACGGGGGTGGCGGGGGGGCTGTACGGGGGTGGCGGGGGGCTGTACGGGGGTGGCGGGGGGCTGTACGGGGGTGCGGGGGGCTGTACGGGGGTGGCGGGGGGCTGTACGGGGGTGGCGGGGGGCTGTACGGGGGTGGCGGGGGGCTGTACGGGGGTGGCGGGGGGCTGTACGGGGGTGCGGGGGGGCTGTACGGGGGTGGCGGGGGGCTGTACGGGGGTGGCGGGGGGCTGTACGGGGGTGGCGGGGGGGCTGTACGGGGGTGGCGGGGGGCTGTACGGGGGTGGCGGGGGGCTGTACGGGGGTGCGGGGGGCTGTACGGGGGTGCGGGGGGCTGTACGGGGGTGCGGGGGGGCTGTACGGGGGTGGCGGGGGGCTGTAAAAAGGGGGGTGGCGGGGGGCTGTACGGGGGTGGCGGGGGGCTGTACGGGGGTGGCGGGGGGGCTGTATGGGGGTGCGGGGGGGCTGTACGGGGGTGCGGGGGACTGTACGGGGGTGCGGGGGGTTCTCCGGGGGTGCAAAGGCCATCCCATTGATTACAAAAGTGAAAAATAAAAGTGATAATATCTAATTAATACATATTTCTTTTATCGATACCATACAGAAATTTATAAAAAATATATTAATAATATATAATCTATAATATCAGATTTATTGATCTGTTGGAATTAGTTCGACTTTTTCAAATGTAGAATCATTCAAGATTATCTGATCAAAAACTCAATGTGTATAAAATATTTAAAAGACCACCATGGATGGTAATAATGCATTACTTAAATGAATAAATACAGTACATCAATGTCAACCCTACCAGTAAAAACAAAAAACATATCTCGTGAATATATGGTGCGTCACGTGTTGCCATCACTGCTACCTCCTTCTGGTGGGCCAGGTGCCTACAACAAATAAACATTATAAATATTTTAATAACAAAAATAATTTAAATTAAATAAATAAATACAGTATATACCTGCGTCGTATGATCCCCTGTACCATCAGCTCGACGCACATATTCCCGCAGTGCTCTAACCTCAGCTGTCAATTGCGCATTTGTCTCCTCGGAAGCGCGCAGCCGTGCCTCAAAATCTGACATCTGCTGTGTCATATGAGCAACAGCAGGACCGACAACCGCATCGCGTGACACTACAGAACGAGGAATCCCTGCTCCATAGGTCAAACTATAGCCATGCCCGTCCCGACCAATAATGCGATGAAAGATCTCATCCCGTCGCATGGGAAGCTGTCGCTGGTCCTCTGGCAGATGTTCTAACTCAGCTTCAAATTGATCCTGTGAAATATTTAAATATATATATGTTAATATATAGATTTATGTAATTATTGGTAAGTACAGACACTTACTATCAATGCTGCAACCTCTGGATCATTGCGATCACGAGTCCTTATCCACACCGACATTTTATCAGTTGCTGCACCTTGCCCTCGCAACTGTATATTAAAAGAATATAAACACAAAACCATATTAATTAATAAATTAAAAAATGAATAATATATACCTCATGTCGGATCTGAGACACGTGACGAGTCCCGAGCCTGTGAGCTGGTCCCTGCAACGCTCGATTCTCCGAATGGCGTGTTGACACCTCCTACATTCAATTCATTCAAATTTCAAACAAATCACATATTCTTGAAAATATATATACAGAAAAATAATTAATATACTAACCGCAACACCCTCAGTAGACCAATATGCAACCAAGTCACGCCACTGAGCTGGGAGGACACCTCTCGGGACCTTTTCCAAAATGTCAAGGGCACCCACATTTGGTATCCAGTGGTCCCTCTTCACTTTGCCTTTATAATCTTTCCACAGCTTACGGCATTTGCTCATACACACCGGCCGAAACTCTTCAGGGCATACTTTCAAATTTTGCTATAATGAAAATAATCAAACATATTAGTATTATTTATAAATAGAAAATAAAGTAAAATTATTTTCTTACCTGAACCTCCCTCCATAGACGATCTAATGTGTCCTGAGGGATAGAAGCCCAATCACGCGTGGTCAATGGAAATCGATGTGGGTCACGTATGATATGACCCAGCTGACGAATAAATGCCGGGGCATTCGGTCCCACGGGATGAAATACCTCATCAAATGAAACATCTATCGTCGTGTCGGAATTCCATGATAATATGCCACGACCAGGGCCTCTCCTGCGAGAGGAAGAAGCAGCCGAGTCTGATCCTGTTGAAAACAATTTTATATATAAATTGACAAATGTTATATATATATATATATATATGTCAATTACATAAAAAATATAGACAATGACATTCAAACATACCTCGACCCTGAGACGTAGATGCCTCAGATGGATGATGTGGATTTTCTGCCTCTTCCCCTGACATGTCTGCAGTCATACAAAATATCAGTAATGAGTCCAAAGTGTTTAAAAGATAAATTGGATTGTTCTTAATAAATCAAACTTGTACAACTGTTAATCAAACAAAAAATGGATTGAATAATTAGTTGTGAATGAATTTTAAAAAATCAGAAAGTTAATCAACCTAAATATTTATGACTGAATTAACTTACAAAAGTGAGGATTAAAACTTATAAGGATTTATAAAATTATAAGGATTTATAAAATGATTAGATAATTTATGATATCCTAGGACATTCTACTGAATAGCGGGAAAACAATTATACCTTTCATTAAGCATGCAAATCGACCGTTTCTCCTTCAACAGCCGCTCTGACCCAATAAATATCTTCTTCACGTTGAACTACGGTATGTTGATCAAGTTGTTGGTAAACAAACGGAACAGTCTCGGGTTCATCTTCTTCAAATAAAAACACTCCTCGCCGAGACATTTTGACAACAACTTGCCAACTTGGATCCGAAGGCAAAGTAACGAAGAATACTTGTTCCGCTTGTGATGTCAAAATGAAAGGTTCATTCTCAACTCGTTCATTATTTCTGTATAACATATAGTTAAAATTCACCAATGAAAACTGATATTGATCGACTTTACATCCACGCACTGGATCAACCCAATTACACTTTAACAATATGTACTTCAAACCGTGTGTATATACAACTTCAATGATGTCTATCAATTGACCATAGTAATAACCAGAATCGACAAAGGGACAACCGATGCCACTGTTTTGTGTTGCTCGTTTGTCGTCAACATCTTTAATGCGAAATCGAAAACCATTAGCATCAATAGCTTTATAACGACGAGCCGTTATAGATGGACCCTCAGCCAGTTGGATAAATACTTCAGGTAGCGTGGGGTCCCCTAACTCCCTCAGCTTACGAACCTACATAATTATAAAAATCAATACTGATATATGCAGAAAGAATTAGTTTAATACTTCACTCATAATGAAAATCAATTTATACATACATAATCCTTGAACCAATCATGAAATGTCGCATAATGAGATTGTTGAATTTGCAACTCAGTCGCACGATGCATCTCTTCTTTTATCTCATTAATGTGTTTCCTGCAAATGATTACGCGATGTTTAAAAGATCAACTTATGCAAAGAAAACATGTAAAAGTTATACAAGCACATTGATAAGATACTTACTGCATTAATGGTGCAACTGATGGAGTATTGAACAAGATATATCGATGTGCTTGTATCCACTCGATGTTGTCCATATCAAATGTGGTTCCTTCTCCAACTGGACCATCATGAATCCGAGAGGGCTTATCTAATTTTGTTTCAACATCCGTAAGATATTCTGCACAAAAGGTAGTACACTCATCCATCAAATAACCATTGGCTATTGATGCCTCTGGACGAGCTCTGTTGCGTACAAATCTTTTCAATGTACTCAAATACCGTTCAATAGGATACATCCACCTGAATTGCACTGGACCAGCAGCCATTACTTCATCAGTTAGGTGCACTGTCAAGTGGACCATAACATCGAAAAATGAGGGGGGGGGGAAAGTTTCTCAAAGTGACAAAGCGTAAGTACAATTCGGTCCTGCAAAATTTTTAAATCACTCATTCGTTGATTTCTTAAACAAAGCTGTCTAAAAAAATTACTCATCTCAATCAAGGGCTGAACAACATTGGGGGATAAACAATCACAAATTGCGATTGGAATCAACTGCTGAAGTAATATGTGATTGTCATGACTTTTCAACCCTTGCAATGTCTTGCTCGTCAGATTCACACACTTTGAAATATTAGAAGAGTAACCATCAGGCACCTTGACCATCTTCAAAATGGAAAGAAATGTCTTTTTCTCCTCTGTAGTCATCGAATACTGTGCAGCAGGCATATATGCCTTGTTTCCCTCAGCTAACTGTAAATGCAACTGTTTCCTTAAACCCATTTCTTCCAAATCACGGCGTGCATTAACATGGTCCTTTGACTTTCCACTGACACCTAAAATGGTCCACAATATGTTATCACAAACATTTTTTTCAATGTGCATGACATCCAAATTATGCCTCAACATGTTAGTTTTCCAATACGGAAGACTATAAAAAATACTTTTCTTTTTCCAATTGTGACTGCGCTGCCTACCCGCAGCACGAATATTACGTACTGGAGGAGCCACCAAATCCTGAATTTCATATACCGTGCGAATGTTTTCTTCCTCAATCTGCGATAACATTTCGACTCCTGTCATGATCTTTGGTGCTGGGCTGAACTCTCTAGAACCATCAAATGCCACTCTGTCCTTTCTGAACCTGTGCTGGGGAGGGAGAAAACGCCTGTGACCCATGTATGCCCATTTTTTGGAATGTTTAAGCCATACAGATTTTTTACTTTTATTGCAACAAGGGCAAGCAAATTCCCCTTTCGTACTCCAGCCTGATAAATTTGCATAAGCTGGGAAGTCATTGATTGTCCACAATAAAGCTGCATGCAGTTTGAACATTTCATTCGTTTCGCAGTCATAAGTCATCACACCATCGCCCCAAAATTCATTCAACTCATCAATCAATGGCTGAAGGTAAACATCAATCTTATCCCCCGGACTTTTAGGTCCATCAATAAGAGTGGAAAGTAATATAAATTGTTGCTTCATACAAAGCCACGGAGGAAGATTATATGGAACCAACACCACGGGCCATGTGCTATGAGTTGCACCAACCATAGACTTGAATGGATTGAAACCATCTGCTGCCAATCCCAATCGGACATTACGAACATCTTTAGCAAAGTCGGGATGTCTCTTATCAAAATCCTTCCATGCATGAGAGTCTGCCGGGTGGGTTAACATGTCACTTTCATGAACTCTTTCTGCATGCCATCTCATTAAATTAGAAACTTTAGATGACATAAAAAATCTTTTCAACCTCGGTTTAAGGGGAAAGTAACGCATTTGCTTTACGGCAATCGGTTTCCCCTGTATCGCAATCTGACTTTGATGAGTCTTATTTCCCCTGTTCTCTTTCCACCTGGAAGCGCCACAAACCGTACAAATATCCAAATGAGCAGTTTCATTTCTAAACAACATACAGTTGTTTGCACATGCATCTATAGTCTCATATGTAAAACCTAAGTTCTCTGTCAACTTACGAGCATAGTAATACGACTCAGGAATCTTAGCGTCGACAGGAAGAACTTTTTTCAATAAAACCAAAAGCATGTCGAATGATGTGTCTGACCAATTATTCAAAGTCTTCAAATGCAACAACTCCACGATAAACGACAGTTTATTGTAAGAAGTACATCCAGGATATAATTCTGTTTTCGCATCATCAAGTACTTCATAAAACCTCCTCGAATCACGATCTGCACCAGAGCGAAGATTTATCTCACCGGTCTCAAGATTCTGGATGTCAATGCCTTCAGGATCAAACCCACGTACCATTTCAGTAAGCATTTCATGCATTGGATCAGTCATCCTTGCATCAACATCCATCTGAGCTGCATCTGTATTTTGACAACGAACATATTCTTCTCCATGACGAGTCCAACTCTTATAATTTTTCAGAAATCCATTAAAGAAAAGGTGCTCCCTCACAGTATCTCGTGTGAATTGATATCTGTTAGCACATTTTCTACATGGACAACTAATATAGTCACTTTCAAATCCTCTCGTGAACTCAATAAACTGCATAATGCCATTGAAATATTCTCTAGACGTTCGATTTGGAAGATCAATCCAACTCTTATCCATAATAATATCTGTATAACAAACATTTACACAATACTTATTAAATTTACATTTTTCAAATCAACTATATTCAAAATAAATATTAACCATTTGTTTATGAACCATTGATAAAATAATAATGTAACTGAAAGCTCATGTTACCTGATTGAGCTACAAACCTGAAAGGGAGGGGAGCCGAAGGCTGTGCTGCGAGGGAGAGGAGGCAGCGAAGGGGAGCCGGAGCCAAAGGCGGTGCGGCAAGGGAGGGGACGGGCGGCGGCGGCGGCGGGGAGCTGGAGGAGAGGAGGCGGTGAGGGGACGGGGGACGCGCAGCGAGGGGGGGGGGGGTGTCCGGGGTCGGGGGGGGCCTTCCGAGGTGCGGGGAGGGGTGTCTGGGGTGTCGGGGGCCTGTCAGGGGTGCGGGCAGGGGTGTTCGGGGTGCGGGGGTGTCCGGGGTGCGGGGGAGGGGGGGCTGTCTGGGGTGCAGGGGGGCTGTCGGGGGTGCGGGGTGGGGTGTCCGGGATGCGGGGGGCCTGTCCGGGGTGCGGGGGGGTTGTCCGGGTTCGGAGGGGGGGTGTCCGAGTGCGGGGGGGGGGGGGGGGCTGTCCGGGGTGCGGGGGGGGGGGGGGGGGCTGTCCGGGGTGCGGGGGGGCTGTCCGGGTTCGGAGGAGGGTGTCCGAGTGCAGGGGGGGGGGGGGGGCTGTCCGGGGTGCGGGGAGGCGTCCGGGGTGCGGGGGGCGGTCCGGAGTGCGCGGGGGGGTGCTGTCCGGGGTGCGGGGAGGCGTCCGGGGTGCGGGGGGCGGTCCGGAGTGTGCGGGGGGGGGGGGGGGGTGCTGTCCGGGGTGCGGGGAGGCGTCCGGGGTGCGGGGGGCGGTCCGGAGTGCGCGGGGGGGGGGGGGGGGGGGTGCTGTCCGAGGTGCGGGGAGGCATCCGGGGTGCGGGGGGCGGTCCGGAGTGCGCGCCAGGGGCTGTCCGGGGTGCGGGTGCCGTCCGGGGTGGGGGGGAGGGCCGAGAGGCCGGAGGGCGGCGGCCGGAGGCCGGAGGGCGGCGGCCGGAGGACCGAGGGCGGCGGCCGGAGGCCCGAGGGCGGAGGGCGGCGGCCGGAGGGCGGATGGCAGGCGGCGGGGGAGGCCGGGCGGCCGGGGAGGGCGGGCGGCGGGGGAGGGCGGGCGGCGGGGGAGGGCGGGCGGCGGGGGAGGGCGGGCGGCGGGGGAGGGCGGGCGGCGGGGGAGGGCGGGCGGCGGGGGAGGGCGGGCGGCGGGGGAGGCCGTGCGGCGGGGGAGGCCGGGCGGCGGGGGAGGGGAGGGCGGCGCGAGGGAGGGCGGCGAGGGAGGGTTAGGGCGAGGGATCGAGGGAGAGAGTGCGCGGGGGGGGGGGGGGCACAGAAACCCCCCGAAATTTTTTAGGCAGCTTAGCGACCGCCATTGGCGGTCGCTAATGCTGACCTATAGCGACCGCCAATGGCGGTCGCCCGAGTCTGGGGGGCTCCAATGCCCCCTTTTCTAGTAGTGAATTGCACCATGACTTACCAAAAAAAAGCCATTAAAAGAGGTCATGAATAGTATTAACTAAATTTTAAACTTTATATAATCCTTATAATTTTAGAATCTATATTATGAGTTTCTTAGTCATAATGCAAGAACAGATTCATTTTCAGTATTGCACTTTTATCAACTTTTGATAGTGAAACCTTTTTAAATACAATATTTTAAACTTTTTGACTAAATGGAGACATCAAAAAATTTAAAATGAAACATCCCAAGATTCCACGGTACACTTTCCTTTGAATAAAACAGTAGCGTGTGTTGTACGCAACTTCGAGTTCTAACACACCGTAACCAATCAAACTAGCTGTTATGAATAGTAATACCTACTTTTTGAAGTTATATATATTTTATATTTTAAAATGGACTTCATTTTTGGATTCGGAATATCAAATTTAGCCTAAGGTGAAATTTTGGTACTTTTCAGATAACTTTCATATTTTGATGAATAGTGAAAATTACTACATTTTAATTAAAAACAACTTTTTTAATCAAAATAATTAATAGTGATAAATTATGAATTTGAGTGGTTTTAAAGTATATTTAGAATATATTTTTACTATTTAATATAATGTTGGTCATTGGACATAATTTTACAATTAAACCGAACATAAACAAGTGTCAATCTTTTGATAGTTATTATCTCTTAAAAACACACTTTTTGTTTTGACAGCGGGAATTAATTTTAAATTAATTTCTGCCACTTATGTGTTTTGAATTTAGGAAAATGGATTCCATATTTGGAATCAGGATGTTCAAATTGTGTAAATAGGTAACTTTTATTTTTAGACATTTTGAATAATTACTGCGGTAAATATTTTATTTACCATGGTTAAGGGTAAATCCGGTAAATAAGGGTTAAAAAATAATATTATAATAATACTAAATTACCCTAAAACGTGTCTTAACCCTATTGGTTGATACATGGTCGACCATGGGCATCTTTGTGTCAATTTTGGGACCCCATGGATCTACTTGTAAGTGATAATGACACTTTATTTTAATTTAGTTAAAATGAATACAAAAATGACACAAGCATATATCTTTTAGAACAACAATTTTTACATAGGGTTATATATGTTGTATTTTAGATTATAAATATTCATTATAAAGATAAAAATATTTTCTACATAATGATATTTTATTTATAATTTTTAGACATTAAATAATTTATTTTATTTATGACACAATGATGATGCAGTAATTACTATAATAGTGAAAAATTATAATAATTGATATTATAAATACCCAAAAAATATAATATGAAACTTTTAATGAATTAATCTAATTTTATAGGATAATATGATATATTATGATTGATTTAATTGACTTTGTTCGAAGTAATCAATCTGTTATGAGTTTCACAAAAATCAACTATTGAATAGTGTCAAAATTGACATAAAAGAGTTTTTAAAACAAATATTATATTATTAATTGATATTAAATTCCTAAAAATCTAAGGTTCGTCCAAGAGACTTATATAAGGATAGGTTCATCATTAATGGACCACGTGGGGGTCGCTTGGATGTATATAGTAAGTTTATTAACCATATTATATAAAAATACAAAGAGACATTGTAAAAGTGAAACTAATTAACTTAGAGTTAATACTTAAAGATAAGGTTAATATAAGTACCCAAACCTGTCTAAATTCTATTGGTTGAGTGGTTTTCGACCTATCCCCACCTTAACCTTTGAATAATCAACTTTGGAGCCTTTAGAAACCGAATATGAATTTATTATAAATTAATATTTCTAGCTTTTCCAAAGGTGCCCCTCACCCCTCTTATAAAAGGGCACTCCTCCTTCTCATTTCTTCACACCATCAAAGCCTTTTGGTTCGGCCAAACTCTGCCCAAATACTCTCTCAACATCCCTAACTACAACCTAGAGGCCTTAGTTGGATCAGAAAGCCAACCTATGGATCCCTTTTGATCAAATCAAAAGGACGAACCCGAAGAAGAGGTAATGATTTCACCACCCTTTTCTAAGTTCCTTTCTTCTTCCACTTCCTCTTTCTTTGTTCTTACCATTCTAAAATAATAACTCCAGTATCTTAAATATACTATGATGTTATTATAAATATGGTACAACCATATTCAGTATTCTATCCACCCTTTGAATAACATGTCACCATACGTGCGTACGAACGGCTTACCGTCTCCACGTCGTGGTGTAATTGTTATTCAATATATTATTATTTGGATGGGTATAATAATGATGTGTGACTCATGTAAATAATAAATATAACATTTTAATGATTCTTTATATATGATATACCATCCATTTATATATTATTTTAATATCAAAAGAATGATATTGTCGCTCGTGCGTACGTACGGACTACCGTCTCCACGAACGCGATGAGATTCATTCTCCATCGTATCCATTCAAGTATAATTATCATTTGATGATTTAAAAATGATGTTTAAGGACTTGATATCATTCTGGATATGAATAATATACAACCTATCCTTTACAAACATGTCTTACATAACAAAACATATAAAAGAAAACAAGTAAGTTAACACCCGAAACGACGATAATTCTAAGATATTATTAACAAATAAATGTTAAAAGATCATATATGATATCATATTAATATATATGATTCTTGTATAATTTAATAACAATTATTTCACCATTATACAGGAGGTTAACCTACCCCAACCAAGGAAAAGTACAAGGTAAGGGTTATTTCACAATCTCTTCATTATCCGAGGTTGCTTATACGTAATAATCTACTGGGATCTATTTATCATCCACATCCATGTTTCTTAAAAATGTATTTCAAAACATTTTTATTATTTACAAGAATATGGGTTAAAGTCATTTATACCCTTGTTTTACTTTTTATAAGAGGTTTATAAAGGAATCTTTCCGTCGTTTTCAAAACAAGGTCCTTTTTAACCTTTTCGACAGAATTAAGGTAAGAATGTTTTTTTTAACTTATACGGTGGGTGCGGCTATTTTCCGCTGTTATAAAATCTTCAAAGCATCCCTTACATCTTATAAGAATATTTTCAAAGAAAATGTTTTATTTTATATGGATCTTAAATGATTTCTAAATAAAAGGAGATATTTCTTTAAAAAGAATATTGATTTCATCTATGTCAACATCCTTTGATGGATTTTAAGATTATTTGAAGTTGATTTATTATGATATAAAACTTCCATATTGAAATGAGGTTTTGTGATATGTTTGACTGTGGATGTGCTATTTTTATACCATTCATAGTTTATAGTGAAAGTATTGACATTTCGTATGCTAGTTTTAATAAGAATGTTTATGTTATGTTTAAACCTTTTCATATGGGAATGCATTGGACTTAATAAGTGACGGGTGGAGCCCGCTATAGCTCCTCGATGCATCGGTAGGTCTCATGAGACAAACTAGTGTCTTGGCACAAGGCCTTGACAAAATATTATTTGTAGTCTTGGCACGAGGCCTTGGCTATGTGGTTATGATAGTCTGGCATTATGCATTCCAACATTATGAAAGTGGTTATTGATTTTTGCATGTGATTATTCGATTAGTAGAATATCCATGTGAATAAGTAAATGGCATTATTTCATTTTATTTATGCCATACCATGTTGAAAGTTCATGTTTGAAAGGCTTTTGTTTTAGTTATACATTGCCTTAAAAGTTTATTCTTATTTATGAAAGTTTCCGCTATTTTGTTATCCTTACTGGGCATTTGAGCTCACCCCTTTTATATGTTTTATTTTTCCCAGGAAGTGAAGAAGTAAATTATGAATGACCTGCAGGGATATTATGTGGGGATATGAGTGTGGATTATGGAGACAATATGTTGTTGTAGTAGTTTTTCGTTTAATGATGTAATGTAAAACTTATGAATATATCTAGTGTTTCCAAGGCTACTAAACCAATCGGTATTTCGAGATTTGATCTTTCTTGTGATCATGCCAATGTTACGAAGTAATGCACCGACTCTGGGTAGCTGGGGTCGGGGCGTTACAAAGTATAATGCTAAGATCAAATGCAGATGTAAGGAAATATCAGTAGTATTGAATGAACGACCTACAGTTATCTTCTGAGGATAGATATCCCGAACTGATCCCTATCTAGAAGCACCTCCTATATCTTTCTTTATGGAGTTAATCGGTGATGATGAAGAAGGGAAAGGGAGCATACAAATAGAAGATGTTCCGATTGTTCAGGAATACATGGATGTATTTCCTGAGGAGTTACCTGGACCTCCCCCAGAAAGAGAGGTAGAGTTCTCCATTGAACTCGTACCTGGGTCTCAATCGATATCAAAGACTCCGTATAGAATGGAAAATGTGGAGCTAGAAGAGTTAAAGAAACAACTCCAAGACTTGTTGGAGAAGGGGTTTATCCGACCGAGTGTGTCTCCTTGGGGGGCACCAGTTCACTTTGTGAAGAAGAAGGATGGATCAATGCAGCTATGCATTGATTATAGAGAACTGAACGGGATCACAGTGAAGAATAGATACCCTCTTCCAAGAATTGATGATTTATTTGACCAACTTCGTGGGGCTCAATTCATCTCTAAGATTGACCTTCGATCTGGTTATCATCAACTGAGGGTAAAGAAGGAAGATATTCCAAAGACTGCCTTCCGATCAAGATATGGGCATTATGAGTTTACTCTTATGCCCTTCGGCTTGACTAATGCTCCTGCTATTTTCATGGATTTGATGAATAGAGTCTTTAAGGACTACCTTGATAACTTTGTGGTAGTTTTTATTGATGATATTTTGATATATTCAAAAAGTCGTGAGGAACATGAAGATCATCTGAGGTTTATTTTGAAAACTCTATGGAAGGAGAGGCTCTTTGGGAAGTTCAGCAAGTGTGAGTTTTAGTTACAACAAGTGGCTTTCTTGGGGCACATCGTAACCAATGAAGGAATCTCGGTTGACCCTACAAAGACAATGGTTGTGGAGGAGTGGCCTCAACCCACAACAGTAACTAAGATTCGTAGTTTCCTTGGTTTAGCGGGATATTATAGGAGGTTTGTGAAAAACTTTTCACGAAATTCTAATCCACTAACCAAGATGACTCGAAAAGGGGTTAAGTTCATCTGGACAAAGGAATGTGAGGAAAGTTTCCAAGAGCTGAAGAAGAGATTGGTTACTGCACCTATGTTAACACTACCCTCTATCAGAGAAGGATTCGTTATTTTTAGCGATGCATCTCTGAAAGGGCTTGGGTGCGTCCTCATGAAAAATGACAAAGTAATTGCTTATGCATCTCGACAGTTGAAGATTCATGAGCAGAATTATCCTACGCATGATCTAGAGCTGGCGGCAGTTGTTTTTGCTCTAAAGATATGGAGGCACTATCTTTATGGGGAGAAATGTGATATATACACTGACCACCAATGTCTAAAGTATATTTTCACTCAGAAAGAATTGAACATGATACAAAGGAGATGGTTGGAGCTTATTAAATACAATGATTGTTCAATTCATTATAACCCTGGAAGAGCAAACAAAGTCGCGGATGCGTTAAGCAGGAAAGATCCTGTTGTTCTGGCAACAATGAGGATCATGGGAGATCCCTTGATTAAAGATCTAGTAAAACTGGACATGGGAATTATAAGGAAAGGGACATCATCAACCCTATCCCAAATGATTTCTCAACCTTCATTACTAGAGAAGATCAAGAAGGCTCAAAAAGAAGATCCTTTGCTGCAGGAGAAGTTGGAGGCTGTAAAAGATGGGAAGTTACCTGATTTCAATATTGATCAAGAAGGTGTATTGAAATTTCATACAAGACTATGTGTCCCATCTATTCCAGAGATAAATAATGAAATGATGGATGAAGCTCATAGCTCTACTTTCTCTATGCATCCGAGAAGCACTAAGATGTATAGAGACCTTCGTGATCATTATTGGTGGGATAACATGAAGAGGGAGATTGCCGATTACACTACAAGGTGCCTGGTGTGTCAGAAAGTAAAGGCAGAACGACAGCTTCCTAAGGGGGTTTTACAACCGCTACCCATACCAGTATGGAAGTGGGATAATATCACTATAGACTTTGTAACTGGTCTCCCGAAAACATCCAAAGGAAACAATGCGATATGGGTTATTGTGGACCGTCTCACCAAGACAGCCCATTTTATCTCTATTCGGGAAGATTTCTCTCTGGATCAGCTGGCCACGATATATGTGAAGGAAGTGGTAAGGCTGCATGGGGTACCACTATCCATCGTATCTGATCGTGACCCAAGATTCACATCAAAATTCTAGAGAAGTCTTCAGCATGCTCTGAATACTGAATTGAATTTTAGTACGGCCTATCATCCTCAAACTGATGGCCAATCTGAAAGGACTATTCAGACACTCGAAGACATGTTGAGATTATGCTCAATGGACTTTAAAGGTGGATGGGATCAACACCTCCCATTAGTGGAGTTCTCCTATAACAACAGCTTCCATGCGAGTATTCAGATGGCACCCTATGAAGCTCTGTATGGAAAGCGGTGTAGAACTCCTACTTGTTGGGATGAAACTGGTGAGAGGAAGCTTCTTGGGCCTGATCTCCTGCAAGATATGACGGAACAGGTTCATGCCATCCAACAACACATAAAGGCTGCTCAGAGTCGGCAGAAGAGCTATGCTGACAATCGTCGAAGAGACTTGGAGTTTGGTGTTGGTGACAAAGTCTTCCTTAGAATTTCTCCATGGAAGAGAGTCATGCGGTTTGGGAAGAAAGGGAAGCTCAGCCCTAGGTACATTGGCCCCTATGAAATCCTTTATCGCATAGGAGCAATGGCCTATCGTCTAGCACTTCCACCGAACCTAGCTCAAGTTCATTATGTCTTCCATGTATCTCTCTTGAGGAAGTACATACCCGACCCTTCGCATGTACTGAACCCAGAGGTGGTACAACTTGAACATGACCTCTCTTATGAGGAGCAGCCAGTGGAGATCTTGGACCGTAGAGACAAGGTTCTACGAAACAAGACTACCCACGTTGTGAAAGTGTTGTGGAGGAATCATAAGTATGAAGAAGAGACTTGGGAGCCTGAGGAAACGATGAAGCAAAAGTACCCTCACCTTTTCGACTAGGCCACAAGTATAAATTTCGGGGACAAAATTTCTTAAGGGGGGAAGAATTTAACGACCCAATCTTTTTGAGTAGTATATTAACTTACTCTTAATGATTTAATAAGATGTTAATGGTTAATGCAGAAAGAGGAGGCGATGGCTTCATCTAGTAGACTTGAACCTTATGAAGCCCACTTATCAGAGCTTGGGAAGGAGGTAGCATCTCTGGGCTTCACTTTGGACCAAGCCCAAGCCGAACTCCAGCGTGTCAAGCTTGAACGGAAACGCCTACGGGATAAGTTCAAGTTAGTAGATATTACTACTAGGGCAATGTTATCTGAGCCTCCCTCAGATTCTCTCACCATAGCACACCTTACACTTAGGTCATATGCCGGTGTTATAAGGGGTTATGTGACGAGACCCTAGCTTCTTTGTGTAATCCTTTGGGACGAATGAATTGAGATTTCTTCCTTTAGTGATGTTTGTGAAATTTAAAATGTCCGGATAATTTTAGAATGTATTTTATTGATGAATTTCGAAAAAAGGATATTTTAAAATATTTATATAAACCCTAAATAACTAATGATGTGTAATGATTTTCAAAAAATGGTCTTCTACAAAAGTGTTCAGTAAGGAATTTGGAGTCTAATAAGATCAACTTAATTTTTGATGAATAGTAAATTATGAATAGTGATTTTACGCTTAGGATTAGTAATGTGACCAAATGGATTAGTAATTTCACTCAAAGAAAGTTTTAATATAATTTAGACACCTAGATTAAGTAATGTGATTCAATAAAATGGGTAAATAATGGTTTCATAAATTATTAATCAAGTATTAGTTTTTTCGGATGAATAGTGTTTTTTAATTAAAAATTTAATTAAAAATAGTTAGAAAATTATTTTTATAAAAATGACTTTATTTTTGAACTCAGAGCATCGATATTATGTTATGGTAATTTTTGGGGTTTTTTTCTGAAAAAAATGAATTTTCGATGAATAGTGTTTTTATTTAAAAATTAAATTAAAAATATTTAGAAAATTATTTTTATAAAATGGATTTAATTTTTGAAATCAGAGCATTGATATTTGGTTAAGGTGAAATTTTGGGATTTTTCTGGGAAAGTTGAATTTTCAGTGAATAGTAAAAATACAGTTTTAGGGTTTCGGTATGTTTAATGACATCATAACTGTGTCATGATGATGTCATGAGATCTTTTAAGGGTTGGCCAGCCAAGGGTGATGAATTATTGTTTTGGGGCCCCATGTGGCCTAACTCCTTGATAAATGCCAAGGGAGAGCACATGGGTTTGAGAAAAGCACATGTGAGGTGTCCCTTGGCCATTATTGCCTTGTCCCCTCACTTTCCCTATAAATACCCACCCTTTCCTCCTTTAGTTTTCACTCCTAACTCTCCCCCAACTAATTTCTGGTCTTCTTACCTTCCAAGGAGTCCTCCCAAGGTTCCCCCAAGCCCTCAAGGTCCAAAACTTTGAGTTTCAAGAGTCACGTTTTAAGGTAAGGGATCCGACCTCTCTCTTTCTTTTCATGTAATCTCTTTTATGTCATTCCTTTTATGCTACTTGTTCTTATGTGAGAGGATGTTCTTTTATATTCCTCTTACTTCCCTTTTCATGTTTATATGATGAGAGATCCCCTCTTACTCTCATCATTTCATTTTATGAAAGTTTAAGTGACGCCGTTAGGCTGCCGAATTTTTAAGGGATCCTTTCACCCTTCTCATTTTTCAAGTTCGATTTTCATATCAAGTCTTTCAAGTTCCTTTTTTATTATGTTGGGGTATGATCTCTATATCTATAATACTGATCTCTTATGATCATATGATGAGAGACCCTATTTTATCTTGTCAATTCATTTTTATTGAAGTTTAAGTGACGTCGTTAGGCTGCCGAATTTTCATAAGAGAAATCTAATTTTTGTCTTCCTTCCATGTTTTTCATTTCAAATGGTATGTCCTCCAAATTTCATTACCATGTACATATATCCTTCTTATTCCGTCCCCCTACTATTTTATGGATCATTTATGAGTGGGTGACCCATTTCCCCCCTCTTTTCAATGTTTTCTAAAACCCCGAAACATAGCCGTTATGCTGCAGAATTTTTGGTCTCAAAATGCCTCTCTCTTTTCTCAAAATTATTTTATTTTATAAAGTGAATACTCAAAGATCTTATTTATACAAGGGTATTCACATATATATCAAAATGTTCTATTTTAAATTCTGGGATTTACATACATGAGACCCACTTTCCCTTTCTGTGGGTTTAAAGTGACGTAAGGATCACGTCTTTAAAGCAGTTTTTTAAACGTTATGATTATGAAATGAAACCCATTTATTTTATGCTATGGGTTATTTAGGAAATTTTTGATGATGATATATGTGTCTCACATGATAATAAAGTCAAATTTAAGGGTACGCCCTGATAGCGCTCCAATGCATTGGGTAATGATGTAACCACTAGAGATTACAATTTTCACGATACCTTGGTGAATAACCTTGGTAATTTTCAAATGACACCTTGGGGATGGACCTTGGTGATATGTTCATGATTGTCTATGTTAAATGATGTAGCCACATCTTCAAGTTATGGAAAATGTTATTTTTATTATGAAATGCCTCATGATTTCTTTCTCATGCCTTAAAGTTTTTTTCATGTCCTTATTGAAGTATCTCAAGTTCACATGTAAAATGTTCCTCTTGTTTCCCTTACTGGGCCTTCTGCTCACCCTTTTTTTTGATGTATGTCCCCAGGTTATGAGATGCAGTAATGAACCTATGATGAACTTAAGGAGAAGCCTTTCAAGTGTTTAAGAAGAATGTTTTATGTTGCTTTCATGTATTTTGTTCCTGGTTTCCAAGACACTAGACCTTAAAGATCCTCAGTTTTGTGTAATGTAATGAATGTTTATGTTATAAAAAAGGCAGGATGCTATAATATCCACCCCTCTTCCTGAGTTTTATACCTATGTGACCTGAGTCTTAACTTTCAATCAATATCATCTATATGATTGACTTGCTTTCATGTGTGGATTGTGTTGTGCTTTCCTGTGTGGATTGGGTTATAATTTCCTGTGTGGATTGGGTTGTGCTTTCCTGTGTGGACTGGGTTGTACTTGGGCTCGTGAGTTGGAGTTGAACTGGAATGGATGACTTAGGTATATGTATGGGCATATACCTAAGTAGATTTGGTTGATACTTTGTGTTTGTATCTTTCCTTTTTCGTCTATCCTTTGTGGATTCTGGGAGAACTTCAGGGGTATAGGGGTCCCTACTGAGTATTGTATACTCACCCCTGCACGGGCTATGCCCGCACTATGTGGTGTGGGTTGCAGACGACGGACATCGCTGATCGTGGTTGAGGCTTGAGGAGCGGGATGGTATACGAAGGTGGACTATCAAGCGGGACATTCATAGAGCAGATGGCTGGACCAGAGGAGTTGAGGAGACCACCTGTACCCACCCTTCTGGTGGGATAACCGGAGGATGACTCGGTGGTAGGTGATTTACTTTACTACTGCTGTACTTTCTTTTCAGTTGTATTTTATTTTCAATTAGGTTTGTAATTTGGCCCATTTTACTACTCAGCACTTACTTTTGTACTTAGTTTACTTAGTGTTTACTTCAGCTTGCATTCTCTGTAGTGTTGTTTACTTATATAAAGGCAATGTATTCCCTTTTATTGGGATTTACAACTTTGGTGCTATTCTCCATCCCCTATCCTATGAAAGGCAGACTTGGGGTAGTCACGGCATGGGCCCCGACGATGGGTCATGATAAATTGGTATCAGAGGAGTCGGTTCTACTACAGAAATTAGGACTTTGATAATTTATTTTTGTGAAGAAATATTGTTAAGAATATTAAGTGTGGTTATCAGTCTAGGGAGTCTAGTGTTGGTGCGGAGGCCGACGTATCCATACACCAGGTCCCTAACTTCTGATTTCCGACTCAGTGCTCGAAAACACTTATTGCATTTGTGTTTCAAAATTTTTCTTTGTGATTGCCACGACCCATCCTCGAGACTCGTGCCGTGACTACCCCAAGCCCGCCTTCCATAGGCTAGGGGCTGCGGAATAGCACCAAGGCGTAAATCCCGACAAAAAGGGGAAGGCATTGCCTTTATAAGTAAACAAACACCACAGAGTAAGCCAGCAGAATTAAACACTAAGTAAACTGAGTAAAATAGTATGTGCGGAAAGTAAATGGTCCAGAATACAAACCCAAACTGAAAGTAAAGTACAATTGGAAGGAAAGTACAACAACTGAAAGTAAAGCAGTAACGTCGAGCTATCCACTGGAATTCCCACTTGAAGGGTGGGTACAGATAGCCTCCTCATCTCCTCGGGTCCAACCGTCTACTCCGTGTACGTCCCACCCAGTGGTCCACCTCCAGGTACCGACTACTCCACAAGCCTCAACACGATTAGCGCTATCCATCATCTCCATCCAACAAAACGTAGTGCGGGCATAGCCCGTGCAGGGGTGCGTTTACGCTACTCAGTAGGGACCCCGAGACCCCGGAAAGTCTCCCAGAAACCAAAAAGGATAATCCAAAAACGAAAGATACAATTACAAAGTGACATCCAACACTAATTAGGTATATGCCCATACATATACCTAAGTCATCAATTCCAGTTCGGCTCCATCATCCGAGACCAAGTTTGATTACGTCCACACAGGACAGTACAACCCAATCCACACAGGAAATCACAACACAATCCACATAGGAAACAAGTCAATCATATCGAAGATAATTATTGAAAGTCAAGACTCATCTCACATAGGTATACTTCTTCATAAGGTGATAGAGATGATCAGATGTAGCCACTGATTCATCTAAACTAGGAACCACATAGGATACTAAACCAACTAAGCTGTCGGACCCACGTAGGATACAAGTACTGTAGTCATCACCACCAAACCCATAGAGGATTCCAGTATGGTTGTCTTCGTCGTCGAACCCACGGAGGATTCCAGTACGAAAGTATTCACCGTAGAACCCACAGAGGATTCCAGTATGGTTGTCCTCGTCGTCGAACCCATAGAGGATTCCAGTACAAAAGTCTTCACCGTCGAACCCATAGATGCTGGGGAACTCCTCCTCTATCGAGTGCAGTGGTCCTGCCGCTACAACCAAGCACTTCCCACTAACCTTGGATTGCTGTAGTACTCCACATGTCGAGTACTGTGGGCCTGATGCTACAACCAAGCGCTTCCCGCCATGGGTCTGCCGCTACAACCAAGCGCTCCCCCTCATAGCCTACAGAGGTACTCCTTCTATTGAGTACCATGGGTCTACCGCTACAACCAAGCACTCCTCCATTGTGGTTCTACCGCTACAACCAAGCGCTCCCCACTGGGCTATCGAAAAACTCTGAGTCGATCGATCAGTAGTGGTCAAGTCCCAGCCAGCTCTAGGGTTTCCGCACAAAGCACGCTCATTCCGGGAGGGTCCGCTCCCTGAGCCAAGACGTTGATACATCAACTGTCACGTAGAACAGATTTTAAGTATCAAAAAGTTCTGTCTTGTCCATAAAAACACAAAATGATAGACGACGCGTCAATCGGACTCCCAGTTTGAGAGTTACTGGCTTTTTCGTCCTAGGGGCCCGGTAGGTTTTTAAGATAAATCAAACCCAACAATGCTCAATCTACATAAAAACCTTGTGCGGATTAAGCCAAAAGGTCCGTCTCACTAAGTGGAATCCAACACAGTTGACGACACGTCAATCGGACGTCCAGAGCTCAAGTTATAAGTGTTTCCGCTCCGAGGGCCCAGTTGGTTTCGTGTTCGATCCAACCCGGCCATACCCAAAGTTCTCAGAAACCTTGAGTGTAATATACCAAAACGACCGTCTCGATCAAAGGATCACATCTCAACTGACAGTGCATCAATCGGAGGTTTTAGCCCATGTTACGGGCGTTTGAATGAACCTATCAATTTTAGGGGGTTTTGGGCTCGGACCGACCCGGGTCCGGGTTCGGCCCATTAGGGTGCGGCCCGGCCAGGCTGGCGTGGCCCGACCCAGCCGGTGCGGCCCGACCCGGCGCAGGCAGCCCAGCTCGGCCTGGGCGGCCGGTTGGCCTGGCGCGGGTGCGGCCCGCGTGGCCAGCTTGGCGATGGCTGAGCTGTCGCGGAAGGGGGGGGGGGGGGGGCGCTGCCTCCCGGTTTTGAAACGGCGGCCCCACGAGGGGGCCACTCCTTTTGCTAGCCGGGGGTTACTACCCCTGGCCTTCTCCGAACGGCTGGGCCGGTGCCACCGCCACGGGACCCCGCGGTCCCGCCCCTCCGACGCGCCGGCGGCCGGTGGTTCCGGCCGCTGCTCCCTGCTCCGTCATGGCCAAAGGCCGTGCCCTTGGTCCGACTGCCGCCGCGCGAAGGAGCCGCGCCCCTCTACTGTGGCCCTACTCCTTCCGCGGTCTCTTCATAGTTCTCCGGCGCGGCGCAACGGCGCCGCACCCCTTTGCCGCGGCCCCGCTCCGGCCGTGGCTTCTTTCGGCCTCAACGGCGCGGCGCGACGACACCGGGCTTCTCCAACGCATTCCTCCATGTTTCCGCGTAGTGCCGTTGCACCGCGCCACCTTCTTTCGAGCCACAACGAACACAACAACAAAGCAGAAGGGGGGTCGGCCGTGTTCGTGCAGTCCGAACTCTTTCCGTTAAATTGATAACAAGCGGCCCAAAGAAATTGATGATGAACGGAAAAGAATTTTCATGAAAAAAATCGAACCCCTACCTCGATAACGAGTTGACGATCGATGAGCGTCGCAGAAAGAGACGTCGCGGAAGACGGCATCGCGGAAGGAGGCTTCTTGATCGTCGTCGACATCGCGGTACAGGGCGTCGCGAAGAAGAGGATCGTCGACGTCGCGGTACACGACGTCGCATCGTCGATCTCTAAGGAATTAGCGTTCTTCGTCGTCCTTCGTCGGAGGCTAGTGTTCTTCGTCGATGTCGATATGTTCTTCACGTTCTGCAAGGAGGAAGATGAAGTTCTTCCTGGAACTCTCCCTCTCAACACAACAAAGCAACCCCTAATTGAAATAAGACATTGTCTTATTTAATTAACACACACAAGCCAACATTCCATTTGAATTTCAAAAGAATTCATTCAATTAATTGAATTAATTGAAGAGTCTTAACAGTCCAAATAATGTGAATGTTGACTTGGAATTTAATAAGGGGGGTGCAGGTGTGTTACAAAAAATAATGGGGTTTTGAGGAAGTTGAAAAGGTGGGGATCGTGTGGGGCCCACCTCAATAATATCCTATCAAGAGGGGTTAGGATATAGTGGGCCCTACCTCAACTTCCATATGTAGGTTTAAACTACTTACATAAAATAAAAATTGTTGCACAACTTTTAGTTTATTCATTAGTTAACCCTTTTTTTAAATAACCACACCCGAGAAAACACAACTCCAGAAAAGGTGTTCCTAAGAAATTATCGGTGCTGCGGTTTTAATGGTGCCCTCTGATTTCGATTCCGAGCACCGGTTCAAAAGTTAGGAAAACATGCTCGTTCGTTCACTGAATGTACCTGAGCTAATCTTCAAAAATTGATTCCGGGCACACCGGGCATCAGAATTAGGTGCCTTCAGAAACTGCGTTTTTGTAAAATCCAAAAAAATAATAATAAGAAAAAATGTGGGTACTATGCACGCATCTGAGCCTCCCTCTCCTAAGTTCTCTCCTGGGGGTTCCCGTGCTGCCACCTGATGCACACTAAAGGAATCGACCGCCCACGTAGGACCCGCTCCTGTTGATCATCGATCTCCACCGGGACCTCCACAAAAGTCTCCCCATCGTCAATGTCCATCTCCCCATGTACGATGATATGCATCGGGTCATGCACGTATCTCCTCAGCTGAGATACATGTAAGACGTCGTGCACCCGGTGCAACTGAGGTGGTAGATCAAAGCGATAAGCCACCTCACCTATCCTGCTGAGAACCTGGAATGGTCCGATAAAGCGCGAAGATAACATGCCATCATGGCTAAAACTCCGTAATCCACGTCGAGGTGAGACCCGTATGAAAACATGGTTTCCATCCTCGAACACCAGTTGTCTCTGTCTCCTATCAGCACAAGACTTTTGTTTGCTCTGAGCTGTCCTCATCTGCTCTTGGATGACCTGGACCTTCTCTGGTCCTACAAGAGCTGCTAAGATTTCATCTTTGCCGATAAGAGAAATCTGGTCTCATCCCCAGGATGAACCATGTTATTCACCTAATACAGTCAATCCCAAAATGGATGATACTAATTCATACCAAGGATGACATTGTATGGCCTCGACGCTACTACCAAGAGATCCAACCATTACTCTCGCCTCCAAGGTTTGAGTTACACCATCGGCATCAGTGTGTGGTCACTGGGTTTCCTCCAGTATGAATCTCAAAAGTGAGGTTCAAGTCAACAGTTTAAATAGAAACCTCTTAGTAACAACATAAGAGAGGACAGGAATGTAAATTCCACAATGAAAGGTGTCTTTTATTACTGCAGTTCAAAGTACAAAGACACAAAAACTCCACAAACAAACATCAACAAAGCTAGAAGAAAAATAAACAAAAGTCTCCATGTCTGGAGCTAGTCCCGCTCCTATCCATCTGATCCCAAAGCTCCATGATCATAGGCCTCAGCTGCTTGAAGATGTGCTCTCCCCTTTCCACCCGTTCCCTGTGGTTGGGGTGGTCTTCCTGGTGGTGGTGGTGGTAGGGCCTCAAAGCATCGCCCACCACCCGCTGCACGACCAGCTCCCCTGCCTCGGTCTCCTTCTCCTTGAGATCCGCCCCAATAGAACCTCTGCCTTGGCATGGGAGGTCCTTCATTTATCTTCTGGTCATCTGTATGGCAGGTCAGACAGTCACGTGGCATGTGACCAACCCCACCGCAGGAGTAACACTGTCTTCTCCTGGTAAGTCGTTCTCCACCCCGGGTGCCTCACACACACAATCCTGTGACATGCGGTCGATCACCTGTAGGTCTGGTATTCTTGGACCTCTTCTTCATCTGTCTACTGCCCGCCATAGAAGACTCTGCCACATGCCGGCTAGTGGTGGGTCCTGCTGCTGGAGACTGCTCAGCAAGGAAACTCTCCACTAAGAGGGCTCTCTCCAACACCCCTGTCTGCGTCCGGATACTGTGAGAAACAACTGAAGCTCTAATCTCTCGCTTGAGCCCCTTCTCGAAAGATTGGTCCCTGAAGAACGGGTCTCGTACCATATCTGTAGAGTAACGTGAGAGATTGGTGAGCCTCGCTTAATACTACGCCATTGACATGCTACCTTGCTGAAGATTAAGTATCTCCTATATGTGCACCGCTCGAAGGGTGGCTGGTACAAACTCTGCCCGGAACAGGCTCTCGAAGTCTGCCCATAGAAGGCATGCCTAGTTGTGAACCTAGAGAAACAAGCTCCACCATCTGCCCGCTGCCGCGTGCAGGAGGCTTGCTGCAAGGATCACAATGAGATCAGATGGTGTCCCCACTAACCTGAAAACTCGAACTACAATCTCCAGCCAATCCTCGGCTGCCTGAGGGTCTGTCTCCTCGCAGAACCTAGGCGGTCTCTGACGCTAAAACTCGTGTAGTGAACTAAGGAGACGTGAACTCTCAGTGGCTAGGGCTGGTATCATCGGTGGCTCGGTGGGTAGAGGTACCGCCGGTGCCTCTGCAGAAAAAGGGCCATGCACCGAGGCCTCATCGCTCGGTGGGCTATCATCTCACACAAAGCTCGGAACCCTAGCTGGCTGTCATCGTGGGGCCATCCTGAGAGGAAACAAGTGCGCCACGGTCAAAATAGTATACCTAGTGAGCTGACCCAAATTAATCACAAAGAAAACTTTTGAAACACACATGCAATCAATGTTTTCGTGCACTGAGTCGGAAATCAGAAGTCAGGGTCCTGGTGTATGGATACGTCGGCCACCACACCAACACTGGACTCCCTGGATTGATAAACACACTCAATACCCTTTACATTATTGATTCACATAAAAGAAAGATCATAGTCCGGAGTTCTGCGGTAGAACTGAACTCCTCTAATACCAATTTGTCGTGACCTGTCCTCGGGACTCGTGATGTGACTACCCCAAGCCAGCCTTCTATAGGCTAGGGGCTGGCGACTAGCACCAAGGCGTAAATCCCGACAAAAAGGGGAAGGCATTACCTTTATAAGTAAACAAACACCACAGATTAAGCCAGCAGAAGTAAACACTAAGTAAACTGAGTACAATAGTAAGTGCGGAAAGTAAATGGGTCAGAATACAAACCCAAACTGAGAGTAAAGTACAACTGGAAAGAAAGTACAACAAATGAAAGTAAAGCAACAACGTCGAGCTATCCACTGGAAGTCCCAACTGAAGGGTGGGTACAGATTTCCTCCTCATCTCCTCGGGTCCAGCCGTTCGCTCTGTGTACGTCCCGCCCAGTGGTCCACCTCCAGGTACCGACTTCTCCACAAGCCTCAACCATGATCAGCATTGTCCGTCATCTGCATCCAACACAACTTAGTGCGGGCATAGCCCGTTCAGGGGTGAGTATACCCTACTCAGTAGGGACCCCGAGACCCCTGAAAGTCTCCCAGAATCCACAAAGGATAATTCAAAAAGGAAAGATACAATCATGAAGTAACATCCAACACTACTTAGGTATATGCCCATACATATACGTAAGTCATCAATTCCAGTTCGGCTCCATCATCCGAGCCCAAGTTCGATTACATCCACACAGGATAGTACAACCCAATCCACACAAGAAAGCACAACACAATCCACATAGGAAGCAAGTCAATCATATCGAAGATAATGATTGAAAGTCAAGACTCAGCTCACATAGGTATACTTCTTCATAAGGTGATAGAGATGATCAGATGTAGCCACTGATTCATATAATCTAGGACCCACATAGGATACTAAACCAGCTAAGATGTCAGACCCACGTAGGATACAAGTACTGTATTCGTCACTACCGAACCCCCAGAGGAATCTAGTATGGTTGTCATCGTCAAACCCATGGAGGATTCCCATACGAAAGTATTCACCATTGAACCCACGGAGGATTCTAGCACGATTTTCATCGTTGTCGAACCCACGGAGGATTCCAATACGAAAGTATTCATTGTCGAACCCATAGCTGCTGGGGAACTCTTTATCTATCGAGTGCAGTGGGTCTTCCGCTACAACCAAGAGCTTCCCACTAACCTTGGACTGTAGTAGTACTCCACCTGTCGAGTATTGTGGGCCTACTGCTACAACCAAGCACTTCCCACCATGGGTCTATCGCTACAACCAATCTCTCCCCCTCATAGCCTAGAGAGGTATTCCTTCTATTGAGTACCACGGGTCTGCCGCTACAACCAAGCGCTCCTCCGCTGTGGGTCTGCTGCTACAACCAAGCGATCCCCACTGGGCTATCAAAACACTCCGAGTCGATCGATCAACAGTTGCCAAGTCCCAGCCAGCTCTAGGGTTTCCACACACAGCACGCTCATTCCGGGAGGGTCCGCTCCACGAGCCAAGAGGTCGATACATCAACTGTCACATAGACCAGAGTTGATTTATCACAAAGTTCATTCATGTCAATAGGAACACAATGCGACAGATGGAGCATCAATCGGACGTCTGTTCTGAGAGTTATTGGCTTTTTCGTCCCAGGGGCCCTTTTGGTTTTTAAGCTAAAACCAACCCGAATGTGCTCCAGCAGCATCCAAACCTCGTACAGAGTAAGAAAAAAGGTCTGTCTCACTAAGAGGAATCCAAAAAAGTTGACGGCATGTCAATCGGACATCCAAAGCTCAAGTTATAAGCAATTCCGCTCCAAGGGCCCAGTTGGTTTCGTGTTCGAACCAACCCGGCCGTACACAAAGTTCCCCGAAACCTTGTGTGTAATATACCGAAACAACCGTCTCGATCCAAGGATCACATATCAACTGACATTGAGTCGATCGGAGGTACATAGCCCATGTTACGGGTGTTTGAATGAACCTATCCATTTTTAGGGGGTTTTGGGCCCGGACTGACCCGGGTTCGGGTCTGACCCATTAAGGTGCGGCCCGGCCAGGATGGCATGGCCCGGACTGGCGCAGGCAGCCCGTCCTGGCGCAGGTGGCCTGAACCGGCCTGAGCGGCTGGTTGGTCTGGCAAGGGCGCGGCCCGCGTGGCCAGCTCAGTGCTGGTCGAGCTGTCGCGGAAGGAGGGGGGGGGGGCGCTGCCCTCCTGTTTTGAAACGGCAGACCCCACGAGGGGGGCACTCCTTTTTCCAGATGGGGGTTATGACCCCCGACCTTCTCTGAATGACCGGCCCGGCTGGCCGCCCCGTGCCGCCACCGCGGGACCCCGAAGTCTCACCCCTCCGACACGCCTGCGGCCGGCGGTTCTGGTCGCCGCTCCCTGCTCTACCGCGGCCAAAGGTCGTGGCCTTGGTCCGACCGGCGTGACTCGAAGGCGTCGCGCCCCTCCACCGCAGCCCCACTCCGGCCGCAGTCTCTTCGTGGTTCTCCAGCGTGACAGTGCGGCGCGATGACGCAGCGCTTCTTCGACGCATTCCTCCAAGTTTCCGCGCGGTGTTGTTGCACTGTGCCACCTTCTTTCGAGCCGCAATGGCCAAAACAACAAAGGGGGAGGGGGTCGGCCGTGTTCGTGCGGTCCGACCTCCTCCCATTAAATTGATAACAAGCGGCCCAAAGAAATTGACGATGAATGGCAAAGAATATTCACGAAGAAAATCAAACCCCTACCTCGATAACGAGTTGACGATCGATGAGCGTCGCAGAAAGAGACTTCACGGAAGATGGCGTCGCGGAAGGAGGCTCCGTGAGCGTCTTCGACGTCGTGGTACACGATGTCACAGAGAAGAGGATCATCGTCATCGCGGTACACGGTGTCGCATATTCGATCTCCGAGGAATTTGTGTTCTTCGTCGTCCTTCTTCGGAGGCCGGCGTTCTTCGTCGGTGTCGGTACGTTCTTCGCGTTCTACAAGGAGGAAGATGAAGTTCTTCGTGGAACTCTCCATATCAACACAACGAAGCAACCCCTAATTGAAATTAGACATTGTCTTATTTAATTAACACACACAATCCAACATTCCATTGGTATTTCAAAAGAACTCATTCAATTAATTGAATTAATTGAAGAGTCTTAACATTCCAATTAATGTGAGAGTTGACTTGGCATTTAATAAGGGGGGTGCGGGTGTGTTACAAAAAATAATGGGGGTTTGAGGAAGTTGAAAAGGTGGGTCTAGTGTGGGGCCCACATCACTAATATCCTATCAAGAGGGGTTAGGATATAGTGGGTTCCACCTCAACTTACATATGTAGGTTTAAACTACTTAGAACATAAAATAAAAATTGTTGCACAACTTTTATTTTATTCATTAGTTAACCCTTTTTTTTAAATAACCAAACCCGAGCAAACACAACTCCAGAAAAGGTGTTCCTGAGCAATTACCGGCGCTGCGGTTTCATTGGTGCCCTCAGATTTCGATTCCGAACACTGGTTCAAAATTTAGGAAAACCCGCTCTTTCGTTCACAGAACGTACCCGAGCTAAACTTCAAAAATTGATTCCGGTCACACCTGACCTCGGAATGAGGTGCCGTCAGAAACTAAGTTTTTGTAAAATCCCAAAGAAAATTAAGAAAAGCATTTCCCTTGAATTTTATGGGTCTTTATAGTGATTACTTTGTGTCAGCTCACTAGGTATATTGTATTAACCGTGGCACACCTGTTTCTTTTCAGAATGGCCCCACGACGACAGCCAACTGGGGTTCCGAGCATTGTGTGAGATTGCAGCCCACCAAGAGACGAGGCCTCGATGAAGGAACCCATTACAGTTGAGGCACTAGTGGTACCTCTACCCGCTGGGCCACCGATACCACCAGCCCCAGAAGCGGAGAGTGAATGCCGCCTGAGTGTGTTGCACGATTTTCAGAGATAGAGGTCTCCCAGGTTCTGCGGAGAGACAGAACCTCAGGCAGTCAGGGATTGGATGGAGGCTGTTGTTCGAGTCTTCAGAATAGTGGGGACACCAGCTGACCTCATGGTGATCCTTGCCGCGAGTCTCCTGCACGCAACAACATGTAGATGGTGGAGCCTGATGCTCCAGGTGCACGATGATGCATCTCTACTATGGGAAGACTTTGAGAGTCTCTTCTTCTCGGAGTTTGTTCCAGCCACCCTTCGTGCGGTGCACATACAAGAAGTTACTACAGCTGGGGCTGGGCAGCATGACAGTAGCCTAGTACTCGGCGAGATTTACTGACCTCTCACGCTACTCCACAGACATGGTACATGACCCATTCTTCCAGGCCCGGACCTTCGAGAAGGGACTGAGGAATGAGATCAGGGCTTCAATGATCTCCCTTAGCATTCCGATGCAGGCAGGAGTACAGAAGCGATCCCTTCTTATGGAGAGATTTCTTGCTGAGCCTACACCAGTAGTGAGGCCTACCGCAGGGCGACACGTAGCGGAGTCTTCTGAAACTGGTAGTAGATAGATATCTTATAGGTCCAAGCGGACCAGGCCATTGAGAGGGCGACCTGAGGATACTGGTTCGGATGTGCAGGGAAAACGCAGCCGAGCCAGTCAAACGAGAGTCATACAGTGCTATGCATGCGGCGGGCAGGGCCACATGGCGCATGATTGCATGACCCGCCATGAAGAGGAGCAGTAGACGGTTGAGGGACCACCCAGGCAGAGGAAGAGGTTCGACCATGGTGGTCCGCAGGGAGCAGGCAGATGAGGTAGAGGAGCTGGACGAGCAACGGGTGGTGGGCAGCACTTTGAGGCTCTACCACCACCACCACCAGGAGGTTCACCCCGACCACAGAGAGCTGGAAGACAGAGGTAGGCTCAGATTTAGGCAGTGGAGGCTTACGACCACGACACACCTAAGATTATTTAAGGTACTATCTATGTCTACTCCATCCTTGTTTCAGTTTTTATAGACATAGGAGTGAGTCATTCTTTCATTTCCAGTGCCCTTATTCGGAGCTCGGAGATTCCAACATAGCCGTTGGCTCGATCCTTATGGCTAGAGACTCCTACGGGAATAGACTCGACGATTACACACTAGTGATGGTAGTGTGAGCTTACTCTAGGAGGCGAGATCTTTTGCTGTGATCTTCTTATAGCAGCATCAAGGCCTTACGACATCATATTGGGTATGGACTGGTTATCTACCATCCAAGCCAAGATTGACTGTTTTAGGCGCAAAGTACGGTGTGTCCACACAAATCGGATCTGGTTCACCTTCACCAGCGAGAAGGGAGCCTTTGCAGCACAGGATGGAACCATGCAGAGGAGGGGAAAACCGATCACCCATCAGTTGGATAGTTTCATCCTCAGAGCGGTTGATGTACGGAGTCTGAGTTTTCCTATTGCGGTGGATCAGTATGTGGATGTTTTCCTTGACGATGTTCCTGGACCACCACCTCACAGATTGGTAGACTTCTACATTGACCTATACCCCGGGAAAACCCCGATATCTACTCCAGCATATCAGATGACACCCCCTGAGCTTCGTGAGCTACGGGTATAGCTGGAGGACTTGCAGGGCAAGGGATTCATCCAACCCAGTGTTTCACCCTAAGCTTATCCAATTTTATTCACCAGGAAGGCAGATGGGAGCTTACGACTGTGTGTCGACTACCGTCTCTTGAACCAGGTGACTGTGAAGAACAAGTATCCACTTCTGAGGATTGACGACCACTTTGATCAGATAATGGGTGCATGATGGTTCTCTAAGATAGACCTCAGGTCACGCTATCATCAGCTTAGAGTTCGAGAAAAGGATGTGCAGAAGATGGCCTTCAGGTGTCAGTATGGCCACTATGAGTTATTGGTTATGCCTTTTAGCGTAACCTATGCTCCAACAGTGTTCATGAGTCTCATTAATAGGATCTTCCAGCCTTATCTCGATCGATTTGTCATAGTCTTCATCGACAACATATTGATTTACTTTACTACTAAGGAGGAGCATGCCTACCACTTGTGGGTTGTACTAGACACACTCTGAGAGCACAAGCTTTATGGTAATCTCTTGAAGTGTCAGTTCTGGATTCGAGAGGTTCACTTCTTGGGGCACGTCATCTCTGAGGCAGGAGTTGAAGTGGATCCTATGATGATCGAGGTAATACTTTCTTGGGAGCCACCCGGGAGTGTGACAGAGGAGCGAAGTTTCCTAGGTCTGGATGGGTACTATCGAAGATTTGTGCTAGAATTATCCAAAGTAACAACACCACTTTCATCTTTGAAGAAGAAAGGGAACCCCCTCGCGTGGTTTGATAGATGTCAGCAGAGCTTCCAGGAGCTGAGACAGATATTGACCTATGCACCCATCTTGAGACTACCGAAGGAGGGCGTATGGTACGTAGTTTAATGCGATGCATCAGGGACCGGACTCGAGTGTGTCCTGATGTAGGAGAAGACAGTGATCGCTTATGGTTCACGACAGTTGAGGCAGCAAGAGCAGAACTATGCTACCCATGACCTGGAGTTAGCAGCAGTGGTCTTCACCTTGAAGATGTGGCGGCACTATCTTATGGGAGGGCGCTTTACAGTCTACTCTGACCACCAGAGTCTCAGGTACCTCTTCTTGCAGAAGGGACTGAACCTGAGAAAGTGGCGATGGCTCGAGTTCCTCCAGGACTATGACTTTGAGATAGTCCATACTCCTGGGAAGGGGAACGTAGTAGCTGATGCTCTCAGAAGGAGATTGGGAATTCAGCTACTTGGAGAGGCGACAGAGTAGCTATCTGCGTTGCAGATATCCTTTGTGGATAGAGATGGAGTAGCCTATCTATAGTCACTCACAATCACTCCTCCACTACTTCAGAGGGTTAGAGAGGCACTGCGTGGGGACGTTGACTGTGAGAAATGACGTGCTCATATTTTTGCAGGGCAGGTACCTCATAGTTTTTCTATAGGAGGAGAGCACGTCATCCTCTTCAAGGGACGTACCATGGTACTAGTTTCATTACAAGAGGAGATGCTGAGGGAGTTTCACACTTCCCCCTGGGTGGTACATCCAGGAGTAGCAAAGATGTACCAGGATCTCAGATGACAGCACTGGTGGCCAGGTATGAAGAAGGCTGTGGCAGAGTTCGTTTCTCGATGCCTCACCTTCCTGTAGGTGAAGGAAGAGCACCAGGTGCCGGCAGGCTTGGTACAACTCTTAGAGGTCCCGGAGTGGAAGTGGGACGGGATATCCATGGATTTCTTAACGGGACTTCCATGTACTTACAGAGGAGATGACTCCATCTGGGTGACTGTCGATCGACTCACCAAGTTGGCCCACTTCCTACCTAATAGAGAGCAGAGCTCAGTGGAGAGCTTAGGATGCCTCTATGTCCAGGAGATCATACGGATTCATGGTGTGCCATTATCTATCGTCTCTGATCAAGATGCTCTCTTTACTTCCCAGCTTTGGAAGGGGTTGTAGGAGGAATTTGGGATGCAGTTATGCCTAAGCACCCCTTTCATCCTCGGACGGATGGCCAGATGGAGAGGACCATTCAGGCACTCGAGGACATTCTCCGTGCATGTGTCCTTGACTTTGGTCACAGCTGAGAGGATCACCTACCCTTGGTGGAGTTTGCGTACAACAACAGCTACCACTGTACCATCAGGATGGACCCATACGAGGCATTGTACGGTTGACCATGCAGATCACCTCTGTGCTGGACTAACCCTGGGGAGTCAGCACACGTAGGACCACGGATGGTTCAGGCTATGACAGAGAAGGTGCAGATCATCCAGGAGCGGATGAGGACGGCACAGAGCCGACAGAAGTCCTATGCTGATAGGAGGCGGAGACCACTAGAGTTCAAGGATGGCGACTATGTTTTCTTACGGGTCTCGCCTCGATGTGGATTACGGGGATTTGACCGGGGTGACAAGTTATCTCCGTGCTTCATCGGACCATTCCAGGTTCTCAGCAGGATAGGTGAGGTGGATTATCGCCTGGCTCTTCCACCTCAGTTGCGCCGGGTGCACGACTTCTTCCACGTATCATAGCTGAGGAGATACGTGCATGCCCCGATGCATATCATCGACCACGAAGAGCTAGAAATCAATGATGGGGTTACATTTGTGGATGTCCCAGTGGAGATCGACGATCAACAGGAGCGGGTCCTATGTGGACAGTCGATTCCTCTAGTGCGCATCAGGTGTCAGCATAGGAACCTCCAAGAGAGCACATGGGAGCTGGAGGCTCAGATGCATGCACAGTACCCTCATTTGTTTCCCTAGTTTACGATGTATCTTTACGGGGACGTAAATCCCTGATGTGGTAGTAATGTAAAGACCCGTAAATTTCTAGGAAATTTTTTTCTTATTTTTTTTTGGGATTTTACGAGTACACAGTTTATGACAGCACCTGATTCTGAGGTCCGGTGTTCCCAGAATCAATTTCCAAAGTTTAGCTTGGGTATATTCAGTGAACGAATGAGCGGGTTTTTCTATCTTTTTTAACCGGTGCTCGGAATTAAAATCTGATAGCACCGATGAATTCGCAGCGTCGGTAATTGCTTAAGAGGACTTTTACAGAAGATGTGTTTTCCTGGGAAGAGATGTTTAAAGAAATGTGGATTAATTGAAAAGTGAATAAAATTGTGGTACAATTTTATTTCTTTTTCTAATTTGGTTTTATCCTACATGGGGGAGTTATGGTGGGACCCACTAGCATCCTAACTACCCATGTGAGGATAAATGTAAGGTGGGGCCCACATGAGCCCCAACCTTTTCATTTTCCATAACCCTTTAACCCCTTGGAATTAATTGTGTAACCCTTCCACCTTCTCTCTCTCTCTCTCCCTCTTAACTCTTGCCAACACACATTATAAAATTAATTGAACCACTTCAATTAGTTAATGAAGTGTTTTAATTATTGAATTTTAAAAGGCTTGGCATAAACAATTAAAATAAGGGGTGACCTTATTTTAATTTGGTTGGCTTATTGTGTTGGATTTTTTGGGAGCGAGCCTTGAGTAAAGAAATAAGGAAGCTCCACCATTGTTGAAGGACATCATCCTCTCCATGAAGAATGAAACCTCTTCGACGTAGAGCACCGAATCCACGAAGATCAACGACGTGCAATCCTCTTCTTCTCTCCATGATAAAAGAGGAGACGTCATTGCCTCAGCTGCACACCGACGACGATGGAAATGATTCCATCATCCACAATGCTTGATAACCACGAATGTCTTTACGAGGTATGGGTGTGTTTGGATTGGTTTATGATTGGTTTTCCTTCCTTGTTGTTGTTCATCTTAAATGAATTGTTATCAGACTAATGCGGAAGGGACCAGACCAAACTAACACAGACTGATTCCTCTGTCGTTCTTGTGAATATGTGGAGTTATTCCAATGTTCTTGAGCAGTGAATCATGTTATGTTTTCGGAGCCGACCGGAGGCCCGAAAACATCATAAACATCCTTAAAGTGTCAGGGCGACCTAGAAGTGGAAGTTTTGTAGAAATAGTATCATCACAATGAAGAACGGACACCTCAGGAGGCGTGTTGGACAGAGGCGTCGTTTCTGGAAAATTCCTAAATACACAGCATGTACACCAGAAGAACACGCCATGTAGTACAAGCGTATTATGGATTCCGTTTCGGACGTTAGAAAAGTAACACATGGCGTGTGACTCGAGACACACAACGTTTACTCTCCACACTGTTTTTCAGAGGAGGCTTCGATGGACATGGCATGTATTCAGGGAAAATACATGGACACGGACAGAAATACACGACCAAGTGACACGCCGTGTATTCACTTCATAGAAAGGCAGTAGCGGATTCGCGAGGCTCGACGTGTAATCTGGAAGATACATGGACACGGGAAGAACAACACATCCAAGAGGAATGGCGTGTACTACATTCACCATGGCAGAAGTGGCTTCGTGATGACTCGGCGTGTATTCCGGGAATACACGGACACGTGGTGGAGTACAGGGGCATGTACACCACCACACGGCCGAGCATGGACAACGCACATGGAACTGACCATAGAGGTTTGGACATGGCGTGTAACCATACCACACGCTGTGTACTTACTTATCTACATGACCAGCCCGGCGACAGGGGCCGTTTCCCATGGGCAATACCCGATGTTTGTTGACACGGCGTGTATCACTTACCTACTCGCCGTGTACATTAGGAGAATGGCTTGGTTGTCTTGTTCTCCGTGACTTGAGCACGTTTTGCTTGGTATTTCCCCTATGAAGTGGGAAGGAACTATTGGATACATCAAATCTGGACTTTGTGACTGTTGATGTATCTATCTTTGACTCGAGGAGCGGACCCTCCGGTAATCGAGCGTGCTGTGTGTGGGAACCATAGAGCTGGTTGTGACTGCGACGACGATGACGACAGTACTTGGATCCTACGTGGGTTCGGTAGTGTGGATGACTGTACATGGATTCTTCGTGGGTTTGGTAGCGAGAATGACTGTACTTGGATCCTATGTGGGTTCAGCAGCGATGATTACTGTACTTGGATCCTACGTGGGTTCGACAACGACGACTTCTGTGCTTGGATCATACGTGGGTTCGGCAGGGGAGATGATTCAGAGGCTACATCTATCATCTCCACCCCTCTTTGTGAGTTGTTTAACTGTGTGTGCTGAGTCTTAACTTTTAATAAATATCATCGATATGATTGACTTGCTTTCTGGTGTGGATTGGGTTGTGCTTTCATGTGTGGATTGGGTTGTGATTTCCTGTGTAGATTAGGTTGTGCTTTCTTGTGTGTACTGGGTTGTACTGGGTCTCGTGAGTTTGAGTAGAACTGGAATTGACGACTTAGGTATATGTATGGGAATATACCTAAGTAGAGTTGTTTGATACTTCGTGTTTGTATCTTTCCTCTATAGTTTATCCTCTTTGGGTTCTAGGAGACCTTCAGGGGTCTCAGGGTCTCTACTGAGTATTGTATACTCACCCCTGCACGGGCTATGCCCGCACTACATGGTGTTGGTTGCAGATGATGGAAATCACTGATCGTGGTTGAGGATTGAGGAGCTGGACAGTATACGAAGGTGGACTATCAAATGGGATGTTCACAGAGCAGACAACCGAACCAGAGGAGTTGAGGAGACCATATGTACCCACCCTTCAGGTGGGATATCCGGAGGGCGACTCGGTGGTTGCTGATTTACTTTACTGTTGTTGTACTTTATTTTCAGTTGTACTTTATTTTCAGTTGGGTTTGTATTCTGTCCCATTTTACTATTCAGCACTTACTTTTGTACTCAGTTTACTTAGTGTTTAGTTCATCTTGTGTTCTCTGTAGTGTTGTTTACTTCTATAAAGGCAATGCCTTCCCTTTTATCGAGATTTACAACTTTGGTGCTAGTCGCCAGCCCCTGGCCTATGGAAGGCAGGCTTGGGGTAGTCATGGCACAGGCCCTGAGGATGGGTCGTGACAATCTGGTCCATCATCATCGTCATCATAAGCCATGTACACTATCCATATCAGGTAAAAAAACCCATGACAGTCCACCTATCTCAAGTACTAAAAACATCCTCCATGGAATGGTAACAAACATACATGGTAGAGCATACAAGGCCATCATAATATATCAGCATGAGATTATAGTAGCAATATATATTAACATGTGATCATAATCAGACATGGAAATAATATACTCTAGCAATACTCAAGGAATCAAATACCATAACAGGTCTTATCGACTATATAGACACCCATATATGACAAAAATTAAGTATGATTAATTAATGTATGCCAAAAAAATAATCCTATAAAAGAAAAAAGTGAAAAAAAGAAAACCAAATTGTAAGGAACTTCCTACCTCAGTGTAATTATTTCATCTTCAAGGATAAACTACCCCATGTGGCTCAAAAGTTGGAGTGGAAACCCCTACAACCAAGAAAACCTACCCCTAGGCCTTATAAACATAGTTATTGATATGTTAATGTTCGAGGTTCTTTATGGATTCCTAGAACCCAATCCCACTACTTTATTTATAAGAGAAATCTAATATCACAAGCGATAATACATTCTATTTCATGGATAATCTAAATAGTTGTTAAATTTTATATTTTATGTATTGATAATTTAAGAATATTTCCAAGAGATTATTTACAATTCATTATGTGATAATCCTTATTCACTATAAAATTATCATATATAGAATAGAATAATTCTTATTAATATTTTCTATCATTCAATGCTATTATCATTATAAGATCCTTTTATTATTTTGTGAAACAATATTCAGTTAAATATTTTCCCAAATTATTATTAATATTTCATGGAATTCTTACCCATGATTTATCATCTTCAAGTGTATCACCCATAATATAGGTGAAGGAAATAGATTCTACCATGCCTAAAAACATAATGAAGAATTTGGTTTAGTCAAATATGACTTCCAATAACTCACATAAGGGAATTTCCAAAATACATAAAGTCAAAGGAAAACACAAAAAAGGAAAGGGATGGATCATGAATTATTTTATTAAACAAACATTATATAGGTTTGAAATATTAAAACAAAAAACCAAATATCATTACATAATTGGTCTTTTAAGATATTCATAAAATAATAATATTTATATTTATTCTATAAATACGTTTCAAAATCCTTAAATGTGTCATGGAAATAAAGTCTCATATTTTCTGGCACTTAAATTTTTCAAAACACATTTCAAGGTTGTGATTTAGAAAAATAAGTTATGAAATCCAAAAAATAGGTTAAAAAATTAAACTTACGCCCAGATTATGGGCTGAATAATGGTAACTTGGTTTTACCCTTACACATAGGGTTACACATATATAGACTTCAGAAAAATGGAATGCCCCTACACAATGATCCTTACATGACTGGTTACCCTTACATGACCCTTGAAAAACTTGGCTTACCCTAAATTCGAGTCCCTTATGTGAGATGTTACACTTACACAAGTCACTCATTTCCCTTTAGTTGGAATTGGAAAAGTTCTAATACCCTTATTAAACTATCATTTATGTTTCAAAACACATTATACGCCCTTATACTACTCATATCACCCTTACATAGAGGATCAGTAACATTATGAAGTACATAGAATGGTTTTTACCCTTATATAGGTCAATCCTACTCTTAAATGATGGTAGGCTACCTTTCCATAGCCTATAGAAAAATGGGTTTAACCTTTCATAGCCTACAAGAAGAGTATTTTAACCTCACAAAACCCATATGAAAAGTCCTTTACCCCTTATACAACACCATAAATCTTAATTAGGGGTACATTTTATTTAAGAGAAAGGGTTCGCACATTAACAAAATTTATAGAATAAATCCAAAAAATGGTTTTATGTAAAATTTGATGTTTATATTATTACAATTATCCACTAAATTGAATTCTCATCACCAATTAGCATCTCTAGAAGTATTTTTCAAACAACTTTTTCCATTGAGCTCGAAAAATAGACTCTCACTCCCAAAATCTCCTATAGGATCCATCTGTGCTACCTCTGAATCCAAATAAGAGGTGGAATCTTCTCTTATATGACATTATTTCAATAATCTATAATTAAAAAAGAATAATAATAATAATCATATAGATCTAACTCAACATCTTCATAGTTTATGACATGTATAAGATCTTACATGTACCTATGGAGCTATGACCTAGAAAACACATTGTGAATACCTTGGTAGAGATAAGGAATAATCAGATGAAGTATGACTATCTGTACCCACTTGGTTATTATGAAGTTTCCAAAAAAAACATTGAGATATCTTATTGATATTACTTAGATATTAGTGGACCAACTAAAGAGTAACTCTCAAGAAAAC
Source organism: Viscum album (assembly GCA_963277665.1). Taxonomy (NCBI): domain Eukaryota; kingdom Viridiplantae; phylum Streptophyta; class Magnoliopsida; order Santalales; family Viscaceae; genus Viscum; species Viscum album. Next base: position 1,663,214,859 of record OY728152.1, on the reverse strand, counting down.
TCTACCACTCTCTAGAAACTCCAAAGGTCTCCTTTGATAGTAAACATATGGTCTATGCCTACTCTATATGGTGATCAACCTCTTCTGAATCAGTTTTACTCCCTTAGAGGTCTCTTAAGACAAACTGAGACCCACAAATATTTCCTCACCATACTCAAACCAATAAAGAGGTGAAAAACTTGGATTCCCACAAATATCCTTGTAAGGTTCCATCTGAATTAAAACCTAGTAAATAATTTTGTATATGAACTCAAACAAGGTTCGGTGATCATCTAATGATCCATGAAAGTCTTGAAGAAAAGCACGAATCATATCCTATAGTATACGTATCATCCACTCAGAATATCCATGTATGTTAGGATGGCGTTATGTAATAAATATCATCAATCCCTCATCCTAAGAAGTATTTATTTCCTAGTTATCCAAAAATATCATCAAGTGACACTGTTCCTACGAAGACCACTCACGGAGATTTTACTCAGCCTGCAACTTATAACTAAGATCATCTAAAACAATGTTACCATTTCATGATGAATAATCCATATTGAAGTGGACTATCTGTAGGTTCATAACCCAATTTATTTGCCTTATATTTAGGTCCCACTATATGAATATATATCATAGGCTCATGTTTTCAGTGTAGAAAAAAAATACTCTCACTAAAGATATAGTGTTACCAACATTTTCGAGCATGAACCATGAATTCCAGATCCTAGTTGGGATTCGAGTTGTTCCTCTCTTGGGGTCATAGCTAGCAAACCCATAAGATACTACTAAATCCCTTTTAATCAGTACTAATCCCAAACCAATTCCTAATTCATCACATTATACTACATATCTTGTCCTAGGATCAAATAGTATCAGTACTAGAGCTGTATTCATCCTCTAATTTAGCTTGTGAAATGCCTCTTAACATTGGTCCATTTAATATAACTTCACCTTATTCTTCTCTAATGTTTTCCTAGGTTTTTATTTTCCAGAGAAGTCCTAGACAAAAATTGGTAATACCCTTCTAATCCAAAAAATATCGTTATCTTTAACTCATTCTAGGGATGTTTATAGGTCATGATTTCCTCTACATTCTATGGGCCCACTCATATACAATTCTTAGACACCACATTACATAAGAACTACATGTCCTGATCCCATAAGTAACACTTAAATATATTAGTATAAATTTCATATTCTTGAAGCATACTAAGGACTCTCTCAAGATGTATGACTTGATATTCTCAAGTCAGTGAGTAGATGAGGATGTTATGAATGAATACCATAATGGATGAGTCTAGCTAATAGTGAAATACACTATTTAGGAGGTTCATGAGCACTATTAAAATATTGGTTAAAAAAATATCACCAGATATTCATACAACCAATACCTTATCTTCAATGACATATTCTAAATTTCCTTCTCATGAACCTATAGTTAGTGGTAATCCTTTTGGATATCAATACCAGAGAACCACTAAGATACCCATAACTGATTGAAAAGGTCATCAATCCTGGGAAAATGATATTAGTTCTTATATATCACCTATTTAAACTTTAAATATTCAATGAAGAGTAGACTACTACTATCCATTTTCTTGGTGAATAACATTGGTGCACCCCGGGGTGATGTACTCAGCCTGGTAAATCCCTTCTACCGTAAGTCATCAAGTTTCTCCTTGATATCTTTTCGCTATGATGAATCTATATGGCAAGGGGGTATGAAAACAGGCGACTCACCAGGAAGAAACACTATATAAAAGAAAAATCCTCTATCAGGAGGAATTTATGGGAAGTCATCTGGAAAGGAATCCTAGTACAAATCCATGATTGAAGGAAAAGTTGATTAGGCTACAACAAATCATATTAAAAGGTTAAATAATACCATCTGATCCTTGATCATCCTGAGATGACCCATGTTTAGTCCAAATAAACTTAATCCTAGTATTCACTCCCTAGACTCCAAGAACCACTCCCCCTTTGGTGACATAAATGAAACTCGTCTTCGATAGTAATCAATGTGAGCTTAGCAGCTGGTCAATTATTCCATGTTAAGAATAACATAGAAGGTATACATGTCCAAAATCATGAATTCTTATAGATGTATATAACTAGTGATGAATATAGGATACTCTAGAAATTTTTGGATGTAGTTCAATTTCATAACAAATGGTGTATCAAGGGAGTCAAACTTAATAGAAAACTTAACTATTAACTCAAGTCCAATAATTAATTGAGTAGATATGAAAGAATAGAAATAATTTGTATCAAAAAAGGTATTAGATAATGCATAGGTGACCCAAACTATACCTAGAATGGTAGATGGTCCCTCACTATAATATTTTGGTGTCTAATCCCCTATGTGTACATAAATTACCTCAACTCCTTGAACCTATATATGAGAAACATAATCAAGTTGAGTCATTGACTGAGACTAATGTAGAGGACCTCATCCAGATCACTAGATCCCTAACCGCATCTGACATATCCCCTTATAGAATACTGATCTCAAAGATATATGGAATAACTTCTAGAGTAGGACCATTCTTCCACCCTATCAAAAATTTCTCTGAGATATTGGGTTGGCCCTATAGTAATGTTAGTTCTTACCATAGTCAAAGTATTGTTGGTAACCTCTTGAAGGAACAAAAAAAACTAGACATTGTTGCACTTGCATGCCACTACTATGTTGCATGCCATTGGATTCCTCTTCTAACCAACAGAATAGGTAGTCATGAAAGCAGTAGGTGGTCAACTTATCTGAGCATTGAGGGGTAGAAAAATACCAATTGGTTGACCCTTCTCTAGGGTCATATCGATGGTCTAGGAATTTTGTAGAACCTCCAGGTTTGAGGCTAGGTTAATGGTCAAACTCTACTATCTAATATTGGGATGAAGTCCACATGAATCTTTTTGTAATTCTATGAATCATTCCCATACAAAATAGGGGATAAAGTAGAGATGATTTTTAAAATAATTAAATTATGTAGAAACTATCAGGGATTCCTATAGTATCTCTATGAAATCATGTTCTTAGTTAAGATTAAGTGTATTATGGAATAACTATTTGAATTATAGGTCCCTAAAGGACTCTCACATGACACCCTCACATCATCCAACTCATTTTCATGATTCCACACCAATCCATATTGGGTCTCTACCAAATGAAGGTGGACAAATTCACCTTTCTATCAGCCAATGTCTCAATGAGTTCAAATATACCCTCGATGATATCTACCCATTCCTCTGCATCAGGTGGTCTACTAGTTCCCTGAATGGTTGGTGGATTCTAAAGATAAAATCCCTAGAGTATTTGACCATGAATCTCAAAGTAATAACTCTGGTATGGTGTGGGACTACTACCTGGACCACTTGAACAAGTGCATGGACATGCTTTGGGGTACCATCCTGCTCAGATGGTGGTCCAATAAAATTTATTTGAGGAGTCATCTTTTTCATCAAGAAGGAACATTTGGAAAAAAATTGATAACCTATATATGGGATTACCAGAAGATCTCTTGAGAGTCTACCCATAACCCAAGTTATACCCCTCCTAGCATTATCCTAGGTCTTTATCCCTACATGTTAGTCACATTAATCAAATATATACTAACATGAGATCATTATCAGTTCAACAAAATAATTATAAAGGGAGATATTTCATAAAAACCTGAAAAAATATGTGAAAAAATTATAGAAAATATCTTGAACGAATATAACATAAAAAACATGACTTTTTCTTACATGACTATTACATCAATTATAATAAACAACATAATAGTGATACAAAATCTCATATCCAAAGGTTTAGTGTCTTTGGAAAATTATGTTCATTCAAGAAAATTTATAGAATAAAACATAAAAATTTATTTAAGTCATTTTTTTATCCTTATAAAAGCTCATGTTCTACTTAGTACAAGTAGTCACTTGAGGATATATATCAATGAAGGGGGGAACCAAAAATCCTAGAAATATAAGGAATAAAGGACATGAATAAATATAACATGGGTGATAAAAATCATATTCATCATATCATAATATTAGGATCATAATCATAATTGTGATGCAAACATTTTAAAAATTCATGGTATTTTTCATATGCATAAAAATGAAACAATAAGTCATAGTGGTAAATTATCACACATAGCTTTGAACAAATCTAGAATCATGTCCACACATAAAATATATGCAGAATTCAGAACATCATCATTTTGAAAAAATATAAATTCATGTTCACACATAGTACATATTATCTCATGATACAAATAAAATTACCTAATGCAATATTAGGATATGTAATTCTAGTCTGACTTGTCACATCATAAATTCTCATAATCATGCATGCCACATTGAATGTATAACAATGAATGTCCTGAAATAACCCATGGAAAGGAATAAGTTTCATAAGTATTTCATAAATAATAATTTCATGAATAACTTTGGGGTTCCCACATTAATCAGTGATAACATATTTGGAATAAAAATCTTCATTCTTGAGAAAATAATAAACAACTCAAGAAGAGTCAAGGGTGTGTTTTGGTTTTAAAATTAATTTTTAAAAAATATTTTTATTTGAATTAAAAATCATTTTGGAATGGTGAAAATTGTATATTATTTTAAATAAAATTGAGAAAATATTTAAAGGAAATATCTTCGATTTTTGGGGAACAGAAATACTACAAACAATGTGAAATTGGAGATAACCTAATTGAAAGAGTTTGGGTTAGAGAAACCCCTTACCTTAATTCCCGATTCATTTTATCTCTTTCCCATCTCTTGAATAATAAAAATTTGTTTATTAAGGCATGTAACTTGTTGTCAATTATTTCAATTTTATTAATATTTTTAAATTATTATCATTGGATTATATTTCTTAATTCCCTCTGTTAAATTGTAAACATCTTGATAGAATTTTCCCTTACAAAATTTCCCATATTTCTTCGATTTGTCATTTTTTTAAAGGTCATTATAAATATGTATAATTAATTCCATAAGAATAAAATAAATAAATAAATATATATATATGATAAATAATTTATTTTAACCATTCAAATGGTTAGTTTTAAAGAAAGAATTGGAAACCTCCTCGTTAGAGATTAACCGGCCGTTAACGAGACATTTTCCAATGTTGGGGCACTAGATGTATAATATAAGATTATATAAAAAATAAAATTTTCATTGTATATTAATAATATCAAGATTATATTAAAATAATTAATAATTTATTTATGATTATTTTAATTAAATAGAATGAGGATATGAAATTAGAAAATGGAATTGAAATAAAAGGACAAAAGGATATTACATCTTTCTTAAAGAGGTTCCTTTTATACGACCCTTAACTTTGTGAAAAATTGGTGTTTATTTACTAATGAACTTCCCTAAAGATGATAAGGGGATTTCATGGGAGTATTTGGACGAGTTTTGTATTTTGTAAGTTTGGGAGGAGTTTTTTTCCAAGGGGAGGTAGAGGGGTTATTTATACTTTAAGAAAGGGTTTTTTGAGTTAAAATATTTAATAAAATAATCTATATAAGGTTAAACTTGTTATATTGATATTTTTAACATTATAAACCACATTTTAATTGAATAACAATATTTTATTACTTTTAATCTCTTTAAAATATTAATTCATTATTTTAATTGAATGAAAATGTGAAAAATGTGAAAATATTATTTAAATATAATACACTAGATTTTAGACTTCGAAAAGTCCTATTTAGGTATGAAAATAATTTTTATTATATTTGTGATAACCCATTTATGAAATTAAATATTTTTTGTTTGAGCCTAAATTTCTATAAATTATTAGTTCATTATTACATCATGTATGATGTAATTAAAGATACACTAGTTATGGTAAAAACTTAATTTTTACTATTCACCTGAAAATTGATGTAATTCTGAAAATTAAAAAAAAATAACCCCTGGACAATTTTGAGGTGTTGATTTCCAAAATAAAATTACTTTTATCTATATAATTTTCTTCCATGGTTTATTATACTTTTTTAATAAAATTTATGATTTTCTATAAATACCTTAAAATACAGTTTACTAAAAATATGCTTAAATTTTATTTGAGATTTTACCCATGATATTTATTTTTTTTAATTATACTATTTATATTTATTTAAATTAATTATCATAAATATTATTTATGTAGCAATATATTATTTTTGGGTAAAATAACTATTCAAATGACCATATTACTAATCCCAATGACCTAGTTCCTATTCCAAGAGTCATATTACAATTACAATGGACACATTATCTCCTGTAAATACTTATTAATTTATTCATTCAGTATTCACCTAAATTATTCACAAGGTTATATATTTTATTTTTCTATAATTCCTTTTGTTTTACTAATATTTGGATTCTTTTTATATTGTTTTTTGTGGGAGATAATATTTTAGCTTATCAGGGTCATCCAATTTTTCCCATTGTAGTTTTTCAATTTTCAATTATTTATCCCCTGTAATATTTACAATTTTAATTGGTTTAAATTTTTTATTATTTAACAATTTTCATTTATGAATTAAAGTGTTTTTTATTTCTCTTTGTGATCTATGTGTGTAATAATTATATAATATAATATAATATAACACACATTTTTCTAATAAACAATTATCATTTTAAATGTATGAGTCGTTACATTCTTCCCCCCTTTACAAATTTCAGGCCTAAAATTTCAATTCATATTCTCGGTCCAGAGTAGGTGTGGGTACATCTCTTTCATTGTTTCCTCTACTTCTCATGTCACCTCTTCAATCAAATATTTCTTTCAAAGAATATTGAAAAAGTTTGTTGTATTATTAAGAAGAACATTGTCTCTACGGCCTAAGATCTTCAGTTTATTCATCTCATATGATAGGCATTTCTCTAGTTTTACCACCACCAGATTCAATACATATTAGGGGATAATCATAAACTTGATCCATATTTTGTGGAAGTGAAAGTGAAAGTCGATATTCCACTACATCGATATCATCCAGGATATTAAAGAGGACAATGTACCTATGGATAAACATAAATTTATTTACTAACTACATGAATATCTTCCATGGTGATATTCAAAGGAAAACAGTGTCACCAACTTCAATCTCCAAGTCCCTTCTATGGTTGTCAACATAGATCTTCTATCGAATAAGATTAGATTTTATTCTTTTTTGATGGATTTAAACTTATCTATCATATCTTGTAAAAGATTAGGTTCAAGTGGCTTCTATTCACCAAATTCATCCCAAAAAGTAGGATTTCAACATTGCTTCCCATAAAATGTTTCATAAAAATCCATTTAAATACTTGAGTTAAATGTTTTTTTGTATGAGGTCTCTACTAATGGGAGATTTTGATCCCATTCTACATTAAATTACATCAAGTAGTCTCTTAACATGTCCTCAATCGTTTGAATTTCCTACTAGGATTGAACATTAGTTTGGGGGAGATAAGGTGTACTAAAATTCAATTCTGTATTAAAATTATATTGAATACATATGTATAATTTAGAAGTAAAAATTGTATCACTATTAAAGATGATTGAAAGTGGTACCCCATGAAACCTCACAACTTCCATTAAATTCAGTTTGGAAGATTTTTTAAGTGAGAAATCATACCAAATAGCGATGAAGTGGGAAGTATTAGTGAATCAGTCCACCATAAATCATATCAAATTATTTCCAATGGATGTCTCCATGAGATCATTTAAATTTTCAACGGTGATTTTACCCCAATTATACATGGGTATACTTAGTGGTTGTACCACCCCCTTAGACTTCTATCAATATGATTTAACTTGTTGACATACCAAGAACTTAGAGGTGTACTCAGGGATATATTTATTCTTTTTGTCCCACTAGAAGTATTTTTGAATACAACTTTACATAATTGTATTTATAGGATGGATATAGAATGATGAATTGTGTTAATTTTACAATAGCTCATTATTTATCTTACGCTATGAAGGAATAAAAATCCTACTTCCAAAATAAATAACTAGTTCATCATTGATATGGAATTCATGAATCTATCATTCCTTAAATACATTCTACTTCAATTAAAGATCTAGATCTTGCCATTTTACCTATTCAATATTCAATTGGATAGATGGTTGGAAAATAATTTGGTAAAGGTAGGATGTTTATTATACTAGAAAAGCACAGGTACCCTTACACAAGTTAGGAATTGCCCTTACACATGTATTGGAAAAGAAAATATACCCTTACACAACTCCCATTACCATTACACGATATAAGATATACCCTGAAAACACGTTTACTACTTATGAACATCTTGAGAATTATATATAATATCATACACTATAAAATTTATTTACTTTATTTTAGCTGTTTTAGCCCATTAATTTGGGAATCCTTTAATTGGATATCTTCTTGAGTAGTTTGTATTGTTTTTAGAGTATTTTTTTTATGGTTTATGGGCTTGTTCATTTTTCGATCATGATTTGAAATACTATGTAGACAAACCATGAAAAATTTCTAGTAACCTATGTTGGGTAATACAATTATTGTAGAATTGGAAAAATCATGTACTAAATCCATGAAAACTGAATAAAAAGTATCTCATGGTTTGCGCATGGTTAAATAAACTGTGCATCGTAACCATATGGCTCTTCCATTGGCTCTATTTGGGGAACACGGTTAGGTGAACAATTAGTATTAATAGTGTTCCCTAACTTGGGAAACCATGTTAAAGGGTTTTAATTCCGAAAAACATATAATTAAAATAACAAAACCCCCATAATTAAACCTAAACATCTACCACTAAAACCAAATCCAATAATTTGTCTTTTGGGATCCCTATAAAAGCATTTTAGCTCCCCAAACATCATCTCTTGGCATATTTAAGAACTAATCAATGTGAAAAATCCTATTATGAAGATTTTTTTTTCGGGTCCTTGATATCTCCTATTATATTAAATCCATCTTCATAGAGGCTATGATATCCTTTGGGATTGTTTATCCTAGAATTATTTACATGTAATTTTGATTCTAGGGTATCTTTCCTCTTCCATAGAGACTGTTATTCTTATATATGGTGTTTTTGATTAGAGTAAAAACATCTTGGATTAATTATGGTTGGATTATGGATATTCCAAGTAGGTGTTTCTATGATATTACTTTGTTTTTTGATTCATTATTTCCTGATAATTCATAGATACATATTTCTTAAATTCTAAAACATGTCCAATGAATGTTTTCTTTGACCCTATTATATTTTAATTGAACATGGAATGAATTGAGTTTATATGATCTCGATATACGTAACATTTTTTTTGAATTTTTTAATTCCATTCTTTATTGTTTTTTTTCAATGAAATTTTAATGTACGCCTTTGTGAATGTGAGGTATTTAGACCATGATTTGGTTCCTAAAATTAAATGACTTTATTAGAATGTAACGATTTGAACTATTTAATGTTTTATAAATATTTTAAATTACTTGAAATTTTGAAATTACCAAGATTCCTCATTGAATAATTTCTGCTTGTTTTTAAAATGGGTTCTCTTGGTTGATTTTAAGTGAGAAATATTTTCTTATGAAAAATCATGTGTCAACCAATGTTTTTAAATGACTTTTATCCTCATAAATTATGAAACTTAGGGATGTTTTGAAATGAATTTTATCCTCACAAATTATGAAAATCTATTTGAATTACTTAGGGATGTTCTGAAATAAATGATTATTTTAATGGTATATTTGGAATTACCATGTTGGTTTTTGTTTGTATGAAGGTATAGATACCCTTTTAAAGTGTTGAGTTTATAAAATGGATTTGAATTGAATTAATTATGTTTGATGGACTCGTTGAAACTTTTTGATGATTATCTCTTTTAATAATCCATTAACATAACTCACTTGATTCATTAACTTCCAATTTATGGGTTTTTAAGTAGGTATTACTTACTTTTAAAGATATTTAGAGTGAGAGTGAGATGAAGTTTTAGTGAATGTGTCCATGATTGAAATATTGAGGACATGATCCGCAAATTGATATTGATTAGGACCCCCATTTTGATCCTCATAAAATGTCTATATCACTCACCTATTTTGAATATTCATGGTGTCGTTTCATTTAGATGATATGCACTAGATATATATTATTTTTAAGTGTACTCACACCCTATCTAGTGGATCCATATATAACATGGAAGGTTTAGGCTATGGGCGTGCCACCAGGAAAGTGGGTGTAAGGGGAGCTGGTTTTCTCAAGACCTGTGAGACTAGATGTATGCTTGATGATTGATCATAATGTATTTTGATTATATGTACAATTTTAGACCCACTATCATGTCTATTTTTCACACATGACATCCACATACATGATACTCGATACATAACAGTGTTTATTATCACTACATGGCACCGAATATACCATGATTGATTAGTTACTACTCTTGATTGATCTGTTTATCAAAGTAATACCCCTTGACTCTATTGTATTGACTATCATACAACTCTTGATATTAGGTTAATGTTCTAACATTAATTGTATAACATTAATTTATCTTTTGAAATGGTTTTCAAATATTTTCAAGAAAATTTTTAGTTTTGATATGGTGAAATGGCATGTTTTACCTAGACGGTTTAATAAATGATTTTTGAATGTTTAAAAATATTTTTTTAAACTAAGATTCATAATCTCTTTACTTTAATCATCTTTTAGAATATTTTAGTTAATTTATAATAACTGTATAAAATCTTTGGTGGAATCTTACTAGGCTATATAGGTCAAAACCTGGTTGTACCATTTGGTGTTTACCACATTTAGGATATTATAGAAGGTGCTTGTGATCTCGTCTTCCTTTTTAGGTTCATGATATGGTGACCAAATGAAGGTTAATTGGGACATGGCGGGTGGTCATGGACCTCTAGGAGATGGGTTAGGTTTGTATTTTTCACTTTATGTGTTTTAGAACCTATTTGTACTCTGATATTTCTGTATTGATTTCTTTCTGACATTTTTTCCACATATTAATTTAAATATTGTTTTCTATTTTGGGAGAAATCATTTTCAATGTTGAATTATAGATTAATGGGTTCTTGTCTCCAACCAATGGAGATCAGGAATTATATTTGGTTTAGTTTATAATTAAGTTAGATATCAGTTTAGATAGCATTGTTGGTAGGATATTCTCATGAACTAAATCTATATTCAATTAACATCAGCAATGTTTTTAGTGTTTTATGTCGGTGTTCTTCAACTATAGGAAAATACAGGCAGTCATCTTCTAGAACTCCAACTTTATCTATAACCTCTCATCTTTCAGAACAACTTATTATCCACTTCTTCCATGGATCTTCTAGATTCCTTAATGAACACTTTAGAAACATATTTAGCTACATTTGTTTAATGGAGATAGAAAATGTGGCTAATTTATTCACATTTTCCCGGAAATTTGGATAATTTAGAAAAAAATTTATCCATGTTTAAAAGCATCGTTATATTTTAAAATAACCACATTTTCTATAAAACGTGGCTAATTTAGATACATTTTTAAGAAAATGTAATTTTTTTTAAATTTAGTGACATTTTTAAGAAAATTTTTCCATTTTAGTGAAATTTGTTACCACTATTTTAAAACATGTATAATTATATATAAGTATAATTATATTAATTTACATACATAAATATTATATAAACAACCCACCCCCCCCACACACACACATATATATATATCTTTGTGTGTGTGTATGTGTATAACCCTCTGGGTACAGCTTAATTGTAGCTACCCCCGTGGGTCTCGGTGAAGTCTTGAGTTCGAGCCTTATATTATTCTTCCCTTCATTTGTGTGTTTCATACTTGTATTGGTAATGTAGTCACTTTCCCCACAACGATTTAAATATATACGTTTATATACAAAAATACACACACACATATATAAACATAATATATATATACATATATATATAACATGTATATATATATATGTAAATATATATATATATATATATATTCATATGTATACATATATTTATATATAAAAACACATATATATTTTAAATTTACACACAATTTTAAGAAATTGTGGCTATTTTAGAAACATTTTTACGAGTGTTTTAAGACAAGGCTAATTATATATACATATAACAATAATTTGATTAATTTACATATATATATATAAATTATAATTACAATAATAAATATGTATGTATATAAATTTATATCAATATACAAATACATTAACATATATATAAATATTAATTAAATAAATATAAATATATAAGACATATATGAAGAAACATACATACACATATATGTTTATAAATAAGTATATACATAGACACACACACAAACACATAAACATACACACAAACACAAAAACATACACACACATATATATATATAAATAGACCCACACACACACACACATATAAGCACACACACACAGATATATATATATATATATATATGTAAATTTATGTGTGTTAATTATTTATTAACATGGCTTACAAACCATCCCAAATTAGAAAACCGATGTGGATACGGTATCACCCAATCCTAATGTGTGCTTTAGTTTCCTACCCTCTATTAGGAATAATATATATATACCTAATATTAGTTTTTTCATAATTAAATATATAAACATTTGAATAAATATAGGATAGTACAGTTTTAGAATTAAAATTGTATTTGGTTAGTTGGTCATCTCATGGACTATGAATCAGATGGTCCTATTTATAAAATATATATTGTTAATACTAAAATATATTAACATATGTATAAATATAGTATATTATATTTTTATATATAATTTAATTTTAAAAAAAATCCATGATTATAAAAAACATGGACAATTATAGATCAATTTTATGATGTTTATAAAAACATTAATAAACCTTGAATCGCTATATAGAAACATTTATAAATATCACCAATTAACATTGCTAAATTGGGAATTTATTTTAGTGGAAGGTACTCTGAATTACAATGAATATTCATGAGAAAAAACACCACAACATAAACACAAACCCCTCCCACCAAATATTTCGCTACTGCCTCTTAGTTCCAATAAATATTTACATAAATCATAATTATCATCCCCCATAGTCTCTCTAAATATTATGTTCTCATGAAAAATATGCCATAGAATCTATCTTCTTTTTATATAATCCATATAATTCCAACACTCATTTGAGACATTTCATATAGTGTTAGAAACCCTTTCCCCAAGTTCCTTAACTATGAATCTGACAACATGAATTCACATCCACTTCTAGTATCCCCCTCTCTTACATTTGACCATCTACTAATTAATTGAGACCATGTCCCACCACACAGACCACTTTTATTCTTCCTAACAGAACCACCACATTCCCAATAGTCAGGAGGATTCTGGAATAAACACATACTCAACATTTAAAAACATTGAGTGATGAAATCAACTGTTAATTTGAAATAACTCATGATGGGCTTGAGTGAACACTTGGTAACAATTTTTATTAACACCCATAGGTTCTTGAGACCTTATGAATATTTCCTTATGAGAATATTCTTTTTTTCATTCAGCAACCTATGACTCGAACTGATGGATAACACTGATTCTAAAAACTCCTTTTAGAAACTGGCTTCATTATCCTAATTAAAACCTTAAAAATAATCCATGTTCTCAACTTTATAGACTTTTAATTCAATGTAAATTATTATTATTATTGACTTTTCCATCTAATGGAAATACAAACCCTCTAGGAGTAGGAACATGAGTGTTATCTAATATCTAAAACTTCCACTAAATTATCATTAAATCATTCCTCACCAGTTCCAATTATTTCCACTGAAAATGGGAGAATGAAAATAATCTATCTAATTTAAGGGATCATTAGTTTTCATAAAAAAATCAGTAGTCTTCCATTATGTTGAAAAATAACTACCAATGAATTAGAATAAAACATAACACATGTAAAGACCCGTAAAATTCAAGGGAAATTTTTTTCTTAATTTTCTTTAGAATTTTACAAGAGCGCGGTTTCAGACGGCACCTGATTCCGAGGCCCGGAGTGCCCGGAATTAATTTCTGAAGTTTGGCTTGGGTACGTTCAGTGAACGAACGAGCGGGTTTTCCTAACATTTGATTCGGTGCTCGGAATTTAAATCCGAGGGCACCGATGAACTCGCAGCACCGATTTTCGCTTAAAGAGACCTTTTCGGAAGTTGCGTTTGTTGTGGGTTGAAAGTTAGTTTTGGGGTTTTTAGTTTGAGTTAAATATAATTTGTGAAGAACAAATTTTATTATAACTTGATAAAACCTACCAAAGGGGGTTGGAAGTGGGACCCACACCCACTTAACCTCCCTTGGGAGGATTAAGTGTGGTGGGGCCCACACGAACCCCTAAACCTTTCATCTTCTCCCAACTTACTTAACCCCTCATTAAATGACATGAGTTATTTAATTTGGAGTTAATCCTTTTGAATTTCAAACTTTGGAAATTCTTTTGTGTTGATGTGTTAATAAAATAAGATAGTGTCTTATTTTATTTTGGTTAATAGCTTTGGCCACCTTGAGAGCTTTTGGGAGATTTTCTTCTTCTTCTTCAACTCTGACGAAGAACACGAAGAACGCTCAACTTGACGAAGAACGCTCAAGTTCCGACGAAGAACGCCGCTCTGCTCTTCTTCGTCTTCCGTGTCAACGAGAGGGAACGTCGCTTCCTCCTCGGATTCCCTTCGTTGACATAAGAGGTTTCGCCAACGACGTATCACATCGGACACATCTCTTCGTCAACGGAATTGACGAACGACGACCGCGACGCCCGATCTCCGCGACGTTGACTTCCGCGGACGTTGTCAAATCTTCGAACCTATACCCGAGGTAGGGGTTGTTGATTATTGTTTAATTATTCTATTCTTGATCATGAATTTAGAAAGTCTAACGTGTGGCTTTGAAATATTTTAAGTTGCGTTATTTCTTAACGTGAGGGGGCCGGACCGCATGAACACGGACGAACCCCCTCCATCGTTCTTGTTGTATTGCTTGCGGGTGGATGAATCAAGGTGGCGTGGTGCCGTCGCACCACGCGGATATTCGCCCAATCCTTATTACGCGACGTTGTCGCGCCGCGCCATGAAAGAAACATCAAGAACGCGACGCCGTCGCGCCGCGTTGAAGAAATCGAGGTGCGGCGGAGGGGCGCGGTGCCGTCGCACCGCGCCGGATGACGAAAACCGCGGCCGGTTCCGGGCCGCGGCGGAAGAGAAGACCGGCGGCCGGGCCGCCGGCGTCGGAAGGCGAAGGGGGGGACCGGAATTTCCGGTCCCGTTGGAGAAAACCGGCCGGCCAGCTGGCCGGCCGGATGGCATTAAACCGGGGGAATTAATCCCCCGACCAACACACAAAACCCCCCCTCTTTATGAGGGGGGCGGTTCTTTGAAGGGAGGGGGGCAGCCGGCCCCCCGGTTCCGCACAAACAGGCCCCCCACGTGGGGGGGCTTTTTTAAAAAAAAGGGGCGCGGCTATAAGCCGCGCCGCCCCCTTATCAGCGGGGGATTGATTTCCCCCGCCGCCGCCTCCAAGAAAGCGGGGGCTTAGCCCCCCGCGTGCAGCCCCCGTGCGGCGTCTGACCGCCGCGGCCCCCGCGCCACCGCGTCGCCGGCCGGCCAGACCGGGTCGGACCCGGGTCGGGTCGACCCGGTTCGGGCCGACCCAGGGGGGGTCGCGCCGGGTCGGCCCGGACCTGGACCCCCCCGTTTCGAACCAGATTCGGTCTTTTGGCCATAACTTGAGCCACGGACCTCCGATCGACGAACCGTCTGCGGCAACGCGATCCTTGGATCGAGACGGTCGTTTCGATATATCACACTCAAGGTTTCGGATTACTTTGAGTTCGGCCGGGTTGGTTCGTCCACGAAACCAACCGGGCCTTCGGAGCGGAAACACTCATATCTTGAGCTACGGACGTCCGATTGACTTGCCGTCAACTGTGTTGTGTTCCTCTTAGTGGGACGGATCTTTTGGCATACTCCGCCTGAGGTTTGGACGCAGGTGGAGTACGGTCGGGTTGGTTTTGCCTTAAAAACCAACCGGGCCCCGGAGACGAAAATGCCAATAACTCTCAGACCGGGCGTCCGATCGACGCGCCGTCTGTTGCGTTGAGTTCCTATTGACGATACGGAACTTTTGGATACATCAACTCAGGACTTTGTGACAGTTGATGTATCAGCCTCTCGGCTCGTGGAGCGGACCCTCCGAACGAGCTTGCTGTGTGCGGGAACCCTAGTGCTGGTTGCGACTGTTACTGCGACTGTTACTGTGACTGCTACTGCTACGACTGCTACTGTGACTGCGACGACAGTACAGAGATCCTGTGTGGATTCGACGACGACTGTACAGAGATCCTGTGTGGATTCGACGATGACGACTACAGCACTCAGCTATCCTACGTGGATCAGTGCTACAGGTCCTGTGTGGGCCCGATCCTGTGTGGGTCTGATCCTGTGTGGGTCCTTGCGCTCAGCGGTCCTATGTGAACCAGCGCCTACAGGTCCTGTGTGGGCCCGATCCTGTGTGGGTCTTTGCGGGGGTTAGTTACCTATCGATCCTTCTTGGGTCCGACGACTTAGATGGAACAGTGATCATCTTTATCGTCTTTCGAAGAAGTATACCTGTGTGAGCTGAATCCAATTGCTTTCCTGTGTGGATTGTGTTGTGCAATCCTGTGTGGATTACGTTTTGCTTTCCTATGTGGAATACGTTTACTTTCCTGTGTGGACTGAGTTGTACTTGGGCTCGGAGGTTGGAGCGTATTTGAATTGATGACTTAGGTATATGTATGGGCATATACCTAAGCAGTGTCGGTTGTTACTTTGTGATTGTACCTTTCTTTGTGGTTTATCCTTAGTGGATTTGAGAGACCTTCAGGGGTCTCAGGGTCCCTACTGAGTAGCTTATACTCACCCCTGCACGGGCTTTGCCTGCACTACGTTGTGTTGGTTGCAGACGACAGACAGCGTTGACCTTAGCTGGGGCTTGCAGAGCGGGACGGTACCCAGAGGTGGACCACTGGGCGGGACGTGCTCGGAGCGGACGGTGGGACCGTGGAGCAGAGGAGCTATCTGTACCCATCCTTCAGGTGAGATTTCCAGTGGACAACTCGGAGTAGCGGCTTTTACTTTTCAGTTGCTGTTTTCCCTTTCGAGTTGTACTTTACTTTCAGTTTGGGTTTGTATTCTGGCCCATTTACTTTTCCGCACTTTCAGTTGTACTCTGCTTTTGTTTAGTGTTTACTTTCCGTTTGCTTACTCTGTGGTGTTTGTTTACTTTTCAAAGGCAATGCCTTCCCTTTTTATCGGGATTTACGCCTTGGTGCTAGTCGCCAACCCCTGGCCAATGGAAGGCGGGCTTGGGGTAGTCACGGCACGAACCCCGAGGGCGGGTCGTGACAAATTGGTATCAGAGGAGTTCGGTTCTACCGCGAACTCTGATCTTTTCTATGTGAAGCAATAATGTTTAAGCGTATTGAGTGTGGTTATCAGTCCAGGGAGTCCAGTGTTGGTGCGGCGGCCGACGTATCCGTACACCAGGACCCTGACTTCTGATTTCCGACTTAATGCACGAAAACATTGATTGCGTGTGTGTTTCAAAGTTTTCTTTGTGATTACTTATATCAGCTCACCAGGTATACTGTTCTAACCGTGGCGCACCTGTTTCCTTTTCAGGATGGCCCCACGATGGCATCCAGCTAGGGTTCCGAGAGTCGAGCGTGACGATAGCCCACCGAGCGACGAGGCCTCGGTGCAGGGCCCTTTGCCAGTAGTGGAACCGGCGGTAGCTTTACCCGCCGAGCCCCCGATGCTTCCAGCAACAGCCGCTGACGATGCACGTCGCCTCAGCGCACTGCATGAGTTTCAGCGCCAGCGACCGCCCAGGTTTCGCGGGGAGATGGATCCCCAGGCAGCAGAGGACTGGCTGGAGGCAGTGGTTCGAGTGTTTAGGCTAGTGAGGACACCAGCAGACCTCATGGTGATCCTCGCTGCGAGCCTACTACACGCAGCAGCAGGACGATTGTGGAGCTTGATGCTCCAGGTGCACGATGAGGCATCTCTACTTTAGACGGACTTTGAGAGCCTCTTCCGCTCGGAGTTCGTCCTAGCCACCATTCGTGCGGTGCGTATCCAGGAGCTTCTACAGCTGTGGCAGGGCAGCATGACGGTCGCTCAGTACTCGGCGAGATTTACCGATCTCTCGCGCTACTCGACCGACATGGTACGGGACCCATTCTTCCGGGCCCGGACCTTCGAGCAGGGTTTGAGACATGAGATCAGGGCATCGCTGATCTCCCTCAGCATACAGACTCAGACAGGAGTACTGGAGCGGGCTCTTCTGATCGAGAGCTCCTTGCTGAGTCTACACCAGCACAGCGACCCACCGCAGGGCGGCACGTGGCAGAGTCATCTGCAGCAGGCAGTCGACGGATGACTAAGGGGTCCAGATAGACCAGACCTTCGGGCAGACGATCTCAGGGCACTGGCTCAGCAGTGCGGGGAACACAGCGAGGAGCCAGTCATTCGAGAGGCAGACAGTGCTACTCATGCGGCGGGCAGGGCCACATGGCTCGCGACTGCCCGACCCGCCGTGCCGAGGAGCAGCAGTCAGTTGATGGACCACTGAGGCAGAGGCAGAGGGTCGACCATGGTGGTCCGCAGGGAGGAGGCGGACGAGGTAGAGGAGCTGGACGAGCAGCCGGTGGTGGGTGACGCTTTGAGGCTCTGCCACCACCACCACCAGGAGGTCCACCCCGACCACAGGGAGCTGGCGGGCACCGGCAGGCACAGCTCCAGGCAGCAGAGGCCTACGACCACGGCGCACCCGAGATGATTCGAGGTACTATCTGTGTCTACTCCACCCTTGCTGCAGTTCTTATAGACACAGGAGCGAGTCACTCTTTCATAGCCGCTGCCCTTTTTCGGAGCACGGAGATTCCGACAGAGCCGTTGGCTCGATCCTTACGGCTAGAGACTCCTACGGGAGCAGACTCGACGATTACGCACTGGTGCCGGCAGTGTGAGATTACTCTAGGAGGCGAGAGCTTCGGCTGGGATCTTCTTGTAGCAGCGTCGAGGCCTTACGACGTCATCTTGGGCATGGATTGGCTATCTACGGTCCATGCACAGATTGACTGTTTTAGGCGCAAGGTGCGATGTGTACGCACCGACGGGAGCAAGTTCACCTTCACCGGCGAGAAGGGAGCCTTAGCAGCATAGGATGGACTTCCGCGGAGGAGAGGACAACCCATCACTCATCAGTTGGCTAGCCTTATCCTTGGAGCAGTTGACGTGCGGAGTCCTGGTTTTCCTGCAGTGGTGGATCAGTTTGCGGACGTTTTTCCCGACGACGTTCCAGGGCTACCTCCTCGCAGAGAGGTAGACTTTTATATTGACTTGTACCCCGGGACAGCCCCGATATCTACTCCAGCATATCGGATGGCCCCCGCCGAGCTTCGAGAGCTACGGGTACAGTTGGAGGACTTGCAGGGCAAGGGGTTCATCCGAACCAGTGTTTCACCCTGGGCTTCCCCGATTTTGTTCGCCAAGAAGGCGGACGGGAGCTTGTGACTTTGTGTTGACTATCGTCGCCTGAACCAGGTGACAGTGAGGAACAAGTATCTGCTACCGAGGATTGATGACCTCTTTGATCAGCTCAAGGGAGCACGGTGGTTCTCGAAGATAGACCTCAGGTCAGGCTATCATCAGCTCAGAGTCAGAGACGAGGATGTGCAGAAGACGGCCTTCATATGTCGGTATGGCCACTATGAGTTCTTGGTTATGCCTTTCGGTGTAACCAATTCTCCAGCAGTGTTCATGCCTCTCATGAATAGGATCTTTCAGCCATACCTCGATCGGTTTGTCGTGGTCTTCATCGACGACATTCTGATTTATTCTACGACAGAGGAGGAGCACGCCTATCACTTTCGAGTTGTTCTTGACACACTCCGAGAGCACCAGCTTTATGGTAAGCTCTCGAATTGCCAGTTCTGGATACGTGAGGTCCACTTTTTGGGACACGTTATCTCTGAAGCGGGAGTTGCAGTGGATCCCGCAAAGATTGAGGCTGTGTTAGCTTGGGAGCCACCCAGGAGCGTGACTGAGGTTCGGAGTTTCTTGGGACTAGCTGGATACTATCGGAGATTCGTACCAGACTTCTCTAGAGTTGCGGCACCACTCACAGCTTTGACGAAGAAGGGGAAACCCTTCGTGTGGTCAGACAGATGTCAGCAGAGCTTCCAGGAGCTGAGACAGAGATTGACTAGCGCACCCATCTTGAGGTTGCCCGAGGAGGGAGTAGGGTACGTAGTCTACTGCGATGCATCAGGGACCGGACTTGGATGTGTTCTGATGCAGGAGTGGGCAGTGATCGCCTATGGATCACGTCAGTTGAGGCCGCATGAGCAGAACTACGCTACCCATGACCTAGAGTTAGCAGCAGTAGTCTTCGCTCTGAAGACATGGCGACACTATCTGATGGGCGAGCGCTTTACAGTCTTTTCCGATCATCAGAGTCTCAGGTATATCTTCTCGCAGAAGGACCTGAACCTGAGATAGCGGCGATGGCTCGAGTTCCTCCAGGACTATGACTTTGAGATAGTCTATACTCCTGGGAAGGGGAACGTAGTAGCCGATGCCCTCAGTAGGAGGACGGGCATTCAGCTACTTGAGGAGGCGACAGAGAAGCTAGCCTCTTTACAGATATCCTTCGTGGATAGTGATGGAGCAGCCTTCCTTCAGTCTCTCATAGTCACTCCTCCATTTCAGCAGCGAGTCAGGGAGGCACAGCGTGAGGACGCTGACTGTGAGACACGGCGTGCTCAGATATCCTCGGGACAGGCACCTGATGGTTTCTCCCTTGGAGCAGAGCACGACATCCTTTTCAGAGGACGTACCATGGTACCAGTAGCTTTGCGAGAGGAAGTGATGAGAGAGTTTCACACTTCTCCTTTGGCGGTACATCCTAGAGTGGCGAAGATGTACCAGGACCTCAGATGACAGCACTGGTGGCCGGGCATGAAGAAGGCTGTAGCAGAGTTCGTTTCTCGATGCCTTACCTGCCAGCAGGTGAAGGCAGAGCATCAGGTACCAGCAGGCTTGGTACAGCCCTTGGAGGTTCCGGAGTGGAAGTGGGACGGCATATCTATGGACTTTGTGATTGGACTTCCACGCACATCCAGAGGTCACGACTCCATCTGGGTGATTGTTGACCGACTCACCAAGTCGGCACACTTCTTACCCATCAGAGAGCAGGTCTCAGTAGAGAGCTTGGGACGTCTCTACGTTCAGGAGATTGTGCGGCTCCACGGTGTACCATCATCTATCGTCTCCGATCGAGATGCCCGCTTTACTTCCCGGCTTTGGAAGGGGTTACAGGAGGCGTTCGGGACGCAGCTACGTCTGAGCACAGCCTTTCACCCTCAGACGGATGGTCAGACGGAGAGGACCATTCAGACTCTCGAGGACATGCTCCGCGCATGTGTCCTCGACTTTGGTCGTAGCTGGGAGGACCACCTACCCTTGGTGGAGTTTGCATACAACAACAGCTACCACTCCACCATCGGGATGGCACCATACGAGGCGTTGTACGGCCGACCATGTAGATCTCCTTTGTGCTGGACAGACCCTGGGGAGTCAGCACTGGTGGGACCGGAGATGGTCCAGGCCACGACAGAGAAGGTCCAGGTCATCCAGGAGCGGATGAGGATAGCTCAGAGCCGGCAGAAGTCATATACTGACAGGAGGCGAAGGCCACTAGAGTTCGAGGATGGCGACCACGTCTTCTTGCGGGTCTCACCTCGACGTGGTATTCGGAGATTTGGCCGAGGCGGAAAGTTATCTCCGCGCTTCATCGGACCCTTCCAGGTCCTCAGCAGGGTTGGCGAGGTGGCTTATCGCCTGGCTCTACCACCTCAGTTGCACCGGGTGCACGACGTCTTCCACGTATCCCAGCTGAGGAGACACGTGCACGACCCGATGCACATCATTGATCATGGGGAGCTTGACGTTGACGATGGGGCGACTTTTACGGAGGTCCCGGTGGAGATAGAGGATCGAAAGGAGCGGGTCCTGCGTGGGCGATCGATTCCTCTTGTGCGCATCAGATGGCAGCACGGGAATCTCCAGGAGAGCACATGAGAGCGGGAGGCTCAGATGCGTGCTCAATACCCTCATTTGTTTCCCTAGTTTTTGATGTATCTTTATGGGGACATAAAGTCCTGAGGTGGGAGTAATGTTAAGACCCGTAAAATTCAAGGGAAATTTTTTTCTTAATTTTCTTTAGAATTTTACAAGAGCGCGGTTTCAGACGGCACCTGATTCCGAGGCCCGGAGTGCCCGGAATTAATTTCTGAAGTTTGGCTCGGGTACGTTCAGTGAACGAACGAGCGGGTTTTCCTAACTTTTGATTCGGTGCTCGGAATTGAAATCCGAGGGCACCGATGAACTCGCAGCACCGATTTTCGCTTAAAGAGACCTTTTCGGAAGTTGCGTTTGTTGCGGGTTGAAAGTTAGTTTTGGGGTTTTTAGTTTGAGTTAAATAAAATTTGTGAAGAACAAATTTTATTATAACTTGATAAAACCTACCAAAGGGGGTTGGAAGTGGGACCCACACCCACTTAACCTCCCTTGGGAGGATTAAGTTTGGTGGGGCCCACACGAACCCCTAAACCTTTCATCTTCTCCCAACTTACTTAACCCCACATTAAATGACATGAGTTATTTAATTTGGAGTTAATCCTTTTGAATTTCAAACTTTGGAAATTCTTTTGTGTTGATGTGTTAATAAAATAAGATAGTGTCTTATTTTATTTTGGTTAATAGCTTTGGCCACCTTGAGAGCTTTTGGGAGATTTTCTTCTTCTTCTTCAACTCTGACGAAGAACACGAAGAACGCTCAACTTGACGAAGAACGCTCAAGTTCCGACGAAGAACGCCGCTCCGCTCTTCTTCGTCTTCCGTGTCAACGAGAGGGAACGCCGCTTCCTCCTCGGATTCCCTTCGTCGACATAAGAGGTTTCGCCAACGACGTATCACATCGGACACATCTCTTCGTCAACGTAATTGACGAACGACGACCGCGACGCCCGATCTCCGCGACGTTGACTTCCGCGGACATTGTCAAATCTTCGAACCTATACCCGAGGTAGGGGTTGTTGATTATTGTTTAATTATTCTATTCTTGATCATGAATTTAGCAAGTCTAACGTGTGGCTTTGAAATATTTTAAGTTGCGTTATTGCTTAACGTGAGGGGGCCGGACCGCATGAACACGGCCGAACCCCCTCCATCGTTCTTGTTGTATTGCTTGCGGGTGGATGAATAAAGGTGGCGTGGTGCCGTCGCACCACGCGGATATTCGCCCAATCCTTATTACGCGATGCCGTCGCGCCGCGCCATGAAAGAAACATCAAGAATGCGACGCCGTCGCGCCGCGTTGAAGAAATCGAGGTGCGGCGGAGGGGTGCGGTGCCGTCGCACCGCGCCGGATGGCGAAAACCGCGGCCGGTTCCGGGCCGCGGCGGAAGAGAAGACCGGCGGCCGGGCCGCCGGCGTCGGAAGCTGAAGGGGGGGACTGGAATTTCCGGTCCCGTTGGAGAAAACCGGCCGGCCAGCTGGCCAGCCGGATGGCATTAAAAAGGGGGAATTAATCCCCCGGCCAACACACAAAACCCCCCCTATTTATGAGGGGGGCGGTTCTTTGAAGGGAGGGGGGCAGCCGGCCCCCCGGTTCCGCACAAACAGGCCCCCCACGTGGGGGGGGGGGGGGGGCGTTTTAAAAAAAAGGGGCGCGGCTATAAGCCGCGCCGCCCCCTTATCCGCGGGGGATTGATTTCCCCCACCGCCGCCTCCAAGAAAGCGGGGGCTTAGCCCCCCGCGTGCAGCCCCCGTGCGGCGTCTGGCCGCCGCGGCCCCCGCGCCGCCGCGCCGGCCCGGACCCGGACCCCCCCGTTTCGAACCAGATTCGGTCTTTTGGCCATAACTTGAGCCACGGACCTCCGATCGACGAACCGTCTGCGGCAACGCGATCCTTGGATCGAGTCGGTCTTTTCGATATATCGCACTCAAGGTTTCGGATTACTTTGAGTTCGGCCGGGTTGGTTCGTCCACGAAACCAACCGGGCCTTCGGAGCGGAAACGCTCATATCTTGAGCTACGGACGTCCGATTGACGTGCCTTCAACTGTGTTGTGTTCCTCTTAGTGAGACGAATCTTTTGGCATACTCCGCCCGAGGTTTGGACGCAGGTGGAGTACGGTCGGGTTGGTTTTGCCTTAAAAACCAACCGGGCCCCGGAGACGAAAATGCCAATAACTCTCAGACCGGGCGTCCGATCGACGCGCCGTCTGTTGCGTTGAGTTCCTATTGACGATACGGAACTTTTGGATACATCAACTCAGGACTTTGTGACAGTTGATGTATCAGCCTCTCGGCTCGTGGAGCGGACCTTCCGAACGAGCTTGCTGTGTGCGGGAACCCTAGTGCTGGCTGCGACTGTTACTGCGACTGTTACTGTGACTGCTACTGCTACGACTGCTACTGTGACTGCGACAACAGTACAGAGATCCTGTGTGGATTCGACGACGACAGTACAAAGATCCTGTGTGGATTCGACGACGACGACTACAACACTCAGCGATCCTACGTGGATCAGTGCTACAGGTCCTGTGTGGGCCCGATCCTGTGTGGGTCTTTGCGGGGGTTAGTTACCTATCGATCCTTCGTGGGTCCGACGACTTAGATGGATCAGTGATCATCTTTATCGTCTTTCGAAGAAGTATACTTGTGTGAGCTGAATCCAATTGCTTTCCTGTGTGGATTGTGTTGTGCAATCCTGTGTGGATTACGTTTTTCTTTCCTGTGTGGAATACATTTACTTTCCTGTGTGGAATGAGTTGTACTTGGGCTCGGAGGTTGGAGCGTATTTGAATTGATGACTTAGGTATATGTATGGGCATATACCTAAGCAGTGTCGGTTGTTACTTTGTGATTGTACCTTTCTTCGTGGTTTATCCTTAGTGGATTTGAGAGACCTTCAGGGGTCTCGGGGTCCCTACTGAGTAGCTTATACTCACCACTGCACGGGCTTTGCCCGCACTACGTTGTGTTGGTTGCAGACGACGGACAGCGTTGACCTTAGCTGGGGCTTGCAGAGCGGGACGGTACCCGGAGGTGGACCACTGGGCGGGACGTGCTCGGAGCGGACGGTGGGACCCGTGGAGCAGAGGAGCTATCTGTACCCATCCTTCAGGTGGGATTTCCAGTGGACAGCTCGGAGTAGCGGCTTTTACTTTTCAGTTGCTGTTTTCCCTTTCGAGTTGTACTTTACTTTCAGTTTGGGTTTGTATTCTGGCCCATTTACTTTTCCGCACTTTCAGCTGTACTCTGCTTTTGTTTAGTGTTTACTTTCCGCTTGCTTACTCTGTGGTGTTTTTTTACTTTTCAAAGGCAATACCTTCCCTTTTTATCAGGATTTACGCCTTGGTGCTAGTCGCCAACCCCTGGCCTATGGAAGGCGGGCTTGGGGTAGTCACGGCACGGACCCCGAGGGCGGGTCGTGACAACACATTCTAGTCAATTAGACTCTTGATATTTCCAAAATCCCATTTGAACAATCACCATATTCTGATAAAATTATTATTTTTAAATGATTGAACACTTAACCATGCTAACCTGAAATTATTTTATCAAGATCCAACCTTCACAAACTATATGAAATTCCCAAGGAAACCTGATGGTTAAACAAACTTTAAATATCCATGAATCCTAATGTTACTATCAATTTTATTCTATAACTTCTTTCCACATCCTTGATAAATTGATCCAAAAAAACTATTCTAGATTAACTTATAAAAAATAATTTCAAAAAATCTCTAATACCATGTTTTGGTGATAAGAACATGGATTTCATTCACTAGAGGTTCCTCCTTTAGGTAATCCAGCATAGTGTAACATCAACCATCATATGTGTGTTATAACACATGGATATATTTAAAATATTTTGGTTTCAATTTTTTTTTATATTTTTTATATTTCACTACATAAAACACCTTATCTATCAATACATGGAACACTGATTGTGACTTTTTTTTATAATAAACATTGAGTTTCTCTTGCATTACTTGCAATATCATGTTTAAATTAAACATAATATAATCTTAAATATCATTATTTAATATGATAGTAATAACCTATACATTGTAATAATGAGAATAAATATGAATAAATATATTATAAAAATAGGTGGTTTATATATGTATATATACAGAATTACTTGGCAACCAATTAATCAGAAATGGAAATATATTTTTTCAAAAATAAAGGAAATCATTTTTTTTGAAAAACTATTTTTATGCGCACAAATAAGTGTTACCTCAATAAATTAAAAAAACAATTTTATTGAATTGTTTTAATGAAAAATATATATTATTTAACAAAATTTTTTTACTATTCATATTAGGTTTTTTCTTGGCATTATATAAGAATAAATCCAATTTTATGCTTAAAAAGTATTTGTTTTTGAAACCCACTTTTAAAATATTTAGAACACTTATTCTTAAAATTAATTCTTGGAAATTTTAGAAAATATATCTATAAAAATAAAATTACTTTTTCATATCATCATGTCAATTGTATCTTAGAGTGAATTGTTGAGAATTTTCTGAGGAGATCACTTTTTTGATGAATAGTAAAAAATACAATTTTTTATTAAGAACTGTCTTTTCGTATAAATTTCTAAAAAACAAATTAATTGTATAAATATTGTTTTAAAAAGAAAATTAGTTACACTATAAATCTATTAATCTATTTTAGGTCATTGCGATAAATTTCATATTTAATTTTTATATAAAAACATTTTAATCTTTAAAATATTTTCTCTTTGGAAAGTAACTTTTTCATCATGTCTCTATGTTTAATATTAAATTATATTTTCCCACTACTGTGGGTGGAATTTTTAAAAATTATTTCTGGGAATGGTATTTTTAAAACTTATTTCTATATTTTCCCACTATGGTTAAAATGAGTTTACCAAGGGGATAAACTAAACAAATAATTTTTTAGAAGAAACAAAAAATTGTACAAAAATTACTTAATGGACACATTTTGAACTTATCACATATAAGTTTATATAATATTCTATTTTTTTCATTTTTCATGTGAAAAACGTGGTCGAACCTTTTTCTTTTAGAAAATTACAAGTGCGCGACTCACCTCACTTATAAAATAACACACCATATCTTGTCATAATCACACTTTAAAAGGAAATTGTATTAGTCATTAATTACCAAAATTACTTCATTAATTTTCTCATCTCATATTATAATTCTTAGTTTGGTCATAAATCTAACCTAGTTTTTATTTTTCTGCAAACCAATTGATGTTTTCCGAAATAGAGTTAAGGTCCCTAATCGAGTGTTTTATTTTATTTCTTCCTCCACCTACATAAAATCTTTTTGAACGAATGATAATATATTTATCTTATTATATTATATATAATTATAAGTTATTATAGTATGTTAATGATAAGAACCATACCTTAAAACATTACATAATATTGAAATGAATAATTCACATTGAGGATCTTTTCAGGTTTAGAGTTTTAGAGAATTAGGACATAAATATTACATCTCAAAATATTACAAAGTTGACATTTCTACACAGTTTCCATTTTTTTCATAGAATAAAAACTCTTAAAAAAAGTGGCATGTCTAGTTCCATGATTTAGACATCATGATTTTTTCTTGATCTCATCCTTGACCCTATTCATCTTTATGTCCTGTGAAAAACATTTCAAAACATGGGATGAGCATAACAAGATTAGTAAGGGTTATAAAATAATGAAAAGAAACATTATACCATCAATAAATACAAATCAATGAAACCATACTTTTCAATCATAATATACCTTACGAAATCATAAGATTTATGAATAACATACACAAATCATAAATCATAAAGGTTAATTATAGCATCCATATCAAACTTACATTGTAGTTATCATAGCTACATAGGGAGTTACATTTGGAATAACCATCATAGTATATTTCTTAAATCTCTTAGGAGAAACATCATGTTTACCTCTGTCACATTACCCAATGCATTGGAGAGCTATCTCTGGATCACTCGCCCTAGGTTTATCACGGAACCACCCGTATACGTATACAATTCCCAATAACCATAACATAATCATAACATATAACACATGTATAAAAGAAAGATAACATTTCCACATTACAATATATCAAATCAATATATTGAAATAAACAATGTTTTATTAAATTAATTTAAAAAACATTTAAAAAGAGATTTTTGAATCAAAGTGTCCCATAACACTTTGAATTAGCAATGAAAAATGGGTCTGTGACCCATGGGATTTGGGGATATGGGGTGGATACGGGGCAGGGTGGGCCAAAAAAATGACAATTTAGAGTGCGGCCCTATGCGAGCTAAGCATGCGTGGGTGTGGGCTTAGGCGGGTAATCCCGCGTGGGTGCGGTTTAGCCTGCGAGCCCGTTTTTTGGAGAAGTATTTTACACGATAATATTTTTTACATATTAATTAACTTACATAAAATTTATTGTTTGATTTAAAATAAAATGTTCATCAGACTGTTTTAAATTTAAATAAAAAAACATATGATATAAATTATTTTCTCGTCGCATGCAACTAAAATTTTGATCCATCGATCCTGCATGCCTAGAGAGCTTCAAGTTCCAATTCAACAACTGACCACCCTACTCCATACACTTTCTCCTTGGCTCACTCACCACTCTATACCCGATGTAGTGACCATTTGACTATCCATTCCCGATGTTTCGACTTACCTCCCGCCCCCCATTCCCGATGGGTCTACCGTCTGACCTTGAGATCTGATGCGCTAAAATACGCCCCACATCCCTTCTTCCCTTTCACCGATCCATTGGTTCATTGTCAACTCCACCCTCATGACTCTCCATTGGTACCGAACTCCCCCCCCCCGTTTGTCACTCACCTCGTCCTCCCTCATCCCTCTGTTGCCTACCGCCGCCTCCACCCACTCCGTCGCCCACTGCCGCCTCCCCCCACTCCATCACCCCGACCCCACCTCCTCTTCCCCCACTCTGTCGCACTAAGCCGCCTCCCCCCACCTCATCACCCCGACCCTGCAACCTCCTCCCCACTCTGTCGCCTACTTCCGCCTCCCCTACCTCGTCGCCCTGACCACCTCCCCGCACCCCACTCCCTCATCCATCTGTCACCTGGCGCCACCTCCCCACACCTCGTCGCCCGCCGCCGCCTCCCCCAACCTCTTTGACCCGACCCCGCCTCATCCACGACTCCTTTTACTCGAACCCACCTCCTCCTCCCCCACTCTGTCACCTTGTGCCGCCGCCCCCCACCACGTCACCCCAATCTTGCCGCCTCCTCCCCACTCTGTCGTCGCTTCCGCCTCCCCCTACCTCGTCGCCCTGACCCACCTCCCCCCACCCCAGTCGCCTCCCCCCCCACCACGCTATCGACTACCCCCTGCCTGAACATTGATTTTTTAATTTTTTAATTTTTCTTAGATTATATATATATCCACTCTTTCAGTTGGATTTTAAATTTATTTATTATTTTTATTATATTTTTATCATATATATATATATATATTAATTTATCATAACATTTAAATTATATTAATAATTAAAAATATAATAATAATAATAATTAATAATGTGGGTTGCCTGTGGGATTACCTGAATCCACTGTGGGGCGGGGCGATCTTGATGAATCTGCTGATTTAATATGCGGGCTTTTGCGATCTCAAGCTAGCACGGTCCAAAGCCCATGTGGGTTTGGCCCGCCCCGCCTCAACCCATCCATTTCGCATTTCCAATTTGAATATTTTAAAGGAATTATAATTCAAAAATATTAAGGTTCATATAAATAAATACTCAAAAACATTTTTAAAACATGGACATTAATGATAATGACTTAGAAAAATAAATCGTTAAACCATTTAAAATGATATTTTAGTTAACGAGTTTTTAACAAAATGAGAGAATCTTGAATACAAATAATTGAGGAATAATATTTAATATGAACTTTATAATATCATGAGAATAACGAGATTCATGATATAATATGACAAAGGACAATAAATACACCAAATAAGAATGAATTGGTGCATATCAATAATGACGTCTCAATGAAAATGTAAATTGAGATGAAATCCCTTATAAAGATGGTATCCTTAAGTTAAGGATAAATCAATCACATAATTATGTGTGAAAAATATAAATACACCCAATATAATGGTATATTAAGTGTAAAAAAATCATAGGTCATTCACACATATTCATATGATGACATATTCAAGACGTACAAGTTGAACCCAAAGAATAGAAATTGGGTTAAGAGGTTCCCTTGTGAAAATTCGACAGCCTAACGGCGTCACTATAAAATTCATAAAATGAGTTGATGAGATAAAAAGGGAATCTCATCACTTGGACATAAATTTTACATCAATAAGGATATATAATAACATATCCCAACATAATAAGATGTAAATTAAAAGACATAACCAAAAGAAGTCTTTTAAAAAGAGGAGGGTGAAAGGTTCCCTTACCGATTTGATAACTTACAAAACATACACCACATGAAAGAAGGATCATACAATGAATATGTAAATACTTATAAATGAAAGTATATTACACAAAGATTACAATCATGGGCAGTATATACACCACAAAAAATGAAATAGTGGAAAATATTGCATGAATCTCACGGGAATAAAAAGTGAGATGACACACTTTACCATGTTGTAAATAACTGAGTCGTATGAAAAAAAGTTAATAACCACAAAATAATCACATAATACCATGAATAAAATGATAATAATTATAATATATATCAAATGGTAGTACACAATACACCACATTCAATGAATAAGTGGCGAACAATGGAAATCTCACGAAATTAAAAGTGAGATAAGAAAATCTCTTACCTCGTGTCCGACTTGACCCGTTCATTATTTAATATCCTGAATAATAAACCAAAGTTAATTTATACTTAATTAAGAAATTTTTTCATGTTTATTATTCCATTTTATATCACTTATTACCATTTTATAAACATTATGTAATCATTCAAGTTAATAATGTTCGTTTTGTCGATATTTGGTACTTGAGTCAAAAATGAACACCTTATATTTACAAGTTGTCCATGTGGTAAATAGTCCATTATATCCAAAATTATATTCATGATTTAGATATCATATATTTCATATATATCCAGTATATACATGTATTTATAATAGTACATAACATTTGGAAGTAAGAAATGAAATGCACCATTCATGGAGATGGTAAGCCGTACCTACGCATGAACGCTACTTTCATTTATATTTCTTATTTTAATGGAATTAAAACATAATTATACATAGGTATATTATAATTCTTGTATAATATCATATATAATGTCATTAACTCCATCCTTTATACGTCCCACATATGGCATTAACGATTCATATCACTTTGAGGGGGCGGTAGTCCGCATTTCCTCAAATGAAATTATCGCGTTTACCCATAAGAGAAACCATAAAGGTATGATATAAATGGAAAATATAGAAGAATAAATAAAAAATAAACATAATATATATCATATATAAATACATTTCCATCGTAATGGCCACCATGAGAGGCGGTAAAAGATAATTGAACAATCGTCATTTCGTGAGGCGTTAGTTTTCCATCCACAGAAACATTGTGTTCGTCACCCATTAGATGGAGGTGTGTGTAAGTTTAGTTCTAATACATCTTATAAAAACATCCTAGTATATTTAGAATAATTTTTTTTTATAAAATAAATGAATAAAAAGAGTTTAGGGGTTGGAGGAGTAAAATAAAAAAAAGAAGTTAAGAGAAACCATTACCTTTAATTTGGGTAACTTCCTTTGGTTTGAACCAAAATGGTTTTTTGAAGTGACTTATGCCGAAGATAAGGCTTCTAGGTGGAATATAGGGATGCAGGGAGATTAATTGGGCATATTGTGGATGAGAAAAATGGATTGAGAGGTGTGAGGAATTTTTTAGAAGTTGTCTCCTTTTATAAGGGAGTTGAGGGGCTCTTTAGGAAAGTGTGAAAATATTATTTTATTATATAATGATATTCAGTTGCTAAAGGACCAAAAATCATTCAATTCAAAGATAAGATGACTCATGGTATTAATAAAATCATCCAATAAGAATTGGAAAGGTTTTGGATAATATTTTAATCATTGTAATCTTATCTATTTAAATCATTTATTAATGAGGTAAATACTGTATCATTATTGTGTCATGAATACTTTAATTTATTCAATGTTTAAAAATTATAAAAAAATACTATCATGTAGGAAATAATTTTATATTTCTAATTAATATTTATAGTAAAAATGATTCCTTATATAACAGCATATAAAAAATAATTTACAAAAAGTTTTTTGTTTTTGTCATTTTTGCCTTTACTTTAAATTAATTAATCTAAAGTATCATTATCATTCATAAGTGGCTCCATGGGGTCCCAAAATCGACCCAAATATGCGCATGGTCAGGAATTTCTTATCCAATAAGGTTTGAACAAGTGTTAAGGTAATTTTAAATTATTATAATATTCTTTTTACCTTAAATTACCGTATTTACCTTTAACTGTGGTAAATAAAAGTCAAAATTTACGATTCACCAAAAATTATTTAATCTTATTGAACCACATTTTACTAACTAATAACAACCATGTATATTTTATTTTCGAAATTCAATTCCTATAAGTGGTAAAATTTCATTTAAATTAAAAATTCAGTTTTTTTAACAACTACTAAGGGGTTTCACTATTCATCAAAAATTGAAGTTTTTTAGAAAAATACCAAAAACTCAGACTAAGTTATTTTTGATATTCCAAATTCAAAAATAATGTCCATTTTACCAAATTATAAACATTTAATTTTAATTAATTAATTTAAAATTAATTCTCGTTGTTAAAATAAATAGCGTCTTTTTAAGAAACAGTAACTATCAAAAGATTGACACTTGTTTATGTCCAATTTCAAAGTGAAATTAATTATAATGACCAAAATTGGATTAAATAGAAAAAATATATTCTAATTATACCTTAAAACAAATTAGAAATATAATCTAACCATATAAATAAGTTATATTAAAACGTAGTTTAAAATTAAAATACAATTTTTTCACTATTCATTAAAAAATGAACTTTATCGGAAAAATTCCAAAAAATTTACACAAAGAAAATTTTGATGCCCCCATTCTAAAAAAAGATTTTATTTGGTCAAATAAATTTTCTTAAAGTTACCAAACTATATTTAAATAGGTTTCACCATTAAAAGGCGGTAAATTGACCTTTTAATGTAAATTATGCTTAAAATTGGATTTATTCACATTTTAAGCCTCTAAATTTTATTGGATAAATGTAAATACATTTAGAAAACATGTATAATATTATTGTAGTTAGTTTTGTTCATTCCCGCCAATACAATGGCTATGAGTTAACTACCTTTTAAAATAATAATATTAGATTATTAGTGTGCAACGTAAGATTTCCAAGAAACCCATTGTTGTGTATTGGGTACTCTATCGAACATAGAAACACCTTTAAAGTAAATTAATATTTAATTCACAAATATTAATAAATATGAAAATTTCATATTATTTATTTTCTTGGGATGTTACATCGTTTCCCCTTTTGGGAATTGCGTCCTCGCAATTTTAAAATTCATCTCGGAAACATCATTGAAAGTTTCATATCGGAAAAAGAGTCAATAAAACTGTCACTTTAAAATAAATAAAGATATATAAAAAGGTCACCTGAGACAACCCATACTATGATTCCATGTAGGAAAACATGAATATGAAAGGGAAAACAAACTGTCAAGTTCTGATTGAGTGTGGTAGAAAACATGATTAGGAAAAAGTTAATCACCTGAAATTCACAAACTTGTGATGGGTTAAACAGTCATTGATCCCCAGTAAGAAAAGTTAATTGAAAACATTTCTATTTTAAGTTACTTTTCATTGAGGAATTTATTTATAATATTAACTAAAAATATCAGGAAATATAATTACATTTCATGTATAATTTCATCCTTTTCTAGATTTCTAACACAAACTCATGTTTTCTCAAAATGATGAGTGTTCAGGATGACTTGTTCACATTAAAAGCACTATAATCTACTTCGAGAGAATAAAATAATCCACAAAAGATGAACTATATATTTCCTATGTCTTTAGACCTTAACCAAAACCAAAATTGGTTAGTAGAATATCATATAATACCCAAAAGGTATAATCTTTTACAAAAAGAAAAACTGCTCTTAATCTCCAAAATTTTTCAAACAATACCCAAAGTTCAACCAAGACTATTCAATAAACAATTGTCCATAAAATTATTCAAAGTAATCCAAACTAATATTGAAACCAAAATCTCAGAAGGATTTATTGACATAGTCTTCCATGATAAATCTTAACATTTATCTACAAATAACATCACTTACTCTTAAAGTCTCATATTGAAAAGTAATTAACCTAATTAGATAGTCTCCATGCTAGGTTAATAATTTCCATAGATAACCCAAAATAAACTTATTATTTATTAATAAAATAATATAACAAAAATGAATTATTCATACTCAACAGGGACTTCACGTAGTCCAGTGGTAGGTGATAAATCTCAATCGCACTTTGGTTGTGGGTTCGATTCCCGTAGCTTTGTCCGATGAGACGGGTTGTAATTCCATCTTTGTGACGTCATTTTTTAAAAACTATATAATTTTAAAACATTCCCAAAAAGAGAT
This sequence comes from Viscum album, assembly GCA_963277665.1. Classification (NCBI taxonomy): domain Eukaryota; kingdom Viridiplantae; phylum Streptophyta; class Magnoliopsida; order Santalales; family Viscaceae; genus Viscum; species Viscum album. Next base: position 1,663,180,067 of record OY728152.1, on the reverse strand, counting down.
AAACTTATCAAAAATAACCATAACATATTTTAACCACAAAGTTTATCTAATAACTTTCATTTTTCATCCCAAAATGTATTAACTTGTAATTGCCTCAAATTCAAGGATAATATCAACCCAAATGGTTCTTTATAACTATATCCACAAAATAAAAGATAATTATTCCTTGAATAAAACTTTTATATATCAAACTTCAGGGTTACACATACTATAAAAAGTCTTCTAATGTAATCCCATCAACAAAAGAGCCTTAAGAATTTTAAGCATTTCACTATCCTAAAATCTACCATAACGCTTGAATCCCATATATGTTTACTTCTTACTCATTAAACATTCTTCATGATCCATTAACCATTCCTTTCCAAAATATTCTAAAATAATTCTTTCATACAAACAAAATCACGAATCATATCCTAAGATTCAATAATGTCAAAACATATGTTAAGAAATAATCCATACCTTTCATTGGTCATTGTCATTTTCTTCATCCTCAATCAGAATGGAATTAGGTGTTGGTAAACATATATTTGTTCAATCATGGTGAACCGATTCTCGAAACTTCTTCGTAGTACATCTACTTGTATAATGACCATGTACACCACATTTAAAACATTCAACTAATTCCTCAGAAAGAACTCCCTTCCCTTTCCTAGAGTAAACTGGATGCTTCCTTTTTCCGTGGCAGGTTCTTGCTTTATGACCTTCATTTCCACATCTATAGAATCTTCCCGTCCCTTTGAAGAATTTTCCTCGGTGTTTCTTTCCACATCTTTGACACATATGTTTTTGAAAATACATACCATTATGATTATTACCTGAACTTCCATTGGGATTTGTTTCTCGAATAAACTATGCCTTATAAAAATCATCATGGTTCAAGTGGTCAATAATAACTCCAGATATTTGGTTGATAATATCCACAAGAGTTCTCATTATAGATCCTATTTCATTCAATTTCTCATTCAGAAAACTTTCAGAGTTTTCTTCACATCCATTGTTACTTTGATGCATGCGATATCTAGCCATTGACTAAAACCAAAAAGGTAAGAGTGAGTATATCAGTAAAATCATCATATAATATCTTATGAGGAGGGTAAATACTAAGATATACTTATTCATGTTATCTTAAACTCATTCACTTTATCTAAAATAACTATGAATCTTTCGAAAATCCTAACCATTATGATAATGTCACTTATTCTTAAAGAACACCCTAACATCTAAAGTTATCGAAACTGACCTCTGATACCAACTATAAGGAACCGGCCTTGAGACATTAAATAATGTTGAATTAAATGAATAATTCACATTGAGGATCATTTAAGGTTTAGAGTTTTATAGAATTCTGAAATAACTATTAAATCTCAAAATATTACAAAGTATACACTTCTACACAGTTTCCATTTTTTTCATAAAATAAAAACTCTTCAAAAAAGTGACATTTCTAGTTCTGTGATTTAGAAAACATGACTTTTTCTTGATCTCATCCTTGAACCTTTTTATCTTTATGTCCTATGAAAAACATTTCAAAACTTGGGATGAACATAAAAATCTCATTAAGGTTTATACAATAATGAAAAGAAACATTATCCAATAAATAAATACAAATCAACGAAACCATACTTATCAATCAAAACATACCTTACGGGATCATAAGATTTATGAATAACACACAAAAATAATAAATCATAAAGGTTACTTATGGAATCCATTTCAAACATACATTATATCTATCCCAGCTACTTAGGGTGTTACACTTGGAATACACATCATAGTATATTCCCTAAATCTCTTAGGAGAAACATCATTTTTACCTCCTTCTCGTTACCCAATGCATTGGAGAGCTATCTTGGGCTCACCCTCCCAAGGTTTATTATGGAACCACCCATATACGTAAACAATACCCAATAACCATAACATAATCATAACATATAACACATGTATAAAGGAAAGATAAAATTTCCACATTCCAATATATCAAATCAAGATATTGAAATAAACAATGTTTTATTAAATCATTTTCAAAACCATTTAAAAAGAGATTTGTGAATCATAGTGTCCCATACAACTTTGAATCTTCTAAAGGAATTATAATTTTAAAACATTAATGTCCATATAAATAAATACTCAATTTTTTTTTTAAAATATGGACATTAAAGATAATTATTTAAAATAATAAATCATTAAAACAATTAAAATGATATTTTAGTTAAAGAGTTTTTAACAAAATGAGAGACTCTTGAATACAAATAATTGAGGAATAACATTTAATCTTAACATTATAATATCATGAGAATAAAGTGATTCATGATATTATATGACAATGGACAGTATATACACCATATAATAGTGAATTGGTGCATATCAACAATGATGTCTCAATGGAAATGTAAATTGAGATGAAATATCTTATAAAGATGGTATCCTTAAGTTAAAGATAAGTCAATCACATAATTATGTGTGGAAAATATAAATAAACCCAATATCAGTGGATTCTAAGTGTAAAACAATCAGATTTAATTCACAAATATTCATTGGATGATATATTCAAGAATTACAAGTTGAACCCAAATAATTCAAATTGGGTTAAGAGGTTCCCTTGTAAAAATTTGACAGCCAAACAGCGTCACTTTAAAATTAAGAAAATGAGTTGATGAGATAAAAAGGTAATCTCATCACTTGTAAATAAAGTTTACATAAATAAGGATATAGAAGAACATATCGCAACATAATAATATGTAAATTAAAAGACACAAAAAAAGAAGTCTTTTAAAAAGAGGAGGGTGAAAGGTTCCCTTACCGATTTGGTAACTTACAAAACATACATCACATGAAAGAAGGATCATACAATGTAGATTTAAATACTCATAAATGAAATTATATTACACAAATAGTACAATCATGGGCATTAAATACACCACACAAAAGGAAATAGTGGCAAATATAGCATGAATCTCAAGGGAATAAAAACTGAGATGAAACTCTTTACCATGTTTTAATTAACAGAGCCATATGACCAAAAGTTAATAACCACAAAATAATCACAAAATACCATTTATAAAATGATAATAATTATAATATATATCAAATTTAAGCACACAATAAACCACATGGGATGAATAAGTGGCGAACAATGGAAATCTCACGGAATTAAAAGCGAGATAAGAAAATCCCTTACCTCGTATCCGACTTGACCCATTCGTTCTTTAATATCCTGAATAATAAACTGAAGTTAATTTCTACATTATTAAGAACATTTTTCAAGTTTATTATTAATTTTTATATCACTTATTAGAATTTTATAAGCATTATGTATTCATTCAAGTTAATAATGTTCGTTTTGTTGATATTTGGTACTTGAGTCAAAAATGAACACCTTATATTTACAAGTTGTCCATGTGGTCAATAGTCCATTATATCCAGAATTATATTCATGATTTAGATATCATATATATCATATATATCCAGTATATTCATGTATTTATAATAGTACATAATATTTGTAGGTAAGAAATGAAATGCACCGTTCATAGAGAAGGTAAGTCGTACGTACGCATGAACACTACTTTCATTTCTATTACTTATTTTAATAGAATTAAAACATAATTATACATAGGTATATTATAATTATAGTATAATATCATATATAATATCATCAACTCCATCCTTTATATGTCCCACATATGGCATTAACGAGTCATATCACTTTGAGGGGGTGGTAGTCCGCACTTCCTCAAATGAAATTGTCGCGTTTACCCATAACAGAAACCATAAAGGTATGATATAAATGGAAAATATAGAAGCATAAAGAAAACATAAACATAATATATATCATATATAAATACAGTTCCATCATAATGTCCACCATGAGAGGCGGTAAGAGATAATTGAACAATCCTCGTTTCGTTAGGCGTTAGTTTTCCATCCACAGAAACAATATGTTCTTCACCCATTAGATGGAGGTGTGTGTAAGTTTAGTTCTAATACATCTTATAAAAAAATCCTAGTATATTTAGAATAATTTTTTTATAAAATAAATGAATAAAAAGTGTTTAGGGGTTGGAGGATTAAAATAAAAAAAAGAAGTTAAGAGAAACCATTACCTTTAATTTGGGTAACTTGGTTTGGTTTGAACCAAAATGGTTTGTGGAAGTTCCTTCTACCTAAGTTAATGCTTCTAGGTGGAATATAAGGATATATGGAGCATAATTGGGTAGAGTTTGGTTAAGCCAAATCGCTTGAGAGGTGTGAGGAATTGGTTAGAAATGGTCTCCTTTTATAAGGGAGAGGAGGGGCTCTTTAAGAAAGTGTGAAAATATTATTTTATTATATAATGAAATTTAGTTTCTGAAGGTCCAAAAATTATTAAAGTTGAAGATAGGATGACTCATGGTTGAAATAAAATCATCCAATAGGAATTGGACAGGTTTTGGATAATATTTTAATCATTATAATCTTATTTATTTAAATCATTTATTAATGAGATAAATACTGCATCATTACTGTGTCATGAGATATTTAATTTATTCGATGTCTAAAAATTATAAAAAAATACAATAATGTAGGAAATAATTTTATAATTCCAATTAATATTTATATTCAAAATGATTCCATATATAACACTATATAAAAAGTAATTTACTAAAATATTGTTTTGTCATTTTTTCCTTTACTTTAAATTAATTAATCTAAAGTGTCATTATCATTCATAAGTGGCTCCATGGAATCCCAAAATCGACCCAAAGATGCCCATGGACGACCATGACTCATAAAATAACTTTTTTATAAGTGTGAAGGTAATTTTGAATTATTATAATATTCTTTTTACCTTGAATTTCCCTATTTACCTTTAACCACGATAAATAAAAGTCAAAAGTTACTATTCACCAAAAAATATTTTCATCTTATTGAACCATATTTTACTAAATAATAACAAAAATGTACATCAGTTTTATTAAATTTATTTCACTGAAGTGGTAAAATTTCATTTAAATGAAAAATTCAGTTTTTTAACTACTACTATGTGGTTTCACTATTCATCAAAAATTGATGTTTTTTAGAAAAATACCAAAAATTCAGCCTAATCTATACTTGATATTCCAAATTAAAAAATTATGTCTATTTTACCAAATTCTAAACCGATAAGTTGAATTAATTAATTTAAGATTAATTCCTGTTGTTAAAACAAAAAGCGTGTTTTTAAGAAACGATAACTATCAAATGATTGACACTTGTGTATGTCCAATTTCAAAGTGAAATTAATTCCAATGACCAAAATTGGACTAAATGGTAAAAATATATTCTAATTAGACTTTAAAACAAATTATAAAGGCAATCTAACTATATAAATAAATTAGATTAAAACGTAGTTTTGAAATAAAATACAATATTTTCACTATTCATTAAAAAATGAACTTTATCGGAACAATTCCAAAAATTAACACAAAGTAAATTTTGATGTCCCCATTCAAAAAAAAGATTTTATTTGGTCAAATAAATTTTATTAAATTTAACAAACTATATTTAATGAGGGTTCACCATTAAAAGGTGGTAAATCGACCTTTTAATGTAAATTATGCTTAAAATTGGATTTATTCACATTTTAAGCATCTAACTTTTATTGGATAAATGTAAATACATTTAAAAAACATGTAGAATCATATTTTAGTTAGTTTTTTTTCATTCCCACCAATACAACAGCTAGGAGTTAACTACCATTTAAAATAATAATATTATATTATTAGTGTGCAACGTAAGATTTCCAAGAGATGAGTTGTTGCGCATTGGGTACGCTATCGAACATAGAAACCCATTTAAAGTAAAATTAATATTTAATTCACAAATATTAATAAATATGAAAATTTCATATTCTTTATTTTCCTAGGATATTACATTAATTACCTTCATACATCTACTCTCAACCCAAATTGGAAAAAATATTGTCACTCTTGTGTACAGAGGACTACCACTTCACGAACCGATGTGACACATTTTCCATCACACCTATCATGGTTGGAAATTATGATGAATATATATATATATAAATTATATTTTTAATAAAAATATACTTCTATAATTATTATATCAAATATAGCTTCTTACTTTCCATTCTGTGGCGGATATGATAGCGTCGTTCATGTGTATGAAAGACTACCACCTCATGAAGTGATGTGATTGATTTTTCAATAACTATTTTTATGGAAGGTAATTAGTGTAAATTTAATGTATATATGTTATATATATGAAATAAAAATGAATCAATAATTTTAATATATTATTTAATTTACATTAATTTCATTCATTGATAAAATTAAAAAAAGGGTTCATGAATAGGTACAACCTATCATCTCCTTGAAGGGTGTATTTCATTTTCTATATCTAAAATTTATGAATTAATATAAATACATATAAAATGAATATATATGATATTTATTTCTTGGTTAAAATTATATAGGTTATTTATCCATGATGAAATGATAAGGACTGAAAATAAAAAATCAAAACATATATGAAAAATGAAGCAATTATTTCCCGAAACATGAATTTATCAGGGAATTGTTAATAAGTGGGTAATTAAAGGTCATATGAAATAATATATGGTATGATATATATAACTATGGGATTATAATAGATTTATAATAATCCAATATTTATTTAATAGTAGGTTATAATATGTACAAAAGAAGTCAAGACTTATTGTACGAGATTTATAGCCTCTCCTTTATTTATATGTGATATATTCCATAATCACCACTCATTTATTTTTTTAGATTTATATACTGGACATTTTAAAAATTATATCATGAATATAATTATTTTAATTATATTTAATGTCTATTTTTATGCTATTATTTAATATTGATTATGATTCAAAATATTACTAAAGTAGTAAGGGATTTTTTTATCAATTTTCTTTATTTAAGAAATATGTTATGTTATGAACATATATTCCTTTATGTGGTGTATATACTTCCCATTTTACAATTTATATCATTAATATAATTATATTAATTATATTTAATGTTTCATTTGATGTTATTATTTAATGAGGCTTATAATCCAAAATCTACCAAAGTGGTAAGGGTTGGATTTTAAAAAATCATTATTTATCATAATTGTTTATGATTATCATTTAGATGATGAAATATTATAATATATTTATTAATAGATTCATGAATTTTATTATCCTATGGTTATGTCACTTTTAAAAAATATTAACCTTCAATTTCCTCTTTTTATGTACTTAAGAGTTCAAAATAATGTTTTTCAGAAATATCATCTTTATTTCTCTCTTCGTTCGAAAACCCATTTTCATCCAAAACCATGTTTTACAAATTTTGTTTAATTTTTATAACATTATAAAAATTATTTATTATATAAAATATATCCATGTTATACTTTTTACACAATTTTCTGAAATGAATATTCATTTCATTTTCTAAATAAGGCCCATTTGGATTTTCCTGAAAATATGAAACATATATTAGGTTTAATGTGCACAAAATGTATGAAATTTACTTACATCATGAGAATTTTTTTTTTAAAATATTAATTAAAATTTTTTATGTATTACTTTCGATAATAAGTATTTTCAAAATAATTTATGAATTTTTAATTTTAAAAAGTGATTTTCCAAAAAAATTATTTTCCTCAAGAAATGTTTCATGTGATATTTAAAAATAATTTTCCATCTAAGATTCCATCTGTTGATGCTACTTATTGCTTAATTTGGATGTGATATAAGGATAATTATTTTATTCTTTCTATGAATGGTTTATGTTTATGATGTGAATATTTTTATGAAACAGATTTTTCTTCTAGAAGTTATAACTCAGTTAAATAATTATGAAATAAACTTTTTATTACATGGGTTATACAATGATGATATTATTAAATGATTAAGAATCCTATTTATATTCCACCTATTATGTTACGATTCAATTTTTATGAAACCCATTTATTTTCATGGTTTTTGATATAGTGATTTTTTATGATCTTGATGAAAACATGTGTATTATTTCCATTATGTGATAGGTGGGAACTATTTTTCCCTCTAATGCATTGGGTAAATATGGATAACTCATGAGTAACTATGTTATGTGTCAGCCTAATTACGTGATCAAAATATTGATCATTAACCAGGATTTCTTATACATAAATCTATGTGTGGACTTAGATTCATGTCCATAAGTTTTTTCGAGGGCTTGATTTCATGTCCTTAACTTAATGAGTGAAAATTTTTATATTTATGCAAGTTCATATTGTTATAATCTTATGGGAACACCACAAATATATTTCACATTACAATTTTATGTTCTCATGGTTCATGTTCTTTGATTCCACTATGATTAATGTCTTATGAGGCTCTAAAAATTATGAAATAACTCCAGTTTATGATCTATTATATGTAAGGTATGGTTCAAAAATTTCATTATCATAATTTCATAACATTATGCTCATGTTATATTGATATCTCACTTGTTCACCCTAACTGGGAATATGAGCTCACCCTTTCTTGTTTGTTCTTCCTATAGGTTTGATTAAAGATAAAATGTGTGATATGTCTAATAAGGGTAAGAATTATGAAGAAAATAGTGGGATATGATGTATCTCACTTATGGTTTATTTTTTTACTTATCCAAGTTTCCGAAGGAACTATAACTAAATGATTCATTCATGGCTCATTATGTTTAGTCTTGAATATGCATCTATTAATTTTTAATATTTATGTATGATATGTTTGAGTCTTTATAGTTGGTTTCAAAGTAAGTTCTAGTTAACCTTTGAAAAGTAGTATGATAAAAATTTACTGATATACATAGGAATATTTTTATGAATATGTTTAGGGATATTTATAAGGATATGTTTACGGGTGAGTCAAATTGTAGAAAAATATCCTAGAATTTTGGTATGGGATAGAGTCAGTGGTCTCTAAGAAATGACATCCATGTTTAGATATTACAAGTGGATGTGGCTCTGGAATAGATGTAATTAGGTGTAATAACATTGAAAATGATTCATTTATCTTGAATCAATTATAACTTGGTGTATTAAAATAATCCTTAAAGAAACCTAGTTTGAAAATCCTGGGGGATATGTTTTGGAATGTTCAAAGACTACTTACGAACCATATAGAAGGATTTTAATAATAACCATGAATAAACTTGGTTAAGCATAAGGTTTCATCGATTGAAAAGAAGGTGTAATGATTTATACGTCATATAGTTGTTTTTTATTTATTATGTTATTTTACACTATGATTTGTGTTCCACACACTATGATTTTTGGTTTTATTCAAGAGATTGAACATGAGAGAACCATGTTAATACAAAATTAAATGGACAATGAAATGATTTTCCACCAAAGAAACTAAATTTTATGGTTTTTGAATTGAGAAACATCATTTCTATTCACACAAAACGTTATCAAGCTGAAAATCATGATAAACATCAAGATGATAAAATTAGGGAATAACATTACATTGAGTCCTTAATGAGAAAATGTCCACCATATTTTAGTGGATCCACTACCCCACTAGTTTATAAAAAAATGGATCAATACCCAAAAAAAATATTTTTCATTTTCCAGTATTCAGAGTAAGAAAAAGTCATTTTTCTATCTATAATTTGGTAGGTGAAGTAGAAAAATGGTGGAAAATTATTAAGAATAAAATTCAAGGGGAAGTAATTTAATCTATGAAATGGGATGAGTTTAAGAATATATTTTTCAGTAAATAATTCCTACACATTCTATGAATAAGGATGAAGAAGAAATTTATCAAGATGAAATAGAAGTATGGTGAATCTGTTGGTTCCTAAAAAGATAATTTTACAAAACTTGAATAATATTATTCTCATTTAATCATTAGTACAGAAGGAAAAATTGATCGATTATTTAGAGTCTTCAGACCATGCCTTCAAATGGAATCAGCTATAGGAGTATTCAATTTCTATGAAGAAGTCATTTGGTGTACACTAATGTTATAAATGGAAGTTGGAGATTCTGACCATTCCCATGGTTTTGATAAGAAAATGAAGATTGAGTCTCAAGAGAACTCAAATAAATGACATGTTGGAATGAAATTTCCATCACCTACATGCAAGAAATATGGTAAAAAGCACTCAGGTGAATGACTAAAAGGGGGAAGAGGGTGTTACATGTGTTGGAATCCAGACCATCAAGAAAAGTAATGTAAAAGTGATATGAAGAGGTTGGTCAATGAAATGAATAGAGATATATCCCAATAGAATGCACCACGTGTACTCCAGTTCTTCAAGTGAAAGGAGTTTGGGTAGTATGAGAATAAATGTAAAATCTAGTGGTTAATGTGGATGATAAAACAAAAAAACCTATGAATACAAAGAATAAAGAGAAATATTATGCAATAATAATGGATTAAAATAATCATTATCATTTTGGAACACTTATCATACCCACTTTAGTTGGTAATTTTCTGTTTGATTTCGTATGAATAATCCCTACAAAAATATTATTGTTCACCGTTTAGTGTAATTTCTCATGATTATATGCATATAAATTGATTATATAATAATTAAATCAATTTTGATAGTCAATTGGTACAAGGATGAAAATAAGATTCCAATGAAATTTTTGGTGTATAAGATAAGAGATTAAATAATTTATAAAGGGTGAATTAACTTTTGGAAGTGTATATGTATCCATATAAGATTAACTTAAGATTTATGGATACAATCATGGGTTTATGATTTTAAGTTTGATCATAAGTTCAACCTCATAGACACCCCTTTTTATGTTTTATGTGATGGGATTTTATCAATATAAAAGATACTTTAAGATAAATTTATGATAATAAAACACATTGGTTTTTCATATGTTTTAGTGATAATGTTTTTTGAGGAGGGAATACCTTAACATATTGTGGACATATGATTAAAGGTGATGGTAACATTTGGAGTTTATCTTATATTTTATTTTGAGTTAATTATAGTCTATAGTCGATCACCTTTTTAGGTTTGCACATTTCATTGCTATCAGAGAAGATTTCTCTCTGGATCCGCTTGAAAAAAATTTATATTAAGGAAGTGGTAAGGTTCCATTGAGTAACTCATTCAATTTTTTCTAATCAAGATTCAAATTGTCTCTTGATTTTTTGGTGAAAAATTAGTAATATATTAATATATAGTTGGGTTTCAACACTATATATCATTCTCAAATAGATGGTTAGTCTAAGATAAAAATCCATACCCCAGAGGATATGCAATGATTTTTTTTCTATGGATTTCTATGTTGTTTTCAATCGAAACCTTCCTCTAGTTTATTTTTCTTTCAAAAATATATTTCACTCGATAATTAATATTCCTCCTTATGAATCCCTTTGTTTTATAACTATATAACTCAAATGTATTGGAATGATGTGGCTGAAAAAATCTATTGGGACTTGAGCTATATAATGAAATGGTGGAGAATGTTAGATCCATTAAGTAAAATGTAAGAGTAGTAAAAAGTTAAAATAAATTTCATTCTAATAATCATCAATGAGATTTATAATTTATTTTTTTTGAGATTGTGTTTTTATAAATATCAGTATGGAAGAAAGAAGGGTAAACTAAGCTTGAGTTATATTGGTTCCTTTAAAATTATTGATCGTATTGGGACTGTTGATTAGCGCTTGGAACTTCCATTGAACCTCTACTTGGCTCACGATGTGTTTGATGTATCTCTAATAAGGATATAAAAAACTAATCCATCACATGTACTAAACTCATATGTCATACCACTAGACCATGATAATTATTATGAGTAATAACGGGTTAAAATTATGGATCATTCAGAGAATATTCTATGAAATAGGACCGTTGACCTGATGAATGTTTTCTAGTGAATCCATTAGCTTTATAAACTTATATGGGAACCTAAGGATGTAATTAGGAAAAATTTTCCTCAATTTTTGGTTCCAATGTGATGAATTTTGAAGGAGGAATTCAATTTTAAGTGTGTAGAATGAAACACCTCAAGATTTTTTATTTTTTTTCTAAATAATTTTAATAATTTTTATATTTTATGTTACAAAAAACCTGAATTTTAGGGTTTTTACATGAAACACCAAGTTCATATTGTGTTACATACAATACTGAGTTTATCTTTCTTTACACACAACACCATGATTTAACAAAACATGACATATTATTGAAATATTATTATTTAATACGAATATTATCACTTAGAAATTAGAATGGAAGTTATGAATGGGATTAATGGTATTATGAAAATATATAGTTAATATATTTATATATAATTAATTCTATGGTGACTAATTAATTTGAAATTAAAATAAAAATCTATTTAAAAATAGAAAAAATTATTATTTAAAAAACTAATTTTACACGAAAAAAGTATTTTACTTCAATTAATTATATAAATTACTTTTGGTGTATAATTTAAATGAAATGTATATTTTATATAATTAATAAAATTTGTGACATTCATATTATGAATTTTCAAGGAATGAGATATGAATAAATCAAATTTTATGCTTAAATGTTTATTTTTTTAAAAAAAGTTGTTTTATAATATTTCACGCTCTTAATTATAAAATTAATTTTTGAAAATTTTATAAACTTTATTTGAAAAAATTAATTTATTTTCTTTAAATCAACAAGTAAAAATTATCTTAGTGGTGAATTTTTGGGGATATTTTGAGAAGATAGAATTTTTAATGAATAGTGAGAAATAATAGTTTATATTAAGAATTCCCATTTTTGTGACTTGTGTCATGTGAAAAATGTCTGCACATCTTTTTATTTGAAAAAATTTCAAGTATGTCGCTCACCTCACTTATAAAGGAAACCCCCTCTCCTCTTCTATTCACACATAATAAAACATTTTTTTCCAATAATACCTACCATAATGTCTTCATAACTTCCCCCTAGCATCCTAGAATCCTTATTTTTTCATAAAGGAAACCTAGGAAGGATTTTTCTGCAAACCAAAAGAAGTTGATAGAAGGAGACGTAAAGTCCCTAACTTAGCATTTTATTTTATTTCTTCCTCCACCTAATTCAAAAATTCTTAAATTAAGATAATATAATAGCCTCAATGTATTCTATATACATAGATTTTATAATACTGTGGTAATTACCGACAACTGTCTCCTCTTAACTCAAATGGTAAATGATAATGTTTCTTGTGTGTATGGAAGACTACCTCCTCACAAATCAATGTGATATTTTTTCCATAAAAACTACTCAAGGGTTGGTATGATGATGTACATATTATATATATATATATATGATATTTGTAACATAAATATACTTTTGGAATTATTATATCCCTTATACATTCTTTCTTTTCATTTTATAGGGGATGAAATAATATCGTTCATGTGTGTGGAGGATTACCGCCTCACAAAGTGATGTGTTATGCTTTTCACTAGAAATTTGAATAAAAGGTAATTAAGGTAAATTTAATGAATATATGTTATACATATGACAAAAAATTTAGCTTTAATGTTAAAATATGATTTGAATTTCTTTCAAGTAATTTATTGATAAAATGGAAACAACATCCATATATATAATGAATATATATGATATTTATATCAGTATTAAGATTATAGAGATGATTTAAACTTGATCATAGTATGATTACTGGAAATATAAAATCCAAACATACATGAAAAGAATAGTTATTACCCGAAACATGACATTAATTTGGAATTGATAATAAATGGGTAAAATGGTCTTAAATTAAAATTGTATGGAAATATATATCTTTATATATACCTTGTTTAACCTTAATAGGCATATTATATCACCCATTCTTATGTTTTCCATCCCTAACTAATGTTGAATGGTATTTTGTGTTATATGTCTAAGAAGAGTTGTAGTTTTGAAGAACATAGTGGAAGATGATGTAGCTCACTTTCTGTCTAGTTTTTTACATGTCCATGTATCCAATGAAACTAGTCCCAAATGATTATGTCATGGATAATTTTCTTATGTAAGGAATATTATTCTATTATGATGTATTATTTATGTATGAGAATTTTGGATCATTACATGCCTCCCTCAGATCAAAACATCCGCTATAACTTCAAAGACTCGAACCAGAGAGACTGCATTTCCTAAATACTAAATCAATTTTTTCCATCACCCATGGTTCTGAACATATAACAATATTCATTCTAATCAACTCATAATAGAACATTAAAATTATGAACACACACAAGCATTCACAAATTTAAAAACATAGTTGACACAAGGATTATGTTGTACTGTCATTCCTTGTAAACCCAAGAATGAATATCAACATCACATTCATCTCACTAGAAATAGAGTACATATAATTTATAAGGTACTCCGAATTATAAAAAAACTACTCAGACTAATGGAAAAAGAACCACTAATTTCTAGGGGTTGTATCTTTTTGGAACTATAACTTCTAAAATTTTACGTTTGGAATTATATCCTCCATCACTTGGATGAACCAATATATGCTCCTTCAAGAGTCACCTCATCCTTTCAATTAGGTCCCATCAGTCCTTATCAATCATCATGCTATACTATTTCACAAGCTAAAAAATACCACTTATATAGTGGCATATTCATTTATTTGGTTATCATTAGAATCTGATATGTGTAGGATACCCTTCATTGACTCTACAAACATCTGATTTTCTATGGAATTTATTGCTCGAGCCTCCATCATCTGGTGACCTATGAAATTACTATTAAATTTACTCCAATGAATTAAATAAGTATTCCTTTAATAAATATAATATTGAATAATTCCACACCTCACTATTATAGTTCATAGAATTCAAAAATTTCTAAACATGCACCACCTACACTATACTTCCATTCATATATTAGAATCTCCCACATTCATTCAGTATACTACATGACTCAATGACATGAACAAGTCTGCATGTAATTCCCCAGTATTTCTACATTTGGACTTCCACTATTATACATCCTATGTATTGAAACCACGTACATTTTTTCATTTGACTCAAATTCATGTGAACTCACACTATCTAAAAAACAATGCTGACTTTAAACACTGAAGTTCCTGTGGATCTTTTCTTTCACTAACACATGTCCTTCTAGTGAACAGGGTTCCATTGCTTCAATATGAAAAAAATGGTGTTTGTTTGATGTCTTCTTTTAGTTTTTCATGTTTCACTACCATAAAATGAATATTTGAATCCTAAAATACTTAAATAAAATATATTTCCCACACCAAACCTACAAACCATTGTCTAGGAAAGAATCTACTGTCTTCTCAATCCCATAATACAATTTTCATGATTCAAAAAACAACATTCCCTAATATATGAGATAAATTGAAAGTAGGGTGGGAGAAATAATTTAGTAGAGAATTCCCTAAAAGGTGGAAGATTGACATGCCAATACACACCACACCAACTTCCATAAGACAAATAGAAGAAAAACCTTGAAAAATTCGAATAAAGATTCGCGAATACCATAAAACTTCCCCCAAATATCCGACCCCTGATTTAGTTATCCATAATAATGGGTATGAATAGGAAAAGTTAGGGAAAACATGAAAAAAGGTGAGAATAATTGAAAAAATAATTTATTTGAGTGAAATTCGAACAACTATAATAAAATTTAAAATACAATAAAAAAATAAAAATTCTATATTACACTAAAGTAATATAAATTTATTGAAATACCAAAACTAAGGGGATATAGTGTTTAAATAAAAAAGAGTAAGTTCTCAAAATTCCATTACATTCTTTAGATGATCTCTATTTCAAAAATAGAAAATGTTTGCATGACTACAAGTATACAATATATCTATTCTTATCTTATTTTATTACTCCCTATAAACCATCAAAGAACCATTATCAACATCTTTGGATTGAATGTAAGAACAATGAATTATATATTAATAATTACCTAATATTATTAGTTAAATGATATGTAAGAAATTCTATTCTATGCATGGTGGGAATATGGATTTGTGTAACGACCCGTGTTTTGAGATAATGTAAAATTACAGGGGAATTTGAATTTTGGTGTTTACTAGAAGGGTTGTTTTGTAAAATAATATTCATAACATAATTACACAAGTTATAACACTTAAATTTGTTGGTTTTAGAATTGGGTAGAGTCATTAGATCTTTCGTTGGTGCTATGTTGAGTTTAGGGAGTGCCGAAACCCAAAAACCCCTAGTTTGGGTGGTCGGCACAAGCTGCACGGTTTATCTAAAGCCTTGAATCCCCCAAAAGAAAACTCTGTGGCCTAATCTTGAGAAGCATTAGGATTCACACTGGATCCACTCAATTTATCCAAACTATACACCTATAGTTCATGGTTAGTGACACTTAAGTAGTAAATATTTACTATTCATCACACTGTAGACACACAGTTAGGGTAAGAATATGGGAAAACTATGCTTGGTGGGATCAAAATTAACAAGAGCTACATGGTTTGGCAAAACCGTGTGGCCAAATTGTGCACCCCAGTTTTTAGGGTGAAATTTAAAAATTTCACTTAATGAGTTTTAAAACATGCTTTCTTCTTCTTCTTCCTCTACCAACATGCACAACTACATTCCCCCATGTGTTTCTCCTCCCATGCCTACACTATGATTCGATTGTTCTCTTCTTTCTGTTGTCAGATTCATGCACCAATGGTCTATAAAAATCCATATCAGTAAGCAAGTAAATCCTCTCTAACCTATTATAAGTTTTTTATTCTATAAATTGAAATATTTTGGTGCACGTTCATTTTCCCTATTTTTAGGGTGAATGTTTGTTTCATCGATTTCTTCAAAATAAAAACAAATCAGAGCATGATATTGGATGAGTTATTTGTTATAAGAATAAATTAGTTTTTCTGTGGATTTTTTCTAAAGTTTAAATCATTTTATAAATAGTGTCTTTGTGCTGCACGTTGGCCCTTACCATGCCTTTCCTTAAAAATGATTTCTAAAATCTAAATTGGCATACAAACCCTGTGTTACTCCCTTTGTGCCTTTTTTAGTAGTTTGAGGTCATAAAACATGATCACGGAAACCCCTTGGGCATGATAGATTGTAAATCTAAATTATAATTTAACAATTAAATGCTTAGATTTCTTTCAATGTGTTAATATTGGATTAATAATCGATTTCCGTTCATATGGTTTTTCCAAAATGAGGATGGAAGCTTTTAAAAGCCATGATGAACCTTTTATGGATTTTTTTTGACTTTTGTGGTATCTTTATAAAATTATTATTTTGATGAATTTATTCTTAATTATGTTTAATGGATTGTTTGATAATGTAAGAACCCAGATCTTCGTTTCAGGTATGTTTTTCCGTTTCTGGTCATTTTTTAGAAAAAGAAGAAAATCTGGAAATTTACTAAGTACACGATGTGTACTTTATGAGTACACACTGTGTACTTTTCTCTTACGCGAGCCCGTGTGTTGGCTGTTTCTGGGCCACACACATGGTGTGTGGCGGTGATGTGTAGGTCGCTTAATGCGGTGTACGAAAATGGCAAGTACACGTTGTGTACTCATGAAGTACACGCCGAGTTCTTTTCTTTTTATTTCATTAATCAGAATGGGGTCTCATCTAAAACCAATTTTCATCATTTTCTCTGCCTAATTAAGTCCAGAGTGTCTGAGGAGGCCGAATCTTCTCTGAGCCACCGATCCATCAATGGTTATCTAAATCGAACGCCTTCAGTTGCAATAGAATCACATCAGTGAGTTCTTGGTTCTTCTTTGGCCACGTTTCCTGATTCCTTCTCTTGTGAGAGTTATATAAGGTTGAATGTTTTAAACATTTAGGAAAATATTCTCCGTTCTAGGCTGATTCACAGGCCGAGGTTCAAGTATATCGATCTCCTAGGATCAAGGTAGGTGGTTTGTTTCCATACGTTGAATTTGTTTGAGTTTTTGGTGAAAACGTGTCGGATACCCATGTATCGGGTATCTCAAGTTAGGATTTTGACCTTTTATTTTCAACTTCCTTAGATTGCATGTATGATTGAGTTTATTAGATGATTTATAATTTCTTGTTAGCATGTTTGAGGACCACCCCATGGGTGTTCCCCCTATTTTGGTTGTTTACCGCTGTTTGTCTTAGGTTGCATGTGAGACATACCTTGTTGCATTGCTTGCTTGCCTTGATATAGTTGATTGCATGTATTGCCTATAGTTTATATGCTTTTGATGCATTGTAGCTATTATCCAAATAGTTTTTTGAGCTTAATTTGGGCTGCTAATAGTCGATTATGCACGACTACACTACTCAGGGCTGTGGAAACTTGGTGTGGTAGACTATAGAGGGAATTGATGATTAAGAGCTTCCCTGCAGAGTCTATTATAAATTATTATCATTCGTAGGACCTATGGTAATGGGACTTTGTGCTTCCTTATAGTGTCCTTATTATGTATCGAGACTATAGGGGGAATTAGACATAAGTGCTTCCTTAGAGAGTCTATAGCTATCGTTGCAAGACCGCATGGGAATTGATGGTGAGAGCTTCCCAGAGTGTCTGTACCTTTGTATGTTTACTTGAATAGAGGGTTCTACCAGTGTGAACCACCCATAGAGTCACCATGAATATTGTTTGGTTGGTTGTGACGAGTCCACCAAGCCAAAGAACAAGCTTGGGTTTTGTACTGCTTGCTATTTAGGTTGTCTGCTGAGATACTTGTTGTGTTACTTGATTTCCTTGGAAATATAGAGCGATTTTCTAGATTCATTGGTTGATAATTAAATTATTTCATTAAATTAATAAATAATTTTGAAGGGTGATTTGTAGGATTGTTTACTTTAGAGTACTCCTATTTCTATGCTTCATTTATTTCCTTTACTTTTTCTATATTGTTCACTGATAGTAGGGAACAAATATGGTGGTGATTTCCTACTGGGATTAGTCTCACACCCTATTTGGGTCCTTCTTTTCGGCCCAAATAGGTTATATGGTTGTAGGTGTGGATATGGATTGTGGCCCTTCTACTTCAGGTATATGATTGCTGGTTGGAGCTGGAGAGAATATGACTGAGCTCAGGATTGCGATGCTACTGGAGTTGTTGTTTAATTTTAGTGCTTTGTTCTCAATTGTATTTAAGCACATTGATGTGTTTGCTGCTTTCCATTGATACATGTACTATGCTGCATCATTATTATATTATGCATTTCTTCCGTTGTTTAGTTTCAGTTGTTGTATGTTGTTTACTACTTCTGCTATTGACTGCTGTTTCATGTACCTGGTATAACTTACCAAATGAGGGCATAGTTTCCCAAATAACTTACCAAGGCCCTCGCTTCTAGTCAGAAGCCTCTGGAATTTGGGGAAATACGCTTCAGTTCATGTGGCGAACTGGGCATGGGGCACCAGTTGAGGGGCTCCAGACTCAGGTCGTTACAAAGTGGTATCAGAGGATTTTCTTTCCTTTTCTATTTACTTACTATTTAGCGGCATTAGACAGGGATAAGACGGAATAAGTAAATGGTAAATAGTTATGCCCGGGCGTTCTATAACCCATGTACAGGGAAAAATCCAGATTACCTCGAATATTTCAATTTTTGAGTTTTTGCAAATGTTACAGTTTAATTGATTTCATCGTTGGGTGGTGCACTTGTTTTGAGCTATTATTATTTGTGTAATTGTGGTTCTATTTTTTTGCAACCCTATGAGATGAGGGTATTCCATATCATGCATCATATAGGAACTTTTTAGAAAATCACATGTCATGCATTTTTTTCATGCCATCTAGATTACATTAGAATATTCATGTTGTTGTGATAGAATTTGCGATAGAATATGCATGTTGTTGTGATAGTTGTTGTGACAGAATACTTACTATCTTGATAGGGTATCTTTGTTTAGAGGTTCTTTATCATGGATGCCAAACTTTGGTCTTAGAGGTTTTATGGGCCCTTGAGGATCAGGATTTGGTGGATCGTGAGTTGTTATACTTTTTGCTTGTTATATCCATTGTTATGATGCCAAGATTTAATTCGCAGGGAGAATGGGCCCCCACGAATCAGAATTTGGAACCTTAACAATTTTTTTCTGTGTTTTCTGGGCTCCAGTAAAGTTCTGAGGCTATTGTCTAGAAAAACCTAGAATACACGGTGTGTACTTTATGCATACACACCATGTAGTTTTTAGCCGTGTCCCTGACAGTGTTGGGAAGAGACACGGGGTTATAAAGCTTCATGTAAGAACACACCGTGTACTATCTTAGCATGCCGTGTAGTCTAGAATAGGTATTCGGCCATGTCACGAACAACACGGGCCAAGGTTTTCCTTCATGTGCATGTCGTGTCCCTTGGGAACATGCCGTGTATAGTTGACCATGTAGCTGACCGTGTAGCCAATGACACGAGTTTGTGTTATCCTTTCGCGTACACGCCATGTCCGTATGGAATATGCTGTGTAGTGTCGACTGTGTGTCAGGCCATGTCACTAATAACATAGGCCAAGTAAGACATGTCAAGTTCATGCCATGCCTCCTTTGACACGCCGTGTAGTAGTGTTTCATGTACCAGTCTATGTAACTAACAACACGGACATGGGATAGGTCTTAAGAAGCACGCCGTGTAATGGACAAGCATGCCGTGTAGTTTCCTGCTGGGACAGTCCATGTTCGCAGCCATGTAGGAGTGAAAGACAAGGGAGGAAAAGGGTTAGTATATTCCGTGTAGATAATAACATGTTGTGTAGCCGGGTGGTTTACACAGCCATGTATGGACAAGGTACACGCCCAGGGTAAACATTTAAGAAACACGACGTGTAGTGGTACAACACGCCATGTAGTCATGTTTTCCTCTTTTTTAAAAGTTTTTTTCTCCTATTCCATTTTTCTCTCTTAATTTTAATATGTGTTCATAGTTAATGAAGGTGTGCTTTTGGCCTTTCAGAGCTATGGCACGAAGAGGTCCTCCTGTTGCACGTCAAGAACTAGGCAGTGACCGTATGCCTGATACGGTAGATCAGGGATTACCGGTAGTTCCGCCTATCTTTCCGGACATGGCACCTGCACTGATTCTAGACACTGGTGTGATTCTCATTTCAGAGAGGGTTTCATGATATTCATGGAGACCATATAGGGAGCTCAACATCTTACCCCTTCTATGGAAGAGCTGACACAGGTTTTTCAGTAGTAGCACCCTCCCACGTTCACAGGGGATGGAGGACCATAGGCAGCGGAGTCATAGATAGAAGCCTTTTTTTCCATCTTCAATCATCTAAATACACCTCTAGAGAGGAGAGTGAAGCTTACGACTTATATGATGCGATATTCTGCCAAGATCTGGTGGGATGTGGTTTCGTAGATAGGGTGCCAAAAGGCTATGGCTTGGGATGAGTTTCAGCGTACGTTCTATGACTACTTCTACCCGGCGACGATGAGGGATAACAAATCCAAAGAGTTCATGAACCTGCAGCAGGGTACTCTCACAGTTATGGACTATTTCTCCTGCTTTACAGAGTTACAACATTTCAATCCCATTCTGGGGAATGACGAGCTATTTTTGGAAAGGAAGTTTGAGGAAGGCCTCAGACCGGATATGAGGTCACAGGTGAACGTCATTCAAATGACTTCTATCACTCTGATAGTCAACCAGGTGCTTGTTATGGAGAGAAACCTGAGGGAGGCTGGAGTTGTGGACCATGGTGGTTCAGCATCTAGGGCTGATTCTCTCTAGACAGACAGCATGAAGTGCCACCGAGAGTCTACACGAGGTGACTCGAGGAAGCAAGGTATTCCTTCTAGTAGATGATATCATCCTTCTAGAAACCAGGTGGTGTGCTATCAGTGTGAAGGAAGTGGGCATAAGAATTACTAGTGCCCAAGGGACCCAGTAGAGTCCTGATCTTGCGGAAAGATGGGTCATCTGCAGCGCTTCTGCATGGTTCTTCTGCCAGTGGCTAGTGAAGGAGGATCAGTTTCGACTCCGCATACAGGAGCAGGATTACCAGTTCCACAGTAAAATGGGGGATGGAGTTCTTTAGGTAATTCATGCTAGGGTAGAGGTCATGGATGCAGTGTTCAGGCTCAGGGAGGAGCAGTACAGGGATCTCAGGCTGCTACGCAGGGCCGCAGTATAGGGCAGACTTTTGCTGTAGAGCAAATTCATCAGGAGAAGGATCCTGGACCTTCTACAGTTCAAGGTACGATTTTAGTAGCCTCATTTTTATCCTCTACACTTTTTGATATAGGATCTTCTCATAACTTTATTTCAATGCATACTGTAGAAAGCCGTAGACTTACTGTTTGTACTTCTGATGATATGATGACGCTAGACACTCCCTTGGGAATTAGAACTACTAGCATGCGTCAGTGATTAGACTTCCCCCTTGAGGTTGGTGGGTGTTGTTTTTCATGGAGTATCTAGGTTTTGGAGATAGAATGCTATGATTTCATTCTCGGGATGGACTGGTTAGTTCCCTTCTAGGCCTTTGTCGATTTCTATCACCGCAGGGTGAGTTTCACATCACCTGAAGGAAGATCTTTTCTTCACAAGGGAGATTGGGTTGTCCAGGCAAGCAGAGCTAGAGAAGAGCATCATGGGTTGGGCAGTGTTACGGCCCAGATTTCTAGCTTATATCTAGACTTCCATGAGACTTATCAGGTAAATTTTCCTCCAGTGGTTGACCACTTTCCAGATGTCTATCTAGAAGACTTTTCAGGTTTGCCTCTAGAGCGAGAGATAGACTTCTCTATTGAGCTTGTGCCAGGAGCAGCACCGGTGTCCATTCCTCTTTATAGGATGGCTACAACTGAGTTTCAGGAGCTCAAGAAACAGTTAGAGGAGTTGCAGACAAGGGGTTTCATCCGACCCAGTACTTCTACTTGGGGTTCGCCTGTACTGTTTGCGAAGAATATAGACGACACCCTTAGGCTTTGTGTGGATTATCGGAAGCTAAACTTGTTGACGGTCAAGAACCGATATCCATTTCCAGGGATATATGATCTCTTTTATCAGCTTCGAGGAGCCAGAGTGTTCTAAAAGATAGACTTGAGATTCGGCTACCATCAGTTGCATGTCAGACCATCTGATATACCTCTTACAGCCTTCTAGAGTAGGTATGGTCTGTATGAGTATTTGGTTATACCATTTGGTCTCATGAACTCACCAGCAATTTTCATGGAACTGATTAACAGAGTTTTCCATCATTACTTGGATTCTTTCATGGTGGTTTTCATGGATGACATCTTGGTGTACTCTCACACTTGACACGACCATGCTAACCATCTTGAGATCATTTTGAGTACACTTAGGGAGCATTAGTTATATGTTAAGCTCTCAAAGTGCCACTTTTGGATGGACAAGGTTCACTTCCTGGGTCATGTCATCTTAGAGACAGGAGTATCAGTAGACCCATAGAAGGTGGGAGCAGTAGTCACCTAGGAGAAACTGAAGAACATCTTCGAGGTACAAAGTTTCTTAGGGATGGATGGTTACTACATGCGGTTTATACAGGACTTCTCATGCCTAGTAGTGCTGTTGATGGGCTTGACTATGAAAGTGGTGAAGTATGTTTGGTCAGAAGCTTGTGATTCAGCCTTTTAGAAGCTTAAAGGGAGATTGACTTCAACACTGATTCTATTTTTGCCGGAGACGGGAAAGAGTTATACAGTTTTCTGTGATGCATCTAGCATCAGGCTTGGAGCAGTTCTTATGAAGGAGGATTGTGTTTTTGCATACGGATCTCGACAGTTGAGGCCACATGAGAGGAACTATCCTACGCATGACCTGGAGTTGGATGCAGTTGTTCATGCTTTGAGTTGTTGGAGACATTATCTTTTGGGAGAGCATTTTGTGTTATATACTGACCACAAGAGCCCCAAGGACATCTTCATGCAGAGTGACTTGAATCTGAGACAGGGGAGGTGGGTTGAGTACCTGGATTCTTTCGATTTCGAGCTTGCATATACGCTTGGGAAATGAAATGTAGTGGATGATGCACTAAGTAAGAGGACTCAGATACAGGCAATTCAGGAGAACAGTAGTGAGTGGCAGCTTATGGCTCTGTTCTCTGAGATTCATTTGGAGGTGCACGACAAACAGGGGAATAATTTCAGATCTTATGTAGTTGTTACCTCTACGCTTCTTGACCGAGTTTGGATGAGTCAATTATCAGATTTTGAAGACCTAGCCCTACGGGAAAGCGTGACAGGAGAGGACTCTCTTCCCGGATGGACCATAGGCAAGGATGAGATCTTCCGTTTCTAGGGACGTGTATGGGTGCCAGCAGATATACATGAGGAGATGATGCGATACTTTCATTCCATATTTTGGACAGTTCATCCTGGTGTCACCAAGATGTATCGTGATCTACACCGACAGTATTGGTGTCCAGGTATAAAGAGAGATGTTTCTGGTTTTGTCATGAGATGTTCCACCTGTCAGCAGGTGAAGGCAAAGCACCAGCAACTGGCGGGGCTTTTATAGAAGCTACCCATTCCCGAGTGGAAATGGAATGATGTTGCGATGGAATTCATGAGAGGATTACCGAGATCACCTTGATGGAATGATGCAGTATGGGTTGTCATTGACAGGCTCACAAAGGTTGCTCACTTCTTTCCAATTAAGGATACCTTCAGTGTTGATGATCTTGGATGGTTGTACATTCGTGAGATTGTACTCTTGCATGGGATTATGAGTACTATCATTTCAGATAGGGACGCCCGCTTCACGTTGAATTTCTAGTAAGGGATACAAAGGTCTTTGGGTACACAGGTACTTCGGAGTACAGCTTACCATCCCCAGACAGATGGCCAGTCAGAGCACACGATTTAGGTACTATAGGACATGATACGAGCATGTGTCCTTGATTTTGGAGGTTCTTCGGAGAGACATATACCTCTAGTGAAGTTTTCCTATAATAATATTTTTCAAGAAACTATTCAGATGGCACCTTACGAGGCTGTGTACGGTAGGCTGTGTCGATCCCCCTTGTGTTGGCTGGAGACAGGAGAGGCAACTATGCTGGGACCTCTTCTTGTTCAGGAGACCACAGAGCAGGTGGACTTGATTCGAAAAAGGATGGCTACTACACAGTCTTGTCAGAAATATTGTGCTGATCAGCGGAGACGACCCTTTGAGTTTAAGGTCGGGGATCAGTTTTTCCTACGTGTTACCCCAATGTTGGGACACAAGAGGATCAGGAGACAGGGTAAGCTTTCACCGAGATACGTCGGGCCATTTGAGATTTTGGAGAGATTCGGGCTGGTTGCTTATAGGTTTCAGTTGCTACAAAGGTACCAGGCTATGCTTGACGTCTTCAATGTTTCTCAGCTTCGCCGCTATTTCTCAAACCCATCTCATGTTTTTCAACCTGAGGAGGTTGAGCTGGAGAAGGATGCATCGTTCGAGGAGCATCATATCAGGATTTTTGATCGTAGTGCAAAGATACTCTGTGGCCAGTCTGTTCCTCTGGTACGGGTGTTATGGCGGCACGATCGTGTACAGGACGAGACTTAGGAGAGGGAGGCCGATATGCGATCACAGTGGCTAGAGTTGTTCAAGGTTTCTTCTTTTCCACCATGTTAGGGAAATTCGGGGACAAATTTCTTTAAAGAGGGAAGTTTGTAAGAACCCGGATCTTCGTTTCAGGTATGTTTTTCGATCTCTGGTTGTTTTTAAGAAAAATAAGAAAATATGAAAATTTTCTAAGTACACACCGTATACTTTATGAGTACACGCCCTGTACATTTCTCCCTTGTGAGGCCGTTTGCTGGCTATGTCCGGGCCACACACATGGTGTGTAGCGGTGATGTGGAGGCCGCTTAATGCAGTGTACAAAAAGGGTGAGTACAAGCCATGTACTCTTGAAGTACACACCGCGTACTATTCTTTTTATTTCATTAATCAGATCGGGGTCACGTCTTAAACTGATTTTCATCTTCTTCTCTGCCTAATTACATCCAGAGTGTCTGAGGAGGCTGAATCTTCTATGAGCCACAGATCTTTCACCGGTTATCCTAATCGAACGTTGTTGGTTGCAATAGAATTGCAGTGGTGAGTTCTTTGTTCTCCTTTGGCCAAGTTTCCTGATTCCTTCTCTTGTGAGAGTTATCTGAGGTTGAACGTTTTATACATTTTGCAGATCTTATCCACTCTAGGATAATTCACAGGATTACGTTCATGTATATTGATCTCCTAGGATCGAGGTATGTGGTTTGTTTCCCTACATTAAATGACTTTGAGTTTTTGGTGCAAAAGTGTCAGATACCCATCTATCGGGTATCTCGGGTTAGGGTTTTGATCATGTATTGTTATCTTCCTTAGATTTCATGTATTCTTGAGGTTATTAGATGATTGATAATTTCCTGTTAGCATGTTTGAGGATCACCCCATGGATGTTCCCACTATTTTGGCTGCTTACCGCCGTTTGGATTAGGTTGCCTATGAGGCATACCTTGTTGCATTGCTTGCTTGCCTTGATATAGTTGATTGTATGTATTGCCTACTGTTTATATGATTTTGATTCATTGTAGCTATTATCCAAGTAGTTTTTTTAGCTTAATTTGGACTGATAATAGTCGATTAGGCACGACTACACTACTCAGGGCTGTGGGAACCTGGTGTGGTAGACTAAATAAGGAATTGATGATTAAGGGCTTCCCTAGAGAGTCTGTTATAAATTAGTATCATTCGCAAGACCTAAGTAAATGGGACTTTGTGCTTCCGTAGAGTGTCCTTAGTTACGTATCGAGACTATAGGGGGAATTAATCGTAAGTGATTCCTTAGAGAGTCTATAGTTATTGTTGAAATACCATAGGGGAATTGATGGTGAGAGATTTCCAGAGTGTATGTGCCTTTGTATGTTTACTTGACTAGAGGGGTTTTCTAGTGTGATCCACACAGAGAGTCACCATGAATACTATTTGGTTGTTTGTGACAAGTCCATCAAGCCAAATAACGAGCTTGTATTTTGTACTTCTTGTTGTTTAGGTAGTCTGCTGAGATACCTATTGTGTTACTTGCTTTCCCTAGAAATATAGAGCTTTTTGCTAGATTCCTTGGTTGATAATTAAATAATTGCATTAAATTAATAAATAAGTGTGAAGGGAGATTTGTAGGATTTTTTACTTTAGAGTACTCCTGTTTCTCTGCTGCATTTATTTCCTTTACTTTTGTTATATTGCTCCCTGACAGTAGGGAACATATCTTGTGGTGATTGCCTACTGGGATTAGTCTCACACCCTGTTTGGGTCCTGATTTTTGGCCCAAACAGGTTATATGGTTGTAGGTGTAGATAGGGATCGTGGCCTTTCTACTTGAGGTACATGATTGCTAGTTGGAGCTGGAGAGCATAAGACCGAGCTCAGGCTTGCGATGCTGCTGGGGTTGCTGTTTACTTTTAGTGCTTTGTTCTCAGTTGTATTTCAGCATGTTGATGTCTTTTCTGCTTTCCTTAGATACATGTACCATGCTGCATCATTATTAAATTATACATTGCTTCCACTATTTAGTTTCAGTTGTTGTATGGTGTTTACTGCTTCCGCTATTGACTGTTGTTTCCTGTACCTTGTACAACTTACCAAATGAGGGAATAGTTTCCCCAATAACTTACCAAGGCCCTCGCTACTAGTCAGCAACCTCTGGCATTTGGGGAAATTCACTTGAGGTCATGTGGCAAACCGGGCACAGGACACCAGTTGAGGGGCTCCGGACTCAGGTCATTATAGATTAGCAATGATATGCTTTTATAATAAATCCCCTCAGATGAGGCACACTGTCTTAGAAATTACAAAGTGGTGACTATTTATTTATAGAATGCTTGGAATAATGATTTAGTGTTTCCCTATACTTTGATGTCATTATTTAATATAAGGCATGTTTAGAACATTTCCTTTCCTATTATTCTAAAATTGATATTTTTCCCTTATATATATATTTTTTTAATAGAACCGAAGCACCCCTTTTGGTCTTGGCCCGACATAAATGGCATTTCCTATGTTGTAAATTTCTCAACTATTAAAGGAATCTGTAGTGTGTTCCTTTAACCTTGTAAAATTAATTGCCTTGATTGATTAGTTTTAAGGGAACACATTATATTGAATGGTTTTTCATGATAGAATTCCTTAAATGAATTAATTGATTTAAATTGAATTGATTAGTTTTATTAGCTTATTCATGATCGGTGGAATTCCATTACATGTGTTAAATGGTTTTATTGAAATAGAAAGGAATTTTGTGGTTCGAAAATGCCTCTTGCTATAATTAAATAAGAAAAGATTCTATTATTGGTATAAATTGTGATTTCCTTTGTTGTGATTGGGATTAATAAATGTAAAGAACAAGCAATAATACCTCATTGATTTTATTAGAAATATGATTCACCTTTATATAGGATGTGGAATGATGTTAACGGTTATATTGAGAATAGATGTTTCATGGTAACTTATATTGGATTTTGAGCATGATATCACACATCATTGATAGTATTTGGATGGTGGGAATAATACACCACACACTCTGTTGAGTGCTGGCATGACGACACAGTCGTGACTTCGAGTGGTGACATGAAGGAACACTCACCATCTCGAGTTACGAGCATGATGTCTCCCACTCAATATAAAATATAGTGAATTCACCCTTTATCTTGAGATTATAGGCTTGTTTAGACTAGTTATGGATGTCGGAGTTATGCCCAAGTCCATCCGGCCCCTAGCATTCCAAGTATACAGACACTTATGTCCCCACAGACATGGTATATATATATGAATGATATATATAACTCTACTATGTATATATAATTACTATATACATATAGTTACAAATTATATCATCATTCCAACAATGTGTTGAAGCAGGTTGAGTCGGTCAAGTGTCATATTGGAACCTGAGGTGACTGGAATTTATTTATTTATTTAGAACTTTTTTTTAATACATTTATAGTTGCTTAAAGACTTAAATTATTTTCATGAACTTCTCTTCGATATAGAAAATGTGATTGGTAACCTACTGGGATTTATATCTCACACCTTGATCGGGCCACCATTAAAATGGGGTACCTAAGTAAATCTCTAGTTCATAGGAGAATGGTTGATTTAATGTGATATTTAGCTTGTACTAAGGAGTTAGGAACATAAGACGGAGTTGGAGATTAGGATTCTCATAGAGATCAACCTTGGGGATTTTTAGAACTTTTCTTTTTCTTGCACTATACTTTAATTTTTCTTGATTTATTTCAACTATTTTAGTTTTGTATCACCATCTAGACTTGCATGCATTGATGTATGTTGGTGTTGACTATTGATAAAAAAACTATTTTTTTGAATATTTTATTGATAATAAATGATATATTTTCCTTAAATTGTGCTAAATTTACTCATGTATGAAATATTTGGGATTAGATCATTCATTTGAAAATTTGATGAAAATTCCAGTTTTACCCTTTTAAAATGTAGTGTAGTATTTTGAAGATAAATATTTTAATATTTATTATTTGAACTTAATATTTTGTAACAGAGTTCCTAACGTAATTTTATACAACTTTTATTCAGGACACTATAGCTAAAGAGTTCATTTGGATGGAGTAAATGAGTCATTAAATCAATGGTGGTCTGGACTCGGCAGAATGGACATGGGTTCTATATTTGGCCCATATCGTCTTCATCCGGGCTTGGATTGAGCCCAAATTTTGAGGAAATCTTGGAGAAATGATTTCAAACAAATAATCCTTTTAGAAGGCCGTACAATTCACGCGTTTTGAGGTCAACGATGCGGTGAAACTTGGAATAAAATATTTGGCTGAGTTTTTCATTTCACACTTAAAATGTTTTATAACCCTAGCCCTCACAAACTCTATTTAAAGCGGTTTTCTCACTATTTTAGAGGGGTGGTCAAGGATTTGGAAAGGTGTGGCCGAAAGGGTGTCTCTTTGGAGCCCCTCACAAATCTTGTAATAAGTAAGGCTTTGTGCAAACCTCTCTTCCAAAAAGGCTCTCCTCTCTCACCTCCTCTTTGAATTTCTTTTCTTTCAGGTTTGTTTCTTGAATTTCTCTTAGAATAATCTTCTGTGTTCTTCATTTTTCATATTCTATTAATCTTAATAATTTTTTTTGAATGAAGAGTGGAGACGAGATTGGGTTCTACCATTTCAATCTTTTGATCATGCAAATTGTCTCCACGATGACGACACCACCAATGAAAGAGTAGTTTTTTAGTGATCGATCTATCTTCTACCATATTAATTTAATTATTTGGAATAATTGAGCTAAATTAATTAATATAATATAATCCATGAATTATGTTTTTAAATTTTAAGAAACTAGCCAAGAAATTGAACAATTAACACAAAAATAGGCGAGGTCGAGATTTTGTGTAAATTGTGAGAGCGCGATCTTAATCGGTAATACAAGACCACACGAGATAAATTTGTAGAGTTAAAATATAATCCCTAAACACAATTAATCTTCATTTCCAGAATGGATATGTTCTCTAATTAACCACTGACCATAATCTAACCTTAGAACAACAATCAATGCAGGGTGCTGCGATTGCGTGTTCTGAAGCTAGCCTAGGGTTTAAGTAATTTCATCTTTGTGGTTAAGTTAACTCTATTAGGGTTTGATGGTTAAAAAATTAGAGGATAATAATTAAGTGAATATTGATTTAAATGATAATGATTAATAAGTAAATGAAGAGTTATAGTTATATCAATTATTCATTTCAATATATTTTCTAAAAAAACATCTTCTTGTTGTGTCTTTTTAATCAAACTTCATTTCAAAATTAAAAACAAAAAAATGAAATCTTCTTCCAGAAAACTTCTTAAAGTTTAATAAAAGATAAAAAACCACCCCCATACTTTCAAGTTGTGTTTTAATTCCATTCTATTCTATTTTTATAATACCTTTTAGAATTTGTTTTAATTTACTTCCTCCTTTGAGAGAGGACCTTGGTCAGCCACTCTGCTACACCTAAGTACCCCAAAATCACACTAATCATTTGAGGGAACCCACAATAGTTCTCTTTCAAATTGGTTCCATTACTAGGGAGGCATGTAATTATTTCAACTAATTATAGGAATTTATTTTATTTTATATTTTATTCTCTTTCCCTCTTCTTTCTTCCTTCTTTACCTAATCTATTTTTTTCTTCTTCTTTTATTTTTTTCAACTTCTTTTTGGACCATAAACTCAAACGTTTTAATTTTATTTTAATATGGTCAAATTTATTTATTTTCATTTTCATTTGATTTATGGCACGAACTAATCCCGAATATCTCTTAGATCTCAACCCTGAGATTGAACATATCCTTAGGGCTCGAATCAGACATTCTCAGTCTCCAGGAATTTTCTACATTCAACCATTTGGAGAATTACTCCAATATCAAATCATTGAAATTAGAAACAATTCAAATTAAACCATAAAACAAGAACCAATGGCTGACAATAATGGAAATGAACTTAATATAACCATTCAAGAATTGGATGCACCTGATATTAAATATCAACCAAATTGTATTGCATACCCAAATATTGAATCGGACTTTGAACTAAAATTTGGGTTAATTCACATACTTCCAAAGTTTGATGGCCTATCTAGTGAGGATCCCAATAAAAATTGGAAATAATTTTATGTGGTTTTCTTAACCTTAAAACCTACAAATGCCTCTGAAGATAAAATCAAACTAAGAGCATTCCCATTCTCACTTGATGAAGCTGCGAAAGACTAGATGTATTATTTACAACCCGAAGATGTAGCTTGTTGGAAAGATTTGAAACGTCTTTTCTTGTAGAGATTTTTTCCAGCATCGAGGACCAATTCTATTTGTAAGGAGATATCAGGGATCAAGAAAGCACAAGGGGAGTCAATGTATGAGTACTAGGAGCGATTCAAGAAGTTGTGTGGAAGTTGTCCACGTCACCAAATCAGTGAGCAACTCCTCATTCAGTACTTCTATGAAGGAATTACACCTATGGAGAGGATCATGGTGGATGCCCAACAGGAGGGGAAT
Source organism: Viscum album (assembly GCA_963277665.1). Lineage (NCBI taxonomy): Eukaryota > Viridiplantae > Streptophyta > Magnoliopsida > Santalales > Viscaceae > Viscum > Viscum album. The sequence continues at coordinate 1,663,148,129 of OY728152.1, read as the reverse complement.
TGGTGGACAAGACACCAGTAGATTCACGTGCATTGATCGACAAGATGGCCTAAAACTCCCAACAATTTGGCGATAGCGGTACACCACATGTTAGGGGAGTACATCAGGTAAGTACATCTTCTCTTAAAAGACATTTGATTGATACCAAGTTGGAAGAATTGACAAATATTGTGAGGTATATTTCTTTGGATCAAAATACATCCCAAACCCCTCCTTCAAGGCCTTGTGGTATTTACACTGAGACAAGCCACCCAACTGACTGTTTCCCACAACTCCAAGAAATAGAAGATTGTGCAGCAGTGTTCCTGGGGAGACCATATTAGCAGCAACAACAACAACCGTATCCCCAAAAGAAGTTTGATCCAACATACAAACAAGGGTGGAAGTATCAATCGTACATGAGGTATGGCACTAGACAACAACAAACGCCCCCTTTTCAACCAAACATCCCACAACCACCACCTTACCAACAGGGTTTCCAACAACCCCAAAGGAGATTAGAATCTCAAGCATCAACAAGCCAACAATAAGGGATTCCCCCACCCAAGGTATATTCTAACACTCATGACCTTTTGAAGAAAATTGTTCTTAATCAACAGAATGATTTGAAAAGTCAAGGTTCAGAGTTGAGGGAGTTGAACACTCAAATGAGCCAAATTTCCACCAACCTCCAGGAACTTGTAAGTAAGAATTATGGAAATCTACCTTCCCAAACCACTCCAAATTCAAAGGGAAATTCCAATTCCATCACATTGAGAAGTGGGAAGCAAATGAATGATACATCTGTACCTACCATTCCATCGGGATTCACCTCAACTCCAGAGAATCCGCATTTCATACCAACTGATGAGCAGTCCAAGGGAAAGATAAAGGTTAGAAAAAGATTGATGATGTTCCTCCTAAACCCCTTCCCTTTCTAAATAGGGTTGTTCAAACCAAGAAGATGGTTGAAGAAGCAATGAAAAAGGAGGTTTTGGACACATTCAAGCATGTGAAGATAAACATTCCTCTACTTAAATCCATTAAGAAAATTCCAATGTATGCAAACTTCTTAAAAGAACATTGTACCAATCGAAGAGGGCTCAAGGGAAATGAGAGGATCAATATTGTAAGGAATATGTCAGCACTCATTACACCAACTCTAGCAATGCCAAAAAAGTGCAAGGATCCTGGGACATTCACTATCCCATGCACCATAGGGGAGTTACACTTTTCTAATGAACTTTGTGATTTGGGAGCTTCCATAAATGTGATGCTTCACTCTGTATTCTCTTCTTTGCAGGTTGGTGAGCTGAAACCGACGAGAGTAGTGGTGCAGTTGGAGAATAGAGCTACGACATATACAACAGGAGTTCTTGAGGATGTACTTGCCCAGGTAAGATACATGATCATTCCAGTAGATTTCTACGTGCTTAACAAGGAGGATGATCAGGTAAGTTCTCATTCCCCCATTATCTTAGGTAGGCCCTTCCTCAAAACTGTAAAACCTATCATAAATGTCAATGAGGGTACACCTTCCATGGAATTTGGGGATGAAATTGTGATATTTAATGTTATGGATTCCATGAAATACCCCTCAGAGGATCATTCTTCATTTTTGATCTCCCATTTTGATCCACCAAGTAAAAACACCATGGAATTGGATTGTCCTATGATTAGGGATATTATGAGTACTGGTTCTAGTTTGATGTATAGGAGTACTTCCACACCCATTTCTAATGAACAAGAATATCTAAGATTTGATTTTGAAATGGAATCATATTCTGATTTTGATCATGTGAACTCTAATTATGACATGGTTGTTGAGTATGCTGATGGATTTGATGCTTTATTCTATGATTTTGATGATTTCTATTCTGATACCGATGATCTTTGTGCATATATTTCAGTTCCTTCTATGTATCCATTCATACACCACCCCCTACACTGGAACTCAATCCATTGCCACCAAATCTAAAATAATCATACTTGTTAAGTGGTGAGAAATTACCTATTATCATTGATAACAATCTCCCTTTTGAACATGAATAAAAACTTTTGAATCTTTTGAGGGAGAACATCAGGAAAATTTGGTGGACCTTGGCTGACATATTAGGTATTAGCCCCTCAATTTGCATGCATAGGATTCTTTTGGAGGATGAGGCTAAACTGGTGAGGCAAACACAATGGAGACTCAATCCAACCCTTCTGGAGTTTCTTAAAAAAGAGGTTGAAAATTTTCTCGAGGCAGGTATAATATATCCCATTTCACATTCTTAGGTGGTAAGTCCTATTCAGGTTATTCCTAAGAAAAGTGGTGTTACTATTGTTAAAAATGATAAATATGAGTCAGTTCCAATGAGGGTACAAAAAAGTTGGTGTGTGTGTATTGATTATAGGAAACTAAATCATTCCAATCACAAAGACCATTTCCCCCTCCCATTTATTGATCTGATACTTGAGAGACTAGCTGGGAAGACACACTGTTGTTTCTTGGTTGGATTTTCTGGATATTATCAGGTTCATATAGCTCCAGAGGATTAGGAGAAGACTACATTAACCTGTCCCTTTGTCACATTGTCCTACCGGAGGATTCCATTTTGACTTTCCAACGCCCCAGGTACCTTCTAGAGATGCATGGTGAGTATTTTTTTCTGATTTTTTTGAGACCTGCATGGAGGTATTTATGGATGATTTTACAGTGTATGGGTCTTCATTTTATGAATGTATAGGTAATTTGGGAGAGGTGTTGAATTGTTGAATTGAGAAGAATATAGTCCTAAACTTTGAAAAGTGTCATTTCATGGTAGAGCATGGCATTGTCTTAGGGTATTTAGTTTCAAAACATGGTATATAGGTTGATAGATCTAAGGTAGATAATATTTCATCCTTAGAATATCCTTCATGTGTACGTGATGTTAGATTTTTCCTAGGGCATGCCAGATTTTATCGGTGCTTCATCAAAGATTTTAGTAAGATTACTCTTCCTATGTCACGATTACTTCAAAAGGATTCTGATTTTGTGTTTGATGATTCTTGCAAGACTTCATGTTTTGAGCTAAAGAATTTTCTGACCACTCCACCTATCATACAGCCCCCATGGTGGGAGATTCCTTTTGTTCTTAGGTGTGACACTTCCAACTTCGTGGTTGGAGATTTCTTATCTCAGAGAGTGGAGGGATGTTCACATGTGATCGCCTATGCATTGAGTACACAAGATTCAACCCAATCAAATTACACAACCACAGAAAAGGAGTTCCTTGTTGTCATATTTTCTTTATATAAATTCTGTTCATATTTATTGGGCACTAAAGTAGTTGTTTTATCTGACCATGCAGCTTTGAGGTACCTCTTGAAGAAGCCAGATGCAAAGCCCAGGCTGATCTGATGGATGACCCTTCTTCAAGAACTTGATATTAAGATAAAGGAAAAAAGGGGTCAGAAAAATTGGTGGCGGACCACATGAGTAGGCTTACTCACACACTAGAGGATGACACCTTGGACCAATTACCACTTCGGGATACTTTCCCCAATGAGCATCTTTATTCCATCTTAGGTACACATCCTTGGTATGCAGATTTAGTTAACTACCTTGTTGCCTCTGAAATCCCTACAAATTTAAAGAAACATCAAGTCCAAAAATTAAAAATTGGGTCCTGGTATTATGTTTGGTATGATCCATACCTCTGGCGTATGTGTACTGATCAAGTTATTAGGAGGTGTGTTCCTGATCATGAGTTGGAGTCTGTTTTACATTTTTGTCATACACTTGCTTGTGGTGGACACTTTGGACCCCAATGGACAACTAGGAATGTTTTGGACTCTAAATTATATTTTCCTAGCTTATTCCATGATGCCCATATGTTTTGTAAGTCATGCTCTCATTGCCAACACACTGGGAACATTTCTAGGATACATGAGATGTCCCAACAACCCATACTATTCTGTGAGATTTTTTATATATGGGGCATCAGTTTTATGGGTCCTTTTCCTAGTTCATTTGGATTTTTATATATTTTGGTTACATTTGATTATGTTAGTACCGAAGGACATCATCAGTGACCAAGGGACACACATCTACAATTCGAATTTTGTTTCCCTTCTTCGAAAGTATGGGGTGACACACAAAACATCAACACCATACCACCCTCAAACAAATGGCCAGGCTAAGGTTACAAATAGGGAATTGAAATTTTTTTTGGAGAAAACTGTGCAGTCAAATAGGAAAGATTAGAGAAGGTTCTTGGATGATGCATTGTGGGCATATAGGATCGCATAAAAGACACCCATTGGTATGTCCTCATTTTGGATTGTTTTTGGGAAAGCATGTCACCTCCCTGTGGAAGTTGAGCATCGAGCTTATTCGGCTATTAAGAAATGCAACATGGATTTGGCCCAAGATGGAATCCAAAAGAAGCTGCAAATTCAAGAGCTTGAGGAGATTTTATTGTCTTCATATGTGAACTCAAGGATCTAAAAAGAAAGATCAAAATCAAGTCATGAGAAAATGATCCAATAAAGGGAGTTTCATGTTTGAGAGAAAGTCCTTCTCTACAGTTCACGACTGAAGCTGATGTCTGGTAAGTTGCGTTCCAGGTGGTTAGGTCCTTAGGTTATGACAAATGTTTTTCTTTATGGTGCAGTGGAGATCACACAAGGGGACATATGAAGGATCTTTACAGTCAATGGGCAACATTTGAAGAGATACATTTAGAGACTTCCAACTGATGTAGTGGATTTTATTACACTACATGACCCCATCATCACTTGAGCACATCAGGCTGTTCCTAACCCTTTAACATTTCTTATTCTTTGTCCAATTTAAAATTATACATTTCATGTGCATATATTATCTCATGGGTTTACATTGAGGACAATGAAATATTTTTATTATGGGTGAGGGAACCTTTTAGTTTAGTTATTTCAATTATTTTCCTATTAAAAAAACAATACAAAAAAAATTGTGTGTTTGTTTTTCAATTTTCTGTGTGTTTTTGAAACTTTTGAGCTGAAATGATTCTCATAACCATTTTGAAATCCATATCAATAATAAAAATATTTTATCCCTCAAAACTAAGCTTAAATGAATTATGAAATGACTTTGTTTCAAGTTCAAATATTTAGTAATTTCATGAGTACACTGAATTTTGAATCCCATGCCACATCTCACTGTCTTTATATTTGAAATCACTTTCCTATGAGGCTTATAAACCATCATTTTTATATTATTTACATTCACCTCACATATTGAGAGAACCAAACCATGCACGATTTAACCAGAATTTTATTTATTCTTGTCAAGACTTGAGGGTTTGAGGTACTTATGTTTAAATAATTGAGGCATTTGTTTGGTATTGAAGCCCCTATTTCAAAGAATCCTTTTTTATAATGTCTTACCTTGAACATTTAATCCTTTTATCCCTTATAATCCATGCACATCCTGTTAGGTTAGCCACATTACAAGCCAATTTTCCCTATCCAATCAACTCTTGAAGTAAAATTGCGTAATCTAGTTGAGCTTAAGTGTGCGGGAAGCTGTCTTGTGTTGTGCTGCCACATTTTGTGATACTTTGAGTGCAAAATTAAATTCCGAAGAGATGTGTTTGTTGCTGAAGAAAAATATTATATTGAAAGTTGTGCCTTTCTGGAACTTTCATGATAAAAGAAGTTGTGCCTTTCTAGAGATTCTAATAGATGGGGAAAGCTATGTCTATCTGGAGCTTTTAAGAAAATAATGTTCGAGAAGATTGACATTTTTACCGCTGAAATTTTGAATGGTGTGCACATTCCTTTATTTTTCAGGATGATGAACATGAATCAATTCTATTTCGATTGATGAGGATACCATATTTAAGTGAAAATTAGATTAATGCTATTTTGCTTCAAAAAGAGTGAAGCCCTCCTCATTCAGCCTCAGAATTTTTCACATCTAAATCCTACCAACCGAAAGCCACAAAACAACCCTAAAAAGTTTTCATGATAAAAATATGTCCTTGAATCACATCGGGTAGTGATGTAGGAATTTATCAAGCCTATGGTGACCCTTGTATGAGTTTGGATGAGAAATACATTGAAAAAAATTGACATTTGTGTGATAAGAGAAAATTCAAGTGAGGTAGGTGTTTTGTGCATGGGAGGATAAATAAATTGGAAATATATTTAATGATATAAATGAAGAACTTGAAATAATGGTTTTTTATGAGGCATTATATCTTTTGTTTCTTGTTGTGTAATAGTTTGATCTCAAGGATATGTGTTTTAAAATTGATTTTGATTTGATATTGATGTTTACTTGACATGAGGTTTTGCCCAGGAGTGCAAAAGGGTAAGTGTGGGGGAGTTTATAAAACACTATTTTGTTGAATATTTTATTAACAATAAAGGTTATAATTTCCTCACATTGTGCTAAATATATTCATTTATGAAATATTTGGGATTAGATCATCCATTTTAAAATTTGATGAAAATTCTAGTTTTACCCTTTTAAAATATACTGTAGTATTTTGAAGAGAAATATTTTAATATTTATTATTTGAAATTAATATTTTGTAAAATGGTTCCTAACTTAATTTTATACAACTATTATTCAGGACACTAGAGATAAAGAGTGCATTTGGATGGAGTAAATGTGCCATTAATTCAATGGTGGGATGGACTCAGCAGAATGGAAATGGGTTCTGTATTTGGGTCATATCATCTTCATCCGGGCTTATATCGAGCCCACATTTTGCAGAAAGCTTGGGGACATGATTTCACACAAATCATCCTTATATAAGGCCGGGAAATTCATGCGTTTATAGGTCAACTATGCGTTGAAACTTGGAATAAAATATTAGGATGAGTTTTTCATTTCACACTCAAAAAGTTACGTAATCCTAGCCCTCACAAAACTCTATTTAAAGGGGTTTTTCACTCTTTGAGAGGTCCTCTATAAGATTTGGAAAGTTGTGGAAGAAAGGGTGTCTCTTTGGAGCCCTCACAATTCTTGTAAGAAGTAAGTATTTGTGCAAACCTCTCTTCCAAAAAGGCTCTCCTCTCCCACCTCCTCTTTGTATTTCTTTTCTTTCATGTTTGTATCTTGAATTTCTCTTCAAATAATCTTCTGTGTTCTTCCCTTTTCTTCTTCTCTTAATCGTCCTAATTGGTTTGTAATCATGAGTGGAGACGATATTGGGTTCTACCATATCAATCCTTTTCTCATGCAAAACATCTCCACGATGACCACACACCCATGGAAGAGTAGTTTTTTAGTAATCGATCTATCTTCTACCCTCTTAATTTAATTATTTTGAATCATTGATATACTATAATTAACTTAATATGATCCATGAATTGTGTTTTTAAATTGTAATAAACTAAGAAATCAATTGAACAATTAACACAAAAACACGCGAGGTCGAGATTTTGTTTAAATTGTGAGAGCACGATCTTAATCGGTAATACAAGACGACATGGGATAAATTTGTAGAGTTAAAATATAATCCCCAAACATAATTCATCTCAATTTCTAGAATGGATATGTTCTATAATTAACCACTGACCATAAACTAACCTTAGAACAACAATCAATGCAGGGTGTTGCGATTGTGTGTTCCAAAGATAGCCTAGGGTTTAAGTAATTTCAACTTTATGGTTAAGTTAACTCTCTTAGGTTTTGTGGGTTAAAAAATTAGGGGATCATAATTAAGTTAATATTGATTTAAATTATAATGATTAATAAGTAAATGAAGAGCTAGATTTATATTGATTACGCCTTTTAAAATATTTTCTAAAAAAACATCTTCTTGTTGTGTCTTTTTAATCCAACATCATTTCAAAATTAAAAACAAAAAAAAATGAAATCATCTTCCAGCAAACTTCTTCATGTTTAATAAATGATAAAAAACCACCCTCTATCCTTTCAAGTAGTGTTTTAATTCTATTATATTCTATTTTTAGAATATCTTTTAGAAGTTGTTTTAATTTACTTCCTCCTTTGAGAGACGACCTTGGTCAGCCACTCTACTGCACTAAAGAACCCCAAAATCACACTAATCATTTGAGGGCACCCATGAAAGTTCTCTTTAAACTATATATCTCTTATTCTATTTATATTATTATTTATTTTCATTATCATTCATTTATTACTTCTTCCACTGCTATCTGTTGTTTTTTTAAATTATTATATACCACAATGATACTTTAATCATGAGTGAATAGTCTCCCCAAGATCACATCCTTAAAAACTCATAACTAGTGGGTAGCCTCTGACACATGGGGATGCGCACATGATGCCCTGTGACCTACTAGTCCGACTACCATCTTAGTAGTCAGTTGGGTCGGGACATTACAAAATGGCATGAGAAGTATTTTTTTATTTTGTATTACTATTTTTGGGTTTATATACCGGATACTTGGAATGTTCAAATTCTTGGTAAATATTAATTCCTAGGAGTGATCATCCCATGTACAGGGAAAATTTCAATTGGCCTTGGAAGGGATCATTGTTCATGCAGCTTGATATTATTATGGATTATTATTCCACCTTGAGTTATTGGTTTACTTTACTGTTGTATATAGATTTTAGTAATTTATGGTATTTTTACCATGGATTAATATAGAAAGGAATTATCATTAAATACATCATAATAGGTATAGTGAGATTGAAATTTCATTCTTAGGTTATGCCATGTAGTTGCATTTGTAGGATTTCTTTCTGATTTGGATTGTATTCCTTAAGTGTTATTCCATGATTTTTTTCTTTAGTATGACTTATTGTTTAAAATTATTGTGTGTTTTATGTGTTGTGTTTTACTACTTTAATGATTATGTAATTATTTTCCATGCTTCCTTGTTGTTTAGCATGTCCCACTTACATATTGTGCTTATGAGCTTATTATCATGCTTCCTCTATTTACTGCATATGATAACGTGCTTAGTTAGGATCTAAATATGTCATTGGTTGCAATTAAAACAGGATCCAGTTTTTAGCTGCATGGTGTATGGGTTAATTATAATTGGGAAAGGGTAACTTGTGTACTCAAACCAACTTTGAACTTTACATATTTAATGACTATTGAGTAAATGTAAAATCTCATGAATTTCAAATTTTAAAGTGAATTGATTAATATTAAATGGTAGCTAGACTTTGGTCAATAAAGTTTATGAGTTCATTATTTATTGGGTGGTGGAAAACCAGTTAAACAAAGTATTTTATATGACCATGATTTATTTTTTTAAATGGTTATAAATGTAAAAGCTGTGAAATTTTGATCATAAATGATTTGCTTTCGTGAATAATGTCTTGTAATTCTATCACACGAGCATGAAAATCATGTTGTTAATTTATAATGAACAACTAGACACAAGTTGGTTAGTTGTGGAATGTTACTTATGATATGAGCCTCTATATGGGTTTATAAAAATTAATAACTTAGAAAATTCTATTGGGATGCATTCAGATGAACCCAAGTTGGCTTAATGGGACCCCCATAGGTCACCTTGTCTTTTTTCCAAGTGATTTTGTTTTATAATTTGTACTTGATGATATGTTTTAAATATTTCAAATGTTTAAATATTAAATGTGAATCAATGTAAAGACATAGAAATAGAACATGAAGTGGTTTCATTTATTTTAAAACCCTTGTCTAAGAGTAGTCTAATCTTCTCTTTGCGTTTCCTCAAAACAGAAACATGATAATTCTTCATAGGCCTTTCTATTTTTAGAAATGTCTTAAATGTTGCGCTCTTAAGCCTAGTGAATTTCTTTTCTATATAAACTAGTGACAAAATTTATGCTTATGCTTCTGTAAGGGGATAACCAATGGTTGTTATCACCCTTATTGCTTAAAATCCTTGATAAATTCCATGAGTTTTCTAACAATTGGTGATGTTTGGGTGTTGTTGTACCTAGTAGAAATATTGGCTTTTAAATTTTACCCTTGTTTAGAAGGGTGGTCATGGTATTCTTGAACCCTATTTTGAGCATGATCATCATGTTGTTCTCAGGTTCAGCAGGTTAGACATGCCTAGGGTGTAGTCAACCGCTCCATAGGTCACATGGCCCTTATCTTCTTCCCCAGTTACTAATGACATGGTATGTCACCATCCATGTTAATGTTTATATTGGGAATATGAATTTGGGAATAATCTACTGTATAGGCCTCCTGATACTTGAATTTATAGGGTAGATATCCTATGGATAGTATTGAAGATGTTTCATATTGATTCTATAAATTCAGCATAGTATGCATTGATATACATGGTACTCGTCGAGTTGATAAATTTTGTAAAATGGACTAGTTGAGATTGGTGAAATCGTTGACCTTTTGACTACATTATCAGGTCCTCACCAGAGTAGTGTGACTTGGGTGTTAAAGTAATCAAATTTGTTCCAATGCTCGGGGTGACATTCTAATAGGATTGGGTGTTTTGATTGAATAGTAAATTTGGTTTCAGTTTCCATGTCAAATGCATAGATGTATTTGAGTGTGACTTGGTGGAGAGTCACATGTGTGTTTAAGATGAATCAAAACTAGAAATATTGTGAGCAGTAAGTCTATATATCCTCTTATATGACTAGGAAACTCCTAAGGTGGGGATCATCACATAAATTCTAGTGGTTATATACCCTTTTTAGTAGATGTAGCACAACTGGGGAGGAGCATTCCAAAATGGTTAGTATTTATTTAATGTCCTCAATGTTTTCAATTTTTGAATCAGGTCAGTGATTTTCATGCATCATGATGTTGATTTGGTTGTCTATGTATGAAAATGTTGAGAAACCCAATTGGCTATGGATGGAAGTCGGTGGAAAATCTTGAACGATCACGACATGTAACGTTTGGTGAAGGAATCATGGTTTGGTTTATGAAGATGCATCAACAGGTGAAGTGAATCTTCTTCTAAGAAGTCTAATAATAGTGGGATCACTATTTTTCTTTCTGGTAGATGGGTATGAAAGGTGCAATGTCTTACCGAGAACCTCTTATGTGCTTTAGCAAAAGTGTATCTAGTTCCTTTTTAAAGATCTTGAAAACCACTTAGTGGACTCCCTTTGAGAGACGAGAATGTCCTCTATCTTGATGTCATTCATGATACACTAAGTGAGTTTTGGTATTATGCCACACTATGCATTGAAAGATGTTAGGAATTCTAAGCGATCTCTATGAGAGTGTGCTATAAGTGGGGTTTTTATCAACGAATGGTTATTTTGGAGTGACAACTTGGTTCCCTTGTAGGAATTCCTTGGACAGACTCTTTTTAACTAGCTATTTTCCTTTTACATGACCACTAACGAATGCCTATTCGGGCTCAATCAATGATCTGGCATGAACATTTTTTGCTGTGTACCAATGTCTCACTTTTAAAAATGGTGTATGAACTCCTTTGGGTTAGTTCCTTAGATGAGGGTTGTTAGTTGTGAGATTAACATGGACTTGTAGTCATGATCAGAGGTGATTTTAAAATGGGTAATGATTTTTGTGGGCTGGATCAGAGTTACACCCTTTTTCTTGCGGAGGAATGATATTTGAAATGGTTAAGTGAGGGTTCGATTAGGGAACGCCACCAAAATACGGGTACAGACATAGGTGAATGTGATCATTGTAAACATGAGATGCCTTGGAAGAAGGAATTGTGGTTTTGATTACATTACACAACCCATCAATGCAATCCATTTTCAAGTTAAGTCATCCAAGAGTCGATCAAATCATTATCCCCCTTGTTCAATGGTTACAATCGAATGGAACGATTTTAAAGCTTGTCATCAGTTTATGTCGGGTGTGGTGTAAAAGACAGCTATGTCTTTCAAGGGAATATTGCATGAACCATTTCAATTTGGTCTATTGGGATTTGACTTTTTTCATTCAGATGGTGTCCTTCATATGACCTCAGAAGTATCTTGGTTCTATGAGTTAAAGAAATCACACCAAGAAAATCACTAGAATGCTTTGGGCATGCTTTGAAGGAAATTCCGATGGTGGAGGTGATGTGGATCAGTAATTTACCCTTAAAATGTTTTAACCTATAATATAGAGAACCATTAGACAAAATCATAAAGAGATGATAACATAATATTGTATCTATCTAAACAGGATTGGGTAGGAACCGTTTATATGTTTCAATTATAGAATGATCATTGGATTGGGTTTTGATGGATTTAGTTTTGTATGCTTAATAAGCGATTGGAGGTGTGTTAAGTGTTTGGAAACAAAACACGACCATTTCAACAGGACATCACAACCCATGTAGGTCAACTGGTGTTTTTTTTTCAAATCCTTCATGAAGATGAGAATTTCTAATGTGGGGAGGTTGTAATGAACCATGTTTTGATCTATGGAAAAATTACAAGGGAATTTGAATCTTGGAATTTAGTGGATGAGTCATTCATTAAACCAAGACTCAAAATGTAATTCTGATAGTTGGAATAATATAATGTGTTTTATGTACATTGTTAAAGTCCTCAGAGGTTCCACAAGTGATCCATTGTGTTTTGGGAGCAAATGTTCTTGAAAACCCCGTGTTTGGTTGGTCTGCATAGGGCACACGGTTTGTCTGAAACCTTGTGGCCCTAGTAGAAAACTCCGTGACATGATCTGGTGAACCAGTAGGTGTCTTCTGGGCTTCACACTATTTACACAAACATTTCACCTATCCCACATGTTTAGATCCACTTAGGCAGTACCTTTACACTATTCATCACATAGATGGTTCATGGATATGGTAACTGTGTGTGAAAAACCCTGTGAGGTGGGTTTCTATGTAGAAAGAGCCATACAGTTTTCACATGGTTCGACACAACCAAGAATCCAAACCATATGACCCAATTTTGTTGGTGAAATTAAAAAAATTACCATAATAATTTTTAAAAATCATTTGCATTTTCTTCTTCCTCCTCCAAAATGCACAACTCCCTTCTTCTACGGGTTTCTCTTCCCAAGCCGACCCAAGGTTTTAATGGATCTCCTTCATATTTCATCTAATTCAAGCACTATCTGTCTCTATGGATCCACATTAGTAAGATATTCGATCATATCTAATCTATTTCATGTTATTTGTTCCATACGTTGTGTTATTTTGGTTCAAACACTTTTTCCCTATTTTTTGGGAAAATGAACATTTTTTCGATTTCATCCTAACCATACCAAATCAGATAATGATATTGAATGATTGATACATCATAATCATAATTAAAGTGGTCTATGTATGTTTACATAAATTTATATAATTTTATAAATAGTTCTGTTGCGCTGCATACTAACATATGACGCGTGTTAACTTAAATTTTTTTCTTCAATCTAAATTCGTATACCCTCCTTGTGTTACTCTCATTGAGCCTTATTTAGTAGTTTTAGGTCATCATACATGATCACAAAAACCCCATGTGTGTTCTATATTTTTCTCCCTTTATAATGAAATGATTAATTTCTTGGATTGGATTATAAGAAATTAAATTGGATTAATAATGCAATTTACCAAGTATAGTTTTTACCAAATGAGGTTGACACCTCTTAAATTCCTTGATGAACCATTACGAACTTTTTTCATTGTGTAGAAGTATTATAAAATATCTCATTTGATGAATTGATTAATAATTGTGAAAAATAGTTTTTTTGATAAGAAATGACATGTTTTTATAATGAAACCCCTTCAAATGAGGTGTGATATCTTGGAAATTTAAAAGTGCTGACTAGTTATTTAAAGAATGGTTGGATTAATACTTTTGTGTTTCTCTTTAATTTGATATCATTGTTTGATATAAGGCATGTTTAGAACATGGAATCTCTTATTATTATAAAATAAAATTGTAACAACCCAGAAATTTACTAATGAAAATTTCTATTGACCTAATAAAATGTCTTATTATATAAAATTGTTATATAAATCAAATGAACTTCCTTGGTTTTATGTTTTTGGATTTTAAAATATCATTGAGAATTTTTTGCATTGCTAATTTATCAATTGAATAGTGATCACTTGATTAGTATAAATACAGGGATTCAACAAATCCAATTTACTTAGACAGAGGAAGCGATGACCTCATCCAGTACAATTTCTCTATACGAAGCCCATCTATTGGAGCTCTGAAAGGAGGTAGAATCACCGGGCTTCACTCTCAACCAAACCCAAGCCAATCTTCAACACATTAAGCTTGAAAAGAACCGTATATGAGAGAAGTGGAAGTTAATTGAGATTACAAACCAAGCTATGTTATCTGAGCCTCCTCAAGATTTTTTCACCATTGCACAACTTACCCTTAGGTTTTATATGGGTGTTATAAGTGGTTATGTATCTAGACCCTAGAACTATGATTAAATGCATAATATTTTATATATATTAATGAATATACATTCATTTTATTATTGTTACTTATTAAAAAGTTTTTAATGAAAAAATAATATGTTTAGTTAATATTCAATTATGAAATATATTTTGATGAATTAAAAAAATTTTGAATTAAAAAATATTTTAAAAAATTAATATTATTAAATTATTTTTTATTAAATAAAAATGATCATATAATTTTTATGAATACAGTTGTAATTTTAATTAAGGGTTGAAAGCTGTTTTTATCAAAAGCTATGAATTTTCTGTAAATGTTGGCTTATATTTTAAATGTAAAAATTAAAATATATAGAAAATTATTTATATAAAATGAATACTATTTTTGGATTTATGATTCCAAAATTATCTAATGGTGAATTTTTCATAATTTTATGAGACAGTCAAATTTTTGGGTAAAATTTAAATACCATTTAAATATATAATGATTTTTATGATACCATAATGACTGATTAGTGTTGTAATAAAATAATATAAAAGGTTTTTTCAGAAAATATATACCTTACCTTTAAAATAATGTGATTTTAGGTTAGTTTGATTTATTTTACAAAGCCTTAGTGAACCCTCCAAGACTTATAAAACAAATTAACATTTTAAAATGATTTCCTTGAGAGTGTGACTCCCCTCCACATAAGAAAGACCAATATTTTAAGAAGTTACACTATTGGATTTATAAAATAATTTTTTTCACTTTCCCTTTTCAAAAACCATGTGAATAAACCATGGGTTGGTTTTTGGTTTTAAATATTTAGTTATATTGATTCCAAAACCTATGTTTGTGAAATATTAAAGAATTCCCCTCACTTTTCCAATATAAACACACCCACGTTCCCACTTATCTTCACTAAAAAACCTTGTAGAACATACCTAATATTTCATGCATTCCCTATAATCCTCCAAATTCACCCCAATCTCCCAATAAACCTGTCTCAAGCCACTCCCAAGCCTTTGGATCACACTTCCAAGTGAGGGATTTCTTTCGTTCTCGTTTCTATCCAAATTTCATTATGTGGTTATACCATTTTTTTCAAATAAAAAATTTTGGGTATGATTTATATTCTCCCCCATACTTCTCTCCTTATTTTTGAAATATGAGAGACCTCTTTATCTTTTATTAATTCTTCCCATGTACACATGTTACCATGCTGAAATTCCATAAGGAATTTATCTCTTCTCATTTACATTAAAGAAATTATTTTGTATTATGATAAAAAATTACATTACATATGTTGGGAAATGTATCTATATGAATCCCTTAATGTCCCATTCATGTAAATATGATGATACACCCCTTTCTCTCTCATCAATAATTTTTATGAATTATTAAGTCACACCGTTATGCTGCAGAAACTGCACCACAAATTTCCAGGCCAAAGTCATTGTGTAGTGAATGACATGCCCATTTATCTATTAAGGGTATTCACCTTTACGTACATTTACATATTTATTATATAGTTTCATGTATTAATTTTACATTCCTTTATCTGGGAATAAATAATGGTGTTAAATGAATCCATTTTGTATAATCTGTGTGGCACACTTATGCATTAAATGAAATGATTAAGAAGGGTGTGCCCTGATAGTTCTCCAATGAATTGGGTGAAGATTAGTATCATGATATGTTATGTAAAATTAGTGTTTAATAATTATAATTCATGTGAAATTAGGGTTTACTCATGACAATTCAAGTTTAATGAGGGTTTACTCATGCTCCATGGGCAATGATCCTTGGATTGTGCTAATATCACGTTAAATATTGTTCCCACTTTTCCATGTTATAATAGTCATTCTATATCTTATATTAATGTTCATTATTATCTTGTGATCCATTGATATACCTATTTAATAACAGGTACTATATTCTTCATTTTATGCCTTGTTTACTCTCTTACTAGGCTTTATAGATCACCCTTTTCTTATGCATGTCCTCAGGTTATCCCATGCATTGCTAAGTACAAAGGAATGTTGTGGTCATGTAAAATAAGTTTTAAATAAAGATTTTGTGTTTTATGTTCTAGTTTATTATGTAATGTTTCTAATTTCCCAAGACAATAGAAGGTGAAGCTGATCAATGATATAAATTGATCAAAAATACAAAGCTTAATAAGGATATCAATGTGTTGGAATGGAAGGATTTCCAGAAGATTTTTTTCAATAAATATTTTCCTCACACCCTCCATCTTAATATGGAAATAGACTTCCATGACCTCATTAAAAAAGACGACAAATCCACTGGAGCGTATGAGGAAAACTTTACAAGGATTTCATGATATGCCTCCGGCTTTGCCGTTACCCCCGAATGCAATATTGACCACTTATTTGGTGGGATAAAACCTAACCTACCGAAATCACTAGGGATCCATAACATCGAGAGCTATGAAGAAATTATCTAATGTGCCCTCAAAGATCAAATGGAGATCAGAAAATCTCAAGGTAATCATTGGGATAATAAGCGTAAGGTGGAATTTATTTTTGGTGGTCCAATGGATAAATCCAACATTGCTAAGAAAATTTAGCACCCCACTAGAAAATGGTGTGGAAAGAAGAACCCCTGAAATTTCCTGAAGGGGAAGAGAAAATTCTTTAAGTGTCCAATATAAGGGTACTTGGCTATTAAGTACTGAAAAGAAAAACCCATGGCTATGATAGATTAGGGGAACACTCTGTTCGAACCACAATTCATTGTTCATTGCTTCAACTACAAAGAACCCGGACACTTTGCGAACCAGTGCCCTATGCCAATGGTTTTCAGAGGCAACCAACAACCTCCAAAGCAGCAAGGCCGACATTTTTACATCACTACCTCCAAAGTGAACCCGAACAACAATATGGTGATAGGTATGCTAGTTATTCATTCAAGAATAGTGAATGTAATTTTTGATTATGGTTCTATACATTCTTTTATATCCTGAAGGTTTAGTAGAACAATCCCCACATCACCACAAATAATGGAAGTAGATATGTTGGTAAGAACAGAAAATGGGGAAATCATTGCAACCCATGAATATAACTCCTCCCCTATCACAATTTGTGGATTGATCTTCCTAGAGAACCTCATCATACTCTCTTTAGTGGAATTTGATGCCATTATTGGCATGGATTGGATTTCCGTATATAGATCCCACATAAATATCTGCGAGAGGGAAATAACTCTCCATATGAAGAATCAACTCTTGATTCTATACAATTTCATGGAGCAGGTTGAATCAAATTTAGCACCATCATCTTTAGCATGGAACTTACTGTACTATGAGCACGCATATCTTTCTTAGATGAGTGATTCTAAGGAAGCAGCCATCATTGAAGACATTTATATTGTTGGGGAATTCACTAATGTGTTTCCTGAGGAATTTCTTGGTCTTCCTCATAGAAGAGTTGTTGAATTATCAATTGATCTTATACTTGGGACATTTCCAATATCAAACACTATGTATTAAAAGAATGTTATGGAGCTTGAGGATCTAAAGAAACAACTACAGCAGAATCCGGATAAAGGGTTTATATGCCCGTGTTCTTCACTATGGGGTGCACCAGTCTTTTTCGTCAAGAAAAAGGATGAGTCAATGCGCCTTTGAATTGATTATCTTGATCTCAAAAAAATCACAGTAAAGAACAAGTACCCTCTACTATGAATTGGTGACACGATCGATCATGTATATGAAGCATAATACTTCTCCAAGGTGGATATGTGGTCAGGATATTACCACATAATGGTGAAGAAGAAGGATATCCCCAAGATTTCTTTTCGAACAAGGTACGAGAACTATGAATTCATAGTAATGCCTTTCAGACTCACTAATGGTCCAAAAATCTTCATGTATTTGATGAATAGATTCTTTAGATATTACCTCAACAAATTTGTGGTTGTTTTTATAGACGATATTCTAATATACTTCAAAACCATGGAGGATCATGAGGAGAATCTACAAACTATACTGGAGACCTTGAGAAAGGTGAAGATCTATGAAAAGTATATAAAGTGTGAGTTCTAGTTAAAGGAAGTCTCATTCATGGGTAAAATCATCACGAGAAATGAGATTTTTGTGGATCCCTCCATGACAGCTACCATTGAAAAATGGATGGGGCCCACATTGGTGACAAATATTCATATCTTCCTAGGGTTATCTGGATATTATCACCAATTAGTGGGAAATTTCTCATGATTATCCAACAACCTTACTGAGCTAACTTAGAAGGAAGTAATGTTTTCTTGGAGTGATGAATGTGAAGATATTTTCATGGAGTTGAAAAGGAGGCTTATCACTACACAAGTGCTCACAGTACCCATAAGTGGAGTAATTTTTGTGCAATTCAGTGATGATTTAAAGAAGGGCCTGAGATGTGTGTTTATGCAACATGAAAATTTAATTGCCTATGTTTCAAGGAAAATGAATGTTCATGAGAGAAACTATTGAACACATGATCCAGAGTTGGCTACATTAATCTTCTCTTTAAAAATTTGGTGATGTTACCTATTTGGGGAGAAGTGTGAAATATATACATATAACAAAATACTCAAGTATATATTCACACATAAAGAGTTGAACAAGAACTAACAAAGATGGTTAGAGCTGATCAAAGACTATAACTGCCCAATCCATTACCACTCTGGGAAAAATAACAAGGTTCAAGATGATCTAAGTAGAAAAGACCTAGCGATTCTATCATTCATAAGTATTTTAAAGGATCCAATCTTCTTATATTTGATGAAGATGGATATGGGAATTGTAAATAAGGGAACATCATCAATCCTTTCACAAATGATTACTCAACCATCTTTTTTGGAAATGTTAAAGGATGCTCAAAAGGATGATGTTGGAATTCAAAAGAGAGTGGAAACTATCAGAAAAGGGAAATGCTCAGGGTTCAATGTTAATGAGGAATGAATTGTGAGATTTGGGAAAAGACAATGTGTTCTATAAAATCTATATCTAAAGAATGAAATTTTGGATGATGAATATAGTTCAAATTTCTCCATGCACCCAAGAAACACAAATATGTATCGAGATATCTGAGAGCATTATTGGTGGGATAACATGAAGAAGGATATCGCTGAGTTTACATCAAAGTGTTTGCTATGTCAGCAAGTTATGGATCATAGGTGGAAGTCAAAGTGGATGATTCAACCATTACCCATACCAATATGGAAATGGGAAAAATCACAATGGACTTTGTCAGTGGACTTCCAAAGACATCCAAAGGAAACAATGCTATCTAGGTTTTTGGGGATCATCTTACAAAGACAACACACTTCATTCCAATTCAGAAGGATTTCTCATTGGATCAACTCACATAGATATACATCAGATAAGTGGTAATGTTTCATGGATTAATAGTATCTATTGTATCTAATCAAGATCCAAGATTCACCACTATGTTATGGAAGAGTCTTCAAAATGCAAGGAATATTGATCTGAACTTCAGAATGACTTACCTTCTTCAAACTGATTTCCAATATGAGCATACTATCTAGACACCAGAGGAAATGTTGAGAGCATGCTCAATGGACTTGAAAGATGGATGAAATCAATGTCCCCCTCAGGTAGAGTTCTCTTACAATAACAACTTCCACTCAAGCATCCAAATGGATCCTTATGAAGCAATTTATGGGAAGAAGTTCCGAACACCCGCATGTTGGGATGATGTTGGGGATAAAAAACTCCTAGGTCTGGAAATTGTCGAAGAAATGGTGTAGAAGGTTAAATCGTCTTGCATAAAATTAAATCTTCTTAGAGTCGACCAAAGAGATATGATGATAATCATCAACGAGACATAGAGTTTGATGTTTGAGACACAGTATTCCTCTACATATCACTATGGAAAAGAGTTATGAGATTTTTGAAGAAGGGAAAGCTTAGTACTAGGTACATCGGTCTTTTTGAGATCCTTGATTGAATTGGAGAAGTGAAATTTTGACTATAACTTCCACCTAACTTGTCTCTAGTATATGATGTATTCTATGTATCACTCTTGAAGATATACATACATGACCATTTGCACGTACTCAATCCATAGGTGGTATCATTATAGAATGATGTCTCATATGAAGACAATACAGTGAAGATCTTTGATCATTGGGAAAAATTTCTACGAAATAACACAATTCCCCTTGTCAAGGTGTTGGGGTGAAACCGCATGTTTGAAGAAGCAACATTGGAATAGGAGGAAGTGACGAAAAAGAGTTATGCTAATCTATTTTAGTGTGGAAATGCAAATTTCGAGAGAAAAATTTCTTAAGGGGGGAAGATTATAATGACCCAAACTTTTACTAATAAAAATTCCTCTTGATCTAATTAAATATCTTATTATGTAAAATGGTTATAAAAAACATATGAAATTCCATGGTTTAATGATTTTTGGATTGTATAATACTTTTGATAATTGTTACCATTGCTAATATTGCATTTAAACAGTGATCACATGATTTGTATAAATATAGGGCTTTAACAAATACAATTTACTTAGACAATGGAAGTGATGGCCTCATCCAGTAGAATTTCTCTATACGAAGACCATTTGTCAGAGCTCAGAAAGGAGGTAGCATCACTAGGCTTCACTCTTGACCAAGTCCAAAATGAGCTTCAACATGTTAATCTTGAATTGAACCACCAATGGGAGAAGTGGAAGTTAATAGAGATTACCACACGAGTGAAGTTATCTGAGCCCGCCCAAGATTCTTTCACTATTGAACACCATACCCTTAGGTATTATGCGAGTATTATAAGGGGTTATGTAACAAGATAACAAAACTATGATTATGTGCATTATTTTTTTCTAGAATAAAGAATATACATTAATTTTTATTATTGTCACCTTGTAAATAGTTTTTAAGGCCCAAATAGTATTTTTTAGTTATTATTCAATTTAGAAATCTATTTTGATGAATTAAATAATTTTTTAATTAAATAATATTTCAATAAAATATTATTATTAAATTAATTTTTTTAAATATAAATTATTATATATTTTTAATGAATATAATTGTAATTTTTATTATATTTTGAAAGCTATTTTTATGAAAACCCTAGAATTTTTTATAAATGTGGGTTTTTTATAATGTAAAAATTCACATATTTATAAAATTAATTAGATAAAAATAATATTATTTTTAGATTCAGGACGTCAAAATTTTCTAATGGTGAATTTTTCATAATTTTCCGACACTCGAATTATTGTGTAAAAATTAAATACTGTTTAAATATATAAAGTGTTTTATGACATCATAATGAACCATTAGTGATGTAATAAATACTATAAAAGGGTTTTTTCGGACAATATTTGTTTTACCCTTAAAATAAAGTGATTTTAGGTTTTTATTTATTTATTTTACAAAGCCTTTCTGGACCCTCCATGATATATAAAACATTTTAACATTTTAAAATGATGTCCTTGAGAGTGTGACTCACCTCCACAAAAGAAAACATAATATTTATAAAGTTCTACCATTGGACTTATAAAATATTGTTTTACACTCCCCTTTAGAAAAAAATGGGGGAAAACATGGTTTGGTTTGTGGTTTTAAATATTTAATTATATAGATTCTAAAACCTAAGTTTGTGAAATATTAAATAATTCCCCTCTCTCTTCCTATATAAACACACCCAATCTCCCACTTATATTCACTCAAAATCCTTGGAGAACGTACTTGATCTTCCTTCCCCTCTCAATTATCCTTTCAAGGAACCCCAAGCTCCCATGAAGCCTCTCCCAAGCCTTTGGATCACACTTCCGTGTAAGGGATTTTTTCTTTTCTCATTTTTATCCAAATTTTATTATTTTGTTGTACCATTTTATTTTTAATTAAAAATGTTGGGGTATAATTTTTCACCTCCCCTATACTTCCCTACATATGTTTGAATGATAATTTAACTCTTTCTCTTGCATTAATTCCTCCCATTTACATCGGTTACCATACCAAAATTCTTTAAGGAATTTCTCTCTTCACATTCATATTCAAGCAATCCTTTGGTATTATGAATCTAAATTCCATAACATATACTAGGAAATGTATCTATATTACCACCTTAATATCCATTTTATGTACATATTACGAGACACCCATTTCTCTCTCATCAACCATTTTTATCAATTCTTATGTCACACCGTTATGTTGAAAAAATCGCACAACGATTTTCCCACCCAAAGTCATTGTGTAGTGAATACCATTACCATTTTTCTATCAAGGGTATTCACCTTTATGAACATTTACTTATTGATTATATAGTTTCATGTAATAATTAAATAGTCCATTATCAGGGAATAAATGACGGTGTTAAATGAATCCATGTTGTATGATCTATGTGGAACACTTATTCATGGAATGAAATGATTAAGAAGGGTGCGCCCTGATAGCACTCCAATGCATTGGGTGAAGATTAATATCATGATACGTCACGTGAAATGAGGGTTTACTCATGATAATTCAAGTGAAATGAGGGTTTAATAATTCTAATTCAATTGCAATGATGGTTTACTCATGATCCATGTGTAATGATCATTGGCTAATGCTAATATCATGTTAAATGTTTTTGCAACATTTCCATGTTATGATAATCATGATATATCTTACCTTTATGTTCATGTTTCTCTTGTGATCCATTTATATGCCTATTTCATAACATTTACTATTTTCTTGATGTTATGAATTGTTTACTCCCTCAATGGGATTTATAGATCACACTTTTTTATACATATCCTCAGGTTACCCCACACAATGCTAAGTACGAAGGAATGTTGTGGTCATGTAACAGAAGTTTTCAATAAAGATGTTGGGTTTTATGTTATAATTTTTTATGTAATGTTCCTAATTTAACAAGACACTAGACCTCTTGATCCTCATAGTTGTCTTAAGTGCACATTTATGTATTGAATCATGTTTATGTGTATAATAAAGAGAAGGGTTGTTATAGTTGGTATTAGAGGACATATTTAGTTATTTTTTGGATTAGAATTTGAAAACCCTAGTGAAAGCCCTAGGGATAAAACTATGTATAATAAAAACATCCCTAAATTTATGTGAGTATTCAGAATGTGTTTTATTAAGAAAATACATCCCTTTCTAGATATGATCATGTAGAGGTGACTCTGGCACAAATCAATGTAGGGGTAAAACCTGAAAACACCAATTTGAGCTAGAATCAAATAGGAACTGGTGCATAATAATGGGACTTGTTGTACTTTTGGTTACAACACTCCTCGGGTATATGCTTTGGTAAATGCATAAACATAGTATGAACCATTATTAAGTGAATTAAATAAATGCCCCATGAATATATTTTGGGAAGTAGATCATGGATAACATAGATAAGTTAAGTAAATAAAGGTAATTTATAAGTTATATTTTATTTTCATTGGGTTCCCCTTTATTTATTTCCACTAACTTTACTTTTATTCCAGCTAATGGATGGTAATAGGAGTGCTCAGGTTAACAACTGATACGATGATCAAAGTGAAAACAATTCTAATGGGATGCCCAAATCGACGAAAGTGGGAATTGATATTTTTTCATGATACTCTCTCAGTTAACTCATGTTTTGAATAGAAACATGGGTCAAGAGGTACGTTGAACCCCCCATAAGAAATAAAAATCCGTAATTGATATATTCATGAGACAAAGGCCTATAAATGTTAATGGATCATCTGATCCCTCAATCATCGAACAAGGGATCAACTCCATTGAGAAGATATTCTCCATACTTCAATGTTCTAAAGAATATAATTTGCTCCTGGATGATTATCATATAGAGGGTGAAGATGATCAATAATGAAAATTAATCAAAATTACTAAGCCTAAGGAGGAGATCGAGGCATTGGAATGAAAGGATTTCTAGAATTTTTTTTTGAGAAATATTTTCCTTGCACCATCCGTCTTAAGATGTAAAGGGACTTCAATTCACTCAAGAAAAAAAAGATGATGAATCCATTGGTGTGTTTGAGAAAAACATCAGAATGCTTTCACGATATGCCTCTTTCTTTTTCATTACCCCTGAATGCAAGGTTGGCTGCTTATTTAGTGGGTTAAAACCTATCCTATGTAAATCCCTAGCTATTTGTGACTTTGAGAGCTACGAGTAAATTGTATGATTTGCCCTCAAAATTGAAATGGAGATCGAAGAATATCAGAGTAATCATGGGGATAATATGCATAAGGTGGATGTTAATTATTATGGTCTGATGGATAAATCCAACCGTGCTATGAAAATTTAGTACCCCACTTTCCAAAGGTGATGAAAGAAGCACCCCATGAAATTTCCTAAAGGGGACGTGGAAATGATTTAGGTGTTGAAGAGAAGGGAACCTGGCCATTAATCGCCGAAAAGAAAAACCCCTAGCTACAACAGAGGAGAGGAACAATTAGTTTCACCCTCAATGTGTTGTTCATTTCTTTAACTACAAAGAACTAGGGAACTTTACAAACCAGTGCCTTAATAAAAGGGTTTTTAGAGACAACCAACAACCCTCAAGGCAGCAAGATCTTGATTTTTCCATTGATACCATAGAAGAAAACCCCAAAAATGAAGTGGTGATAGGAATTCTAGTTATTCATTCAAGGATAGCGAAGTTAATTTTTGATTTTGGTTATATTCATTCTTTTATATCCCAAAAATTTATTAGAACAATCCCAACATCACCACAAATCATGTTAGTAGATATTTTTGTGAGAAAAGAAATTGGGGAAATCATTGCAACCCATAAATATAACTCCCCTTATCACATTTTAAGGATTGAGCTTCCCAATGAAGCTTTTCATACTCTATCTAGTTGAATTTGATGCAATTCTAGGCATGGATTGGATTTCCTTATATAGATCCAACATAAATTTATGTGAGAGGCAAATCACTCTTCATATGGTGAATAAACCACCAATTCGATGCAAGTGAAAGAATAAGGATGAATATTCTTTATCACCATCATCTTGGGCATGAATCTTTCTACCCTATGACCATGTGTATCTTACTCAGATGATTGAATCTAAGGAAGAAACCATACTTGAAGACATGCATATTGTGAGGAAATTCGCTGAAGTGTTTCCCAAGGAATTTCCTAGTATTCATCATATAAGAGATGTTGAATTGTCCATTGATATTATACTTGGGGCATTACCAATATCCAAGACTTTGTATAGAATGACTGTTGTGGAGAAGGAGGAGCTGAAGAAAAAACTACAGGAGAATTTGGAAAAAGGGTTAATACACCCAAGTTATTTACCGTGGGGTGAATCAGTCTTCTTCATCAAGTATAATGATGGGTCAATGTGATTTTTCATTGATTATAATGAGCCAACAAAATCATGATAAAGAACAAGTATCATCTATTATGAATTTAAGACTTGTTTGATCAACTATGTGGAGCACAATAATTCTCCAAGGTGGATCTATGGTTGGGATATTACCAAGGGTGAAGAAAGAGGATACCCCTAAGGCTTCTTTTCGTATGAGGTACAGGCCCTATGAATTCATAGTAATGCCTTTTGGACTCACTAATTTTCCTACAATCTTCATGGGCATGATGAATAGAGTCTTTAGATATTACCTTGAAAATTTGTGGTAGTATATATAGATGATATTATAATATACTCTAAAATCAAGGAGGATCATGAGGAGCTCAAAGAATTATACTAAACATCATGTGAAAGGAGAAGCTCTATGGAAAGTACAGAAAGTGTGAGTTTTGGGTAAAGGAAGTCCCATTCATGGGTCATATAATCATGAGCAATGAGATATCTGTGGATCCATCAAAGATATCTACAATTGAGGGATGGATGAGGCCAACATCGGTGATGAATATCTGTAGCTTCCTAGGGTTAGCTAGATATTAACACCAATTTGTGAGAAATTTATCACTGTTGTCCAACCCTCTTACCAAAACAACATGGAAGGGAGTGAAGTATTCTTGGTGAGATGAATGAGAAGATTGATTTAAGTATTTTAAAAGGAGGCCTATCACTGCACCCGTGCTCACACTACCCACAATTGGAGTACTTTTTTTGGTATTCTATGATGCTTCAAAGAAGGGATTGGGCTTTGTGTTGATGAAAAATGAAATAGTCATTGCCTATGCTTTAAGGTGAATAAAAGTTCCTGAGAAAAACTATCCAACAAATGATTTGGCATTCACTCCAGTAATTTTATCTTTCAAAATTTAGTGACATTACCTCTTTGGTGGGATGTCTGAAATATATATGGGTCATAAAAGCCTCATGTATATATTCATAGAGAAAGAGTTGAACATGAGACAACAAAGATGGTTAGATCTGATCAAAGACTACAACTGCTCAATCCATTACCACCTTGGGAAAGCAAACAAGGTGGCAGATGCACTAAGTAGAAAGGACCCAATTATTCTATCATTTATTTGAACTGAAAAGGATCCAATATTCTTACATTTGAGGAATATTTAAATGTGAATCATAAAAAATGGAACATAATCAATCCTTTCACAAATCATTGCCCAACCGTCTCTATTGGAAACGTTAAATGATGTGAAAAAGGATGATGTGGGATTTTAGAAGAAAGTTGAAACTATCAGAAAAGTGAAATCCTCAGAGTTCAATGATAATGAAGAATTATTTGTGAGATTTGGGAAAAGACTACATGTTTCATAAAATCTTGGGTTAAAGAAATAAATTTTGGATGATGCACATAGTTTGAAATTCTCCATTCACCCAAGAAACAAGAAAGATGTATTGAGATCTTGGAGATAATTATTGTTGGGATAAATTGAATAAAGATATTGATGAGTATACATCAATGTTCCTGAAATGTCAGCAAGCAAAGGCTGAGAGGAGGAAGTCTAAGTGGATGATGCAACCATTACCCATACCACTATGGAAATGAAAAAGCATCACAATGGACTTTGTCACCGGACTTCCAAATACATTCAAAGGAAATAATGCTGTCTAGTTTGTTATGGATCATCTTACAAAGATTGTGCCCTTCATAGTAATTTAGGAGGATTTTTCATTGGATCAACTGGCACAGATATAAATTAGAGAAGTAGTAGGGTTGCATGGAGTAACATTATATATTGTATCAGATCGAGATCCATGATTCACATCAATGTTCTGGAGGATTCTTAATAATAATCTAATTACACAGATTAAATTTAAAATACCCTACCATCATCAAACTGATGGAAAATATGAGCAGATTATCCAAACACTTGAGGACATGTTGAGATCATGCTCAGTGGACTTAAAAGAAGGATGGGATCAACATCTTCCTCTGGTTGAGTAATCTTACAATAAAATCTTCAACTCAAGCATCTAAATGGATACTTATGAATCCCTTTATGGGAAGAGTTTTAGAACACTTTCATGTTGGGATGAATTTTGGGAGAAAAAAGTCCTAGGTCTAGAAATGGTCCAAGAAATGGTGGAGCAGGTTAAGACCATCCAACAACACATTAAAGCTGCTCAGAGTCGACAATAGATATATGCTGATAATCGTCAACGAGACATAGAGTTTGATGTTGGAGACTTGTTATTCCTCTGCATATCATCATGGAAGAGAGTTATGAGATCTGTTAATAAGGGAAAGCATAGTCTAAGGTATATCGACCCTTTTAAGATCCTTGTTTGCATTAGAGAAGTGGCCTATCGACTAACACTCCAAACGAACCTATCTCAAGTACATGATGTATTCCATCTATCACTCTTGAGGAAGTACATACCAGACCCTTCACTTGTACTCAATTATGAGGGGGTACCATGGGAGAATGACCTCTCCTTTAAATAGAATCCAGTGAAGATATTAGATCTTAGAGAAAAAGTTATACTATCACGACCCGACCCAACGGGGCTCGAGCTGTGACTCCCCAAGTCCGCTTCCAATAGGCTAGGGGCTAGTGTCTAGAGCCAGGTAGGCTATCACACACAAGGGAGGCATTATCCTAAGGTACCTGTACACACGCACCGAGATACACCTCTAAGAAACAGTGCAGATATATATAAAACTAAAAAGTAAATTCATGAATACATATATCCCAAAACAGAGTACAAAAAAATTACAAAAGGGAAAAATAGGTCCCACCAAAAGAAACCTACAGAAGTGTCCAACCTGCTTAGAAGGAGGGAAAACACTGCCAAAACACCTGCCGGTAAGCTCCTTGGCACAGATCCAGTAAACACCCCAGCCGAACCTGCTCACTAAGCTCCGCCTGCTCTGGGTCCTCCTAGGACTCCGTCAAAAAGAATGTGTTCTGCACAAGACAAAAACTTGTGCAGGCAAAGCTCGTGTAGGGGTGAGTATACCAATACTCAGTACGCACCCCAAAACCCAAAAAAAAGAGAGAAACTAAAAGGTAAAAATCCACTCATCCTAGCTAGAGGGAACCCGGATGAGAGAGAAACTCCATCTTGTGACCATCCTCGGCTAAACACAACTAGTCAGCTCATCTAAGGTGTATTCCCATACATACTCTATGAAAAATCTAGATATACTTAGCTCACGCACCAAGCCACATGAGGTACCGACCTCATCACCAACAATGGTTCACAAATAGGAGACCACACTCCACGATCACACTGTCATCCCAGATGACACTCGTCCGAGAGATACACTCCATCTGTTCCCATAGAAACACCTCAGACACTCACTTGAGAGATCCGACTCAATGGATATCTTCACTGAGGAAACCTCACTGAAACAAAAAAACACCAATCTCCTCGGATAGGGGATCGCTCCTAGGGTCCGCTAAGGGATACCAGAACCCACACTGGTATATGAAGATCTCACAGATAGGGGATCACTCCTAGGGTCCGCTAGGGGATACCATAACCTGATCTGGCATTCGTAGATCTCACAAATAGGGGGTCACTCCCAGGATTCACTGGGGGACACCGCAACCCAATCTAGCATTCGATAGAAACACCTCACTCAGATAGAGGATCGTCACCCATGTCATGACGGTCATGACAATACCAAAACCCTATCTGGTACATCTCACACTGTAGGGGATTGAACTGACGATGCCGCAACCCTAAAAAAACCCAGCACTGAGTAGGGGATCATATAACCAATGATACCGCAACCCTACTGTAATCCTCTAGCTGAGTAGGGAATTGTATACCTGACGACACCCCAACCCTTCTGAGAAAGGCCCACTACATAGGGGATAATATTCCCAATGATTCCATAAACCCTACGGGGTTAAACAGCTATATAGGGGATCACCTCACGGGGATAAGCAGTCACATCGATACCAAGAACCCGATCTAGGGAAACGATGATTGAGGATCCCGCTCCGAGCCCACCGGAGGGATGCCGCAACTCTGATAGATTAAAAATCCCATCGAGAGGATCAAAAACCTATACTAAGGTTATGATGTCGCACGAACCCTCGTAGGAACGAACCAAGGGAGCACCCTCAACCACTCCTGGTCCAAACATCGCTAACCTAAGCGACCCGCCACAACGCCACACCGTTCACCTCGAAGGACGATACCGAGGCCACCATCGCGATCCACACGGAAAAACACGCAGGATAGGCAGTTTACTCACCCAAAATGGAATGCTGGTGAACAAGGTACTATTCACCCTGGCCTGCCTATGTGGGGCCCACAATACAATCCCGAAACTCATCAAGAAGATCATACCACTGTGATCCCCTCATAAAAACACATGGGACTGACTAATCGATCGTCCCAAATAGACACCCAATGAAAAAGGTATTATTCACGGTAGCCATCCCGTGTGGGTCCCACACCACGATCCCAAAACTCATCAAGTGGATCATACCACTACAATCCCCTCAGAAAAATACATGGGATCAACTACTCGATCATCCAAAACGGACACCGAACGGAAAAGCCACGTTTCTCCGCAAACGTTGGAACCCAACCTCGTGGGGCCAACACCCTATTCTCAATCCTTGTAAGAACCCGGTTTTTTCTGCAAAAGTCTTTGTAAAATTCTTGATTTTATTCCAAAGTAATGCCTTCATATGGCGTGCGATTCCGAGCCCCGGTGTGGCCAGAATTAAATTTTCAGTGCGTTCACACTGGGCACGCCAACCAAATAGGATAAATCCTAAATGGTGTTTCAGATCAGAGATCTGAGTGTATGGATTGGTCCAAAATGGGGTGTTGAACCAAGGAATGACATAAAGCATGTCATCGCGGGACGTTTGGACCCCTCTCCCATTAACGGAACGTTAAACAGATAATTAAAATAATTAATTTATTCTTTTAATGGTTAAACTCATGTATATCTTAAACGATAGCTCAGATTGGAAAACCAAGGGCATCGTTGAGTCCGGAACGAGCCGTTTACCCTAGAAGGGGTGAAATTTTCACGGGCGCGGGTAGTCTTAGAAAAATGGCCCCTGGGGCATTTTTGTAATTTAGCAGCCTTGGTCGTTAAATTTTAAATCATTTGAATGGGGACTAGAATTAAAATTCTGAGACCACCGTTGTACTTGGGAAGTGGTGTTTACCCTAGGGGAGGTTTAATCTTGACCTCGCCAAGAGTTCCAGATGCGGGTTACTCCAAATCTATTTTTTTGATATTTTCTAATAGCCACTTTAAGGGTAAGTGGAAACCATGCATCACAAGATTCAACAGACTCCACCATAATACAAAGACACACCACATTCCAATATCAGGAGAAAAACATGAAGCCCCACTTGTTCAAGAACCAAAGTTCCGCGTCACGAACTTCAAATTCAAAATTCAGAGTCACAAAACTGCTTTCAAACCACGTGCCAATCGCATCATTTGGGTTGAACCAAGTGCCACCTCGAGCAGCGTAATTTTCTCACCTGCCTCGATTTGAGTCGGCAAAAATCCAACACCCAGTCACCTTCATAATCACCACTCCTCGGAAACACCACCTTCAACGACGTCGCTGTCTTCACTAGAGTATCCTTCACCATCATCATCATCTACCGCCGAAAGCACCATTCTCACGTCACTAGCCAGGCTCCGTCGCCATCTGTGCGTCAACACACCACCACCAAAACCTTCAACCTTCATGCCTCATTGCCACCGGCCACTTCAACCTCCAGATGCGGGTTAAATTGGGGGTTAAATTAATTTAATTATTAATTAAATTTTCTTTATTTAAACCTTAACCTCTCCCCTCTCCTCACTTTTCTTCTACTGGTGGAAGAGCTCTCAACCAAGGAGAGCCCTCACCAACCTTCCTCCAACCTTACAATCCAAGGCAGAGGTGAATCCTGCAACGACGGATCTCTCGCGAAGCTTCGGGCTACGCCCACGAGGTAGGGTTCTTGCTTCATATTTCAATTCATACATCCCTCTTCTAATTGATTTTTTATGCATAAAATCTCTTTAAAATTGTTGAGAGAAGTGTATAATCATGTAGCATATGTTCTGGTCTTTCTGACGCCTATTTCAGATTTAAATTTGGAGTCCTGAGCCGTCTGCGGCTGTCCGGTGAAGTTTGGGGTGTGTTGGGTGTTTTCCGGCGAGTAACCGGCCTTCCAGGCGGCAGTAGACCCTGGTAGCGGTGGCGGCCCGAGTCGGCGGCACGGTCAGTCTTCACCGTAGCCGGTCGGGGCTCGCGATCTAGCGGGGAAGGTGGCTCCACGGCGGGTCGGCGCGGGTGAGGCCGAGAGGAGGTGGCCGGGGTCATGCGACGCGGGCAAGCTGCGGGCGACGGCAGGCGAGCGTGGTGGCTGGCCGAGCTACGGGTGACGAAGAGCACGGGGAAGGGGGCATCAGTGTGAATGGGGAGTAGCGGAGGCGGCCAGGTGCCATTTTTGCGGCTGTCGACGGCAGCAGGCACGGGCGCGACGCGAAGAAGAGGATTGGCCTTTGGCCGGTCGTTACGGGAGAAGATCGGGGTCTTTTGACCCCGGCTGGAAGAAAAAGGACCCACAAATGTGGGTCCTGCTGGCGGCGTGTAGAAGAAGAGCAGCCAGGATGGCCGGTTTATTTTAAAAAAAAGAGAATAATATATATATAAAAAAGGGTTTAAAATAATAATAATAATAATATTATTATTATTATTATGAAAATGATTTATATATCATAAATCATTCGCAGGGCGTCCGATTTGGGCACTATCTACGGCGACGGGTCCCTTAAATCGAGGCAAACATTTTGAGATGTTCTCAAGGATTTTTAATTCCTATGACGGGGGCCTCGGTGGCAAGTCACACCTTTAAGTGGTTTGACGTTTTTCCGGGGGTTCGTTTTTTGAGATGCGCGGACACATCCGACGTCCGATTTGAGCTCCGTCAGCGGCGTTGTGACCCTGGAATTGAGAGGAAGTTTAACAGTATGGTTTCGGGCATCGAAATCGGAGTTGAGGCATGGGCCCACATCCCGCCTTTCGAGCTACGTGCAACATTTCATGACTTTTTATTTGGACGTTCGTTCGGGCCGTGCGAGTAGTCAATTCGGGGTGTTTTTTCAAGGGCATTGCAATGGTATAATCCGCCTGCTTTAATTTCACACAGTGGTGCAGGCCCCGTGAGTGCTGTTTTGGGAGTTGGCGGTGATTTCCAGCTTTATCACTGGGTGTCCGTTTTGGACAAGCGATTAGTCCATCTTGTGCACTTTTTCGAGAAGATCGTAGTGGTATGATATGTTCATTATGCATCGGGACCGGGGTGCAGGAACCACATAGAACCGTTCGTGTGCAGTTTGACGAAATGGATATTTTTCTACGGATATTTGTTGCACTCAAGTGACCAGTCCTTTTGACGTGACTTCCCGAGGTGATCGCAATGGTGCGATGTGCCCGATTGTTTTCAAGGCTGAGGCTTGGGACCACGGGACGTCGTTCGGACATAAAGCGGTGTCAGAGGACTTTTATGTCGGATATCATTTGGAGGCGAGTAAATAGTCTATCTCGCATGTTTTACCGTGAGGATTACAGCAGTACGATCCGTTTGTAGGTGCGGAGCCTCATTCGATATATCTATAAATGTGGAAGCAAGTAAGGTGTTCTGGTGGTGGTCTGTCCTACTGTGTTTGTAGCTAATCCTTGGCATGTGATTGCATGCACTCCAGTGTGAGTGAAGTAAATGTATGAAGAGATGTGGTTGGTCGTTCCTTATCCATTGAGGTGGAAAGTTGGAGTTATTACGTTCACGCCCTTCACTTTGACGTTAGGTGCCATGTGTACGTTAACCTTTGGGCTGGAAACGTGGTATACTCTGGGAGTTTACGAGAATTCTTGGAGGTAAATGTGGTTGTTTGTACCTGAGAACGTTTGTGCGCTTGGTTGGGGTTGAGTTGGGGCCACACGTTGTGTGGATTCCATGTGCATGTCGTGTTCTACTTTACTTACCCTTGACCTCTCGTGACGTTGAGGGTCCCTCTATTCTCATTTGTTTGACTAGTAGGGTTGAGTTTCCCCTAGTTCTGTTCTTGTTTGTTTGACCAATAGGGTTGAGTGGGTCCCCCCATGGTCCTGTTCACGATGGTTTCGACCAGTAGGGTTGAGTGGTTTCCCCTGGTTCTGTTCTCGATGGTTTGCCAATAGAGTTGTTTCGTGTTCCCTGGTAGAGTTCTTGTGGATTCGGTGTGACCAACACATTACGTGGGAACCGATTCTCTACCCAGGGGGTTGTTTCCAGCTGGGCTGGCTAGGAGGTTGTTTCTAGAAGGGCTGGCCAGGAGGTTGTACCATCCAGCAGGGATGGCCAGTGGATTACCATCTAGTAGGGATGGCCAGTAAAACGGTGTTCACTGAGCAGTACCATCCAACAGGGATGGCCAGATTAGTTCCGGGTTTACCTCCAGCGGGGCTGGGAAGTGGTCCTTGATGCAGGGTTTACCTCCAGCAGGGTTGGTAAGTGGTCCCTGATGCCAGATTTACCTCCAGCTGGGCTGGTAAGTGGTCCCCAATGAGGGTTCTTATCCTCCCTCCAGTGGAGTACACATTTACAAGACTGGGCATTGGGACTCATCGACGACTTTAGTCGGGTCTCCCTCCAGTGGATTACCCTTTTACGGGACTGGGCAGTGTGGCACCCGTCGACTTTTGTCGGGTCTCCCTCCAGTGGGAACCCATCGACTTCCAGGGATTACCCTCCAGCGGGGCTGGGCAGGGGGTCGCATGTCGGCTTTGAGGAGACCTCTCGACTGTGGGGTAGTGACGAGGTGTGGCTTGACGTTCTCCCAGAAATCTCTAGTATGAGGGGATATTTTCCCACCAAGATGCATCCTTGTGATGCGGCCTAAAACCGTGCGGGCGAGTCAGTGCCGCCCAAAGCGGGTAGTATCAATGTGCAGTGATTTGAGCCCCTTGACTTGTAGTTCGGGGAAGAGGTGCAGGATGCTGGGCATCGATGGTGTTTACTTCTGGGATTTTTGGCTACTCACTTTCTTGGGATGAGCTACGGGATGGAGATCCCCTTACGATCTAGTTTGGGCTTCTTGATTGAGCATATGGATATGTATATACCTTTTTCCAGTACCCAATTCTTGGGTTTTGGTTACTCTCCTTCCAGGAGAGGCGAAGACGCGTGGGGTATGCCACCTGCTTTCTATGTCTAGCTTCTCGTGGTTGGGTGAGTCTACTCTCATGCTATAGGTAGCGAATATTTGACGAGTAGTTCATATTCTCAACGTTTCCCGCTCCTTGTATCTGGACGAGTCGACCTCTTTTCTCTTATTGGTTTGAGCTGTACTCTCTACTGTAACTCTACTCTTACTGCACTCTCGGTTTTACTCCTTTACGTTTTCCTGTTCGATCTACTTCTCCCCCTTTGGTACCTCCTTTTTTTCTCCCTCGAGCCTTCGGGGTATCCTACTTATTATTTTTATACTCACCCCTACTTGGGATTTTCCCGCACTTGGTGTTCCCTTGCAGACAACAAATAGGTTGATCGTGACTTTAGTGGAGCTTAAGAGTTCGGGAGCTTGGACTGCATGTGGTGGTCGTAGTCGGGTTCCAGGTGTGGGACTCTCCTAGGATTTTACTTTTTTTACCTGTTACTAGGTTGTGGCACTTTTCTGGTTGGGCACATTTTTTTCCCCTTTACTTTTTAGTTTACCTTCAGCACTTTCTTTGTACTGTTTATAGGTCGTTGCACTTTGTGGTTTATTTATAGCAGTTGGTATTTTTCTTTTTCTTTTACTCTGTACTTTTTAATTGAGTGTGCTGAATGTGTGTGTACAGGTACTCAGGAAAAGGTCTCCTTGAGTTTTTTAGCCTTCAGTGCTTGTCGCCAGCCCCTGGCCTATGGAGGCGGGCTTGGGGTAGTTGCCGATCGAGCCCGGGTAGGGTCGGGTCATGAAAAGGTGGTATCAAAGGTGTTTCATTCCTTGGGATGTTGTGCGGACGTACCTAAAAAGGAATTGGATAGGATTTAGTGCAACTGTGTTAACGTGTCTCGAGAGTGGCTATCGGGCCATGGAGTCCAGTGATGGTGCAATGGTCGACGTATCCATTCACCAGGACCATGATAACCCGCTTATCGACTCAGCATGCTGAGACACTTGTTGCATGGAAAATTGGTTTGTGCATCAAATAGGATTGAGTCTTTGACTTTCCTTCTTGATTCAGCTCCCCATTGTTGTTATGGTTGTATACATATATGCTCATCTGATCGCGACACTCCTTGATAACATTCAGGATGTCTCCGCGAAGACAACCAGCCATGATACCATCTTTTGTACGTGACGAAGACCCTGTGAGCTACGATGCCTCAATCCAGGACCCATCATGCGAGTCCCTTTCTCCAGGTGGGCCGGTAGCAGCACCCCCACCTGTTGAGTAGCATACATCTTTAGTAGAGCAGACTGAGCTTGAGCGCAGGTTGAGCGTGCACTATGAGTTCCAGCGGCAGAGACCGCTGAGGTTCAATGGTGAGCCAGACCCTCAGGCAATAGAGGTTTGGCTGCAGACATTGGTTCAGCTTTTTCGGCTTGTGTAGACACCGACATATCTTATGGTGGCTTTGGCCGCCAATCTTTTCCGCGGAGCATCTTGGAATTGGTGGAGTCTGGTGACTCAGTTTCTTGACGAGTCGTCAATTTCGTGGGGCGACTTTCAGTTGTTGTTTCATGAGGTGTTTTCCCCTCCTACTTACACTCCATTCGGATTCAGGATCTCCTGTAGTTTTAGCAGGGAGGATGACGGTGGATGAGTATGCAGCTAGTTTTGCATACCGTGCACGCTTTTACCTGGATTTGGTCCTTGACGGCAACTTCCGAGCATGGGAGTTTGAGAAGGGTCTCCGCTGAGAGATTCATGCTATCATAGTACCCTTGGTCATTTCCACATATGCGGTGGTGCTAGAGCAGGCGTTGGTGGCAGAGAGTTTCCTGTCACACTCTAAAGTTGGTGGTGGCAGCATGCTCGACAGAGCTGAGATGTCTGCCGCAGCTAGTGGGCGTCGTGTGGCAGAACCTCGACGCAGGTGGATTTCTGATAAACGGACTCAGGGGCGTGGTCGTACACCACAGTGGAACCGGAGGGCACCAGTGCAACCCGGAGAGCGAATGTGATATGCTTGCGATGGGTGAGGTCACCTAGCACGAGACTGCCCGACCATGCGTGCTGAGAACATCGGGCATGCAGTAGGTGCACCATTGCAGCAGAGGCAGCGCCGTGATTGGAGTAGTTCCCAGAGAGGTGGTGCTAGCAGAGGAGTGGGAGGAGATGGATGTGGAGGACGACCTTACGAGGTCTTCCCATCACCACTAGGCAGTCCACATTAGGCTCTGGGAGCTGACAGTTGGGACCGCGGACAGCTGCGAGCTTTGGATGTCTATGATCCTGCAGAGAATGAGGTGATAAGAGGTACACTCTAGAACTCTTATACTTTTTGCAGTAGAATTGTTAGACTCAGTGTGTGAAATGATTTTCTCCCTGCTCTTTGTTTGAAGTGTTACAAGGGTGGAGCGGGGCATCGGTGTAGCCCTGTGTTGGTAAGGTAAAAGGCATGGGACCTTTTTCTTTAGTCGATGGTGTTGAATCCTTTTCTCTCTGAGCGTGTAATAGAGTCTTGGTTGCGAGACATTGACTATGATACCATGCGTGATCAGATAACCTTGGGTGTTTCACCATATAGATATTCTGAAGGAGAGAATCATCAGGCTTTGTACTAGCTCCAAGCGGTGATTCCATTCGTAGCATGCGACGTAGGGGTTTGATCGGGGATGTGAGCTACCCCTAAGAGCCTTCGGGCCATTTGAGACCGTGCAAAGGGATGGCGAGGTTCCCTACCACCTTTCCCTAACCCCAAGGTCGGGAGTGGGTTCACAACGTCTCCCTCGTGGCTCACATGAGAAGATGTGTGTGTTATCCTATGCCCGTCATCGACAAGGGAATACCTCGCATGACCAGATCAAATTCTTCGATCTGTGTGCGGTGACGCAGGACTGTGTAAGAGTTCTTTTGGGTACGAAAGATCCAGGTGCGGGCTTAATACCCGGAGTTGTTCCATGGGTTTTCTTCTTGGGGACGAAAATATTGAAGGATAGAATGATTTAAGGACCCAATTTTTGCAGCGAAAGACTTTTGAAAATTATTGATGTTATTCTAGAGCAGCGCCTTCAGACAGCGGGCGATTCTGAGCCCTAGTGTGGCCGGAATTAAATTTTCAGTGCGTTCACACTGTGCATGCCAAATAAATTGGATAACTCCTAAATGGTGTTTCTGATCAGTGATCTGAGTCTACGGATGGATTCGAAATGGGGTTTTTACCCTATGAACGACATAAAGCATGTCGGTGTAGGACATTTGGACCCCTCGCCCGTTAACAGATCGTTAAACGGATAATTAAAATAATTAATTTATTTGTTTAATGGTTAAACTCAAGTACTTATTAAATAGTAGCTCGGATTGGAAAACCAAGGGCACTGTTGAGTCTGGAACGTGTAGTTTACCCTAGAAGGGGTGTAATTTTCGCGGGCGCGGGCCGTCTGAGAAAAATGTCCCCAAGGGCGTTTTCCTAATTTAGCGACCTTGGTCGTTAAATTTTATAACTTTTGAACGGGGCCTCAGATTAAAATTCCGAGACTGCAGTTGTGCTCGGGAGGTGGTGTCTACCTTAGGGGAGGTTTAATCTTAACCCCACCAAGAGTTTCGGATGCGTGTCAAATTCAGGGTTTAATTAAATAATTTTTTAATTAAATTTGTAATTAATTTTTTTTATTTAAACCTTAACCTATCCCCTCTCCTTACTTTGCTTATATTGGAGGAATAGCTCTCAACCAAGGAGAGCCTTCACCAACCCTCCTCCATCCTTCCTCTCCAAGGCAGTGGTAAATCTGGCAACGACATATCTCTCGCAAAACTTC
Organism: Viscum album; assembly: GCA_963277665.1. Classification (NCBI taxonomy): domain Eukaryota; kingdom Viridiplantae; phylum Streptophyta; class Magnoliopsida; order Santalales; family Viscaceae; genus Viscum; species Viscum album. The sequence goes on along the minus strand of OY728152.1, from coordinate 1,663,109,604 downwards.
GGGCTACGCCCATGAGGTAGGGTTCTTGATTGGTATTTCAATTCATACATCCCTATTCAAATTGCTTTTTATGCATCGATTCTATTTTAAATTGTTGAACGTAGCCCATAATCACATAGAATATGTTCTGGTGTTTTCGATTCCTGTTTTGGATTTAAATTTGGAGTCCCGAACCGTCTGTGGCTGTCCGGCGAAGTTTGGGGTGTGTTGGGTGTTTTCCAGTGAGTATCCGGCCTTCCGGGCAGCGGAAGTCTGTGGTAGCGGCGGCGTCCTGAGTCGGCGGTGTGGCCGATCTTTAGCGTAGGCAGCCGGGGCTCGCGATCGAGTGGGGCAGGAAGCTCCACGGTGGTTCGGCGTGGGTGAGGTCGAGAAGAGGGGGTCGGGGTCGTGCGGCGCGGGCGAGCTGCAGGCGACGGCGGGAGAGCGCGGAGGCCGGGCGGGTTTCGGGCGACAGCGAGTGCGGGGAAGAGGTCGTCGGTGCGATTAGGGAGTAGCAGAGGTGGTGGCGTCGCGGCGGTCGTCGACAGCAGGCGCGATCACGACATGAAGAAGAGGACCGTCTTTGGAAAGTCATTTCGGGAGAAGACCGGGGTCTTTGGACCCCTACTGGTAGACAAAGGACCCGCAAATGCGTTTGGATTACAGTGGTACAATCTGTTTGGAGGTGCGGAGCCTCATTCGAGATCTCTTTAAATGAGGAAGAAAGTAAGGTGCTCTGGTGGTGGTTCGTCCTACTGTGTTTGTAGCGAACCCTTGGCATGTGATGGCATGCACTCCAGTGTGGGTGAAGCAAATGTTTAGAGATATGTGGTTGATCATGCCTCAGCTGTTAAGGTGGAAAGTTAGAGTTGTTACGTTCACGCCCTTCGTGTTGACATTAGGTGTCGTGTGCATGATATCCATTGGGATAGAAATGTGGTATACTCTGGGAGTATATGACAACACATGGAGGTACATGTGGTTGTTTTTACCTGAGAAAATTTGTGCGCTTGGTTGGGGTTGAGTTGGGGCCAGACGCCGTGTGGACCCCATGTGCATGTCGTGTTCTGCTTTACATACCTTTGACCTCTCGTGACGTAGAGGGTCTCTCTATTCTCATATGTTTGACCAGCATGGTTGAGTTTCACCTGGTTTTGTTCTTATTTGTTTGACCAGCAGGGTTGAGTGGGTCCCCCCATGGTCCTGTTCATGATAGTTTCAACCAGCAGGGTTGAGTGGTTTCCCGTGGTTCTGTTCTTGATGATTTGGCTGACAAAGTTTCTTCGTGTTCCCTAGTAGAGTTCTTGTGGATTCAGTGTGACCAACACATTACGCGGGCACCGATCCTCTACCCAGGAGGTTGTTTCCAGTAGGGCTGGCCAGGAGGTTGTACCATCCACCAGGGATGGCCAGTGGGTTACCATTCAGCAGGGATGGACAGTACAACGGTGTTCACCGAGCAGTACCATCCCGCAGGGATGGCCAGAGCGGTTCTGGGTTTACCTCCAGCGGGGTTGGGTAGTGGCCCCCGATGCTAGGTTTACCTCCAGGGGCTAGGAAGTGGTCCCCGATACTGGGTTTACCTCCATCTGGGCTGGGAAGTGGTCCTCGATGACAGTTCTGAGCCTCACTCTAGTGGAGTACCCTTTTACGGGACTGGGCATTAGGTCTCGTCGACAACTTTAGCTGGGTCTCCCTCCAGTGGTTTACCCTTTTACGGGACTGGGCAGTGTGGCACCCGTCAACTTTTGTCGGGTCTCCCTCCAGTGGGAACCCATCGACATCCAGGGATTACCCTCCAGCGGGGCTGGGCAGGGGGTCGCCTGTCGACTTTTAGGAGACCTCTCAAATGCGGGGTAGTGATGAGGTGTGTCTTGACGTTCCCCCATAAATCTCAAGTGTGAGGGGCACATTCCCCACCGAGACACATTCTTGTGATGCGAACTAAAACCGTGCAGGCAAGTTAGTGTCGCCCAAAGCGGATAGTGTCAAGGTGCGGTGATTTGATCCCCTTGACTTGCAGTTCGGGGCTAACGTGTGGGATGCTGGGTATCAATGGTGTTTACTTCTTGGATTGTTGGCTACTAACTTTCTTGGGATGAGCTACAGGATGTAGATCCCCTTACGATCTTGTTCAGGCTTCTTGATTGAGTATATGGATATGTATATACCTTTTTCCAGTACCCACTTCTTGGGTTTTGTTTATTCTTCTTCAAGGAGAGGCAAAGACGCGCTGGGTATTCCACATGCTTTCTGTGTCTAGCTTCTCATGGTTGGACGAGTCTACTCTCCTACTATTGGTAGTGAAGACTTGACAAGAAGTTCTTCTTCTCATCGTTTCCATATCCTTGTGTCTGGAAGAGTCTACCTCCTTTCTCTTGTTGGGTTGAGATGGACTCTCTACTGTTACTATACTCTTATTGCACTCTCAGTTTTACTCCTTTACTTTTCCCTATTCGATCTACTGCTCCCCCTTCGGTACCTCCTTTGTTTCTTCCTCGAGCCTTCGGGTGTCCTACTGAGTATTTTTATACTCACCTCTGCTTGGGCTTTGACTGAAATTGGTGTGCCCTTGAAGACGACGAACAGGTTGATCATGACCTCACTGATGCTTAGGAGATCGGGAGCTTGGACCACGTGTGGTGTTCGTAGTCGAGTTCCAGGTGTGGGACTCTCCCAGTTGTTTACTTTGTTTACCTGTTTCCGGGTTGTGGCACTTTTCTGGTTGGGTGCGTGTTTTTCCCCTTTACTTTTCAGTTTACCTTCAACACTTGATTTGTACCGTTTAGAGGTCGATGCAATTTGTGGTTTATTTATAGCAGTTGGTACTTTTTTTACTCTGCACTTTTTCATTGAGTGTGCTACGTGTGTGTGTACAGGTACTCAAGAAAAGGCCTCCCCGAGTTGTTTAGCCTTCGGCGCTTGTCGCCAGCCCCTGGCCTATAGAGGCGGGCTTGGGGTAGTTGCGGCTCGAGCTCGGGTAGGGTCGGTTCGGGACAATCCCAACTCCTGGAAATTATCTTGAAATTTCCGCTGTACCATCAGGGATTCAATGCCACTAACAACACATCATTTTCACACTCCATGCAGGAGTTATGGTGGGTCGTAGCAGAATAATAATTAAATATTATTATTATTTCAACATTTTGTAGCCCCGGGCCACGAACCCAACTCATAAAATTCGAAAATTAAACCGAGAGGTCCGTCTTGATGCAAGGAACGTGTCGCCGTAAACATTTTGTGATTTTGACTCCTGATATGCATTTTACGAGGGTTTAAAGAGCTCCCAGAATATTCTGGTCGGACCACCGCAGGCTCGTCGAAAAACTGACCGGACCGCCGCGCCGACCTTGCAGGACCACCGCGCCGCCGCGCCGCCTACCGGATTCCACCGTGCCACCGTTGCTCTACTTTCTCCCTCACCGGATTCTGCCATGGCCGCCACCGGAATCGTGGTTTTCTGCCAGAAAACTTCCAGGAACCCCCGGGAGCACCCTAGTGCTCCAAAATCAGATCCGAAACATGTTTCGGAAACCCCGGGACCCGAAATACACAACCCTTATGAATATCTGAAGAAAAAACATATAAACGGGGTTCAAGATTTTAAAACTCAAACCGCCTACCTGTTGGAGAATTGCCGAAGCTTCTGGTGTAGAACGACGCCTGTGACACGCTGGAGCTCGATCCGCTGACGATCAGTGCAGAAAATGGATGCCCGGGGCTCGAATCGGCAAAGAACGGAGGGAGAGGGGAGGGTTTTACCGTGCATACAAGAAGAAATTAGGTTTCCCCTAGGGTAAATGCATCATTCGGAACACAACGACGGACACAGATTTTTGATCCGAGTCTCCGTTCAAAAGTTATTCGAGCTGACGCTCATAAATAAACTTTTCCATTTATTTACAAAAACACCCATGGTGGCTTTTCTCACAGTAGGCCCGTGGATGAAAATTTTACACCCCTCCTAGGGTAAACAGCATGCTCCGGACGCAACCGAGCCCTCAGATTCCCGTTTCGAGCCACTGTTTATGAGATAAAACACCCCCACCACGTGCATAGTATAAAAATACTTAATATTTTTATAAAATTAACTCCTGGAACACCGGCCCTTGGAATCACATGCCATCTTCGCGCCTAGATCTGGAATTATTCATATAAATATTCCAAAGTCGGACAGGGCCAAAACCGAGCTACGATGAATAGTGATTTTTTCACCGGTTGTCCATTTCAGGCGAGTAAACAGCCTATCCTGCGTGTTTTTCCATGTGGATTGTGATGTTGGCTTCAGTATCAGCCTTAGAGGTGCGTAGTGTGGTATTGTAGAGGGTCGCTCGTGTTAGTGAAGTTTGGACTAGCAGTGGTTGAGGGTACTCCCTTGGTTTGTTCCAACAAGGCTTCGCGCGACATCACAACCTTAGTATAGGTTTGTGATCCTCTCGATGGGATGTTTAATCTGTTAGATTTATGGCGTCCCTCCTGTGTCCCGGAGCAGGATCCTCTAGAATCATTTCCCTAGATTGGGTTCTTGGTATCGCGGTGACTGCTTATCCACGGGTGGTGATCCCCTATCTAGCAGGTTAACCCTGTAGGGTTTGTGGCCTTATCGAGAATATGATCTCATACTCTGTGGGCCGTGCTCAGTAGGGTTGTGGAATCATCGGGTATACAATCCCCTACTCAACATGAGGATTATAGTAGGGTTGTGATATCATTGGTTATATGATCCCCTACTCAGCACATGGTTTTTGTAGGGTTGCGACATTTTCAATTCGATCCCCTACAGCATGAGATGTACCAGATAATGTTTCGGTATCGTCGTGACCATCGTGACATGGGTGACGATCCTCTATCTGAGTGACATGTTTTTATCGAGCACTAGATCGGGTTGTGGTATCCCCAACGGATCCTGGGAGTGATCCCCTATATGTGAGCTCTACGAATGCCAGATTGGGTTGTGGTATCCCCCAGTGGACCCTGGGAGTGATCCCCTATCTATGAGATATTCATATACCAGTGTGGGTTCTGGTATCCCCTAGAGGAACCTAGGAGCGATCCCCTATCCGAGGAGTCTGGTGATTATGTTGTTTCAATGAGGTTTCCTCAGTGACGATATCCGTCGAGCGCGATACCTGGGGTGAGCGTCTGAGGTGTTTGTGTGGGAACCGATGGAGTGTATCTCTCAGACGAGTGTCATCTAGGATGATAGTAATCATGGAGTGTGCTCTTCTGTTTGTGAACCGTTTCTGGTGATGAGGTCGGTACCTGATGTGGCTTGGTGCGTGAGCTGAGTATAGCTGGATTGTTCATAGAGTATGTATGGGTATACACCTGAGTTGAGATGACTTGTTCTGTTTAGCCGAGGATGGTCATGAGAGGGAGTTTCTCTTTCGTACAGGTTCCCTCTGGCTAGGATGAGTGAACTGTTTCCTTTCAAATGATCTCTTTTATTTTGGGGTTTTGGGGTGCCTATTGAGTATTGTTATATTCACCCATGCACGGGCTTTGTCCGCACATGTTTGTGTCATATGCACACCACATGCCTTTCGATGGAGTTCCAGGAGGACCTAGCATAGGTAGAGCTTAGTGAGCGGGTTTGACCAGGGTGCTTACCAGAGCTATGCTGAGGAGCTTACCAGCAGGTCTTTTGGCAGTGTTTTCCCTTCTTCTGAGCAGGTTGGACACTTCTGTAGTTTTCTTTTGGTGGGACCTGTTTTTGCCTTTTGTAATTTTGCTGTAATTTGGTTGGGGAAAGATATATGCATACATTACTTTTTAGTTTTATATATCTCTACATTGTTTCTTAGAGGTGTATCTGGGTGCGAGTGTACAAGTACCTTAGTCTAATGTCTCCCTTGTGTGTGATAGCCTACTCGGCACTAGACGCTAGCCCCTGCCCTATTAGAGGCGGGCGTGGAGAGTCACGTCTCGAGCCCCATTGGGTCGGGTCATGACAGAGTGGTATCAGAGGTGGTACCCAGCCTTAAGTGCGGTGCACTTCCTGGGTTGAGATGTAAGGCCCATAACGAGGATATTGTGCTCTAAAGAAGGGGTAATTGTAACACCCCCAAATGATAAAGGGTTGAATGACTAAATGATATGATGCTCGACAGAAACATGCACCAAGCCACATGTGGTACCAACCTCATCACAAGAAACGGTTCACAAATAGTAGAGCACACTCCATTATCATTTTCATCCCAGATGACACTCGTCTGAGAGATACACTCCATCGATTCCCACACAAACACCTCAGATGCTCACCCGAGAGATCACGCTTGACGGATATCGTCACTGAGAAAACCTCACTGAAACAACATAACCACCAAATTCCTTGGATAGGGGATCACTCCAAGGGTCTGCTAGGGGATACTAGAACCCACACCGGTATAAGAAGATCTCACAGATAGGGGATCACTCCCAGGGTCTAATGGGGGAATACCACAACCCGATTTGGCATTCGTAGAGCTCATAGATAGGGGATCACTCCCAGGATCCACTGGGGGATACCACAACCCGATCTGGAACTCGACAGAAACACGTCACCCAGATAGAGGATCGTCACCCATGTCACGATGATCATGAGGATATTGAAACCCTATCTATTACATCTCACGCTGAAGGGATCAAACTGACGATGCCGCAACCCTACAGAAACCATGCGCTGAGTAGGGGATCGTATAACCAATGATACCGCAACCCTACTACAGCACTCATATTGAGTGGGGGATCATACACCCGACAATGCCACAACCCTACTGAGCATGGCTCACTGCGTAATGGATCATATTCTGGATGATTTCAAAAACCCTACGGGGTTAACCTACTAGATATGGGATTGCCTCTTGTGGATAAGCGGTCATAACGATACTAAGAACACGATCTAGGGAAACTATGCTAAAGGATCCCACTCTAGGCCCACCGGAGGGATGCCACAACTCTAACAGATTAAACATCCCATCGAGAGGATCACAAACCTATACAAAGGTTGTGATTCCACATGAACCCTCGTAGGAACGAACCAAGGGAGTACCCTCAACCACTGTTGGTCCAAACGTCGCTAACCTGAGCGACCCACCACAACGCCACACCGCGCACCTCCAAGACCGATATCGAGACCACCATCGCGATCCACATGAAAACACACACATGATATGCTGTTTAATTGCCCAGAACAGACAATCGGTAAAAAATTCACTATTCATTATAGCTCGCCCATGTGGGGCCCACACTACGATCTCGAAACTCATCAAGCGGATCATACCACTGCGATCCCCTCAAAAAAAACTCACGGGATCGACTACTCGATTGTACCAAAAGGATATCTAGTGAAAAAGGTAATATTCACTGAAGCCAGCATAAATGGGGGCCACAAAAAGATCCCAAAACTTGTCAAGCGGAGCACACCATTGCGATACCCTAGAAAAAACACACGGAATTGACTACCCATTCGTCCAAAATGAACACCTGATAGAAATGTTGCGTTTCTCCGAAATCGCCAAAACCCGGCCTCATGGGGCCCACACCTTGTTCTTAGTCCCAACACTCGAGAACTATCTTTAGAAGTCCGTTGTACCATCAAGGTGTCAATGCCACCGACGACACGTCCTTTGGACACTCTGTGCAGGAGTTAGGGTGGGTAGAAGCTGAATAATAATAAAATATTATTATTATTTCAATGATTGGTAGCTCCAGGCCATGAACCTGACTCATAAAAATCCCAAAGTGAACTCAAAAAGTCCTTATAGACGCAAGGAACGCGTCTCCACAAACGGATCGCGATTTGGACTCCCGATATGCATTTTTCCGGGGTTTAAATAGCTATGGGAATATTCTGGCCGGACCACCGCTGGCTCACCGGAAAACTGACCGGACTGCTGCGCCGACCTTTTCCGACCGCCGCGCCACCACGCCGCCTGACGAATTCTGTCGTTCCGCCACTACGTCGCCGCCGCCCTCACCAGATTCTGCCTTGGCTACCACCGGAATCTGGGTTTTCCACCGGAAAACTTCCGAGAACCCCCAGGAACATCCCGGTGCTCCAAAATCAGATCTGAAACATGTTTCAGAAACCTCAGGACCCAAAATATAAAACCCTTATGTTTATTTGAATAAAAAAACACATAAACGGGGTTCGGGATTTTAAAACTCAAACCGCCTACCTTTTGGATGTTCGCCGAAGCTTTGCGCGCTCCGCTGCTCCCACTGCTCGATCTAGGAGTGACCGCCCTCCAAATTAGAGCTCAACAACACCTCGTTCACTCTATTCCAGCCGTTTGTCATCGATGGAAGGAGGAGGAAGGGAGTATGATCTCCTAGCATGTGCAAAAAAGGTGAGGGGGTGGGGTGTTAATATATTTTCTTCAATTAATTAATTAATTTAATTAATTAAATCAACACCCCTGACCAGACCTCCCGGCACGTAGAAGATTAGGTCGCCCCTAGGGTAAACGCGACAATATGAATGAAATGGAGAGCTCATAATTTTGATTTGAGACTTCTTTTCGATGTTTTTCGAGCCGATGCTCATAAATAAACATTTCCATTTATTTACAAAAACGCCCCTGGTGGATTTTCTCATAGTAGGCTCGCGCCCGCAAAGTTGACACCCTGCCTTGGGTAAACAACACGCTTCGAACATAACCGTACCCTCAGATTCCTGTTCTGAGCTACCGTTTAGGAGATAACACTCCTCCATCATGTGCATAGTATAAAAATACTTAATATTTTTATAAACTTAATTCCGGGCACACCGGGCCTCGGAATCGCAAGTCGTCTTTGCGCCTTGCTCTGGAATGATTCATATGAATATTCCAAAGTCTGACAAGGCAAAAAATAGAGTCGATACATCCTTCCCAGTTTAGAAATTTTCATCCCTTAAAATCCATAAGCATAAGGAATGCAATTGGACTCTCAAATGGGTCTGTCACGCCAGTGAGTTCACCAACAAACACCCAAGCCCGCACACATAAGTCAGAGGGACTCATCCACCACACCTAAACACTCTCCGCTTTCAACCGCACTAACTCGCCCACACGGTTTTGATCACGTCACAAAAACCTGTCTTGGTGGGGGAATAATCCCTCTTCCTCATGCATTCAAAGCACGTCGAACAACACCCACACAGTATCTTACAAATTCTCTGAACAAAAACTTGGGCAAGCAATAGAAAAGGAAGAGTACCATTTTAGTGTCTTGAAAAATCCACAAAGGAAAATGAGAATCTCTTTAATTCAAGAGAGTATTCTACCCAATTTCCCGCAAGTAATTGGGAAAAAATGTGGAGAACACTCAAACGTTGGAAAAAGACAAACTGGTCCGCGTACCCATCCAATATTGATGGTAAACGACCAGTTGAGCCAGACGCCCCCCCCCCCACGGACCATTGTCGTTTGCGGAACAGAGGTGGGGACCTACGCAGGTGCAAAGCAGGACGAGCGCTAGGCTGGTCCACCGTCACGAGCCACCCCAGCCGCGAACCACATCAACCGGCCCGAACCATGTATGCTGTTGTTCGCGGAACAAAGGCGGAGCCTTGCGCGGCCATGAAGCACTCACCGAACTAGTTTGGTTCATGGAGAAGGTGCATTCAATGCCCCCCACGAGTTGCGGATTGACCAAGTCATCTGTAAACTGGGTTTCCAATCACGGGCATCCACAAAAGGTGACACATGACCACATATACATCTCTTTCCCTCCTCTATAAAATGACATCGAGGGGGAGAAGAAAGGGATATGATATTGTGGTGGAAGGATTTCGAAGAAAGGATCTTAGGATTTCGAAAACAGCGATGTTCCAATTTGCGAACCATAATAGGTATGAAACAGGAAACAGATTAATAAGGAACCAAAATTTCATAACAAATTGGTGAACCGTGAACTTAAAAAAAAAGAAGACCGCTAGCCATGGCCCCTCCACGGATGTACTTCCTACAGACCAGAGATTCTATGCCCCTTTTTCGATCCGACGTACCGCATATCACCCTCCTATGCGGGTGAATCCCTGACTAATGAACCCATAACCGACGTCTCCCCTGGCCGCCGTTGCTCGCACAAAAACTGCCACGTGCCAACCTAGTACGCGGGCCGAACCTGAACCTGCGTACCACCCTAGTACAAGGGATGCCTATCAATCCGCGTACCACCCTGGTACGCGGACGACCTCTCCAGCCGCGTAAGACCCCTTACGTGAAGTGCGCCACTCCTCATACACCCATGTAGCCCGCCAACTCCTTTGGTGTTCCCATTCCCCGAGTTAGATAAAATCCTTCCAATTCGGCCTGATCCTTCCCAATACCTTTAGTGGTATGTTCATCATCCCCGAGCCAAGGCCTCTACCAAAGCCACCAGATCCGTACGATGCAATATCCAGGTGAAACAGCGTGCTACTTTGAGTTCACATACCCATTGTAGGTGAGAGGAAAGGGGTTGCTCCGACCATTGAGAGGGTTTGAAAAATTCTTCTGGGTTCACATACCCACGGTAGTGCAGGGTCTGAGCCCAGGAGTCCCCTTTCTACCTCTCCACATTCCAGGAGTGGGGGACCCCACTTGCGTTTCCTTTCGGCACTAGTAATGATAAATTTTCCCCTCTTCTGAGAGTGACAGGGCAGCCTCCTTGGTGTAATCCCCTAGCCTTTCTTGCGGGAGGTAGAACCCTTTCACCTCCATACTTCCCTAGTGCCAAGGAATAAGAGGGGAGATGGACACATGGGTTTTTGTTACCCTTTCCCTCTCCCGCTGGGCTTTGTCACCATCTGGCCTCCATCCTGGCGTAAGTCCCAATCTCTATTTCTCTGGGTCGCTCCACGCGTAAGCCCCACTATGCTTCCCACGAACGCAACTTTTGCGACATGATAGTCAGGTCTCTGTTGCCTCTTGTTTCTCACACCGAGCATGACTCACGTGGGCTTAGAGTAAGCACTGACCCTTACCCCAACCTCATGAGAACTACGAGGACTTTGATCCATGTCAAGGCATGGTACATAGGAATCCTCCATGAGGTTCAAGCCCACCACCTGGTCGTTCTGACCCCTTCACTTCAGTTCACCAACTCTATGGGCTGCCTCAGAGTGTAAGCTCCGATCCTTCGTCCCGTATGATGTTAAACTGTGCTACCGAACTACATGGATTCTGATTCCTCTCATGAGGATACATAGGAATCCCATATCACAGGTTCGTTCCAAATGATCAATTCATTATCTATCCCCCCTGGATGGCAAAAAATTCTAGGGCGCCCAGTTATGAGGCTTCAAACTAGTTTCATCTCAATGAGTCCAAAATCCTCGGAGTACTTAATCTAATGAGGGATGGTAATCCTCGGGCCTAAATGATTCTGAATCCCTATGTTTAGCTGACCATTGACAATCAGGATTAATCCATGGATACTATGCCTGGGTATAAACCAAAGATTCACGAACATATGAATACGTCTTAAATCTATAGGAGAGTCCTAGAACAGGAAATAATTCCCCCCTAAAAGGGTGCGATGATCCTGAATTCCCATCCTCTCGACCAATGTGAGTTCTTAAGCATCACTAGCCAAATCATTCAGTGAACGCATTCCTTTGGAAATCAGGTCCACGTATCGTTGGATATGGAACCGTTGGGAATTTCGAAACAAATAACGTTATACTAGACCTTAGCAATTGAGCGGAGCTCAGCCCTCCGTGAGATCGACAATTGGGCGCATCGGTCCACTCTATCTGATTCGTTGCGAAACAAAAAAATGGACAATCCGGCATGAATCTTTTACCAATCATGACATATTTAACCTAAGCTCACTCTGTACCCCCTTATACTCACAATGGGGGCCAAGCAAGGTCATTAATTATTCATGGGATCATGAGATGATACTTTGATGGGTTTCCTATTTGTATTTGATAGAATATTTTTACAGGCACCACTCTGAACTCCCTTAGATCTAATGGCATCACGGAGGAACTCACAGGTGCGTGCTTCAAGCTATGCAGTGACTAGACTTCCTCATAAACGAAGGACCCCGTCAACTACTCAGTGTCTTAAATGCTGGGTCTCAGATGCGTTGATCCGAGAGTACCACTTAAATGGAACCCTCTCGATGGTGGAGGCGGCCATGCATGCCCTCCAATCCACCAAGATCCGCCGGTCGCCTACCCAGCAGCGTCTGCGAAAGTAGAACCAGACGACTCCTTTTTCCATCTCAAACCGTTTCAGGAGTCTATCCCCATAATGAGACAATGCGTACCTCCCTTATCTTAGGGAGGCAGATGAGGTTGACACCGAGGACTTCATCCCCACTGAATGGGGGTTCCGCCCTAAGGCCCCCACCAAAAGACGTTGTCACGGTTATGTCGTGACTCAATATCCTCACGCTGTGGAGGACATCGCCCCGAGGATCTAGGAACATGCTCTCTGAGCTTCGGCCCCTCGGACCTCCTGATGAGGGTGGGAAACATACAACCAGGGACCGACCATACCCCTTTCCTTGAGGAGGATCTCCACTACCCAGTCACAGAGATGTATCATGAGCAGGCACATACACCTGTCCACTCCTCTAAAGTCCACCATCTAGACATGGTGGCATCATACGAGCAGGAGAGCATCCCCGCCAAGCTCCATCAAGCTCGTCTCTCACACAGGACGACACCTACCTACCAGGGACCTTTCCCTACCCAGGGTCGTGAAGCCCACCAACCAGACGTGGTGGTGACCCAGCGTTTGTAGGACCAGCTCCTGGAAGATGCTCTTGACGCCTACCATCCCGCAATGGTGGTGATCAGTAAAGTGTGCCATCCAGATGTGGCAACAATTAATAGGAAGACACGTCTCCCTTCTAAAAAAGGCCACCAACTCAAAACGGTGGGAAACCAATTTATGCATGGATAGCTCCCTGCAGATGCAAGTAAAGTACGCCATCCTGATGTGGTGGAAAATGGAGAGATAAACCGGCATATCCCGAAACAGGGGCACACTCGTTAACCTTCCCCGACACATGAGAATGTTTAGTACCCACTGACCACCAGAGGTCCAGAGAAGGATATTCCTACTTCGATACCGAAATGGGCCTTCATACTAGTTCTATCCAAATATGTCTCTCTGCATATCCTGGAAATGGTGGAGGAGCAAGTATCAATCCCAGATCATGTATTACAGACTTTCCATAATGTAATTTCATTAGCGGCAACAACAAGGACTCAGGCCCGTGAGCCCATCTCCCCAATTGAGGAAACTCATCTAAGAGATGAGATAGCCTCCTCGGAGCAAATCTGTATCCCTGCTTCTGCCCAGGAGTGTCGTCGGCCATATTCCGCGATATAAGGCCAACCAGATCGAGCAACTTCCTTCATTCCAACTGGGGGACACCCGTCCATCATGGTGGATGCTCCAGAGCAAGAATATATCCCTTCTAAAAGTCAATATGTTCTTAGGCATATCCCGAGAGCATCACGGGACCCAATTAGAAAGGGAACCAAAGTTGAAGGCCATTATCAATAGCAGACGGTCCCCGCTGCCCACAATAAAGTGACCAGAACGCGCCGAAGGCAGCCGAAAAATAAAGACCGGGTTCATGACTCCGCTCTACTGGAATCTAGGATTCCCAATTCCGCTAAGCACATATCGAAGGCTTAGAACCCTTCCCACCCATTACCATATTATGGGAGTGAAATTAGCAGTTGCGAAAGTCCTCCCCGCAATGTCGCTACAAGTATCTTTGAAGGTCCTCCCCAGAGCACCTGCGGGGGACTCCCCCATGGGCATATAATGATTGATCACGAGAGATTCTCTTTTGATGCGAGTCACAGTAGCCCTCCGTGTGACCAGAAGATCGAGCAGAAAGAAGGCCCTCCCCTTGCTACGGTCTACCCTGAAGTTCCTCCCAGGGGTTTATGCTGCAAACACTCTCCATGTAGTGGGACCACAGATTATGATAGTAGTCCTCGCTATCGTAATCGTAGCAGCAGAAACCCTCCCCAAAATGACATCTCATCATGATAAGAAGTCCCTCACCTTGTTGTGGACTACCCTAAAGGTCCTCCCCAGGGGACACGTTGCAACGACACTCCGCACAACCAGACATCAGCTCACAGTGGCAGTCCTCGCCACCCTGATAACGGAGGTCCTCCCCGTAGAGACGTCAAGAAATGAGAAGGCCCTCCCCTATTTGAAGTACATTCTAAAGGCCCTCCCTAGGGTGTACCCCACAGACATTCTCCCTGTGGTAGCTGTGATGGTATTCCTCTCCATTGTAGCAATTGTGATGGTAGTCTTCACCACCACGACTGCCATTGCGAAGGTCCTCTCCACAATGGACCGAAGAAACAAGAAGGTCCTCCCCTTGTCGCAGTGTGTCTTGAAGGACCTCCCCAGGATACACATCGAACGTCAAACCACGATGGTCATCCTCACCATGATGGAATTTACTGCGATGGTCCTCCCCGTAGTGACATATCATATCAACAGGAAGGTCCTCCCCATGCCGAATCAAGCACATAAAAGCCCTCATATGCCGAGGCACTTAGAAGGACGGGATCAAGAATGTCAGATTCCCAAAAAGTCTCTAACGACAACCTTCTTAAATTCAGAGACTTTCTGGGGCCACGTTCAACTTCGGACCAACCTCGGAATCGCCCACATGATAATTCAGTACCTACCGGCCCCACTGCCTCTGACCACACTATCGGTGAGCGCCTCAGTTGGGTTGACCAGGTAGAGGAATCACTAGTGGAGGAGTATGCTGACATGTTGCACCTGAGGAAACAACTGTCCAGAGATGATATACCAGTTATTGTTTTCCCACGGCCACCTCTCAATTCGACATACCCAGAAATTTGTTAGAAGAATGTGTGCATGACATCCACTCCAATATATTGACAACCCTCCGCCGGCAGAAATCAAGATTTTTGCCTTAAAATGGGTATGTAGACCATGTTAATACAATATGAGACGTCCTGCATCACATAAACCTAGAAGCTCTTACTCCGGTGCATCAACCGTGAACTCAGAGGCATAAAGGAAACATTGAGTTGGACTACCTCCATGCACTTCACGAGATGCGCCATCACATTGGTGACGCTCTGATGGGAGTCCATATCAGAGGATGTGGAGAACATGTAGCTCTGCATTTCACTCCGCTCTTTACCCAGAAGAACCCATTCGACATAATATCTTGCAACATCATCATGTCAGGACAATGATCGAGTGGTCTCCCTGTTCGGGAAAGGCGACACACCCAGTAGAGACATGCCTTGAGTAAGTCCCAAAAGCGTCAGGCCCAACAGGAACAATCCATTCACGAACTCCTGAATCAGGCCACTGAAAGCATACAACATGCCTATCACCTAAGAGAGTCCAATCAACAATCATGTCTTGCCTCCCCAGAGGGGATTGATTCATAGGTGAACTCGACATCAGATCCAGTTCACCCCTGAATGGGGGTGTGAAAGATCAGGCAGGTACCGATAGTAGCAACTGCTGCTGCAATCTAAGGTCAACCCCATCCTGCAGGGATGGGAGAATTTTTAACAACAAATTCCCCCATAAGACCAATAAAAATGGGAAAATACTCAACGTCCAAGGAACAAACCCAACGCCAGCCCTCAGGACTGGGGGCATTTTTAACACCTCAACAAAAACCTCCCCCACGAGAATCAATATTTTATTGTCTAGGGAGGACAGTCAGAAGAGGAGGTTCCTTCCCTCTCCCGTCTTTTGAATCACCACCCCCTTCCAGAGGGATGCGTACCGTGAGGTCGCATCAAGGAACTCTCCACGTCACCCTTCATCAAGGATTCTGAAAGAAATCTCTGGACATGAAGTGGAGAACCAATAAAAGGCGTAGGAGATCATCTTCCTATTTGGAAGATGACATCTCCTCCACCTCATGATATTAATCCATCAATGCCATAGAGGCAAACCCCACGGGTGACACCAGAGATGATTCAAATATGGATGGATCAGAAGATGATGATTCCGGTCAGGTTGTGACTCACAACGAGCCACCATGTGTGCACACCTAGAACCAAAGAGCCGCCCTAAATATGGCCACCCTTCCAGATAACCCTCCTCTACTTACCCTGTGATCTTCCAATAAGGATAAGAATGAAGGACTGATAACCCTTAAGACACCTCCTCCTCTCGATAAAAACGATCCACTTACGCTCGAAGAGAGATTCGCTTGATAGGAAGAGGAAATGAAAGAATTGAGGAGGCTTAATGCAGAGCTACTCTAGAGGAATCATCTTATTGAAAGTGATTCCCAAGAAGAGCCACACCCCGCACTCCCAACAAGTGAACCTCAAAAAGCCAGGTTTACCTCGCCCAATGAGGTGCCCGGTCTGTCCAACTACCTGAACATGGATTCGGGTGAATACCAAGACTTCCCTACACTCAGGAAGCAACCGGAGCGAGTACATATAAACCCTCCGAAGGTGTCCAAAACGTCATATGCACCTTTGGTGCCAGTCAAGCCAGATCCTCAAGCAATGACTCGGGCTACACCTACCCAAGACTGGGCCCAACAGGATGTAAAACAGGGACTCACCGATACCACTGAGGAATTAACAGCTCGGTTGGAAGCAATAGAAGGACGACGTGCTCTGATACAACTATAGAGAAAGACCTACCCAGATTTGGTGAGCAACACCCCTCCTCCACCCAATTTTGGGAGCCATGTATTTCCTATTTTCAATGGATCAGGCGATCCGGAACAACACTTGGTGCACTACGCATCTTATTACGACCCTATCATGGGAAGTCCAGAACAACAAGAAGCAGTGAAACTCAGATGCTTCGTGTGGACCTTACAAGGATCTACCTTCGTCTGGTATATGAATCTACGAGCTTAGTATATAAAAATCTTGGAAGACCTACAACAACAGTTCCTGTTCCACTTCAACTCAACGCTGCCGAAAACAACGGCCAGTGACCTCATGAATTTCAAATAGAGGGAGAACAAGAGAGTCTTGGATTCCATTGCTAGATGGAAGGGTCTGACCTACTCTCTGAACATGCCAATGCCCCAAGATGAGTGCTGGCCATATGCATTGATAACATTCGAGATGAGCTGCGAACAACGCTCATACTAGTAAAGTGCACCACTGGCTTCTGTAATCTCTCTGCCATTTCCTAGAGAATTGAAGACTCCTTACAACAGACCAATCTGAAGTCCCGAATAGCCTCACATGCTCCTACAAAGAGAACAATTAGAGCTGAAGCATCCTCTTTCACGCTCAAGCCAGCCCCTACGCCTGCTCCACTGCCTAGGCCCCCACAAAATCATCAAGGGCCGCCTATATATCAGTGGCCGCCTCTGCCCAAGAGGGACGATCAGAGAGGATCTATGAGTAACTAGTTCAAGGAATAGAGACACAAAGTATACTCATTCCGAGAGGACCATGTCCGTAGCTACTTCATCGCCGCCATGAATTGCAACTTTCTCCACCTCCTAGAGCCAAGGATTCCCAAAGAAGACGGCTGCAATGATAGGCCAGATTACTGTCCCTACCATCGAATGTTAGGGAACAATATCTAGGAATTATTCATCTTCAAAGACCTCCTGCAAAGGATGGTAGACTCTAGGCATGTCGAGCTGGGACCACCCCTAGAACATGTGACGTATATTTCTACCACAAACTCTGACAAAGGGGAGGGGTGGCAAGAAGTCACCAGTAAAAAGGGGCAGAAATTTGATGACTGAATGACTCAGAAGACTGTCAACCGAGATCAAGGCATACTCCGAGCTCAACTACAGCAACCGGTGTTTCTGCCAACAACCCCTAATGCCGCACAACCAACAATATCGGACTCACAAACCTCCATGATCCGGTCATCTGGGTGTAATCGAGCAGGGAGGAGACAAGCGCAAGAGGATAAGTATGCAACGAGGCCAAAGTTATCCCCGACACTATCAGATTTTATACCCCCAAACATGGCACCACGGGTACCGACCCACCAAACGGCACTATCAGGGACAACCGACCAGGTTGACCTGTCATTGGATGAGGAGCTAATCTTTGGTTCCATCAATGTCATCCATATAATGGAATAATTCTCTAATGAAGGTTACAGATACGAACCCAAGTTCCTATCGCAATGGGCCGGGAGGAGGAATCGCAGAAGAAGGGGATACCAAGGGAGGCGCAGCCGCAGTCGAAACTAACCCTATGGTTTTACCCTGACCCAAGCCATTAATATTGCAGAAACCCGTGGGAGAGCCCTTCAACAGACTCAACAGGAAAAGGAACATCCCTCCACCACCAAAAGCAGCCACTCTGGCCCCGTCATTCTACGGTACCCATTAGAGGAGGAACAAGTTTCTAGCCGCCAGGGGTCCACAAACAGACCGGACGGGCCAAGTCCCCAGAACGTGGGAACACTGTCGACATCTAACCCCATGGCTGGTCCCTCCTCGTGACGTACTCCAACTCCCAAACTGCCTGCTAAAACTCTACTGCCAAAGGAGAAGAGTCGGCCATTGGAGCAGAAATAAGATATCCTTAAGTAGTTGCCGTCAGTACTAGCCAAACTGTCAACCCTGGGTGCCCTGAGTATGTCATCTGATCTTAGGGAGGCTCTTATAGAAGCCTTGCTCAGCCCCCAGGAGATTCAAGCTGAGGTAGTTGCCGCCGAGATTTACCAAACGAAGACTTTCCCGACTGAATGCAATGCGGTGATTTCATTCACCGATTAGGATGAAGATTCCATCATTCAAGGACATATCAAACCACTATATGTGTCTGGCACAATAAATGATGTTGAGATCCGCAAAGTATTTATTGAATACATCTCTGGAGTTAATCTCCATCCCCTACGGACACTCCACAAGTTAGGATACAGTGAGGATGACCTAATAACCTCAGCTACAACTCCTTTGGGTTACGAAAAGAGTTAACAGAAGCCAATGGGACAAATCAAGCTAAAAACCCATTTTGGAGACCTTGTGGCCTACTTGGAATTTTTGTTGGTCTGGTAGAGCAAAACATTCAATGCCCTGCTTGGAAGGCCGTGGCTCCATAAGCACATGTACATTCCTTCATCCTAACTATAGTGTATCAAGTATTGTATCAATGGACAAAGTGGGAAATTTCATGCTGACAAGGTCCCTTTCGAGATCTGCAAGTCACACTACATTGACGCCAGGTTTTATGAGCAAAATAAAAAGAAGCCTTAGCTCAAGGGTATTGACTAGATCCACGCTCCAAATGGTCTGGAAATGGCTCCATATGACCCCCTCAAGAAGCTCGGTGGAGACTCTATACTGCCCATCATCCATGTTGAGAGCATAGATTCAAGCCCGTACACACACTCAAATGTCCTCATGACTTCATCCATAACGGCCGAGCATGACAATGTGGAAACAACCGCTAGCCCTCAATTTGGGGATGAATACTTGAGGAGAGACTCCCATGATGCCTCGCCTCCTAACCCTCAAGAGCCTATGCTGGGAAATATCCCCCCGTTAGATCAAGAAGATGTGAATGTGGGGGAAGAAGAGGAGGAAGATCTTAGGGATGCACCTCCCACATTTGAGGAAGGTATCTCCACCACTGTGGACGAGATTAGGTAAATAAACCTGGGTATCAAGGAAGACCCAAGGCCCACTCTTATTATTATAGCCGTGTCTCCTGAGGAGCATATGGTATATACCTCTTTCCTGAGGGAACACCGAGATGTTTTTTCCTGGAATTACACAAAAATGTCGGGACTCGATCCAGTAGTGGAAACACACCACTTAGGTCTTCCAATAGACCACCGGGGATATAAACAAGCCGCCAGAAGAACGCACCCCTCACATGCTTCCAAAATAGAGGCTGAAGTTGGTAAGATTATTAAACTGGGATTCATTTGGGAGGTCCAATACCCCATTTGGCTAGCTAACATTGTCCCCGTCGAGAAAAAGAATGGACAAATCCGCATATGCATCGATTTCAGAGATCTCTATCAGCATTGTCAGAAAGATGATTTCCCTGTCCCAATTACCTAGTTATTAATTGACGTAATGGCCGGGTATGAGGCTCTCTCCCTCATGGATGGTTATTTTGGGTATAATCAAATCCGGATGGCCCGAGAAGATGAGGATTCCACTTCCTTTAGAGCCCCTCAAGGAATATTCTGTTATAGGGTCATGCCCCTTGGTCTCAAGAACGTGGGCGCCACATATCAATGCTCCATGCATCGTATCTTTAAACCATTTTAGGGGAGATTCGACGAAGGCTATGTGGATGACTTGGTGGTTAAATCAAGAAAAATCTCAGATCACCTGTCAGACATTGAAACCGTCTTCAACAAACTTCGACAACATAGCCTGAAGATGAATCCCTTGAAATGCACCTTTGGGGTTACCTCAGGGAAATTCATTGGCTTCGTTGTATGCCATCGTGGAATCAAAGTCGACCATGAAAAGACAAAGGCTATCCTTGGCTTGCCACCTCCCCGCAATCTCTTTGAGTTGAGAGGATTCGATGGACACCGCGCCTATATTAGGAGGTTCATACCCAACCTAGCGGGAAAATATTTTCCCTTTACCAGGTTAATGAAAAAGGGGGTTACGTACCAATGGACAGATGATTGCCAAGAGGCATTCAACAGCCTAAAGAAGTACCTCTTAAGCCTGCCGGTACTCATGCCCCTGGTTGAAAGGAGACATCTTATCATATACATGATGGCCCTAGAGCGGTCACTAGGAGCCTTCCTCATGCAGAAAAATGATGCTGGTAGTGAAAAAAATCTCTATTACCTCATCCAAAACATGATCGATGCAGAAACTCGATACTCAAAAATCGAGAAGATTAGTTTGGCCTTGGTCTTCACAGTTCAAAAATTGCGACATTATCTTCCGCATCATGAAGTCCATTAGGTCTCGCGTAGTAACCTGATCAAGAACATCGTCAGCTGCCCAATACTGACCGGGCGCCTATCCTGATTTGCAATCATCCTACAACAGTTTTAAATCCAGTTTGTGCCTCAGAAAGCAATCAAAGTTCAGGCATTAGCAGATTTTCTGGCAGAGCACCCCTCGACAGGGACCACCGCACCGGACATCGAGTTACCTGATGAAGACATATTCTCGGTTCAATAGGAGCTCCCAACATTGGAAATGTACTTCGACGATGCATCCTAAAGCCCGACAGGGAAAAGAATGAAGGATCCCAGATTTAACAAGGTGGGTTTGGGGATAATACTCATGTACATAGAAAAGGCAGTCTTTCCATATTCCTTCCTCCTGTCATAAGGATGTACGAACAATGAGGCAGAGTATCAAGCCCTCATTGCAGGCTTGGAGATCGCACTCCATGCACAAGTACATCACCTTAAAGAAAAAGTTGACTCGGAACTGGTCATCAAGCAAGTCAATGGTGACTATGCTATTAAAAAAGAGGAGTTGATTCCCCTATTTGACCATGTCTGAGGGTTAATGGTGGAATTCTCCATAGAACCAACATTGACCTATATTCCCCGGTCTCATAATGCCCAGGCCGATGCATTAGCTAATGCGGCCACAGCCCTATCCGAACTAGACCGGGATGAAACAATTATTGGTATTGCTGATCATCGAATGGTCTTGCCATTTTTTTCAGTCTAAGACAGAAGAAATCAACAAAGTTAGTCCTATCCCTGAGCCATATGATCCTTCCACCGACTGGATGACCCCCATTGCAAACTACCTTCAATGGGGAGAACTCCCATCAGAAAGGTCTGAATGAGAGAAAATATGGAGAAGGGAAATTATCTTTGTCCTATACGACGACACGAGTCAGCAAGAGGTCCTCTACAAACGAGGCATCGACGAAGTCCTCCACAAATGCATTGATGGAGAAGAAACCGCTACCATCATGACTAAAGTGCATGCCAGAGTATGTGGATAACACCAGTTAGGGTCTAAGCTTTCCCATCAGGTTCGAAGGCATGGGTGCTATTGGCCCACCATGGCACGAGATTACGAGCACTTTACCGAAAAATTCAACTAATACCAGATTCATGACAACTTCATACACCATCCACCAGAGTTAGTTCATCAGGATAAGTACCCCTGGCCATTTTCCATTTGGGGAATGGATGTCGTAGGACCATATCCTCCCGCCACGACCAAAAAACTGAAGTATATCCTCACAACAACTGACTTCTTTTCCAAATGGCCAAAAGCTGTACCCCTCAAGGAAGTCGGGGAAAGAAACATTTTTAGCTTTGTGAAAACCAATATCATCACCAGATTTGGCGTCCCTCATACCATAGTGATGGATAACAGCACCAACTTTTTCTCTACTAAATTGGAGAAACTACACCAAGAATATTGTATAAAGGCTAACCACTCATCCCGCTACCATGCAGTAGCCAACAGACAGATAGAGGCTTTCAAAACGACCCTATCCATAATTCTCCAGAAAATGGTGGACAAAGACAATAAATCATGGCCAGATAAACTTCTTCATACATTGTGGGCTTATCGACCACAATCTTCACCGCTACTCGGGCTACTTCGTATTCGTTAGTGTACGGAATAGAAGCGGTCCTGCCCATTGAGCTCCAATTTCCCTCGCTCTGTGTTGACATTTGTGATCAGTTATCCAATGATGATTAATCAGAAAAATGGATAGGTGAGTTGGAACATCTAGATGAGAAGCGGTTGCGCACTTTGCACCATTTGGAGGTATATCAGAACCAGATCACATGAGCCTCCAATAAAAAGGTTTGTCTCTGATCTTTCTTGGAAGGAGAATTGGTGTTGGTCCTCCTGAACCGAATGATACCTGAAAAGAAACCTCCAAAGTTGGAGCCCAAGTGGGAGGGACCATATGTTATACACAAGGTCTACTCCAACAGAGCATATTACCTAATCTCCATGGACAGGAAATTCACTACCACTCCTACAAATGCGAGATTTCTGAAGAAGTATTTCGCATATTCAAAAGCAGTTATCATCCATGCAGCTGGACGTTAAACTGCCAAGAAACTATCATCCGAGCTACAGGACGTTAAACTGCCAAGCCCCAATAGTCCAATCTCTATGACCCTAAACTAAGAGTATTTCGTCCTCACCACATGACGTGAAACTGCATTGATTTTAGAGAACTACGTACGGCTTGATTCCTGAATTCGCAGGATACATAGAGAACCCAGGATCCCCCATCCTGGCCCAACCACCCACAAATGAAATAAAAAAATAAATAAAAAATATGCCCTCTTCCCCGTGTATGGACCAACCCTGATCAGGGTGTATCCCTTTCAGAAAACTAAGAACTTCTTGATTCCTGCCCTCACAGGATATGTAGTAATGCCATGATTCTACATCCTGGCCCAACCATCCCCAAATAAAGTTAAAAATTCCTTTTTCCCCCATGTACGGACCAACCCTGCATGGGGTGTATTCCTCGTCCTTACCGCATGACATTAAACTGCACAATTAAGAAGGATTGAAAATTCCCTTTTCCCCCGTGTATGGACCAGACCTGCATGGGGTGTATTATCTTCTAAAGAACTATGTACGTCTTGATTCCTTCCCTCGCGGGATACATAGTGACGCCATAATTCCACATACTGGATGAGCCATCCCCAAATAAAGTTAAAAATTCCCTTTTTCGCTGTGTATGGACCAACCCTGCACGAGGTGTATTCTTTGTTCTTACCACATGACATTAAACTACACGGATAAGAAGGATTGAAAATGCTCTTTCCCCCATGTATGGAACAGACATGCATGAGGTGTATTATCTTCTAAAGAACTATGTACGACTTGATTATTACCCTCACGGGATATGTAGTGATGCCATAATTCCATATCCGGGCCCAACCACCCCAAATAAAGCTAAAAATACCCCCTTTCCCCCGTACAAACCAGACCCGCATGGGGTGTATTCCCTAAAAAGAACCATGTGAGGCTTGATTCCTGCCCTCATAGAATACGTAGAAATGCCTGGATCTTACCTCCTAGCCTAACCGCCGATAAAAGGAAGCACAGGTATTTATACCCCTCGTCCTTACCACATGATATTAAACTATACGGAATCCCCTTTCCACATCAGTTCAACTTCTTCCTCACCACACGAGGTTAAAATTTCACAAAATTCATCGCAACCCACCCAAGATATATAGAGAAACAATATGGGAATACTCCTTGTGCATTTGGATACATTCTCTCCATGCATCAGACTCCACGACCCGGATAATTTCGGATCTTCATACCCATTCATGGCCATATGAAGTGGAAATTTATCGAACCATGGACAACATTGAACGACTATGCATACCATTCCCTCGATGGCTCTACACATTGATAGCCCCTGTCCCATCTACCAAAGTCCAGATTTCCTCAGGCGGTACTCTTCCTATCTCCATATGGTTACCAGCCTTAGGGTCCCCATATCATATCACCCGAAACAAAAATTTATGGAGCATTGGTTTACAAGTTCGTTCCTCTCTCACATAGAAACGTTGCCATGGTATCCCTACCTAGTTAGCCTATGTATCCACCCATGGTTAGCATGACGATATGCATCTACAAACATCATGTCAGGGCTAGGCTACTTTGACTCGACGAGCAATTGTGGTGAAGATGTTTCTTGTATGCTTGGACACCATTATCCCCATATGCCGAAATTTGTACTGCGAGAAATCTCAGATTTTCATAATCATTAATGGCCATCAAAAGTGGAAAGTTATTGACCCATGGACACCTTTTCATGACTATGCATACCATGCCCTCAGTGGATCTACATATTGTTAGCCCCTAGGCCGTCTAGCAGAGGCAAGATTTCCTCCGGCGGTACTCTTCCTATCCCCATACACTTACTAGGCTCAGGGCCCCCATACCATACCTCATGATCCGGGAAACCCTAGAGTTACAGTTTACACCCTCATTCCCTCACACTTGTTCAAATTATACCAGATCCTCCTAACTCAGCTTCCTTTTGGGTAATTGTAGAGATAGTCACCCAATGGTCCAAACTTTACGACCGTTAAAGTAAGAGTACTTCATCCTTACCACACGACGCTAAAATGCATGGAGTAAAGGTGTACCCCATGCAAAAGATAAATAAACACGGTGAACTCTTCGAGTTTTAACAGAAACCAAGGACGAACATCCCCAACATGTGCAGATATTTCCTTACCAAATGATAGACTTCGTGGCCTGGTCAATCACAGATCCTCATAATCATTCAAGGCCATCAGAAGTGGAAAGTTATCAAACAGTGGACACCTTTTCATGACTATGCATGCCATTCCCTCAGCGGCTCTACATATTGATATCCCCTGGACCGTCTACCAAAGGCAAGATTTCCTCAGGTGGTAATCTTCCTAGACTCGTACGCTTATCGTCCTCAGAGCCCCCATATCATTTCTCCTGATCCATGAATCACCGAGATCATGATTTTCACCATCAATAACTCTCCACATCTTGGAAATGCCATGATATTCGAGACTAGTTACATTCTAATCAAGATTGGCCTTTGCAACTACATCCTTACCGCATGATGATTAAAACTACATGGAACATGTCTTGGCCGCTTGGCATGAACTGCAAAGACCAAGAATTAAACATCCTGGGAAATTAATCCAACTACAAGCATTTTCATAGGTTTAAAAATGCCCCCTATCCTCACTGCATGACGTTAAACTGCACAACATCTATGTCCTCGCTGCATGATGTTAAACTGCAAAACATCTTCAAAAATGCTCCCCGTCAACACTACATGACTTTAAAATGCATGGAATTTAAAATACCTTCCATCCTTGCCACATGACGTTAAACTGCATGGTCGAACTTGTCATGGGTTCAGTCAGGAATGAAGGTTTTCTTCTGACCCTCAGTACACAGGCTAGACCTGCACAAACCACCATCTCACAACAGCGTGAGAATATATGACTTCATGCATTCCTGGGAAATTTAGCCCAGAAATTTCTCCCGTATCCAGGAAAAATCTCCTCATAAATCACACCCTGTACCTAGAAAAATCTGAACCCTTGTAAGCCACCCTTGGTGGTCCCAAATCTCAACTTTCCTGAAGCAGCACGGCTATCAGAAGGATACAATCATTGACCTAAGGACACATTTTCATGACTATGCATACCATGACCTCAGCAGATTTGTATATTGATCACCCCTAGCCCGTCTACCAAAGGCTATATTTCCTTAGGCAATGCTTCTCTCCGTACCTCTCTTGGTTTCTGAGCCCCCATATCCGCCCAAGATTTAGAAACCCTCTGAGCTACTGTTTACCAACCTCTTTCACTACCCTTCCTGAATACGCCAGAACGTCTCTGATGAGATTATCGAGAACCAGGAGAAGGTGTTTCATTTTAAAGAATTTCCCAGCTGCATGACTTTAAACTGCGCCAAGCTCCAACCATCCTCTACACTAACTAAATGCGTAGGAAAGAGACCCTGCATCCACATTCCAGATTAATAAAGATGTTCCCAAACCCTTTCAGACGTCACACACCCTTTCTGAGCCACCCCTGGTGGTTTTCATTTTTTTCCAGGCCACCCATGGTGGTTTCTATAAGCAAGACTTCCATGAAGTCCTCAGGCCATCAGAAATAGACATTCATTGAATTAAGGACACCTTTGCATGACTATTCATACCATTCCCTCAGTAGCTCTGCATATGGATCGCCCATGGCCCATTTAACAAAGGCTAGTCTTCCTTAGGTGATGCTTTTCCTACCTCTGCTCACCTATACGGCTCCCATGCCTTGAGACATGCCCTGCATGCCGTTCAAATCTAAACATTCCCCCCCCACGTGCGTATGAAGTGTATTGAGACATCTTTTAATCAACCAAACCTCATTGGGGCCCTCACCCCCACCATATCTTGTCAAAGTTATTTGACCTAAAACATCAGTAATGATAGTTTTGTCGGTGGGACCCAAAACCGCTCACAAAGAGGCGCAAAGTCCATTAGGCCGAAAACACAAAAAGGGCGGCCTAAGTAAAAGAGGAGCCATACCCACTGGGTCCACACCAAATGGGCCCTGGAAAAATTAGGGTATTAACAGAAAAGAAAAAAATGATTGATGGGTTTTTCTACAAAACCCTAGAAATATTCCAACTATGCTCGCTGGATCCCATGATCCAGGCAAAAATTAGAGCTCGTTTTATTTTATCATTTTCCTGAATTATGATTGATTCTAATTCGGTGAGTTTTTATTTATACAACAGTTGTTCCGGTAACAATAAATGTATTCCATTTTAAAAAATAAAAGAAAAGGAGGACGTCCACAAGCCAGAGTCTCTCCTTTTCTGCGACAAAAGAGGTAAAACCG
This sequence comes from Viscum album, assembly GCA_963277665.1. Classification (NCBI taxonomy): domain Eukaryota; kingdom Viridiplantae; phylum Streptophyta; class Magnoliopsida; order Santalales; family Viscaceae; genus Viscum; species Viscum album. Next base: position 1,663,082,389 of record OY728152.1, on the reverse strand, counting down.
AATGTAAAGAAATAGCACTGGCGATCACAAAGGATCCTAGCTCGCTCTCTCCATCAGATCGAAAACTGTGCGGTGAAGGTTATTGAAATTTTTCTCCCGCACGACCTTCCCCCTGGCCTCATCCTCGGCCACCGAACAAGTATTTCTCTCCGTCGTTCGGATATCGTTGATCCCTATCCTGGTAGCTTCATGGTTACCAGTCAGAGATGACAACTGATCCCTCAACATCGCTGCTTGAACTTCTCATGGTACAGCTCAGTAGATAGGTCGGTTTACTGATCTTGAGAGATCACCTCTAGTGCTATCAGCTGATGGAGCTTCATCACGGCTTTCTCAAACGCTCGGGTCCCACAATAAGAGGCAGCGAGGTGAGCAAGTTTGTGTTCACTAGCAACAGCCTCCCCGCGGGCAATGATGACCTGCCAGGGGAGAAAATGAAGTTGTCGATAGTCGAACCCACCTAAACCCAATCCTAGGAAGAGTTTCCAAAGGGCTTCAGTTTTAGTCTCCATCTCAGTCAGAGGATTTTTGGCAACGATCTCACAGATTTGGGGCTAGGCCCACCTTCACACTGCTCGGTGGTCTACCATGACATGAGAATCTTTGGTATCATCTCTAGATAGCATAGGAATGAAATATGGCATTGCGGTCAGTGCAAACATGTGCACACTAGAAGACGGTTCCGGGACTAGAGGGTCAAAAGCCTCTATACCTGGTTCAAGCTTGGGAGTTGAGCTGGTAAGTCTAGTATCGGCTGGTGGAGCTTCGGGAATTACCTCATGGGGACATGAAGTCGCTAGGTCATCCTCATTTACATCCAAAAGGATTGGATCTGTTTGAACTACGGCCGCATACACTACTGGAAATGCTGTTTTTCCCAACGGGAGTTTACCAACGGTTTGCTAAAACCGTTGGGCTTGAAGGATTAAGAAAGCCTTTCCCAACGGTTCATTGAAACCGTTGGGAAAAGCCACCCCTTTGCCAACGGTTTGAAGAAACCGTTGGTAAAGGGGTGTGTTAATCACCCTTTCCCAACGGTTCTTTTGAACCGTTGGGAAAGGGTCACCCCTTTGCCAACGGTTTCCTCAAACCGTTGGCAAAGGGGTCTTTTAGCATCTCTTTCCCAACGGTTCTTTAAAACCGTTGGGAATTATTTCCCCCAAATCCCACGCGGGCTGCTCTCCCCCATTCGCACAGAACCTAATTTCATCCGCTCCACTGCTCTCATCTCGCGAAATCCCAGGTGAAAACCATCTGAAATCAGGTATCTTTTCATTTATACACATATAATTCCTTATTTTTATTGTTATTGCTTTAGTATTTTAGTTTTAAGTTATCAATCCACCACCAGCTCTCTGCTGCTCTCCAAATCCCCCATCCGAATAGGTGAAAACCCATTTGAATCATCTCAAATCAAGTAATTTTTTCTTTATACACATATGGTACCTTGTTTTTATTGTTATTGATCTAATATTTTAGTTTTAAGTTTGGATTTTGATGTGATTTCACCGTGTAAAATAGGGAAATGAATAAATATTTTGTTAATTAATTAGTTTCTCCTAGAATATCAGTTGTGTTATAATGTCCATGCTAAATAAAGGGGTAATGTAATAAAAGACCTTGAATAAATAATTTGTGGAAGTTGGGGTATGTTGCCTCTATGAGAGGTTTTTTGTTGTGTTTCATTGTATGTTGTAGGCTTTTTTATGGGGATTGAGGTGACCAGTTGGGCTTTGTGATATGTGGGGTTGTAATGTGATGGTTAGTGGGCATGGATGTGTCATATGAAGTTGTATGATAGTGATGATGTGTGGTGGTGTTGTGTCGTGTGGAGGTGTTGTGTGATGAAGTTGTGGTGTATAATGTGGTGAGGTGGTTTTGGTTGTGCGGTGGTTTGTGATGTGCAATATTTTTATTGTGATATGTGGTTGTTTTGGTGAGATGGTTGGTCGATGTAACATGGTGTCGATGGTTATTGTGAGATGGTGAGTTGTTGTGTGGTGGGGTTGTCCAGGGGGTGTGGGCTGTCCTGGGGGTCTGGGTGGGGTGTCCTGGTGGGGGAGGGGTGTGTGGGGTGTCCAGGGGGGTTGGTATGTTTAGGTGGTGGTGGTGGGGTTGCAGGGGAGGGGGGTGTGGGCTGTTTGGGAGGGTGGGCGGGGCTATCCCGGGGGGGGGGGGGGGGGGTACGGGGTGTCCAGGGGGGTACGGGGGTGGGCGGGCTGTCCACAAGGGTGGACGGGCTGTCCACGGGGGTGGTCGGGCTCTCAAGGAGGGGTGGGCGGGCTGTCCAGGGGGGGTGGGTGGGCTGGCCACAGGGGGTAGGGGTGTCCAGGGGGGTGGGCGGGCTATCCAAGGAGGTGGGGGGCTGTCCATAGGGAGAAGGGGTGTCGAGGGGGGTGGGTGGGCTGTCCACGGGGGTGGTTGGGTTGTCTAGGGGGTAGGGGTGTCCATAGGGGTGGGTGGGTTGTCCATGGGGGTGGGCGGGGCTGTCCTTGGAAGGTGGAGAGAGCTTCTGCCCAGGAGCCACCGGCTGGCCGGTGGGAAGGCCACCGGCTGGCCGGTGGTGAGACAGTAGGTCTCACTATTCCAAAGAGTTCCACCGGCTGGCCGGTGAGGAGGCCACCGGCTAGCCGGTGGTCTGGACAAAAGACATCCCATTCTGTCTGGGCCCACCGGTTGGCCGGTGGCCAGACACCGGCTGACCGGTGGCACCTGGCAGAGGGCAAGCCCTTCTGCCTTGTCCACCGGCTGGCCGATGGGCTGGATCCGGCTGGCCGGTGCCCTTACCGGCTGGCCGGTGGTTCTACACCGGCTGGCCGGTGGACTTGAAAAAAGTCCACTTTTCCTTTTTTTTGCCACTTCTTGCTCCTGAAATCATGCCTATTAACAAGAACACTTGAAACAACATTAGATCACTATGAGAGTGATTGTGATCATTAAAATCCAAGAGAGTGGGGTACAACATTCCCTACTCTTCCTTCAAAAGTGATTGACCATGTGTTTTTAGGCAAGATGCGATGTGATTGTCCATGTGTCTTCAGGTGAGATGTACTATGATTTCCCTAGTGTTTTTCGATGAGGTGTGATGTGATAAGGCTATAATAAGATGTGGCATGTGGTTGGGGTCATGTAGGGTAGGAGGATGGCACAAGGTTGATGTTATTCATGTTCATGATACCCTACTAATATGGTTATGGGATGAGTCATGCTGTTATGTGATATAACACATTAAGTTCTTGTTGGTTTTACATTTTTTCAATAACACATTTGTATGTTTTTTTGACATGTGTAGTTGATACCTTGATTATTTTCTTCCTTTATCGTTTACTTAAATGTATATTCTATTATAGTTAATGCCTATTGAATTGTTTATGACAAAATGACTTATATAAATTCTTTTTACAGAATGGACAGAAGTTGGATGTATGAAACCGATCGGATCTCAGATGATTTTCAAAACAATTTGGAGAGCTTTATAGATTTTGCATTTGACAATGCTTCAGATAGTGGTCGCATACACTGCCCATGTTCCAATTGTGTTGGTAGACCTTGGTTGAGCCGTGAAGAAGTCAGCTACCACATAACCAAAAATGGGTTTCAAGCAAACTACTTTCTGTGAGACCACCGGCCAGCCGGTAAGGTCACCGGCCAGCCGGATCCAGCCCATCGGCCAGCCGGTGGACAAGGCAGAAGGCCTTGCCCTCTGCCAAGTGCCACCGGTCAGCCGGTGTCTGGCCACCGGCCAACCGGTGGGCCCAGACAGAATGGAATACCTTCTGTCCAGACCACCGGCCAGCCGGTGCCTGACCACCGGCCAGCCGGTGGAACCCAGACAGAATAGCATGCTTCTGTCCAGACCACCGGCCAGCCGGTGGCTCAGCACCGGTCAGCCGGTGGAGCCAGAGAAATCCCTTGCTTCTGTCTGGTGCACCGGCCAGACGCATTCGGTTTCCATTGTAACTTTAGGAGAACGATCCATGGGTCCTATGTGACGTGTACGAATCATCCCGCCTCAATCCGACATGCGGTGCGGCTGACACCACTCAAAGTGTCCGTCTTTTGTTTCAAAAGGACGTCATTTTAAGTGAAAAACATCAACTGACATACGGAAGACCGACCAAACGCATTCGGATTCTATCGATACTTTAGCACAACGATCCATGGGTCATATGTGACGTGTACAAGTCAACCCCGTCTTAATCTGAGATGTGGTGTGGCCGACACCGCTCTAACTATGTCTCTTTTGTTTAAAATGGACATGATTATAAATGAAAAGAACAACTGGCATACGCAAAACCGACCAAACGCATTCGGAATCTTTTTATAATTTATCACAATGATCCATGGGTCATATGTGACATGTACGAGCCAACCCGGGATGAATCTCAGTCGCGGTGTGGTCGGGATGAGTCTAAGTGTCACTCTTTTGTTTAAAATGTACAACATTTTAGGTACATACGGAAAACCGACCAAACGCATTCGGTTTCCATTTAAACTTTAGGAGAACGATCCATGAGTCATATGTGACGTGTACGAATCAACCCCGCCTCAATTGGAGACGCGGTGTGGTCGGCACCACTCATAGTGTCCGTCTTTTGTTTCAAAAGGACGCCATTTTAAGTGAAAACCATCAACTGGCATACGGAAAACCGACCAAACGTATTAGGATTCTGTCGATACTTTAGCACAACGATCCATGAGTCAAATGTGACGTGTACGAGTTAACCCCGCCTCAATCTGAGGTGCGGTGTGGCCGGTATCACTTCAGGTGTATGTATTTTGTTTAAAATGGACATCATTTGAGGTAAAAATATATGGTATAGAAAAAACCGATCATATTATGAATTGAATTTCAGATTCCACGTATAATTGTCATCTAAATTTTAAATTGAATTCTATATGAATTATGTATGTTTATGAATTGTAATTTAATTATGGATTTGTATAGTTTCAGGATCCATTATATGTTAAATGTGTATGAATTTGTTCGTAATTGAATATGTATGTTTTATTTTATTACTAGTACAATAGTTGGATCGAAAATGAGGTGAAAATGAGGTGAAAATGAGGTGAAAATGAGGTGAAAATGAGGCCTGATGACCGGTGGTGATAGACAGGGGCTGTGCAAATTGCAGGGTGCTGCAATTTGCAGCATAGGGTATGCCAACGGTTTCAAACCGTTGGCATATTTCTAGCATGTCTTTTCCCAACGGTTCTAAACCGTTGGGAAAGACTTCACCAATTCCCAACGGTTTAAAACCGTTGGGAAATTGTTCCACATGGTATATCCCAACGGTTTGGAACCGTTGGGAAAATGTGTGGCATTTAGTTTTCCCAACGGTTTGTGAGAACCGTTGGGAAAAACTAAATTTCTATAGGCCTATTGCAACGGTTGGAAGTAAACCGTTGGGAAAACCTTTTCCCAACGGCTTACTTCCCAACGGTTATGAGAACCGTTGGGAAAACCTTTCCCAACGGTTTGAGGGGCTTTCCCAACGGTTCAGAACCGTTGGGATATTGTATATTTCCAGTAGTGATAGGGGTTGAAATAGGAAGATTCCCTAAGCCGTTCCGACCTATGAGCCATCAGTCGGTCCTCTCTCAAAGACAAAAAGGAAGGTGCGGTAAGCACAACAGCCTCAGTACCCCCCGATTTGGGAAATTTCCGAATAGCCTTCCCCAAGATCCCATCTGGATAATGCTTTATCCATATTCTCGCATATTCCAAGTACATGCTATCAACCGCTCCTGTGTCAGGCAAGAGAATTATTGTACCAGATCCCTCCCACATCAACATCAAACACCATTGATAGAGAGTGGCTGGATGTAGTCCTCGGGCCCGAGGATAGAGAAGGGAAACCTGGAGTTGCATACATCCAAACTGTCAAGAAAAATGATGTGGGGAATACAACTCACACAGAAAAACCCCATCAATCGACGTGAAAAAAAACCCATCCCACAACGAAATCATGTAAGAATGCTCTTCTAATATCCCCCTACAGTCATCAACCATGATGCCTGAAGGAGTGGTGTAGGGAGTGAAAGCGAACTGGGAAAAGTCACTCAGAAGCTTGATTACTTCATTAGAGCTGAGGGACTTTAGACGAACTCCAGCTATATCAAGCAGGGTAGGCCAAAAGGTTGGAAGCAGGATTACAGTGTTGTGATGATACTCATAATAGCGACAATGATCTGCTACCCAACTATATAAAAATTGAAATGGCCCGCTCAGACGATAGGGCGACCCACCCTCTTTCATGTGGCTCAGTAATTCATAAATGCAATCCAAAGTGGGCATGTCCAGATTCACCAAGCGGCCTCCCTCCAGCTCAGTTGCCATCATCAGGGTGGAAGCTCTGACACCTGGGTTAATATCCCAATATGGGAATATCCACTCACTCAAAAACATGGTGAAAAGACCTGCCAGCCTGAGCATAGGAAGCACACCAGGGCGCACCTCATAACCCCATGAAAGGTAGTCACCCGCCTCTAGAACTTCCTAGTAGGAACCTACAATAGTTTGTGATTGTTGAGAAGGATGAGTCCTGGGGTGATTGATCTTCGCCATAGGACCAGTGGTCTTCAGAAATAACCCTATACAGTTGCTATAGGTAATAAGAGAGCGGGCACGCAAGGGCTGACCCAATGACCACTCCGCCATAACCAGCAGATCCCTCACCAATGAAGGCACCTGTCCAGCATCATCCCATGTGTCAGGGGTGGGAAAAAACTCTTCATACATCTCACCAATGATCAGAATCCCTCTCAGTTGGTACATTTCTCTTAAACTAATACCAACTTCACCATAGGAAAGGTAGAATGTATTAGTGCTTGAACACTAGTGACTGAGCAAGTCAGGCCGAATCGAAGATGGTGGTTAAACGGAATACTGGGAAGACCACACTGTGGAGTACAGATTCACCGCTTCCATTGAATCATGAAATTCCCAGCAATGATAACGGACCCAGAAGGCCTAGGCCCAGTAATTTGAGAAAATCCCACTAGGCTGAAGATCCCACCTGGGAATCCATCCTGCATCATGATCCACTCGGGCTAGGTTGATCAAGGAGGGGTAACTCTTGAGGATGTTTTCTTGGGAGAAGTCCTGAATGTACCGATCACTTTGAGTCCAAATGGAGCCTCTCAAAATAAAAGTGTCTTTTGGATCAGATTCAGAGATCATCTCTCCTGACTGGGCAAGGTTCGCTTGAGTGCACTTTGGAAACACTTCGAAGCAAGGGGACGGAAGACCTGAGAAGATAGGGGGGATATGGACGTCTTCTTGAAGGATGAAACCATAAAGTTGAAGACGATTTGATAGCAGATAGCCCAGAAGTCAGGGGGAGAGTAAGTCCTTCAAAACACCATCGTCAGGAATGATTGGTTGGATGTGGTCCTCTTTGATGCTCTCAGCTCTATGGATCATAGCTAGACGTCTCCTTGGACCAATTGGAAGAGGCTCGATAGAAGGCCTGGGTGCAGGTCGAGGAGGAACCATATTTTCTCACTGCATTATGGAAACCAGGAAAATGGTTAGTCTAGAATAATAAAATCTGGACAAAAATACCAAGTATATGTAAAAGGGATCCGTTAAGGAGCCTTCATGACATGGTTCGCGAGAAGGCCTCACAAGGTGGTTCGCAACAACTTCATTCCGCGAACCAAACCTACATGGAAGATGTTCTTAGTACTATGACCCATGGAGAATTGGCCAGAAGACCGCGAACCAGGATGCTCCGCGGAATCTCAATCCCATATTTAAATGTTTATGTTCGGAAGACTTAAGAAATTTTCAAATTCTGGAAGATTTCTAGTCTACGGACCATCAAAACCGCGTAGCGAGTTCCTACATGACCCATTGTGACTTACTTTTTAGTGGATTAAAAGTATTATTTCACGACTGAGAGATTGGTCCGCTGGTGAAGGCAGGCGCGAACGAGGAATGGTTCATAGAAACGGAAGCTGGTTCGCTGATGAGGAGTTTCGCGAAGGAGCGATCACGCGGAGATGAAAAGCACGATCTCCATGTTCTCGAGGAATCCGGTAAAAGACAAGGGAAGGGGCCCCCGTATTTATAGGAGTGGTCCTCTAATAGGTACACTCCTCTACCGCAAACTATCCACATTTCAAGACCACTCTACATCGGAATAGTCTCCTCTTCGTTCTGATCAGACCCCATTCTGGTGGGGGAAATTGTAGTGTCTAGAAAAATCCGCAAAGGAGAATGAGAATCCCCCTAATTCAAGAGAGGTTTCTATCCAATTTCCCTCGAGGAATTGGGAAAAAATGTGGAGAACACTCAAAGGTTGTAAAAAGATGAACCGGTCTGTGTACCGGTCCAATATTGACGGGACGCGGCCGACTGAGCAAGCCACCCCCTCCGCGGACCATTGTCGTTCACATAACAAAGACGAGGACCCTCTGCGGGCGCGAAGCAGGATGGGTGATAGGCCGGTACACTGTCACAAGACACCACAACTGCGAACCATGTCAATTGTCCTAGACCGCATATGCTGTCATTCGCAGAATAGAGGCGGAGCCCTGCGTGGCCATGAAGCACTCACTGAACTAGTTTGGTTCACGGGGAAGGTGCATTCAATGCCCCAGTGAGTTGCGGATTGACCAAGTCATCCGTAAACCAGGTTTCCAGTCGTGGGCCTCTTCAAAATGTGCCGCATGACCTCAAATACATCTCTTTCCCTCCTCTATAAAAGGACATCGAAGGGGAGAAGAAAGGGAGATGAGATTAGGGTGGAATGATTTTTAAGGAAGGAGCTTAGGATTTCGCAAACAAAAAAGTTCGAATTCGTGAACCAGAATAGGTATGAAACTGGAAATGAATTAATAATGAACCGAGAATGCATAACAAATTGGAGAACCGTGAACTTAAAACAAAAAGAAAAAGAATACCATGAGCCATGGCCCCTCCACGGATGTACTTCCCACGGACCAGGGAGTCTATGCCCCTTTTTCGATCCGATGCACCACATAGAACCCTCCTACACAGGCAAAGCCCTGACCGACGAACCCCCAACCGGTGTCTCCCCAGGCTTCCATTGCTCGCGTGGACTCCACTGTGTACAAACCTGGTACGTGGGCTGAACCTGAATCCGCATACCACCCTGGTAAGTGGGATGCCTATCAGTCCGCGTACCACCCTGGTACGCGAACGACCCCTCCAGCCGCGTAGCACCCCCTATGTGAAGGAAGCCACTTCTAATACACCCATGTGGCCTGCCAACTGCTTCGATGATACCATTCCTTGAGTTAGATAAAATCCTTCCAATCTGGCATGATCCTTCGCAATCCCTTCAGTGGTATGTTTATTGGCCCCGAGCCAAGGCCTCTACCGAAGCCACCAGATCCGCATGATGAAATCTCCAGGCGCATTAGCATGCTACTTTGAGTTTACATACCCACGGTAGGTGAGAGTAAAGGGGTTGATTTGGCCCTTGAGCGGGTTCCCAAAATTCACCTGGGTTCATAAACCCATGGTAGTACAGGGTCTGAGCCCAGAAGTCCCCTTTCCGCCTCTCCACTTACCAGGAGTGGGGGACCCCGCTTTCATTTCCTTTTGGCGCCAGTATGAGCAATTGTCTCCTCTTTTGAGAGTGACAGGGAAACCTCCTTGGTGTAAGCCTCTAGACTTTCTTGCAGGAGGTAGCACCCATGCACCTCTGTACTTCCCCGGTGCCAAGGACCAAGTGGGGAGATGGACACAGGGGTTTTTGTTACACTTTCCCTCTCCCACTGGGCCTTTTCACCATCAGGCCTCCATCCTGTAGTAAGTCCCAATCTTCATTTATCTGGGCCGATCCACGCATAATCCCCACTTCACTTCCCACGGACACACCTTTCACGACGTGATAGTTAGGTCTCTACTGCCTCTTGTTTCTCACACCGAGCATGACTCACATGGGCTTAGAGTAAGCACCGACCCTAACCCCAACCTCATGTGAACTATGAGGACTTTGATCCAGGTCAAGGTATGGTACATAGGAATCCTCCACGAGGTTCAAGCCCACCGCCTGGTCATTCCGACCCCATCACGTTAGTTCACCAACTCTATGGGATGCCTCAGAGTGTAAGCCCCGATCCTTCGTCCCGTATGATGTTAAACTGCCTACTGAACTACATGGATTCTAATTCCTCTCATGAAGATACATAGGAATCTTGTATCATGGGTTCGATCCAAACACTCAAGTCATTATTTGTCACCCTGGATGACAATAAATTCTTGGGTGCCCATTTATGAGGCTTCAAACCAGTTTCTTCTCAATTAGTGAAAACTCCTCGGAGTCATTAATCCAACGAGGGATGCTAAACCTCGGGCCTAAATGATTCTGAATCCCTGCATTTAGCTGACCATTACCAACCATGAGTAATCCATGGATACTATGCTTAGGTATAAACCAAATATTCGGAAACATATGAATACGTCTTAAATCTATAAGAGAGTCCCAGAACATGCAATAATTCCTTCCCTAAAAGGGTGCGATAAGACTGACTTCCCATCCACTCGACCAATGTGAGTTCTTAAGAATCACTGGTGAAATCACCCAGCAAATGCCTGCCTTGGGAAAGCATATCCATGTATCGTTCGATATGGAACCATTGGGAATTTCTAAGCGAAGACCGATATACCCGACCTTAGCGATTGAGCGGAGCTTAGCCCTCCGTGAGATCGACATTTGGGCACGTCGGTCCACTCCATTTGATTCGTTGTGAAGAAACCGCTAAAAAGTGTCTCTCAAACTACTGCAGAATGTAGAAAGCACACAAGGTGTACCTCTATCCATCCATGGATCCTCTGGGTCAACCACCTCTAGGGCATATAGTTGTCCGCACCCTCATCCCCAACCTCCCTGGGATTGGTGTGGACCACCTGGGGTGGGGGTGGTGGCAACTGATACCGCCTACCACCTCCTGCTGTTGCACCAGCTTCATTGCCAAGTCCCCCACCCTGTGGACCTCCATACTCGAGACGCTGCCTCTTCCAAGGTGGTCTATCGACCGACTCCATCTCAGCAACCCAACAGGTCAGACAATCTCTAGCAAGATGGCCTCGTTCGTCGCAAGCATAACACCGCCTCTCCTACGACTGACCAAAATTGGCCTACGTGCCCTCTGAGCCCTAAGCCTCAGATCCTCCATCCTATGGTCACCTCCTGAAACATCGGCCACATTTAGACCCTTACGCCTGTCGCCGGATACCAGATGCCGATCCGACTGATGAAGTCTCAGCTCTCGCGTTCCCATCACTAACAGGCAGGATTTGCTCAGCCAGAAAGCTCTCCACCACCAACGCTTTCTCTAGCACACCAGCATAGGTGGGCATACACAAAGAAACTATACCTGCCTAGATGTATCTTCGTAGGCCCTGCTTGAAGGCCTGATCCCTAAATATTGGGTCTCGAACCATATGCCGGGAGTAGCACGACAAGTCTGTAAAGATCACGGAGTACTCCGACACAGTCATGCCCTCCTGCCGAAGCTGCAGAAGATCTTGGATCCGCACTGACCTCAGCGTCACTGGATATAACTCATCCCTGAAGAACCGCTCAAAATCTGCCCTTGTGAGCGTCTCCTCATCGTGGGACTATGTCACCAAACTCCACCATTCCCCGGCCGAACTATGCAGAAGGCTCGCTGCTAGGACCACTATATAATCTGGGGGTGTCCTCACCAGGAGAAAAACACGGGTGACTGCTTCGAGCCAGTCATCAGCTGCTTGAGGATCTGGATCACCACGAAACCTCAGAGGTCACTGCCTCTGGAACCTGTGCAGCGCACTCAGCCTACACACAACCTCATGCTGCACTCCCAGCACAACCAGCTGCTCGAAAGGTGGTGGCTCAACTGGAGGACCACATGGAGGTCCTACCTCAGAACCCATGCTTTGGTCGACAACCTCTAGATGGTGAGGATCATCACCACAATCCCGCTGTGTAACCCTCGATGGATGTCGTCATGAAGGCATCCTAAAATATAATCAAGATGCACCATAGTTAAAGAGTATGTCTGGAGTGCTGACTCAAGAAGAAGGAGGGAAACCCAAAAACCACGTCCTATATGATGCATGAACCGTTATGTCCCTGCGACTAGTTTCCATATGTCACGAGTCGAAAGGAAGGTTATTAGAGTTCTAGTGAATGGATATGTCGGCCACCGCACTAACACTGGAGTCCCTGGCCTGAAATCTGAACTCGAAACATCATAACACTGCCGCGATGCAACCCAAACCAAACTCACAACTAGACCAGCTATGCTCTGAGATCCCAAAGGTGAAACCTCCTATGATATCAAATGTAACAACTGGGTATCAGTGAAAGCACAGACACCCCACCTTAACATGGCCGTCGGGTCCTCGCCCACCAGGTACCACTAGGCACCCCGCAGTCACATGGTCCCAACCCAAGGGTCTACCCACATGCCTAAAAGGGTCATCTGACTAATGATAGTCCCCACAGGACAACATATGTCCTTTCTAGTATGCTTTTTTTCACTCACAAACACCCTGGGAATCTTCCTAGAAGGTCACCGATCCTAATCACTACTACAGGCCAAACACGCTTAACTATGGAGTTATAATCAGTTAGGCTCCTGAAAAGGAAAGCGAAGCTTGTTGACATGAGTTATATCATTTAGTAATTTAACCCTTTATCATTTGGGGGGGGATCGAGCCATGAATCCCCAAGCCCACCTCCAATAGGCCAGGGGCTGGCAACTAGCGCAGAGTAGGCTATCACACACATGGGAGGCATTACCCTAAGGTACCTATACACACACACCCACGTACAACTCCATGCAACAGTGTAGAGATATATAAAACTGAAAAGAAAATGCTTACATATATCTATCCCAAACCAGAGTACAATAAAAGAACAAAAGGGAAAAACAGGGCCCACAAAAGGAAAACTACAAAAGTGTCCAACCTGCTCAGGAGGAGGGAAAACACTGCCAAAACACCTACCGGTAATCTCCTCAGCACAACTCCGGTAACCACACCGATCAAAACTTCTCACTAAGCTCCACCTGCTCCAGGTCCTCCTGGGACTCTGTCGAAAGGCATGTAGTCTGCACAAGACACAAAGATGTGCTGGCAAAGACCATGCAGGGGTGAGTATAACAATACTCAGTAGGAACCCCAAAAACCCAAAACAAAAGAGAGCAACTGAAAGGCAACGATCCATTCATCCCAACCAGAGTGAACCCAAATGAGAGAGAAATTCCATCTCGTGACCATCCACAACTAAACACAACTAGTCATCTCAAACCAGGTGTATTCACATATATACACCATTTCCATCTAGATATACTCAGCTCTCACACCAAGAAACATGAGGTACTGACCTCATCACCAGCAACAGTTCACAACCTGAAGAGAAGACTCCACGATCACTGTCATCCCAGATGACACTCGTCCGAGAGATACATTCCATCGGGTCCCACAAAACCATCTCAGACGCTCTCCCGAGAGATCACTCTCCTCGGATATCGTCACTGAGGAAACCTCTCCGAAACAACATAATCACAAAAGTCCTCGGATAGGGGATCACTCCTGGGGTCTGCTAGGGGATACCAGAACCCACACATGTATATGAAGATCTCACAGATAGGGGATCAATCCCAGGGTACACTGGGGGATACCAGAACCCGATCTGGCATTCTTAGATCTCACAGATAGGGGATCACTCCCAGGATCCGCTAGGGGATACCACAACCCGATCTGGCGCTCGAAAGAAACATGTCTCTCAAATAAAGGATCGTCGCCCATGTAAAGGTGGTCATGACTATACCAGAACCCTATATGTTATAACTCACAATGTAGGGGATCGAAACGATGATGGACCAACCCTACCGAAACCACACACTGAGTAGGGGATTGTATAAACAATGATACCACAACCCTACTATAATCCTCATGATGAGTAGGGGATCGTATAACCGATGATGCCACAACCCTAATGAGCACGACCCACAATGTATGGGATCATATTCTCGATGATTCCACAAACCCTACAGGGTTAACCTGCTAGATAGGGGATCGCCACCCGTGGATAAGCGGTCACCAAGATACCAAGCCTATAATAAGGATGTGATGTCGTGCGGACCCTCATAGGAATGAACCAAGGGAGTACCCTCAACCACTGTTGGTCCTAACGTTATTGACCCAAGCGACCTGCAACAACGCCACACCACGCACATCCAAGGCTAATACTGAGTCCATCATCGCGATCCACGCGAAAAAACATGCAGGATAGGCTGTTTACTCGCTTGAAACAGACAACCGGAGAAAACTGAACTATTCACCATAGCTAGCTAGTGTGGGGCCCACACAACGATCCCAAAACTCATCAAGTGAATCATACCACTGCGATTCCCTCGGAAAAACACATGGGATTGAATACTCGTTCGTCCGAAACGGACCCCCAGTGAAAAAGGTACTATTCACCGAAGGAAACTCGGGTGGGGCCAACACCTCAATCCCGAAACTAACCGAACGGATCTCACCATTGCAATCCTCTTGGAAAAATACATAGGATCGACTATTCATCCAACAAAATCGGACTCCTGATGAGAAAGTTGTGTTTCTCTGTAAACGCCCAAACCCGGCCTCGTGGGGCCCACACCCTATTCTCGGTCCCAACAACCAAAAACTATCTTGAAATGTCCGCCATATCATTAGGGTATCAATTCCATTGACGACACATCATTTGGACACTCCGTGCATGAGTTATGTTGGGACGAAGCTGAATAATAATAAAATATTATTATTATTACAATGTTTCGTAGTCCCAGGCCACGAAACTGACTCATAATATTCCCAAATAAACCCAAAAGTCCCTTCTCGATGCAAGGAATGCGTCGCCTCAAACAGCTTGCGATTTGGACTTCCGATATACATTTTATGGGGGTTTGAAGAGCTCCCGTAATATTCTGGTCGGACCACCGCTGGCTCGCCAGAAAACTGACCGGACCGCCGCACCAACCTTGCCAGACCACCACACCTCCTACCGGATTCCGCCACACCGCCGCCGCCACCCTCTCTAGATTCTGCTATAACACCCCAAGCTTCCACAGTACATTTCACTTTGAATAATACAGTAGCGTGTGTTGTACACAACTTCGAGTTTTAACACACACCACAACCAATCAAACTAGCCGTTATGAATAGTAATACCCACTTTTTAAAATTTTATAAATTTTATCTTTAAAAATGGACTTCATTTTTGGATTTAGAATATGAAAATTATCTTAGGGTAAATTTTTGGTACTTTTCGGATAACTTTCATATTTTGATGAATAGTGAAAATTACTAAATTTTAATTAAAAACAACTTGGTTAATCGAAATAATTAATAGTGATAAATTATGAATTTGAGTGATTTAGAGTATAATTAGATTATATTTTTACCATTTAATCAAATTTTGGTCATTGGACATAATTTCACATTTAAACTGGACATAAACAAGTACCAATATTTTGATAGTTATTATCTCTTAAAAACACATTTTTTGTTTTAACAACAGGAATTAATTTTAAATTAATTTATGATACTTCTGTATTTTGAATTTAGAAAAATTTATTCCATATTTAGAATCAGAAGTTCCAAATTATGTAAATAAGTAACTTTTATTTTTAGACATTTTGAATAATTACTTCGGTAAATATTTTATTTACCATGGTTAAAGGGTAAATCCGGTAAATAAGGGTAAAAAAATAATATTATAATAATAATACTAAATTACCCTAAAACGTGTCCTAACCCTATTGGTTGATACATTTCCGACCATGAGCATTTTTGGGTCAATTTTGGGACCCCATGGATCCACTTGAAAGTGATAATGACACTTTATATTAATTAAGTTAAAGTAAATACAAAAATGACATAAGCATATATCTTTTAGAAAAACAATTTTTACATAGGGTTATATATGTTATATTTTTGAATATAAATATTAATTAGAAATATAAAAAGATTTCCTATATAATGGTACTTTATTTATAATTTTTAGACATTGAATAATTAAATTTATTTATGACACAATAATTATGCAGTATTTTCCTTATTAATGAAAGAATCAAATAATTAGTATTATAAATGTTAAAATAAATATAATTTGAAAGTTTTTATGAAATAAAACAATTTTATTGGTTAATATGAAATTTTAATATTTCTTAAATAAATTTGGTTCGAATTAATAAAGTTGTTAAGACTTTAACAATAATCAATTATTAAATAGTTTCAAAATTGACATAAAGAAGTTTTTAAAACAAATATTTTATTATTAATTGATATTATATTCTAAAAAATATAAGGATCGGCCAAAGGACTTATATAATGATAGGTGTATTATTAATGGACCACTTGGGGGTATCTTTGAAGTTTATAGTAAGTTTATTAACTATATAATATAAAAATACAAAGAGACATGGTAAATGTCAAACTATTTAACTAAGAGTTAAATCAAAATGATAAAGTTAATATAGTGACCCAAACCTGTCCAAAACCAATTGTTTGAGTGGTTTTCGACATATCCCCATATTAAAATTCAAATAATACACTTTTTATCCATTATAAACCGAATATGAATTTATTATAAAATAATATTTATAGCTTTTCCTAAGGTGTCCCTCACCCCTCTTATAAAACGGAACTTCCCCTTCCCTCTAATTCACACCTTCAAAGCCTTTTGGCTCGGCCAAACCCTACCCAAATATTTTCTAAACATCCCTCAATTAAACCTAGAGGCCTTAGTTTGATCAGAAATCCAACCTAAGGAGCCCTTTTGATCAAATCAAAAGGAAGAACCTGAAGAAGAGGTAATGATTTCACCACCCTCTTTCAAGTTCCTTTCTTCTTGCACTTCTTATTTATTTGTTATTTACATTCTAAAATAATAACTCCAGTATCTTATAAATTCTGTGATTCTATTATAAATATGGTACAACCATATTCATTATTCAATCCATCCTTTGAATGACATGTCACCATACGAGCGTACATATAACCTACCATCTCCATGTCGTGGTGTAATTGTTATTCAATATATTATTATTTGGATGGGTATAATAATGAAGTGTAATTCATCTAAATAAAAAATATAACATGATAATTATCCTTTATATATGATATACCATCTAATTATATATTATTTTAGTATTAAAAGAATGATACTGTTGCTCGTGTGTACGTACGGATTACCGTCTCCACCAATGCGATTAGATTCATTCCCCATTATATCCATTCAACACTAAATTTCATTGGATGATCAAAAATAATGATAGAGACATGATATCATTCTGGATATGAATAGGATACATCTAATTCATAACAAATATGGCTCACAAAACAAAGAATAAAAATGAAAAACGAATCCATTAACACCCGAAATGACGATAATACTAAGATGTTATCAACAAATCAATGTTAAAAGATCATATATGATATCATATTAATGCATGTGATTCTTGTATAATTAAATAACAATTATTTCACCATTATAATGGAGGTTAACCTACCCTCGACCAAGGAAAATTTACAAAGTAAGGGGTTTCTTATCTCATTTTTAATTCCGTGATATTTCCATTGTTCACCACTTATTTATTGCATGTGGTGTGTGTTATGCCCATGATTGTATTCATTGTGTCATATACTTTAATTTATGTATATTTACATCATCATTGTATGATCCTTCTTTCATGGGTGTAGTTTTGTAAGTTACCAAATCGATAAGCGAATTTGAAACTTAAATTTCCACTCATTCGGCTTTAGGCATACTTCATTGATTATTTTACTCCAAGATTATGTGTGGAATAACTATTCATTTTCTTATGTCATAATTTCCACTCCCCTTTCTATGGATATACTTTTTTATATACATAATCACTCCATTTATAAGTTCTCAAGTCATCTATATGAACTTGATAAGAGTAATTTTAACTCAATCTCCATTTGTTGACTTAAATATCCAATTCATTGGTGTTGTTTTTAAAAGAATATATGTGAATGTCCTCTGATTGATTTAAACTGAATATCCAATCATATTGAGTGTATTTATATTTTTCACACATAATTATGTCATTGATTTATCCTTAACCTAATGATATGTTCTTTATAAGATATTTCATCTCAATTTAAATTCCATCGAGAAATCTTTGTTTTTATACACCAAATCACTTTTATATGGTGTATATAATGTACTTTGACATAGTATATCATGAATAACTTTATTCTCATGATATTAAAAAGTTTTTATTACCTCAATTATTTGTATTCAAGTGTCTCTCTTTTGGTTAGGAACTCTAACTAAAATAACATTTTAAATGTTTTAAAGATTTATCATTCTAAATATTTCTCATTAATGTCAATGTTTTAAAAATGGTTTTAAGGATTTATTTATATGGACATTAAATTTTTAAAATTATAAATAATTTTAAAATTTTTAAAGTGGTATGGGACACTTTGATTCAATAATCTATTTTTAAATGTCTTCTTGACAAATAGTGTGACTTTTAAATGATTTCCAGAAAAGGGGGATATTTCTCTCTAATAGTTTTGATGATTATTTTCATCTATGTCAATATCCTTCATTATTATCAATTGAGGTTAATCTAATACAATAAAATCTTCCATATTGTATAGAATGAGTTATGTTTGACTTTGGATGTGCTATTTTTTTTAACATTCATGGTTTGTGGAAAAAGTATTGACATTTCATATACTATTTTTAATACGAATGTTTATGTTATGTTTCAAACTTTTCATATGAGGAATGCATTGGACTTAGTATGTGACAGGTGGAGGCCGCTATAGCTCCTCGATGCATTGGTAGGTCTCAGGATACAAACTAGTGTCTTGGCAAAAGCCCTTGATAAAATATTATTTGTAGTCTTGGCACAAGGCCTTGACTATGTGGTTATGATAGTCTAGAATTATGCATTCCATTATTATGAAAGTGGTTAGTGATATTGCATGTGATTATTCGACTAGTATAATATCCATGTGAATAAGTAAATGGAATTACTTCATTTTATTTTTTCTATATTATGATGAAGTTCATGTTTATAAAGTCTTTGTTTTAGTTATACATTTCCTTAAATATTTATGCTTATTTATTAAAGCTTCTGCTGTATTGTTATCCTTACTGAGCATCTAAGCTCTCCCCTTTCTATGTTTTATTTTTCCAAGGATGCAAAGAAGTATATTATGACTGATCTCCAGGGATAGTCTATGGGATCTCAGTGTTTTCTATGGAGACAATGTTGTTGTAGTTTTCCATTTTATGATGTAATATAAACCTTATGAATGTATCCAGTACTTCCAAGTATACTAAACTAATCGGTCTTTCAAGACTTGATATTTTATGATCATGCCAATGATATGTAATAATGCACCGACTCTAGGCTTCTGGGGTCAGGGCGTTATAGTTGGTATCAGAGGAAAATTAGTACAAACCTTATAAACTAGATTTAGATAAACTCTAATTAGAGAACATAGACCTAAGATAGACTTTGAGGATTAGTATAGAATAACTTCCTAGAATTTTCGTATTATATAGATTTTGTGATTTTTCCTAGAAATACATCCATGTCTGGATACGAGCAGGTAGAGCCGGCTCTGGCATAGATGTACCTAGGGGTAAAAGCTAAAAACACCGCTTTGAGCAAGACTCGAATGGGAACTGGTGAACGACAACAGGCCTTTCCGCACTCTTGGTTACGACACTCCCGGGGGATATGATTAGGATAGTTTACATTTTCTTTACAAACCAATTTGAATTATTTTAATATAATATGAGAATAAATGACCTTGGTTATTCCTAATGTGATTAAAATTAAAAATATGGTGTCAAGATATTCTCTAAATGATTTTATGAGTACTGTTACTCACACAATGCTTTCTGGTTTTAGTCAATTGATGGATTCCAAGGAAGACATAGTAACTTTGAGAATGATGTACAAGGTGAGAACGATGGTGGAAATGAGCAACAAAATGGAATGTTGGTAGGCGTAAAAGATATCATGTCCATGCCAATTCAGTTTTCCAAAAATATGATCAACAACATATATATTAACCAACTCCCAGACTCAACAAAGAAGAGAAAGGTGATGAATGATAAGAGCTCCAGTAGTGGAGACCATAGAGAAAGGAATCCTCAATTTCCATCATGTAGGAAATGTGGAAGGAGACACCCAGGAAGGTGTCTCAATGGAACAAAGAAATGCTTTAAGTGTGGGAAAGAAGGACATAAAGTGAATAATTACCGAGGAATAATGAAGACTACTATGGAAGAAAATAAAAATGGTCACAAGAATCCATTTACATTCATTTTCTGTAAATGTAGGGGACCTGGCCATTACCCGAGTGAATGCCCTATTCTATAGGATATTTTATTGTCCAAAGAAGAAGCTATGTGGAAATAAATTGTTGGAGAAATGTTTAAAAGTATTAGTACTCCTTGTTGATGGGATTACTTTGGAATAATTTTTTCTTGTTTTTTTAACCCTATAGTTTTCCATGTGAGAATGATATTTGAGGAAGACTTATCTTTTCTCTTGTGGATATAGTTATAAATAACCATTTCGTTTTATATGATCATTGGGTTTGAGGAAATTACAAGTTTTTATATTTTGGGATGAAAATGAAAGGTTTGAGATAACATTTGGGTTTAAATTATGCTATGATTATTTTGAGAAATTTATCTCATTTTTGTAATGTTATAAAATATAGTTTTTGAAAAATTACAACACTCAGACCGTGTGACAACCCGTCACGTCGGACAAAGATGTGGGAATCGAACCCACAAACAATGTGCGATTTGAATTTATTTACTACCACTGGACTATGTGAAGTCCCAGGTTAGTGTGACTAATTTTTTTTAGTTAAATGATTTTATTGATCAATAATAAGTTTATTTGGGATCTTATGTCTTATCAAATGAATAGACTTAGTATAGGAAAAATGATTTGGTGACTAAGTGATAAATGTTATTTTGAAAGATGTTCACTTTTTTGGGAACACTATATGCCCAAGGAAAATTGAATACTATGGGATTTCATTAGAGGAGTAATGGTGGATTTTTATCTATGTTTTTATCGTGGATTTATAGTGATTTGGGTTATTTATGGAAATGATTAACCAATAATAGAGAATATGTTATTAGTTTAATTACTTTAATGTATGTGACATTAAGAGTAGTTGATGTCATTTGGAGATACCATTTAACATGGAAGACTACATAACCAAATTCTTATAAGTTATTGGTTTCAATATTATTTTAGATTATATTGAAGGATTTTAAGGAAAATTTTTTATTGAATGCTATTTATTTAACTTTGGGGTATTGTTGGTTTAATTTTAGAAATTAAGATTAGTGTTTCTTTCTCTAATGGAATATCCTTTTGGGGGATCATCAGATCTTATACTAAATGTTTTGGTTTTGATTAATCTCTAAAGACAAGGTAAATATATAGTTTATCCTTTGTGGATCATGTGATTCTATAAGAAGTTTATTCTAGCACTTCTAGTGTGACCATGTCTTCTTGAATACTCATCGTTTAAAAATGAGTTAGTAGTAGAAATTTATTAAAGAATGAAACTTTACATAAAAAGTAAGTATATCTCTTTATGTTCTTATTCAATCTCAGAAATTAATTCTTCATCTTTATGTAATGTAACATAAAAATAAAAAATAAAAATGCTCTCCATTTAATTTTCCTACTGGGAAACTAATGACCATTTATACCATCACAAGTTTGTGGTTTTATTATTGTTAAATTTCTTCTGATCATGTTTTCTATCCCTCTCCATCAGAACTTGACACTTATTTTATCATCCATATCCATGTTTTTCTACATGTAATCCTAGTATAGGTTATCTTTGGTGACCTTTCTAATTCTCTTTCTTTCTTTTAAAGTGATAGTTTTATTGACTCTTTTTCCTACGTGGGACATTCCATTATTTTCCCAAGAACAATTTTAACAATTTCAAGGATACAATTTATTTAAGGAGGTGATAATGTAACAGCCCAAGAATCCACAGTACGCTTCTCTTTGAATAATACAGTAGCGTGTGTTGTACACAACTTTGAGTTCTAACACACACCACAACCAATCAAACTAGCCGTTTCGAATAGTAATACACAATTTTTGAAATTTTATACATTTTATTCTTCAAAATTGAATTCATTTTTGGATTCAGAATATCGAAATTAGCCTAGGGTAAATTTTTGGTACTTTTCAGATAACTTTCATATTTAGATGAATAGTGAAAATTAATAAATTTTAATTAAAAACAACTTTTTTAATCGAAATAATTAATAGTGATAAATTATGAATTTGAGTGATTTTAGAGTATAATTAGATTATATTTTTACCATTTAATATAATTTTGTTCATTGGACAAAATTTCACATTTAAACTGGACAAAAGCAAGTTCCAATCTTTTGATAGTTATTATCTCTTAAAAACACGCATTTTGTTTTAAAAACAGGATTTAATTTTAAATTAATTTATTCCACTACTGTGTTTTGAATTTAGAAAAATGGATTCTATATTTACAATCAAGAGGTCAAAATTTTGTTAATAGGTAACTTTTATTTTCAGACATTTTGAATAATTACTTCGGTAAATATTTTATTTATCATGGTTAAAGGGTAAATCTAGTAAATAAGGGTAAAACAATAATATTATAATAATAATAAATTACCCTAAAAATTTTCATAACCCTATTGGTTGATACAATTCTGACTATGGGCATCTTTGGGTCGATTTTGGGACCCCATG
This sequence comes from Viscum album, assembly GCA_963277665.1. Lineage (NCBI taxonomy): Eukaryota > Viridiplantae > Streptophyta > Magnoliopsida > Santalales > Viscaceae > Viscum > Viscum album. The sequence goes on along the minus strand of OY728152.1, from coordinate 1,663,059,598 downwards.
CATCCACTTTTACGTGATAATGACACTTTATATTAATTAAGTTAAACTAAATACAAAAATGACATAAGAAAATATCTTTCAGAAAAACAATTTTTACATAGGGTTATATATGTTATATTTTCGACTATAAATATTCATTAGAAATATAAAAAGATTTAATACATAATGGTATTTTATTTATAATTTTTAGACATTGAATAAGTAAATTTATTTATGACACAATAATGACGTAGTATTTTATTTATTAATGAAAGAATCAAATAATTAGTATTATAAATGTTAAAATAAATATAATTTGAACGTTTTTATGAAATAAAAAATATTATTGGTTAATATGACATGTTATTATTTCTTAAACGAATTTTTTTCGAATTAATAAAGTTATTAAGACTTTAACAATAATCAATTATTAAATAGTGTCAAAATTGACGCAAAGGAGTTTAAAAAAAATGTTATAGTAGTAATTGATATTATATTCCAAAAAATATAAGGTTCAGCCCAAGTACTCATATAATGATATGTGTATTATTAATGGACCACTTGGGGGTCTTTTGGAAGTTTATAGTATGTTTATTAACTATATAATATAAAAATACAAAGATACATGGTAAATGTCAAACTATTTAACTGAGAGTTAAATCAAAAATATAAAGTTAATATAGGGACCCAACCTATCTAAAACAAATTGGTTGGGTGGTTTTTGACCTATACCCACCTTAAACTTTAAATAATACACTTTTGAGCCATTATAAACCAAATATGAAATTGTTATAAAATAAAACTTCTAGCTTTTCCTATGGTGCCCCTCACCCCTCTTATAAAAGGGCACTTACACTTCCCTCTAATTCACACCTTCAAAGCCTTTTGGATCTGCCAAAAAACTTCCCAAATATTCTCTAAAAACCCCTAAATTCAACCTAGAGTCCTTAGTTTGATCAGAAATCCATCCTAAGGAGCCCGTTTGATCAAATCAAAAGGAAGAACCCGAAGAAGAGGTAATGATTTCACCACCCTCTTTCAAGTTCCTTTCTTCTTCCACTTATTCGTTCTTTGTTATTTCCATTCTAAAATAATAAATCCAGTAAATTATATATACTGTGATGTTATTATATGTATTTAACAACCATATTCATTATTATATCAATCCTTTGAATGACATTTCACCATACCTGCGTACGTACGACCTACCATCTCCACGTCGTGGTGTAATTATTATTTGGATGGGTATAATAATGATGTGTAATTAATGTAAATAATAAATATAACATGATAATGATCCTTTATATATGATATAACATCCAATTATATATTATTTTAGTATCAAAAGAATGATATTGTCGCTCGTGCGTACGTACGGATTACCGTCTCCACGAACGCGATGAGATTCATTCTCCATCATATCCATTAAGGACTAGATTTCATTGAATGATCAAAAATAATGTTTAGAGACATGATATAATTCTGGATATGAATAGGATACATCTCATACATAACAAATATGGCTCACATAACAAATAATATAAAGGAAAACGAATCCATTAACACCCTAAACGACGATAATAATAAAGATGTTATCAACAAATCAAGGTTAAAAGATAATATATGATATCATATTAATGTATATGATTCTTGTATAATTAAAAAAAAATTATTTCACCATTATACAGGAGGTTAACCTACCCCCGACAAAGTGAAATGTACAAAGTGGTTTCTTATCTCACTTTTAATTCTGTGAGATTTCCATTGTTCACCACTTATTTATTGAAAGTGGTGTGTGTACTGCCCATGATTGTATTCATTATGTAATATACTTTAATTTATGTATATTTACATCATCATTGTGTGATCCTTATTTCATTAATGTATGTTTCATAAGTTACCAAATCGATAAGGGAATTTCAAATTTCAATTTCCACTCATTCGGATTTACGCATACTTCATTGATTATTTTACTCCAAGATTATGTGTGGAATCACTATTCATTTTCTTATATCATAATTTACACTCCCCTTTCTGTGGATATACCTTTGATACACATAATCAATCCATTGATAAATTCTCAAGTCATCGATATGAACTTGATAAGAGTAATTTTAACTCAATCTCCATCTATTGAGTTAAATATCCAATTCATTGGTGTTGTTTTTAAAAGAATGCGTGTGAATGTACTCTGATTGATTTACACTGAATATCTAATCATATTGAGTGTATTTATATTTTTCACATATAATTATTTCATTTATTTATCCGTAACCTAAGGATACAGTCTTTATAAGAGATTTCATCTCAATTTACATTCCATTGAGACTTCATTGTTGTTATACACCAAATCACTTTTATATGGTGTATATAATGTACTTTGACATAGTATATCATGAATCCCTTAATTCTCCTGATATTACAAAGTTTTTATTACCTCAATTATTTTTAATCAAGTGTATCTCTTTTGGTTAGGAACCCTAACTAAAATATCATTTTAAATGTTTTAAAGATATATCATTCTAAGTCTTTGTCATTAATGTCCATGTTTTAAAAATGGTTTTAAGGATTTATTTATATGGACATTAAAGTTTTAAAATTAAAATTCATTTTAAAAGTTTCAAAGTGGTATGTGAAACTTTGATTCAAAAATCTATTTTTAACTGGCTTCTTGACAAATAGTGTGACTTTTAAATGATTTCCAGAAAAAAAGGGGATATTTCTCTCTAATAGTTTTGATGATTATTTACATCTATGTAAATATAATTCATTATTATAGACTGAGGTTAATCTAATACAATACAATCTTCTATATTGTATCGAATGAGTTATGTTTGACTGTGGATGTGCTATTTTTATACCATTCATGGATTGTGGATAAAGTATTGAAATTTTATATGCTAGTTTTAATACGAATGATTATGTTATGTTTCAAAATTTTCATATGTGGAATGTATTGGACTTAGTAAGTGACGGGTGGAGCCCGCTATAACTCCTCGATGCATTAATATGTCTCATGAGACAAACTAGTGTCTTGTAACAAGGCCTTGACAAAATCTTATTTGTAGTCTTGGCACCAAGCCTTGACTATGTGGTTATGATAGTCTGCCATTATGCATTCCATTATTATGAATGTGGTTAGTGATATTGCATTTGATTATTTGACTAGTATAATATCCATGTGAATATGTAAATGACATTACTTCATTTTATTTTTCTCATATTATGCTGAAGTTTATGTTTAAAAGGTTTTTTTAGTTATACATTTCCTTAAATGTTTATGCTTATTTATGAAAGCTTCCGCTGTATTGTTATCATTACTAAGCATCTGAGATCACCCCTTTCTATGTTATATTTTTCCCAGGATGCAAAGAAGAATATTATGATTGATCTCCAAGGATATTCTATGGGATATCAGTGTTGTATATGGAGAAAATGTTGTTGTAGTTTTCCATTTTATGATGTAATGTAAACATTATGAATGTATCTATTACTTCAAAGGCTATTAAACTAATCGGTCTTTCAAGAATTGATATTTTATGATCATACCAATGATACGTAATAATTCACTGACTCCAGGCTTTTGGGGTCGGGGCGTTACATCAGCAATGGCCACTACCTGAATCTGGGTTTTCCACTGAAAAAATTTTGGGAACCCTTGGGAGTACCCCAGTGCTCCAAAATCATATCCGAAACATGTTTCGGAAACCTCGGGACACTAACTATAAAACCCTTATGACTATTTGAATAAAAAAACACATAAATGGGGTCTAAGATTTTAAAAATAAAACCGCCTGCCTGTTGGTGGATCACTGAATCTTTGGGTGCAGAACGATGCCTGCGATGCACTAGATCTCAATCCACTGACGATCAGCGCTGAAAACGGACGCCCAGGGCTCGAATCGGCGAAGAACAGAGGGAGAGGGGAGGGTTTCACCATGTGTACAAGTGGAAATTAAGTCTCCCCTAGGGTAAAAACACCGTTATGAATGCAACGTCAGACTCGGATTTTTTATTCGAGACTCCATTAAGAAGTTATTCGAGTCAACACTCATAAATAAACTTTTCCATTTATTTACGAAAACACCCCTGGTGGCCTTTCTCACAGTAGGACCATGCCCGCAAAGTTTACACCCCTCCTGGGGTAAACGAAATTCTCCAGACGCAACCATGCCCTCATATTCCCATTATGAGTCACCATTTAGAAGATAACACACTCTTGACAAGTGCTTATTATAAAAATATTTAATATTTTTATAAAATTAAATTCGGGCACACTTGGCCTCGGAATCGCACGCTGTCTTCACACCTAGCTCTGGAATTATTCATATGAATATTCCAAAGTCTGACAGAGCCAAAACCCGAGTCTCTACATCTATAAAATAAGTCAACACCCCTCATAAAGGTGTTGTGGTGAAATAAAAAGTTTGAATATGTAATTTAGGAATCATAGGAAGTGAAAAAGCAGAGTTACCCTCATTTATTTTAGTGTAAAAAAATGATGTTTTGAGGGAGAAATTTCTTAAGGGGGGAAAATTGTAACGACCAAAAATTTTACTAATGAAAATTAATCTAGATATAATTAAATGACTTATTATGTACGATGTTTATATAAAACATATGTACTTCCTTAGTTTAATGTTTTTTTGATTTTAAAATAATATTTAAAATTGTTACCATTTGTAATATAGCCGTTGAATAGTGCTCAAATGATTAATATAAATATAAGGCTTTAATAAATCAAATTTACTCAAATGTAGGAAGTGATGGCCTCATCAAGTAGAATTTCTCCATATGAAGCCCATTTTTTGGAGCACAAAAAGTAGTTAGCGTCACTGGACTTTGTTCTTGACCAAGCCCAAGCCGAGCTTCAGCACGTTAATATCGAACAGAACCGCCTACGGGAGAAGTGTAAGTTAATAGAGATTACCACACAGGTGATGTTATCTGAGCCTCACCAAGAGTTTTTCACCATTTCACACCTTACGCTTAGGTGTTATACGGGTGTTATATGGGGTTATGTAACAAGGCCCAAGAACCATGATTTTGTGCATTATTTTTGTATATAATAAAAAATATACATTCATTTTATTATTGTTACTTTGTAAATTGTTTTTAAAGAACAAATTATATTTTTAGTTAATATTCAATTAAGAAATCTATTTTGATGAATTAAATGAATTTTTAATTAAATAATTTTTTTAAAAAATATTATTACAAAATTAATTTTTATTAAATATAAATGATCATATAACTTTTTTGAATACAATTTTAATTTTTATTAAGGTTTGAAAGATGTTTTTTTCAAATCCCATGAATTTTCAATAAATGTAATTTTTTAATGTAAAAATTCCCATATTTAGAAAAATATTTATAGAAAATTAATATTATTTTGGGATTTAGGATGTAGAAATTATCTACTGGTGATTTTTTAATAATTTTCAGAGACAGATGAATTTTTGGGTAAAAAGTAAATACTGTCTAAATATATAATGTGTTTTATGACATCATAATGACCCATAAATGATGTAATAAAATTCAATAAAAGTGATGTTCTAAAAATATATGTTTTACCTTTAAAATATTTTTATTTTATGTTTGTTTGATTTTTTTTACAAAGCCTTAGTGGACCCTCCAAGACTTATAAAGCATTTAACATTTTAAAATGATTTCTTTGAGAGTGTGACTCCCCACCACATAAGCAAGCCTAATATTTTAAGAAGTTAATCCTTTGGCCTTATAAAATATTTTTTTCCACTCCTCTTTGGAATAAACCATTGGAAAAATCCACAGGAGGGTTTTTGGTTTTAAATATTTAATTATATAGATACCCAAACCCATGTTTTTGAAATATTAAATAATTCCCCTCTATTTTCCTATATAAACACTCCCAACCTCCCACTTCTCTTCACTCAAAACCCTTGAAGCACATCCCTAATCTACCCTATTCTATCTAGTATCCTCCCATGGAGCCCCAATATCCCAATAAGCCTCTCTCAAGCCTCTCCCAAGTCTTTGGATCACACTTCCAACAAAGGGATTTATTCTATTCTCTTTTTTATCCAAATTTCATTATATTTTATACCATTTTTTTCAATTAAAAATGTTAGGGTATGATTTATCACCTCCCCCATACATCCCTCCTTATTTTTAAATGGTAAAATACCTCTTTACCTATCATTAATTCCTCCCATGTACACTTTTTACCAAACCAAAATTCTTTAATAAATTTCTTTCTCATTTACATTCAAGAAATTATTTTTGTATTGTGAATCTAAATTCCATTACATAGTTTGGGACATGTATCTATATTAACCCTTACAGTAAATTTCATGTACATATTATGAGATTCCCCATTCTCTCTCATCAACCATTTTTTTGAATTCTTATATCATGTTGTTATTCTTTCGAAATTGCAATGTGATTTTCCAACCAAAGTCATTGTATTGTGAATACCAAATCCATATTTCTATCAAGGGTATTAAATTTTATGAACATTTACTTTTTTATTATAAAGTTTCACGTATTAATTCCACATTCCCTTATCATGGAATAAATTATAGTGTTAAATGAATCCATGTTGTGTGATCTATGTGGGACACATATACATGAAATGAAATGATTCAGAACGGTGTGCCCTGATAGTTCTTCAATGCATTGGGTAAAGATTAATATCATGATACATCTAGTACAATGAGTATTTACTCATTATAATTCAAGTGAAATGGGGGTTCAATAGTTGTAATTCAAGTGAAATTAGGGTTTACTCATTCTATATGTGAAATGAGCCATGGCTAATTCTAATATCATGTTAAATGTAGTTTCCACATTTCCATGTTTTGATAATCACACTATATCTTGCCTTCACGTTCATGTTTCTCTTGTGCTCCATTGATATGACTATTTCCTAACATGTACTATATTCTTAATGTTATGCCTTTTTTAATATATTACTGGGCTTTATAGCTCACCCATTTATTATACATGTCCTCAGGTTATCCCATGCAATGCTAAGTATGAAGGAATGATGTGGTCATCTAAAAGAAGTTTTCAATAAAGATGTTGGGTTTTATGTTCTAAGATGTTATGTAATGTTCCTAAATTTACAAAACACTAGACCTCTTGATCCTCTGATTTTTTTAAGTGCATGTTTATATAGTGAATCATGTTTATGTGTGTAATAAATAACTGTATTGTTATAAGAATTTCCCACCTTATATATATAAATTTCTAAAAGAACCAATGAATCCCTTTAGGGCTTGGCCTGGCTTAAAAGAAATTTCCCATGTAGGAAATTTGTCAACTATAAAAGGAATCTTCTATGGGTTCATTTATCATTATAAAATGAATTTTCATGATTGATTAGTTTGAATGGAATACCTTAAATATAATGGCTATTCATGACGTAATTCCTTCCTTAAATGACTTAATTTATTTTAATGGAATATATTATATTGATTATCTTGTTCATTATGGCTTTCAATCCCTTGAAAGTGTTAAACAATTTCATTAAAAATGAATTGAATTGGGTGGTTCGACCATCCCTCTTGTTATAATTAAATATGAATGCATTATTTGAATTGTTAAAATTTTTGATTCTATAATTTGTATTGTGATTAATAAATGTAATGAATGAGAGGTAATGTCAAATGGATTTTATTATAAATAATATCCACCTTGATATAGGATGTGGAAAGATACTGAGGGTTATTTTGATCATGATGGTATCATGCTCCCTTACATCAGGGGTTTCGAATGAAGTCTCACAATATTGATACAACATGGATAGTGGAAAATATATGACACATCGCTCTTTGATTTTTGGAATGAGGGAACTCTCATGACTTTGAGTGTTTACTAGAAGGTACACATACCATCTTGAGTTTTGAGCATGAATTCCCCCACTCATTATAAAATTTAGTGCATGTACCCTTTGTCTTGAGCCTATAGGCTCGTTTGGAATGGTTATGGATGTCTGAGTTATGACTTTGTCCGGAAGTCACATAGTATTCTAGGTATATAGACACTTACATCTTCATATACTTGGTTTATTTAGGTGGATGAAATATGTTACTATACTATGTATGTATTATTACTATATACATATGGTTAAAGATAAGATCATAATTCCTCCCAAATGCTGATGTAGGTATAGTCGCCCTAGTGTCATATTGGAACCTGAGATGATTGGTATTTATTTATTCATTCATAACTACTCATTAATTATTTTATATCTTCACACTACCTTACTTTTTATTCATGTATTGGTGTTATCTCTAGACATCATGGGTGGAAACCAACTGTGATTTATATATCACTCCCTAATTGGGGCACTATTGCACTGGGGTTCCCAAGTAGATATCATATTCATAGGACCATGGTTGATTTCTAATGTTGTTTAGATTCATCCTGTATATTATGAGCACAAGACTGAGCTAGAGATCAGTCTTCTCATGAAGATCTTCCTTGTGGATTTTTTGTACTTTTCTTATTCTTGCAATGAATTGTATTGTTTCTTGTTGTGTGTATACTATTTCAGTAATGTATCTTCATCTATACATGTATTCATTAATATATGGTGGAATTGTCTATTTATCTTTTATTCAGTTTATATTATTCTTTCGCTTCTCTTTCATTCAATTATTATTTATTCCTCTACTGTCTATTGTTTATTTATTTCTTGTTATACCAATGTGATACTTTGATCATGTGGGTATAGTTTTCCTTCTATGACCTCCTTATATGCTTGATGCTAGTTGGAATTCTATGGCGTATAGGGAGGCATGCTTGATTCCATGTGACCCACTAGTCTGGATACCATCTTAGTGGTCAGTCTGGCCGGGGTGTTACAATATGAATCGTCATCAATAGAGTTTTTTCATCTACAATAGAATTGGGTGAGTGAAGACCTTATGGTAAAACCAATGAGTTTTAAGGATACATTAGGGGTTAATGGTATTTTATAATAGGTTAATGTCTATGTGGAAGTTTATGGATACATTAAGACATGGTTAATGTTACGTTAAAGTTTGAGAGTGTGCTAGATATTTATTTATATTTTGTCATAAAATTATGTCTACACTAAGAGAGTATTAGGTCAAATCATAGATACCTACAGTTGGACAAGTTTTCACTATGTAATTGGAAACGATGAATCCCTAGATAACCAATTATTTTTCATGACATAGTGTTTTGGGTCGAGTCCCACATTTGTTTTGAGTTTGGCATGTGCTCTACTTCAGAATCCTAGTTGTGTAATTTCATAAATTAAACATTAGAACATAATATTAATCATATAGATTTTACATTAAAGATTATACCCTTCCCTTTCATATTTTTTCCATTCACCCATGATCCATCCCATAACGTAGAGGTACCCATACCCTTTCCACCCATTAACATGTTTCTAAAGATTTCTTGATTTTCCATTCAAGGATGTCTATGGGTTTGGATCAGCAGTTGAGGGATGGGATACTTTTTCATAAGGGTTATATATTTATTTTTTAATATCCAAACTATCAAACTAAAAATATAATTTTTTTTTCAATGTACAAATATTACCCCTTTAAGCATTGAATAATGATGAAACCCCTAAAAAATACATTTTAGGATGTTTTTATTTTAACTCCAAAAATTTTTATATAAAATTGAAACAATAATATTTTCTATATTTAATATAAAATAAATGATATTTTAAAAATAGTAATTAACAAAAATAAATAAATATAGAAGTTTCATTTTTCTTTTAGTATATTATTTTTGTTTAGTGTCTTTTCCTATTAATTATACTGTAATATAGTGGAAATAATTTCTAAATTATTTTATGTATAAAATGATAAAATTTGTCATCCATGGTGTTAGATTATTTCGTATGGGATACTTTTGTATGCATGATTTAAAACGTGGTTAATATTTGTAATTCATTGAAGATTTATTTTTGGATTGATATTAATAATATTGGATTGTAATATTATAAGAGGAAACAATAACAGAGTGGGTTTGATATGGGATAAATATTATAGTAATTAATTATATAAACAATAGTTAGAACCTAATTCCACAATACCTTTGTTAGGTCCAGTAGGTCGAATACTGTGAGAGGGGGTGAATCAAGGTATAGTAGATTAAAACATTCTCTCTTTTGGATCTTGTTTCGTTGTTAGAAAAAACACAATTATCTCTTTCTCCTGTGGAAATATTCAAACTGATATGAAATCATTCACAAGACACACAGATTTTTACTTGGTTCACCCTCACTAGGATATATCCAAGGAGCATGCAACGATAATCTGCCAATGTACCAAATTCACTAAGTCTCATGACAAATAATGAGTACACTGTTTAGGATAAATCTTCTATTCCCATGCTCCCTTTCTTTACAAGGTTTAGGGTATGCTCATTGTATTCCCAAGGGTCACTCCCTATGAATCTCTCTCTAGCTTGCTGCTGGTGGAAAGGGTCACCATCTTCCTCTTCCTTTGCTCAATGCTCTTGGAAAGGAATCCACTCACCGTTTATGGATGTGTAGGTGAAACACAATTTATGGAAATGTAGGCCCTTTCATTTTTATGAATTCATGCATCCTTATCTATAGATATATGCTCTGTTAAACATCCATTTTCACCTGTAGATGAAGTCTACCTTCTTGGTTACTTCTAGGTACCGAAAAAACTTTCATAAGTTGATTTAAAGATCTCACAAGCTTCCTTGTAAAATAGAGAACCATTCTCCTCTCCTACATTTTGAGTACTGGGTTTGGTATGAAAAATTCCTACTCCGCTTACTGACTCTGCAAACTTCCTCAGAAAAACACCCTTTTTCCATGAATTATTTCTTGTTCACAGACTACCTTCACTTCTACATACCAAAGCTCCCCTCTACACACCTCTTATTGAAATCCCCCCTCTTTCATACTAGATATTCCTTATCCACGTACCGAGCCAATTCCTTCCACGTACTAGACTTCCTCCTCCGCGTACCAGACTTCTTTTGTGGGTTAAGAATCCCCACAAATACCTTCAGTGCAAACCACTTTCAAACTTTTATGAATTCCCAAATCAAAAGATGTTCTTTAATGAAAAATGATCTCAACATTAATTGGTGGGATAAGTGTTTCTTATATAGGTAAATATACCTGCTTAATCCGCTGAATTGAGATTTACCAAATCTTTAATCCAACCTCGACCACTTATTTATTTATCTTCCACTTTGAACTACAAGTCATCTGTGAACCATTTTCCTACGTGCTATGTATACCTTATATGCTCTTACATGATTTATTTCCTCTACCAACTTCAACCCACCCACGTACCGCACTGCCACCCAGTCGTGAACCACCATCGGTTCTGCGAACCGCTTCGGCGTAACGTTCCGGCTGCTTCGCATATCATTCCAGGAACATGGTATGTGGTCAATGCATTATGGTACATGGTTCCCATAATTTTCCACCTTTCTTCAATGTTATTCATGCCACTCACTCCTATGATGAAATAATTCCTTTTCCAACATTAACATCCTGATTTTATGGCCCTCAAATTTGGGACACATTGGGAAACTGTGGCACCGTAATTTTTTCTTAGTAAATACCAACCATAATCATTCGTGGTCATCTGGCTTGTCAACAAACACAATCACACCCAAAAAATTACGAGATAACACCTTGAGGTATTTTTCCCAACAAACTTTAATCCATTTTTGAATGAATAAAATAAGCAATATAGAATAAATTATCTCTTATATTGATACCACTCATATATACTAGTTTGATTTAGATTAATGATAATCATCCAAAAGAATAAATCTTTATTGGTTTTCCTTGGATTGAATAAATCTCCCAATACTCAATAAGGACCTCCCATAATCTAATGTATTCTAGAAATCAATGTTTAATGTCTTGAGAAAAATTAGAGATTTAAAATTCTCCAATTTGATGAATGTATCACATTGTGTTGGAATAATGGAATTAAAACAATTTTCTTAAATATATAACTGATTTATATTAGACAATAAGAATTTCAAATATCCAGAAAATATTAATTCTAATGTTGTTGTTAAAATCCATAAATTTTGACATATTAATTGATTGGATTAGGGGCATCATTATGGGATGTTTATGATCCCATAAGGGGCTCTGTGAAGCTAGGGTCTCCCCTACCACTGCCTTCATATCCTCCATCATGGTTTAGTGATGTCCTATTCTTGGCTTCCCAGTTCGGTAGTTCACGGCGTGATGCTCACATATTTGTGGGATTGATCTCTGATGATTCCACCTCTGTCTTCCTGTCACCTTGCCATATCCCCAAACCTGATTGGTATTTTCATAGCGACGTGGTGAGTTCAGTGGTCAAGTCCTGGCTCAGGTGGGTAGCATCCTTGGATTGATGTCAGCTATGGGTTCTATGGGAGGATCAATGTGTGCTTTGAAAGCGGTCTTGGAGGTGGTGATGAGACTGTCGATCTGGCATGTAGTGGCCTTTTTTTGATCTTGATGGTGTTTGGGTGGCTGGTTAAGGGGATTAATTTTGGCTCCTAGTTTTTTGTTTGTGATATGTATTTGGATGCAAACTGCCGTGAGTCTTGGTTTGTGCGACATGATACTTGCTTTTGAATATGCTAGTCTTGGTCCTATGATTTCGTTCTGGTTGAAGCAATGGTTGTTTTTGGGCTCATCTGCATTTTTTTTTGCTTTCCTTCTGGTAAAATAGGTTGTGGTTTTGGGTTCATCTATGACTCTTCATTTCATGATTTCATTATGGCCTTGATTTGTATTGGTCTGCAGTCTGTGATTTTAGAATATTGTTCTGGATTTGGAAGGCCAACAAATCTGTCATTTCTATCGGAATGAAATGTAAGCAATGGAACATGAAATTGTTGAAGGAGATAATCAACAGGGTTCTTCTGGATTCAGTTCTAGTAGTGATTTATTTGGTAGAGTTTGTCTTTGCTCTACCCATTTGGTTGTTATAACTTGGTAGTGATGTCTCAAAAATGGTGGTTTTCTGGAAGTGATGTTTTTTTTGGTCTTTAAATGCCTAAAATCAAGGGATTCTGCAATATTTTTTTACAAAAAGATGCTTCAGATGAGGTTTAAGGAAAATCAGTTTCACTATTTCATGGATTTTACGAATTGTAAGATTGAGAGGGTATTTCTATGGCCATCGGTACCATGCTAGTGCTCTTGGGTATGGTCAACTAGCCATGCTGAAATTAGATAATGGAAGATGGAATTATGGTTTTTAGTTACTGGGAAAAGCTTCTATTTTTTAGTGGGCGTTGTTTTTGAACTTGAGTTTTGGTCTATTGGAAAATATTTTATTTTTCTTAAGTCTGGATGTCAGGGGTTCTCACTTTCCCTTAAAAGTATTTGGAAATAAAGAAGTTATTTTCCATCAAATGATTGGTTAAATAATCACATATATTATTTAATGATTATGAAATCACACATCATGTTAAAATTATTGAAATTAATCATAAAATGATGAATAACCGATCATGATTTCCATTGGAATAGATGATCAAAAGAACCAACATGTTATCACATAATAGGATTAAGACATGTGTGAGAATCGCGACATAGTGACATTCACTATATTGTGGATCACCTTTGCACAAAACATGATATAATGAAATCTAATGTTCCATTGTTCGGTCATTCCATGCATATTTCCATCAATATTCTACTTGGACTAAAATATCATTAGACTTAGTGTAGTTTCACTATATATTATATAATACGTAACAACTTCTCATATCGTATACAAAAAACCATTTGAATATTTTAGAGAATATTTTTTTGTAAATTTATCATCCATTTTTACAATATCCTACATCATATGTAACAAATTATGGTAAACCTTATAGAACTTATTTAATATATCCTCACACATTTTTGGTGTAGCTCTCAAATTTTCATAAACTTTATCCTCATTCACACACCCAAGAAATGATACCCCCTGGGTCTTTCTAACATTGATTACAATAATTAATTCCTGAATATATATATATATATATATATATATATATGATATGCAAAGAGAGGCCTCAAATAATTAATTAATACTACTCAAGGTACAAAGGTATTTAACAATAACTTTATCTGAATAATGTATCTCCATATATGTATCCACTGAATGTATCTTATAGTAGTATTCATACTTATATAATTCATTTGTCTAAGATATTAAGTGACCATAGTACATATAGTACATCAATACCATATATCACACTCTTGTGTTCCCAAATATCTATGTATAAACTAACTATATCAATGAATACATCACATATCATTCATTAAAGTATATGAAAATATCACATGAAACTTACCTAGGAATTTAAGTATATTACATGTATAATTTCTATATATGTTCATAAATTTCCTTAGTCTATCTTAATTGAGGGAGCATATGTCATATCATGATATAAATGAAAAATTAAAATATTGGTTAATCCTAAAACAATGATATGATGTGAAATATTCCAAGCCATCACCAATTAGTTACTCCAAAAGGATTTCATAATAATGTGCTAAAATTATAAAAGTTTTTATGCTAAGAATCATTATAACCTTAGGTATGGGGATTCAATGAAGAAAATTCACACCAAGAATACCATATAGATAGTGTATGAAACTTTATATGGTATACATTGCGTGTCATTAAACATATAAAACATGTTTTGGATCTCATGAGTGTATTCAATATTCTAATATGAAAACCTTCCATTGAAAATAATAAAATTTAACAATAAACTATTGTAATCCATGATGGAAATCAACTAGTGATAACTAAAAGTCTTAGTTTAGCTATCACTTCACTTCATGAAATGTATACAACCAATCTGAAATAATGATAAAGTGAATATTGACTATTTTATAACATGAAACATTATATATTCTTAAAATCCATTAATAATAAAAATAAAACATTACATAAGAGACCATCGAATAATATTTTATATGATGAAATTTGAGAGAGTCCTTTTGTTTTCTTCAATTTTTGGGTTTTGTTAATATCATTACATATCTATGTAATTTCTACTGAATAAATATATGAACATATAATATAATCTCCCACTAATCAATTTTAGTGTATAACATATATGAAAAAGTTTGTTTGAATAATGAAGAGTGTTATAAATCATATTGTTGTTGTTAAAATCACTAAGGAATGTACTAAAAGTCATTTAATGTAGTGACCTGACATGAGATAGCCCAAAGTCTATGTCTGCTACTAATTAAAATGGAATAATTACAAGGAATAAAGCCCCAAAGGAAAGACCATTTTAGTAGTCTTGGAAAACCAGATACAAAAATGAGTACTATATTACAATACAATACTCTAATTACAACATAATTTTTATTGTTCTTTCTTAATAAAAAACTTCAAGGATAAATATAATCTATCTAGTATATTCCTGATTATCTTTCGAAGTACTCTTCTTGGATTCTTAGGGAATGAAAGGTAACAAGGGTGAGATCAAATGCTTAACAAATAATAAATATAATGGAATGAATATTAAAAGAATGAGAATATTTAATATGGAAAGGTAAATAACTGAAAAAACATGGCATTAAAATATATTGATAAGGAAAACTAAATAAATCAAGGTACGAAACAGAAACATATTCCATCCAAATAACATAAAATTAAATGTATTCAGAGATATCTCAATGAAAAAAATTATGGATGGATAATAACTAAAACTAAATGAGGGAAATGCTTAATTGTTGGAAATCTTGTATGAGGAACATGAAAACCTATTACCGTTAATAACTTTCACAAGATGGTTTAAACTATTCTAATCTGCACAACTAATTTGTCTCATTAGAACCTTTCAATGCATCAAAGAGCTATATATTGTTCACGATCCAGCCATAAATACTAGTCCAAGGCATTCCTCATACTGAATGACCAAAATAAATAATATGCCTGATCAAATACCCATATTGAATAATGAATAAAAATTTATCAATATTTCCTCAAATACTCAAACAACTATTAATCTAGACCCTATATGTAAAAAGGTATACAGTTTTGGAAATGTTAATATCCATGATAAATGAAATATAAAATTTATAGGAAATTCAATGTCCAATGATTATAGAATATTTAAAATTTATAAGGGACTAAAAAATAAATCAAGTATGTGAATGTGAGTAATATACTTGGACAAATCAATCATAAACCATCTAGAGGAAGAATAAAGATGATTTTGATACAATAAATCTCAAGCGGAGTAAAACAATGGGTTATTGTTGTTGAGGAATGTATATATTACAAAAAGTAATTTTAAAAATATTATTGAGGAAAATATCATTTTATTTTAAAAAAACATTTTAACAACCTTTCATGTGAAAATAATGTTTGAATAAATTTTCTATTAAAAATTTACATTTTAAATATTCAATTTATGCTTTAATGAAATTATAGCAGGTAAAACCATACAAGCCATACGTGGTAAAAGCATCATTCCTTTACCATGATTAAAGGTAAAAAAAGACTTGTTCAAAAAATGAAAAAAATATTCCTTTCAAAATATTGTTTAATTAATAAATCGATAAAAATTTAACTACCTAATAAAATTTTAATTTTTTTGAAAACATTTTAACAAAACATGGTTTTTAGAAGAAAATAATTTCTCTGAATAAAGATAGATACAAAGTCTGGTTTCCAGAAAAATATTTCCTAAAACATATTTTCTTCCAAAGAGTGAAAAAATGGAACTAATAATTGGAAATGGTCATGAATAAATAGTGTATAGAAAACTAAAGGTTTTATTGAACAATGTTCTTATAATTTCCTCGAATGGAAATTACAATGAAAGATCCTTAATTCTATTAGTGAGGAACAAAGTCGTTAAACATTCCAATGTCTCCCATACCACTTTGAAAAAATTTAAATAAAAAATTATTAATGATATAATATATCAAAATGGTCAGTATATACACCACACAAATGATTTAAGTGGTGAACATGACATTTATCTAACGGATATGAAAAGTAAGTTGAGAATCCATTACTTTATCCTTCCTTTTTGTTGTGTGGTATTTATCCTCTTGTATTATGGTTTAAAATATGTTATTAACTAATATAATAACTGTAATAATGTTTATAATATCATATATTAACTTATTATAATATTTTATTACCCTTTTGTTAACAGTCTTTCATTATTTTAACCATTTCGACTATCAGTTGCCTAGATTTATCAAGTATGTTTTGATTTATTACTTGTTATTACTATTTATTAGATCATGATGTCATAATCTCCAGAAATTAAACCATGAATTAATTATCTAATCTATTCATTACATATGTATTTAGAATATTTCATAATATTTTGAGACTAGAAATGAAATTCACCATTCATGGAGACGGTAGGTCGTACGTATGCATGAACAATACTTTCATTTCTTTGTTGTATTAGAAAAAAGAAAAATAGTGGGTTAAATATTTCTATTATAATTATATTTTCATATATAGGTTATATATTTTACAATGTTTTATTAAAAAAATATTTCATAAATTCCGTATATGGCATGAACGAATCATATCACTTTGAGAGGGCGGTATTCCACACTTGTTCAAACGAAATTATCATATTTACACAGGCTGGAATGCATAAAGGAATGTTCTAAAAAAATTAGAGACACATAAAGACATTATAAATATCATATATAACATATATAAATATATCTTCATTCATAATGTCTACTATTATAGGTGGTAAGGGAATAATGAACAATCATCCTTTCGTATGGCAGTAGTTTTCCGTACATAGAAACAGTATGTTCATTACCCATTTGAGGGAGGCGTGTGTAAATTTAATTCAAACCATTTATATAAAATCATCCTAATATATTTAAGATAATGTTTTTTTAATATAATAATGGAATAAAATGATATTAGGGGTTGGATAATGGAAATAAAACTAAAAAGTTTAAAGAAACATGTTACCTCTTAATCAGGTAACTACTGTTGGTTTATAGAAAAATAATTCCATGGAAGTATTTCTCTCCAAAGAGAGGAATCATTGTATATAATATGGATTTTATAATCTTTATTGGGAGATCTTGTATTAAACTAAGTGTTTAGAGTGGTTTTTGGAATGGGGAGTGGTGGTGGCATTTTGTAAGGTTGGGAAAAGACTCACCTGATAGTTTTTGAAACAAGTTAGGTGTACACATTTTATTCCCAATAAAATTTCATAAAAAACTAATAATCCTAAAAAATGAAAGTATAATGGATGAATTAGGACCATCCAATTGTTTTTGGACAAGTTTATAGGACATTTTGGGCCTTACGGTTAACATTTATCCCTTAATAATCATAATTTAACATTATTTTTTATAATTAATTATAATTACATCCACTAATATTTTTGGTCAAAAAAAAGTAATTCTTATTAAAAATTATAAATCATTCTGATTCAAAATATGGAATCCATTTTTTAAAAATTCCAATCATTTAGTTGGATGAAAATAATTTATCTTTAATCACAATGGGAAGATGAAAATGTGAGTTTTTGATGAAAACACGCCCGAAAGTTTGATATGTTTTCATAATAAATTTCAAAGTGAAATTGATTTCAGTTAAATGAATTGTATTAATTGATAAAAATAATATCTTAATTAAGCTTTAATAACAATTATAAGTATAGTTTAACCTTATAAATAAATTATGTGAAAAAGTAGTTTTCTATTGAAATTCATTATTTTTAACTGTTCATTAAAAATTGAAAATTTTCAAGAAAATATGAAAAATTCACCCTAACCTAATTATTATGTTTAAATTTAAAATATGACGTT
Organism: Viscum album; assembly: GCA_963277665.1. Lineage (NCBI taxonomy): Eukaryota > Viridiplantae > Streptophyta > Magnoliopsida > Santalales > Viscaceae > Viscum > Viscum album. Next base: position 1,663,040,814 of record OY728152.1, on the reverse strand, counting down.
TAGTTTTACCTAATAAATCAATTAAAATATCAAAATTCATATTTAAAATTGGTTCTCTATTAAATGCAAGTGAAATTATCTTTATAAAATATGGATATTTATGTGTAAATTAGACTCTGTTCTTATCTAATTTCATTCAAACCAAATGGTTGAATATAAAAAAATATTTTATTAAATAAATAACACAATTATTTAATTAAAAATCATAGAATAATTATAGTTAATTATATTTATTAAGACAAAAGTCCTTTGGAAGCATAATAATAATAATATTTCTTTTTTTTATTCAATTGGTTCTTATTTTCATTCCTCAATAATTGGTAACCAGTGAATTAATTTTATAATTATATAAACCATAAATTATAATAAGTTAGTTAATACTATTCAAAACTACTGACACAATGTCTAGGTTGTGTCTCATTATATTTTAATAATACAATATTGTTCGATAAAATGCAGTCTTCTATCTAATGAAAGCCATCGAGGAAGTTTTTTCTTGTGTGTAACACACACTAAAATGGTGTTTCATGCATTGAAATATATCAAATCTATTTTAAATAGTAAATATACTATACTGTATCCAAATATTATTTTACCTTACATGATTTGTGTCTCGTGTTATACACACTATTGAATACAATGTTCTTACTTTAGATTAGCGGGGCATCACATATTTCCCAACTTATTTAAATTGCGTGACTGAATTTTTTTTCTTGATCTTGATAATATATTGTTTGATATTTCTGATGTTGAAATACCACATTGTGAGAAGGTTTCATAAAAAATTCTCAAGAAAAGAGAGATTTGAAAGTGTAATGTTCTCATGGAGTAACATGTAACTGGGTTTCTATGTAAGAGAACATCAGAAGAAGATATAGATATAAACTCAGAGGAAAGGTGTAAATATTTATAAGGTGTGAATTAGGTCATAAATAAAAAAGAATTAAATGACCAGTACAATGTTTAGGGCCTAAAATACCTAAATCTATGATGATTTATGTGATCATCATTTCAACAGGAATTGAGGTATTAGAATTTTTTTTATTTCCAAGTCATTTTCCTAATGTTGGATAACTCTTTTATAACCTACGAATATAAGGAAATATTAAAACTTGATAAGATTCATTTTCATATAAACAATCAAAACTTTTTATTATGCTTTGATCAGATTTTAATTCATCCATTTACTCGAAAATAATTAAAAATAACTTTTTATGCCACAAGCACTAAAATATACTTTTAAAGGATCATAAAGCCTATAAAAGAGTGAAAATTATAACTATTTTTATTTAACTATATTCCAAAACCAATATGGTTTATAGATTAATATTTAATCCTCAAAAGTGAAACTATTGGTTCATCATTAATAATTAATTTTGAAATTGTTTTACTAAAAAAAATGACATATTAACCATGAAATTTTGTAGGTCAGCTGTTGGAGTGAAGCCCTTATCATCCTTTAGTCATAGGTTCAAGTCCCACGGCCTTTCCAGATATGATTGGTTATCACCTAGATTATAATTTGTCCTTTCTAAAAGCAAATGAATATAAATTCCCAAACAAATATGATAAACATCCTTGAAATAATGTTAAGAACTAAATATATTTTTAACCAAGGTTTTCGATAAAACATCAACATATAAATACTTCATCCATTTATTTCCACAAAAGTCCATCCATGGTCTATGGTTTATCCATAATATCATTTATAGGATCTCTAATTCATGACAGTTTATCTTTAATCTAAAACACATTAGGATTAACCAATATTACTTATTATATATCCAAATCCTTTATAATGTATTGTAAAGAAAATGTGAATTATCCTAAGCATATCTATCTGGAGTGTCAAACTAGGTGCATGGTAAGACCCATTGTTGTATACCAGGTTACCATGAGTTAGGCCCAGAACACCTTGTCGGAGTTGTTACACCTAGGTAAATTTGTTCCAAAACTATGTCCACATGTAGTATCTATTCAATGATATAATTATATAAAACCGACATAATCACTACCTTACCAAAATTATAGAGTGTTATTATTTTATTATCCATAAAATCTACCTTAGTGTTATGCTCTATAACCTATTTTTCTTCTAAAATCCAGTTCCTATGGTTTATAATAAACTTTATATGATATAAACTATATGACCTAAACCTATATATCCCAGATCTAGTGACTGATACTAATTACATAGGCACGATTACTTGGAATTAATACCCGAAGTAATGGTCGGTTTAGTAGTTTTAGTAAACTATATACATTAATTAGTATTGTATTACAAAAGAATAAACAACTACCCCATAATTTTTATCCTCTTTATAAATAAATAACTTTGATGATAACTATAATCCATCTAGTATATCCGTACATATATTTCAAAGTATTCATCTTCGGTTCTTGAAAAAAAAACTTAATAAGTGTGAGCTCAAATTCTCAATAAGGGAAAAATATAGCGGAAGCAATAATGAATCCATATGAATCTTCAATATGGGAAGAAAAATAACTGAAAACATATACCATTAAAATGACTAGAAAAGGAAAATAATTATTGAATTATATGAAACTAAAACACATGACATCTAAATAACTAAAAATTTAATGTATTCTTAGATATGTCGAATAAAATCTCATGGATGAATAAAAATTGAAACTAAATGAGGGAAATGCATAATTTTTGGACATAATTTATAAGTAAAATGAAAAACTATTACCATCAAGACCTTTTATAAGATAGTTTAAACTATTATGATTTTCAAAACTAATTTTTCTCATGAAAACCCATTGATGCATCGAGGAGCTATATAAATTGTGGGATCCACTATTAATACCAGTCTAAATCTTTCCTCATGTAGAATAACCAAAATAAATAACATTAATTTTAAAATATCAATATTAAATAAATAATATATATTTATCAATATTTCCCATAATAATAAAACAACCTTAATTGTAGACACAATATGTAAAAAGGTATATATTTTGGGAAATATTAATTTCACTAATAAATGAATTGGATTATTTAGGGGAAATTCAATTCCAATGTTCATAGGATATTGAATATTCAATGGAGAATAAAAAATAAATCAAGGAAGTGAATGTGAATACAATCCTGGGAAAAATAAATCAAAAACCGTTAACATGAAGAATAATGACTGTATAGATACAACATATCACAAGTATAGTAAAATAAAAGGTTGTTGTCATTGATGAATGGAAATATAATAAAAAGATATTTTAAAAACATTATTGAGAGAAATATCCTTTTTTAATTCCTTTTTAAAATCCTTGTATTTGAAAATATTTTTTAAAAAACATTGTGTTTTAAAAAGTATACTTTTAAATTTGAAAAGTACGTTTCAATGAAATGATGGAGGGAAACCCATAGAGGCCATACGATGTAAAAAGAACATTCCTTTTGAATATTTATAGGTTAGAAAGATGAATTTTTTAAATAGTTCCAATAATATTCCATTGAAAACATTGGTAAAATATGAAAATTGAAAAATGTCTTTACCAAATCACTTTGAAATCAATTTTTAATACATCGCAATAAAACATGGTTTTTAGAAGAAAACAAGTTCTCCAACAAAAGAGACATACAAAGTCATGTTTCTGGAAAAAAAATTTCTAAAACATATTAAGTACCAATGTTTAGAAAAATGGTACTAATAATTGAAAAGGTCATGAAAAACCATAGGAGAGAAAATGAAATGTTTTATTAAAATATGGTCTAATTGTTTCCTAGAATGGAAATAACATTGAAATATCGTTAATGTTATTGTTGTTTAAAATAATCTTTAGCCATTCCAAAGTGTCCCACACCACCTTGAACCATTTTAAATTATAAAAATCATGAAGTAATAATATTAAAAAAATGTTTCAGATAAAATCAAGATAAAATTATTAATGATATAAAATAAAAAAGGGGTATTAGATACACCAAAAAAATTATGTAAGTGGTGAATATGAAATTTATCTCACGGATGTGAAAAGTGAGATTGGAATCAATTACATTGTATTTACTTTTTTTGTTTAGTATTTATCATCCTGTATAGTGGTTCAAAATATGTTACTAACTAATATCATAACCATAATAATTTTTATAATATCATATATTAACTTCTTATAATATTTTATTACCCTTTTGTTAACACTCTTTCATTATTTTAACTATTTCGTTTGTTAATTGCTTAGTTTTCCTAAGTATGTTTTGAATTGTAACTTGATGTTCCTATTTATTATATCATGATTTAAAAATCACCAGAATGTAAAACATGGATTAATTATCATATATATTTGTAACATATTTATTTAAAATAGTCTATAATATTTAGAGATTGGAATTGAAGTTTACTGCTCATGGATACACTAGACTATACGTACGCATGAACACTACTTTCATTTATTTATTTAATTAAAATAATGACAAATAAATGATATATATTTATATTATATTTACAGATTCATATCTAGGGTATATATGTTACACAGGTTTATTAAAACTAAACTTTATACCTTCCATACATGGCATGAATGAGTCATGTTGCTTTAAGGGGGTAGTTGTCCACACTTGCTCAAATGAAATTATCGTTTTTACACAAGATGGAAAGAATAAAGAATGTTCAAAATAAAAATTATAGAAGTATAAAGACATTATAAATATCATATATATCATATATAAATATGGTTTCTATCATAAAATCCACCGTGATATTTGTTAATGGAAAAATAAACAATTATCATTTCGTGAGGCAGAAGTTCTCCAGACATATAAATAATATCCTCGTTACCTATTATATGGTGGTGTGTATAAGTGTAGGATGAAATATTTTCATAAAAACATAATATTATATTTAATATATTGGTTTTATTTTATTATAATGGAATAAAAAGAGATGGTAAGTTGTATAATGGAAATAAATATATAAGGTTTAAGGAAATATGTCACCTTTTAATTGGGTAACTACTTCTTTTTCTACCAAAAGGATTAATTGAAATGATATTTTTACTAAAAGGAGGATTCATGGTCAAGTAGATGGATTTTTGGAAGATATAGGGGTAGTGTTTCACTGAACCTGACTGCTTTGAGAAGTGTGAGGAATGGGAAGAGGTGGTGGTCATTTATAATGGAGGGAAAAGACTCACTTAGAATACTTTGAATCCTATTAGGTGTAAAAATGTTATAAGATAGACACATCATAAAAAAACAAAAAACTTTAAGTTTTATTTCCAATTAACATCTAGAAAATGGATGTTGGACAAGTGGCTAGGTCATTTGGGGATTTAAGGTTAAGGTTTTGTCCCTTAATAATCATAATTTATCGTTAATCATTGTAATTAATTTTTATTACTTTTACAAATATTTTTGGTAGTTTTTATTATTATTATAAATTATATAATACATTGATTCCAAATATAAAATAATTTTTTCAAAATTCCTATCACAAAAGTGGTAGAAATTAATTTAAATTTAATCCCACTGGCAGGACAACAATGCGAGTTTTTAAAGTAAAAAAGTTTGAATGATTGCTATGTTTTTATAATTAATTTTGAAGTGAAAATTATTAAAACTACATAAATTTTACTAGTTGATAAAAATAATATCTAATTATACATTTAAACCAATTAATTTTATAATTCAACCTTATAAATAAATTAGAAGAAAAACAACATTAAAATAAAATTCAGTATTATTAATTATTCATTATAAATAGAAATGATTTAGATTTTTTTTTAAAATTACCCCTAACCTAATTATTATGTTTATGTTTCAAATATAATGTTTATTTTTACATATTAAATAAATAAAAGTGTCAAAATTCATATTTAAAATGTTTTCTCCATTAAAAAGATGGTTACATTACATAAATAAAAATATAGGGTTTTATGTGTAAAATAGAGTTTGTTCTTAAATTATGTCTATCAAACCCAATGGATGAATAAAAAAAAATTATTGAATATATAACTTATTTATTTTATTAATATCACTCAATAATTTTAGTTAAATATGTTTATTAATTCAAAACACTTTTGGAAGCATAATAATAATTATATTTCTCCTTATATCCAATTAGTTCTTATTTTATTTTCTCATTAATTAGTAACCGAGGAATTAATTTTATATTTATATAAGCCATAAATTTTCATAATTCAGATAATACAATTAATAACCACTAAAATAATGACTATTCTATATCTCATTACATTTTAATATTGTATTATTGTTAGATAAAACACGATATTGTGTGTAAAGTAAGCCATCGAGGAAGGACGCTCTTGCGTGTAACGCGTGCTAACTCGGTACTGCCTGGATTGAAATATGTAGAATATATTTTAAATAGTAAATATATTGCAATGTTTCTAAATATTATATTACCTTGTTTACTTGGTGTCATGTGTCATACACTTTACTAAGTAAAATATTCTTACTTTAGATTTTCTGGGCCTCACATTTACTTCACACGATCCAAAGATATGTTGTTAGTAATTTATATTTTTATAATTAGACCACTTTAAAAGATCATATTATATATCTTGTAATTTTTACATGAATAGTTTTCCTTTGAGATAATTTGTTAATAAAATATAAAAATTTAAAATAATATATTTCATTACCAATATATCCCATGATTTTTAGGATATAAATTGATATACACTTTGTTATGGTAAATCAATGAGACAATTTTAATTTATCTTTAAAAAAATACCATGAATTATTTTATGATATTAAGTGACATTAGATTTTGAGTTTTTAACTATAATAACCTTTTATTTAGAATATTTGAACTTATCTAAGTCCAAATATACTCCTATAAAAATCATAGAAACTATTTTTCCTTTAGGATATCATGCCAAGATACATAAACACTTTTATGTTAGAAAATAAAAATTATTTTATATAATGTAAATATTTTAAAAATAATGTATTAAGAAGAATATCTTATATTCTATTTTATATATTTGAATACATATATAAAAAATAATACTTTACTCTTTAAAATATTCTACTGAAATATAGAAGGAACTTTTTTCATTTTATTTTAATGAATACTTTAGATAAACTCTATTGTCCTAGGAAAAATATTTTTATCCTTATTATAGTTTCAAATATGGAATATAATTATATGCATCATAAACCAAGATAATTAAATATAGAGATAATTTTTTTCATAATAAATCTACTTAAAATCATGACTTATCATATAATAGAAGACAAATCCGATTTCAAAAACCATTATTTTTTTAAATCCATTTAAGCATGAAGAATTTTTCTAAAGTAGATTCAAGAATAAAAACAACCATTTTCTTCATTACATGTTTAAAAATTATAATCATTTCTAATTATTACATAGATTTTTAACTCCTCTATATCTATATAAAGTGTGAAATCTAAATTTGGTATCATGTGCCATTCAAAATTAAAGAATTAATTTATGTAACATTTTTATCTAACATGGAATAATTATTTAGTTTCTAAAAATAATTTAGATATTTCAAAAGATTTTATCTAATGGTAATATTACACTATTAAATCCCAACTTTTATTTTATAAATTTTCATTACATGGGACAATCATAGAATCATTTATTGTTTAATTTCTCTGAAATTAGGTACATAATACACAAAAAATAGAAAATTATAATAATCCATTTGAAAGAAATATTTATGGGCTCACCCTAAGTTACATTTATTTCATCTCAAATCATATTATGGTACCTTAATGTAATGGGGTGAGCATGAAGCCTAGTAATGGAATAATCAAGAGATACATATATCATGTGATCTTGAGACACGTCAATAAGAACATGAGGCATGAAAATAAGGAATGACCAAGAGGAATAATAATAATAATAATAATATAATGATTAATTATATATAAATGTGAATATAACATTTAAATGAGACATTCCTATAAATATCACAATGGTTTATCACTAAGGTGTCATAAAAGATAATTACCATGGTTATTCACCAAAGTATCATAAAAAATGTTGTTTGTAGAGATTAAATTATTTACCCAATGAATCCGAGAACTATATGGGCACACAATTCATATTTATTAATTTTATGTAATCCACATAGATCATAGTAAATAATTTTATTAATAACTCGTGGAGAATAATGAACAAGTTTCTTATCCATATTTTGGAATAGAAAAGTTCTTAAAGACAAGATCACTAGGTCATTTTTAATCTATAGAAATGAAATGTGGGTTTCATGTATTTAAATACCTAAATAATTCAGTAATTTTAAAATAATTTTTAATAAAAATTTAAGATAAAATTGGTTTGAGTATTCAAATAAAAAGTAAAATAGATTGTTTTCTCATTTAAAAGAGAGAAATTGGAGAAATAAATTTAGTAGTATGACAGGCATAAAATGTGATTTTTAAAAGGGTGAAATGAGAGGATAAAATGGTATACCAATTATAAATGACTATTATTATAGTAATTAGATAATTGAATGTGAAAAAAATGAATTAGTTTGAAATAAAGAATACATACAATAAAAAGGGATCTTTAATGTAAAAGAGAAATAGAGATTTCAATTACATTGAAGAGTTGTTCCTAAAACATGGAGATGACACCTTTAAAGATTGAGGAAACCTTGGGGGACTACTTGGGATAAAACATCACCAAAAAATAACGTATTATGGATTTATTGTGAAAGATAATGGTGAAATGGGTGGGTATTTATAAGAATAGTTGATTATTGTTTAAGAATTTCCAAATATATGTCTTAGAAAACTATGTTGTGGATAATGAGAAAAAATTATCTTAAATATAGTTCTTTCTCATTTAATTGGAAAATTGAGTCACATTTTATGAATTTTTAATTCATAAAAACCAAAAATAATTTTTTAAACATCTTTTGGCATGGAAAATTAATATTCCACAAAGTATGGTTTTAAAAATAAAATTTCCCATTTTACACTTTAAAACATCACATATTTTTTAGGAAATTGATTGAAATATTTTAAAATAATTATTACTAATAAAATAACATATTTTTAGTCTTTTAATGTGGTTAATTAATTAGTAACTCATTATGACATAAATATGGAGTCATAAAACATACTAAAAACCCAAAATTGTATTTTCAATATTCATGAAAAAATAAAGTATTTTAGAAAATTCTAATAAATTAACCATAACTTAATTTCGAAATTATGATTTGAAATATAATTTTAATTATATCAGAATAAAACTATATATATGATAATTTTAAATTTTAAATATAAAAATCTGTAATTATTGAAAATAGTAGATTTTAAGGCACATTCAAAATTTTGACACAAAAAAAAATTCCCCTTACATTATTGAATTATTTTATAATTAATATTTAAAGAAGAGTTCTTCAATATGATACTTAATTAAATAATTTTGTTTTCATAACTCCTCATTTTATTATTAAAATTTATATATTTTCTAAAATAATACAATTATGTATTATTTATGTCTAGAAATCAATTAATCAAAATCATCTCAATTAACAATTTATTATATCAAGAATTGTTTTTCTTAAAATGAATTTATGGAATTAGATTTTAATTTATACCATAGAAATTAAACTTTAAGGAACCAATTCCTAGAGACATAACCTATTATTACATACATGTATGCCCTACGGGTAAGGTTTGTGATGTTGGTAGTTTCACTGGGTGGCTCTGCTAACATTGACCGAGTTGTAATCTCTACTAACATAAACATATATCATGGTTAATTTTCTTGAAGCATAAATTTTTGATGATTATCTTGGGATGAGTTAAGGAAAAACCTAGTGACACTATAACCCTCCCAAGTTCAGACAAACAGGATTTTAATGGCATGACTCTATAGGTTGTGGCCATCTATTTTTCTTTCTGTATCTATTATAGTATTTAATTACCACTTATAAACACAAATTATAATGGTAAAATTATCACAAAAGGGTTTAGATTCAAAATGTAAAATTGAAGAATGATTATATTGATTAATGGTCATATTTGACCAATGGTTATAAAACAATCAAATCCCAATTGTCACATTTTTGTATATAACCAATAAATACAATTTCATTCTTTCTATAAAAATTCAATACCAGGACAATTAAGGTTATATTTTCACATTCATAAGATATTAATTGGTTTAATAATTTTTGTTTTATTTCTATATAATTTTCTATGGGGGAGATGATTTTAGCAGATTGGGGAGATCCTTATTTTCCCATTTTTGATTTTCAATTTTATATTTTTTGTCTAGTTGTAATATTTAGAATTTAAATTGTTTTCACAGTTGAAAAATGTAGTAATGTTTATTAAGGATATATTTTTTCTATTTCTATATATTTTGTATGTGTACAATATCATATAATATATGAAACACAATTATTCAAAACAAATATCATTTAAAAAGGCTGGGTCATTATAATCTCCCCCATTAGAAATTCTTCCATCAAAATTTCTAATCTTTATCTCAGTTGAGAAAAGGTTATGGTACTTTTGTCTCATTGTCTCATCTAGTTTCCATTTAACTTCTTCATATTTTTGGTTAATCTATAAAAATTTCACTTTTTGGGTGCTCTCTTGCAAAGAACATTTTCTATAAGGTTCGCGATCTCCATCAGCTACTCCTCATAAGAGAGATCATGTTCCAATTGTTCCACCTCTATATTTAGTACAGGTGAGGCATAATTTATGTACTCCGTCAAGAGAGATATATGGAACAAATCATATAATTGAGATATATTTTCTGGAAGAGATTGACTATATTCCAGTTATCCTATGCGATCAAGGATTTAAAATAGGCCAATGTACTTTGGGATAACCTTCCATTTCATTCCAAATCACATGACTCTATTCCATTGTGATATCTGAAGTAAAATGTTTTCTCTAATTTAAAACACTAAGTCCCTTTATCGGTTGTTATCATAACTCTTATTCTGACTCTAATCAGTTTCCATATGTTTTTGGATGGAATGAACTTTTTCTTTCATATCTTACACAAAATTGGGCCCATTTATCTTATTCTCTCTATCTTCTTCCAAACATGTAAGATTTATGCTTATCTTTCAATATAGATCTTCATATAGTGTCATTTTAATACTATAGTGGAAGATAATGTTGTTTTAGAACTCAAATAATAGGAGATTATTATATCATCCCTCTTTAATTTCGATTTAGGATGTTCTTAGCATGTCCTCGAGGGTCTAAATATTCCTTTTAGATTGGCCATCAGTTGGGGGGGGGGGTGATAGGTTACCCTGAACTTCAATTTTGTATTCAGATAATGTTGAAGACTTTTCATGATTTTAGATTCGAAGCTTAGATTATAATCCAAAAAGATATATTGTAGAACTCTATGAATCCACACCACTTACTTTATATATATATATTGGAATATTGGTCAAGAGGTATATATTACTAAATTGTGATAAAATGGGCCCTCTTGGTGATTCGATCAAATATAATCCATATCACATTGTTTACTTAGATTGATCTTGGGAGACCAGTGATGGAGTCCATAGTGATATTGTTCTAATTCTATATTGGTATGGGTAGTGGTTTCAATAACCCTTTAATATTTTTTCTCTCCCCCTTCAATTTCTGAAAAACTAAACATCATTCAGTGTAGTTTGAAATATCCCTTTGCATGTAATCCCACTTATAATGATCATGAATGTCCCTATATATTTTGATGATTCCAGGATTTATAGATAATGTTGATCTATGAGCTTCATCTATCACCAACTTTTTATCATCAGGATATATGGGACATATAGCATTGTAGGAAATTTCATTACACCTTCTTGATCAATTTTGAACTCAGAAAACTTATCATTATTTTGTAGCCTCCATATTCTTTTGTATGAAAGTATCTTCTCGTGGATCTCACATGATATTCAATAGTAATGAAGGTCAAAAAATCATTTGGTTTAGGGTTAATGATGTAACATCCCTTATAAATACCATTTCCAACATTACTAGGTCCTTGATCAAGGGATCTCCTTGAATCCTCATCATTTCTAGAAAAATAGGGTCCTTCCATGTTAGTGCATTAGCGAATTTTTTTTCGTTCCTTAGGGTTAATGAATTTAAATGTCAAAGTATTTAAGAAGTTATAACTACATCCATTAATTCATGTTCAATTATATTTTCATGAAGATATAGTTAAAAATTTGGTGTTCTTTGTATATTTTTCATTCCTCTCTATAAATATAGTTCCTCCATACTTTTTGAGAAAAAATGACTATAGCTTACTCCATGTCATGGGTAGGAAAATTATAGTCCGAAGGATTTAACTTTTGAGATTCATAAGAAACAATATTGTTATTTTTTCAAAGGATTCACCCAATCCCTTTTAGAGATGCATAACTATAAATAAAAAATAATTCTTAGAAAGAGGGTAGAGTTAACATAAGTGTAGTATCAAATCTATTCTTTAGTTATTAGAAACTTTCTTCAAAATCCTTTGCCCAGATAATCATAGTCTCTTTTTAAGATGACATGTATATTAGATTAGAAAGTTGTGATTAGTTTTTTAGAATCCTCTGATAATATAATGCTAAACCAAGGAAACTATGAATCTAAATTACCATTATAGTATGAGGACACTCCTCTACATCCATTGTCTTCACAATGTCAACTGATATTCCTTCCCTGGGGTTTTCAATATAACCCTTAGATGATCCTCATGATCCTCATTAATTTTGGAATATATCATAATATCCTCAACAAAAACAACCTTGAACTTATCAAGGTATTCGTTAAAGACCCTATTCATCAAATCTATAAATATAGTTGGATCACTAGTAAATAGGAAGGGAATACAAATATACTAATAATGACCATATATTGTTCATAATGTAGTTCTTGTAATATATTCTTTATTTACCCTCAATTGATGATACCAATATCAGAGGTCAATCTTGGAGAATAATTGAGCCCCATGAAATAGGTCAAATAAACCATCCATCTTTAAGAGAGGGTACTTTTTCTTTATTGTCACACCGTTTAGTTCTCTATAATCAATGCACAATCGCAATGATCCATCCATATTCTTTAAAAATAGAATATATTCTCCCCAAGGAGGCATACATGGTCATATTAACCCATTCTCCAAAATACATTTATGTTTTTTATTTAATTCCCCTAACTCCACATTTTCCAATCAATATGGGGTCTTTGATATCATTCTGGATCCATATATGAGCTCAATGGAGAACTATACCTCTGTTTCTAGGGAGGTCCTAATCACTCTTAACGAAATGATTCAATGTATTCTTGAACTATAGGGATATTCTATATCTTTATAATTTCATTTCATTCTCCATATTTAATGATTATCTATATAAAGAAGGATATAAGAGGTGATTCATTTAAAATATTAGGTTGGGATGTCTCTCCATCGAAAATGACTATAGGTTTTCCATTCGAGACCATTGAAATTTACTTGAATTTGTAGTTGTTCATAGCATTATACTTTGAGATCCAGTCTATCCCTTGCATTGTACTGAATTACAGATTTGGGATGACTACCAAATTTTCAATGATATTGTGCTCACCAATGTTAATACTAGAGTTTATATACAGTGTTGATCTTAAGATAGTCCCTCCAAGTGTCATATCTGATAAATTGAATTCATGAATTTCAGGGATTGATTCTCTATTAAATTCAAACATTGATGAAGTAAAAGAATGAGTAAAACTAGAATCAATCATAGTAATTTATAGTTTTGAGAGAACACTGAGGGTACCTTCCACCACATCATTTGGAACCTCTACTTCAGCCATTATGATAGAAAATGATTGACTATTCTCACTTGGAGTATTACGAGGTTGATGAAGGTTCCCCTCTATTATATTTTGATTTTTATATTGATTGGAAAAGTGCCCAAGCTATCCACACATGAAGAATTGATCTTAAAACTAGTCCAAAATCATATTCCATTTTTCATTTGTGTGGATAAGTTATGTCTTAACCTCCCCACGATAGTTCCAAGCTATATACCCATCTCTTCAACACTTGTATCACCTTCCACTCCAATGAAATAATTTCTCCAAATACTTATTACCACATTTTTTTACATAGAATGTTGAACTTTCATTCCTCTTCTTCAACGATCGAAATTATTTTCCAAGATAAGCTCAATCTAACTCTTCTTTTCATTCAATATATGTGACCACTATTTATCTCCAAACAAAAATTCAATATTAAGAAAAATCCAATCTATCTCCTTATAGCTTTTATAATCGTTATTTTTGATATTCCTCCACATATGGGGTCTCTATCCACAGAATAATCTATCAACCTTTACCTTAGGATACATAACCAAGCTAAAGGTGTATTAGAAAAGTATTGTAATGGTACTCCCATTCATTCCCACTGATTCATTTTCCCTATTCTTCAACTCTAGGAATTATTTATCTGTTTTTTGTGCTGAATGGGGAAAATGTTTATTGAAAAATATTCCCCTAAAGTCTTACAACTCCATAGCATCGATATCCCTTTTGGATTCATGTTTTTAATTAGGCACATCCCAATGAAAATGAAACCCCCGCTGAAATAGTGATGGTAGCTCAGAATGCTAACACACTACATACTGGATACTACAATTACTGAGTGAAATATCTCACAGCACTAAGAAGACAAAATGTTCATGGAAACCTTCTGTCACCACGCCTCAAAATTGAAGTTTTATGGTTCCCTTCTTTTGATGACTTGATTAAATGCTACATAGTTGGGGCCTTGAGGTCAAATCAAGGGAGAGTAGGTTCCAGATATGTCTTGATGGAAATTTATAGGGATTTTATTGAGCACCAATATGGATCTTTTGTAATTTCAATGGCCTTGGAAGGATAGATGACTATTGAAGGATCTTAGACCACCGTGAGAGGGGGGTGAATCTGGGTGTCAACCTTTTCTCCTTTTTACTGGATCTTATTCCCACATTTGTAGGAACCCTTTTTAAAACCACTATGGTAGATATGTACAATAATTAGAACATTCAAATGAAAAAGGACAACATATCACTCTTTTATACTTTTTTAAGCACTAAGGGATACGTCCAAGGAGCATAGGATGAAAGGTGATCAGTCATACAAAATTCCACTAATCCCCACTAGCTATAGATTACAAATGTTTGGGCAGAGTCACTTTATCCCATGAATAGTACCTTTACAAAAATTCAGGGATGGTGCACTGCATCCCTCAGATCACTTCTGTTGACTCCCCCTATCTCACTGCCCTAGGATTGGTCTCACTCAGTTTATCGACATGATGGTCGCTTTAATAGATTGGCATTAAAAGTATTTGTCTCTATTCATCATGAGACACTACTTGCATCAAATTCCCAAATTTATGCTCTTTTATATTCAGTTTTCTTATTTAGTGGAATTACTAAATTCACTAGAACTTCTTCCTTTTTTTTCTATAGAATCACAATCTCCCTTTATGATGTTTTCTTTTCTACGAACTGTCCTGGATTTTACACACTATCATTGATATGCGTACCATGCCTGCACTGCGTACCGTGCCCGCTCCACTTACAACACCTACTCCACGTATTGTGCTAGCTCTGTGTACCACCTCTGCTCCACATACAACCTCTACTCCACGTACCACTCCGACTCTGCAAACCATGTCTACTCTGAGCACCACAAGTACTCCTTGCATTATTCCTACTCTACGCACCGTTCCTGCTCCACGTACCACCTTTGTGTACTGCCTTTGCGTACTACCATTACGTACCGCCACGACGTACCGTTTATTCCTTCCACATACTTCCTCTTAAAATGCTGTGAATTATTTCAGTTCCTGCATAACACTTTTTCTTACACAAAATATCTTCTATGCATTACTCCTTCCAAATTCACGAACTATTTTGTCTTTCTCATTCTAGTTTTTCCTACACAAAATCTCTCATGCGCACAACTTTCCAACTTAGCTGAGTTCTTATACAACAATAATATTTTATTATTGAATTATATTTACCTTATTTATGGGATTATCACTCCTTTTCTAGGAAAATAATTCATAAAATCTTTCTAATCCTTTTTACCTAAATTTTCATTGTTGGACAATATTCACTACAAACTATACTCCTTCCGCATATTGTGATCCCCCAACGTATACTGTAGGATCGAAATATGAATGTTGATGATCAATTACAAGAGGGGGGGGGGTGAATTGTATGTTTAAAAACATTAATTTTTAACCTTAAGGGAAACTATGTTTAACAAAGTTAAAAAAAGTAAATTCACAAGAGCTCTTAGATCTACAAATTTTCTAGATTTCAGAAATATTATTCGAGAAATAAAACTTAATTAATGTTTACATGGAAAATATTCGACCATAAAGCATATATAATCTTATTATTAGAGTATACAAAGGAAAAAGCATGTATAATAAGGTCATACTTTCTTCCTTTATCCCAACACACCAGAATATAAACTTGAAACAAAACAAGTAACTAGTATGAAATCTTTTTTTCCAAGGATAAGGGTATCAAACAACCTTAAATAAAGGTCCCTTGATTTATACAGTCATGAAGGTATGTCTTACCCACACCAGGGTAATCCCTAGATAGGAATATCATAATCTATGATGTTATCCCTACAAGCCATTGAACTTTAAGGTTGTGAGAACCTATGTATTCCTATCCATGGAAGTCATCGATCTTTAAAGCAGTCAGAAACTATGTCTTCTTATCCCCAGAAGTCCCCAAACTTTAAGGTAGTTGGAACCTCTGCCTTCTTATCCCTAGAGGTCCTCGATTATAGACAACAAAAATCAGATTCGCATGAAGAAATCTGAGGAAGATGTCCAGTACACACAATGCATGGGAGTTTCTCTCTCTATAAATCACTTCAGTATCATGTAATCTCTTGATTGATGGATCAGTAATGAGCTCATTCAAATGAGATTTTATTTGTAAGAATTTTCCAATGGTCATCTCCCTCCTCCAACCGTCATATTTTTCCTTGAATATCGGAGGGTCCTGTACATGTGTCACTCATACAACAGTTAGTTAGAAACTTAAAGTATGACATCGTTTCATAATTATAACAAGTGTATGAAAAATAAGGTTGCTTAACCAAATACAGTTTTCAGAGTCTAAGGAAAATAATGGTTGGAGTCTAATAAAATAAAAACATAGAGACTATAAATCATAAATATCTAGATTCTGTTTTTAAAGGAATTCAGAACCTGAATTCTATAGATTTTTGATTTTGAATTCTAATGAATTCAGAGTCCGAATTCTAAGGAATTTGGAATCTGAATTCTATGGAATTTAGAGTGTGAATTCTGAGTAATTTAAAGTCTAAATTATGAAGAATTTGGATTCATAATTATGAGTAATTAAGAGTTTGAAATATGAGGAATTCAGTGTCTTAATTATGAGGAATTCAGATTCCGAATTCTAAGGAATTTTGAGTCTGAATTATGGGGAATTCAAATTCTGAATTTTGAGGAATTCGAAGTCTGAATTTCGAGAAATTCGGAGATGGAATTTTGAGGAATTTTAATTCCAAATTCGGATGAATTTAGAGTCTGAATTTTAGAGAATTCTAATTCCAAATTTCAGAGAATTCAGAATCTGAATTTTAGAGAATTCAAAATCTGAAATTAGAATCTAAAAATAGAATAATCTAAAACAAAGGCTTTATAGGATTCCAAGGTTTTAGATATGAAACTGATTTTTAGACATTAAAAATAAAAAGAGTTAGGATAAGAGAAAATATAAAAAGAAAAATTAAAAAAATCTAAGGAGAAAATTTCCATGGGGAAGGAAAATTTTCCTTAATAAGATAAATATTAGAGGAAATAAAATTTCCCTTGTGATTGAGTATTTAGGATTGTCACAACATAAAGTAATGGAAAAGTCATAAGGAAACCTTATTGACTCTACAATCTCCCCATTTTTGGAAATTACAAATATCCTTACTAAAATGAATATCAGAACATAGAATTTTTTATGAACTTGTAAAAAAAACTTATCTCCCTTTTACATAAAGATCATAGTGAATACGACTAACTCCCCCTTAGGCTTGGGAATCCCTAAGGATCGTATTCTTGATTTCCCGAATGAGATTTAATATATTCTTATATAGAAATAATCATCGATATGAACTTTCTCTTAGATGAACTCCCCCTCAGGGAAATATCTTCATTACATGGTATTCTTTTTATCATTCCTTTATCCCCTTTTTTGATTTTCAAAAATGAATAAAGGTAATGGCGAAAATGGTTTTTGAAATATTAGTACTATGAAACCAAAAAATATATGAAGAATAATCAAAATTCCATTAATATTGAAAGAATTTGTACAAGGATAAAATTCAATAGAAGATAAGAATTGGAAAAATTGTCCTTATTTCTCTTTCAGCATCAACTTATTGACAATGGTTTTTAGCTTCTTGAGATCCTTGTGATATTCTTCCATATGCTTAATCATTTGATCCTTATCTTTTATTTTCTTTTCCAAGGATCTAACCTTTTCTTCCCGAGCCTTAAGACATTCTTCTTGAGCTTTCAACACTTCTTCATTATTAACAATATTCTCTTCAAATTATATTCTAAGATCCCTTTCCCTCTTCCAATTCATGGCCATAGAATTAAGATTCCCATTTCAATCCTTTACTTCTTTCTTTCGAGTAGTTAGTTCAAGAGTCAGATTTTCCTCAAATCTCTTAGGAAGATCATTAAACTTTCCATCCTCGGTGTCAAAGGCATCTTTGAAATTATATTAAAATTCATCAAAAGCTATCAAGTCTTCGACAGTATTCCTTGAATAGCTTGTAATCTTATTGAATGTCCTTTTATGAGCCTCATAACCAATGATAAAGGACTTGAAATCAGCATCAGGGCTGATAAATTTATCCATTAGCATGGAAACTAAATCTAATTTCTGATTGAAAGAATGCTAAAGAAACTGACACCTCGAATATATACTTAGAAATAAAGGAATAGTACCAACCATCTTTTTCAAAGATTTTACCACAAAGTCATTTCCAAGAGAGGATGATTATAAATCCGAAAGTTTTGTTGGTGATGGTTCTTTTTCTAACTCATCAACTTTCCTCTTTGACAAACATCCAATAACATTCTTTTTCACTATAGATTTTTCAGTGTATGGACAAACAACTGCTTTCCCTTATCAGCTCTCTGAATGATATCTTCTGGTTTAGGTGATTCATGCTCACTATCCTATTACAGAACAATTTTATCTTCCTCAACATCTTATTTCTCTGCCTCAACCACCTGATCTTTCAGATGAATGAAATCACGATTACTTCTTTCTTATTCAGAAGGTTTGTTTACTTTTTCATGATCCTTCTCTTTATTCCCTAGAGTAGCAAGTTTTGAGGATTCAACTTGAGAATTTCAGATCGATAATTTTACAGAGGGACATTCCTTCAATTGTAAATCTTCAACTTCCTTTATGAAATCATCAGTGCCAT
This sequence comes from Viscum album, assembly GCA_963277665.1. Taxonomy (NCBI): domain Eukaryota; kingdom Viridiplantae; phylum Streptophyta; class Magnoliopsida; order Santalales; family Viscaceae; genus Viscum; species Viscum album. The sequence goes on along the minus strand of OY728152.1, from coordinate 1,663,021,370 downwards.
CCTCTTATTCATCATCTTCTTCTATTTCCTCTTCCTCTTCCCGAAAAACTTCTTCATTTTGTTATGGATCTGGAATCAGTATATTCTTTCCTAGAGTCTCAAGAAATGATTCTATCAAAAATTATTCGGGCACTGGGATTTGTTCAGATGCTTTCTCAGCATCCTTGGAAAGTGATTGAACAATATCAGCCTCCGATAACTTCTTTCCCTACTTATTTTATTTTTATTGCTTCTTAAGGTCTTCAACAAATTTTATCTTTAACGCTTTTTCCTTAGTAGGATCCAAGAAAAACATAGGTTCCCCTTACTTCCAGTTTTTCTTGTCTTCTCTCCACATAGCCAATACTTCATTAGGATAAGCATTTTGCTTCTTTGGTTTCGGTGGTGCGGACTGAGTTTCCTTAGACACATGAGTTTTTCCTTCCTTTTCTGGTTCTTTAGCCTTCTTCTTCATTCCTCCATTATTGGAGGATTCAACTACCTCTAGTTTCTTTTTAAGTGCTTGGATTTTAGCATCCAATAAATAATAAAATTCTTTTGAATATTTGGAAAACAAAGTTCATTCTTCTTAGAGTATCATCACTCATCAACATCACTTTGAAATTCCTTGGATTTGAACTACAAGGAATATTGAAAGAATGAAGAAAAGCAATATAATATTTGAAAGAATTACTGGATACATAATAATATGATATTTTAGGGTTCCATTCTTGATATTCTCAATTGTTAGCCAAACATAATTTAATAAATTGATTTTCTTGAGATTCAAAAAAAATTCTAATGCAAAGATATCACTTTTCATTAGGGTATCCTTTTCCCCTTTTCTTGGAATGGGAAACCAATGAACCCATAGCTGAATAATCTGAAGATTTGTAGAGAGATGAATAATTTTTGAAGTCTTCACTTCCTTCATGACAAGACAATCTATAACTTTCTCCTTGTCAAAAGATCCTACTACATCAGGTAACTTGTGAGAGCAGAACTCTGCTTCTCCTTCATAAGGAATTCCAATGAGTTTGGCAGCCATATTATAAGAAATGGAGTAGGTTTTACCATAGATCTTAAAGGAGAACATATCTCTGCGACCTTCATTGAAGAATGTTACTGATTCATAGAACTCGACTAACTATTATGGATATATAGTATCATCTACCCTCGGTTTGGATATACATAGGCTCTCCAAGCCATTCGACTTGATATTCATTCAAATTATGGAATCATACATTGAAAAGAATTTGGGATCAACTAAACTCTCTCTGTATATTTTCCACTCAGAGAATTATTTTACAGAAGACATATCTTTCAGATGAGAGGCTTCTATAGACATTCGGAATTGAGCAAAACCTGAAAATTTAGAATGACCTTAAGTAGAGAAGCAGTGATTCAGCATACCAGAGCTTGAAGATCGATGTGAGACAACTATTAGGGGTACTTATATAGGATATTTGTGTGACAATTCAACTTCCAGGGTTGATTCAATGGTTGAAATACTTTTGATTAAATATGAAAGTTGAGATGATAACCAAAAAAGGATTTTGATAGGTTTTGATCTATTGAGAATTTTAAGATAAACAATTGGATTTAAGGAAAAGTGAATCTGAAAAGTTTAAACCAGATAAAAATACCAACATGTAAAAAGATGATTATGAAAATTTAATAAAGAAAACATACCTTCTATATAGAAAAGAAAATTAATCGTAATGATGTAAATTCTTCTTGAAGAACTTTAGATTCCGTAAAATTCTAAAAAAAAATAAAGAAAATTTGATTATGAAAATTTTTGACTACGATAAAAATGTTAACTATGAAAAATTTATCTATGGAAAAATTTGATTAATAAGCAAATGTACTCCCCTATGAATAAAAGTTTCTTACTGTAAAGAGATAGCTTACAAAAAGAAGTTAACATAGAAGATTACCTTACAGTTATCATTCCTATCTTTTGATTAATGTATTCAAATCTAATGGATGGTAATTATTTTGGGAATATATCAGCATGTTGATCTTGCATTCTAATAAATTGAAGAATGATATCTCCTTTTTTTGTGTGATACCTAAGAAAGTGATGCCTTATATCTATGTGTTTTACATGAGAGTGATGTGTAGGGTTTTTAGTTAAGTCAATGTCCCTAGTATTATCACACAATATTTGTGTTTTGGTAAAACTCATACCATAGTCTGTGAGTATGTGTTAAATCCACAATAATTGAGCACAACAACTTCCAGCTGCTATATATCCAGCTTCAGTAGTGGAAAGTGCTACTGAGTGTTGTTTTCTTAATGACCAAGAAACTAATGAATCTCCAAAGAAATGCCATGTTCCGAATGTAATTTTTCTATCCATTCTACATCCTCAAAATTCATTGTCCAAAAAAATATTTTAAAACAAATTCATTTTCGGAAGTATAAAAGAGTCCTAAATCCATGGTTCCCTTTAAGTAGCGAAAAATTCTTTTCACTGCCTTTAAATGAGATTTTTTAGGATGGGATTGATATCTTGCCCATAAGAATACTGAAAACATTATGTCTGGATGACTAGATTTCATGTATAGTAGACTTCCTATCATACCTCTAAATGATGTTTGATCCAATGGTTTCCCAGCTTCATCAAGATCAAGTGAATATGAGGTACCAATGGGGGTACTTATACGCTTAGTGTCGTCATATCCATACTTTTTAAGAAGATCTCTAATATACTTATGTTGGAATATATAAGTTCCTTATGGTTTTTGAGAAATTTGAAATCCAAGAAGAAAAGTTAACTCACCCATCATACTTATTTCAAACTTAGATTTCATAAGATTCGCAAACAAATCAGATAAAGATTGCTGAGTTGAATCAAATATAATGTCATCAACAGAAATTTGAACAATCAAAACATTTTTCTCATCTTTCTTTATAAAGATTGTTGGACTAGCATTTCCCTTAATGTAATTGTTTTGTAACAAAAATCCTATAAGTCTATCATACTAGGCTCTAGGGGCTTGTTTAAGTCTATATGAAGCTTTAGTAAGTTTGAAAACATGTTCAAGATGTTTTGTATCACCAAAACCAGGAGGTTGTTCTACAAAAACTTCTCTTGAACATAACCATTAAGGAAAGCATATTTAACATCCATTTGAAAATGTTTAAAATTAATGAATGCAGCAAACACTACAGAAAAAATCACTATTTACGACGGGTTATTTGCGATGGGATTTCTTCTCGTCACAAATAACCCGTCCAGGAATCTATTTGCGACGGGGAAATTTGCCCGTCACAAATAATTGGTTATTTGCGACGAGATTTCGTCTCCTGTCGCAAATAGTTTGGCGTGACTTGCGCGCCAAACCGCATGAATAGTATTTCTGATGAGGAGGTGTCTCCCGTCCCAAATAGTTTGGCGCGGCTTGTGCGCCAAACCGCGCGGATTGCACACCAAAGCGTGTATGAGTATTTGCGATGAGTCTCGTCACAAATACCTGGTGGCGATTAATAACTATTTGCGACGGGATTCGTCGCAAATAACCTTTTAACCGCCAACTGTAATTAATGCGGGCGAGGGTATTTGCGACGGGAAACCTGTCGCTAATAACTCTGTCGCAACTAATGTAACCTATATATACCCCCATCCGTTTTTTCCCAAATCATTCAGATCTTGCACTCTTTCTCTCTTCATTCTTTAGTTTCAAAGAAAAATTTTCTTTTAGTTGAAATTTTTTTATACGAGACCAATCAGCGGGCATCAATATCTTCAGAATATCAAAGGTTAAGGTATTTATATTTTATTTTTTTATATTTATTTTATTTTTTATGTTAATTTTAATTGTTGTTTATTAGTTGTAATTTAATTAGATTTCAATTGATTTTTATTTATATTTTTTTTACTAAGAAATTGATATTGTTAGTTATAATTATAAATAATTAGTCATAATAATTAATAATAAGATATAATTAGATATAATTAGGAATAAATAGATATAATTAGCAATAAATAGATATAATTAGCAATAAATAGATATAATTTACAGTAAGTAGATATAATTAGCATTAAGTAGATATAATTAGAAATAAGTAGATATAATTAGGAATAACTAGATATAATTAGCAATAATTAGGGGTAATTAGTAATAATTAGATATAATAAGTAATAATTAGATATAATTAGTAATAATTAGATATAATTTGCTATAATCAGTAATAATCAGTAATAATTAGCTATAATTAGTGATAATTAGATATAATCAGTAATAATTAGATATAATTAGGAATAATTAGATATAATTAAGAATAATTAGATATAATTAGTAATAATTAGCTCTAATTAGTAATAAATAGATATAATTAGTAAAAAATAGATATAATTAGGAATAAATAGTAATAATTAGCTATAATTAGTAATAATTAGATATAATTAGTAATAATTAGTAATAAATAGATATAATTAGTAATAATTTGTAATAATTAGTAATAAATAGATATAATTAGTATTTATTAGTAATAATTAGTAATAATTAGTAATAATTAGTAATAATTCGTAATAATTAGTAATAATTAAATATAATTTGTAATAATTAGATATAATTAGATATAATTAGTATAATTTATAATAATTAGATATAATTAGCAATAATTTGTAATAATTAGTAATAATTAGATATAATTAGTAATAATTAGTAACAATTAGATATAATTGGATATAATTAAATATAATTAGTAATAATTAGTTATAATTAAAAATAATTAGTAATAATTAGTAATAATTAGTAACAATTAGTAATAATTAGTAATGATTAGTAATAATTTGTAATAATTTGTAATAATTAGATACAATAAGATATAATTAGATATAATTAGTATAATTTGAAATAATTAGATATAATTAGTAATAATTAGTAGTAATTAATAATAATTAGATATAATTAGTAATAATTAGATATAATTAGTAATAATTAGTAATAATTAGATATAATTAAATATAATTAGATATAATTAGTAATAATTATTAATGATTAGTAATAATTAGTAATAATTAGATATAATTAGTTATAATTAGTTATAATTAGATATAATTAGCTATAATTAGGAATAATTAGGAATAATTAGGAATTATTAGTAATAATTAGTAATAATTCGTAATAATTGGTAATAATTAGTAATAATTAGTAATAATTAGATATAATTAGATATAATTAGATATAATTAGATATAATTAGTAATAATTAGATATAATCAGTAATAATTAGATATCATTAGTAATAATTAGGAATAATTAGGAATAATTAGGAATAATTATTAATAATTAGAAATAATTAATAATAATTAGTAATAATTAGTAATAATTAGTAATAATTAGTAATAATTAGGAATAATTAGGAATAATTAGTAATTATTAGGATAACTATAAATAATTAGATATAATTAGAAATAATTAGATATAATTAGGAATAATTAGAAATACTCAGCAACAATTAGCAATAATTAGGAATAATTTTCAATAATTAGCAATAATTAGGAATAATTAGTAATAATTAGGAATAATTAGTAATAATTAGCAATAATTAGGAATAATTAGTAATAATTAGTGATAATTAGATATAATAAGATATAATTAGTAATAATTAGATATAATTAGATATAATTAGCTATAATGAAATATAATTAGATATAATTAGATATAATTAGTAATAATTAGTAATAATTAGTAATAATTATTAATAATTAGATATAATTGGTAATAATTAGTAATAATTAGTAATAATTAGGAATTATTAGTAATAATTAGATATAATTAGGAATAATAGATATAATTAGGAATAATTAGCAATAATTAGCAATAATTTGAAATAATTAGCAATAATTAGCAATAATTAGCAACAATTAGCAATAATTAGCAATAATTAAGAATAATTAGCAATCATTAGGAATAATTAGAAATAATTAGGATTAATTAGCAATAATTATGAATAATTAGAAAATATTAGCAATAATTATCAATAATTAGCAAAAATTAGCAAAAATTAGCAAAAATTAGGAATAATTAGCAACAATTAAAAAATAATTAGGAATAATTAAGAATAATTAACAATAATTAGCAATAAATAACAACAATTAGTAATAATTAGAAAAAATTAGTAATGATTAGGAATAATTAGAAATAATTAGGAATAATTAGATATAAATAGGAATAATTAGCCATAATTAAGAGTAATTAGCAATAATTAGCAATAATTAGATATAATTAGCAATAATTAGATATAATTAGCAATAATTAGGAATAATTAGGAATAATTAGGAATAATTAGGAATAATTAGGAATAATTAGGAATAATTAGAAATAAATAGGAATAATTAGGAATAATTAGAAATAATTAGGAATAATTAGGAATAATTAGCGATAATTAACAATAATTAACAATAATTAGCAATAAAAAAATTATGTTATCAATATTTACAAAATAACAATATTAATATAATTAAAATAATAAAAAATTTATAAAATATTAAAATTATCAATATTCGTAACTGGCTTTGCTTTATTATCAACATGTTCAAATCTCAAATGGTCGCCAATTGTCAGGTCATGCACAATAAAATGTTTGTGTCAGCCATGTCCAATGTAAACTCTATAATTGTCCTTGCATGCTTGATCACCACGCAAGTAGTGTTGCAATATGACAACTCAAGTCATGCCCTTATTATCTATAAGAATTATCTGACATGAACCTTTACATAGACCATTCTTCCTTGAAAATTTAAGGTAAAGATACTGATATCCCCTCAAATTTTTAAGGAAGATTGATCCATGTAATGTATCATGTGAAATGATTCTTAAAGACGAGAACTTCATTACTTTGGTCATCCTATTGCAACACTATTTGCGAGGTGATCAACCATGCAAGTAAAATTATAGAGTTTACATTGGACATGACTGACAGAAACATTTTATTGTGCATTACTTGATAATTGACGACCCTTTGAGATTTGAACATGTTAAGAATAGAGCAAAGTCTGTTGCAAATATTGATAATTTTAATATTTTATAAATTTTTTATTATTTTAAAAATATGAATATTGTTTTTTATTATATATTGATAATATAATTTTTTATTAGTAATAATTAGTAAACAAAATTTTCTTAGATAATGAAGGGAAAATTTGTAATCATCTCCACAACGATGATTACCAAATTTCCTTTCATTATTCAAGTAGTTTTCATTTTGTTAAGTATTTCTAAGTATTTGCTAAATTAGTAATAAATAGTAACAATTAGTAATAATTAGTAATAAATTGTAAACATTAGTAATAAATTGTAGTAATTAGTATTAATTAGTACTAATTAGTAACAATTAGTAATAATTTGTAATAATTAGTAATAATTTGTAATAATTACCTATAATTAGAAATAATTTGGTATAATTAGAAATAATTAACAATAATAAGTGTGAGAAAGATTCCATTAAATGAGTCTTCGGACAAAAGAGTAGCCGTCAATCCACTGGAAATTGTATCACCCTTAATTAATGGTAATTATTAAGTAGTTGTAATTATTTATCTTCTTTTTTCATATAGCATTTTTATAATTTCAAATTATTCAAAAACAGTGATGATTTTATATTTTATGTAGAAAAATATGGAACAAGGAAGTAGACATAAGTCATTATTAGATGATCGAGATTGGATAAATCAGCGCAGAAATCCTAATGGTTCTGGTTTAAATCTTGTATATATTGAGGATGTTGAAGATTTCTTAGAATTTACATCATCAAAACCAGAATTTGTTTCAGAAGGCACAATTAAGTGTCCTTGTAAAAAATGTTCTCTGAGAACGTTTGACACATTTCACAAGGTTGGGGGACATCTTTTGCGGTTTGGTTTTCTACCAGATTATATTTTTTGGTATCAACACGGTGAACACAGTTCCAGATAAGATCCTAATAACTTGATTCTGGATTAATCGTGGTTTCAAAATTTAGTACATGATGTTACTGGTCCATCTTTGCAACAAACTCAAACTCACAAGGATATTGATTTAACTCATGAGTTGGAACCATCTGAATTTTATGAGTTGTTGAGGTCTACTGAGGATACATTATATCCAGGTAGCAAGATAAGAAAATTAGAAGTGGTTTCAAAATTTATGGCTATTAAATCAGATAATTCAATGTCAAACAACTATTTTTATCAGATATTTTCTATGGTTTAAACACTGTTACCTGAAGTCAATGTGTTGCCTTCAAATTACTATGAGAGAAAGAGGCTGATTCGTAATCTGGGCCTTAGTTATCGGAAGATTCATGCATGTCCAAATGATTGAATCTTATATTCTGGCGAAAATGAGTCATTTTATAGTCGTCCCACATGTGGAAAATCTAAGTATAATGAATCTCAACCATGGAAGTCTAGATCAATTACAGTAAAATAGTTGAGATATATCCTCCTTACACCTAGGTTGTAGTGTTTATTTATGTCTTAGAACACAGTGTCAATGATGTCATGGAACAAAGCCTATATTTCAACTGATAAAAGCTTAAATCATCCATCTGATGGTGTTTCATGAAAACATTTTGACCGTCTGCATCCGTCTTTTTCTATAGAATCCCGAAACGTGCGATTGGGTCTTTCTACTGACAGTTTCTGTTTTTTTGGTTCTTATAATAGTCAGTATTCATGTTGTCCTGTCTTTATAACTCTGTACAGTTTGCCTCTATGGATGTTGATGAAGGAGACTTGTATCTTTTTGACTCTATTAATCCCAGGACATCCGAAAAAGAATATTTATGTTTATTTGAAACCATTTATTGATGAGTTAAATTCATTGTGGGGTGATGGTGTTAATACATATTATGTTGTTGCGAAACAAGATTTCATATTAAAAGATGAATTGATGTGGATGATTAGTGACTTTTCGGCATATGGAATGTTATCTGGTTGGAGTACACACGGTCCAAAATCATGTCCTTACTGTATGAAAGAAAAAAAAAGCCTTTATGCTGGTCAATGGAAAAAAACCTTTCTATTTTGATTGTCACCGTAGATTTCTTCCAAGTGATCATCCTTTTCGGAGGAACAAATCTCATTTCACAAAAGTTACAATTTAATGGGATGAACCTCCAAATATGATCTCAATTACAGTGTTAAAATCAGTTGTATTTTCATTACCCCCATCACATTTGGATAAACAGTAAACCAACAAAAAATTCATGGCTTTGGGAAAAACATTATTGGATAAAACGAAGCATTTTTTGGGATCTTCCGTATTAGTATGATTTTTCGGTCAACCACATATTGGATGTTATGAATATTGAGAAGATCTATTTTGATAATTTATTTCATAAAGTTTGGGATACACTGGGTAAGACCAAAGATACTGTAAAGGCACAATTAGATCTTGCCCAAATTTGCAGGCGACCAGAACATGAAATATTTGAAAATGTCAGATCACAGAGGTTAATGAAGCCAAAAGCAGCTTATACACTATCCAAAGAGATTCTCTTATTATTTAATCATTGGATTGTATATTTGAGACTTCCAGATGGCTATGCTTCAATTTGGGCAGATGTGTTAAGAATGATTATATTACTAGATTAAAAAGTCATGATTGTCATGTTATAATGGAAATACTTATGCCGATTGGATTTAAAGGTTTGTTGAATTCTATGATTTGGGATTCGATAACAGACATATCATATTTTTTTCGAGACATTTGTGCAGCGACAACAGACTAAGATGCGCTATGAAAACTGGAAGAAGATGTTGCTGTAATTATATGTACACTGGAAAAAATATTTCCATCGGCTTTAATTGACTTAATGAAACATCTGATATTACATTTTCCACATGAAGCTAAATGTGGAGGTCTAGTACAGTTTCGATGGATGTAACCATACGAGTGATGCATGTAGAAATTGAAGAAAAAAATACGTAACAAAGCACCAGTTGAAGGCTCAATTGCTGAAGCTTATTTGCAAGAGGAAATTTCTTTTTTCTGCTCTCATTACTTTGAATCTCAATATCCCTCAAAACACAATACCCTGGGATGAAACAAGGGGAATGTTAATGAAGAAATGGACAATCAATTAACTATTTTTAATCAGCCAAATCTTGGTTTTGGCAGAGTTCATGAATGATGGATTTCAGATGATGAACATCACAGAGCTCATACATACGTTTTGCTCAACTGTGATGAAATGACATCATTTTTCCTGTGAGTGCTTCTATCAGTTATTCTATAATTTATGTTACACTATTTAAACTAATTTTATTTGTAGGTTATATGATAATCATATCAAGAAACAACTTCCACAAATTACAGTAGCAACTCTTGAAGAAAGAAGACATTTTTTTTCTCAATGGTTTCAAAAACTGGTAACATAAATTATTGATGGATTAATATCAATTCCGTTTATTATTTATTATATTGATAATTGTTTTAAAAATTTTCAGGTGTCTCAATATGCTGATAAAATTGATAAGCGACTGTGTATATTGAGTATCCCACCATCCAAAATGGTTAAACCTTATAATACATATGTGGTGAATGGTTTTAGATTTCATACACATGCATACAGGGAATAAAAATAACAATGAACAGTGGATTTTTCTTGAGAGGGTCACATCATAGAGAAACTAAAGTTGACTTTTTTGGAATTTTGGATGAAATTATTGAGCTGTGTTATCTAGGACAGAATTACATAACAATGTTTAAATGTCGGTGGTTGGATATGGAGAGAGGCTTGCGTGTTCATCTGACTCATGGAATCATCGATATTAAATATAAAAGTCTTCTTGCAGTAAATGATCCATTTTTACTAGCTCAACAGGCACATAAAATTTATTATGCCAAGTACTTTTCTACTTCGAGAGACTTGAGCGATTGGTGGAGCATAATAAAAATAAAATCTTAGGAAAATAAGTTTACTCAAAATGAATGTGGTTCTACTAAAGTGGAAGGAATTGAAATTTTTCAAGAGACTGCTCAAAATCCATATGATTCACAAAGAGATGTGAATATAGATGATGACACCCCACAATTAAGGATCGATGGTTATGAAGATGTTAATGATGTTACAAATCAATTTGAAATGACAAGAGATACTGAAACTGAAACTCATATGGATACTGATGATGCTGAGGAGGAAGATGAAGACATTGGCATTGAAAGCTATGGAGAAGAGGATGAAGATGAACATTGAAACAGTTAAATGCTGATTATAATCATAACTAATATATATCTATATATAATAGTTATTTTTAACTATCTGTTAAAAACAATCATTTTGTGTTTCAGATGGACCTTGAGCTATTTCTCGAGTTGCATGAGGCTGACCTACCATTTGATGAGGGGAACTTTAGATCATCTGACCCTCAGTCTACTGGTGGTTCAGGGGGTACGTATAGGGGGCGCGGTCTTCCACGACTGATGATTCCTGACCTTATCACCGAGTGATGTTCACATCTTGGTTTTGATCCACGCACACGGAGGTATGGTAACCTGTATATTTTAGTTAGATTTAATTAATTTATTTATATATACTAATTGTTTGATTATTTATTCATTTTTCACATTTTGTGCATGTAGCTATTGGATTGGGGAGCGCTATCTTGCACAATTATTTTTCTCAGCCTTGGATCACATGTGGATAAATTCCCGTTGATGCGTGACGTGACATGTTCCATCATTGGCTGGTACAAAAATAAATAATATTTATTTTGAAATTTATTTTATTAACAACTTGATATTATAAATTATTTGTAGGGTTTATGGTATCCTATCGATGATAGCATGCATGGCTCTATCCACGCGACATGGCAGGTTTCTATGCCTGACCGTTTCTGTCAGTTTTTGCACAATTTGAGAATAACATTCATTAAGAAAACAGGGGTGACAGAATTTGATGAGTCGTGTAGAGGCCACCAACCATAGTAAATTTCATCTCACATTTGGGATGGATTACGTTTACACAATTTGGGTAGTAGATTTCATAGGAGATCTTCAGTGGGATGATAGAACCGAGGGAGACAGGAGGTGATTCATCGAGCTGGTAGTCTTACATTCAGCTCGCATAGAGAGCATCTGATAAGTATATTTTTTAAATATTTTATATAACTTTAAATATAAATAGTTTATTTTATATTTCTGTAGGCAGTCGAGCATCCTGATATTACAGAGTTCGACGTTTATCAGAGGATGTATAGTGATCCATCCACTGGAGAGATTAGAGGTGATCGCCAGCGTCATATTGTGGTTAGTATTATTTTTTCAGTTTGAAAATTAACAACATATAATATTTTACAATTTTAATTTTAAATTGTAATTGAAGGAGTCATATGTGGTAGTGACCTCTCAGACACAGGCAGAGGGTCAGGACGAGACGACTGAGCAGACCAGTGCTCACCATTTCGAGGAGGCAACATGGATGCAGGCGACTGAGTATGGCTTTGAGAAGGGCAGAGTAGTTGGCATCAGCTCTCATTTGACTCCTATTACTTATTATGGTACTACTGCGATGTCAGCATCCCACTCGAGAGGAGCTCGTGGAGAGGCATCATCTTCTGGCTCTCTGTATCAGGAGCAGTTGCGAGCTCAGGCTGAGCATATAGAGACTTTGCAGAAGCAGTAAGAAGAGATGTGTCGGCGGCAGCAGCACCAGGAGCAACATTACGAGGAGAAGATGCGTCGATGGCAGCAGAAGCATCATGAGCAGATGGAGTACATGCTCCATCTGACTCGTAGTATAGGGATCGAGTTTCCTCCACCAGCTCCTTCAGCTCCTCCACCTCCTCCAGAAGACGACCCCCAATGATTTTTTTTATGTTATGAACATTTGAATTTAACATTGTAATATGAATTATTTACATTTTCTGTCTTTTATATCGGTGAAAATATTACATAATTTAATTTTTAATATTTTAGTATTTTTTTATATTTTTTTGTGAATATTGTAAATTTTAATATTTTTTATTTTTTTATTGTTTTAATAATAGTAATATTTTTTCATTAATCGTAATTTTATTAAATTTTATTTTTTTAAATTTTATTTATTATTTTTGACGGGTCCGTTTGCAATGGGGTCCCATCGCAAATAGTCTAACTAAATATTTTTAAAAACACATTTGCGACGGGGCTACTTTCCCGTCGCAAATAATTTGTTGTGACGAGCCCGTTGTAGAACGTTATATATATATATATATAATTTTTTCCATGAGATATTGTCCCGTCGCAAATAGATTTTGAAACGGGCCCGTCACGAAAATTTTTATTTATATATAATACATATAATCGGAAGCTTATTTGCGACGATGATGTTTCCCGTAGTAAATAAGATTTTTTGCGATGGGCCCATCTCAAATAATTGTATTTATGACAACATTTTCTGCAATGAGCTATTTTCGACGGGGCCTCATCACTAAAGCCTATTTGCGATGGGATCTCGTCGCAATTATGCTGTCATAATTACCAAGAATTCCAGTAGTGAAAGGTAAGTAAAATGCGAATAGAATCATTTCTAGATACTGGGGCATATGTTTCTTCATAGTCTATTCCTTCTTGTTGATTATAGCATATAGAAACTAATCATCCTTTATTTCTTACTAAGATTCCGTTTTCATCACACTTATTTCTAAAGACCCATTTAACTTCAATAATAGATGTTTCCATAGGTATTTCAACCAATGTCCAAACATTATTCCTTTTGAACTCATTTAGCTCATCTTTCATAGATTTTATCCAATCATCATCACCTAATGCTTCATCAGTGCTTTTAGGTTCTAATTGAGAATGGAAAGCTAGATGTTCTACTTCATTTTTCTTAAGAAACTTCTAGTCCTTATAGGTTTATTTACATCACTAATGATGCTATCACTGGTTTGATTCTTAAGAAATAACCGATATGGGTTTTCTATAACCTGTTCATCAACATATGGTAGGAAATATTCTATTGTAAGTGATTCAAAAATATTTTCTTGGACATTTTCCTTATCAGAAAGATATTCTATAAAGAGCTGATAATTAGTTTTTAAAAAAACATTGGAAGATGTAGGTTGAGGATGTTTAAAAACATAGGGATTAGTTTCATCAAATTTGACATGTACTGTTTCTTCAATAGTACAAGTGTTTTTATTAAAAACATTATAAGCCTTAGATATTGTCGAGTAGCCTAGGAAAATTCCTTCATCAGATTTGGGTGCAAATTTATGTAAATTATCTTTAGTATTTTGAATGTATACTTTGCATCGAAATACCTTGAACTATGAAACACTATGTTTTCTACCATTCCATAACTCATATGGGGTGTTGTTAAGAAAAGGTCTAATCATAACTCGATTTATAGTATAATAAGAAGTACTAACAGCTTCAACCCAAAAGTGTTTCTCTATGGAATATTCACTCAACATGGTTCAAGTTATTTATTAAACAACTCGATTTCTTCTTTTAGTGAAACCATTTGGTTGAGGGGTTCTTGGTGCTGAGATGTTATGAGTAATGCATTTTCTACTAAAAAAAGATTCAAAATCATATTTTTTAAATTCTCCTCCATGATCTCTATGAATAGTTATTAAAGGAAGGTTTTTCTCATTTTTAACTTGGGATCAAAAAAGTTTGAAATACAAAAAAGATTCATATTACTTTTCTTGAAAATAGACCCAAGTAAATCTTGTGTAATCATTAACTAAAAAAATACATTATATTTGCATCCAATGCTTCCAGTTTATGTTAGACAAAAAATATCCATATGAACTAACTGTAATGCATTGGTAGTTGAGACTTCACCTACTGATTTAGAACTTGATTTATGTTTCTTTCCAAATTGACAAGCATTACAAACTTTTTCAGAAATAAAATCTAACCTCTGTTAGATCCTTAACTAGACTTTTCTTAGAGAGTTCTCATGGGTTCCTAAGGTTTTAGTGTTCAAACCTTCTATTCCATAACCAAGAATGAACTTACATTGCAGTAAGAGAAGTTAGATTATGGCTCTTATGGTCTTTGAAGTTTAGTCTGTATACATTCTCTTGCCTATTGGCAGAAAGAATAAACTCTTCCTTGGAATTGTGTCCTAAAAAATTGTCATTCCTAAAATTCACGAGGTAACATTCATCACATAATTGGATTATGCTAATGCGGTGTTTCTTAAGACCTTTAACAAATAAAAAGTTGGAAATCCTAGTTTTTCCAAGAATAATAATGTTAATTATACCAATAATTTATCACTTAGCATTATCTTCAAAAGTTACTTTTCCTCCTTTCATCTTGATAATTTTTTCAAAGAAGTCATTGTTACCATTCATATGCCAGGAACATTTGCTATCCATGTACTAATTACTATTGTTTGTACTTTCTTTATTTTTTTGAAAATAAGAGTGTTAGACTTTTGGAACCCAAATGTTCTTGGATCCATAAACTTCATAAATAAAAATTTTAGGTATCCATATTTTCTTGAAAAAATAAGCTTTATGAAAACCTAATAACTAGGTTTTGTTTAAAGAACAATTATTTTCCCGATGCACACCACACTGACATTTAGTGTAGAATAGAGCACTTTTAGGAACAAAATAATTGTTAATAAAATTTGGTTTCAAATGAGTATAACTAAATCCAAATTATTCATCAGAGGTTGAATTTGAGAATACATCTTATCAAAGTTTTCCTTACCTAAGGTAATGTTTGACAAACACTTCCTCAAGGAGAATATTTTTGAATTTAGTTTAATAACTAAGTTTTTATCCTAATAACATTAGTTTTATCGCTAGAGTTAGTCTCTAAAATATTTTTCTTAGAAATTACATTATCAAGATTGTTAGAGAGTATATCCTTCTCAGAATTGACTTCCTCAAAGTTTTTTTAAAATACATTAAAAATCAAAAATTTTCTTATCATGATCTTTAGAACGATCTGATACTTCTTCATTAAGAATATAAATTCTAGAATTTTCCTTATTAAGCTTTTTCTTGACTTTAGAATTTTAATTCTCAAGAAGCATTGAAAACCTATAAATTTCTTCATAAGTAGGTAAGGTATTATCTTCATCAAAAGAAGATTCTTCATCCGAGGAATCATAATATTTTTTATCACTATAATTAGAATTCAAGGAAACAATAGTTATAGATTCAAAATTGTGTACCATAACCATTAGACAATTATTTTCAATGGGTAATCTTGCTTGTAAACCAAGATTCTTCTATCCAGAAGATTCAACATTCTAAGGTTTCATCAGATGAGTCTCCACCCCTAGAACTCCACGTGTCATTAGCTTTCAAAACATTCTTATCTTTTTTAGTACTTATTTCTATTTATATTAGAATGATTTTCCTTTATATCATTTTTCTTAAGCATAGGACAATATGGCCTTATATGCCCCACTCTTTTTCATTTATAACAAGTGACTTCAGATTATTTCTTATCCTTTTTTTCTTTCTTCTTAAATCTATACTAAAATCCTTTTTTCCAAACTATCTTGTTCATCCTTCGAGAAAGATTTGATAGAACATTCTCAGAATGTTCACTTTCACTAGATTCAGATAAAACAATGACTTTCTTTGACTCGGATCTTGTAACCATTTCAGGAGTCTTGACTTTAGTAGTAGTAAATGATACGCTTCCATTTCCATTCTTCTTCTCATTCAAATCAGAACCTCTTTTCATTCTTGTCTCATGTTGAAGCAGAGTTCCAAAAATATCATAAAGAGTTATCTGAGATACTTTTCTACTCTCATTAATAGCTATTCTCTTAGATACCCACTCATTAGGCATGATGTCTATAATATTTTCCACAAGTTCCTCGTCATCAAACCTTCCTCACCCATGGATTGTTAATGGTTAACAATAGTTATAAACCATTATTGTACCTTACACAATAGTTATCCATAAGGGAATAGAAATCCATGATATTATACTCTTAACATAGATCTTCTAGTTTATATAACCTTGTATGTACCAAAATGAGTAACCTCTAATTTCTTCCAAATACAATTTTCATATTTAAAAGAAGAAATCTGATTATATATATTCCTGGTCATATAACACAAAAATGTATTGTGTAGCATGTTTTTTAGTTGATATTTTTGACTTTTCTTAATAAGTAAAATTTATGACTTCCTTTTCCATAATCTTGTAATCTCTAGTAAGTATAATGTAGTTGTCCACTCCAGCATTAATAACAAAAATTTTCATAAGATCTCTCTAATATTCATAATAATTCGAATCAAATATAGGTTTTCATGTAGGATTTAGACTATCAATCGAACCAACATTCATTCCTGCCATACAAAAGAAAATATCTTTCCACTAAAACTTGTTCATAGAAAATTTTCATAAAAAAGGATAAAATCCTTAGCAAGGAAAATATTATGAACAATGAAAACTTGATCAAGAAAACCTATATTTGAATATAAGTATTTCAGAGACCTCCTTTTATACCAAATGTAGGATTAAAATATGAATGTAGATGCTCAATTACAAGGGGGGAATTGTAAGTTTAAAAACTTTCTTTTTAAACCATTAGGGAAACTATTTTTAACAATGTTATACAAAGTAAATTCTGAAGACCTATTAGTTCTAAAAACTTGCTAGTTTTCGGAATTAAGATTCCAAAAATTAAAATTAATAAAAGTTTACAGTGAAACGATTCTACCTTAAAGCATATAAAATCTTACTTATTAGAGTATACAAAATAACAAGAAATTATAAGAAGGTTATACTTTCTTTGTTTATCAAAACATACACTACGGGAAAAATGAGCAATTGCGACGGGTTATTTGCGACGGGATTAAATCCCGTCGCAAATAGTCATGTTAAAAAAGTATTTGCGACGGGGGTACATCCCCGTCGCAAATAATGAGGCATTTGCGACGGGATTGCTTTCCCCGTCGCAAATAGTTTTCCCGCGATGCGCGCCAAATCGCGGGAAACGTATTTGCGACGGGGAAATATTCCCGTCGCAAATAGCCGGCGGCGGTAAATGGTATTTGCGACGGGAATATTCCCCCGTCGCAAATACTATGTCGGCAGAGGGTTATTTGCGACGGGACCCGTCGCAAATAACTATTTACCGGTTGACCGTAATAAATGTTGGCGAAGGTATTTGCGACGGGACCCGTCGCAAATAATACTATTTGCGACGGGAATCCCGTCGCAAATGGACCCGTCGCAACTAATCTAACCTATAAATACCCCCATCCGTTTTTTTCATTTCATTCTCATTCTTTATCTTCTCTCTCTCTCAGAATCATATTTCTAGAGTTTAGTTTTTCTCCAGTTTAAGTTTTTTCTCCGGAGCTGATATTAAAGTTTTGAAGAACGATCAGAACAGATCAATTTTCAAGGTATTTATCTTCATTTTAATTTTTTATTTATTTTTAATTTTTTATTAGTTTTTATTATTATTAATTAGTTGTAATTTAATTTTGTTTACATTGTTTTATTACTTAATAAATTTAAATTATTAGTATTGTTTATATGGTAATTAGGAATAATTAGTAATAATTTTTAATAATTAAGAATAAATATTAATAACTAGTAATAAATACCAATAATTAGGAATAAGAACATTATTACATTATTAGTTTATTTTATTATTAATATTAAAATAATATAATTTTTTATATATATACAGTTCTTTTTTCATCTGTGTGTTTGCTGTCTTCACATGTATTATTTGTATGTGGAGATAGAAAACGCACAGATGAAAAAAGAACTGTATATAAATTAGAAAATTATATTATTTTAATATTAATAATAAAATATATTAATAATGTTATTATTTGTAATTATTGGTAATTATTTCTAATTATTGATAATTATTCATTTTATTACTAATAATTATCAATAATTAAGAATAATTAGTAATAATTACCAATAATTAACAATAATTAGTATTAATTACCTATAATTAGTATTAATTACCATTAATTAGTATTAATTACCAATAATTAGTATTAATTACCAATAATTCGTAATAATTAGGAATAATTAACAATAATTACTAATAATTAGGAATAATTAACAATAATTACGAATAATTAACAATAATTAGTAATAATTAGGAATAATTAGGAATAATTAGTAATAATTAAGAATAATTAGGAATAATTAGTATTAATTAGGAATAATTAGTAATAATTACCAATAATTAGGAATAATTAGGAATAATTAGTATTAATTACAAATAATTAGTATTAATTAGGAATAATTAGTATTAATTACAAATAATTAGTATTAATTACAAATAATTAGTCTTAATTACCAATAAGTAGTATTAATTACCAATAATTAGTATTAATTACCAATAATTCGTAATAATTAGTATTAATTACCAATAATTCGTAATAATTAGGAATAATTAACAATAATTAGTAATAATTAGGAATAATTAACAATAATTAGGAATAATTAGTAATAATTAGGAATAATTAGGAATAATTAGTAATAATTAGGAATAATTAGTAATAATTAGGAATAATTAGTAATAATTAGGAATAATTAGTAATAATTAGGAATAATTAGGAATAATTAGTATTAATTAGGAATAATTAGTATTAATTACCAATAATTAGTATTAATTACCAATAATTAGTAATAATTACCAATAATTAGTTTTAATTACAAATAATTCGTATTAATTACAAATAATTAGTATTAATTAGGAATAATTAGTATTAATTACCAATAATTAGTATTAATTACCAATAATTAGTATTAATTACCAATAATTAGTATTAATTACCAATAATTAGTATTAATTACCAATAATTAGTAATAATTAGGAATAATTAACAATAATTAGTAATAATTAGGAATAATTAACAATAAGTAGGAATAATTACGAATAATTAGTATTAATTAGGAATAATTAGTAATAATTACCAATAATTAGTATTAATTACCAATAATTAGTATTAATTACCAATAATTAGTAATAATTAGGAATAATTAACAATAATTAGTAATAATTAGGAATAATTAACAATAATTAGTAATAATTAGGACTAATTAACAATAATTAGGAATAATTAGTATTAATTAGGAATAATTAGTAATAATTACCAATAATTAGTAATAATTACCAATAATTAGTAATAATTACCAATAATTAGTATTAATTAGGAATAATTAACAATAATTAGTAATAACTAGGAATAATTAACAATAATTAGTAATAATTAGGAATAATTAACAATAATTAGTAATAATTAGTATTAATTAGGAATAATTAACAATAATTAGTAATAATTAGTATTAATTAGGAATAATTAGTAATAATTACCAATAATTAGTATTAATTAGGAATAATTAGTAATAATTACCAATAATTAGTATTAATTACCAATAATTAGTAATAATTAGGAATAATTAACAATAATTAGTAATAATTAGGAATAATTAACAATAATTAGTAATAATTAGGACTAATTAACAATAATTAGGAATAATTAGTATTAATTAGGAATAATTAGTATTAATTAGGAATAATTAGTATTAATTACGAATAATTAGTAATAATTACCAATAATTAGTAATAATTACCAATAATTAGTAATAATTACCAATAATTAGTAATAATTAACAATAATTAGTAATAATTACCAATAATTAGTATTAATTACCAATAATTAGCAATAATTACCAATAATTAGCAATAATTACCAATAATTAGCAATAATTACCAATAATTAGTATTAATTACTAATAATTAGTAATAATTACGAATAATTAGAAATAATTAGAAATAATTAGAAATAATTACCAATAATTAGCAATAATTAGCAATAATTAGCAATAATTTGAAATAATTAGCAATAATTAGAAATAATTAGCAATAATTAGAAATAATTAGCAATAATTAGAAATAATTAGCAATAATTAGTAATAATTAGCAATAATTAGGAATAATTAGTAATAATTAGGAATAATTAGGAATAAGTAGGATTAATTAGGAATAAGTAGGATTAATTAGGAATAATTAGGATTAATTAGGAATAATTAGTAATAATTGCCAATAATGACCAATAATTGCCAATAATTACCAATAATTGCAAATAATTAGGAATAATTGCAAATAATTAGGAATAATTAGGAATAATCAGGAATACTCAGGAATACTCACGAATACTCACGAATACTCACGAATACTCACGTATAATCACGAATACTCACGAATAATCACGAATACTCACGAATACTCACAAATAATCAGGAATACTCACAAATAATCAGGAATACTCAGGAATACTCAGGAATACTCAAGAACACTTAGCAAAAAATTGACAATTGACGACCCTTTAAGATTTGAACATGTTAATAATAGAACAAAGTTTGTTCTGAATATTGATAATTTTAATATTTTTTAATTTTTTTTATTATTTTAATAATATTAATATTGTTTTTTCGTAAATATTGATAATATTTTTTTTATTACTAATAATTAGTAAACGAAATCTGCTTGGATAATGAAGGGAAAATTTATAACCATCTCCACAACGATGATTATCAAATTTCCTTTCATTATTCAAGCAGTTTTCCTTTTGCTAAGTATTGCTAAGTATTGCTAAATTAGTAATAAATAGTAATAATTAGCAATAAATTGTAATAATTAGTAATAAATTGTAATAATTAGTAATCCTTGCTTGAGTGTTTTTTCTAACAAATTATTCAAAACCAGTAATGCTTTTATATTTTATAGAAAAATATGGAACAGCGAGGTCGTCAACAGTCATTATTAGATGACCGCATATGGATAAATCAACGCAGAAATCCAAATGGTTCTGGTTTAAATCCAGTATATATAGAGGGTGTGGAGATTTTTTTATCATTTGCGGCATCAAATTCAGAATTTGTTTCAGAAGGAAAGATAAAATGCCCTTGCAGAAAATGTGCATTGAGAACGTTTGACACGTTTGACAAAGTGGGGGAACATCTCTTGCGTTTTGGTTTTCAAGCTGATTATGTTTTTTGGTATCAACACGGTGAACGCAGTTCCAGAGCAGCTGATACCAACTTGATTCCGGATCCATCCCAGTTTCAAGATTTAGTACATGATGTTGCAGGTTCATCTGTTCAACATACAGAAACTCCGGCTGATATAGCTTCAAATCCTGAGTTGGGACCGTCTGAATTTTATGAGTTGTTGAAGTCTGCTGAGGATGCATTATATCCTGGCTGCAAGATGAGCAAATTAGAAGCAGTTGCAAAATTTATGGCTATCAAATCAGATAACGGAATGTCAAACACATGTTTTGACCAGATATTTTCTTTGCTGAAAACACTGTTACCCGAAGGAAATGTTTTACCTGCAAATTACTATGAAAGTAAGAGGTTGGTTCGAAATTTGGGGCTTACTTGTCAGAAGATTCATGCATGTTCAAATGACTGCATTTTATATTCAGGGGAAAATGAGTCGTTGGATAGTTGTCCCACATGTGGGCAACAGAGATATAAAGAAGGACAACACGGGAAGTCTGGTTTGATTCCTGTAAAACAGTTGAGATATTTTCCGCTTACATCCAGACTTCAGCGTTTATTCATGTCTAAGAATACAGCGACAATGATGTCATGGCATAAAGAGAATATTTCAACCGATAAAAGCTTGAATCATCCAGCCGATGGTGATTCATGGAAACATTTTGATAGAGTGCATCCATCATTTGCTTTAGAAGCTAGAAATGTTCGACTGGGCCTTTCCACTGATGGTTTCTGTCCGTTTGGATCTTATGGTAGTCAATATTCATGTTGGCCTGTTTTTTTAACTCCGTATAATTTACCTCCATGGATGTTGATGAAGGAGCCATATATCTTTTTGACTTTACTAATTCCAGGACATCCGAAGAAAAATATTGATGTTTATTTGAAGCCATTGATTGATGAATTAAATTTATTGTGGAGTACTGGTGTCAGTACATATGATGTTGCAACGAAACAGAATTTCATACTGAGAGCAGCATTGATGTGGACAATAAGTGACTTCCCGGCTTATGGGATGTTATCTGGCTGGAGTACACATGGTCAGAAATCATGTCCTTACTGTATGGGAGAGAACAAAGCATTTATGCTCATTCATGGAAAGAAACCTTGTTATTTTGACTGTCATCGCAGATTTCTTCCAGCTGATCATCCTTTTCGCAGAAACAGATCTCATTTCAGAAAAGGAACAGTTGAAAGGGATGGACCTCCAAAAATGCTATCAGGTTCGGAGTTAAAATCGGTTGTATTTTCATTACCTCCCATCACTTTTGGTCCCACAATAAACCAACAGAAAATTTCTGGTTTTGGGAAAGAACACAATTGGATTAAACGTAGCATATTTTGGGATTTGCCATATTGGTCTGATTTGTTGGTCCGACACATGTTAGATGTCATGCATATTGAGAAGAACTGTTTTGATAATTTGTTTCATACAGTTTTGGATACGCCAGGAAAGAGCAAAGACAATGTAAATGCACGTTTAGATCTTGCCCAAATTTGCAGACGTCCAGAATTGGAACTATTTGAGAATGTCAGAACAGAAAGGTTACTGAAACCAAAAGCAGCTTATACACTGTCTAAAGAAAACCGTTTATTATTTTGTCAGTGGATTGCAGATTTGAGACTTCCAGATGGCTGTGCTTCCAATTTGGGTAGATGTGTAAAGAATGGTCATATTACTGGATTGAAAAGTCATGATTGTCATGTTATAATGGAGAGACTTCTACCAATTGGATTAAGAGGTCTGTTGAATTCTGTGATTTGGGATTCCATAACAGACATGTCTCATTTTTTTCGGGAAATTTGTGCGGCTACGGCAGATTATGATGCTCTAGGCAAACTTGAAAAAGATGTTGTTGTAATTATATGTAAACTGGAAAAAATATTCCCGCCGTCTTTCTTCGACTCAATGGAACATTTGATGTTACATTTGCCATATGAAGCCAAATGTGGAGGTCCGGTACAGTTTCGATGGATGTACCCATTTGAAAGATGCATGCAAAAATTGAAAAGAAAAGTACGCAACAAAGCATCTGTTGAAGGATCTATTGCAGAAGCTTATTTGCAAGAGGAAATATCTTTTTTCTGCTCCCATTATTTTGAATCTGAGTATCCTTCAAAACACAACCGAATGGGACGGAATGAGAGGAATATTGATGAAATCGACAATCAATTATCTGTTTTCAACCAGTCAGAGCTTGGTTTTGGTGGAGTTTCTGAACGCTGGCTTTCAGATGATGAACATCATAGAGCTCATACGTATGTTCTGCTCAACTGTGAAGAGATGACATCAGTTGTACTGTAAGTGTTTATATCACTTATTCTATCATTTATGTTACAGTAAATAACTTTGGTTTTTATAGGTTGTATGATAATCATATCAAGAAACAAATTCCACAAATTACAGCAGCTGCTCTCGAAGAACGGCGACTGAAAAATTTCTCTCAGTGGTTTCAAAAACTGGTAACATAAATTCTTTATCATTTAGCAACTCATTCAATGTATAGTTTACTATATTGATAATTATTTCACAAATCTTCAGGTGTCTCGACATGCTGATAAAATTGACAAACGGCTCTGTGTATTGAGTAACCCACCTTCCAAACTTGTTAAAACTTATAATGCATATGTGGTGAATGGATTTCGATTCCACACGCATGCATATGGGGAATCGAAAAAAACAATGAACAGTGGAGTTAGCTTGAGAGGATCTCATCATCGAGAAAATGAAGTTGACTTTTATGGCATGCTTGATGAAATCATTGAACTCTGTTATCTTGGACAACATTACATAACCATGTTCAAATGTCGGTGGTTGGATACAGAGAGAGGCGTGCGTGTTCATCCGACTCATGGAATCATCGATATTAAATGTAAAAGTGTTCTCGCAGTAAATGAACCATTCTTATTGGCTCAACAGGCATATCAAGTTTATTATGCAAAGTACTGTGCAACATCAAGAGACTTGACTGATTGGTGGAGTGTAATAAAAATCAAAATTCGAGACAATCAGTTTAGTCAAAGTGAATGTGCTTTCACTGATGTGCAAAGAATTGAAGTTTTTCAAGAAAGTACTCAAAATCAATCTTTTTTACAAAGAGATATGAGTATCGATGACGACACCCCACATTTAAGAGTCGGTGATGACGATGATGTTAATGATGTCACACATGAATTTGAAATGGTAAGAGATGAAGCAACTGCAACTCGAATGGATATCGATGATGTTGAGGAGGAATATGAAGATGACATTGACATATATGAAGATGATGATGAAGATGAACACTTATAGAATTCCATGGTATTTATATACAATCATAATATGTATATATATGTATATATAATAGTAATTATCAATTATTTGCTAATATTAACATTTTCTGTTTCAGATGGACGAGGCCACATTTCGTGAGTTGACGGAGGCTGACCTGCCTTTCGATGCGGATGAGTTGTTGGCAGATGACCCTCAGCCTGCAGGCGCTTCAGGGAGTACGCGGAGGGGGCGCGGTCTTGCACGATTGATGATTCCTGACCCCGTCCCCGAGCGACGTCCACGTCTTGGGTTTGATCCGCGCACCCGGAGGTGTGATAACCTGTGTAATAACTTGTGAATTTGACTAAGATTTCATTAATCTATTCACATAATAAATGTTTATTATTTTTTCAGTTTTTCGCATATAGCAGTCGGACAGGGCAGCGCTATTTTGCGCAACTATTTTTCTCAGCCGTGGACCACATGGGAGCAGATTCCCATTGATGTGCAGCAGGCCATGTTCGGCCATTGGTTGGTACGTACGTAAATAAATAATTTTTATTTTGAAAATTATTTCATTTCTAACTTGATATTTTGATTTATTTGTAGGGTTTATGGTATCCGATCGAGGATACCATGCGTGACGCCATCCACGAGGCATGGGAGGTGGCCATGCGTGATCGCCTTCGTCAGTTTTTGCACAATTTAAGAAAAGCTGCGATGAAGAAATCAGGAGTGTCAGATTTTGAGGAGTCATGTAGAGCACACCGACCAGAGTACATTTCATCCCATGTATGGGATGGATTATGTGCGCACTGGTTGAGTGGTGCCTTTCAGAGGAGATCATCGGTGGGGAGGCAGAATCGGGGGAGGCAGGAGGTGACTCATCGAGCTGGGAGTCGTTCTTTCAGTACTCATAGACAGCATCTGGTACGTACATTATTTATAAATATTTTATATAACTATAAATATTAACAGTTTATTTTTTATTCTTATAGGCTGTCGAGCACCCCGATATTACAGAGTACGACGTATATCGGAGGATGTATAGTGATCCTGCTACTGGGGAGCTTAGAGGTGATCGTCAGCATCACATCGTGGTCAGTATTATTTGTTTTCAAGTTTAAAAATTAACTGCATATAATATATTCACAATTTTAATTTTAAATTGCAACTGTAGGAGTCATATGAGGCCGCAGCGGCACAGGCCCGGCCTGAGAGTCAGGCCGAGTCATCAGATCAGACCACTGCCCGTCAGTTTGATGAGGCGGCATGGATGCAGGCCACCCAGTATGCCTTCGAGAAGGGCCGGGTAGTTGGTATCGGCTCTCGACTGACTCCCGGAGATTATTATGGCAGTGCTGCGATGTCGGCGTCCAGCTCGAGGGGAGCTCGTGCATCTTCTTCTACACAGTATGAGGAGCAGTTGCGATCTCAGACTGCACAGATAGAGAGTCTCCGACAGGAGCAGGAGCAGATACGTCAGCAGCATGAGGAGGAGCGTCGACGCCAGCAGCAGCTGTACGAGGAGCAGACGAGTCGGTGGCAGCAGCAGCATCAGGAGCAGATGGAGTACATGCGCCGACTCACTCATGCTTTAGGGATGGAGTTTCCTCCACCACCATCTGCAGATCCCCCACCTCCCCCCCCTCCTACAGATTAGAGTTTGTATTTCTGTTATAAAATTTGTGAAATCAAAATATTTTTTTTTTCTATTCGTAGTTTCTGTCTCATTATAAAATATTAATAATATTATATTTTTAAATAACAATATTAATATGAATAATAATAATATTTATATTTTATAATATTAAATTTTATATATATATTAAAATTTTATATATATATTAAAATTTTATAATATTATAATTTAATTATTTTTTGGTAATACTTGAATTATTTTAATATTTGAATGTAAAATAATTCTATTATTTTTATATTAATTAAAATAACTTATTAATATTTTTTTATTTATGAATTATAATTATAATATTATTATATTAATTAAATTATTTATTAGTATTCTATTATTTTTATTTTTGAATTATAATTCTACTATTATTATATTAATTAAAATAATTTATTATTTTCATTTGTAAATTATAATTCTATTATTATATTAATTAAAATAATTTATTAATAATTTTTTTTTATTTTTTTTATAGTATTTGCGACGGGATACTATGCCCGTCGCAAATACTAGTATTATTAATATTTTTTTATTTTTTTTTAAAAAGAGTATTTGCGACGGGTCCCGTCGCAAATACTATTCATAGTAATTGCGACGGGTCCCGGTTCCCGTCGCAAATACTAGTATTATTATTTTTTTTATTTTTTAAAAAAAACGTTATTGCGACGGGCCCGTCGCAATAACTGTTTAAAAAGTTTTTTACAAAAAACGGAATACTATTTGCGACGGGGAGAATGCCCGTCGCAAAAAAGGGCTTTAGCGACGGTCCCGTCGCAAATAAGTTTAGTTGCGACGGCGTTTTCCGCAACGGGCTATTTGCGACGGGACCCCGTCGCAAATGGCTATTTGCGACGGGATCCCGTCGCAAATAGCCCGTCGCAAATACCTGGTTTTCCAGTAGTGATAGTGGAATATACACTTGAAACAAAAAAAGTTACAAGTATGAAATCTTTTAACCCAAAGAGAAGGGTATCCAACAATCATTGATAAAAGTCCCCTGATTTATAATTTTATGAAAGTTTGTCTTACCCACACCAGGGTAATCCCTCAGTAAGAATATCAGAATCTATCTTTCTATCCCTGCAATCCCTCAAACTTTAAGGTAGTATGTACCTCTATCTTCCTATCCACAGAAGTCCTCAAACATTAAGGTAGTTGGAACCTATGTAACCCTATCCTTGGAAGTTCTCGAACTTTAAGGTAGTCAACACATCTTTCTTCCTATCTTCATAAGTCATCGATTGTACATAGAAACAATTAGAGTCTCACAAAGCATGCTGAACAAGATGTTCAGTACACACATGGAATGAGATTCTCTTTCTCTATAAATCATTTTAGCAGCATGTAATATCTAGATTTATGGATCAGTAATGAGGTCATTCAAATGAGATCCTATTTATCAGATTTTTTCCAATGTTCTTCTACCTCCTCATACGATCATATTTTTACTTGAATATCAGAGGGTCCTATACATGTGTCACTCGTACAACAGTTCGTTAGAAATAGTATGTATGACATCGTTTCATAATTATAACAAGTGTATGAAAAATATGGATACTTAACCAAATCCAATTTATTGGAGTCCAAGGAAAATAATGTTCAAAGTCTATGAAAATAAACACTTAGAGACTATAAATCATAAATATATAGATTTTTTTGAAGGAATTCAGAACATGAATTCTATAGATTTCAGAGTCTGAAATACAATGAATTTGGAGTCTGAGGTCTAAGGAATTCATAATTCAGAGTGTAAATTCTAAGGAATTTCGATTCCGAATTATGAGGAATTCAAAGTACGAATTATGAGGAACTAAGAGACGGAATTATGAGGAATTCAGAGTCCAAATTCTGAGGAATTCAGAGTCCAAATTTTGAGGAATTTGGATCCGAAATTCTGTAAAATTTAGATTCAAAATTCTGATGAATTTCGAGTCGTAATTATGAGGAATTCAAACTCAAAATTATAAGGAATTCAGATTCACAATTCTATGGAATTAGGAGTCCAAATTTCAGATAATTCAGAACATTATTTTCAGATAATTCAGAATCTGAATTTTTGGAAAATTTGGAATCTGAATTTCAGAGAATTTAGATTCTGAATTTTAGAGAATTCAGAATCTGAAATCCGAATCTGAAAACATAATAATCTAAAACAAAGGATTTATAGGATTCCAAGCTTTTAGATATGAAACTTATTTTATAATTTAAAAGTAGAAGGAGTTAGGATTGGAGAAAATATAAAAAGAAAAATGAATGAAATGGTACGGAGAAAATTTCTTTGGGGATGGAAAATTTTCATTAATAAGACAAATCTTAGAGGAAATAAAAATTTCCTAGAGATAGAGTGTTTGTGATTTTGAAAACATAAAGAAATGGAAAATTCATAAGGAATCCTTATTGACTCAACACATAATGAAACCCTTCAACGAAATATAAAACTTAACCACATACCGTGTGTCTTCCAGTCCACATACTGCATGTCTTCTACCAATAAAGAGCTATTCCGCATACACCAACTCCTTCCATTGTGAATCATTTTCAGTATTAGGACTCGTTTGAAGAACCATTCTACATACCTTTCCCACTACATGGAATGATTTCTGTTCTCATATGTACATGTTTACCTTCTTTTTCTGATTTCCTTCTTTATTCTACATCTCATTTAATCCTATGCATAAATCCTTCCATTTCCGAAAACAAAATCCTGATTTTGAGGTCCAACAATTTGGAAAACACTGGGAAACAACACCACATTAAATATCTTCTTCCACAAGAACACCAATTCTCCTTTACTATCTTCTAACTTCTTCAATAGTCAGTGGATTTCATCACAAACTCCTTCCACATTGATATATACTCTTTGAATGATCAGTTTTAACATCATCATATTATCAAGGGAAAGTAATACAACTTCCCTATCTTCTAGAAACATCATTCATTCCAGTCAACAATGAATATGACTGATATCATCCTCTTGAATTTTTTATGATCATTCTTAAATCATCAAATATCCACATGACCCCTCATTAAATAATGCATGTCTCTTCATGTAGGATCTTTCATGGTCTCTTTGAATAGTGAGATATTATATGATCACTTTATAACCTCAATCCCTTCAACACTCTCTGAGATGGTTTCATTGTTATAGACAATGTATCACCTTTGATACATATAATTTGAACTTATGATCGGTTCAACAATCATCTAAATTCCATTCTCCATGAAATTTGGAGTTCCTCTTCATATACTTCTTCATTTTGATCTTCATTGACAATTGTTGACATAAAATACTACCTTATATAGAATTTGGTCCCAACAATCTCCCCCTTTTTATTTGGTTGTCAATACATTAATGTTCTCAACAAATGAATGTGTCAATATCAAAATGAGAATCTTATTTATCCCCTTACTTTAACTTCACTTCCCTCCCCCTTATTGACAAGAAATACAAAGTTAATGGGAAAAGGGTATTTATTCATACTTAATCAATATGGAATCAATCATTTAACACTATGTCTACCTGAGCAATACTCGATGTAAAAAACAAGGGGATTTGATCCAGACAACATGGTTGTCCATTATTCACTAATCATTATACCACATGAGATGATAACTCATGTACTTTTCCTTCAAGGGTTTTCCAATTTCATTCCAAGCTAAAGAAATTGATTGTGATTGGGAATAATCAACCTAGAACTCCTACACCCACTTCAAAAAATAGATCAAATAAATTCAAGTGCAATTGGAAGGATAAGTGGCCTTGGGGAACTTTCATTATTCTTAAGTCACTGATTATTTCAGTTACCCCCTTTGTAAAATGAACTTCATTCTGAGTAACAAAGTACAAGAGATTTTGAAATGACATGCCTTTTCCAATGTCAGCTACTTCATGCAATTTCCAGAGTAATTGAATTTAATATCAACTGAAGTTTATACTCATAGAAATAATAATTCATGAAGATTCTTCATTTGTCTCACCCTCAAGTGAGACCCTCGTCATAATCATTATAAAGGGTGATCCTTCATTATTTTAATCTTTAAATATCATTTTAATAATCTTCTAGGGTGTAAACTTGTTTATCTTTGCTATCAAGAGTTAACAATATTCACTACATCTCAGGTTCTCCCCCTGAGAGCATGATTCACCTTTAAATCCCTATATTATCAGTACAAATACAATACACAAATGATTAAGGGAATAAGGTGGTTCCTCCTTGAATTTTTAGTGTGAGCAAGAAAAATGAGATGGTTTTCTCAAGCAATATGCTCTATTTACTCTAGTATTCATTCTCTCACATTTCAATATCATTTTTGATCCATGATGGTGTGACATGGATCTCTTTACATTCTCTTTTTTCTTTGCATAAAGAGTTCTTATTAATAGTCATCATGAATGATACATTCTTACACATTTTAAGGACTTCTTCTTTCCCTGGTATTAAGGATTGAAAATCTTTTTCAATGTGACCATATTTCACACATCTCTCACGCATAACTTATTTAACACATGTGTTTCCTTTGGCTTTAAATCTCTCATGCACTTTATCTTCATCATGTTAATGTTTTCCTTTTCTTTTTGCACCAGCCTTGGCCATTTCATCTTCATGTTTCCTCATTCTTTCCAAATATTTGGTCTTGATGACCAACTTGTCATTTGGAACTTTTGTAGCAGGTTTGGATCTTCCATAAGGGTTCATCTGAGTTTTATCCCTTTTAGTTTCTCTTTTGGTTGATTTTCCCTTCAATTTCATGGATCTAAAATCTAGGGTCTTCTCAGCTTCCCTACATGAGATCTTCTTTGGGAAAATAGTATTCACAATATTCTTATGCCTTCTTCCCAAGGAAACTACTTCATATATAGCCAGAGTCGGTGGTCTTCATTTTTTATTAACGATGAATACATCTTGATATGGGCGTGTACCTACCTTGTGACAACTTTTATTTCATAAACCATAGATGTTATCAAGAATTCCAAATCTATTTGACTTAAACAAATTCTTCTAGACATACAGATGTTGCTTCTTCTTCTCTCTATTTCTTCTCCATGAGGTAGGATTATTTTGTTCTTTTACATAATGAGGATTTTACCAACAGTCTTTTACACAGTTCCCAAATATGTTACAACACCTACATTGACCCAAAAATCATGATTTCTTTGTATTAGGTTGCTGGGCCATCTTTTTGACTTTTTGTGCTCTTTGTGGAGAAAACATTTCCCCATTTTTCTCCCTATTCAACATAGAAATGGTGATAGGTGACTGATCACCATTCCTCATCTATACTTGTGTTGAATTTCTATTCCAACATGAACTGATTGTGGAAACATATTTAGAGAAATGAGAAAAATATGGTTTGGATGGTACCTTATTCTTCTCATTTACTTGTGATAGATCAATTAGTGAAGGCATGATCTTCATATCACATGTTGGAGGTCCTTTGATAGTATAATCCTCTAGTGAGCATTGATTAGCATCATACATAGTCTCTTGTGTTAGATAATCAAGAGGTGTCATAATCATCTAGTCACATGTTAGAGGTATTTCAGATTTAGAATCTTCAAATGATAATTGAGTAGCAAGAGAAACAGTTTCATTCTTTTGTGAAGTCTCAATATGTGTCTTCTCAATATTGTTCAATTGAGTATTCAATACTAAACATTTACTATTGAGAATAACCTTCATATATTCAATCATAATCATCTTATCTTCACTAGATTTATTCATTATAACTACTTATTCCTCATGCAGCATAATTTTATTCAAAATCAAAGAGTCATGTTCCATGATCTTCTTGGATATCCCTTCCAATTGTTTACCCTTGGAATTAGTTCAGTTTTTTAGTTTCCCTTTATGTACATGGATATTTTCTTCAAGAGACTTTCTAAATCTCTCTTCCTCTTGATCTTCTTTGAACTATTTTGATGTATTTATTTCATGTTTCCTTCTTTTTTTCTTCGAAGGATTAAATCTATTTGGAGATCTTATAAAATCCTAAAATTTTAATTACCAAGACTTCCTCTAGAGAATATTCTTATTTTTTTACCCGTGTGATTTCATACTACATACATTGAAATATTCTATAAATACCGATGAATCTATCTTAAGGAATATCATGAAAACAGGTTATTAATTTCTCATGATCACTTGTAAGCTCATGTGAGGTAAAAAAATTATCAACTTCACCACTTATGCTGGAATTCATATGCTTGGTGGAAACCTAAGCCACATACTCTTAACTTTCCAAGAATGATATTTCTTCTTTATTGGAAAGGCTTGGAGAACTCGAAACATCATTCTCTTTAGAAATGAGGGAATTTTTCAAATGTCTCTTCTCTTTCTTCTCCCTGTTTCTCATGGTCTTACTAGATATAGAATAATGCTAATGAATAACATAAAATTCATCAACAATGCACCTCATTTATGAATCAGGAAAGAAAAACTCAAATCCTATTCTGAATAGAATTACTATAGAGTATCCAATATACATGAACCTTTCTGCTCTAATTCAAATTGAATGACCGTAGACCACCCTGAGAGGGGGGTGGGGAGAATCAGGGTGTCAAATGTTCCACATCTTTATGGGATCTTGTTCCCAAATTGATACGAACCACTTTAAGAACCTGTAATATGGATATGTGAAGTAATTAAAACATTCACATGCATAAGGACAACACACATATTTTTTATGTGGTTCACCTCTAAGGGATACATCTAAGGATAATATGCCGAAAGGTTTCCATTCATACCAAATTCCACCAATCTTCACTGGCTGTGGATTACAAAGGTTTAGGCACAGTCACTCTGTCCCAAAAAAACTTCCTTTACAAAGGTTCCTAGATAGCCTAAGCTTCCCTCAGATCACTTATGTTAAGTCAGTCGAGCATACTACCTTGGGAGAGGTCTCACTCTTTTTATCGACTTGAAGGTTTCTTCGACAGATTGGAATGAAAAGTCTTTGTCTCTATTCAGCATGAGACACTGCTTTCATTAATGTCCCGAGTTGGTGCTCTTTTATATTCAGTTTTATCCTTTAGTATAATTATTGAATTCACTAGAATTTATTCCTTATTTTTTACTAGAATCAGAATCTCCATTTATGATGTTTTTTTATCTGCAAAATATCCTAGATTTTTTGAACTATATCTGATCTGTGTACTATGCATGCTCTGCATTCCACTCCAGGCCAGTGTAACGTTCCTGCTACACCTACCGTGCCTACACCGCGTACCACGCCTTCTCTGCATACCACCTCTACTTCACGTACTGCCTATACTCTCCGTATTGATCCTACTCTTGGTACCACACCTGCTCCGCGTACCTCTCTTTCTCTACATACCACACCTTCTCTACACACCTCACATACTCCATGCCCCATGCCTGATCTGTGCACCGCACTAGCTCTGCGTACTGCCTTTTCATACCACCTATACAAAATACCTCCAACTACAACCTCGACATACCGCTTCTTCATTCCGGGGACTTATTCTTCAAATCATGAAAATTATTTCACCTCCCTCATACCACTTTCTCTTACAAAAAAATCTCTTCAATAGATTTCTCCATCTAATTTCATGTACTATTTTGTCTTTCGCGTACCACATCGTTCTACACAGAATTTCTCCTGTGCACCACTTTCAAACATAACCGATTTCTTCCACAATGATGATATTTTCTTATCAAATTCACTCTACCTTAATGAAGGGATTAACACTCTTTATATAGGCAAATAGCTCTGCTAATTTTTTTAATCCTTTTAACCACATTTTCAATGTGGGACAATCTTCACCACAGAATATACTCTTTCCGCATACTATAAGTCTCCACCACGTACTGTGACCCTCCAGTGAACTGTGAACCATCTCCAAATACTATTTTTCTATAGGTCTGGGTATTGAATATCTTCTATGATGAGCCATTCCATGTACTACCACTCCTTCCGCGACGAAAATTTTTTAATACTCTTCCCATTCGGTGAACCGTTCCACGAACCTTTCCATGTACCTTTCCCGTTACATTGTTTTGGTCAATGCTCCAAGGTACATGGTTTGATTCCTTTTCTGATTTACCTCTCCCTTCCATATCTCATTTACACCTGTGTAGAAATCCTTCCATTTCCAGAAACAATATCCCAATTTTGTGTTTAAAAAAATTGGGAAACATGGGAAAATGACCCCACCATAAATATCTTCTTTGACAAGAACACCAATTCTCCTTCGCTGTTTTCTAGAATCTTCAACTATCGGTGTATTTCATCATGAACTCCTTCCATTGTGATATATAAACTTTGAATGATCATTTTCAGCATCATCATATTATCCAGGGATTGTACTGCAACTTCTCTATCCTCTCGAAACATCAGTTATTCCAATCAACACTGAATAATACTGGAATCATATTATTATCTTTGTATAATCATTCTAAAATCATCAAGTCTCTACATGATCCTTCATTAAATCATGCATTTATCTTCTTATATTCTCTTTCACGGTCTCTTTGAACAATGATATATGGTATGATCACTTTTTAACCTCAAGCCCTTTAAAATTATCTAAGAGGGCTTCATTGTTGTATATAATGTATCACATTTGATATATGTTCATTGAACTTATGATTAGTTCAACAATCATCTAAATTTCAGTCTCTATCAGCTTTGGAGTTCCTCTTCATCTCCTTCTTCATTTTGATCTTCATTGACAAGTGTTGAAAACAAATACCACCTTTTACAAAAAGTGGTCTCAACAACTGTTATGATAAATGTCTACTGTGTTGTAAAGAAAAGGAATTGGAACAACATATGGTTTTATTGTGATTTGAAAACCATCGTTCAGGTTTTCAGAACTGTGTATGTCCACCTTTCTTGGAAACTAATGTAAAATGCTTCAATTTCCTTGGCCAACATTCATCAATGTGAAACCTTATCATGCATGTTTTTTTGTGAATCCAATGCAGTAGAAGAAGTGCTTTCAAATAAGGGAGTGAAATAGGAGGTTTGATTTTTTTTTTCAATAATTCTACATAATGATCTGCTACCAATGTTTAAAAGAGATAAATCTAAGGTTCCTACCATCATAATGTTGTTGATTTTTTTTCACTTAGTATAAGATAATCTAAGCTCACTTCTCTATAAAAAAGTAAACTTCTACTTCTAAGGGGTATACTTTCATGGTGACTTCCTATTGTCCCAAACAATGGAGTGCGTAAAACAACCTTTTGATTGATATTATCTTTTTAAAAAAAATCAATGAGGTGGTAGATCCAATAAAAGAAAGTGGTTGTTGGCACACAAAGGAATCAATAGAATGTTTTTCCATTAAAAGTGAATTTTCTCACTCATCTTGATTCAAGTTATTTTTTATAACTAGAGTTAGTTGGTTCATCATGAAAATGACGTTTTCCATTCCATCTTCCATAGGAACACCAATAGTGCATTGTCTATTGAACTCATAATTTATGTAGTTCCTTTAATTAACGAAATTTTTTCAAAAATAAGAAAACCTTATTGAGAAACATGTTACATTAATAAATTTTATACTTCTATATGGAGTTTAAGTATTAAAACATCATGATTAAATATGTTTTAAATCTTCTCTAATAATAAATACATTTTCTATATATACTTCATAATGGTTCAAACAAACTTTTTGATTAACCAAAAATATCCCCTAGGAGTGTCAAACCAAGAGTGCATCAAGTCCTATTGTCTTGCATGAGTTCTCAATCGATTCTAGATCTATGTACTGTTTTCAGGTGTTACTACAATGTAAATCTAGGCCATAGCCAAATCCACATGTTGTATCGAGACAAGGATGTGTTTAATTAGAAAACCATTTACATAATACTCACCAAAATACCAATATATTTTCATATATTAAGTCTTTCCCCTAGGGTTCTTCCTAAAGATTTAATGTCCTAATTTCTACAAATAATTAAATTGTCCTTTGATACCAATGATGTAATCCCTCATTTTATTACATTACTTTTCATTACATAGTAAAAATAGAGGATTATATAATGTTCAATTCCTTGTAAATAAGCTATATAATACATGAAAACAAAAAAAAGTATACCAATCCCCTTAAAATACATTTTAATGGGTTCACCTGAAGTTACTCTTACTACATCTCTAATACTAGGGACATATATCAAAGTAAATGGGTGAGAATAAACCCCTTTAAGGGCATAAGAAAGAGAGGGATATAACATGTGATTATGAGAAATATCAATAAGAATGTGATACATGAAAATAATGAATTAATAAGAGGAATAATAACAATATGAACATGAATAATAACATAGAAATGTGTCTAAACCATTTAAATGATACATTCTTAAGCATATCATAAAGGTGTTATAAAAAAATTAACACGGTTATTCTCCAAGTTATCATAAATCATATCATATTTAGAGATTAAAATCTTTAAAAAATGAATTGTAGTGCTATAAGGGCTCATCCTAAATATTTATTAATGTTATTTTACTAATATATATAGTAAAAAACAATTTCATTAGTAACTCATGGATAATAATGAATGGGTTTCTTATTAAAATATTGGTATACCAAAGTTCTTAAAGACAAGATCATTACGTCATTTAAAAAAAAGAAAATGGAATTCAAGTTTAATGTATGAAATTACCTATATAATTTATCCATATTTACATCTAGTTGAATACACATTTAAGAGAAAATAGGCTTGAGTATTCAAAGAAAAATGAAAATGTAATTTCTCTTGTAAAAGAGATAAATTTGAGAAATAATTTCTAAAGCATGATGGATATAAAACATGGT
Organism: Viscum album; assembly: GCA_963277665.1. Lineage (NCBI taxonomy): Eukaryota > Viridiplantae > Streptophyta > Magnoliopsida > Santalales > Viscaceae > Viscum > Viscum album. The sequence continues at coordinate 1,662,983,705 of OY728152.1, read as the reverse complement.
ATTAAAAAAATGGTAAAATGCGAGAGGAAAAGGGAATCCCATTAAGAAAAGTATATTAATATAGTAATGGGATAATATAAAGTGGATAAAAGGAACTGGTTTTGAAAAATAGAATACATTCTAGAAAAATGGGAAGTTGAATAGAAAAAGAGTTATTCCTAAAACATGAGGAGGGAACATTGGGGGATTGAGGAAGCCTTTTAGTGACTACTTGGTGAAAAATCACTAGAAAATTGTTTGGGATGGATTAGGATTGAAAGATAATGGTTAAATGATATGTTATTTTTAGAAAAAGTGGTGGAATTATTTTATAATTTCCAAAAATATGTCTTGGGAATCTAGGTTGTGGAAAATGAAAAACTATTGTCTTAACAATGGATTTCTCTCATGGGTTTGGATATTTGAGTCAAATGTTATTATATTTTAATCCACCAGTACCGAAAACCATTTTTAATACTTCTTTGGGAATGTAAAATATACGGCCCCAACCTTAAAAAGTACATAATATTGTGTTAAGTCAATAATTCATATTGTGTTTTTTTAGTTTTAGTATTTTAGTGAATTATGACATAGATATTATATGAAAAGTCAAATTTATACAAAGTGGACACAACTAAAACAGTATCCATTTTTTTTCTAAAACATAAAATTTGAAAAATTAACCACGGTTTATTTTTCATGATAAAAATATTCTTGACTTATTCCTCTCTCTTACCCATCCTTATACCCTATGATTTTCTTTAAAAACATGAGATTAACCCAAAAAAAATAATAAGGGATATAAAATAAGGAATGAAAATGTTAGTCTATGAATATTTATAAACCCATTAAACAATATGATCCTGAAAAACTTCATAGAAATAAAAAATCTTAAAAGAAACTAGATTTATCCATATAATACTTACATTTTAGCTTTCATAACTATATAGGGAGTAACCATTATTGTTACATTTGGAAAACACATCGCTGTACATTTCTGATATCTCTTAGGAGAAAACATACTGTTTAACTCCGTCTCATTACCCAATTAATTGGAGAGATATCATGGGCTCACCCACCCATATGTTATCCTAGAACTACTCATATAAATAATCAATTACCAAGAATGATACCATAATCATAATACATGAACAAGAATAAAGGAAAAATAATATTTCCACATTGAATTAATAATATATAATTTCAAGATATTGATTTAATCAATCCATTATCCAAACCATTTTCAATACCAAAATACAAAAAGGTAATATGTTATTTATCTTTCTTTGAAAATAATTACGGCTTGTAGAGGAATCCAAATACCAAATAATGGTCATGAGTGTAGAAAGGTCGCTATCGCAACATATGTTAAAAAAGGTTTTTATTTTTTCATTTAGTAAAATTCCACATATAAAATAGATTCATTTTGAAAACCATTTAATGAAATTAAAATTCAATGGGGTTGAATATACACCTTATAAAATAAGGTGGTGTATATTATCAAAATATGCCTCAATGAAAGTTCATTGAGATGAAGTCCCTTATCGTGAATCTGACTCGTCAAGTATGTTCCTCGTTATTATGGAATAATAAAAATAGTTAAATTTAAACTTGAATGAGAAAAATTTTCAAGTTTATTATTTCTTTTATATCACTTATTACTTTTTATAGAAATTATATAATTATTTAAGTTCATCCCCGACGTTTTGTCGATATTTGGTACTTGAGTAAAAAACAAACATGTTTTTGATGTCACTATTTCATGTGGACCTAGGTACATAATCTTCATAATAAATTCAGGATATTATTATCTTCTTTATAAATAAATTATACCTTTAAATAAAACCATAATGTGTGGATATCAGAAATGAAAAATGTTAAAATCATAGAGACATTAAGTCGTACGTACGCATGACTAACATTTTCCATTTTTCATTGATCGTTATGGAAAGAATTTAAGAATTATATTATATTTTAAGAATTATAATAACATAATTAATATAATATTAATAATTTAAATATACTTATATATATATCATTCAAGTTATATAATGAATAAATATGAGTAATATCACTTTGTGGAGGTGATAGTTCACACATACGCACAAACACCGTTATTATTTTTATGGTTATGGAAAGTAAGAATTTAATTGATATATTATTATCATATATTGATTAATATATCATGAATATCACATATTAATAGTAATTAAATTATTATAAACATTCTTGTGAGAGATTTATGAAAAACGAATTAGATCGTTTCATTGAGGTAATCGTTCACACGTATGCACGAACGATTAATTCCATTACTATTAGATGGAAGTGGCTATGGATTTAGGTTATGATATTGACATATTAAAATCTCAGTATTTTTAGTATTATGGAGTTATTATCTCATCATGTATTGAGGAGACTTGAAATAAGTGGAAGTATAAAGAAAATAGAAATACTTAAAGAAAATGATACCCTATCATCGGTTGATCACACTTGAAGAACAACATAACACCTCTAAGAAGGCTGTTATAACTACAATAAGGCCTCAGGAATGTGGAAATGGATATTAGGAAGGGTTTTGGTTAGATATTGGATGAACTAAATGGTTCTTGATGAGTGAATATTAGAGAAGAGTGAGTACCTTTGGATAGGAGATGGGAGGGGCACCCTTGGAAACTCTTAAAATATTAAATTTATCTAAATGATTTTTTTAATACAAATGACTCAAACTTGAGATAGGTATACGATAAGATGATTATTGTTATAAATAATATATTCCAATATTTTTTATACATGTATTTATTTTATTTTAAACCTTATCTTTTCAGTTTTCCCTTAATTACTCTCTTTTAATTTTAATTTTGGTAAGAACATTATAAATATTATGAGCCTATAAATTTTATTTATATATTTTAAATTTCTCATAATTAGAGACATAATAAAGTTTTAGAACATATAATAGTCACAATGTTAATTAAAATTATATTTATCATTTTTAAATAATTTAATAATATATTACTATTATTAAATATCAATTATGTAAAATTTTAAACTATTCATTTAATGAAATTTATAGAAAATCTAAACAGAGTGATAACTTTGAAATAATATATTTAATAGAATTATAAAATAATATAGTCACCTAAAAATTCATTTATTTTATAAATTATGTAAAATAACAATTATTTTAATATTTATAATAACATTTATTTGATTCTTTTATTAATAAGGCAATCACTACATCATCGTTATGTAAGAATTTAAATCAATTATTTTTTGTATGAAAATTATAAATAAAATACCATGATATAAGAAATATTTTTATATTTATAATTACTATTTATAGTTTAATAGATCACTTATATAACTACATATTAAAATTGTTTTAGTAATAAGAGTAATGTTTATTATAATTTTTCCTTTACTTTAAATTAAAAGTTATAAATGTCATATTCACACCCAAGTGGCTTCCAAAGGAAAAATTTTCATCCCAAGGGTTGTATAGGTCAGAAATATCTTATCCAATATGTTCAAGACATGTTTAAAGGTATTTGTAGATTATTATAATATTATTTTAACCCATATTTACATGATTTACGCTTTAACCACGATAAATAAAAATAATTACAAATTTTACTATTAGTAAATTTAAAAAATAAGAGGGATCTATTTACATAATTTGGACCTTCAGATTCCAAATAAAGAATCCATTTTTTCAAATTCAAAACACATAATTTTGATAAATTAATTAAAAATTAATCCTGTTGATAGAATAAGAAAATTGGGTTTTAAAGTGAAACCATCAAAAGATTGAAATGTTTTTATATCCAATTTAAATGTGAAGTAACTTCTAATGAAAAAAATTGTATAAAATGATAAAAACATAATTAAATTACACTTTAAAACCAATTAAAATTATATAATATTTATATATATATAATTGATGAAAAATTATTTTTAAACTAAAGTGTAGTATTTTTTACTATTCATTAAAATATGAATTTTATAAGAAAATACCAAACTTTCATCCAAAGTAAAATTTTTATGTCCCTATTCAAAATAAGAAGTTTATTTTGTCATATAGAAGATATAAAAGTGAGAAAAATAGGTTTCAAAATGTTTCTCCCTCCAAAATTGATAAAACTACCGTTTAAAAATATTTGGGTATTTTATGCTTAAAATTAGATTTATTCTCATTTAATGTAAAAAAAAAATTATTAGAAGAAATTAAAAACCATTAATAAAAATGTGAAAACATAATATAGTTATTTATATTAATTCCCACCAATACAAAGACTATGTGATACCTAAAATTTAAAATTATAATTTTAATAATGTATTATTTTTCGGTATATCTCAACCTTATGTGCAACATTAATATTTGGAGAAACCCATTGTCGCGTATTATGTACAATATTTTACATAGTGTTATATTTTAAGTAAAATTAATTTCTAATTCATAAATATTATAAGATATTAAAATTTATTATTCTATAATTACATGAGATGTTACATCCTTCCCCCCATTTGGAAATTGCGTCCTCAATATTTTGTTCACTTATCAAATTATTTGGGGATACTCCTCTCCCATAGAATCTTTAGATAACCATGTTCTCTATTCAAACATATGGGTTTTTGATAAAACCATAACAAAAGAATCACCTTATTCTTCAAAACCTTCTCTCAGTGGTCAACAATCTGGAATGACCGTTCCCCACAAGAAATAATCTCTTCCATCTGAACTACTTCTAGACTCAAAACATGAGATGGATCTGGAATATACTATATCAACATTGAATCATGAAAATCATTGTGTACTTGAGATAAACTTGAAGATAAATTCGTTTTGTAGGAAACTGATCTAACTTTCTCCATGATTTCATAGGGTCCAATGATCCTTGGACTCATCTTTTTCTTCTTACCAAAACACATCAAACTATTAAATGGTGAAATTTTGAGAAAGACATGATTACCTAACTTGACATAAAGAACCTTACTTCAGTTATTAGAAAAAAATTCTTCCTACTCTAGGCTATCCTCAAGTGTTTCTAAATCAACATAACTTTTCCCCTCTTCTATTCAACCAATTATGGTACTATCAACTTCCTTTCACCTACTTCATCCCAAAAACTAGAGTTCCACACCAATTTCCATATATTGCCTCAAATGGTCCCATATAAATACTAGAATGAAAATTGTTATTGTAATAATACTTATCCAAAGAATAAAGTTGGTCCCAACTTCCCTTGTAATCTATTGAACCAACACATAACATATCATCCAATGTCTAAATTATTCATTCTGTATACCCTTCTGATTGAGGATGAAAAGAAGTACTAAAATTTAATTCAGTTCACATTGAATTCTAAATACCTTTCTAAAAGTTATAAGTGATCTTAGGATTGCAATTATATACAATGGAGAGAGAAAATCCATGTAACATGATGATTTATTTAAGATACAATTGAGAAAGTTGACCTAGAGACATCGTATCATTAATAAAGAGAAAATGAGAAGATTTAGTTAACTAATAAACAATTACCCAAATTTCATTATTACCTTGATATGTCTTTGTTAATCCCACTATGTAATCCATGGATATATTTTTCCATTTCCACTCTGGTACTGGAAAATTCTAAAGCATCTCTTTCGATAATTACCACTCTACTTTAACTTTTTTACAAGTTAAACACTTCAAAGTAATGTCAGCTATATATTTTTTCATTCCAGCCCACCAATAATACTCTCAAAGATCTATTTACATCTATATAAAACCAAATAAATGAAAAAAGATAACTACGAGCTTCCCATAACAAATATTTCTTCAACTATGAGTCACAAGGAACTCATAATATCTTCCCAACTCTCAAAACACAATCTTTATCGATGTTAAATTCCAAAATCTAACCCTTTTTAACAATTTTTACCTTTTTCTACAATTCATTATCTTATTTCTATGCTTTATTAATTATATTTGATAAAGATTATTTCACTGAAACCTAAAAAAAAAATATAGGAATTTCTTACACCAACAACTTCCGAACCAAAGTTCATCAAATAATTAAGAAGAGTCATGTTCCAAATGTAGCTTTTTTATGAATTAAAGAATAAATGACTTTGATTTATTTTTCTTGGATTGTAATGAATCGTGAAGTCATAATCCTTGATTTGTTCCAACCATCTTCTCTATCTCATGTTCAATTTTTTCTGAGTGAATATATACTTCAATCTTTTTTGGTCACTATATATTTCACATTTTAGTCCATACAAATGATGCTTCCAAATTTTTAATGCAAAAAAAATAGCATCTAATTCAAAATAATGATTAGGGTAATTTAACTAATGAGCTTTCAACTATCATGAAAAATTAGAAATTAACTGATAATTTTGCATTTGGACATATCCAAATTCTTCTCAATGAAACATCACTGTAGATAAAAAATTCACCATTTTAGGAAGGTAGTTCCAAAACTGGAGAATTTATAATCTTATTTTTTCAATTCCTGAAAATAGTCATCACATTATTTTATCATGATGAAGAAAACACCCTTTTGTGTACGTCATAAATTATATAAAATAATATTGATTTTGATATTTATAATATCATTTATTTTATTCTTTAAATAAAAAAGCATTTATTGTATCATCATTGAGTGATAAGTAAATTTTATTATTTAATGTATAAAAATTATAAAAAAAATACCGTGATGTAGATAATATTTTAAGGTTTCTAATTAATATTTATATTATAAGAGAAAAGTTATTCCAAGTGGATTTCAAAGGAAAAATGTTCATCCCAAGGGTTTTATTGGTTAACCAAATCTCATAAAATAATATTATTAAAAGTTTTATGGTATTTTTATATTATTATAATATAATTATTACCCTTATTTATCTAATTTACCTTTTGAACACGGTAAATAAAAATAACTAATAATGTAATTATTAACAATTTACAAAAATAAAAGGGACCTATTAACCTAATTTTAAACATTTGATTCAAAATATGGAATCCATTTTTTAAAATTCAAAACACATAATTGGCAGAAATGAATTAATAATTAACCCCATTGACCGATTATGAAAACGAGTTTTAATGTAAAACCATCAAAATATTGATATGTTTTTATATCTAATTTAAAAGTGAATTAATATCCAATGAAAAAAATCATATTAATTGATAAAAAATTAATTCAATTACAATTTAAATTAAATTCATAGGATAACCTAAATATATTAATAAATTAGATTAAAAATTAGTTTTAAAGAAAAATGTAGTATTTTTCACTATTCATTAAAACATGAATTTTATCATAAAATACCAAAATCTCAACCAAAGTAATTTTTATATCCCTATTATAAATAAGAAGATTGTTTTTCAAATAGAACCTATAAAATTGACTAAAACTGATTTAGAAAGGGTTCTCCATTAAAATGCTGAAAAACTACCTTTAAAAAATATTAGTGTATTTTTTTCTTAAAATTGGATATATTATTATTTCAAACCTCTAAAATATACAAGAAGAAATTAAAAACATTTAATAAACATGTATAAAAATAATATAGTCAGTTCTTTTTATTCCCACCAATAAAAAAGATTGGTGATAATTACCATTTAAAATAATAATACTAATAATATATTATTTTTCGATATAACTTTATCTTTTGTACAACATAAGATTTCGGAGTAACCCATTAGTGTATTTAAGGTACACTCTCAGAAATAGCGTCCCATTTTAAGTAAAATTAATATCTAATTCATAAATATTAATAGATATGAAAATTTATTATTCTATAATTACATGGGATGTAAAATAAAAGTAAAGATTCCACAAAGTACTGTTTTTATGAGTCAAATTTTCATTTTTAGACAATTGATGGTCACTTATAGTTTTGGAAATTGATTAAAATATATTAAAATAATTTATATTAATTAATAAAATTTTTTGGTCATGTATTGTGGTTAATTAATTATTTAATCATTATGAAAAAAATATGAAGTCATAAAACATACTAAAAACCTAGATCAAAATTTCACAATTCAGGGAAAAATAATGTATTTTAGAAAATTATCATAAATTAACTCAAAACTAATTTGGATGTGCTGATTTAAAATATTATTTTAATATTATTATAATAATTCTCTACATATGATAATTTTAACTATTAAATATAAAATTCCTTATTTATTGAAGAATGAAAGAGTTTAAGGAACGATCAAATTTATGACACGTATAAAACATTCCTATGACATTATTGAATTATTTTATCATTAATATTTATATAATAATTATTATAAAACAATTTAATTAATGAAATATTATTTATAAAACATTGGATTATTATAAAAATGAATATCTATCTTAAAAAATACAATTATGTGTTATATATGTCCATAAATATTTTTATCATATTCATTTCAATTAAAAATATATTTTATTAAGAAAAACATTTCCTAAAAGGAATTGATGGAATAATAATTTTATTTAGAAAAAGATAAATATAGTTTAAGTAACTAGATAATAGACACATAAACCCTTATTACACCCATATATGCCTTAAAGGTAAGGTGTGCAATGGTGGCAGTTTCATGGGGTGGATTTGCTAACATCGACCGAGTGCTAATATACCCTATGCTGGACTTCTCTAAGAGGTGATTTCATTAAATATTAACTTTTTAAATCTTAACATGGTCTTGGTCATGTGATCACACCATTAATTCTAACCCATTCATATGTAATGACAAATGGGCTTTAAACGACATGACTCTAGTGATTGAGGGCGTCAATTCTCATTTATGTATAAATTTTCAACTAATATTACTACTTATAAACACAAATTATAAAGATACAATTGTCACCGATGGTTAAAATATACAATACTCAAATTGAAAAATGATTACATTGACTAATGGTCATATTTGTCCAATGGTCATATAATAGTAAAATCCCAATGATCACATTTCCCTTTATACCCATTGAATACAACTTCAGTTTTTTACTCAAAATTAGCTATAATTCCAATAAAGATTATATTTTTCAATTTTATATGATGTTGATTGGTTTAATAATATTTTTCATTATTTGTATAGTTTTTTTCTATGGGAAAGATGATTCTATTAGATTTCAGTTATCCTTATTTTCCAATTTTTTCTTCTTCTATTTTATATTTTTTGTCGAGTTGAATTGTTTGGAATTTTAATTGGGTTTATATATGACTAATGTAATGATCATGATTAATGATATAATATTTTTCTTGGTTTCACAATATTTTGTATGTGTATAGTATTTTATAATATATAACACACATTTATTCAGGAAATAATATCATTTAAATGGTCTATGTCATTACATACCCCGCAAAAATCATTTCATTTAGGTTTAAATAATTAAGGATTGACTATTGGAAAATCCATCCTTTTTTTCTTTAGCTTTAAATTTTACCCATATTTATTTAGAACACCACACCAGAACAAAGACATACAATTTCAAACATAGTGTTCCTAAATACTTTAAAGAGATAGGGTAAAAATTTCTAGAACTCATTCATATCATTGAATCCTTTCTAATAATAATAATAGAATGAATTATTTAGATTGATCATGCATTAAATAATACATTTAGACTCACTAAATCCTTAGAATACATAGTCACATTAAGTACATTAGTAGATAAAAAAACCGTTTGGTAATGTTTCAACTAATTCCATTGAAATGATATGTGAATACATTTATTCCTCTCCTTAGCATCTTGATTTTATTATTGAACTTTATAAACAGTTAAGTTATAAATAAGGGGTTTCTATAACAAATAATATATTTTTTTATTACTTAATAACAATTTTTATGTTTCAATACCAGTCCAAGAAATTTAGTCCATTAATATTTTCCCTTTTCTAGAATTTATCTCAATGTAATGTATGATAATCCTGATTCCATTTCTATATTATATAAGGTTTCATCTGATGAGTATCGAGTTTTATATTTAATTAATATGAAATTTTATTAAATTTACTAGTACTAAAATAATGACCACTTTAGTGTAAATGACAAAAAATAGTAGGAAAAGATCCATAATTTTCAATGTTGTGACCCCACATTGGTCTGAAGCACATTACCTTAGTTATTCAGGTAGGTCATCATAAAATCACATCATATATGATACTTTGATGTATGAAGAGATAACTACTTTTCTAATATGTCACATTAAAAATGAAACACTATAACAATTGTATCTATCTTGATAGTTTTTCAACTATGTTTAACTCAAATATAATTACAAAAATGTGGAACACAACTTTTAGGGTCACCTCACACCATATATGAAAAATAGTACTTAGAGGTGATTTTTTTCAAAATCAACCATAGTTTAAACCACCACTAGTTGATTCATAATGGTTCATAAAAAGTACTCCAGTTTTATATATCCAGAATAATTTAGTGAAGGTTTCTATAATCACCATGAATTATTTATTAGAAGTTTTGTATGATGATTAAAACCACAACTAAAATGTTAACATCCATTTTTTTTAATTTTTTTTAATTTTTATTAATAATAAAATTTATATAATATATATAATTCATAAATATTGAAATTTTATTTTATATTTATTAACCCTTTATTATTTATATAACACTCCTTCAAATAATATTTTTATTATTTTACCGAAGAGAAACTTTTAGGGGGTTTTGTGGGAACACTCTCAAAAATCACCCAATACAAAAGATCATACAAGAAAAACCAATTCCCAAATTCAGGTATAATATAAAAATTTCACCTATCCAAATTAATAACCAAAAAATATAATGCACCCATAGATATGTTTTAATACTTCTTGGAATATCACCCATCTTTAAATCACCCATATGGATTTTCTTTTAACACTTTCTGTACAAACCACTCCACTAAATTAATTTACACGTATTAGTATGTCTAAAAGCTTTATCTAACCTATATATATCTCAATATTGTTTTACATTACAAGATAACTTCCTAGGTGATCACCTATCATTAAACTACTCCAATTGACTTTCACTTTACTCTCTATTTAGTAACCACTCCTCCAAATAAATTTACATGTAATAAGATGTCAATAAATTTTATTTAACATATTTGAAACGTAAAATATATTATATAAATAATTGAAGAATAAACATAAAAATTCATAATTACTTAATAATTATTTGTACATTCTAGTTAAACAGTATTATTTGATGTATTTTTTCTTAAATTTATTAATAATATGTAATTATTAATTAAAAATATATTAAAAATATATAATAAATAAAAAATTACTAGTAATTAAAATTTTAAGTAAAAAATAATTAGAAATTAAGAATTAATTTTTAATTAAAATTAATAACTAAATACTAATAATTATAAATCAATAAATAATAAACAATAAATAATAAATAACAAATAATAAATAGTAAATAATAAATAATAAATAATAAATAATAATTAATAAAAGCTAATTAATAAGCAATAATTGATAATTGATAATTAATAATAAATCTGAAATGGGAAGAACTGTGAGTATATATAACCAAGCTTGTGATATTTTTATTAAACAAGATAAAGTGCCACAAGTGGTTGTAATGTCAAAATAAGTGGCATGAAAATCCACCAAATATAATAAATCAATAAATATATAAGTATCCATCAATCTTGTGTGAAAATAAAATACTCTATAAGTGGGTTTTGTGCCTGAGTAATATAAAAAATTAGCTTATCGTTTATCCATGTTTCATGGTATACCCATACCATAAATATGCTAACAACTTCTTCATTTATGCATCTTCCATATGTTATTTTTTTCTTCCAAGTAAAAAGTTATATGGGGATATTTTCTTTCATGATGATCATCCATATATTTAAGATTGGAAATATTTAGCATGTTCTTTGTTGCATTACTACCATGGATATAATAAATTATCATTGATATATTTCCAAATCTAATAGATATGTCATCATCATAGGTAATAAACTCATTTTCCTGATTTGATTCAACCTTAGGACCAGTCATGTAGGATCTAAATTCTTCTGAAAAGTTTCTAAATCAACATGAAAAAAATCCCTTCACATCCTCTTATTTGTAAGATGGATCACTTACTTGACTAAACAACTTGAAATATTCACCAAATTTTTCATGATCCATCTGGTTACTGCTATCATTCAATGCACTAATATTATGGGTAATAAGTGAGTCAAAAATAGAGAATAAGTCTTCTATTATTAGAATTGTGTTCATCAGTGTCTCTTTAGAGGAAACAAAAACATTCAGAACCTTATATGGCGTAGAAAGTGATGTAGTATCTTCTTGGTTAATGGAATAATTAACTACATTCATTTTATCTAGAGTAATTCTATAATTTTCATCTTGAACGACAAGTTCAGCATGGATTGAAGATTTGACATCTCCTTGATCCTTATATATAGTTCCACCCCCCAATATCAATTTTTTCAGGAAGAGATTAAATCATATTAGTTCCTGAGTGTGAGTTAATTTGGAAGTCAATGATAAAAAATGAAGAGAAAATAATATTTTTTACATCCTGAAAAAATTCACTCTATGAATAATAAACAAACCAGTTGTAGACATGGAATCAAGTGAACAAACCCATACACTGGAGTCTGTTGACTAGTAGTGAGGGTCTAAAGGTGGTATAGTAAGGAGAATATACCCTATGGATCAGTACTAGATATAGAATAATCAAAAGTAAATGAAAGGAAACCAATTAATTAAATTATCCAAATAATAATAATCATATATAAAAATAACCATAGTCACATAAAATATAAAATTTGGGACAATGTATACATAGAAATTGGTAAAAATATGATTCAAGTATACAAAAATATCAAATATGAACACCAGTAGAATCATGATCACTAGCTTGAGCCTCTGATCCGATTATGTATCCTATTAAAGAAGATCAGATATCCATAGTCGAATGCTTTACCTGATCCATACATGTATGCATGAAATATGTTTGGGTAGGCAATGATGGTTAGAATATGGTATTAGTAAAACTCGGTAGTTTACCACCAACATTGTCTACTGAAAATGTAGTCTATAAATATAAAATGTTACAATGTGAGGGTATATTAATCAAATATAAATATGTAAACTAAATATAATCATGTCGATCTAAGGTTCCTCATGGGATACCTGGTTGATGATATCTGCTTCAGCCAAATCCAAAATGTTTCTAAGAAATTTTCTTTTGATAAGTAATGTAGAGATGGGAGCCATGGTATATAACCAAGGAATTGATGAGAAAAAATAATCATACAATGTTTCATATCTAAATCCGCAATTCAAATTGATCATTAAACTCAGTGAAATGTGGAACATCTTCTCCAACAATTTAAATAAATAAAATATATGAAACCCCATGTTCAAAAAATTCAATAAATAAAGACAAGGAACACAATTTTGAATTATTTATACAATTAATCATAAATAACACCATGTCTAATAAAGTGGAATATCTTTTCAAAAATTTGAATAAATATTATAGATCAACATGTCCAAAATTTTAATAATTAATAAGGATCACCATGTCCGTTACTTTAATAAAAAATTAGGAACACTATGTGCATTAATTTTAATAAATCAGAGAGGACCATTTCTAACATTTCTTGACCATCTATTAACATGTACATTGAATTCAATAATTTTACACAGGTCATGATGATTATGCATTAAAATTCAAAATACAAGTCCATATAATATAATAAATTTCATTGATAAATTCAATTTATACGACTGAATAATTTTTATTTATAAAAAAAAGTCCATGGGAAACATCCATGACAATTTACAATCATCATGATTAAGTATAGTATTTCATCTAAAAACTCATTAAATTAATTATATTATTAAAACAATTATAATGAAAAGGGAAATGTGATGGTATTAAACCATTTTACAATTCATTTATTTTAGTTATATCATATACTAATAAGAGTAATGATCTACTTAAATTATCATTATGTAAATGCACATGACCTATTATAATTCTATCAATTCATTCAATATCATTCAATAATTTCTCTTATAGGGAATTATTCTAAACACACATAAGTGTTGTTTGAGAAACATAAAATTAATGGTAAATGGATAGCTAATAGTACACACCCAATGGGTGATTCGAGTCAAGGTCACAACCCTCCAACAATTTCAATATTGGTAAATTGGGGATGTAGATCAGGGTTTAGAAAATTAAATTAATGAGTTTCACATTTTATAATAAATAAAGAGAAAGTTTGACATGGGACATGATGACAACACTTTTTGAACATGATATAACTTTAGGTAAAATCAATAGACCTCTTAAATTATACCAAGGGAACTTCTCTCCTCAAGCATTCTACCTTGATTTGGGTTATAATGAGAGAAATTTAATAATAATAAAAACAGTTTGGAAATATGGTATATGAGCTCTCACGGAAATAACATCCGATATAGAAAGAGAAAATGAAAAAACAAGAAAGAGAAATATTAGACTAACCAAGAGGGATCCAACACAATGGATGAAATTTTAATTATATATCACATGGAAGATATCCACTAAATTCATAGAGGAGAAATAGAGGGGCTCTAAATTAGTGGCCACTAATATGAATTTTAGGAAGGTGTTATGGTAGATTTCTGCTAAAATAAAATAGGGTAAGATTGAAATTTCCCCATTTTTACAGGTTCATATGGTTTGGGTACATCGTTTAGATAAACATTATCCAATTATAGACAAAAAATATTCAATTATACTCATACTGGTTTGGCTAGATTCAAAGTTTAATAATCCATAAAAATATGTTGTCCAAAAGTATCCACCCCTACACATTGCTATTTGCATAGTTAGAAGACACTATGCCCCAACCATGAGAGGAGATCCTATAATATATTTATAGCCTTTAATAGATGTGTGAATCCTAATGAAATGTTTAAAAATAATGACAAACCTCTTATAGCCTGTATGTTTGTTGGACATGGTTAGCACTAACTGTGTGATATTCATGCACCTCCTTTGTTTCTCCAAAAATAGGATCTTCAATCTCTTAATGAGGACCAAACACTTCTAAAACATACTAGGGATTATAAGAAACCTCTTGAAATTAAACACCATCTATAAAAATTTATTTAATGAGGTTTATATATAAAAATTGTGTTTTAATCATCAAATTTTAAATTAGCCTACCCGCCAAATAAATAAAATGAAATTCCCATGGAATTTCAACCCATCCCAATACAAACTACCTTAAATCCTCTCGACCATAGAACATCATATCTGTGAGAGGACTAATTGAAAATGAAAAGGAATCACCCAAACTATTTGTGTTAGGAATTACAATTAAAATAGCCGCATTGTATTTTCAAGAACCCAACACACTTCTAAACACTACTTAAAATATACAATTATTAAACTAATATAAATCAATAAAACACTAATATGAAAAGATGAATCATCGAGCTGAAACATAAAATTGATCATAAAAAATGAAATAAAATCACAACATCACCCCTCCCATCAACTGACCAATGGAACATTCCACTATAGGTTCTATCTCTAAATAGAAAATTCTGAGTCACAATTCTCCCACCATCATAATTTTCTATTAAAGCATCCCCTTATCATACCAACACCACTCTTGACACGTTTTTTTTAATTAGATCTAGTTTTTTAATTCCAATCAACCAAGCTTCACCATTATGCACTATATTTTCATTGAAATTCCCCATTTGACCTTTACATTTCACTCGCCTCAACCAAATGGAATGTCTGATATAGTTCCTCACTGAGCACATACACATTTTCATAGAACTCAAGTTAAAGTGAATTTGGTCCACCATCTCTAGAAACACACCGCATCAATTGCTAATTCCACACCAAATTCCATATCCATATTTGTTATCCAAAGTCATACTAATATTTTTCTATGAAAACTCTTCATGTTATGTACCCAAATTCTCGTAATGTCTCCTAGAAAATCCATCTTTTGATCATTTCCTCTATTGATCCACCACATGAATACTAGTGTGTTCCAAATCTAGCATCATTAGATCATTACAAGATATCCCAAGCCTAATTCCCAGACTCATATTTCCCTTAGTATGTATTCAAACCTTACCCATAGTATAAAGAGAAATCATGCCATACATTGTTTCATTTATCTAATGAAAAACAAAAACCAAAAGGATCATCAAAAAATGGGTCTTAAGATTCCATGAACCTTATCACATGATAGTAAAAAACTAGTGACCAACACTTCAGTCCCCCTTAGAATAATCATTATCATCACACCAATGAAATATGTTTCTAATAACCATGTCAGGTTCCCCATCCATCTTCATACATAACAATTTGAATGGCTTAGATCCCGCTCATTTCCAAGCACTTTGAAAAATGTCACACATTAGTCATTCCTACATCCCAAGAATGGTTCTCATGGCATTCATGGAGTTTCAATTCAATTTGAGGGTCTCAAAATCAAATGAACAAAGCTTTACTCCCCACCTTATGGATTATCTCATATCGTTACTCGATAACAACTTCAAAGGAATCATCTCATCACCAAAAAAATATGTTTAGATGCCATGGTGTATAGATGAAATTCTCTTAGTGTACTTATGACAGTGTTAATATAAAGGGAATGATCACCTCTAAACTATAAGTATACCAATATTCCATAGATATTTATATCTATCTCTAGATACATACATTCAGTAACCAAGATGAACTTTGCTCATTTTTCCACTAACACAACATATCCCAACAATGGGTGTCAAGGTCCACCCATGGGTCAACCATCTCAGGAAACCTTATTCATTTATAAGATATACCTCATCATGGGAATTTAATTTATGCTTTCTAGATCCTCGAGTCACTTTTCCAATGTGTGTAACATTTGAAATCATTGATCCTCATCTCATACCTAGTCAGTCATTGGCATTCCATAATAACTATATACCATACGTTTATGGCACAAGTTATAATTTTTAAACATAGCGGGTGTACATCCCATACCACCCGATTCATATCCTGACTCACACTCTCATGATTCATCAAAAAATGAGGTTAACATGACCCTTCAACATGGATCATTAGTTATTATGATTCTATTAGATGACATGGAACACCTTTTAAAAAAATTGAACCCACATGATCCATGTTTTATAAAAAAAATACCCCACATCATAGAATCATTTAAAAAAATAGAGAATCGAGCACATAACCAGTGGTCATCTCAGCTAGGATCTTGAATATTATTTCCCATAAAATCTAGTCTTGATACCAAAACACCCGGGGTACTTCCTCAAAAATCATAGGCATCACCATGAATATATCAAAAAACCCAAGAACCTACCATGTATCGATTTTGAAATGTGTGTACAACCCATATGACCACCTTTAAGGTATCCATAAAATAGTTACCTCCTCTCTCACAGGTTTCAATAAAATCATACCAAACATGGATAATTCACTATGGTTTGAATTATAACTACTGGCCCCTTGGTCTACCATCTAGCTCTATGGGTCAAAACTCAAAAATGGGGAACTAGGTTTTTCCATTTTAAGATAAGGTATCTCAAATAAGAGCTAAATACCATTTAATGTCTTCAATTACATGGAATATAATAATCATTTAAAATCTCACTGAATAGGAGAAAATGGAATCTGTTATGGAGATCATCAACCCATAGGGTCAAAACTTATCAAAAAAGATGTGACAACCCCACTATTCAATCCTTGGCCTACCAAGACCAAGTCTTCTCAATGAATACTCATATGAGAGATCTCCTTAGAGGGTCAAAATTACAATGTAAGATGATAAAGAGATGATACTCACCATGTATCTTTATACGGTATTACCCCATGAATGTTCAAATCATCACATTACCACTTGATTACCCGGTGGTGTCAGTTCACAAATTAAGAGTCCTATCCCACTCATATGGTTATGCAATGACACTTAAAATTCCAACAAACTTGACTTAAAGTCTTCCAGATTCCCATAACCAAGGGCATATCCAAAACTATGTTAGCTATCAACTTTCATAATTCTTTAAATTTAAAACTAAGTTACACATAGAAAGAATCTAAAATCAACCCCCTAACCTCTATGTCCAAGTAATAGTAAAAAGGAATAAAACTAACACTCATAGGAAATATATCTCTCTCAAGGAAAAATTATAACTAACCCCTACATGATGGTTAATTGATATAGACACCAAAAAAAGGTTTTAGTTAATAAATTACATCAATTATCACTTATTATAAATATTAAAGAGCTGAAATATATAAAATTTTATATACCATTTACAAAGTTAAAAATATTTAAAAAATTTAATTGGAACATTATTCACCCAACGCTTCATATAATTCTAGGAACATTATCACATAATTCTCTTTTAATCAATTATTTTTACATAAGTTCTTAGAACTGGATTAGTTAAAGAAAATGTCACTCACAAGATATAAAATAAAGATCTCTTAAGGTTATAAATGTCATTATAATTAAATAAAACCCAGTATATATAAATATAAAAAGCATAAAATAAGGCTTTTATCATTTCAAGTGGAATTATTTAAGTATGATTCCACGATAAATATATTTTCAATTCTTTATAAATTGTTGATAACACTTCAAATAACCAACATTATTACTCATAAACATACACCCATATGGTTAAGTTCCAAGGAACGTAAAAAAAGGAAACCTAAGAGGGACCTACCATGCTATCCTAGGTCCAATTATACTGGAAAAACTTCCTTATTTATGTATTTAATGTTCTATAAATTAGAATTTGTAACAGATTTAAGTGAAACCTAATAATTATTGTTTTCTAAAAGACTAGTCATTCTTTTACTAGTTTTGTCTCACATGTATATGATGATAATACTCAAATACATGGTCCAAGTGAAGTACATAAGTATTTATTCATAATAGTTATCATTCCCATGTTGTTGAGGAATATGTATTTTTAGGTTTCAATTTCTACACTAATTAACTAAAATCTATAAGAAATAACTTTAATTTGTTAAAAAAACAACTTCCTTGAAATTTAACTTTTCTATGTCAGTTAAATCAATGACCATTTTAAATCCGATTTATTTATTTGACACATTTTAGGGTAGTTATATGGAATAAAACCATCAACATATGAAGAAAAAAACCATTTAGTTTAATAAATACACATTATTTAACCATTCTTACATCACAACCATACCATTTGAAGCCATCACATCCATATAAAATATAGGTAAAGATGGAAAAATCAAATAATCATGGTATACATGTATGAAAACTAAAGGAATATGAATATTATATGTCTGAAATGATTCATGAACACACCTCTTCTCTTGACATACCACACCAAGTGATAAATATCATAAATCAATATCCATTATAAATATAGTAATCACCTAGGGTGAAATACAAATCTACTAAAATAAAAAACCATTTTGAACAATAATACCATTCTTGGAAACTTGATATTTTCCTCATGCATGGGTTAACCATTCCCCGACATGAGCTATTTTCTATGTGTTGACATATTACAAGTATCACATCTACTATCCCAAAATAGAAAGATAATGAAAAATAATCTTTGATACCACTTTGTCACATCCTCACCAAGTCCACTATATGAATAGTAGTTGGACCAGTTGGACATATTTAGACCTTATCTATTCAAGGTACGATAATCAACCATTTTGGATCCCTATATCATGTAAAAAACGTGGTCATACATTTTTGTACTCAAAAATTACAAGGGTTTCTCTCACCTCACTTTAGAAATTCCACCCCTCCGCTCACCTCTCTGCTTCAGACTTTTGAAACCCATTTTATCACCCATTTAATGCCCATATAACCTAAATAATTACATTATATCATCCTAAAAACAATAACTATTTCTGAAATCAATCATATGAACCATTTTTGTGTAACCCAAAAAAAGTTTTCGGATGAAGAGTTAATGTCCTGAACTAAATATTTTATTTTATTTCATCCTTAAACTCCTTAATTTTTTCTCAAACAAATGAATCTATATTAACATTGTTATCTTAAATATAATTATATTTTATTATTTCAATAAAATCACCTAAATAATTATCCTCTTCCATCAAATGTGTCAGACAAGCATCATTTATGTGTACGGTGGAATACAGACTCACGAATCGTTGTTATTAATTTTCAATAAACACCTATTATTGATGGATTTAATGATGGATTTATTTTTTATATATAAAATTTTTATTCTTTTGTAATCATGATATCACATATTACTTCATACTTTCCATTCTGTGGGAATACGATAACGCCGCATGTGTGTACATCAAACTACCACCTCACGAAGTGATGTGATTCATTCATACATTACATATAAGTTAGAAAAGATGTATTTAATGAAAATATGTGATACATATATGAAATAAAAATTATTTTTTAATGTGAATATATTATTTTACCTTCCCTCACTTTATCCACTGATAAAATAGAAACAACATTCATGCGTATGTTTGACCTACCGTATATATGAATGGTGTATTTCATTTTCAATTAATAATTTTTACCGATTATGTAAATATATATATATATATTAAATTTATAATATATATATATAATTGTTAATGTTATGGAGATTATGTAACCATGATCAAATTAAGAGGGCAAAATAATAATAAATAAAAACGTACATGAAAAACAAAGCATTTATTACCCAAAACATATCTTTAACATTGAATTATTAATAAATGGAAAATAAAAGGTCATATATATAACATTCATGGTATGTTGTATACAATTATGGTTTATTAATAGATTTATAATAAAATTATATTTAATATATATAGGTTTGACCACGTATGAATTTAGTCGAGACTGAAATCCTTCATGATGGCTCATAAAGAGTTTTTGATTTTCTAAAGTATATCCCCTTGGAGTGTCAAAATAGTTTTATATAAATTACCATTATCATTATCCAAGTGAAAATTTATTCTAGACCAATGTTTACTTTTTGAAATTTTTACCCTTAGGTACCACTATAATAAAGCTACATCCACTTATAGAATCTAGGTAGGTATGTATTTTTTTTGGAAACCGCTCCCTTTATCCTTTAAAAAAATTCAAGGACATTTTATTTTACTTTGTATCATCCTTATACATATATGTGGACATATAAATAGAGATCTCAATAAGGTTTTGTTATCATAGTTTCCAAAGTGTAACTACGCCTTTCTTGGATACCAACTTTAAAGTCCCAAACATCTCATACATAAATATTACTTATTAATAGAGAAATATATAATACATAACATTATATTCACCACTAGAATCATTTATTTCTAGTTACTTTGGAAATGTTGAAACATAAAAAACTTGTCCATAAGTGAGATATGTCATCTCCCACTATTTTCATCATAACTATAAATCTTATTATACAAATCATAATTAATATATTTCACCCTAACTTAGGGAAAGGAAACACAAGAAATGGTGATATTAGTTACTACATTTTTTTTAAAAGTGAGGTATTAACATATCATGAGAATATGTGAATGAGAACACGAGAATAAAATTTGAAAACCATACCCTGTATATCATAGATCATAAAATTGAGTCCTGAAATAAATATTTGTAGTTCATAAGTCATTAATCATAATGGTATCAAAGAATATAAACCATGGGAACATAACATTAGTATAAGACATATATTTTTGTCATACAAGTAATCATAGAAAATAATTTCCTTAGGAGTTCAAGGCTTATTTACATGAATATCATAGTGGAATTGGTTCACTTCCAAAACCATCATATTAGTCAAGATTCTCTCCCAAGTCTATCATTGTTGAAATAGTCCTTTACAAATCATGGTTCACCCCTATTCTAGTTCATTTTATCTCATGAGATATCAATCCTTATCCAATTAATGAGAGAGTGATATAGGTCTCACCCATCACATAATGAAAATCATAAATATGTGTTAAAAAAGATAAGAAAAAATGCATCCATTGAAAACACATGAAAAGAAATTGATTTCATAAATATTTCATTATAGAATAAAATGTGTAAATGAAACATATTTCATAATCATTTTATCATTTCATCAAAAAATAACACATGGTAAAAGAATTAAAATTCATAAGGATTATTTCATTATAAAAATAGACCATTAAGTTAAATAATCAGAATGATATCATATGATCATATCCTTAGTAACAGTACGTGTCATAAATTTATTTCATCTTAGATTGAAAATTATTTTGAATGAAAAATCACATGAAAAATTTCTTGAGGAAAATATCATTTCTTTGGAAATAACAATTGTAAAATGAAAAATTCATAAAATATTGTGGAAATAATTCTATTTTAAAATAAAATTGAAATATTATAAATTAATCTTTAAAGAAAATTGTGTTCATGATGTCGAGAAATTATGTTCATGATTTATACATAAAAACTAATACTCCGATTTCATTTTTAGTAAATGATAATAGGAATTGTTGAAAAAATAGAGATTGACTTTCATTTTTTTTGAATACTGAAACATTGGTAAAAATTTATTTAATAAATATTTTTGAGAGTTTTAATTTTTTTTGAAAACATGGTTCTAGGAGAAAAAGGATTTTCGACGGAAGAGAGATGTAATGAACTTTTTTCATACAAACATTAATTTGAAATATTGAGTATATAAAAAGATAAAAATTAAGGGAAAATATGTACTATTTAGAAATAAAAATTTGAGAATAAAATAAATGAGTTTTATGAGTGAAAAATATTAATATTTTATCATTGGAAGGATAATTATGAGAAATACTGATAAACAATGAGATTTTAACATAAACCACATACCACTTTGGTAACCTTAAATGATAATCCCCATGAAAGAATTAAATTAAATTAAAACTATAATATCATGAGAATAAATACATTCATTATATTTATTATAAATAGGGATCTATATACACATCATAAAATAATATAAGTGTATAACCTAACATATGTATCAAAGAAGGAAAATCGATGTAAAAATACCTTACATTAAGTCTTGCATTCCTTCGTACATCTTAAAAACTCTTGTATATTAATTTTATGTTTGATATAAATATTTTATTTGACCATAATTATATATATAATACAATATATTATTAAATTATGACCATTTATTATCCTTTTATTGAAAATTCCATGTTAAAACCACCTTTTTCTCAATAATAATTTTTCAGGTATGTTTCAAATTGGTATTTTTCTGGTCCTTTTAGTTTTATAATGATTAAATCCCCTCAATAATTTATAAAATTATATAAGTATAATATATATTAATTATATATATATTTATATTAATCCATAAAATTTAGATATACAAAATGAAATACGTTGTTCATGGAGACTGTAGGTCGAACGCATGTATAAACACTATTTCCATTTTCTAGATGGATAGAATGAAAGAGAGGCAAATAATATTTTATCATTATAAAATAATTTTTATGTCATATATATCAAATTTTTAATGTAAAACTATCATTATTACCTTCCATGTAATGTGTATGTGATGAACAAATCATATCGCTTCCCGAGGTAGTGGTCTATTATACATACGAATGACATTATCATATTTAAAAGAAATGTATTGTATGAAAGTGTATTTGATATAATTATTATATAAGAATAATAATTTCATATATAAAAATTAAATCTCTTATTATATCCAGCTGTGATAGTTTGTTTTGGAAATGAATAACATCTACCCACGGGGCGGTGGTGCACCATTCACCCAAATGATGACTTCATGTCCCATTTGATGGAAGAGGAGATGTATATAGGTTATTACATTAAAATAATAGAATATAGGAAAATTTTCTATTTTTTTATTATATAATAATAATAATAATAATATTTTAATGTTTTGAAAGAACAAATAAAACAAAAATTTATGTTCAAGAATTTACCTCCTCTTTGGAGAGCCTCTTTAGTTTTATACCTAAATATTTAATAGAAAATATTAATAATAAAAATAAGGACTCTAGGATGTTGGGGGGGGGATTAAATAAGTAATTAGGTAATTTATTTGATTACCCAATGGGATTTTAATGTTTTAGGAGAAGAGGATTGGGGGTTTCCGTTTATATGTGAGGTGAGTGAGAGACCTGTAATTTTTTAAAAGAAAAAGGAGTACCCAAATTGTTTCAATGTTATAAGGCTTCAAAATGATCATTATGGGTACTAAGACATGATAAGGTAAAAATACAGTCCTAAAATTTGTACCATACATGTTTTTGGAAATTTTAGCACATATATATTTAGTTTATCCCCTGGTGAACCCATTTTACCTTATCCATAGTAAATAATTTTTACTATTTTTAATATTTATTTTAGTCAAAAATTAAGTTTAAATTATTATGTATTATAAATTATGATTCATATAAATATTTAACAAAATTTTAAATATTCCTCTCATATAAGGGGAGATATTTAATTTAAAATTAAACCCACAGATGAGATGTTAACATAGTTTTCCAAAGGGAAAATGTAAAAAATTTTAAAAAGATTTTATATCCAAATTGCACATGAAAAGGAATAAAATGAAATATATGAGATTATTTTATATATCATTGAATTTTTTTTATTTTTAAAACCATTTTAAAACAATAATTAACATTATAAATTATTTAAACAAAAAGGATGTTTTCCATAAAATCATTATTTTTCACTATTCATTGATAAATTATTCTTTTCAGAAAAATCTGAAATATTAAACATATGCTAATTATTACATTATAATTTAAAAAATAAAGTTTATTTTATAAAATTATCAATCAGAATTTATCAAAAATTTATTATAGTATTGTTCACAAAATATATAAAAAACATTTTATTGAGATAAAGTGTTTTTGAAAAATATAAAGGCATTACAAAAAATTAAGTACATTTTTATTAATATGTTTTATTTATATAAAAAATTATACATAATATTTAAGATTGTTTATTACCATTCATTCAAAAATTTTTAACTCCTTGGTAATAATGATCATTTTTAGATGATAATACTATTAGTTTTTTGGGGTTCATTCAAACATGATAATGGATATAACATGAGTTGTCAAATAAATTTAATTTACTAAAAAAATATTCCATAAAACTTAGGGGTGTAACATTATACGCCCCTTAAAATTAATATCTTACTTGAAATTAATTTACATCAATAAAAATAGATTATGATACTTTTTCCTCATCATTTCCTAAAGTTACCACATAGCTTCCTCAAACTCGTGGGTTTTCCACTAGAATTTAACCAGGTGAGTGGTATTGTTTTATTGAAAATTATATATTTGATTAATAATATCAACTAGTTGTTCATCAAAATAAATATAATTATCCTTGGTTAAGACCTATGATTTTAGTACATGTGAAGGGCCAAGAATGTACTTCATTAGGAGAGATAAATAGAACACATTGTAAAATTTAGAGAAGTTTGGTGGAAGCAAAAAATGATAGGGTACCATCACGAAATGATAACGAATTTTAATGTGACCAACAAAACAAGGGATTAGTTTTCCCAAACTTCTAAATAACATTACCGTCTTCCATGGAATAATTATTTGAAACACCTTGTCACCATATTCAAATTCCAAATCATGTCGGTTATTGTCAGTATATATTTTATTCCAAATTTGTGCCTCCCTTTTGCGTGGCTAAAAGTCTTTAACATTCTATTCCATTTATTAAACTATCTCAACTACTAATATATTTATTTCTCCGCCATCATTCTCTCACATTTTTGATTTAAAAATTTATATAAAGAGGGAGTTATAACAATCCATATGAATGACTGATTCAATGATATTGTATTATGAAAAATCAACAAGGGGAAGGTGTTTAGCCCAACCACATTTGAAATAAAGAGAACAAGTTTTCAACATACTATCTGGGGTTTAAAAGATTTATCTCAAAAGAAAAATCTATTTGATGATGATATATAGTTCTGAAAATCAAATTTTTATCAATAGAATTTAAAATACTTCATTATAACCATTAGGTAAACCTAGAATCTTGATATGAAAAAATGGAATGTGTTACTCTATAGAACCTTACCACTTGCATAATGTATATTCAATAAATATTATCTCAAGAGATATATTATCTAATTGTGATGAAGTGTAGGGGCTTTGTATGGTGACTGACCAAAACACCCATAGCATTATTCCCATTATACATTTTGGGGAATCCATAGAAAAAATCAATGGTGATTTTTTATCATTTCCTTTCTGGTGTGGGTAATGGATGAAGCATCCACTTAGCCATTTGTCTCTTAGAATAAACTTTATGACATACCAATCACTAATATATAAACTAAATGATATCTATCCTCATTCAACCAATTATAAGTACTCTTTATCATATTAATATATATTTGTACTTCTATGATGAACAGTGAATGTAGAAGGATGAGCTTTCCCTAACAAGTCCTTATTAATATTTGGTATAGTTGGAACAAACACATGGTTTCTGAAATATATCATTAGATAATGATCAATGTTAAACTCTGGTTTATTTCTAACATTCTGTTACATCTCTACATCTTCCTTCTATAGTTCTTTAATCTTCATATGGATAGATGTTTGAACATTAAATTGAGAAATATAATATTTTTTTAACATACATCATTATTTCTAGATCCATCCATTTCAAATCCATAAATATTGTAATTTTTTTGTTTTCATAGATAATCTAGAATAATTCATTCAACTAGAACCATTTCCCACCTTGTTCTCTTTCCCATGGTGGAAATGTATTGGGAAATCCTAATTTTAATGATCTATAATCATATTCCCTAGAACATATTCACCTCCTTCTATGTTAATATACACTAAATTAATTTATTTTTAGTATATATTTCACATTTTTCATCATAAAGATAATGAAAACATATATTTAATGCCCAAAGTACCAATGCTAACTCCAAATCACGAGTTTGGTATTTTTTCACATGGAAATTTATTTTTTAAGAATAAGATATAACCATGTCATTATGAATGAGAACATATCCCAATCCATTCTTGGATGGATCAATATAAATTAAAAACCCTTATCCACTACTAGGTAATGAATTAATAGGTGAGATGACTAATGTTCTATTTAGTTCCCATAAATGTACCTCACATTCATCTATCCTGAAAAACATGGCTGCCTTCTGAGTTACCCGAGTGAGTGAATTAGATTTTCAAGAAAATATTTTCACAAACCATCGATAATAACCTACTAAACCATGAAAACACTAGATCATAGTCAATGTGGTTTCTTTCAGATAACATTAAATAGCCTACATCTTGGATTGATCTACCGATATACTCTGTCTTAAGATTATATGACCCATAAATGAGAAGTTTTGGATACAAATTTCACATTATTGTAAAATTTTCATATACATTATCCTTATTTAGGGTGTTTAGTAGAATTTTCATGTGATATTTATACACATACATTATCATTGAATAAGATAATAATAATAATTGTAAATACTACCAAAAAATTATCAATTTAATATCTAAAGACAATATCCATTAAATCTATGAAGATAATGGGGTCATTAGTAAGACCAAATGTCATCACTATTTATTCACAGTTTCGATATATTGTACAAAATTATATCATGGGTATGTTCTCCTTCTTGTCCCTAAATTAGTGATATCTAGAATGAATGAAAATAATTGAATAGTATTATCACCACAAATTTGACCAAATAGTTCATTAATATGTGGTAAATGATACTTCTTCTTGATCCCGATTTTGTTTAGATCCTAATAATCAATGGAGAGTCACATAAAGTTATATTTATTTTTAACAAAAAGAATAGGTGCTCTCCAAGGTGACACACATAGGTGAATTAATCAGTTTTCAAGATTCTTTTATAGTTGATCCTTTAATTCCAAAATCTTAATCGGGGCCAGTCTATAGGGAGTCTTTGAAATTATTATGGCACTAATTATGAGTTATATTGAATATTTAACATAACGATGTAGTGTGAGACAACGAAAATCTTCTGGAAATACATCAAACATTCCCACACAATAGGAATATCATTGATGTCATGTTTTTGAAAAACCATATGAGATAAACCCCCTTTTAAATGGGAATCATGACCCATATAATGGATGAGATCTCTATCGTAAGTAAATACTTATCTTCACATTGATATATGATCATATATTTGTTTTTAATATTGTACAGGTCATACCTTCATCGAATATTGATGTGGGATTTAGGTATATAGAGACAATCCATGCCCAATATAATGTCAAATTGAACCAGAGTAAGTATGAAATGATATTCATGAAGCACATTCCCATAAACATGAGTTAGAGAAGAATCATATACTTGATATTTTATCATCATAAAATTTGGTGTTTCACTAATATTTTTTAATATAACTGATTAGGTGGAATCTAGATCCCCTTATAGAATTATTTAGATATGAAATAATGGGTATATCTTGGATCAAACAAGACGTTAGTAGTTTTAGATTGGATGGACAATGTACCTTTCAACACATCGTTATCATACCCCTCACCAAAAATAGTGATCACATGAGATTTACCCATTTCCCTATGCTTATTAGGTTGATGATGTCGATCATCCTCAGAAACCATTAAATTTTGTCACTATTTAGTATAGTGCACTTAGTCCATTTATTTAAAACATTGGAATTTTGGGGGTTGGTTATATAAATTTTTCCTTAAACTTGCATGTTTAGATAATTTTATCCCATCACTTCAGAAATTAATTACTAGATGAAGTTCCTTCCAATACATAACAAAATTACAAGTCTCCTTAATAAAATTTACCCTATTTTTCCTTAAAAAAATTGTAATGTATTTATAATCTAATTCTTCTCTCCATGATTTTTAGTGATTACTTGGTACTACATTAGGATTTTCTTGTCAAAACATCGATTTTGATGGGTAACTATGATATCTATTTCCCCCATTAGAGAACATCAAATGATTTATTTATATATACTGATGTCCCTTATAGAAAACACCATTTAGATACTTGGTATTAAGCTACTAAAGAATCGATCAACATTACATTCAATTTGGAAGATAATTCTAGAAGAGTACCTGACAAGCCTTATAAAATGTTTCTCATTGAAACCAGTAGATTCTTCATCCTTCTTCTTTAGATCAATGAATTCATTCACTATTTTTTAATGAAGGATATGAGGGAAGTAGTTATTAAAAAATAATCTCTTTAAATCATCCCACTCAATGAATTAAATTTCATCATGTTCCCTAGCATTGTTTATGAGATTCCACCACTCATCTGATTTTCTTTTCAAATGATAGACAACCCTAATGAATTTTTCATGTTATAAAAATTGTAAAATGAAAAATATAGTTTTAGTGGAATTGAGACTTTTCTCAAAAACTAGTGGATCCACTAAATAAAGGTGGATGTTGCCTTAGGAAGGACTTAGTTTAACGTTGTACCGTCCTTTCCTAATTCGGAAGTTTAGAATGATACATGGATTGATAAATTTTTGTGGGAATAGAAATGATATTTTTCATTCTATATCGCATAAAATTTGGCTAACCAAGAGTAAAACAATTTCAATTTCTATAACACTCAACATTAACTTAGTTCATTTGGGTTCCAACCATAGAATTAAACTGAAAAGCATAGTGTAAGCCCTAATAATCATATTGGGGAATAAAAAAACATGAAAAATAAATTATAGGATATCTAAATAATTATACCTTCCTTTTAAAATATGAAACCTTAGTTTTATCCTATGTTATTCATAGTTATATTCAATTTAAATCATTCATGATTTTTCATAACGAGTTTTTGGATTTCCAAAGCTTATCCCCCGAGAGTGGAAAAACTTGTGTGTATAATGGTTCATTTTCATGCCCTAGGTGATGATAAAGTCAAGATCAATGTTAATATTTTGGATTTATTACCCATAGGTACCTCTATTAAAGATATACAACCACTTTTAGAATCTACATAGGTATTTAACTTTATTAAAACCTCTCACCCCATCCTCTACCAAAATTCAAAGACATTGTCCTTTACTTTATATCATCCATAGACTAATTCATAGAAATATCTAAATAAAGCTTTAGATTTTTTAAATATATATTATTTTAAGTGAATTTAATATTTTTTATATTTTGTGTTACATGTAACATTGATTTTATTTTTGGTTACAAGTAACATAGAGTTTAATTGAAACATGTCAAATTATTAAAATATTATTATATGATAGTTTTCACCTAGCATTTAAATGTTGGGTATGAGTAGTGTTAACTAAATTATGATAATATATGTTTTACACATGTGTATAAAATTAATTCTTTACCAAATAATTAATTAATAGTGAAGATAAATAATAATTTAAAAATAAAGGAAA
The DNA here is from genome assembly GCA_963277665.1 of Viscum album. NCBI lineage: Eukaryota > Viridiplantae > Streptophyta > Magnoliopsida > Santalales > Viscaceae > Viscum > Viscum album. Next base: position 1,662,953,309 of record OY728152.1, on the reverse strand, counting down.
TATTTTTCAAAAAAAACTATTTTTTTTCCAAAAAACACATTTTACCACAATAAATTAGAGAAACCAATTTTAGTGAATTATTTTAATTGAATTTATATCTAATATATTCAATAAAATTTTAAACATTCATCTTATGTGTTTTCTTGAAAGGAGATAAAAATAAGTCCAATTTTATGCTTAAAAATTTTATTTTTCTAAAAAGTAGTTTTGGTGCATTTTTGTGTACTTATTTTAATTTGTTTTTGGAAATTTTAAAAACATTATATAAGAAAATTGTTTTAAATTTTTAAATCATCATATTAAAATTATACTGTGGTGATTTTATGGTAATTTTATGAATTGATAATTTTTTTGGCTAAATAGTGAAAAATACTGAATTTAAATTGATAACTACATTTTCGTTTAAATTATTTATAAAGATAAATTATATTTAATTTATTTTAAATTAATATTCTTTAATTTATATATATTTTAATCCAATTTTGGTTATTGGAATCATTTTCATTTTGAATTTTGATATAAAAGCTTCTAAATTTGAAGCATTTAATCATTGAAAACATGCATTCTCATTGCGTTATTATGATTAATTTTAAATTAATGTTTTCCCATTATGTGAATTGAATTTTAAAAAATGGATTAAATATTTTTACTCAAATTAATTTATATTTTCTAATTTGGTCTTCTTAATTTTTATCTAAAATGATTAGTGAATATAGAAATAATTAATATAATTTGGATACAATGAAAATGTGTTTCCCATGGATTAATCAAAAACGATAAGGGTTAAAATAACATAAAAAACATTATAAAATATATTTTTCGGAATATTTAGACCTTATAATGTAATAGAGTTAAAAATAATATATTTTTGAGCCTTTTAAAATACGGAAAACATTGGTATGCTTTCTTATTTTCAAACATTATTGGCCTTGCACTCACCTAACTTATAATAGGCCATCCATATCCCCTACTCTTTAGACCTTAAAAACATTTTTTTGGTAAATAACATCCCAAATCACATCAAAACTCCCATACTAGTATACTAGAAGCCTTATTTACGGTAGAAACCCAACCTTGTTTAGATTTTGGTGAAAACATTAGGAGGATACCCGAAGAAGAGGTAACGTTCTTAAATAAGAGTTTTCATTTTATTTATTCATACACCTTATTCAATTAAAATTAAATCATAATGATATAATAAAATCAGTTTATTTCATACACATAGATTCTATTGTTTTAATTTCAATTCCTAGAACCATCCCCACATCTATCAAATTAGTTTAAAAATAATCATTCTTGTGTCCAGAGGACAACCACTTTGTGAAGAGATATCATTATTTTTTCCATTACCACCTCTCTTGGATGGATATTTTAATGAACCATAATTTATTCAATAAAATTAACCTTCTTATAATCATTATAATGCAGTATAAATCAGATAAAATAACATAATGAACACAAAATTATTTTTTAGAATGAAAGATCATTAAAATAATAGGCTTTTTTGGATGTTTAGGAACCTATATCTATGGAATAGTAACTTGGCCATTGGAATAGTAATGTGGCCCTTTTGAAAAGTAATCCAAACAATAGAATAGTAACCTCATCTATTATAGTATAAATAAAATTTATCCATATAATAAATAAAAATATGATATAATTATATCATAATAAATGTAAACAAATGTTTTGGAAATGATGATTTAAGTATTGGTATTTTTGTTAAACATGAAAGATTATTTAAAAATTTATAATTAATATAATGGTTTAAAAAAAATTTATTTCTTAAAATAGATTCATAAATTAATATTTTGTTGTCTTATGATTATAATATAATATCATGAGACCATAATAAAATTTTCAATGTGTTATAAAAGTAGTTATAATATTATAATTGGTATTTTTTTGAATAAATGATTATTTTAATAAAGAATTAAAATTTTCATATCTAAAAAATTAATATGATAAAATGGATTTCATTTTTAAATTTTACATGTCAGAAAATGGTTAGGGTTATTTTTGTTAGTTTTTTGATATATTTTAATATTTGATAAATATCGAAATATGGTAATTTACGGTATTTAACATTTTAAGCCAAATACAAGAATTTTAACATCATTAATGATATAATAAACCATTATTCTGAACTCACAAGAACTAGTTACTATAATTAGTAATAATAATCAACAATATTACCTATCTTGATCCAAAATAATAAACTAATGGGTAAAATAATCAAAAAAACACCCTTATCCCCCACTTTAAATACCACCCTCACCCCCTCCTCTCCTCACACATCGTAAGCTTTTAGTATTTTCTAATTTCTTCCCAATACTATTCCCATGCCTATTCCCCACTACTATGTTGTTCACATCTCAACAAATTTCAAAAAACTAATTTCCTGAAGGAGGTTCTCAAGGAGAAGAATTCAAGAGGTAAAATCCTATTTTTCATCATTTATTTTCTTTTCAATACTATCATCAGATCCACTATCCAAGAATGCATGATAACTCTATTATTTCATATATAATGTAATTTTATTATGTTAATTGAAAATATAATATCAATTTTCTTCCCCTCTTTCTTTTATTCAAAACATACAAAATCATCCATGTGTTTTTGGTTTATTTTCTTTGAGGATAACATGTTTTCATTTTCCATTACTGTACTGGAGTCTATACATAAAACCCTTATAATTGTTGGAAAATATTGTAATTTTTTATAACCCTTTTTTGGTTTTTAAACTATCTTATTTATACATTAATATATAATGAAAAAAACTAGTTTGTGATGATCAAAAAACATCCAAATAATCTAATCCATTATCGCTATCATCTTATCTAATGATTCATCCTCATCCCAAATTAAAAAATGACTTATACAACCATTTAATATTTTGAATTTTCAATAATGGCATAAAATTCAATTTTTTATCTATTACCATTTTAGTTGATCTTTCCTACATTTATACAAGTTAACTGATCATGCAAACGTCAGAAATAAACACTCCCAAATAAAGAAACTGAATCTTATAACTCATAAGAAATTTTATAAATGAATCTAATAAAATTATAATAAATAAAATAAATTTTTAAAAGTTTAAGAATTAATTGATAAATAAATCTATTTTTTATATTGAACATTAAGATCAAGTGCATCACACTTTCAGACATATGTTAGGGGATTCTTTCTAAGCCGACATTTTTCCTTTGGGTTGGGGTTTCTCTCTCTATAACCCAATTTAACTATTATTTATTTTATATAATTATTCAATGTTATGTATATATTTTCAAAAACCATGTATCCATATTAGTTCATCTTTATTTGTTTGGGATATAAGTGTTTTAAAATGGCTCCCTTCACAATTATTTTTGAAAATCAAGCTGCATTAAAGGGAACTTCCCAATTTCTTATGAATTTTCCAATACACACTGTTATATTTTTTAAGCCATTATCATTTTTTTTCTAAAATCAATAATTTTATCATGAAAAACTATCTTGGTTAATTTCTTGTTTTATAAAAACAAATTTTACTTCTCTTCATTAAACACTCTTTAATATTTTCCTTATTGCACACTAAAATGTTTCATTTTTAATGTCTCTCAAACACCTCTTTTACACATTTTTGAATTTTTTTTACTATATTTATCATCATATATGAATAATTTACCATAAAAATGTACATTTATGATTTAAATACAATCCTTCATAGACACCATTATGATAGTACCCATTTTTCCTTGTGAAATTTTTATAATACCTAATCTATTCTTATGGGTAACTGTTATACTTGATTCTTCATTTTACACACATATTCATTAAAATGATATGATGAGTGGCCCTAGATAGTGATCCAATGAATTGGGTAAAGATTAGTCTCATGAGATTTTATGTTGGGATAATGAGTAAACCTAATTCCTTTACTAGACATTGTCTGCCATGTGTAGTGGTATTGGGAGATAGCTGTGTATCACGGTTACACCATGTTGTGTATTCTTGTGAAATTCAAATGATTCCATGATTACATGTCTCCATTATCTTTATGTTATGATAAATCATGTCTTTTCATATTCTATTTCTTTTTATATAATCATTTCAGGCCTTCTAACCCATGTACTCTTCTTTATTCCAATGTTTGTACCCATACTGGCCTTTTAAATCATCCCCATTTTCATGTATTTCCTAGGTTATCCTATATATATGTAGGATCTAAATGGAAGTGAGGATATCTTTATGTATGATTAAAATAAATATTTTTTATTCTATTTCCATGTTTTATTATTATATATATAATCATACAAAGACACTAGACTTTAAGATCCATGGCTTGTAATTTTATGGTTAATTATGATTAATATCATGTAATAATATGTGTAAAATGACAGGGTCAACATATTTGGTATCATAGGGTAGTTTTGATGTTTTAGGAGTTTAAGACTATAAAAATTTATTAGGAACCCTAGGGATAATTAAATCACCATGGATAACCTATATTGGAACTTAGGTAATCACAAGATATAATATTATTTCTATTATCATGTTCATCTGTATTTGTTCAATGTTTCCTTTTATTATACTTATTAGCTATGTATTAAATCCCTCTAAATATACCTTATTTTTCTTAGTTAACGGTTGGAAATACAAGAACCTACGTGGACAATCAATGTAATAGGTGATTTGAAAATTTCCCTAATGATATACCAAATATAATGGGATTGGGTGATAAAATCTTCTTGACATTACTTTCTCAATTGGATCATGTTTTTAATAATAACTTGAATCGCATAGAACTCCCTTATTCTCATTTTAAAGTGAAAGATTACATATAATCCTTAAGGTGACAAAGGCCACCAATGTTTAGTGGATCCACTAATATCCTCATCGCAGAACAATGGATTAACTCCATTGAGATGCTATTATCTATACTCTAGTGCTTAAAAGAAGATAATGTTTAAATTGTGGTCTACCATTTTGAGGGGGAAACTGATCATTAGTGGGCACAGATCAAGAACACAAAGTCCAAAGAGGAATTTTATTCCATGGAATGGTAATATTTCATGAAAATAATACATTATAAATATTTCCCCTAAACACCCAATATTAAAATGGAAACAGAGTCCCTTTGATTGAAGAAAAAGGAATATGAGTCTATTAGAGTGTATGAGGAAAAATTCACAAGTTTTTCATGATTCAACTTCGGTTTTTTCATGAATTCCAAAATAAAGGAGTATTTCATCTTTAATAGAATAAATTTGACCCAATGAAAAGAATTGGTGGTATGAGACTTCAACAATAATGAGGTGATTTTTTGTGGTGCCCTTACAGTTGAAATAGAGATTGAAGACACTCCTTTATCTCTTGGGCCTAGTGAAGAAAAGGGGAAAATTGAATTTAATATTGGTGGGTCAAAAAATAAATCCTAATATGGAATGATGACCCAACATCCCACGTGTCAAAATTAAGGGAAGAAGCATCCTGCAAAGTGATTAAAAGGAACAAAGAGATTCTTTAAATAAGGATGAGAGGGAAATATGGCTAATAAATACCAAAAGGTTATGAAGAATTAAACTAATGAAGATTAATTAAGTAAGGTTTATATCAACACTCAGCCTATAGTGCAATGTTTCAACTACAAGGAAAATGGGAATTTTGAAAACCAATTCCCCAAGACAATGTTTTTTGGAGGCAATCAATAACAACAACATCCAAGGAAAAAATAAGGGAATATTATTTCACTAGAGATGAGGTGAAATATAAAAATGAACTTGTGATGGGTACACTGGTAATTCATTTATGAATAGAAAACATACTTTTTGATTCTGGTTATATGAATTTATTCATATCTTATAACATTTGTAAAATCATTAAAAAAACTCAACATATTGATGTTGAGTTATCTATGAGAAAAATTAGGGAAGCTATTGCACCCAAAGAATATATCTCCTCCCAAGTTAATTTTTGTAGAATAAATGTAAGGACACATCCTTAAAAATTATGTAATATTTTTAATTCAACAAGAATATAGTTATTACATTCCCTAAGATCTTTTCACTTTATAGATTTCAATAATTAGATCACAAAACATACATGAAAAACCACCATCATACAAAGTGGATAATAATCAAATAGTTTCCATTTCTTCCATAATATTAATTTCATTAATATAACATGAATTTTATTCAACATTATTCTTTACGTCTTTTTTTTTCACGTACCTATCCTTATGCTCTGTGAAAAACATTTTAATATTTTGGATGAGTGAAAAAAGCTCAGTTAGGGACATAAAAAGAGGGATAAAACCATTATTATATTAATACATTTAAACATATTAAATAATTTTCACAAATACATCTCACACATTAAGTGTCATATATTTACTTTGTTAAAACATGATATTTCAATAAAACGTAGAAAACATAAAATGAAACCATAAAGGTGACTTGGGTAATTACTTACTTAATATTATAAACCTCATGGATACCATATGATTTGTAACCCTTATGAGTAAATTATAATCTAACCCTCATGGATACCTTACGATATAACCCTCTTAGCTATATTATAGTGTAAGCATTACAGTTACACTTAGAGTAACCATACGATCAATATACAACATGAACATAAATAATGAATTAGATGGAGATATAGATCCTACCATTATTTATAAAAATTCCCATGAACTAGAAAATAAGTATAAAACAAATATAATTCCCTCATAAAAATCATCCTTTAATTTTTTGAAAAAAATGTAGATTTAAAAGAGGATTTTTAAAGAAAATTCCCTTACCTAAGGCTCTAATTACTTCAAACGAGTTCAAACATCAAATATAATGGTTTAAAGAGTGTTATTAATATCTAATAGAACTATAATCATGTTTGGATATATTATAAATAATTTTTACCCATTTATTAATAATATTTTGGTATTTCAATTATTTCGAGTGTGATCTTTCGTGGTTTACATAATTGGTTTGTGTTGAATTTTCTTGTAAAATAGAAGAAATATTCTAGTAGTGGAAATAAATGGTTTGAATATCTTCATAGAATTTTAAATGTCACCATAAATTATTATTTTCCTTAATATGAGAATGATTAATTAGATAAAACATTAATAAAAAAGAATTCATTTATTTTAGCAGTTTTTAAGACCTTCATGAAAATATTTTATTTTATTTAATATCATGTTTATATATTGGTTCTCGAACATAATATTTCTTATAATATGTATAAAAAAATTTGATTTAACCTGAAAAATTATTTTATGAATAATCTCAAAGGTTATAATAGAAAATTAAATTGTATCATCCATGATGGTGGTAGATCGACATATCACGAATGAAGTTCTCATTTTTAGAATAAAATGGAGAGATTAAAGAGAATGATGTTGATTTTTTCCATAAACATGATGAAATATTAGTACATACAAGATTCTCTAGTTTTCATGACACATGTATAAGGGGAGGTGAATAGAGAAGAAGAAAAGAAAAGAAATTAATAAGAAAATAAATGAAAATGAAGGAGGATTTTACCACTTGAACTCTTCCCCATGGCCCATGGTTTTGGCCTTTTGGGGAGAAACATAGGTTTAGGATGTATGGAAGAGGCTTAGGCAGGAAATTGGGAATAAATTAAATAATCTACAATTCATTGAGGTGTAAGGAGAAGTGGTGGTATTTATAGTGGAGGTGAGGAGAGTTTTTTTTACTATTTTATTCATTAGTTTATTATTATGGATCAAGTGTCTGAATATTTTGAGAATTATAACTAAATATATTAAAATAATGAAGGAGTGTTTGATATTTTGGGGCTTATATAATCCATTATTTTTTTTAATTCTTGTATTTTGATTATTATTTAAATATCATAAATTATCGCATTTCACTATTCACTAAAAAATCACCCAAACAATTTATAAACATGTTGAATTCAAAAATAAACATCATTTTAGGAAAATATTTTTCTAAAAATGATATATTGATGTTTCAATTAAAATAATAATTTATATGAAAAACACAAATTTTAAAACAATAACTGATTTTATAACATCTTGAAAAATTAAATAAGGTCTCATAAAATTATCTTATAATCACAGGAAAATAAAATATTTATTTAGATATCTCATTTATGATTTTTTTAATCATAAAAGTAATTATAAAATTTTAAATATACATTTATGTTTTGAACAAATACTAATACTTAATTTACCACTGTCAAAAAATTTATTTACTTATTCCATGATATAAATATACAATATTTTTACTTTTAATATATTTGAATTTTATTTATAATTTAATAGGTGAGGTTACTATTATATTAGTATATATTTCATAATTTATTTAAAAATCACTTCATTCCATAAACATTTATAATTAATTAAACCATTTAATTACATGATGAAAACAAATTATTTTATATGTACCTTGGTTGTTTCATTCTCCCCACCATCTAAAAATTGTGTCCCAACTATTTTTGTTTACATATTAAAAAAGTGAGGATACCCGATCCTCATATAATTTTTATATTCCCATTTTATTTCTTCAACCTTGTGGGATTTATACAAAACCTTAACCTAGTGGATTACATTATTCCACCATTCTTTCTCTCAGTGATCATGAATCTAAATAGGTTTATATTCACAAGATAGGTTCTCTTCTTACTAAACTACTTCTAATATCAAAATGTGAGATCAATCTGGGTCCAACATTCTCAACATTGAAACATGAAAAATATTTTGTACTGAAGATAAACTCAGAGGAAAATCTACTCGGTAGGCAACTCATCCAACTTTATCCATGATTTCATAAGGTCCAATGAACTGTGGACTTAGATTTCCTTTCCTTAAAAAACCCATAAAAATTTTCTAAGGAGAAATTTTATGTATACATGGTCTTTTACTTTGAATGAATATTCTTTCCTCTTATTATTTGCATAACTTTTATGAATTCACTGAGATGTTCTCATGTGTTGCTAGATAATATCCACTTTTTCAGCCACTTGCTTGATTAATTAAGGACACATAAACTTCCTTTCCCCAAAATCATCCCAAAATACTAGAGTCTGACACTGATTTCCACATAATCTAATAAAAGGTTCCATCTTTATAACAGAATTAAAAATATTTTTATAAGAAAAATCTACTATAGATAAATGATAATTAAAAATTCCCAAGTAATCCATTGATAATACTTGAAGTATATCCTCCAATGTCTGAATTTTCTATTCAAACTATCTATTTAATTGAGGATGAATGACTATAATAACATTTTATTCATTTTTCAATGACTTCTGAAGTTCTTTAAAAAAGTTAGAAGTGAACTAAAGAACATAGTTAGACAAAATAGAGAAAGGAAATCCATTTAACATGAAATCATCTTTAAGGTACACTCAAGAAATATGATCTAAAAAATGAGTATATCAAATAGGAAGAAAATGAGCATATATAGTCAGTTGGTCAAAAATTAACTAAATTGAATTGTTATCTCAAGAAGTGTTTGCTATTCCCACCACGAAGTGCATTAAATTATTTTCCCATTTCCACTCTAGTACTAGTAATGGATGAAGTATCCTATTTGGTAGTTGTTGATCTTACTTAACTAGTTGGCATGTCAAATATTTCATGGTAAAGTCATCAATTTCTCTTTTCATTCAATACCCCCAGTAATATTCCTTAAGGTCCCTTTACATTTTAGAACAACTAGTATGAACTACTAATGGAGAACTATGGGTTTCACATAACAATTTTTTCTTTAGCTGGGAATCACAAGCCACACATAATCTATTTCCAAATCTAAAGACAAAATCATTATCGACATTAAATTTAAGAAATTTGAATTTCTTAACCAATTATACATTTCTCTATAACTCATAATTCTACTATTATGATTTCTAAATTTTATCTAAGAGAGACAATTATATTGACACAAAAAAGTGAAGGAATTTATTGCACCAACAACTTCTAAACCAAAATTTATCAAATCATTATCCATAGGGACATGTTCTAATTGTAACATGTTTACTGTGGCATGATGTTTTCTACTCTAGGCATCTAAAACTCTATTATTCATTTCCAGATGGTTATTGATGATGAAATCATAATCCTTTATCTGTTCCATCCATCTTCATTTACTCATGTTCAACTACATATAAGTAAATATATACTTCAAACGTTTATAGTTAGTATATATTTCACATTTGAATCCATATAAATGATGCCTAAATTTTTTTAAAGAGAAAACCAAAATTTCAAATTCCAAAAAACGTGTGGGATAATATAATTCATGAGGTTTTAGTTGTCTTAAAGCATAAGTAATTACCTAATCATTCCACATCTGAACACAACCATGTCCCTTTAATGAAGCATCACTATAAATGAAAAAATCCACATTTATTTAAGGAAGGGATAAAATGTGAGTGTTCCTCCTTCTTTTCAGTTCCTAAAAAAACATTACAACCTTCTGTCTAAATAAATTTAATCTCTTTTCTTATTAACTTACTTTGTGGGATTTATTGACATGAAAAGTTTTTAACAGGGCATTGGTAATATCCTTCTAATCCAAGAAAAATATGAAACCTGTAATTTTTTTAGGAATTTTACATTAATGAAACACTTTTGTTTTTTTTGATCAACTATTATGGAATCCTTATTTTCAATATTCTTATGAAAAGAAATCTGCTCTAACCCAAAATCACATTTGGTAAATTTCATATATATCGTGTTTTCTATAATTTGAAGAACAATCCATATATGTTTTTAGGATCCTAATAATTTTTTTGACTAAACCAAAATACCATCAATAAATAAATAAAAATATTTTCTAAATATTCAAGAAAGATTCTATTTATAAGATCTATAAATATAGCAGGGGAATTTTTCAAACCAAAGGGTATACCAAAAAACTCATAATTCCCATATCTCGTATAGAATATAATGTTTAGAATTCCACCCTCTTTCACCTTAAGCTGATGGTACCCAGATTGCATGTCGATCATAGAAAAATATTGATATCCTTGGAGCTGATCAAACAAGTTACCTATATTAGGAAATGAATACTTTTTCTTAATAGTAATGTTATCCAAAGCACTGCAATTAATTCATTGTCTCATGAAATCATATTTTTTTTAAGGAACAAAATAAGATCACCCCATGGTGAAGTGCTAGGATCAATGAAACCTTTATCAAGAAGATCCTGTAACTACTTTTTCAATTCCATAAGATACACATGATCCATAAAAAAGGGGGTTTAGATATTATCTTATAAACAAAAACTAATCCCATAATAAATTCAACCTCCTAATCCATTACTACACAAGAAAGTTCATTAATAAATACATCCATGTATTCATTTTCCACTAGAACATCTTTAATGTAAACATTTACCTTTCTTTCAACAATATGTAAAATATAAATTAAATTCTATATTTTAATAGTTTCTTAGTGTCTTGATATGTTATCAATGGTATGGGTTGATTCTTGTATAAAAAGTGAAAATATTTTTGAGAAATGGCTTATTTGTCTCTACAATGATTCTTAGTATGGTAAACGGATAACAAATCCATACATAGAATGACATCAAACAATACTTGGGGTAAAAAACAATGTTTTCTAGTAATGTATTTCCATATACAACATGAGAAAGATTCTTATAATTAATTTTTACCTCAATATTTCCCATGGTGTTCTAACCAGGTTGAGAATTCATTTTTTGAGATGAAATTTCTAATATACCAGAAAATTATTCATAAATAATGGAATAAGTAAAAATTGCATCAAACATGACATTAGAAAAATATGAGTAATTCAATAAAGTACCCGACACCACTTCTTTGAATGGCCCAATATCTATTAATATATTCTCAAAATATTTAACTAAACCTTTATTATTATAGTATAGATGCTTCCCATCATTCAAATCTTTATTTGGGAAGGTATTTTCATAATAACCCATGTCTTCAAATTTGAAACTCTTTACATATTTTTTATTTGATTTCAGAAAAAAAGATATTTTTCATTGAAATATTGGGCCATATGTTCAAACATAACACATGAGAAATAGTTCTTTAAATTAACGAGGCATTCCCATGATGCTTTTTACCATAATTCCCACAAATTAAAAACTAAATTTTCTTACCTTCATATTTTTTTGATTGACTATTACACATTACTTTCCATCTGGACCTCTTCTTCTACTTTTGTCCAAAGTACACATGATCGTAAAAAACAACATTTCTAACCTCATAGTACATAAAAACATTTTATCGTCACATTTGAATTCCCTATAGGCCAATTACCTTGGGTATCTTGGTTTCAATCTTGATTAAAAATGATTGATTTTACTATTAATATCATGAATAATACTTGTATATTACCTTTCCAACTGGGGGAAGTTTTCTTCACACACAACCACTAAATATTCCCCATTTTTTTAATTTACTTAACTTATTTCCCATCTTTTGTAAAACCATCTTAGGAAAATATTTTTCAAGGAAAATATTCTAAAATTCATCTCATTCTAAGGAATTGATCTCATATCTATCGGTAATATTCTCAACAATTTACCACCACTGGTCAGATTCAACTTAAAAAATGTAAATAGAAAGACTAAAATTTTGATTATTTGAACACCCCATGAAATGAAATATTTTTTCCAGGGCTTTAATCAACCCTTCAGTTGCCACTGGGTTAGAAGATCCATTGAATGGATGTGGGTGTTGCCTCATAAAATCTTCCACTATCATCATGTTACTTTTTGGATTCTTTGGATGTTCACATTCATTGATTACACTACCATTTATTACGCATTTCAACTAATTTAACACTATCACAGATTACATTGTTTCAATTCCCACCATTCCTGGCTCCAGATTCAGAAATATATCGTCCTCTTAGTGCCTTGATACCTTATAATCTCAATTTTTTCTATGGAAAACCATTCTGATAAGACATATCATAGATGATGAAACATGGAAACATTTAAAAACTATATCATTTAAAATTAAATATATAGTAAAAATCATTAATGGTATTCTTTTAACATAATCCTAACCCCTCAGGTTATCTAAACTGTGCTCGGATACCTACTATAAGGACCCTATCTTAAACATTACATAATCTAGCTAATTAAAATAGAATACACTTATTACAATCCTAAAGATATATTAATTTTATATGTTTATAGAATTATGTCATAAAATATACATGAAAACCCACAATCCAATAAAGTGGATACAACCAAATAAATACACATTTCTTCCATAATAAAAAAGTTCTTAATATAATAAGAATTATTTAAAACATTCAGCTTTGCTTCTTCTTTTCTTTTTCCTATCCTTAACCACTATGAAAAACTTATTAATACATGGTATGGGTGAAGAAATATCCTTAAGGGACATAAAAACAAGGAGAGAAACCGTTAGGCCATGAATACTTATAAATATATGAAATCATTTTCTCAAATACATACTTCACATCCATTAAGTATCATATATTTACTTTATAAAGACCCATGATTTACATAAAACATAGAAAACATAAATAAAACCATGAAGGTAACCTGGGAAATTACATAATTAATATTATAACCCTCATGACTACCTTACAATGTAACCCTCACAACTACCTTATAAAGTAACCCGCATGACCACCTTATGGTATAACCATTAATGTTACATGTGGAGTTACCATACTATTGACCCCAAAACTGAACATACCCAATGTGTTGGATATTGATATAGGTCTAAAAAATCATCATAAATAATTCCCATGAACATTAACATAATCATAACATAAGAAAATATGCATCATAAAAACATTCATTATGAATTTTGTAAAAAATAAATTTATCAGAGGATCACTAATGGAAAGTCACTTAACTCAGGTTCGTCTTACTTCAAATGAGTTAAAAAAATGTTATATAATTGATCAAAGAGTGTTATTTATTTATTAAATAATAATAATCTTGTTTATACTACATTATATGACCATATTATAACAACTTTCCACCCATTTATAAATAATATTTTGTTATTTCCATTGTTTTGAGTGCGTTCTTTCCATAGTTTGGATGATCGATTCTTATTGGATTTTCTTGTAGAATAGAGGGAAAACTACTCATGTCGAAAAAATTGTATTAGTATGTGACCATAATTTTAAATAATACCATATATCATTTTTTTCTTATATGATAATGATTAATTAGATAAAACATTAATGAAAATGATTTAATTTATTTTGGCTATTTTTACGACCTTTGTGAATTTATATCATTTTCATTAATATAATGTTTATATATTGCATATCTAACCTCATATAGCTTATAATACATATAATAAAATATTATTAGCTATAATAATGGTTTTAAGACCAGCCTTAAAGGAATTATGGAAAATGAATGTGTATCATCCATGATGACAGTAAATTGACACATCACATATAATTTTTTCAATTTTTGTGTAAATGGGAGCATAGATGGATTTTAATGATGATTATTTCCATAAAAATGATAAAAGTTTAGTATTTTTATGATAAATTAGTTTTTATGGCACTTAGATTAGGGTAGGTGAAGATAGAATAATAAAATACAATAAATTAAAAGTAAAATTGAAGAAAATGAAAGAGGATTTTACATATTCAATTATTATCCTAGAGAACCTCCTTAAGGAACATGGTTTAGGCCTTTTTGGGAGACTATAAAGTTTTTGATGTGGTTTAGAGGCCTGGTAATGGAATTGTGATGAAATTAAACAAACAACAAGGCATTGAAGGTGTTAGGAGAATAGGCGGTGAGGGTTGATATTTATAGTGCAGGAGAGGAGTGTTTTGTGATTATTTTATTTCTTAGTTTATTATTTTGGCTCCAAAATATGAATAGCTTGAGAATTATCACAAAATATATTAAAATAATTAAGGAATGTTTGATAATATGGGGATGGTATCATGCATTATGTTTTTAATTCATGTATTTGGATTATAATTTAGATACCAAAAATTATAGTATTTCACTATTCATCAATAGTTCAACTATTTTAAGAAATATAAACCCCCCCCCCACATTTTTCAATGTGTAGAATTTAAAAATGAACTTCATTTTATAAAAATAATTTTCAAAATATGATAAATTTAATTTTTAATTAAAATTATAATTTATTCCCCAAATACCAATTTTAAAACTGTATGTTATTTTATAACACTTTGAAAAATTAGTAATGGTCTCATAAAATTATATTCTAATAATATTAAAATAAAACATTAATTTAAAAACCTTTTTTTATTAAATTAAATTTTCTTATAAATCATTACATTAAAACACTCTATTTTATAAGTACCTGGGTTGTTACTATAAACCTCTCAAAAAAATCTTTTCATACATAAATTGGTATATTTTGATTCTATATTCAGAATATATTGGAAATATTTTTACAAATACAACATTAAGTGTTGGGAAATGGAGATCACTCTTCACATCATAAAACATCCCCAATTCTGTAAACGTTTAAGGAGGAGGATGCATCTTCTTCAGAATCATCATCTAAATAATAGATATTATTTCTTTATAAATAATAATATTTATCTTTGATGATTTAGAGAAAGAATAGAATCATGTTCAAAGAAATTTTCATTATGAGGGACTACATTGATGTATTCTGTGAAAAATTGACATGTATTCCTCCTAACTGAGAAGTTCAGTTGTCATCTGATCTTATTACTAGATATGTACCTATATAAAATACACTATATAGAATGAGAACCATTGTACTGGAAGAACTAAAGAAGCAGTTTTAGGATAATATGGAAAAGAGTTCTATACACCCGAGTGATTTATTGTGGGGTGGACCAGTCCTCTTAGTCAAGAATACGTATAGATCAATGAGCCTTTGCATTGATTATTGTGATCTTAAAAAAATCATGACAATGAACAAGTATCCCTTAACATGGATATATGACTTGTTTTCCCAACTATGTGGGGCTATTTATTTCCCTAAGGAGGACCTTTAGTCAAGATATCAACAATTAATGGTGATGAAGTAAGATATTCCTAGGACCATCTTTCGAACATGGTTTAGACACTATGGGTTCATAATTATTCCATTTGGACTCAGTAATACTCCACCAGTTTTCATGGATTATTGAATAATGTCCTTTGATATTACCTCAAAAAATTTATGGAAGTCTTTATTGATGATATTTGGATAACTGCAAGAGTAAGGAGTAACATGAGGAGTATCTAATTACTGTGTTGAAGGAATTATGATGGGAGAAACTATATGAAATTTATAGTAAATGGGAGTACTAGATGGAGGAAGTATCATTCTTAAGGAATTTTATGACCAGCATTGCGATATCTTTGGACCCTTCTAAGATAAAGGTAATCGAAGAGGGAAACATGTCGATTTTTGATAACAGAGATTCATAGTTTTTGTGGTCTGGATGGGTATTAACAATGATTTTTGAACAACTTATCACAATATTCAATACAAATTTACAATATGAATCTAAAGGGAGTGAATTTTTTCTAGACCAGTGAAGGTGATGACTACTTTAAAGAGTTGAAAAAGTGGTTTATCATTGAACTAGTCCACCCACTACTGACAAGTGGGGAACTATTTCTTGTATATAACGATACTTAAAAGAATAAAATACTTTGTGTACTAATAAAAAATGAAAAATTGATAGAATATTCTTCAACGAAGTATAAAATTAATGTGAAAACAATCCCATGAATGATCTGGAGTTGGCTACTGTGATTTTTTCATTGAAAATACTGCGACATTATCTCTATGGGGAGAAGTGTGAGATATATATTGATCACAAGAGTATTAAATATATATTCACATAAAAATAGATTAATATGAGCCATCCAAGATGGTTAGATACCATCATGGATTATGACTGCTCAATCCACTACCATCCTGGTAAAGAAAATAATGTAGAGGATACTATAATTAAAAATAATCCTACAACTTTAACAATGTTGATAATTTAAAAGAATCCAATATTCTAAAATTTGTGAATGATGAACATGGGAATCATTAAGTAATAAAAATATTTAAGCCTTTCATAAATTATTGCTAAACCATTTCCCATAGAAAATAAAGGATACTTAGATAAATGATGTGGAAATTCAGAAAAAGGTGGAAGCTATCAGAAATGGGAATTCCTATGAGTTCATGATTAATGAATAATGAGTCATAAGATTTTTTAAATGAATATGTTTACCATCTTATCCAGTGATGATGAAATATATTCTTAATAATTCACATAACTTAACTTTCTCTATTCACCGAAGAAGTATAATGACATATCAAGATCTCTAAGAGACTTATTGTTGGGAAATTTTGAAGAAAGAGATCATTGAATATACTTCAAAGTTCCCATAATGTAAGTAAGTGAAGGCTTAATGGAAAAATTATAAAGGGATTATGAAACCAATATTTATACCAACATATAAGTGGGAGAAAATTACAATGGGAATTATCAGTAGGCTTATAAATACATCTAGAAAAAACAATACTATATGGTTTTTTTGGACCATCACACAAAGAGAACACACTTTTTCACAATTCGAAAGGACTTCTCATTGGATAAACATGCAAGGATGTACATATAAAAGTCTTGAGGATTCATGGAGTACCACTATTTATTTTATCCGATCGGGATTTGAGATTTACCTCTACATTCTCGAAAATTTTCTAACATGCTCTAAACAATGAGTTGAACTTTAACATGTCTTATCCTCCTCGAACTGATGGCCAATCTGAGCAGACAATTTAGAAAATGGAAGAAATGTTGAGATCATGTTATATGGACTTAAATGGAGGATGGGAACACCATCTACATCTGCTCTAGTTTTCTTACAAATATAGTTTCCACTCATGAATCGAAATATATCAATACGAATCCCTTTATGGGAAAATATGAAGAACACCAGAATGCATGGATTAAGTTGGTGAACGTAAGCTACTAGGACATGAAATATTCAAGGAAAAGCTGAAAAAGGTGATCACCATTCATCACCATATCAAGGAAACCCATATTCTAAAAAATATATATTCATACAATCATTTATGGGACATGGATTTTAAGGCTGGAAACAAGTTGTTCCTTTACATATCTCTATGGAAGAGGATCACGAGGTTTGGAATGAAAGGAAATATTTGTCGCTAGTACATGGTATCGTCAATATTCATGATCATGTTAGAGATGTGGCCTATATAATAGAACTTCCACCAACCAAATCTAAAGTTCATGATGTATTCTATGTATCCATCTTGAGTAGGTACATAACAGATCCCTCACACGAACTGAATTCATAGGTGGTACAGTTGGAAAATTATCTCTCTTATGAGGAGAATCTAGTGAAGATTTAGGACCTAGAAATAAATTTCAACCCAACAAGACCACTCTCCTAGTCAAAGTACTATGGAGGAAATAAAATTATGATGAGGAAAAATGGGAACTATATGATACAATGAAGGAAAAATTCCCTCACATGTTTCCCCCATAGTTTTGAAAAGGAAATTTCGATGGAAAAATATTATAAGGGGGAATAATGTAATGGCATAGAATTATATCAAGGAAATTTTAATTCTTATAATCATTTGATATAGTATAAATCACATAACATCACATAAATAACACGAAAATACTTTATAAATGATGAACGAATTAAATAAGATTCAATTTTTAGATGTTAAAAAATATATACCAATGGAAGAGTAACTTGAACTTTGGGATAATAATGTGACCCTTAGGAATAGTAAACCAAAAAATAGAATGATAACCTATCCAATGAAATTAAAAATAAAATTTATCTATATTATAAATAAAAACATGATATAATTATATCACAGTATAAGTAAATAAATATTTTCAGAATGATAAATTATGTATTGGCATTTTTGTGAAACAAAAATCATTATTTAAAATTTTATAATTTATATAATTATTTAAAAGATAACTTATTTTCATAAAATAGATTCAAAAATTAATTTTTTTTCTTATGATTATATTATAACTTTATGAGACATTAATTAATTTTTCAAAGTGTTATAAAATCAGTTATAATTTTGAAATTGGTATTTTTAAAATAAATGATTATTTTAGTTAAATAAAAAATTTATAATATTTTGAAAATTAATTTCATAAAATGGATTTTATTTTTAAATATACATGTCAAAAAACTTTTATGGTTAATTATTGGGGCTTTTTCCAAAAGTAGTTGAATTTATGATAGAGTAAAACATTGTAATTTATGATATTTAAAATTTTAAACCAAATACATGAATTTTATCATCATGAATGATGTAAGAAACCAATATTTAAAACTCATATTAATATTTTAATGTAATTAGTAATAATTACATACACTATTACTTATTATGCATCAAAATAATAAACTAATGTGTAATATATTTAAAAACACACCCCTCTCTTCCACTATAAATACCACCCCTCACCACTAATTATACTCACACGTTTAATCTTTGAGGATTGTATAATTTGTTCCCAATAGTCTTCCCAATTCTATTCCCAACATCTATAAGGTTAATGTTTTTACCAAAAACCAAAACCAATTTCTCTAAGGTTGTTCTCAAGGGGAATAATTCAAGTTATAAAATCTTATTTCACTCAATTTTTTTTTCTCATTTGATTTTCATTTCGTATACTCTATTCACCTCCACTATCAAATAATTCCTAATATGTTAAATAACTTATATATAATTTAATTTTATTATGTATATTGAAAATTTACCACCAATTATCTTCTCCTATTCCTTTTATTCTAAAAATTAAAATATCATATGTGAGGTGTTGATTTATCACCTTCAGGATAAAAAGTTTTCATTTTCATTTACTACCTTCAAGGATAGACATAAAATCATTATAATGGAAGGTAGAGATTGTAAAATTTATTTTATAACCCTTTTTATATTCTGAAACTAACTATTATAAAATTCTAAATAGTGAAACAAAACTAGTTTGTTATGATCAAAAAATGGTAAAATAATCAAATCGATTATCACTAATATCTTATCTAATCATTCAAAATAAACCCAAATAACCAAATGAATTATATAAAAATTTATTCATCTATAATTTAACTAATGAAATATAACATAAATTATCCATATATATTTCCATTTTGCAATATCATTCATATATTTATACAGGTGAACCGATCCTGGAAACAAAGGAAATGAACACTCCCAAACGAAAAATTGAATCTTATTACTAATCAAAATTTTGAAAATGAACATAATAAAAGTACAATAAATAAAATAAATGTAGATAATTTAATTAAGGAATTAATGAATTTATCTAATTTTTTTATCTAGGACATTAAGATCAATTACAGAACACATTTATACATAAGGTAAGTGAATCATTTCGAACCACCATTTTTTACTTCGAGTTACACTATCTCTCTCTATACCCAAATGTAATTCTTAATTATTTTTATATAATTCTTATAAATTATTTTTATATATTCCAAAATCATGATTCCATATCAGTTAATCCATCTTTTTTGGGATATTTATGTTTTATAAAGTTTCCATTCTCTGTTCTTCCCAATAAGCATACTTGGTTAAAGAGAAAATCCCGATTTCTATCCCTTTTTCTAATGCACTATATAATAATTTTTAATCCCAAATTATTATTTCAAAAATCACACCTTTTATCATGAAAAACATTCTTGGTAAAATTATTGTATTATAAATAACAAAAAATCCTTTTTCTGCTTTAAACGCTCTTTGATATTTTCCTTAAACCGCACTAAAATGATTCATTTATAATATATTTGAAACAAACTTTTTTTTCTTGTTTTCACCTCAGTTTGACATAACTTATCATGATATATGAATATTTTACCTTAATAATATCCATTTTTGATTTAAATCAATTCATTCATTAACACCATTAAGATATTAATTTTTTTACCTTATGACATAAATATGATACCCAATTCTTTCTTTGGGAAAACCTTATGTTTGATTCTTCATGTAGAACATATATAAATTAACATGTTATGATAGGTATGCCTATTTTATGATCTAATTAAATGGTTAATTCTTAGTCTCATGAGATTTCATAATGGGATAGGGAGTGGACCGGATTCCTTTATGGAACTTTGTTTTTTATATGAAATAGTCTTGTAAGTTAGCCTTAAATATTTCTTATGTCATGTTGTGTGTTGTTTCCAAATTCCTATGATTCCATGTTTACATTTCCACATAATATATAAGTTATGATTCATTATGTTTACTCATGTTCCATTTATTTTTATATCATAATGTTTTTTCATCTAACCCATGTTCTTTTCCTTAGTCCTATGTTTATAAACATAGTTGGATATCTGCTCATCCCTTTGGTCATGTATTTACCAGGTTATCTTATGCATATGCTGGAGATAAATTAATGTTAGGATATATTTTTGGATTATTAAAATTATTAGGTTTTATTCTATTCCATGCTTTTAGTTTTATGTACCTAATAATTCGAAGACACTATACTTTATGATCCATGGAATTGAATTTGATGGTTAATTATGCTTAAAATCATTAAATAATACATGTAAAAGTCTAGGGATTGATTTAGGTATGATGATAGATATAATATATATATATATAATATTTATATCATATTTATAAATATGGTGTAATTTAATCATATATACCATTTTAATATCTATTCCATAGGGGATACAATAACGTCACTCATGTACATGGAGGACAACCGCCTCACGAACTGATGTGATTCTTTCCCTAAATATTTACAATGAAGATAATAAGGATAATTTTAATGAATATATGTGTTATAAATGAACAAATATGATATTAGTGAACTATTTTTTATTCTTGGAAGATAATATATCATTATTTTTCTTACCATTCCACTCACTAAATAATGATATCAATATTTGTGTATGTGTGGACTTCTACCTTCAAGAAGAGACACAACCGTCTCTTTTCATAACCACAAAACATGGATGATGTTTATAGTTATATTTAAATGAATAATATTTAATTATTATAATTATAGAAATATAAAATATTAATTACCTTATTTCCATAATGATCATAGAAGAAAGTAAACATTACTCATGCGTATGTAAGCTCTCCCGTCTCAACGTACGTAATATACTTTATTTCTCAAAAAAACTGTCATCATTGGTGTTAAAAGTATAATATAGGTATAAAAATGATAATTATTCACCAATTATATTTTTTATGGATTATGTAACCATGATAAATTCAATAGGGAAAATAGAAAATAAAAACATATACGAAAAATAATGTTGTTATTACCTGAAATGTGATTTTAACAAGGAATTTTAAATAACGGGGAATTAGACGGTCATAATTAAATCATATATAATATGATATTTTTTTTCTATTATATATTTATAATAAACTTTTTTTAACACAAATGGTTTAATAGTTTATAAATGAAGTCGATACTTATGATAATAGATTTCTAATATATTTTTTATTTCTGGGAGACATGAAAATTTACTAATTCTTTATTTTTATAGTGTACATAATTAACCAATGACATGTTATATAATGAATATTATTATTTTTATTATATTTAAATTTCCATTTTATGTCATCCATTTTTTTCCTTATGATTCAAAATATTTATAAATCAATAAGGGGTTTCCGTTTCACTTTTTTACTTCTATGAGACTCATGCGATATTCACCACATATTTATTAAATGTGGTATGTATAATGACCATGGAATTATTTTTTTAAGATTTTAAATATAATTATTGGTATTAATATATCCATTTTATGATAAATTGTTCA
This sequence comes from Viscum album, assembly GCA_963277665.1. Lineage (NCBI taxonomy): Eukaryota > Viridiplantae > Streptophyta > Magnoliopsida > Santalales > Viscaceae > Viscum > Viscum album. The sequence goes on along the minus strand of OY728152.1, from coordinate 1,662,930,504 downwards.
TGGGGTATGTAGTTCAACTGTTACCAAATCAGTATGGGAATTGTTTATCAATTTTCCTTCCTTGAGATATATGTTATGTTATGAACCTAACTTATTTTAAGAGGTGTATATACAACCCCATTGAAATTTATTATAATGAATTTAATTACTCTCATTGTGTTATAATTTTCATTTCTATTATTCTTTCTTGGGTCTTATGATTCATGTTACCAAATGGGCAATGGTTTTATGTTACTACCTCATGATTTATCAGAATTGTTTACGATCTTGCTTCCAATGATGAAATATAAAAAAATATATATATAAAATAAATTATTCTATTAAAATATCTTTATTTCATGATAATACTAGCTTTAAGTTAATTTTTTTCTCTTTATGTACTCAAGAGTGGAAAATAAATATTTTTATAAAAAATCATCTTTCTTTATCTCATTGGTTAGAATCCCTTTTTTCTTATTAAATATTGTTTTCTAAAAAAATTATCAAAAATATTTTTAACATTCTCCAAATTACTTGTTAAATACATTTTTACCAATGTTTTCATTTCTAAAAATGTTTTTAAATGTAATATCTTGTTACTTTCTAAATAATTTCTAATTTGATTTTCCCAAAAAATGATAAAGGAATATTGGTTTCAACATGTATATCATGAAAATATTTACCAATCATCATGAAAATGATTTTATTCAAAGATTATGTTATATTTTTTCATGGTTATTTTCAAAAAACGGTATTTTGAAAAATTTTAATGCTCTAAAATGTTTTTTTTCAAATAGGAATGATTTTATTTTCATGAAATGTTTTGAATGTTTTTTAAATATTTATTTATATTTTTAGAAATTTATTTCTAGAGAAGGGTATTTAAAATTATTATTTATGAATTTTTAGTTTTAAAATTGATTTTGGAAGTAAAGTTATTTTCCTCAAAAAATGTTCCACATGTCTTTTCAAAATCATTTCCTATCTATGATGACATCAGTTGATGATACATATGATTTTCTAAGAATATAATCTAGGTATACTATTCTTATTTGATATTGGAATGGTTTATGTTTATGATGGAATGATGTTTATGAAACTAGTTCCTCTTTCACATGTTATTCCATGATACAATTCTTATGAAATCTGTTTTTTTATGGGTTATAGTTTGATGAAATGATGAAATAATTATGACACTTTTCTCTTTTTCATAGGTTCTGATACGATGAAATGCTTACGAAACCCATTTTATTTCATGGGTTATGATAATATGAATGTTTTATGATCTTTTAAAACACATTTTCATAATTTAATTATGTGATGGTGGTTATTTTATGACCAAGGATGATGGTTACGTTATGACCAAATACGGGTGGGACCTATATCTCTTGCCACAATGTTGGGTAAATATTTCTATCTTAAGAGATTGATAGGAATGGAATGGAGTGTGAACTTGATTTCCTATGGAAATTTTTTTACTATTATTTTATTGGGAGTTAACCTTGAATAATATTATTTGTTTGGGAGTGAACAAATTCCCCTATCATGGACTAGTCAATGAGCCTTGAATACTATAGAAATTTTTTTCTATTCTTATATGTATTAAAAATTTCCATGTATTATTCTAATGTTATGATCTTATGGATTCTTTTATTAATTTCATTATGAATCATATCTTATGAACTAATAATATATATTCCATGACTAAAGATTTTTATCTTTAATTTACTGGGTTTGGTATATTATTGTTTTTTCATGTTCTAATACCCTTATGTTTTTTAAATGATTATATATTTCCCTTGTTTATCCTTACTGAGAATCAGATCTCAAACTTTCTTTTTTTTACTTTTCTCAGGTTATGAAGAACATTTTTAAGTATGTTATGATTGTGAAGATTACTAATGGGTAAGATATTTATGGTAGATGTTTAATATCTTTCACCAAATTAGAATATTGTGTACCTAGTCTACAAATACACTAAACTATTATGGTCCTTCATCATGTGTTTGTGTAATATATTAAATATTCAACTAAAAATATGTAATATCTATATTTTAAAATCTTGGGTTGATATATTTGATATAAGAGTAATGGTTTAGTTATCCTTTGGAAAATAGTATGAGAAAACATTAATGACATCCTTGGAAATATTTATAATGATATATATGGGGATATACCTAAGGAAATTTCAATAGATGAGTCAAAGTATGAGAAATTTTCCTAGAATTATGTTATAGTAGATGGAAAGTGGTTTACAAGAAATCACATCCCTATTTAGATTCTATAAGTGGACGTTGTTATGGCATTTAGGTATTGGGGTTAAGAACTCTAAAAAGGGAACATTGAGGTGGACTTGATCATCATCGAGTGAAAAAAAATTGTCCTTTCTACAAACCTACTTTGAAACTGTAGGGGGATATAATTTGGAAATTGAAAATTTATTTTAGAACTATCATGAAGGATTTAAATAAAATATGTCTATGAATGAACTAGGGTAAATTTGAGGTGTCATATAATAAAAATTAGGTTTCATGATTTAGACATCTTATATGTGATTTTTTATGATTATGTGGTTTTCCACTATGATTAATATTGTTCAAACTATGTTTTTGGTTTTATTCAATAGAGAGAACTAGAAGAAATATAGATAACATTGAGTGTGATGGAAAATTTTATGATCAGTATTTGAAAATGTATGACAACTATAGGGAAGGATATTTTAATAATTCTTAATCAGTTATTATGGAACATGATTAACAACTCGCACCATAACAAAATATCAAACTCACCAAAGAAGAGTAGGATTGTGTTCACTGAGAGTTCAAGTAGTGGAGTCTAAGGTAGAAAGTAGAATCAGTTTTCTATATGTCGATAACATAGTTTTCATCACTCAATAAACATTTTTATAGGGATGTGAAATTGTTTTGAGTGTGTAAAAGAAGGATACAAAGAAAGTAACTGAAAAGTAAAAATAATAATTTCAATTAATGAAATGGATGAGAATAATGGTCTCCAGAAGGTATTAATGACTATTGAATATGTAAAGTAATAAAATTATGAAAATTAATCTCTTAAGGGGAAAGCTCATGAATAGAATAGACAAGGTTTTATGAGTAATGGTTATATGATTGATGATGAAGAGACTAAAAATGAAATATTAAAGGAAATAAGTCTTATAGAATAAGATGACAATGATTAGTTAATTATTTGAGATGCAAATGGGATGATTGAAGTATTAATATATTTTAAATCATGAATTATGTTATTTGAATCATGTAATCTATAAGGGTTTTTCAATATATTTTTTTTGTTTAAGATTTTCAAAAAATATGTTAAATAATGCTTATTGACTAGAAAAGTGATTTAATTGAATGTGGATGTTTCGATTAAGGGAATATCTCTATTAATATATAATGGATTTTGAGATAATGATATTGTGATAACGATTTATTGAATATTAATATGTAAATTGGATAGTACTAATTACCTTGGAACTGATCTTTTTGAAAAAGTGGTTTATTCTATCAATGATGGGGTTTATAAGATTTTTTGATTTACATATTATATCAAATAATCTATGTTTTATGTAAGTAATGGGGAAGAATTTATGTTTTCAACATATTTTTTTGGTTTACCAGGTTATTACTATGTTTTAAGAGAATATATGACAATGTTACTCACATGTTTGGTTTGTCAAAATTTATAGATACATCATGTTGTTTGGGGGATTTAAAATAAGTTGACTTTGGAATTTTAGAAACATTATTTCTTTTTTTTTGGTATTTTAATAATTTGGAAGGGTTATATGTCTAACCAATTATGAAATAGAATAAGTTGTATTTTGGATGAGGTTTTATAGATTTACGTATTACATCACAATATAAATATTTATCCATATTCGATAACCAGTGTTAACTTTTTTTAACTATGATAGAAGGAATAACTCATCATTATTTTATGGATCTTATTTAGTGCTTCAATAATGTATAAAATTAACCTCTTAGAGTTACTGATGAATTATAAATTGATCAAGGAACAACAAAAGAATGAAACTGTAGCTATGAAATAAAAATATATCTCTTAAGTACATTTTCATATGTTCTCAATCAAGATAGAAATATAATTCTACAAAATTAGGAAAATGATCTTGAATTAAAATATTGTCTTTTTTATCATATTTTTTATGATATTGACGTCCTTTCATATTCCTCATTGGTTTATGTCTTTGTGGTCATTAACTTTCTTCTGACCATGTTCTTTATCACTCTCCATTAGTATTTGGGTGTAAGTTTTATTTTCTATGTCCTTGTTTTCACTTACCACCTCAATTATATTATTTATAAACAATGTTTTTTATTCCAAAACACTTTCATACATCCGTTTACCTTTTTTAAGAGGAACTTTTATTAATCCTTTTTACAATGTGGGTTTATATGGAGGAATTTTTAAATGATAAACCTACGATGGGAAATATGAATTTCAATGTATAAATTAATTTTATTGTGGATAGAATGTTACATCCTAATATTTTGTGAAATATTTTAATTTTAAAATTTATTTATTCTATTTTATATTTTTTTGTTACACATGACATTCAGTTTATCTTATGTTACATGCAGCAATGAGTTTAAATGAAATGTGTCATATTATTAAAATATTTTTATAAGATGGTTATTACCTAGACATTGGAATGGATGGTGTTAACAAGATTAATAAATTATGATAATATACGATTTACACATTTTTAAAAATATAACTCATGTCTGATCATTTTATTAAATGTTAAGATAAATAAATAAAAAAGGAAATATTTTTCAATTTTTTTTTGTAAACAAATTTTTTTTACCTCAACCAATTAAACAAACCACTTTTAGTGAATGATTTAAATGGAATTTATATGTTATATATTCAGTCAAATATTGAAAATTCATCTTATGTGGTTTTTATACATGATATATGTATAAATTCAATTTCATTAAAAAACTATATTTTTATGAAAAAGGTTTTGTTTCCTTTTAGCGTAGTTTTTTTAGAACCAAATTTTTGTACATTAAAAAAGATATTTTAAAAAATTTTCATATTTGAAATCATCATGTAAAAATTTACAAATGGTGATTTTTTATGAATTTTTTTGAAAGGAAAATTTTTAGGATGAATATTGAAATATAAAAAATTTCAAAATAAATTAAACTTTTTTTATATTTTTCTAATGTTAAATTATATTTTAAATTGATTTTAATTTATAATTAGATAAATTATATATCTTTTAATCCAATTAATATAATTTGAATGATTTTTATATTTTAGGGTTAAGGTAAAAATGAGTTTACCATGGGATAAACTAAAAATATAAGAGACAAAATAACATAAAACATTTCTAAAATATAATGTGTAACATCACATGTTTGGAACCGCTATCACATTGATGGAATATGTGATTTATTAGACCTCAAGTGAAACTTCTAGTATGCTAGAGGCAGCCTACTAATAGCAGGGGTATAAGATGTATTATGGGGAGACTATACCCCTTGGTTACAGAGTTACCAAATAGAGAAACCATAAAATACCAATAATAAATATGATAGTGTAAAAAAATGGAAATAATTTAATAGGATCAAATACTGACAATCAAATCCAATTGAATAATCTAATAAATAGTAAAGTAAAATTGTATTCGCATGATGAAATGTAACTAAACATCATGCTTGAAATAACACAAATAAAAGACTAGAAAACAAAAATAAATACTCCAATTCCCCAATCCCAAACCCCATGGTGGTCCCATCCACAAAATACTTATAGAAAAGATAATCAATATCAAGACCCCTTTCCATTGTCCAAACCAATACCCATGTAATCTACTTGGATACCAAATGTTTGCTTGGATAGGGTGTGAGTATAATTAAGTTAGTCTACAACACCTTGTCTAAACATAACTAGTATAATAATAATTGTATTCAATAATAAAAAAACAAGTTTAATAATTAATTAAGAAATTAAATTAATACCACATTAAACTTCTTCATATCCATAACATAATATCACTTAGTATGTCTCACAACCATACTTAAACTACTGGAAAAGAAGGTTATACCAATGGTTCTAAACCGTTGGTATAGGCTGGAAAACCGTTGGTATAGCCTATACCAACAGCTTTCCTAACTGTAGGGCGGTAAGTCGTGAGAAAATCCCTATACAAACGGTTTGATATTAACCGTTGGTAAAGTCCAACGTATTTATTGATTTACCAAATGTTGTAGGCTAACTATTCGTATATGTTTGTATCGCATTTTTACCAACGGTTTGAATGAAACCGTTGGTATATATTGAAGACTAAACACTATACCAAAGGTTTTAAAATAGCTGGGATAGTTTTTAAATTTTGTTCAAAGTATACCAATGGTTTAAAACCGTTGGTATTGTGTATTTCAAGAACAATTGCACAGTAGGCCCTCCAGTATACACCTGCATAAAAAATAGCTCAAAAAACACATACAAACATACTTAAAACAACTTAAAAAACACCTACAATTGCACAAAAAACACATAAAACCATCAAACTCTTCCAACCATGTCATGTACTAAAATTCCCTATTTCAATCTTCATATGAAAACATTCTTCTAGTAGAGTTTAATAACAGTTTCAATAAATCAATCATTATTTAAACCCATTTCAATCTTCATATGACACCCACTCTTCCAGTAGTAATTCACCTCACCCCTGCACAACCCCCCCAACCAGCACAACCCCCCCACTTCCCTGTCAAATTCTAATAGGAAGAATAGTCTAGGAAATACTTATTAAAGTTGAATAAGAGTATCAAATTGGCTCAAATAATAATTTTTTTTTTCTGATCCTAGAAATACTTATTAGGTTTTTGAGGATCATAATAAGATCTTTTGAGAATGAAAGAACACCCAAATATGACCTATCCTTAAACAAAAGAAACATTTATAGAAAATGAAAAACATCTGAAAATGGATTTTACCTGGGAGTGGTTTCCTTCTTTATAAATCTAAATCGATAGTTTGATGATGCATTTTATGAAACTAAATTTGAAAATGGGGTATGGAAACTGACCCATGGGTCCATGGTCGTTACAAAAGGAGTAAAGTATGGAACTCTATACTTGATTTAAAATTCAGAAAGAACTGAAATGATCAGAAGTTCATGTTTTGATGGTCTAGAAGAATGGAAATGTAAGTTTATTGACCTTAGTGAGAATAATATTAATTTTATTAAGGCTATGAACACTAAATGGTAAAGTATGGTGCGATCTATTGATCATAGTAGGATTCCACCACATCATGCATCATATTGAGGTGGGGTAGACTCGTACATGTAAGAAATGACCAATGTATTGTTGTCTTAAAGTATCAACACAATCCAAATAAGTTTGGTCATTTTTTCGTATGTTAGTTGTTGTCTTCACTTAAAATCTTGTTCATTTTAAAAAAAAGTGAGACACTTAGAGTGATACCGGCCACACCGTGCCTCGAATAGAGGCGGGGTTGACTCGTATACATCACAAATGACACATGTATCATTGTCCTAATGTATTAATACAATATGAAAGCATTTAGTCTGTTTTCTGTATATAAGTTATTGTTTTCACTTAAAATACCATCCATTTCAAATAAAAGAGAGAAACTTTGAGGGATACCGGCCACACCATGCCTTAGTTTGGGTCGGGGTTGACTCATACACGTCACAGATGACTCATGAATTGTTGTCATAATATATCAATAGAATCTGAATGTGTTTGGTCAGTTTTCCTCATGCTAGTTGTTGTTTCCACTTAAAATGTTTTCCATTTCAAATAAAGGTGATACGCTTGGATTTGTGTTAGCCACACCACACCTTGGATTGAAGCAGGGTTGACTCTTACATGTCACATATGACCAATGGATGATTTTTCTAATGTATCAACACAATCCGAATACGTTTGGTCAGTTTTCCATATGCTAGTTGTTTTTACTGAAAATGATGTCCATTTTAAACAAAATGGAGACAATTAGAGTGATTTAGGCCACGCCACACCTCATATTGAGGCGGGGTTGACTTGTACATGTCACATATGACCCATGGATTGTTTTCCTAAAGTATCAACACAATCCGAATGCGTTTGGTCGGTTTTCCATATTCCAGTTGATTTCACTTAAAATCATGTCCTTTTCAACGAAAGGTGAGATAGTTTGAGTGGTTTCTATCACACCGACCCTCAGATTAAGGCGGGGTTGACTCGTACACATCACATTTAACTCATGGATCATTTTCCTAATTATTCAATAGAATCCGAATGCATTTGGTCAGTTTTCTGTATGTCAATTTTTGTTTTCACTTAAACTGATATTCATTTAAAAAAAATAGAGACACTTTGAGTGGTTCTGGCCACACCGCGTTTTGGATTGGGTTAGAGTTGACTCATAAACGTCACATATTACCCATTGATCGGTGTCCTAACATTTCAATAGAATCCGAATGCATTTAAAAGAATAGAGGCATTTTGTGTGGTGGCAGCCACACCATGCCTCCGATTGAGGAGGGGTTGACTTGTACACATCAAAAATGACCCATGGATCATTTTCCTAATGTATCAAAACAATCCGAATGTGTTTGGTCAGATTTCAGTATGCTAGTTGTTTTCACTTAAATTCCTGTCCATTTCAAATAAATGTGAGATAGTTTGAGTGGTTCCGGCCACACCGGCCCTTGGATTGATGCAGGGTTGACTCATACACATCACATATGACCCATGGATAATTATCCTAAAGTTTTAAGAGAATCCAAATTCCTTTGGTAAGTTTTATGAATGCCAGTGGTTGTATTCACTTAAAATGAAGTCCTTTTGAAACAAAAGAGAGACACTTTGAGTGCTTCCGGCCACACTGCACCTCAGATTGAGGTGGGGTTGACTCATAGACATCAAAAATGACCCATGGATCGTTTTGCTAGAGTATCAAAACAATCCGAATGTTTCTGATCCATTTTCTGTATTCCAATTGTTTTTACTTAAAAGCGTATCCATTTAAAAAAAAGATATACACTTTGAGTGGTACCGGCCACACCATGCTTCAGATTGAGACGAGGTTGACTCGTACACATCAAAAATGACCCCTGGTTCCTTTTCCTAAAGTATCTATAGAATCTGAATTCATTTGGTTGGTTTTCCATATTCCAGTTGTTGTTTTCACTTAAAATATTGTCAATTTCAAAGAAAAGTGAGTCACTTTGAGTGGTTCCAGCCACACCACACCTCAAATTGAGGCAAGGTTGACTTTTACACATAAAAAATGACCCATGGATCGTTTTTTTGAGGTATCAACAGAATCTGAATGCGTTTGGTTGGTTTTCCATATGCTAGTTATTGTTATCACTTAAAATGTTGTCCATTTCAAATAAAAGTGAGACACTTTGAGTTTTACCGGCCACACCATGCCTTGGATTGATGTGGGGTTTACACATACATGTCAAAAATGACCCATGGATCGTTGTGTTGATGTATCAATACAATTCGAATGCGTTTGGTCAGTTTTCTGTTTTCCAGTTGTTGTTTTCACTTAAAATGTTGTCCATTTCAGATAAAAGTGAGACACATCAAGTGATACCGACCACACCGTGCCTCATATTGAGGCGGGGTTGACTCTTACACTTCAAAAATTACCCACTGATTGTTGTCCTAAAGTATCAATAGAATATGATTGCATTTGGTTGGTTTTCCGTATGCCAGTTGTTGTTTTTACTTAAAATGTTGTCAATTTCAAATAAAAGTGAATCACTTTGAGTGGTATCAGCCACACCGTGCCTTAGATTGAGGCGGGGTGGACTCGTACATGTTACAAATGACTCATGGATCGTTGTTCTAATGTATCAACACAATCCGAATCCGTTTGGTCGGTTTTCCGTATGTCAGTTGTTGTTTTCATTTAAAATGTTTTCCATTTAAAATAAAAGTGAGACACTTTGAGTGGTACCGGCCACACCATGCTCGGTGTGAGGTGGGGTTGACTCGTACACGGAACATGGGAGTTTTGAGTGCCGTCATGTCCCCCCCAAATTACCTATGTGTGGGTAATGTATCTAAAACTCGATCTAGGTATCATACATTGAATTCCAACAGGACTGCGAACCGCCGCGAGGTGTCCTCCTGGAGCAGCTCCAAATCACAGCATTACCGCGGAGTGACCGCATCGTGACTATGGCGTGACCATAGAGTGACCACGGCGTGACCACTTCATGACCGCGGCGTGACCACGGGGTGACCGCGGCATGACCGTGGTGTGAACGTGGCGTGACCGCTGCGTGTTGGCCCCGTCCAGCGACATCCATAGGGCACCATCTTCCGGCTAGGAGCAAAGGGTGCGGGAGGAAGCATGGAAACATTCTGGACATCACCTCCCTCCCCATTAATGATGGATGGGTAATATATCTAAAACTTTATATATGTATCATATATATAATTCTAATAGGAATGCGAACCGCTGCGGGGTGTCGTCCTAGAGCAGGGCCAAATCACAGTATTACTGCGGCGTGACCGTTGTGTGACTGTAGTGTGACCGTGGCGTGACCATGATGTGTTGTACCGGTCTATCGAAATCCTCTAGGCAGCATCTTTCGGCCAGAATTTCAAATAAATCCTATGTAGTTTTCCTTCACATTATAGAAACTGATCTCATGTTATAAAAAAACAGACTCTTTATTCAGGATTGTGGTATGATGAAGATATATATTTTACATTCTTTGTTTTTAAAAGTGGTACTAGGTAGTTGAAACTAATGATTTAGAGTCAAATTATGCAGTTGTATTACTTATCAATGGTAACTGCATTTCTTGGAACTCTAATAATAAAACTTCAGTCACCTTGAGAACAATAAAATTTGAGTATGTTTTAACATCTCAGGATGCAACACAAATCTTATGGGAGAATTAATATATTTAAAAAATTATATGTGCATCAAGGCCAGGAAAACACCCCAAATAGTGTTAAGATTAAGCTTATGGTGGGGAGCACCATAATACTAACAGGTGTTAAACAATGAATCCATTAGTGCTTTTTGATATATAGGCTCGGGTAAACACCATAAGGGGTGGCCAAGAGGCCAGGAAAAAACCCGAACCGGGTTTCTCCAGAAGATAAGGTCACAACAGACATGATAGAACAAATTAACTATTTAATATATTATAACAAGGGATCGTTGTAAGGTTGTAGTGAGAAGAAAAATGACACAACGTCTAAAGGGAAATGAAAAGATGGAAAAGAATCATACACCATAAACTATCACTGTGAGTTTAAGGAGATAGCGCACCTCTGTTGGAGGGGTTTTATTACAAAAACATGACATTATTTATCAAATGAAACAAATATATTAATGAACACTTATTCAAGATATGAAATTCAATATAATTAAGTAGAATTAAGAAAGAAGTTAAATTAAATTTAAAGCATTTTTAAAATAAAGAGGATACGAGAGGGACTCTACCTCAAGGTGGAACCAAGCCGTCCTCTTCGGCAATTGGAGCTTTCTAACTAAAAGCTACTGCTCGTGCACTGGGTCTACGCACCTTCACACACATTAAAGGACACCTAGACCATATGCACACACCTACATGGCGATGATCATATACTAGGGGATCCTTGCACATATGCTTATATGCATATCTCAGTCTCCACTCAACTATGTATGCATTTATATATATATAAATGGGCACACCTATCCCCATATGTGCATAATCACTACCATGGTTGACTATACATGTAACGGGGGAACCCACATACAAATACTTACTTACCTATGCACACGCAGGAGAGTTGCCCTTGACTTGGTGACTTGAAACCAATGAGCAGGGATCAATGCACTACACAAAAGATATTAATAACCTTAAAACACATGAAGGACACTACATAACTAGAGAGAAACCAACCAATGACATTACATCCTTACCTAGATTGGCCGCCGAGAACCAAATCCACCAGAACCAACAAGAAATGATCCAACCCCCTACCAAAAACATAATATGGAGTAAACAACACTAAATCCCCAAATACATCAGGCGCAAGACAAGTAGTAACCATAAAAACTTACCTCAGATCAATGCTAGTGGAATGAATCAATTTGAACTCCTTTTGGCACCCTTCGCAGAATATATCTACCCTCTTTCCATAAAAATCAGTCAAAGATCTAAGTGAACAATGCGATAAAGAAAATAAAATAAATACTAAACTAAAACATACCTATCTTTTTTGACTATACCTATCACCTCCCAACATATAAGTACCACAACACCCCATGGGTCGAATCATGTTCCTATAAGTAAAGGGTAAACATATCAATGTTTTAAAATGATACTATCAAATAGTACATTACTATTAATTAACAATTAATCTTCCTATTAATCGTATATAATCAATTTGGCCCGAGTTTCAACTTAGTTTGGTTTTGCTTGATACAAGGGATGAGGTATTATTATTCTTGGTTTTTATATTTACACTTGAGATATTTATTTAAAAATGATGCATGTATTTGACATTATTATTTATGGTTTTAGTTCTTATCTTATTGCCATGGGGCCTGTCCACATGAATAATTCTTGGAATGTAGGGTTCAGTTGACATTTATGTGATTTAATGTGATTGATGTAACTAATGAAGAGGATTTAGATCAAGTAAAATATTACTAAGGGGAATGGGTCTTGTAGTGATAAGTGTGGAAATTGTACATCTATCATTTGATGAGGAAATAATTATGAGGATGGATTGGAATCTTGGTAGGTTCTTGGAGTGGGATGGTTCCTCTGAGTATATAAAATGTATTATGAAAGGTTTCACTCCATTTAATGATTCAAGAGTTCAATTAATGAGAATAAGGATGAGATTCTAGTGTGGGTATTGGGTATTGGTGGACAGATTGGAATTATAATGCCGAGAGGATTGGTGTGATTTAGCTTAGGATGGAACCTGGTTAGTGGGCCTGGGTTATAATACATGATTTTGATGTGGTTCTTGACCGGATTATTGAGAATATAATGTAGATGGGTTCAACATTGTGTGCTTTTGTGACTAGGAAAATCATAATGTGAATAATCCTCTTTGTCTAGTTGGATGATGAGATGTGCATTGAGGCATGGGATAGTCCTCGAGAGATGAGTCTAGACTATGTGACTGAGTGGATAGACTAGGATAGGTTTGATAGGATTGGATGAGTGTCCAACCCATGAAAGGATGATATGATGTGTGGAGACACTTGGAGACACTTGGGGTTATTTATGCTATCTCATGGAGACAATTGGGGTTATTTCATGACTCCAACATACTCCAGAAATGTTCCCGCACAATGTTTTAGAAAAACAATTCCATCTCATGGAAGACCCCAATGATCCTCTCTCTTCCAATTTTTCCTCACACTCACACTTCATGATATTACAATATAAAAGTGATCTACATCAACTAGTCATGATAACATCACTACCCTACGTCCATAGAAAGATGTAAAATACCTAAGTGGCCAATGCGATGAAGAAAATAAAATAAATACTAAACAAAAAGATAACTGTATCTTGTGACTATACATGTCACCACCCAATATATAATAACCACACATCACCATGGGTCAAATCATGTTCCTGCAAGCAAGGAGGAAACAGTTCCATTTAATAATCTCTTCATTTTTCATTATGTTCTTTATATAGCACATCATTGGAAACACTATACTAGTACATTTATCCATTTAATATGCACGTATGCTACATTATTTGAGTTGAAGGTTGTGCACATAACCCTCTTCACTATGGAAAGAACCTCAGAGGGACCACATTCAATGTTTAGTAGTTGATCCTACTCTTGAACCTAGTTGGGCAATAGTCCATGAACCAGATGGTCTACTTGGTCATGAAGGTGTAAACCATTTCATTATACTGTAATAAGAATAAAGGTGTTGGTATATTTTCTACCAGAAATGGAAATTTCTCAATGCTTCAGTTCCAATATACTTTAGTTCTTAAGTTAATGGCCCCTTATCTATCCATAGATGTCAAGGGGTGTCTCCCATGGGTTTTTTGTGGTTTGAAGTGTCTCTCTATGATTTCTGTGGTGCTTCTGTATTGTGGGAAATGTGTATTGCATGGTCATTTTAATAAATACATTAGTCAATTAGAAAATACACCCATAGTGAATAGAGATATACCCACTTTTAATAGAGAATACCATCCAAATAACCAACTCGGAAATCCGAGACCAACATTTTATTTTACCAATTAAAATTATATTATACATGGAGCACCAACCTATGTTTTATGAACCAACCAATTAAAGGTAAAGAAACTCCTCAAAAGAATCAATAAAATCTCATATAGTATCACTCACCTCCGACTAGTTCATATGGTTCACTAACTACATAGAAGGAGTGGCTATGAAGACTTCAAATAAATTTGATCCATACAATAACGACACTTAAGTGTTGAAAAAATAGGAAAAAAATCACAGTTCACTTATTGGTTGTGCCATGCCAGGGACATCATGACTTGGTTTAGACAAAATCAAAAAAGAAAATAAAAATAATAGATGGGAAAAATAAAAAATATGGTTTTACTTACATATTTGGAGGGTATAACTATTTTTTTTTGATTTAAGATGGATCTATTGGGTGGAAGAAATTTCCCAGCCTGGGTAAAGGGAAAGCCCTCTCGTTTAGACCATATCAAAATAGAGATGAAAAAAAACAGATTAATAAAATTAAATGTAGTTTAGGACTTACATATTTGATATCAATTGAAGAGGATGGAAGGATTTTCCCAACTTGGATAACCAGAGAGCTTCGACAGATCTTCATTTTTAGGGTTGTAGTCGCGCGATGAAGATAATTGGGGCTACTATATTTTTGGGGAAACCTTTCCCAATGGTTTTTAAAAACCATTGGGAAATGTATTCTATACCAATGGTTTTTAGAAACTGTTGGAATAGATTGTTGTAATGGGATTTTAACCAATAGTTTCACTGAAACTATTGGGAAAAGGAGGCATTTCCCCACTGTTTGGGAAAACCATTGGGAAATTCTAGTAATAATTGGAGTTTACCATCAGTTTTTTCATACCGTTGGGGTAGTCAACTTATGCCAATGGTTTTTTCAAACCTTTGGCATCAAATTGTTGGTATATCTATGAATTCCAGTAGTGTAACTGTAACCACATAACCAGGGTAAAACATAAACTACATGGGTGCCATTACAAAATATCTCTGATCATGTCCCACAACCATGCCAACCACAACCATATAACCCTGACAAAACATAACCTTATTACCAAGGTATAAATCATAAAAACGTGGGTCAAAACCCTCTATATAAACATTTAAATAATCATTCAGGGGTGAGACCAATATATAAGCATTTCATGGTTTATTAGTGTTGAGCCCAAAATTTAAGCATTTATACATTTATTAGGACCAAGCCCAATATATAAAATTTCATCATTAATCAAGGTCGAGCCTGATATATGATAAGTTCCTCATGTGTCACTTGGCATATCTCACTATATAATCATTTCATCTTGTCAATTGGGAGAACACCCCATATAAACATCACAACATTTACCATAACCCATGTAGTAACAACAAGGATATCACAATATCACATAATAAATAGATAATTAAGAAAATTACCATTTATGTTTCAATTTCATATTTAATTTAATCCTTTTGTCTTCAATTGACAACATCATAGTCACATCAATAATCAGGGAAAGCCAAGGTGAATCCATATAATGTATTCACCCAAATCCCATGTCATCATAAACACACTTTAAGATAGTAAACACTTCATTTATAATAAAGGGTAATCACACTCGAATAGTAGAGACAAACTAGAACAATAAGAAATTGGATCCAGAGGGACTCCAAGAAAAATTTTATTTATTATTTAATTAATTAAGGCACACATATATTGGTGTAATTTCAAAAATTAAACTTACTCAAAAATTATCAAACCATAGGGTTATGTTTTAGATCCCATTAATTTTAAGTAATGATCAAACAATGATTCTAATAGGATTATCCAATGGGAATGAAGGTGAATATGTCTATAAGAAGGATGCAATATCAAAACTAATCAAGATCAAAACAAAAAATGACCTCATCCAAAAGATTACACCACAAAATTGAGAGGAAATGATTGACATAAGATAAAAAATAATTAAGACAACTTATAAGGGATAAAATGCATGATAAGGATCATTGGAATCAATAGAGGAACTCGAAAATTAAATGGATTCTTCCCTAGTCTCGAGAAGTAGAAATTACATGTGAGGTTAATGGAAAATTTGGAGCATGACACGCTTTAAAAATTCTTCTCAGGAAATTACACAACATTTAATATAGGTACACATAATGTATCTTTTAAGAGGGATATGCCCAAAAACCCATTAACTCATATTATTATTTATTCTGATTGAAAATTAAATGATGTGTAATATAATTACATGAGGTGTACTCTATTCATGTCATGAACCCATTCATTAAATGTAACCATTAACGACATGTGTTTGGAAATAATTACATGGTGTGTATTATAGTTAAACAACATGTAATAGTTTTGTAGACCAGTTTTCATCCTAGTTTCTTTATCAAAATCCAAACCATCTTTAATGATTCTCAATTTTCCAAGAACCCTGGGTAAAACTTGACCAATTTATACGAGGACTCCATTAGTTCAAAATGAATCCCCAAAATGTTCCCCATGTGGATCATCTATGGTTTTATCAAGTTTCCCCACATCCCATGACTACATTTATTGAAAAAACAAGATATCCATGAACTATAAGTCATTTTCCCCATCAAAAACTCTCCATATCCAAACAATACTCGACCATTAATGATCAAACAAAAAAACTCAAAGAGGGTATACCTAGAAAAAAACCGCATCTTACAAACTCCCTACCATATAAAAGCTCATCCTCAAACTGATCCAAGAATCACTATGGGGTCTTATTAAACAAATATGGATAGTTTGATCATATATTAGACTACCTCTCCATGGTCACCTCTCCCGTTCTTCTGTTACACGCGATCAAAAGGATTCGACCTACCTCAAATACTTTTCTCACTATGATCCATAATTTGTATCTCATGCTCCACAATTAAAAATTGAACCCAAATATCTACATATGTTACATCAATCACATGAGAAGGTTTTTAATGATATCTCCAAAGTTACAACATGTGAAGCATGTCATCACTAGTATAAAAAGTATTTATCATGTTGTATTTTTTCTGGTTTGTTATTTATAACCAATATAAAAAAGAAATGTATATTGATTTAATCACACCATTTATAGGATAAATGATGTCAGAAAATGTATTATCCCAATTGACTATGTTGGTTATATATTAAATGAAGTGATAAAGAAAGTTTTTTAAGTCGTTTATATATAATAACTAACATTATAAATAAAATATCATTTCTTTATAATGATGATTATTTTATATTCGATGTGAAAAATTAATTTTTCAAGTTGGTTTATATATAACCAAAAAGATAAATCAATTAAAATTTATTTATAAATTTTTTTATATAATAAAAAACATGATAAATCATTTTTAGTTTTATGAATTCCCATTTTGAATCATTTTGTTGTTTTTTAATTGAGAGAAAGAAATCTCAGTTCTCTCACACACAAAATCCCTAACATTGTATCTTCAATCCAGTAGCCTCTAAACTTGTGTCCCAGCTTCATACATACTCATTTTCATTAGATAATTCGATATGATCAGCTCTAAACTCTCAATGAAGCCTCATGCACCTCACTTTTGGTAATTTAATGTCACTGACACACTAAATCTCCATTTTTATTACGTTTAGTAAAATCTTGAAGTACCATCTAGTTCAATCTCTTCATGGAATCTCATATATTCCCTTTTCGTGTATCCATGTTTCTAATGATTTTGTTTATAATCTTATTTTAGAGAGGAACATGTGGAGTTTTGTGTGTTCTAATGATTTTTTAGAATGTTATCTCATATATACCTATCATGCAAGTCCAAGATGTATTTTTAATCATTTTGGAAGAAGATTAATTTTCTAAACATAAGCATGCATATATTCAAAATATAAAAAATTTATATCTATGAATGAAACATAGGTTAATATAAATAAAATGAACAATCCATTTATTTAACATGTGATAGGGTATTTATGCACAGTTCTCAAATTTAACTAATTATAAAATTTTTATAATTTAAATATGAATTATGAAAATTCCATAATTTTTAAAATATAAATAATTTATATTCATTTTTAATAAGAAATATTCCATAATATTCATTATACATAAATATACCTTAAATATATGATATTAAATTAAATAAAAATATTTTATTTTTTAATTATATTCTGTAAACAATTTATATAAATTAAATATCAAATATTTAATATTATATGAACTTTTATGGTATCAACTACCAAAAATAATTTTATTTTTAGTTTACACAAAATCTCATATAAGGTTGCATCGATCATTGGGTCTTTATTTATTGACTATTTTGATCATTATAACTCAATTTTTGTAGTTTCATTACATGGTGGGGACCCAAAGTAGATCCCCTCTAGCGATGATCCACATGTGCTCCTTCAATCTCTCAACAATGTCAATGAATCATTAGATTCTATCATAATTGATTTATTGTCCTGTATTATTTACCTTTGATCACTTCATAATACTTTGATCTTGAAGGTGTCCCTCTTGTTCTTCTATTACATGATTTGGATTTTGGTTAATAATATTCAATTTAAATTTTTATCTAATTTCATTCATATGTGAATGAAAAATGAGGAAATATTCCTACAATATATTCTTTTTTAAATTACTTCCATACATATGCTTTTATGATTTAACATTTATATTTAAACATATATTCCATTAATGTATAGAATTTATAATTATATTTTCTAAATACACATATATTTATTTAACATTTTAAAATTATGTTACTTTTAAATTATGGAATCTTCCATTTAAATTTAAAATTAGATTATCTTGACAATATATTTATTTTTGTTGTTTTTTATAGATAATAATGATTTGATGTTGGATTATGAAACTTCTAGTAAGTGATGAATATTTGGAAGGTGTAGATGATTTTTTTGGAATTTTCTAAATGAAATGTTTCAAACAATGACATTTTTTTTGTCCATTCCTGATATATTGTGACACGACGAATTTAAAATGCATATAGACAAAATAACAATTAACTTTTCATAGTTTTAATCTTAGTTATAGCCCTGGGATTTGTAATGGTGAAAATAGGAATAATATCAGATCTCTTGATGATGATTCTTTCTAATATGATAATTCTAACAAAATTGAGGAAATGATTCATGAAATTGAAGTAGAGGAAATTGAGAAAGAATCAATAATGGAGAATTTATATAGTTATGCTGAAAAACTATTATTTACATGTAGTACAAAATTTATGGTTTTATCAATGGCGTTAAGATTGATTAACTTGAAGGAAAATCATTGATGGAGTGACAAGAGTTTTATATATTTTCTTCAATTGTTGAAAGATATGCTTCCTAAAGTCAATGTTCTTCCATATTCACATTATAAAGAGAAGAAAATATTATTCTCAATGGTGTAAGGGTACTGAAAATAAATTCTTTCCACAGTGAATGTGTCCAATATAGAAAGGAATATGAATTTATTTCAGAGTGTCCTAAATGTGGGTTGTCATAGTATGAGTTAAAATAAAAATCACAAGATGATTTAGATGTTACAAAGACCCCTGCCATAGAATTTTGGTATCTTCCAATAATTCCTCATTTTAAAGGTTATTTTTTAATTTATATGATGCAAAAAATGGTTAATATTTCAGGCTGATGAGAAAATATAAAATGGAAAAATACACAATCCTAATGATTTTTTATTGTGGAAGAAAATTGATCACCCTATTCCTATATTCGAAAATGAATTTAGAAATCTCAAAACTATAATGTGCATGGATTTAAAAATCCATATTTAAGCCTTAGTGGAACACATAGTTCATGGCCTATTTTATTAGTAATTCACATGTTATCTCTTGAATTTTTTTTGAAGTGAAAATATGTCTTCTATTAAGGGGGATAAATCTTGTCAAACTTGTGAACAAAAAACATCATATTATCAACTGAATCATAAAAGAAAAATAGTATACATGGGTCATCAAAAGTTTTTTCATATGGAAGATTAAAAAGGGTATACAAAAGATCACTTGAATTTTATTTCCACAAAAAATGTTATCCACTGATTATTATTTTGAGAGGGTGAAAAACATTGATGTGAAATTTAGAAAGACACATAAATCTTCTATTGATAAAAATATTTGGATGAAATGATCAATATTTTTTGGGCTACCATTTTGGAGATATCATGAGGTGAAATATAAAATTTAGGTCCTGCACATGGAGAAGAATATCTATGAATGTTTTTTTGGAAATTGTTAGATATGAAAGGAATGACTGAAGATGGGTTAAATTCAACATTGGATTCAATCTTAATGGGAATACATTTGGAGTTGGATCCCACTCCTGATGGAAGGAGAACATTCCTACCCTCCGTTTGTCATACCTTATCCAAGAGGGAGAAATATTTCTTTTGAAAATGTCTTCAAAATATCAAAGTTCCACATGGTTTTTCTTAAAATGTAATAAATTTTGTGTCTTTAATGGTTTTGAAGTTGATAGGTAAAAAATCTTATGAATATCGTGTCATTATGCAACATATTCTACCATTTTCATTGTGTAAAATATTTCCCACCCCTATCATAATGACAATCATGAAGGTGTGTAATTATTTAATTCCATTATTAATAAGGTGATTTGTAACACCCAAACCCCAGTTATCTAGATTCAGTGCATTATTACATAACATTGGCATGATACAAGGAAACATATATCAAAAGACCGATCCGTTTAGTAGTCTTGGATGTACTAGATACATTCATATGTTTTACATTAAATCATGAAATAAAAACACCAACAACATTTTGTCCACTTTTGAAAAAACTTATATCCTTAGCCTATCCCTATATGTCAACCATAAAATAAATCTTCACATCTTGGGAAAAATAAAACATAGAAAGGGGTTAGCTCAGATACTCAGTAAGGATGACAATATAGCGGAAACTTTAATAAATAAGCATAAACATTTAAGGAAATGTATAAGACTAAAACAAAAGCCTTTTAAACTTAAACTTCACTATAATATGGAAAATATAAAATCAAATAATTCCATTTAATTATTCACATGAATATTCTACTAGTCAAATAATCACATGCAATATCAATAAACACTTTCATAATGATGGAATGCATAATGCCAGACTTCATAACCACATAGTAAAGGCCTAGTGACAAGACTACAAATAATTTTTTTTCAAGGCCTTGTGCCAAGACACTAAGTTTTATCATGAGACCTACTGAGGCATCAAGGAGATATAGCAGGCTCCACCCGTCAATTACTAAGTCCAATGCATTTTTTATTTGAAAAGGTTCAAACATAACATAATCATTCCAATTAATACTGGTATACTAAATTTCAATAATTTATCTATAAAACATGAATGGTATAAAAATAACACATCCATAGTCAAACATATCACAAAACCATCAATAAAATATAGAAGATTTGTGTTATAATAATTCAGCTTCAAACAGATTTAGAATATATGAAAGAATGTTGACATGGATTAAATCAAAACATTTTTAGAGAAATATATCTTTCTATTTTGAAATAATTTAGAAGTCATGTAATTATAAAAGAAAAAATTTATCTTGAAAATATTCTTATAAGACTCTAAGGGATGCTTCAAAGATGTTATTACGGTAGAAAATAGACTCCCCCACCGTATAAGTTAAAAAAGACATTCTTACCTTAATTTTGTTGAAAAGGTCATAAAGTACCTTGTTTGGAAAATGACGGAATGATACCTTTCAAAAAATATAAGGTAAAATAAGGGTATAAATGAATTTAAACAATTTTCTAGTAAATAGTAATTTTTTTTTGAAATACATTTTTAAGAACACACGGATGTAGATGATAAAGAGGTCTCGATAGATACTTACGTGAAAACAACCTCAGATAATAAAGAGATTGTAAAATTAACCCTTAACTTGTACTTTTACTTGGTCTAGGGAAGGTTATATTCCTATATAATGGTGAAATAATTGTTATTAAATTATACAAGAACAATATAAATTAATATGATATCATATATGATCTTCTAATATTGCTTTTTAATGATATTTCAGTAGTATCATCGTTTTGGTTGTTAACTGATTCATTTTCCTTTATATTCTTGGTTACATAAGCCAAGTTTGTTATGGATATGATGTATTTGATTCATATAGCGAATTATATTATGTTTAAAAAAATTATTTTTAATCATAAAATGAAAATTATTCTTGAATTATTATGATGGGGTATAAATCTCATCGCGTTAGGGGAGAGGGTAATCCAGACGTACGCACGAGCGACAATATCATTATTTTGGTTTTAAAGTCATATATAATTGGATGGTACATCATATATACAGAATCATTATCATGTTATATTTATTATTTACATCATTAATACTCATTATTTTACCCATCTAAATGATGAAGTGTTTGAATAACAAACTACACACGACCTGGAGACGGTAATCCGTATGGACGCACGAATGGTGACTTGGTCATTTATAGAATGTATAGAGTAATGAATATGATTATACCATTTTTATAAAAACATCACAGTATAATGAAGATACTAGAGTTATTATTTTATATTGTAAATGACAAAGAATGGAGAAGTGGAAGAAGAAAAGAACTTGAAAGAGGTGATGAAATATTTACCTTTTTTTAAGTTCTCCTATTTGATTTGATCAAAAGGGATATTTAGGTTTTCTTTATAACAAAATCAAGGCATCTTTGTTTAAGGGAGGTTAGTTGAGTGGATATTTGGTCAGGTTTTGGCTGAGCCAAATGGCTTTTAAATTGTGAATTTGAGAGAAGGGGAGGTTCCTTTTATAAGAGAGGTTAGGGTCACTTTAGGAAAAGCTTGAAATATTATTTTATAATAAAATAATTTTCGGTTTCTAATGGAACCAAAATGAATTATTTGAAGGATAAGGTGAGAATGGGTCTAAAACATCTCAAACAATAGGTTTTAGATGGGTTTAGGTCATCATATTCATCTTATATTTTATATTTAACTCTTAGTTAATTAGTTTGACATTTACCATGTCTCTTTGTATTTTTATATTATATTGTTAATAAACATACTATAAACTTTCAAGAGAACCTCAAGTGGTCCATTAATAAAATATATAATATTATTTAATCACATTAGTCAAACCTTATATTTTTATGTATAGAATACCAATTAATAATATAATATTTTATTTAAAAACTCTATTAGGTCAATATTGATACTATTTGGCATTTTGTTTCTGTGAAATTTATAACAGCATTATTACATTTAAAAAAATTCATTTAATCAACCCTAACATGTCATATTAACCTATAAAACTAATAAAATTCATTAAAAATCTCTAATTAGATTTAATTTAATATTTATAATATCAATTATTTTAATCTTTCTTTAATAAGGTAATTACTGTTTCATCATTGTGTCATAAATAAATTAAATTATTTAATGTCTAAAAATTATAAATAAAATCTCATTATGTAGGAAATATTTTTATCTTTCTAATTATATTTATAGATGAATTTATCATAGGTATAACCCAATATTATAAATGGTTTAGTTATTAAAATTTGAATTTAACTCTTTTAACTCTTCTTTAAATAAAATAATAATAAATGTTCTAATCTAATCCATGTGAACCTAAAGGATCATATTTTATTCCTACGGTTGTTTTTGGTTGAATTAACCTTATCCAATAGAATTAGAAAATTTGTTAGGGTAATAATAATATCATTTTTACCCTAAATTACTATATTTACTTTTAACCGTGGTAAATACAAGTAAAAAGTTACTATTCACCAAAAATTATTTTAATCTTATTGAACCACATTATTCTTACTGATATCAACAGTGTCTCTATGATTTTTTAATTTCACTCACGGAAATGATAAAATTATATTTATGCGAATTTGTGAATGCTCTTAGGAGGTGGGTAAAAGATGGTAAAAAGTTTAATAATTTTTATATATATATAAACATATTATAAAATGACTCCAATGAAATAAATTGAATGTATATAGGTATTATGTATCTATTTTGACCAAATTTGTTTAAAAAATAAATAATTATTTAAATAAAAAGTCGGGTTTAAACAATAACTTAGTGGTTTTCACTATCCATCAATAATTTAATGTTTCCATAAAAATACCCAAAATTCACCCGTAGCTAATTTTGATATTGCGAATTCAAAAATGAAGTCCATTTTGAAAAATAAAATTTACAAAATTTCAAAAAGTGGGAATTAATATTCATAACAGATAGTTTTATTGGTCTCGGTGTGTTAGAATCTCGAAGTTGCGTACAATTCAAGCTATTGCATTATTTAAAGGGAAACATACCATGGAAGCTTTGTGTGTTACATTCATCCCACCTTCAAATAATTTCATCCTAGAAATTTCTAGAATACTACCACACAAAAATATTTGGGTGGTTCTTCATCATATGTTCCCATCATTCCCACATTTCCTCTTCCATCTTATGGTTTCTCCATAGAACTTTTACCAGACAAGTCATCCAGTTTATCAACACTTATTCTCTTGTATCAAGAATATTGATAGCCTCTTCACAATAAGACATATTAGGTTCAAGTTCAATTTCCTCATAGGTGAGTATATCCGTTGGGTCATGAATGTGTTTTCTCAATATTGATATGTGGAACACATCATGAACATTGGAGAGACTTGGAGGTATGGCCAAATGGTAAGCTGCAACTGAAATTTATTCTATAATTTTGAAAGGTCCGATGTACCTGTGACTCAATTTACCCTTCTTACCGAAACATACAACACCCTTCCATAGATATACCTTCAAGAAAACATGGTCTCCTACTTGATATTCCAAATCCTTTCTTTGGTTTTCGT
Source organism: Viscum album (assembly GCA_963277665.1). Lineage (NCBI taxonomy): Eukaryota > Viridiplantae > Streptophyta > Magnoliopsida > Santalales > Viscaceae > Viscum > Viscum album. The sequence goes on along the minus strand of OY728152.1, from coordinate 1,662,905,457 downwards.
TATTGATATTTTTCTTACTTTGGACTACTTTGATGTGGGTTTGGATAACCTTCACCTTTTCAATTATTTCCCCAACAAGTTCTGGGCCTATAAGTTTTCTTTCACCAACATCATCCCAACAAGTTGGTGTGAGAAATTTCTTTTCATACAACGCTTCATATGGTGCCATCTGAATACTTGAATAGAAACTATTATTATTGGAAAATTCCACCAGCGGTAAATATTGATCCTACATACCTTGAATGTGAAGTGATCAAGATCTCAACAATTCTTCTAAGGTTTTAATAGTCTGTTCTGATTGTCCACCAGTTTGAGGGTGGTAGGCAGTGCTCAAACGAATTTTAGTATCTAGGGATTTCTGAATACTTTTCTAAAATCTTAATGTAAAACAAGGATCATGATCAGAAACAATCGATAAGGGTGCTCCATGAAGTCTTAAAACTTCATTAATATATAGTCTTGAAAGACGATCAAGTGGTAAATATTATCTTATAGAATGAAAATGTGATGACTTGGTAAAACGATAAACAATGAACCATATTGCATCATTCCTTCTAGGAGTCTTTGGTAGCCCCATGACAAAGTCCATCATAATATTATCCCATTTCCACTCAGGTATGGGAAGAGGTTTCATGACTCCTCTAGACTATTTCTATCCAGCATTCACGTGTTGAAAAACCATAAATATTGACACAAAATTAGCAATGTCCCTCTTCATGTTGTCCCACCCAAAATGTTCCATCAAATCTCCATACATCTTGGTGCTACCAGGGTGTACAAGGAAATTGGAGCTATGTGAATCATCTAACAATTCCCTTTTTAGATTCGGCATATCAGGAACACAAATTCTCTTCCCAAATATCAAAATCCCATATTCATATATGAAGTCACTCAATCTAACATCATTCACAACTTCAATCTTCTTTTGAAATTCCTCATCATCAGCCTGAGAATATTTTCTCTTTTCTAGTAAATATGGTCTAAAAACAATTAGAAAATGTATTTTTGTTTCACCATCCCTGATTATTCCTATCTCCATTTTCACTAGATCCATGAAAATAGGATCCCTTTCAACTCTCATCTTTTTCTAAACTCCGTTATCCTTTCTACTCAAAGCATCAACCACCTTATTTTCCTTCCTTGGGTAGTAGTGTATTGTGAAATAATAATACTTGAGTAGTTAAAGCCATTTCCTTTGCCTCATGTTGAGTTCTATTGGTTAGAAATTATACTTCAAACTCTTGTGATCAGTATAAATCTCACATTATTCACCATAGATATGGTGTCTTGATATTTTCAGAGCAAAGATTATAGTTGCTAACTCAAGATCATGAGTAGGATAGTTTTTCTAATGAATTTTTAGCTATCGTGATTCGTAGGTAATAACTCTATCATTATAAATAAGGAAAAAACCATATCCTTTATTTGAAGCATCATTATAAATAACAAACCCATCATTCCCTGATGGTAGAGTCAAGATAAGAGCATTGACTAATCCTCTATTCAGTTCTTCAAAACATTATTCACATTCCTTTGTCCAAACAAATTTTACCTCTTTATGTGTGTGCTTGGTTAATGGGTTATCCGATCAGGAAAAATTCTAGACAAAATGCCGATAATTACCTGCTAATCCAATAAAATCGAATACCTCAATTATACTCATCGGTGTTGGCCATTCATGGATTTCCTTGGTCTTTGAAGGATCAACAAAGATTCCATACTTAGAGACAATATGGGAAAGAAAATAAATCTCCTAAAGCCATAATTCACACATGTTAAACTTCCCGTATAATTAATTTTTTCTAAGGGTTTTCAGAATGGTGAAAAGGTGATTTTCATGATCTTCATAGCTTTTGGAGTATACCACGATATATTCAATAATTACCACTACAAATTCATCAAGATATTCCTTGAAAACTCTGTTCATTAGATCCCTGAAAATAGAGTTTGCATTAGTCATCCCAATTGGCATTACTGTAGACTCATAATTCCCGTACATGGTTCAAAATGATGTTTTCAGAATTTCTTCCTTCATTGCACACAATTGATGATATCCAGATTGTAGATAAATCATTGAAAAATGTTGAGCTCTATGAAGTTGGTTGATTAAATCATCAATTCAAGGTAGGTGATACTTGTTCTTTATTGTTATAGCATTGATCTCCCTATAGTCAATGAAAAACCTCATAAATCTGTCTTTATTCTTAACCAAAGGATAGGGGCTCCCCATGGAGAAACAGTAGGGAAAATAAATACCTTATTACTCAATTCCTCTTGTTTTTTCTTTAGTTCCACTAATTCCACAGTGGCCATTCAATAAGGGGTCATTGATATGTTCCTTGAACCAGGAATTAAATCAATAGAGAACACAATTTCTCTTTCTAGAGGATGTCCAGGTAAATCCTCTGGAAACACATCAACATATTCTTTTACAATAGGTACATCCTCTATTCGAACATTGTTTTCCTCTCACATAATTATTTCATTCTCATCCTCCCCAGAAGTAGAATTTATTAGAGCTACTGGTGGTGGATCTAGCTTAGAATCAGGTGGTGACATTTCTACTCTAAAGATAAGTTACTCTTTATCATCATCAAAAATTGTAACCTCCTTCTTATTACAATAAATTTTTGCTTCATGGTCTGAAAGACAATATATACCGAGGATTATATCAAATTCAATCATTGTTATGATGATGAGATCAGTAGATAAAGATCATTTATATGACCTAAAGAGAACTGATTCACAAAACTTTATTGTGATGATACATCCCTTATGTGTTTTGACTAACAACTATCTTGTTAAGTTAAATTGAAAATATCTAATTTTCTTATAAAACTGGGAAGATAAGAAACAATGCAATGATCCAGAATCAAATAAAGCATTGGCTAAACTTCAGGAAGCCATTAAATTACCTGCCACCATATCTTTTGAAGCTTCAACCTCAGTAGTAGTGATAACATAAGCTTGGCCTTGCACCCTTGTCCTTTTCTGAGATATGTTTCATTGGCCCTTAAGACATTCATTTACATAATTCCCCTTTTCTCTATAATTTTAGCATTCATCACTGACAACCTCTTTCTTCCCCATGCAATCACAAGCTTGGTGGTCTTTTTCACCACACTTGTAATAAACTCTCATTCCATTCAGGCATATACAAGGGTGTTTCAACCCACATTTACTATAGGATGGATATTAAACTTTTCCCTTCTTACACTTATTTCCATATATCTTATGCTTTTCTTTATAGCCAAAAGCCTTAGAGAATTCTTTTTATGTCTTGGTAGCACATGAGACAATTACTTCATTGGATGAGAAGGATTTTGAGAATAATGCTCGACGAAGAAATGGTTTTAACCCATCAAATAATAGATCAATCTTACTCCTTGTGTTATGTATATAATCTACTGCATGCCTTGCTAACCTGGTAAAGTAAGCCTCATATTTTGAGACATTCTCATCCTCTTTTTTCCTCAGATTCAGAAATTGTCTTTCCATTTCTATACGATGGTCACAAAGAAAGTATTTTTCTATGAAAATATCTTTAACCTCCCTCCATTCCATATTTGATACTTCATCATCCTCCTTTGTGTTTTGAATCAATGACCACCATTGATCTGCATCTCCCGTGAGGTGATAAACTACCATGACAACTTTTTCCCTTTCGCTACTCCCTAAAGCATGAAATATTTTCTCTAAGGAATTTATCCATTTCCAAGATACTAATGGATTTGTACTCCAATTGAATTTTGGTGGTTTTTTCCTCATGAAGCAGTCTAACATTGATCCTCCGTGTTGTGGATCAGGGTGCTCCATATGGGTAAGATTATTATTGATAACCTGAGTGAGTTGTTCCAGTATAGTGATAAGATGATTAGGACCAGTTTCTTCAGAAACTCCACTATAATTATCTTTAGTAGGAGGTCTATCCTTATAGGGATTACCTGCGTTGATACGGTTTCCATTCTTTCCACTTGGTGCCATTTCTATATAATGGCATACACTAGATTAGTTTATGAATCAAAATACATAACTCCAAACATGTAAAACACTTAACATAAATTGAACAGTTTATGGATATAATCCAGAATCATAAAAATGTTTTCTTTGAGTAATTATATACTCATAAACCCTTCATAATGGTTTTTAAAGAAAATGAGAATTAACCAAATCATATCCCCCATGAGTGTCGTAACCAAGAGTGCAACAAAGCCCTTTGTCATGCACTAGTTCCCATTCGAGTCTAGATCAAAGTGGTGTTTTGGGTTTTACCACTAGGTACATATATTCTAGAGCTGCCTCTACCAACTCCTATCCATATAGGGATGTATTCTTTGGAAAACTCACAAAATCTATAAATTAAAAAAATTATAGGAAGTTATTCTATATTAATCCTAAAAGTCTATCTTAGGGTAATGTTCTCTAATATGAGTTTTTATAAATCTAGCTTCCAAGGCTTGTACTAAAATTTCTCTAATACCAACTCTAACACCCCAACCCTAGTTAACAAGAGTTGGTGGATTATTACATAATATTGGCATGATACAAGAATCATGTCCTGAAAGACCGATCAGTTTAGTAGTCTACGAAGTACTACATACATTCATATGTTTTACATTACATCGTGAAATAAAAACATCAACAATATTTTGTCTCCTTTTAAACACACATATATCCTTAGACTATGCCTACAGGTCATCCATAAAATACTTCTTAACATCCTTGGAAAAATAAAATATAGGAAGGGGTGAGTTTAGATACTCAGTAAGGATAACAATATAGCAGAAACTTTCATAAATAAGCATAAACATTTAAGGAAATAAATAAGATTAAAACAAAAGTCTTTTAAACTTAAACTTTTGCATAATATGGAAAAGATAAAATCAAATAATTCCATTTACTTATTCACATGGATATTCTACTAGTCGAATAATCACATGCAATATCAATAACTACATCCATAATGATGGAATGCATAATGGCATACTTCATAACCATATAGTCATGGCCTTGTGACAAAACTACAAATAATATTTTTTCAATTCCTTATGCCAAGGCACTAGTTTGTCTAATGAGACCTTCCGATGCATCAAGTAGCTATATCGAGCTCCACCCGTCAATTAATAAGTCTAATGCATTCCTCATGTAAAAATAATTTAACATAATATAAACATTCATATTAAAACTAGAATAAAAAATGTCAATAATTTATCTATAAACCTAGAATGGTATGAAAATAACACAACCATAGTCAAGCATATCACAAAACCTTCAATAAAATATAAAATATTTTTATCAAAATAAATCAACATCAAACAAGTTTAAAATCCACCAAAGAATGTTGAAATAGATAAAATCAATCCTTTTTTAGGGAAATATCTCTTTCTATTTTGAAATCATTTAGATGTCATGTAATTATAAAAGACTTTTTTTTGAAAATATAATTATAATATTTTAATTGAAGCTTCGATGATGTTATAATGGCGGAAAAATCCACACCCACCGTATAAGTTAAAAAAAGACATTCTAACCTTAATTTTGTCAAAAGGCCATAAAGTACTTTGTTTGGAAAATGACGGAAATATTCCTTTCAAAACATATAAGGTCAAATAATGGTATAAATTACTTTAAACCATTGTCTAGAAAAATAGTAAAAATGTTTCAAAATATATTTTTAAGGAAACACAGATTTGGATGATAAATAGGTCCCAATAGATTCTTAAGTAAAAACAACCTCAGATAATAAAGTGATTGTGAAATTAACCCTCACCATGTACTTTTACTTGGTCAAAGGTAGGATAACTTCCTGTATAATGGTAAAATAATTTTTATTAAATTATAAAATAACCATATACATTAATATGATTTCATATATTATCTTCTAATATTTCATTGTTAATGATATTTCAGTTGTATCATCGTTTCGGGTGTTATCTGATTTGTATTCCTTTATATGATTGGTTTCTAAAGCCATGTTTTTTATGGATAAGATGTATTTAATTAATATAGAGAATGATATTATGTTCATAAACAATATTTTTAACCATAAAATGAATATTATTCTTGAATGACTACGATGAGTAATGAATCTAATCGCGTTCATGGAGATGGTAATCCTGACATACACACGAGAAACAATATCATTATTTTGATAACAAAATTGTATATAATTGGATGGTATATCATATATAAAGAATCATTATCATATTATATTTATTATTTATATCATTTATACTCATTATTATACTCATCCAAATTATTAATTGATTGAATAACAAACTACACCACAACGTGGAGACGGTAATCCGTACGTATGCAGCTATGGTTACTTTATCATTTATAGTATGGATTGAATAATGAATATGGTTGTAAATTTTTTATAATAACATAATAGTATATAGAAGAGACCAGAGTTAATATTTTTGAATAAAAAAAACAAAGAAAGTGGATGTGGAAGAAGAAAAGAACTTGAAAGAGGTGATGAAATATTTACCCCTTCTTTGGGTTCTTCCTTCTGATTTGATCCAAAGGGATAATTAGGTTGGATTTATAACTAATGTAAGTCCTATAGGATTAAGGTAGGACAATTGAGAGGATATTTGGGTAGGATATGGCCGAGAAAAATGTATTTTAAGGAGTGAATTTGATAGAAGGAGATGTTCCCTTTTATAAGATTGGTGAGGGTCACTTTAGGAAATGCTTGAAATATTATTTTATAATAAAATAAATTTCAGTTTCTAATGGATCCAAAATAAATTACTTAAAGGATAAGGTGGATATGGGTTGATAACCTCTCAACCAATAGGGTTTAGACAGGTTTCGGTCATCATATTAACCTTATGTTTTAGATTTAACTCCTAGTTAAATAGTTTGACATTTACCATGTCTCTTTGTATTTTTATATTATATGGTTAATAAACATACTATAATCTTACAAGAAAACCTCAAGTGGTTCATTAATGACATATATAATATTATTTGTTCCCTTTGTATGATCCTTATATTTTTAGAAATAGAATACCAATTATTAATATAACATATTCTTTAAAAACTCTTTTATGTCAATTTTGACACTTTGTCATTTTGTTTTTTATAAACTCATAAAAACATTATTAATTCAAAAAAAAATTAATTTAATCAACCTTAAAATGTAATATTAACCTATAAAATTAATGGAATTTATTAAAACTCTCTAATTAGATTTATTTGGATATTTATAATATCAATTATTTTAATCTTTCATTAATAAGGTAATTACTACATCATCATTGTGTCATAAATAAATTAAATTATTTAATGATTAAAAATTATAAATAAAATATCATTATGTATGAAATCATATTAGATTTATACTGAATATTTATAGACGAATTTAGCTTATGTATAAACCTATATTAAAATTTTTTTAGTTATTAAACTTTGAATTTAATTCTTTTAACTCTTCTTTAAATAGAATAATAATAAATGTTCTAATCTAATACAAGTGGACCTAAAGGATCATATTTTATTCATAAGGTTGTTTTTGGTCGAATGACACTTATAAAATAGAATTAGGACCTGTTTTAGGGTAATAATAATATCATTTTTACCATTAATTACCTTATTTACTTTTAACCATGGTAACTAAAAATAAAAGTTACTATTCACCAAAAATTATTTTCATGTTATTGAACCACCTTTTTCTTACAGATATCAACTTTTTCTCTCATATTTTTGAAATTCCACTCACAGAAATGGTAAAATTATGTTTTATACGAATTTGCAAATGCTCCTAGAAGATGGGTAAAAGTCGGTAAAAAGTTCAATAAATTTTTGTATGTATCTAAACTTATTATAAAATGACTCCAATGAATTACATTGAACATAGATAGGTATTATTTATCTATTTCGACATAAAATAAGTTTAAATAAAATAAATAATTATTTAAATAAAAACACAGTTTTAAACAATAACTCAGTGTTTTTCCCTATTAATGAAAAATTGAAGGTTTTTAGAAAAATTGCAAAAATTCATCCTAAGCTAACTTAGATATCCCTAATTCGAAAAAGATGTCCATTTTGAAAAATAAAATTTAAAAAATTTCCAAAAGTGGGTATTACTATTCATAATGTCTAGTTTGATTGGTCATTGTGTGTTAGAATATCAAAGTTGAGTACAATGCAAGCTATTGCATTATTCAAAGGAAAACGTACCATGGAAGCTTGAAGTGTTACATGATTGATTCAAATGACTTGAATTTTTTTAGATATAAGCATTTTCAATACCTTTATACATGGAAATGTATTTTCCTCCATATTTTTTGATATCATGGTGTATTTAGTGGTTCATTTGGTGTGAGAAAAGACAAATTATAGACCTGTATATCTACACTGAATGTATCCTTTTGAAATTTATATGATGATATTTAAGGGGTTTATAAAGAGTCCATATCAACCAACTGCATCCATTATTGAGAAGTATATTTATGAATATGTTTCATAGTTTTATACAATATTTTTGTCTACAATGATGCACATTAATTTTCCTATATCTTGCTATGAATGAGATAGTTATCGGGAAAAGGGGATTAATTGCTTGAATGTCAAATCATTGATAGGTTAACTCATAAAGGAGGAACATTTATTCAAATTTAATAACATATATATTTCTCACCAATATATAACATTTCATATCAATTAATTGATTATGTCAAAAACCAAATATTTAAAATTTATCTTTTTATATAAAACAAAAATTATTGTATAACAATATATTATAAATTTGGTTATTGTTGTAAATATGATTTATCAGGATGTTGAATTTTAACTATTTAATTTCATATCACATTAATATTGGTCAGTTTTCATTCATTTATATCATTTCATCTATCATTAATATTTTTAGAATTTTAGTTAACTATAAAAATTATGAATAAAAATGTGTTAAATTTAGTTTAATTTACTTTATTTTTGATAAATATTATTTTTTTATTTACATTACTATGTAATTATTTGATTTGAAAATTTTTGTACCAATTGATAACTCTTTGATTTATAAGATAACGATAGATCAATCCTCTAATCCAAAACATATTTATAGAGATGGTTTTACTCATACTTATAGGGAGGAATGTCCATATGATCCTGTTAATGAGCCTTTTCATCCTTCTTACATGATACATCATCTTCGACGGGAGGAATAAGTGTTCAAGTGTTGGTAAACGTGGAACCCCACATTTTCCAAAATATTAGGTTTCCCATATCTAGGAAAAGAGGTTACCAATATAATTTAATGGTAGTGATATTCCATGAGGTCTAAATTCAAAACAATTCAATAATTTTGTATTAGTATAGGCTAAAAGAGATGTTAGTATTTTTTTTGATGATTGGTGAATTGTGGAAAAAGTGACATTGTCATAACTGTGGAAGACCATTATGGTAATATTTTTTTTATATTTTATATATCTTGAAATTCTTCTAGTAATATATGTTTTTAGCCTTCTTATTAGATGAAATTTGACATACCTGATACTAGAGGTGTTAGGATGAAATGTTTATCATTGAATTCTAGGATATGGAGGGATTTAAAGTCATCCCCCATCATAATAATTCATTTTTGGGGATTGAAAACATGAAAATATATGTGATATATATCCATTTGTATATTAGGATACATGGATGTAATTTGTTGATAGTAGATGGAAAGAAGAGTTTTTTTTCCAGTGAAGTGGTTCCTTTTAAGAAGTTTTTTTATATTAATGACCATGTTAAGGATTTATTTTTTCTCAAATATTAATTTAAAAAAATCTAGGAGATATCATCAAGAGATTCAATCCAGAAATATATACCCTCATATGTTATCTCAGGGAGGTTATACATTGTTATAATAACAGATTATTGTAGAAAAACTTCAAAAACTGAGAGCTAAGTCTGTAGGGTCTTCAAAGGTTTCCCCTCCACCCCCACTGACTAGAAAAATGGAAGAGGGTTCAGATGTTAAAAAAACAATTTATTACAAAAGATTCAAGATTTTTAACTAATAATATTTTAATATGTTTACCTTATTTATTTTTTGAAGTTTAATCACCTTTTTATATATTGTTATTCATTGTATATTTTTTCAAATATTCCATAAAATATTCTGTCAAGGAGAAGACCACATAGGGGGATCTATATTATTGAGCGTATAAAGGTTATTTTATCCATAGAATTAGAAAAGAATAAAAACCTGAGACTTGTATGAGGATAACTAACATATGTATCAGTAATAAAAGGTTTTAATCATTTTGAAGCTTCATAAATGGAGCATTCTTGTAAAATAATAAAATATTTGGAAGCCAATGTTCACAATATTTATGTGATGATGTAGGATAGGATCAGAGCCTCGATGGAGTCAACTTTTACACACATGAAAATAAAGTATTAGAATGTCAATACAACTCTAGAACCTTTTCTAGAATATCCCAATCATCCTTCTTATCCTACTCACACATATATTCCCCCATATCCCACTCCTTATAATCCTACCTCTACACCTCCTCCTCCAAATCTTCCAAGTTACTCTGAGTTATATGTTGATGATCCTCGTCATATTGTTGAATATTGGATGATACATTGACACAACAATTCCTTTCATGATCAGCAGATTTAGATAGTGAATCCTTGAATCACTGTACAAGATATTATAGATAGATCCATAAAAATACATTGTCCTACAGATGAGGGGAGTGTAGTTGGAAAAAGTATTAGTCATTTGTTTATAATTTCAAATAATTCTAAATATTTCAATAAAGGTATGTACATATTTTATATTTTATTTTATTTAGTTACTTAATTGGATTTATCATTTTAAATTTTACATATTTATCAATTTTTTTATAGTAGTAATTTATAGGTAAAGAAAAACTGTATAGAAAAAAAACTCAAGGGGTCATGACTTCAGATACAAATTCTACTAGTCTTGATAAATCTTCAAAATAATAATTTTTTATTGGAAGTATATGAGATTTTAATTTCATATTTTGTTTGTGGGTGTGCAATAACTATGGGAATTTTGAAAAATTATATCATGGATCTTGTATTTGAAGATCAATTGGGTATCAACACGACAAATTTTTTTTCCATGTATGTTGGTTAACTATTTTTTTCATTACATTAATTATTTTAAAATTTATAACTATATATGCTTTATATTAGGTATCTAAATAAAATTTTAACAAATCATGAAATTATAGTTGTATATGGATTTATGGACCCATATTTTATTTCTACTATAAATTTAACAATGACCAATGTTGAAAGAACATTTTTTATAGCTAAAATATTTCAGAATAATGTCATTATTCAGTGTTGGACGTTTCAATATCATGAAGAGTATGAAATATTTTATTTCTCTAAATGTGTAATACATCACTAAACAAATTAAAAAAAATATTAAATTTTCTTTTATATCAGTGTTCATTGGATGTTGGGTGTTTTTCCAAAGAGAGATGACATTGTACTGGCTATGCTATATCCATGGTGAAGTGAGATAAATTTCTTAGAATGTATTAAACACATATGTTTTATTTTTTTAATAACATTTTATATTATAATGAATAAAATTTATTTTATTCATATTATTTTAAAATAAGGAATGGATTTTATTTAGATATAAAAAAGAATGAATAACAGTATGATTAAATTTATAAAAACTACTTTCAATTTTCGTTTACAATTACTAAATTTTGAATATTTTACTTAAAAATGTTATTTTGAATTTAAATATATTTGAAATAGTATCATAAAGAATATGGTTTAAAAAATGTGGATATTATGTTCTAATATTTACGTATGAAATAATTTCAATTAGCGCAGTTACAGATTTTCAAAAGTTTAGATTTTATTTAAAATATTTCCTTAATATTACACATGTTTTATTGAAAATTAAAGTTAAATGAATTATGTATTACTTTTTATCTTTCTGATTACATGTGAACATATAGTGTAGAGGTTCTAAGAAATTTAACAATTTAATAGGCTAATCATTTTATAGGTTTGATTGTTTTTTAGTTTATTTTTAATATACATTTTAAATTTTAATGTTCAATTGTATGTTTCTTTATCAAGTTTTTTGATTCCTTTTCTTTTGTTCTGTTGATTTTGGATACTATTGTGGTGGAGGATTAAATAATGTCCATTTTTTTTAATTTTTTTTCTCACACTGGTTATTTTAAAAAAATGATGTAATAAAAGGGTTTTTATGTCAGTTATTCGATTAATGATGTGAAAAAAACTATGTAATTTGTTTTTTATGTCAGTTATCAAATAACCAACATGAAAAAAGAGTTTTCCACATCATTTATTGGATGTATGATGTCAAAAAATGATAAAAATATTAATTTAAAATGTTTGTTTTAGTTAACCGATGTGAAAACATTATTCACAATGTCACCTCCAATAACGTCTCTTAATAGACTAAATGAGAAGGCATTAAAACCGAGTGAAAAATAATTTATGGGCTGGTGCATGCATGAACTGTAGCACTGTGGAATGGATAATTAGTATTCCATGGGACCAACCCTATCCACAATCTAAAATGGCCAAAAAACATGGGAACTATCATTCCTTGTTTCTTGATACAGTGTTTCCCCAACCTAAGTGACACCCAAAGGAAAACAGTATAAAAAACCTCAAACTATATAGGTCATATCCAATGGTCAGTATAATATTTCATACAACACCGTGTGTTTAAAAACTACTATCTAATCAACTGAACATTCTAATATGTTTCCAGCATGATACTAGCCCAAAAATAGCTCACACAGTCCATCCGAAAAAGAAGCGAACAAAACAAACTTCCAAAAAAAGCCTTGAAATGTATCATATGGATTGATATATGGAATCTATTTTTATATAAAAAATAAAATATATCCCTATGATGCTCACATTAAATAAAAAAATCCAAAAATCGTGCTCTTAGCATATTATCCAAAATCAGAATAGTCCTCTCAAACTGACCATCATTTTGAGAATGAAAGGTTGTGCTCAAAAGAACCTATGATCCCAAATCCTTTTGAATATCCAACAATAAAAGGGATGGGAAAATTGGATCTATGTCATAAAAAAAATTCCTCAGAACACTGTGCTACAAAACTACCTCACACAGATAATGACTTCCCATATCATCCAATATGAAGGTATCCTTGATTTAGAAAATCTAGGGTAACCTCTTCTGTCGATCCACAATCACCCATAAAACATCATTATTATTTGTTTTCCAAGATAATCCTATCATTAAATACATAGTGAAATCATCATATTTCCACTCAAGAATAGAAATGTTGCAAAACAAATGCAGGAATCTTATGCTTAGCTTTTACCTAATGAAAAGTAAAACATCTTTCCGAAAATCATACAAATTCCTTATTCATTACTGACCACCATTATTTTCTTTGGATATCATGATAAATATTTGTCAAAATAGGATGTACCACACATATATAAGAATGGAAATTTCTCATCAACTCCTTGTGCAAGCCCATAGGTATCGTTACTCAACCATATAAAATTATACAATTTCCACTACTGAGATACCTTCAATTTGGTGTCTCCACACAATATAAGATATCAACTAGAACCGAGTCTTACAGATTAGATAACTGGTTGGAATTGATCTAGTCAAAAAATCATAAGTACAATATATATCTAATCAATTATACTCATCCCATAGACTCGTGAACATCTAAAATCATGTATTAAAAGGGGTCCATCACCCACCACTCATCACAATACTCCTATACTTTCTCATTCTATGTATTTAACCTCAATTATTTGGTAATATAGTTTCCCTTTATTACTGTATAATACAAATCGATGTTGGAAGACTAGAGATACTTTAACCACCTCCTATGATGAAGGTTTATGTCCTACTGATAAAATATGCGGATGAGGCTCTTATTGTCTGTGTATAGCACAAACCTCTCACCATGAGATAAGGTCTCCAACATCTCAGGGAAAGTACCACTTAGGCTAACACCAGATCTTGAGTGGGATAATTCTTTTCATGTAGTATTAACTATCTAGATCCATAAGAAACCACTTGATCCTCCATCATCATAACTACAATGAATATAACTATTTTTTATAGTACATGGTATATTATTTAATCAAAACAAGTAAAGTGAGGATAGGTGATGCGGTCAGCATACCTTTTAGGGCTTGAAAATATCTCTTACAAGAATCTAAACAAAAAAACGTCACCCCTTATTGGTCAATCCATACATCAGTTATAGAAAGGGAAAAACATCCAAGATAAACCACCAATAATAACCTTCTAATAGTTGAATGATCCAATTCATGAATACATTATTAGGCCAGTTCTTAATAATCATGGATGATTTTTTTTGGATCCACTAACACTGCTACCTTTGAGATGACGTGACCATATATGTTCACTTTATAAAACTAGAAAAAACATTTGGTTAGCTTGGAATAAAACCAATGATATCTCAATATACTAAGGATGATATCAATATGATTAACATGATTATTTTTTGATTGGGAGAACACTAATATGTTGGCCAAAAAACACCACCAAACAAGCTAGGAAAGTACAAAAGATCATATTCATAAAGTCTTTGAAAACCACTAGTGCATTGGTCAAACAGAACGACAACACTACAAACTCATAAAATCCATACATGCTCCAAAACATATTTAGAGGTATATCTGGTGGTCTTACCCTCAAAAAATGATATCAAGTTCTCATGTCCATATTGGAGAATATCTTACCACCTCTCAATAGATCAAAAATATAATGGATATGCAGAATGTGTAACGGTTCTGGACCATCATCCAATTTAATCAATGATAATCCACACATAAGTGCAACAAAAAACCATCCTTATTGGTAAATAGAACTATTGAACCACAAGGAGATGTACCTAGATATATTACACCTTTAGTTTCCATATCTTAAAATAGAAATTTTTATTACCAAAGCTCTGATGGTTCTATTCTATATGGAAGAAAAGAACTGGATCTACTCCTGGAACTAACTCGATCATAAAATCGATCTCTTACTTAGGTGGTAATTCATAGAACTCATTAATTATGGATTTAAAAACATAGTATACCACTGAAATAAATAATATTACTACATTCCACCATCACCATGGGAAAGAACAATTATATGAGTCATGAGACAATCCAATCTTCAATAAATTGGTCTTGCATGACTAGCTGAAATATCCCACTCACCTTGATGAGAATTACTACCTCTTTATAGAAATATAATGGTAACTCTCATATTATAACAGTAGATATGATCCTATAATATAAATAACCAATCTATATTAAGAATCAAATTGAATCTTATAATTTCCATAAAATTGGTTCAAAAAGAAACAGTAACAACTTATCTCAAGAGAACATGGCTTAAAATGCATGGTATTCTTTGACCACACTCCCAATATAGTTTATATTGTCAAAACACCATGCAAAAATTTCACATCCAATCCCAAACTAGTTAAAAAAAAGTTTAGAAATAAAGTAATGTGATGCTCTAGTATTAATAAAAATAGGAAATTGTAAATGATACATGAATCATACATATGATAGTAGACGGTTTGAAATCCACACTAGCATGAGTCATCTTCATAACACACATATGAACAATTCCACTACCCTTGTATCCTTTCATGAATCCCAAGGTCTATCCACTTTGACTAGTAATACCACTGCATCAATGGGGTACCACACCACTAGCTTAACCAAAAGACCCTATGGAACTTCATCTACCTATTTGTTGGGGATTAGTTGAGTCCTTCCCAAATATCAGTACCTGTCTTGTTCCCCTACCACTACTCTGCTACTACATTCCCAAAAAAAACCATTATAGATGGCCAATCCTACTATAATCATGACACTCTAAATAGGTCTATGAACAATGATGTTGTTAATGGCCCATCATTCCAAACTGATAGCATTGTAATGGAACATGGACCACTAATATATTCCCACATACATAAGAAATCTAACCAATGTTTCCTTAGATAAAACTATCATAGAGATGCATCTTTCCAGCAATATAAGAGTTCACTATTTTCCCTATTGAAACAACGATTACAGTACTCTGGGATTCTCTCAGATTCCCTTCCATGATGAGTGTCTGATTCATCACATCTTCAAAACTGCTCAAATGGAAAATGTTCACCTATAACTTGACCTCATAGTTAATACCATCCTTGAAAAATCTTTACTTAGAGATCACATTAACTTCCAAAGATGGTGTAAAGTGATGTAGGTAAGTGAAATGTTCATCGTAGTCCAATATTTATATGACCTCATGTGTTAGGATCTTGAACTCAGGATATTTATCACCCCTCAACATCTCTAGATAAAATGGAATAAATAATTCACCACTATTTCCTTCCAATATATCTCATCATACTTATTTTATTTATCCTAAATTTACCACCAATTCAAGTAAGGTCCTTGAACCATATACGCAGAAAGATTTAGCCTCCTCTCTGTGGGTGTCTCAAGATGCTTACAGATCATCTAGATGTACTTGATCCAGAACTCATATTTCTAGGGACCTCCCTCCTTAATAAACATATGAGAATTATGGTAATGTAACTCTCTTGTCATCTTAGACATTGAATTCAAAGTGTGAACATTCTCTACCTCCTTGGATTTCATGTCATTTAGGAAGATTTCACAAAGATGGACATCAATATTCACCTCAGGAAGTAAAGAATGATTCGATTCTTCTACGTTATGGGAATGATGATTTCTATTATCTAGATGCTCAACTAGAAAATTTAAAGGATACATTTTCTCTATAATACAAACACACTCCTTAAAACACTGACTATAATGTTAGGGTTAACCTAAATAGTTAACAACAATAGAAAACCATTGGATCATGGTCTCTCTAAGAATGGCTTAAAAGAATTTTAGTATGACATATCTCAATACATTTGAATATATCACATTCAAATAAATATGTCCATATATTGAACAATTCATGTCAACATATATCCCTATGTGCCTATTATGATGCATCCGTAGTCATCTTGTTCCATATTGGGCCATGCATACAAATTTCGAGTACCAATAACATCAAGAAATAATAACCTCATTAAAAATGTGAATTAATCAATGTAAAATGACATCGACTGAATTAAGATAATACTATAAATAAAAATCTACACCTTGTCACATTGAATTACCCAATACATGGGTTATTTACCAACATACACAAGCTTATTACTATGTCCTAACATATAACAGTCTCCTTTCTACCATTCCCAAATAGAATTGATTTATAAAAGAAAACCTCCTACAAAACCACTTTGTAACAATAGGGCCCTGCTGACAAAACAACTACCAAGATTAACAAGGCCATTTGGTCCTACACCTATAGGTACTGCCATTTTACCATCATACATATGGTCCCCTCCCTAGGGCCCACCCATCGGATCAAAAATGTCATCTGACTAATGAATAACCCGCATGGATACTCATGTTCTTTACAGTGTTATTTTTCCTCACACACACCCTATGAAACTTCCAAGAAGGCCACCCACCCTGATAAGTACACCAGGCCAAGCATACATTACTATGAAGTTCTTATCTAGAAGGATCCTGAAATAAAGGCACACATTATTGACATGAGTCATATCATTTAGTCATTTAACATTGTGGATTCTGACCATAAACATGGATGTGATATGTATAGTGGGGAGACCATACCCCCAGGTAATAGATTTACAACACAATAGAACAATCCAATAAAAATAATAAATATATGTGTGCTTAAATAATGGAAACAATTTAAAATAATGGAATATCAAAAATAAAAGACAAACAAAAAATCCAATAAATAATAAAGGAATAATTTAATGACCTGAGGGATGTAATTAAAATTCAGGCTATAAATAATAAAATTAAAATATTAGAAAATTTCAATAAATAAAAAAATTTCCTAGTCCCAAACTCTATGCTAGTCCCATCTCCAAAATGTTATCCCATCCAGTAAAGGGAATCAACAATAAGGTCATTTTCCCTAGTATGAACCAATATCCTTGTAATATTCTAGAGTAAAATATGAAGGATTGAATAGGGTGTGAGAATAACTCAGTAGTTCAATACCATAGTGTCTAAAAAGGCTAATAATAATTGCATGCAATAATTAAATAAACAAGTTTTTAATTAATTTTTAAATTAAATTAATACCACATCAACCTTCTTCGGTTCCATGGTGGAATATTTCTGAGCATTTATCTCAACCATGCTAACCATAAACATATAACCATGGTTAATCATAACCAACCTTAGCTCCATGCCAGAATGTCTCTAAGCATGTCTCATAACCATTTCAAAATGAACTATATAGCATTGGTAAAACATAACCTTATAACTACGATATAAATCAAACAAACCTTGGTAAAACCTTCTATAAAATCATTTTTGAAATAATTCAGGGCTTATATTGGTGTATTAAAATTTTATAATTTATCAGGGCCAAGCATGAAATTTATTCATTTCAATATTATGTTAGGGTCATGTCTTGTATATAGTAATTTTATCATTTATTTCAGATGATCTTGGTATTTGAGAATCTGAGCATGTGTTAGTGAGAATAGTCCACTATATAAGCATTTCAACATGTCGAATGGGACAAGACACCAAATAAGAATTACAGAATTTATCACTAGACAAATCATAATAACAAGGATATTATAATATCACATTATCAATGGTTAATTATGAAAATTACCATTTAACTTTCAATTTCAAATTTAATTTAATCATTTGGTCTTAAATCAAAAACATGTCAGTCACTTCAGTAATCAAGCCTAGACAAGGTGAATATATATCAATAAATAAACTGAATTCCATATAATTATAAACACAATTTATACCATTAAAAATGATTTATAATCCAGTATATTCTTATCTGAATGATATCCACAAGCCAAGTCAAAAAAAATTGGGTCCAAAGGGACTTCGAGAATAATTATATTAATCATTTAATTAATTCGGGGGAATGTATGTATGAATAGTTGAAATATTGAACATACTCTATAATTATCAAACAATAGTGTTATATTTTAGATCCATCTACAATTAAATGATTATTAAAAACCCTTCTAAGTATATTTTCCAATGAGTTGGAATGTGAAGATGATTTGAAGAAGATCAAAGAAAATAAATGATGAAGTAGAAAACAAAAAAGGGCTACAATCATATGATTACACCATAACAGATAGGGAAATGAGGGGAGAGAAGAGAAAAATGATGAAAAGCCCCTAACCAGGGATCAAATGCATGATCAGGATGTCTAAAAATAATATAGGTAATACAAAAATTCATAGAAGCTTCCCTATGGCTGAGAGGAATGAGTTTCTTGTGAGGTGAATGGGCAATCAGTAGCACAACACCCATTAAAAAACCATCATGGAAAATTACATGGCATGGAATATAGTTACAATTTGTGCATTTATTTTTCGAGCGATATACCAAAAAACTCATTGCATCATATTATTATGAATTCCAATCAAATAATACATGGTTTTTAATATTAATACTCGATATGTACTCTATTTATTTCATGAATCACCTCATGTCCTGTAACTATTCATCACATGTTTTTAGAAAAAATTATACATCATGTATTAAAATTAAATGGTGTGTAACTATATAGAATATAGTTTTCTGCCTCGTTTCCTTAGAAAAACCTAAACACCATTTAAGGCTTCTAAACATTCCTTGAACCCTTGGTAACACATGACCCATTTATACCTAGACACAAGTAATTCAAATAGAATCCCCAAACTGATCCCCAAGGGATCCCTCCCTGGTTTCTAATGTTTCTACCAAACCCAACTAAGAATTTATTCAAGAAACCAAACATCCATGAAATTTAATTAATTTTCCCTACCAAAATCTCTCTATCTCCAAACAGACTCTAAAACCAAGGCTCAAACAAAAAAAAACTCAAAGATTGATGTACCTATAGAAAGATGTGATCTTACATATTTTATTCCATATTTAGATCCTATCATGTATAAGTCTCAATAATACAATATTTTGGATCCTTTTTTAATGTGAAAAACGTGGTTACACAATTTTATTTTCAAAAATTATAAGTGTTCCACTCACCTCACTTATAATTGTCCACCCCACTCCCATCCTCTTCACACATTCAAAAAACATTTGGTTCACTGAAGACTAACCAAATTAAAATTTAAACAAACCTACTCTCTTCAATGAAGCATTATTTAAGGTACAAATCAAATTTAGGAAGGCTTTTCCGATAATCCTGTGGAGGATAACCAACGAAGAGTTGACATTCTTCAATGATCATTTTTATTTTACTTTTCCAACACATAATTAAATTATTATTAAAACATGATGATATACTAACCTCTGTATATTACATATAATGACATTTTTTAACTTAAGTTCAGGTTCTACAACCATTCCCACTTTAATCAAATCGATTACAAAATCATTATTCGTGTTTATGAAGGACTACCGCCTCATGAACCGATGTCATTCATTCATCCATTACCACCAATAACAGTTGGGTATAATGATCAATATAGAGTATATATATGAAATTTATAACAAAATTTTACTTCTTTAGTATTTATATCATATATAACTTCTTCATTCTCTATTTACTATGTGATACGATAGTGTAACTTTTCTATATGACAGACTACCTCTTTGGGAAGTGATGTGAGTCTTTTTTCACTAAAACTTTACTTGGAAGAACATTAGGATAATGTCAATGTATAAATGTGATATAAATGAAATTATTATGATATTAATGAAATATTTATAATTCTTAAAGTATTATATATTATTTTGTTTCTTACACTTTCACTCACTGAATATGACAATGTTATTTACGTACATGTGGACCACCACCTTCAAGAAGTGATGTGAATATCTATTTTCATCACCACACCACATGGATGATGTATATAATTATATTTAATGAAATAATATATAATTATTACCATTCTAGAAATATATGATATCACTTACCTCATTTCTATAATTATCCTTGAAAAATGGAAACGTTATTCATGCCTATGTATGACCCACCATCTCCATGATCGTAACATACTTCATTTCTCAAAACCATCTTTCATGATTGGAATTAAAATGATAAATTAAGTTTAAATATAATAATTATTTCATGACTGTGATTATATATATTATGGGACCATGATCAAATTAAGAGGACTGAAGAAAAAGTCAAAACATATATGAAACCGTGGTTATAAATTGGAATGTGATTTTAACAAGGAATTGTTAAAAAAACATGAAATAAATGGTCATAATTAAATCATATATGGTATTATATATATATATATATATATTTGTGTGTGTGTGTATGTCTGTGTGTGATTATGGTTCTATAATAAATTCATAATAAACCTATATTTATTATATCGGAGGTTAAAACATGTATAATGGATGTTAGTACTTAAGGTAAGGGATTTAAAGACTGTCTTTCATTTTCGGGACACATAAACATTCACCACCCATTTATTTTGTGTGGAATTCATACTTCGACATTGATATGTTATGTCATGAACATTCTTATTTTAATGATATATAATTTTTTAAAATTTTGTTTTTATTTTTTGGATCATTTGAGACCAATTAATACAGGAGAGGTAAGGGAATTCCATCTCACTTTTTAATTTTGTTAGGAGCATGCTATATTACCACCTATTTATTTTAGGTGGTTTTTATACTACCCATGAATGTATTTTATTATTATTCTCATGATAATTATATATATTTAAAAATTCATTTTAGGATTTATCTTTCAGGGGTTTTTTATTTCAAATGTTACCAAATCTATTAAGGATTTTTATCCCAAATTTCCTTCCATAAGGCATATGTTTTGTTATGCACTAACAATATTTTATGACATTGATAAATAGTATATATAAAATTTATTATCATTAATTTATTTATTATAATTATAATATAAGTTTCATTTATTTTTATTCTTTCATCCGGCTTATTTTTCAATGTTACCAAAGTTGTAAGGGGTTAATGTGATAATATCATCGTTTGTTCGGATTGTTCATGATCATGAATCCAATGATGAAATATTATGAAATATCCCCCAATAAACTAATAAATATTAATATTATATGGTTAATTACTTATAACTCATATTATATCTTCATTTATCTCTCTTTATATACTCTAGCGTTAAAAATAAATCTTTTTATGAAAATTAATTTTTTTTCTTTCTTAGGTTGAAAACCATTTTTTTTCTAAAACTATATTTTCAAAAAAAAAAATTCAAAATTATTTTTATTATTCTCCAAATTATTTATTAATGGATTTTTTTCCAATGTTTGATAATCTAATTTTATTTTGAATGAAATTTTTATGTCATTTTCCAAACAATGTCTATTTTTATTTTACCGAAAATGTGAAGGGAATCCTTGTTTTAACATGTACAGCATGAATGAAATTTCACACCATTGTGAACAATACATTTCTTGATTATTCATTGGTATTTTTTCATGGTTATTTTTAATGAAAATTATTTTAATATTTTTTTATATTTTAAAATGTATTTTCAAATGTAGAATAGATATTTTCCCCAATAAATGTTTTAAATAATTTTTAAAGATTATTTTCTACATTTAAAATATTAATTTTCATAAAAAATGGCTTCCATTTTTTTATTTTTTATTTTTGAAAAGTTATTTTGAATGAAATATAATTTTCCTCAATAAATGTTCCACATTTATATTAATAATCATTTTACATATAGTATTACATCCATTGTTGTTACATATTAATTAATGAGGATAGGATCTAAGATTACCATTCTAATTATTAATCTTAATGGTTTATGTTGATGATTTAATGATGTTTATGAAACCAATTTCTCTTAAATGGGATATACAATGATAAAATTCTTGTAAAACCCAATTTTTTTAGATAGGTTGTGTTATTGTGTAGTGATCAGATGATTATGAAAACTACATCTTTTACACATGTTATGATATGATGAAATGTATGTGAAACCAATTTCATTTCATGGGTTACAATAACATGAATTTTTTATAATCTTGTGGCACCCAAATATAAGATTTTTATAATGTGAAGGTGGTTATATTATAACTAAGGACAATGTTTACATTATAAATGAAGATGAGTTTGACCTATATCTCCATCCAATGCACTGGGTATTGATTTATATCTCATGAGATATACAAGATTTGAATGGGGAGTAAACCCAGTTTAGTAAGGTAGTTTTCTTCTATGATGGTCTAAATTTGGAATCATATCTACTATGATGGTTTGAGGAGTGAAACCATTATACTATGATAGCCTTGGAGGTGATGTTGAATTAATATTGAAATGATTTTCTCTACATATGTGTATGCCATAATTCCATGCCATATGGAAATATTATTCTCTCATGGATCATGATCTTTATTTCATTGTTATAAATGTCTTATAAACTTCCAAAATTTATACCATTACTCAAGATTATTATCTTTGATATGAATGGTATAATTTTCTTATGTTATGGACCTGTTCTCATACCGTTAATGTTCATGTTATGATTAAGTATCTACATTGTTTTCCCTTACTAATCATATGAGGTCACCTTATCATATGTATATTTTCCACCTATTATGAAGAATGGTTTTTAGTAGGGTAAGTTTGTGAATAACTCTAATAGGGAAGTAATTTATAGGAGAAGTTGAATTTCTTTAACTGAATTAAACTATTGTGAAGCTTGGATTCTAAGACACTAAACTACTATGGTCCTTAGGAGTGTTTCTCTATAAAGTGTTGAATATTAATCTAAAATGATTTAATATCTATGTATGAAAATATCAGGTCTCTACAAATCCTCAGGGATATCACTAATGTTTTTTCATCCTAGTTTCCAATGTTTAACTACACCTTCCCTTAACACCAACTGTATTGACCCAAACTTCGCTTACATAACCATTACATCTTAATAGATGAATATTCATTATATAATATTGCAATCCCCACTTTAATCATTTGGGTATAGTTTATTTTGAAATGTGGAATCACAAACAACTGGTCCATAAGTGATCTATATCATCTCTTACTATGTTCATCATAAATATAATCTTCCCTAGAGATATCATACATAATATCATTCATTCACAATAAAGGGAATGAAAAAAAAGGGTGATCATAGTTTCTCAGAAAGGGTAAAAAAGGATGATATCAACATATCTTGAGCATAATGGTATTATAATATGGGAAAATTTTTTTGCGAACCACAAATTTCATATCACAGATCTAAAACATGAATCATGAATCAAATCATGGTAGTTCACAAGACATTAATCATAATGGAATCCAAAAACATGACCCATGAGAACATAAAATTATCCTAAGACATATATTTGGGGCATAAACATATTCATAGAAATAAAATTCCTAATAAGTTTATGGAACATTTCCAAAACTATTACAGTGGAATGGATTTAACCCCCAAACCACACCCAAGACTATCAGAGTAGGAATAGTCTTTTACTGAATTTGGTTGACTCCCAATTCTAGACCTATTTATCTTATGTGATATTAATCTTTTCCTAATGTTCTAGAGGGAGATAAAGGTACCACCTATAACATAATGTAAATCAAAAATTTTTTTGTTATAATATTATAAAAAAATATAATACTATAACTCATAAAAGGTAATGGGTTTCTTAATAATTTCATGATAACATAACCTATGAAAAAGAAACATGTTTTATGATAATTTAATTATTTAATATAAACATAAATCTTGGAAAAAGAAGGGGGTTTCATAAGAATTTTATCATCATAAATATAAACTATTCTGATAAATATTAATAATGGAATCCTTTGATCATATCCCCCATAAAGAATAATTTAGATCAAAGTATTTAATGTTATATAAACAATTATATTTGATGAAAAATCATAGGGAACGTTTCTTGAGGAAATTATTAATTTTTATGAAAATAAACTTTTACGAATTAAAAATTAATAAATTGTTTTGGAAAAAAAATGTATTCTAAAATAAAATTGATAACATATAAAGGAATTTTTAATGAAAATATAGGTCATGATGTTGGGAAATTCCATTCGGGATTTATACATTAATATTTATTTCAAAATTTAAATAAAATAACATGGGACTTATTTTGAAAATGTCATGAAGATTATTTTCAGAACATTATATAGAAATTAAAACATTGGTAAAATTTTCATTATCAAATTATTTATAGAGTGTTAAAAAAAATTTTGATTTTTTTTTGAAAATATGGCTTTAGAAGAAAAAATGTTTTAAATTGAAGAGAAAAATAAAGAGGTTTTTTCATATTTTTTTTTTGAAATTTGGAGTAAATAAAGAGAGGAAAATGAAGGGAAAAACTTATTTTACATAAAAAATTAGAGATGAAAATAAATTAAATTGTAAAATAAAACCCATACCACTTTGGTAACATTGAATAATAACACCCCTGAAATAATAACCATAAATAAAAAATATTATATCATGATAAGAAATATATTCATTACATTAATTTTAAATGGGGTTTTATATATTACACATAAAACTAGATAGGTTTATAATATACCGTTTGTTTTAAAGAAGGAAAATTGAGACAAAAATCCCTTACCTGAGGTCTCAAATTACTTAATTCACATTAAAACCTCTTTTCTAATAAATATAATTTTATTAAAAATCAAAAAATAACCAAAATTATTTATATCATATCAAATATGATTTATTTATGAAATTTTATTAACATTTATTAACAATCCCATGTTAAAGTCATGTTTCAGGGAGTAATTGTTTTCTTTTTCATGTCCGTTTTGATTTTTAAATATTTTCATGCATTTAAAATTTTCATGGTTCCATAATCTCTATAATTTTAAACATGATATAAAATAAATATATATTAATTATATATGTGTTTATAGTAATCATTAAAACATAGGGATAGAAAATGAAATACACCATTAATGGAGACGGTAAGTTGTATGTATGCATGAAGGTTGTTTCCATTTTTTGAGAAATTGATTGAAAAGAAGGTAAAAAATATATTAAAAATATAGAATAATTTTTATATAATATATGTCACATTAAATTAAATAACTACTATTTTTACCTTCCATGTATAATTTTTGTGAAGAATTAATCACATCACTTCGTGAGGCCGTAGTCCATCGTACAAATGATCGATGTTATCATATTCCCAAAGAATGGAAAGTAAGAAGTAATATGTGATATGATGATATAAAAGAATAATAAATCATAAATATTATATATATATAAATTTAATACATCATTATATCTATCCATGATATGTGGTGATGAAAAACAAATAACCTCAGTTTGTGAGGTGATAGTCCCTCACACACACGAATGATGATTTAATATCCCATTTTATGGAAACAGAGATAGATAAAGGATATTCCATTAAAATAATAATATATCATTATATGGGAGATACTGGTGTTATTATATTATCATAATATAGTAACATTTGATTATGATGGAAGAATAAATTAAACAAAAATGCATGTTTAAAAATTTATCACTTCTTCGAAGAGCCTCATTAGGTTTATACCTAAATTCATATTAAGAGGGTTTAAAAATAAAAATAACTCTTTATGAATATTGTGAGGTAATTATGGAAGTAATTTTCTAATGGATGTTCTGAAACAAATGTTTTTTGGAAATGTGAAGCGAATAAGAGATATGGTGGCTTATTATATGTGAGGGGAGTGGCACACTTTTAATTTTTCAAAAGAAAAATGTGTACCAATGTATTTTACAATCCATAATGATAAAAAATGGACCATACTCGATGTATATAAAATATAAGGTCTAAATATGTTAATAAAATTGGCTTTGTACATGTTTTGGGTAATTTAACATATATAATTTTAGTTTAACTCCATTATAAACCCATTTTTACATTATCCACAGTAAATAAATTTTACTATTTTTAGTATTAATTATGCTCAAAAATGAATTTGAACTTATAAGATAATATAAATTAGTTTGATTAAAAATAGGAAACATATTTTTCCAAATTCCATTCAGAGAGTTGGAAAAAATTAATTTAAAATTAAACCCATGTATGCGATGAGAAAGTTGTTATCCAAAGAGAAAATATTCATTAGTTAAAACCATATTTATATGATAATTTGATATAAAAATGATTAAAATGACCTGAATTTGAATAATTCAAAAATAATTGAACAAATTTTAATTTTAAATCTAATTTGAATAAAATATTATCCTTATAAATTCAATAAATCAACAGGTAGTATTCAATGAAAACCAGTATTTTCAATATTCATCAAAAAATTAATATTTTTAGAAAAATATTAAAAAATTACCATAATATAATTGTGAAATGATTATCTTAAAAATGATGTATATTTTATCAAATTTATTTTATAAAAGTTCATAAAATTATTTTCATTATTTTTTAAAAACTTCATAAATAATGTTTTTTAGAAAATATTTTTTTTGAAAGATATAACAACATTACAGAAAATTATTTAATTTTATATCAATATTTTATATATATATAAAAATTATTATTTGTAACATTCTGACCCAGTTTCCTCTCACCGGTGCACTGAGCTGGTCTATCACTTAAACTTAGGTGCACCTTTTCATATACTAGAGGATACCAACCAGCAGTGATGGTCCAATATTGATCATGGGGAGACTATACCCTCTTTTTTTGAAATTATTACTATAGTGGAAATAAATACAAAAGAGTCCACAAATATAACCAATAACCATAAAACCACCAATATCACCTGATGGCCAAAACCTAAAATATTATATCCCAAAATAAATAGTAGATATGTCATGCCATTATGTGTCAAGTGACAATATGAATGACACAAAATAAATAAAGACATTTACAACAACCATACAGGTCCTAAAACACATCGACTAACCTCTTCCATGCTCTATCCCAGCTGAGTAGTCTAACATATGGCCTTTTTCACCTTTCTTACTATTAAATAATCTATTAGGGTTTTGATCAGGAAGCCAGAGTAGGGTGTCTGTATAACTCAGTAGTCCACCACCGATGGAATATAAAACAATATCTATCAATAATAGTGTATACTATTGTATATAGAATAAAATAAAATCAATAATGGAAGTAGTTTACATTTAATTAATTACTCTTTATTTAACCACATTTCACCCTCGGGTTCCTAAGGACACTCGAACCATATCATATATATGAATTCCATTTTACCCTTCACAATTTATAATAATTGAATGAATTATCTTATTACCACCCGTCATTTCATAATTGAATATCATTATTTCAATTCATATTTTATAATACATGACCAAATTCAATTTTTACCATTCATCATTTAATATTTGAATTGCATTATTACAGTTCATATTTTATAATACAAGACTGAATTATACTGTTACCACTTGTAATTTCATAATTGAATTCACACATTACCATTCATATTTTATAATACACAACTCAATTCGACTGTTATCATTCATCATTTCATTGTACACAATATCACAATCATCACAATTTCACAATCTCACAATTAATTATTTCACCAATTAAAACACATAATTCGAAAATTTCAAATTCATGTCATTCCATTAATTAATTCAACAATTAATTAACCACCACAATTCAATTTATTAATTCAAAAATTAATTAATACTATTTTTCTATCTCAATACCTTATAATTAATTCATAAATTTTCCATTTTAATAAAAAAATTAATATTCTGATGAAAATATCAACAATTAATAACCCCCAATTCCACAATACCATAATTAATTAATTAACCAAATTAATTAATTCCACTAAGAAATTAAATTTCTTATCAATCTATTACAGTTATAAAACTACATACACATAATTGAAATCATGAATATGAGATTTTAATAATAGTCTACCTACCCTAATTTTATGATAAACATTCACTAATGGAAAACCCCAATGCATAGAAAATTAAGCATAAACATGTCAGTGAACAAGATCTTGATTCAATTCATATATCCAATATTAAAATGGATTTGATCTAATAAATACTAGATTAGGATATATAATCAACAGTAGATAAACATCGTTTTAGGATGGAATAAGAATAATAAATGAGACGAGTAGCCATTTGAGATATGATGTTCTTATAATAAAGGGTGAAGATCTTTGATTTAGGATTTGAATCACAAAGAACTGAGGTTGGAAGGGATTGGAATCTATCTATATGCTTAAAAATGGGATAAAATGATTATGGGTCGATCTAGGGAATTTTGGGGTATAAGTTGGGGGTTTGGGATATTTTTTAATAATTTTCAGGGGATTAAAATATCATTCTCATAGTTTTCTACTCATGGATCATGGTTTCCCCTAACCGTGTACCATAACCTACACCTCTTCCATTGGGGGGGGGGGGGGGGGGTGTACGGTTTCTTCTTATAGTGTACATTATTTTATTAACCATGTTCCAGCTATGTGAATACCCACTTTTTGGTTTCAAATGGTTTTTTGGAATGGGGAGCATGGTCTTGGAAGACCATGTGCGAACTGTGTACTCCCCATATTTCTTCCAAAATTATCAATTTTTCACCCAAACAGATCCAAGATACAACCCAAATAAAAATTACTCAAAAGGAAAAAAGTATACCTACAAACAAGCCACTAACATCTTCAGAAAGGGTTGGCTTCGTACTATTTCTCCACCTTATAATAGTTCATAATTGAGATGTACTTCGGAATATCTCTAATATTTTTTAGACAATTAGGAAACTGAGACCTCATATCTGCTTCCCTTAGCCATGTTTCTTCATTATCATGGACATGGGTCTACAATAAATGAACTATCAACATGGTATTTCCCCATAACACTATTTTTCTAAAATCCAACACAAGTATATGATTATCCTTAATAGATTCATCTATATTATGCTTAACATTATCAACAACAATCACATGTGATGGGTCGGGGTGATGCCTCCAATTTTTTGACACAAGGAAAACATCATGTATATCACAATATATATTGGAAGATCCAATCGGTATTCCACTGGTCTGATTCTCTCCACAACCTCAAATAGTATGACGAACCTGGGTTCTGTCTTGACCTATTTCGATATCCCATGGTAACCCAACCTAGGTGCTATCTAAAGGAAGACACGATCAACATCTGTAAATTCTAAGGCTTACCGATGTCTAATATCATACAACTTCTTTCTACTCCGAGATGTTTCTATATGTTTTGCAATCAACTGATCCTAATCTAATGTATCATGCATGATTCTTGATCCCAACATCTCCAAATCACACTCCTCCATCTAGAATAGAGGTGATCTAAAAGGCCTACCATAAATTTCTTCATGTGGTTCCATATGTATGGTTTCCTAATAACTATTGTTATAGAAAAAATCTATCAAATCTCGGTAATTCTCGCAAGACCCACCAAATTCAAGAAATCACACTCACAACATTTCCAAAATCACCAGTTTAGTACGGTTTGAATGTCCATATGTTTGTCGATGGAATTTGGTACTCCAAAAGCTTGTGTACCAAGTATCTTATACAAGACCTACTACAATCACAGAGTATAACATATTCATGGTCTAAAACAATAGTATGTGTCACTGCATACAAACTTTCAATCTACGGAACGTACATATCATTCAAATGATCCACTTAGAAAGTCTCCTGTATAGGAATGAAATGTGATGCCTTTTTCAAATGGTCTACAACCACCCAAATAACATCATTCTTCTAACACATATTTTTGGAGACCCACAAAAAATCCATACTAATGTCATCCCGCTTCCATTATTGAATTGGAAATGGCTATTATAAAATAACAAGTTATTGATGATAGACCTTCACCGACTGAAATGTGTATCATTGTGTCTGAAATCTTACTATATACTTTTTCATTATTGGAATAAACTACCATCGTAGGTCACGATACATTTTGGTTACACGTGGATGAAATTCCCACTTCAAGGCATGAAATTCATACATATGATACCCATTAATGCTTTCTCGTAAAATAATGGGATTCCTAGCCTAGATGATCTCATCCTCATATAGAGTTTAATTCGAAGGTTACTCCACACCTTTGAGTCTTTCTCTGAAGGATATAAATTCAGGATCCTCATACATTATATCCATGGTCTGTCTCAGTCATGTATACTCCTCTGAAACTGATATGAGATTTATCTACTTCTGAATATCCTGAACCGAAACATCCATCTCATCTAGTAATGTTATCATCTTAAATTTATCACTTGACCCCTGAACGACCTAAGTTATATTTTTCAATATTTAAGGGTTAGAAAAGATATTTCCATTTTTGATGTATATGCTAGTTGAAAATATAAAGACTACCTTTACTAAACCCACCTCCACTACCAGAGATTGAAATCACAGTTTCAAAAGATAAAGTTAAAACTATTCTGATCTAGGTACACAATTAAAATTTTTTCAATAGATAATGCCACCAACACTTCAATGTATAAACCAAAGAAACATACCTAAGGTCATGCATCCGGTAATTCTATTCTTGTGGCCTTAATTGATGAGACCCATACTCCACAACTCAATATAACTACATCAACAATACTCAATGATCTATTCCATAAGAGTAACAATACAATCTATAATTCTCACCTATCTTAGGTATGGTCATGATTGGTGCCAATTTAAATCACTTCTGTAACTCTTAGAAGGAATTCTCACAAGCTACCATCTAGTTAAATTTTATCCCCTTCTTGGTCAAACCAGAATGTGGTGCTGTTATACGAGAAAAGTCCAAGATTAATCTCCAATAATATACATCAAACCCCAAAACCCCACGAATATTGAAAACATTCTTGGGATTCTCCCAAGTTAAAACTTCTTGAACCTTCTCGGGGTCCTCTAGAACACCCTCCTATTAGATTATGTGACCTAAGAAGTGTACCTAATCATTCTAAAATTGATTCTTATATAGATTTGTGTTTAGATTATGCAATGTTAGTGTACTCTAGACTATGTCAAGATGTTCGACATGAACATAATGTGTCTTGCTGTACACCAATATATCATCCATGTGAACAACAACAAAATTGATCTAGGTATGGATGAAATTTTATATTCAATAAAACCATAAAAACTTCTGGTACATTATTCATACCAAACAACATTTCAATGAACTCATTAGTTCATACCCTCTTCTACAAGTAGTCCTCGATATATCAAAAAAATTAAATCTCATCTTATGATACTCGAATCTCAATTTTATTTTTGAGAAAAAACAATATAACTCCAACTAGTAAAAAAGAACACAGAAACATAGTAGATGATACAAGTTCCTCACAGTCATCTGGTTCAACTTCTGATATCAACACCCATGTATAGTGTCTTTTCAGCCTTCATAGAAAACAAAACTAGAGAACGCCAAGGTGATTTTCTCCGATGGATAAATCCCTTATACTCCAACTCTTCTAGCAGTTTCTAGAGATATTGAATATATATTGGTTCCATTCTATATGGGGAAATAGAAACTAGATTAACCCTTGGGAAGAGCTTAATTGTAAATTCCACATATCTCACAGGTGTCAGCCCTAAGATATCTTCAAGAAAAAGAACATGAAATTGATCCACTACTTGTTTAAATATATCATTATTTACACCTATTTCTACTATAAATAGACTAGAAACCAACGATGTATAATCCCTCATTTTCTAGTGAACTATCCTTGAACCACCCACATTGATATCACACTCTCCACTAGGAATGTTGTTATTTCCCTCAAGAGATATAAAAGTCACTCTCCTCTGGTTACAATCGATTTGGGATTGATATACAACCAACCCATACATTACTAGGATTGGATTGAATCCAGACATATCTAGAATGTGGAGATCCCAAGGAAAATGTTACTCCCTAAACTCGAGAGATTACTCCTTGAAAAAACTAATGTCTCTCAACCACACTCTCAATGGTGTATCTATCATTAACTCCCCACTAATGAACTAAACCACCCGAATTAAACTATTCATAAATTGGGAAGAAAAAAGGAATGAGAGGAACCAATATAAAATAAGTAATGAGCTAAAGTAGAATTTACAAGAATAACAAGTCTCATTGTCAATTTTCATGCCTCTCTATCCACAAGTATAGGCTGAATAGAATGTAACTATCCTAACCCTCTTCCCTTTGATGATTTTTGGGATCCTAAAGCTGCCCCACTCTACTGATACTAGAGATCTTTTCTTGAGGCACTTTATCCAATACCTTTACATCTATAGCTAGTAGAACTCTATCTACTAGAAGGATATAGTGTAAATGATTTCCTTCCTGCACTCTGACTCTATCTAGCTACTCCATCATTACCCATATATTATGTGTTATTATAGAACTGATGAAGATGTCTCATATTTAAACATGATTGATGCCCTACAGGTGGTCATTAATAGTTTCTACAATAGGGGCTCAACCTACCTCACTGGTGACAGATTACTCCAGCAAGATCCTACATAATTAACCCATCTATTTGGTCACTCTTCTTTCCACTACCTTGACTAACAATATCATAGTGGTGCATCATACTCTCAGAATTCATACCTATTAATCGTCTAAAAGAAACCTAATGTCCTGAATTAGATGCCTCGCTCAGGTTCCCCTGAGTTCTGAGAGCTTGATCCACCACCTCGACAATATAGTTTTATCAAAATATGTTAACCTGGGACATAATATCATATTTAAGTATGTCCTAGAAATTTATCTAAATAGGTGTATCATCTCTTTCAAATGCTGAAGAAACTCACTATAATTTTGTAAGAATACCAACATAGTCCATCATGTATATGCTCCCCTGAGTCAACTGCACGAACTCAACTACCCACTCTTGTCTCAATGTATTGGGGTAAAAGTTATCAAATAACTTATCAAAAAAGACCTACCATAAAATAAAGTTACCCTATCCAGTATGAGCCTAAATGTACCACCAGTTCTTCACTGATCCTTGCAGGATGTAAGTATCTAACTTGACCCTCTTCTCAACAGGTGTCTCCAATTGTCCAAGTGCAGTCTGGATGGACCCAATCCAAAACTCTGCTACCTCAGGTCCACCCTCTCTAGTAAACCTTGGACGATGATGCAACTGAACCTCTTCAGAATATCAGGAATGATTCTCATAACCCTCCCTAGGTTTCATTCCCTGAATTTCATAAACCAAGAAATGTTATCTCAGTTCTTCTCTCTAAATTCCTCACCCAACAATAATGGTGACTCAGGTTCCACTATTAGTGGAACATCTCCAGCCAAGTCCACTAGTAATCCTCTCAGTAAGTGTCATCATGGAGGAATATACCTACAATTCCAAACAAAAATCTTATGACTCATAACACAAAATTAACACATTTACATAATATAAAATCCCAAAATGTCGCAACAATTGATTTCCTCCTTTTTCCCGCCACAAGATAAAACCCAGGTGCTATCACTACCCTTAACCATCATACATCTATGTCATGGTTAGTAAATAGTAAACTCAACTAAATATTCAATTTTTTCCTTTTAAACCCATTTATTAACATCTTGTATCATTATTAAATTTCAAATTTACTTTATATGTGTTTTTCATTTTAGTAACACCAGAAAGGAAAATAATTCCAAGTTCAATAGCTTACCCAAAACCTTTTTTCCCATGCATTCTTAAAAACATTTCATTTCATAAAAATAATTTGAGTGTGTATAATGATGCAAGAATACACAACTCTCATTCAATTTCATCCCATGAATCAAATCTAAGAAAATATCAAAAACAATAATCACATTAAATAAAAAATGCATCTATTGAGGTGAAATAACATCAAAAATATTTTCATACACCAATTGTAGGAATCCCACCTTGGGAACTTCGATTTTACCACCATGTATGGGTCATCTAATACCATGCACGAGCTGTTAACAAAGTAATGACTCATCTAATTATCATGTATACACTTCCTAAATAATAATACAACATAAATTAAAATAAAATAAACCCCACTAATACCAATTTTTAATGTCCTATCTCGAGTGAAACTCAATGGTTCCCTAATCCAGTCAGTCACTTGACCTTAATTCTACCTCCCCATATAATAAAGACATAAAACTAGAATCAAGGATCTAATATCTATCAGGGGGAGGCTATACCCTCTTTGTTAAGGTTTCAAAACAACATAAATTAATATAATATATCCAAAAAATATAAAAAATAACCATAACAATACCGATATGAGATGATGAAAAAAATTGGGAATATGATATCAAAAAATAGAAGATATTTCATTCCAATACATGTCATGTTTAAATATAAAAAATTCAAAATAAATTAATACACTGAACACTATGAAAAGGTTCATAAACAACAACTGGTTCCCTCATGCATTCTCAATCCCTAATAAACCAACTATTATGGTCATTTACCCTTAACTTATCTTGTAATAATATAGTATATTTTGGTAATAATCAAGTATCCTGAGTAGGGTGTGAGTAAAACATAGTAGGACACCTCATATGAAATTTATAAAAATAGCTGGTCAATAATAGTTTATGTAGTGGTATAAAAAATTAAATACAAGTAATTAGGTAAGGAGTTTAAATTTATTAAATTGGTATTTATTTAACCACATATCACCCCTAGCTTCCTAAGGAAACCCAAATGATATCACATACATGAATAACATTTTTACCATTCATATTTTATAATAAAAGATCGAATCCTACTATTACCATTCATCATTTCATAATTGAATGACACTATTATCATTCATATTTTATAATACATGACCAAGTGAGACAGTTACCATTCACCATTTCATAATTGAATTCCTTTGTCACCGTTCATATTTTATAGTACACAATCAAATTTCATTTCTACCATTTGTCATTTCATTATTTAATGCTATTGTTACCATTCATATTTTATAACATATGACCATATGTCACTTTTACCATTCTTCATTTCATAATAAAATACGTCACATTCATCATAATTTTAAAATTTCACCACTAATTAATTCACCAATTCATTTTTGATGTCTTGGACCCAGAGACCACATAATTGGTTTCCCGAGCTCGGTGGGCCACATGGCCTCATGATCATCACACTGAATTCTAAAAGCTTCTGATGAGCAGTGAGGGCCTAGTGTGTGTCCGTGGGGAGACTATTCCTTCGTTACCTGAATGTATCAAAACAGATAGACATAACAGAGGTAAATAACAGAAGAAATATTAGTAAAAAATGGAAGTAAGTAAATGAAATATATAAAGGTGAGATAATAATTACTATTTGAATAAAATAACATTCATCAAAACAACAAATTATGGTGATATGTCATGTCACTGGAAACCATGAAAACATGGAATCAAGAAAACATGAATATTATGTTCTGTAGTAGTATAATATAAATCTATGACTATCCAAAGAATCCTAAGCTATGGATCCATCATATGATACCGAGATCCATCTTAAACACCATGAAATCAAGTGTTTGAACCCATATTCTTCCTTTTGTGACCCTTACAACCATGTAATCTACTTCGGGTACCAAACTGTGCCCAGATAGGCTGCGAGATAAATCTTAGTGGGCCACCAAAAACAAATTCTATAACATCCATTCCATGTAGTATAATATAACAGTGTGCATGAAGGTATATATAATGTAATGAAATATAGTGTAAATAAATACCCAAGTACCTACATTATCCCTGGGCTGGTGTATGAACATGTTACCATTGCTTTAGATGATTGTTACTAATTTATCAGTAAGTCACGTTTTATTAAGGGCAATGGTTCCATGATGTAACAATGAAACCTATGATGATATTCAACAATGATGTTCTAAGTTAGTAACCAATGCAACATAAGCTTGAAGGGCCACTTACTCAATAGTATATGAGACTATCTAATATGTAAGAGTGTAATCCAAGGAGCGTAGTTCAAGGCCTTCCATAATGAGATGACTACCGAGTCCAGGGAGTGAATCCAAAGTAAAATGGGGATAAGAAAATACTAGGCGCAATGGGATTTAACCATGGAACTTACTTGTCAATAATGGATCCATGGACTGTATCCAAGGCATCCTGGATTCCTGGACTATATCCAAGTCATCTAGTAGTATAACACGAGGGATACTACGGTATCATACCAGAAATCCAAAGGTTTGGTAAGGATCTAGTTCTAGGTGGGTCTCAACCTAAGAAAGTTGTATCATTGAATCAGAATGGGGTTCCCAAGTACTCATGGTGTCCTCCAATCATAATCCAAGGAGATCTTGATTCAAGCCATTCCAATTTGATATTGAAGTCAAATAATAATTTAATTGGTTCACTCATTGTACTTTATTAGTATGAATATGCTATATAGCATGGAACCCTTTTATCAAGTCATTTTGTTCAAGCCTTTCCTTTCATTAGTGTGAAAATGCCATGTAGCACGTCCGAGATCTGGATTCCACTTAATAGGTTCCCTGAGCCGGGTGGGCCACATGGCATGAAGTGCATCTCCCCAAACACCAGATGCTACTATTTGGAAATTAGGGCCTTGGGTGTGTCTGTAGGGAGAATAATCCCTCTTTACCAAAGTGTAAAACATCTGAAAGACATAACAAATGTAAAAATCGAAATAAAGATAAGTTAATAGAAGAAGAAGAAGATAAAAAAATATATAAACAGGGGATAACAATAACTTTATAACTAAAACAACATTCAACAATACAACAACTTATGATGATATGGTATGTCACTATAAAACTGTAAAACATGGATACAAGACAACATGCATAATATGTTCCATAACTATATAAAGGAAATAAAATACTATCCCAATCATCCTACACTATGTCTTGGTCATCTACTATTATGTTCCATCCTATATAGCAAGTAATCATGTTTTTGAAGTCATATGATTCCCTTTATTAACACCTGCAACCATGTAATCTGCTCTGGTTAACAAATAGTGATTGAAGAGGGTGTGAGATAAATCTTAATGGGCCACCACCAATAAGGTCTATAACATCCAGCCCGTGTAATAGAATATAATAGTGTGAAGAAATATATATATAATGTAAATCAGTACAATTTAACTAAATACCCAAGTACCTACTTCATTCCTCGACTGGTGTTTGAACATGTAACCATTTCATTTGTTGATTATTACCAATTTATCAATAAGTCAGATTTTATTAATAGTAAAGTTTCCATGATTTAACAAGAAATACTGTGATGATATTTAACAATGAAGTTCCAAGGTAGTAACCAAGGAAACATAAGAATCAAGGGATGCTAACCCAGTAGTATCTGAGTCTAGCTAAGGGTTAAGAGTTTAATCTAAAGAGCATAGTCCAAGGCATTCCATAGTGAGACACCTATAGAGTCTAGGGATTTCATCCAATTTAAAACAAGGATATGCCAAGAATGGGCCCGACGTGATTTAACCATGGAACACACATGTCAATGATATATCCAAGGAGTGTATCTAGAGAATCCAAGATCCATTGTGTGTATCCAAGGTATCGTGTAATACTACATTAGGGATCCTACAATATCATACTCGACATCCATAGGTTAGACAAGGATCAGGTTCATGGTGGGTCTCAACCTATGCAAGAAGTATCCTTGAATCATAGTGTGGTTCCTGAGTACTCATGGGTATCCACCTATTATAATCCAAGGAGATCTCAAGTCAGACCATTCATATTTGATAGTGAAGTCATATAATAATTCAATTGTTTCAAGCCTTGTCCTTCATTAGGGTGAATAGTCTATGTAGCATGGACCACTTTTATCATGTCATTTCATTCAAGCATTTCCATTCTATACTATGACAAGGCCAAGTAGAACACAACCATTTAATACATTTAGGGAATATTAAAAATTAAAGTTTCATTCCACTACTTTTTATAAACCTGGTAAGGGGTTCTACTGATATGAAACCAATTAATCATTCAAATTTAATTATCAATTTGAAACACTTACCTTAGGTTGGTCAAGTGGTATGCACACATGGTAAATTCAATTATTAAATTCATGATATAAAACAATACAATTAATATATAATGGCCTAACCTTAGAATGTTCAGTCCAAGGCACACCTGAGTGGTGGCTTAATCTTGTCAAAACATTAAAAACCCAAATATGAAATAACCTTTTGAAGGGGTGGATTTAGTTTTTGGGTGTAAACATTAACAAAGAATAACATATTTGTAAAGAGCATAACCTTTCAGTTCTAACAAGTATAATCATGGCATTTGAATTTAATAAACAACACCTGATGAAATCAATGGGCCCCACACAACATTTACAAAGTCCACAAACTTTACGGATAAATTATAGACCACCCACCTTAGGGTTGTATGACTATCCTCTTATGGTATTGGCTCTGGATTTGCCTCAAATCGGTTTTGATCTAGGATAAGGAGAAAAATTCTCATACCATGATATCTATGGTGAGAGAAAAAGAGAAGGAGAACGACTCAAGAGGACACAAGTACATACCATTGCACATCCAACGCGAGGAACAGAAGATCAAT
Organism: Viscum album; assembly: GCA_963277665.1. Lineage (NCBI taxonomy): Eukaryota > Viridiplantae > Streptophyta > Magnoliopsida > Santalales > Viscaceae > Viscum > Viscum album. Next base: position 1,662,865,875 of record OY728152.1, on the reverse strand, counting down.
AGGTTTCTTGATGATAGAGATCTCTTTATTCTAAGTTTAGATATTCAAAAGACCCAAATTTAATGAGAAATAGGTTAATCCTCCATATACTCAAATTAGGGATGTAGATGGTTCAAATTAGATCATTAAGGGAAAAAGGACAATTTACCCATAAAATATCATGTGCACGGTTCGAAAACCCATGAAAAAACCATGCACAAGTACCTGAAAGAAGGGTCACTTGCATGGTTTGGCAGCAGGACTATGTGCCAACTATGTGAGGTGGATCTTTCCAGAGAAATTAATTCCACATGGTTTACCGAACTGTGCAAAATTCATGAACGGTTTACTCTAAACCACGCGATAAGACTTTTTTCCCAGAAAGATGGGTTCTGGGCAATTAACAATCCATAGAAACCCCATATACCTTTTCTAACCCATTTTGAATTCATATTAGGTTCAAAGTAAAGATTTAGACTAAAAAATAAAAGATCCTTTAGTGAAAAATTGGTTTCATACAATATTCTCCCCTTGAAAGAATTCATGCCCGAGTTCACCATCCAAAGTTGCAAAAACATTTCCTAAGAAAAACTCTGGCTGTTGGGAAAGTTTGTTGGATTCTATCTCCCTAGTCCCATCATATACCCATCCTTGGTTCCATAGCACCTGTACTAGAGGGGCAGACTAGTGTCAGAGAGGATTTGTGCTTTAGTTGATGATGCATACAGGATACTACTCAAAGGTAGCATCAACATCTAAAGAAACATCATCAGGAGAAAATGTATGAGATGTGCCATCATGAGATTGGTGAAACTGTGAAACACCAAAGATGTTGTGCATGAAATTGTACGTATGAGGTAGTAGCAACTGATATGATATCAGTTTGACACTCTCCAGTATCTCAAATATTCCTAAATAATGGGGCGAAATCTTTCCCTATATCTGTAACCATATATTCCTTAACATGGATGATACCCGAAGGACAACACGATCCCCAACCATGAACTCTACAGTTCATCAGCAGTGATCGGTATAATATTTTTTTTCTACATGGAGAAGTAGTCATACGCTTCCAGATTAGCTAAACCTACTTTGAATTCTCATAAAGGATAGAAGTACCTAGTAGGGTCCCTCATGTACCTCTAGCTAGAACAAGGGTGAACAACATGGTCTTCAATACATGTCTTTAAAAGGATCCATCTAAATCATTGCTTGAAAATAGTTTTTATTGGAGAAATCAATGATAGAGATATGCTTTTCCCAAGAACCACTGAAATCAAGGACAAATGCTTAGAGAATATCCTCTAGAACCTTTATTTTCCATTCTGATTGTCCATCGGTCTGGGGTGAAAAGACGTGCTTTTAAGTACCTAAGTCTCCATAGATTTCATCAAACCCTTACAGAACTATGAAGTAAAACGAGGATCTCTATTTGAAGCGATAGTACGTGGATCCTCATGTAGTCATATGATATCATAGAAATAATGTCTTCCCGGCTCATCAACTCAGAAATTATCCCAAATAGGAATTAAGTGGAATGATTTTGTTAGTCGGTCAATGACTACCCATATAGCATTACTACCCCTCATCGAACCAGGTATGAGAACTATGAACTCCAAAGAATTTTTTTCCCATTTACATTCTGGAACTAGAAGAGGATTTAACAAGCCAGTGTGTCTTTGGTGCACCACCATCACCCGCAGACAGGTGGGACATCTTGTGATAATGCCTACTATCTGATGTTTCATTCCAAGCCACCAATATTAGCATCACATATCTCAATTCATCTTCAAGATTCCAAGATGAGCTAACCAATTAGAATCATGGGACTCCTTAATCAACTCCTCTCTCATATCTATAAAAAACCATATACATCCACATAGATTCCAGACATCATCTCTATCCATATACCAATTCAGAGGTAGGTTATCCCCTAATATACTGTCAAAGTGAACCAAGCCTCGAGGATCTAAAAACCCCATACTCTTCACCTTCTCATGTAGTGAGGATGAAACCATCTAGGATGAGAGGTAAGACCTATCATGACTATTAGGGAACCATTGTTGTATCTCATAAAAGAGGGCCATTAACATCCAGTCATCATAGACATCCCGTACATCCTGTTCTTGTGTTTTACTACTCAGTGCATCTGCAACTACATTTCCCTTCTCAGGCGTATTGGCATGCTATAAATCAAAGGATTGTAGGTATTCGACCCATATATGATGTCTGATGTTCAAGTCTAACTAAGAAAGGATATATTTGAGGCTCTTGTGGTCAGTGTACCCCATGAAGTTCTCACACAATAGATATTGTCCCCAGATATTTAAGGCATTAAAAAAATACAGCTAGCTCAAGGTCATGCATTTGGTAATTTATCTCATGAAGCCTCAACTGCCGAGATCCATACAAAAATAATTTTTCTTTCTATGTTACCACTACTCTTAGGACATTTACTGATTCATCATAGATGATAGTATAACCTATACCTGGCTAGAGAAGTATTAAAATATGTGCTGATACAATCCTCCCATTCAGCTCTAGAATGAATTTCTCATATGTTTTGGGCAATGTGAACTTGAAACCCTTCATTGTAAGACCAGTAATAAGTGAAGAATGATGTGATAAGTATTTTTGGAAATTGATGTAATATCCATCCACCCCCATGAAACTCTGTATATCAAACACGTTATTCGGATTCTCCCACGAAACAATAGCACTAACCTTGTTAGGGTCAATTGATAATCTAAATTATGAGATAATGTGACCCAAGAAGTTAATTTTTGTCAAACTATTAGTGTCACCTAGAAACTGTAGAATAATGTTGATGCTATATTAGTGTAATTAGAATGGTCCGAAGATTTTTGGAATGGTCTCTACGAGTACAAGAATACACCAAGATTTCATCCACAAAGACAATGAAAAAAGATTCCAAATAGGGGTGGAAAACCATATTCATCAATGCCCTGAAAACATAAGTTTCATTCATAAGACCGAACAACATAACATGACACTCATACAAACCATACCTTATATGGAATGTTGTATGGTGTATGACTGGTGTTTTGACTCACACCTGATGATAACCCAATGTCAGGTCAATCTTAGAGAAGACCTTTCCTACTTGGATCTTGTCAAAGAGATCATCTATTCAATGAAGTGGATATCAGTTCTTGACCATAAGATAGTTCAAAATTCTATAATCCATGCATAGATGTATGGTTCCATCCACCTTCTTAAAGAAAATCGTGGGAAAACTCAAAGAGGTTGTATTGTGATTTATAGAAACTGTTGCATCTAAATCCTCTAACTATCACATGAGATCATGAAGACCTATAGATGCCACTCTGTAAGGATTAATAGAACTTAGATCACTCCTAGAACAATATTGATTGTAAACTCTACCTCTCTATTAGGTGGTATGCTAGAAAAATAATCTAGAAGTACATCCCTGAAATGATCCACTATTGGAGGGAAATCATCTTGTCATAAAACCTTGTCCTCCATGAAGAGATTTACAATCAGGGTAGTCACTCCACCTAGACTATGATATGTTGGTCTATCTCTACCATCCTAGATGTCCAAAACACCCTTATTTAGATAATTTCATCCCTCTAGTGATGTGAAAGATACTATGCGGTGATATAAGTATTAATAAGCGTGATATTGAAGCAAGCAGTCCATTTTGAGAATGATAGCAAAGCACATTATCTCAGGGAAAAAGATGTTCCTTACGAAATGGTAACTACCTACCTCAAGAGAAAAGTCCCTACACTATTTTATGACCTATATTTATACCGCTAATATAGTATCTAGTGTCATTACACCATAATGATACTATATCTCTAGTCTATGACTTTCCCCAATGGATACAAAGATAAAAGGGTTCGAACAACCTGTATCAAACAAAGCAGATAAAATAGTAGAGGCCACTAGAATAGTAACTCATACTATAGAAGTTCCTGGAGCCAGATCTTCCAGTATTTGTTATAATGTGTGCAACTGACCTGATCCATGACCCTGTGCAACATATGGACTACCACGGTCAAAAATCCCCTATTGGTGCTGCTGGTGATTAGTGATCTAGCTACCAAAACCATGACCTCCTCCCAGTCTAGACCATTCAGTTATATTCCAACTCCTCTCCTGACATGGTGTAAAAGAACTTGATCATCAATGTGGATCTGGTGCATATAATTCACCTCTCAAAGATGGTGTAAAGGTCCTACAGAAATGTGGAAGATTTCCCATTCATCCATAAGCCTTGAACCCCATTGGGACTCTATCACAATGATTCTTTGAATTCCCCCATCTTCCACACTTATGAAACACTAATGATATATCAAAATGGGTACTCTAGTTATCACTACCAAGATAAGAAACCCCAAGGGAATGTTTCCTACCACCAAAAGAACTACTGGCCTGACACGAAACATATTATCTATGCCATGTAATATTTCCATCACTTATGTTGTAATCAGTGATAAGATCCTTATTGAATATCATAGATAAATTAATCTGGAAAATTCCATTGACCAGTGTATGAATGGAATACTAGAGACTATCCTCGAAATATCTTGCACGTAAAAGATCATCACTTGCTACAAGAGGTGTGAAGTGTTTCTACTATGTGAAACACAATGAATAATCCATACCTCACATAGAACCCTACTCGAGATGCATGAACTCTCTAGATTTATCAGCTTTGAGCATTTGAGGAATGAATTGATCATATATTATAGTCTTGATGTCATCCCATATCATTCCATGAGGGTGATTATCATGGGTAAGCACATCCCACTACTGCTTGGGAGAATCCCAAAGCATGTCTGTAGAATGCTTGATGATCCTATATAGAAGTGTTTCTAGCTTCTCAAAGATAGATAGGATGGCCTCATACCAAGGATCAGTAGCCTATGGCCTACCATACCCTGAGAATGTTGGAGGATTCTGTTGTCGGAACTCATGAGTTAGATTACCCATCATTGGTGCAAGCCAGGGAGCACCATGCATGGACTACATCAGACATAGAAAACTATCATGAACATGGGAATCAATGCATGGATCGGGTACAAAAATTAGTGCCTCAATTGGTACTCCTAGAGGTAAGACGTGTGGCTCATGGCCCGCCCCATCGGAAGCATGGTCATCACCACCTTTCTATCCTACGATAGGAGGACGTCATGACAAAATTTTTATACAATATACAATCACATTCCATTGAACAATTTTAGAAGCCAAAATATAGACTCTCTTAAGGAAGCTAAATGTAGAGAAACTTACTACCTAATTCATACTACCCCAACAACCCTCTTAGACAACCGGGTATTTGTATGTTCTCAAGTATAAATTCCACTTCACTTTATATTTAATTTCCAAGTTCACTCATTTACCTTTATTAAACATGACAAGTTGGGATTAGGATGTGAAACCATTTCATTTTAGATTTTAGTGTTAACAATATAATGGATTGACATTTATGATGAATCAGTTCCCATATACCTATCACCATAAATGACACCCATTTATTTATAGTACAATTGCCCGACTTAGTAAATTACTCATCCCAACCGTTGAGGGCACATAAACCTCATTAATTGAGATAGGTAATCACTAAATCAAATCCAATAGTAACACAAGAATAAGCTAACTATCAAAACATCACTCACCAATCAAAGTCATATCAAGAAATAAAAATTAGTGGAATACACCTATATGAAATAACAATATGCATGACATGTGAATTCTAGGTGCCTATAATGATCCATGTAAACATTATATTTACTCTCATATCATCAGTCCAAGGATGAAATAAAATAATCAGAGTAATAATCAATAACACCAAACAAAATGGGCTTCACCCAATAGTAAAATAATATCAATTTTAATAGGAAAATGTAGAACAATAATAATAATTTTGGAAACATGGTTTTTACTCCGAACATGGGTTTGTGATGCCCAAGAACACCTTATGACCAAGTCCCAAGCATTCTAATTTTCCAATCTATTATATCCAAATAGTAAAATTATAAAACAAACCCCTCACATACCACTTCATGACCTCACAGACTCAGATACCACATAATAGATTCCCCAAGATTGGGGGGCCACATGGCCACATGTGAATCTCCCTGAATTCTAGAGGATGCTAACTAGTAGCGAAGGCCTAGTGAGTGTCTATCGGGAGACTATTACCTCATTACCAGAGTGTAGCACAATAGAGAGACATAACCTAGGTAAATAGTATATCAAAGATAAGTAATCAGTGAAAGAAGATAAATGAAATAAATAAATGATTCATAATAATAACTATAAAACTAAAATATCATTCTTTAATATAAAAATAGAAAAAAATAAATCATGTCACTAGAAAACCAGAAAACATGGATACAAAATAGTAGGAATAATATGTTCCACAACAGTATGAAGAAAATATAAGACTATCCCAAGAATACCAAGATCTGGCTCAGTCATCTATGATTAAGCCCCATCCTAAACAGTAAGAAACCAAGTTTTTGATGCTTTATTATTCCCTTTTTCATCACCTGCAACCATGTAATCTACTATAGGCCGGGCTGGACCTAGGGCAAGCCCCAAGTTCCCTTGGGCAAGGGCAACGCTCAAGAAATAAAAAAATACAAATAAAAAGCAATAATTTTAAATTTTTATTATATCTCTCAATGTATTTAGGGAAAAATTGTTGATATTGGTCTAGGGCTGCTGAATTTTCTAGGCCGCTCTTGACTACGTGTAACAAAAAGCACCTGGAAAGGGTGTGAGATAAATATTAGTGGGCCACCACTAATGATGTCTATAAAATATGACCTGTGTAATAGAATATAACAGTGTGAAAAAATCTATATATAGATCAAAGCATTACAATGTAACTTAATACCCATATACCTGCTTTAGCCCTCAACTGGTGTCTAGACATGTATAAATTTCAATACATTTTTGTTAACATTTTAACAATAAGTCACGTTTTATTATTAGTGATTGTTCCAATATGTAACAAGGAAACCAATGATGATATTTAACAATGAAGTTCCATGGTAGTCAGTGAGGCAATATAAGCATCAAGGGACACTAACTCAGTAGTATTTTAGTATAGCTAAGGGTAAGAGTGTAATCCAATGAGCATAGTCCAAGTCATTCCATAATGATACTTTTACAGAGTCATGCGAGTGAATCCAAGGTAAAATTGGGCTAAGAAATGACTAGGCTCAATTGGCTTTAACCATGGAACCTACTAGTCAATGCTTGATCCAAGGAATCCTAGATCCAAGGTGTGTATCCAAGGCATCTTGTTGTACTACATGTGGGATCCAACAGTATCATATCGGGCATCCAAAGGTTTAGTAAAGATTAGATTCTAGGTGGGCCTAACCTAAGAAAGCCATATCCTTGAATTATTATGGGGTTCTCGAGTACTCCTAGTATCCTCTGACCAAAATCCAAGGGGAGCTCGAGTCAGGCCATTACTGTTTGATGGTGAAGTCATATAAAAATTCAATGGGTTCAAGTATTATCCTTCATTAGTGTGAATAGACCAAATATAATGGAGCACTTTTATCAAGACATTTGGTTCAAGCCTTTCGTGTCATTAGTTTGAAAAGGCCACATAGCACAGAACCATTTAATCCATTAAAGGAATATTCCATATTTAAGGTTCATTACACTGCCTTCCATTAATATGGAAAGGGGTACTAGAGATATGCAATGAGTTAATCATTCACATTTAATTATCAATTTCACGCACTTACCATAGGTGGGTGAAGTTTTAAGAATCCATGGTAGTTACCATTGTGCAATTAATGATATAAAACAATCCAATTAATATAGAAATGATTACCCATAGAAAGGCCAATCCATGGAACACCCGAGGGGTGTCTCAAATAAGTCAAAACATTAAAAACCCATATATGGTATTACCTTTGACATGTGGACGATTGAGTTGTGGGTGTAACCATTAACAACTAATCACATATTTAGAAAGAACCTAACCATATGGTTCTAAAAAGAATAATCCTAGAATATGAATTTAATAAATGGTAGCTGATGATGTCGGTGGGCCGCACAAGAAAATTCCTATATCAACGCGCTTTAGGGATAAATTATAGACCAATCACCTTAGGGTTGTATGATTCTCTTTCTTCGGTATTAGATCTTGATTTGATTTAGATTAGATCAAATCTATGAAAATGAGAAAACTGCTCATACCATGATATCTCAGTTGAGAGAAATAGAGAAGAAGAATAGCTTAAGAGGACTTGAGTATTTACCATTTCACATCCAACACGATGAATGAAATCATGATTGGTTTCTAGATGATGAATATATATTTATTCCAGGTTTGGATATTCAAAAAGCCTAAAATTGAGAGAGAAATTGGTTAGTCCCACATAAACTCGGATTAGGGAAGAAGTGGGTTTCAAATTAGATCTTTTAGTGAAAAAGGGACAATTTACCCTTAAATTATCTTGTTCATGGTTTGTCCACATGATTTGAAAAACCTTACGCAAACCAGGAACATGTACCTTAGAAAAAGGGGCACTCTCATGGTTAGACTGCACGACCATGAACCAACTGATTGAGGTGACTCTATTTGGAAAAAAACACAATCCATATGGTTTTTCAAACCATATTGATTTACATCACAGTTTAATCTAAATTGTGTGCCAAGCCTATTTCCCCAAAAAAATATGGGTTCCAGGGTCTAAAAAATCTCTGTACACCCATAATACATTTTTTAACCCATTAGGCATCCATATTAGGTCAAAAGTAAAGATTTAAAATGAAAAATAAAGGACAATAACCTGAGTGGAAAGCCATGTTATTACAAAATTTATCTAACTCACCAATTGTGTATTCACATCATTCCATTAATTAATTCAATAATTAATTAATCACCATAAAACTATTAATTATTCTAAAAATTAATTAATACTACTAAACAATCTCAAATCACCATAACTAATTACACAATGAATAATTTCAATCCACAATTCAATAATTAGGTAATTGTCTAGCTAATTAATTATCCCCAAATACCACAATTCTAATATTTAATAATTAACTATATAATTAATTATCCCCAATTCCACAATCCATTAATTAATTAATTCAACTTAGAAATTTAATATATCGACAAACTTTAGAAATTATATAATTACATAAAAGTAATTAAAATCATGACTATGGGATTTGAATTATGGACCACTTACAAAAATTTGATGATAAACAAGCACAAATGGAAAACCCCAATTTGAAGCGTATTAACCCAAAACACGTTGAAGAAAGATATCTTGAATAAATTCAGAGATCCAATATTTAAATTTATAAGATCTAATAAAACATTGATCTATATTAAATATCAATATTATAAAATCAACCTTTCTAGGATGGGAGATGAATTAGAAAATTGAAGGGAAGCCATTCGAGATGAGACCCTCTTATCGAGAGGGGTACAATTCATCAATTCATGCATCAAATTAGTTTGAAAAGGGGTCATAAGGAATTATAATCTGTCAAGGATCTTTGAAAAACATGAAAAAACGATTATTAGTCAAGATATGTAATTTGGGAGTATAAAGAGAAGGTTCATTATTTTCTTTAAAAAAAATTCAGGGGTTTTAAATTCCATAAGCATATTTTTCTACTCAGGATGCATGGTTTCCCCTAAGAATGTTCCTTAACCTTTATCACCTTCTAGGGGAGAGCATGGTTTCTCTTTTGATGGAGAACTATTTGACAAACCATACTCTTGCCATCTAAATCCCATCTATTAGGGTTTACATGGTTTTCTGGGATGGGGCATATTATTTTTGAAAACTATATGCCAAACATGTACTACCCAAATTTCTACCAAAATTCTCAATTTTTCACCCAAACACACCCAAGATACAACCAAATAAATTATTAACATCATAGAAAAATAGTACATGTAAAAAATCCTATTACATCTATAGAAAAGGTCAAGTTCCTATATAATTAATATTTAAAATGTGGAAGTTCCTATTAATTATACCATGTTTAATATATAGGTATTAAAGGTATTGTTTAAATAAAAATATTAATAGTTCATTGTGGTTTTTAAAACTTGGTGCTCATTGATACACGAGCTATCAAATGAATTTAATCTATTCAAAAAAATATTTCATAAAATCTCAAATGGGTTCAATGTGTCCTTGGGTATATGCGATATATTTGAGGTTCTATGGTGGGACACTCTAGGTGTGTTATATTTATGGTTTTACGGAGGATTTACCCCTCAGTATGTGTGCATAATATGTATATATGTTTTATTTAGAGGACATGTTCTATGGGAGGGATATAACTATTAGGTAATGGAGATCATGTTTCTAGTTTCAGTTTGGGGATTTGACCCGCTAGGTGTGTGCCATTTTTTATGGTTATGGGTCTAATTTTTTTTCGGAGTAGTTTTTATGGTTCAAGGTATAAGTAGATTCTCCTTGGGTTGATTCTTATGGTATTGAGGATAGTTATATTTCCTCCGGGTGGATTCTTATGTTTTAGGGATGGGTATATTTATCCCAGGGGATTTATAATATAATATAGAAGGGTATATTCCTTCAGGTGATTGATTATGTTCAAAGAAACTATAATACTAGATGAAGAAAGAATAAGATTTATTTATTGTTTCGAGGTAGTACATCAATACCCTTAGGTGGATGATATGATTAGAGGCACTCCAACAGTTTTCTAAGAAGGAATATTTTATCATAAGTTTTATGTATGAACCTAAGTGTTGATTATGGTATTTTATTTATGGCTTAACATTGTATTTATTTATTAAACTGAGCATATTACATGAAAAGAAAATGATTTATTGGTTATATTAGAATAAATTTTTGATTTTCTTAATTTATTTTCACCCACACCTTAATCAGGAAACCATGACACTTAGGTACCCAAGAAGACTTCACTGATCATATGTTCATGTTGGGAGGAGTCCTGATTTCAGATCATTCAGCCGGATAACTTATATTTAGACTAGAGGAAAATGGGTTAGAGCTCATGGATGTTATAAATCCTCATTTATTTTAATAGTTTATTTATTTGTTTTATTTGATTGACCTATAGGTAAACCAATATGTTTTTTCTATAATTAATATGTGTCTAAAGGATGGTATTAATCACTATTACATTTGATATTGCATTGTACATATTTATTTCATCTACATGAAGTGATGATTATCTACCACTAGGAATTTTTCATTGTTATTTTATTTCATTGTATGATATAATATTGGGTTATATTTTTTCTATAGAAACACCATGGACCCCCAATACATTTTTGAAGCCTCGAGTGCATAATGATACAATATTGATTTCAGGTAATGACTATAGGCCCATGAATCTATTGAGTGGTTTGGAGAAAAAGTACATTAAAAAGTGGAATCAAATAATTTATGTGACTGATATCATAGAGTTTATGATATTTGTTTTATATTTCTATTTTAGGGATGATTTTTAATAGATATAAGAATGTGTTAGGTCTTATTATGGACCTTGGTATAGTTTATTACAAAACCATTTTTGAGGGGAAGTCAATGTTACTAAGGCATGGGATTGATGTTCTTGGATTTTATTATCATAGTTGAGTTTTTCATTACAAAAAAAATATTCAAATTTTATTTATTGGAATTTATTGTTTATTTTGGTTTTGGATCATATCCTCTTAGTAAGAGGATCATGTACATGCATCATACATGGCATATAATATGATATAAAAATCACATGATTGTGTATTATTGGTATCACTGAAGATATAAAGTTAAACTATTTAAGTTATAAAGTACATATTGTATGATGTTTTTTATAATTACTTGTTGTCTATATTCAACTCTGTAGGACTATATTATATTTTTTGGTGATAGGTATTGTGAATTCAGTAGAGGGATACTTATTAATGACTTCAATGAGGCCCCCCAGTGTAGGGGATGTATACTGACCCTATTAGGTTGGTACATAAATTTTATTCCTTTTTTATAAACCATTTGGTGGGGTTATTGTACTTGTTCAGACTGAAATATAGGTTTGGTTATTTATAGTGTTGACAATAAACTATATTCTATTTTCTTATATATCTTATTAGTAAAATTATACTTAATCTGACTATATGTATATGGTTATTTGACATAGATAATCTAAGATAATTTTATTAGATTCTATTGGATGAGATCTTGGTGCTTGAGGGGGTAGTTTCATATGCAGATTCCTGGTGAGGACTGGTTCCCTATCAGAAAGATGATGTTTTCATGTGATGGCTGATTTAAATGTGTGAGCCCCTAGAGTGTGTGTTTTCAAAGGTAAGTTAAATAATGAAGTTTTATATGGGAACATGGATGTTTCCTCGGATTAATTACCATTGGGATATTTTTGAGAGACTTGTTCTTTGTTATATGGCTTACGATATTGATGATCTAGGTTCTATGAAAGAGATAAGATTTAATATTTGTGAGGGTAACCATAGATTGATTTTATCCCAACACTGAGAGTGACATAGAAATTGGAATCAAGGTTCATAATTTAAGTTATGATAATGGTTCATATTAGGTGTTAACTAGTATATAATAAAGGCATAGTGATTCATTTGGTTTTTATGAAAGAAACAACTTAGGGTTATTTTGGAATAAAATTTGGGTTTCAAAAGACATGGATGGTATGGTTACTATTCCTAAGGGGCTGAGAATGGTTTCCAATGATATAGCTAATTATTATCTTAGATTGATAGATCTGAGTAGAATAGATCATAAGTATAATCTTTCTGGATATGAAATGATGTCATTTGGTGGTTGATGGTGTGATATATCATAAAATATGTGGAATAGTTGATTTTTAAGGGGGTTATAGGTGATGATTTTGGATAGATGTGACAGATATTTTGGAGGCATGGTAAGTTGAGAAAAAGGTTGGTATTACTATGATTAATTATATGATAACATGTTTGTGACCAGAATAAATTTAGAAGTTAGTTTAAATTTAAAATTTTCACGGAACTTTTGAATTTAGGGCGGTATGTTTGAAACATGTTTACCCAAGAATTTTGATAAAATAGGAAATGTCTATATATTATAATAGGTGAAATTTGAGATGGATCAGTTTGTCATGGTTTGATTAAACAGAGTGGGTGACTTGACAAGTACATTTAGGGAGGCATGAGGATTAACCATGTTGAAGTTCTGTTTGGGGAGTGGCATAAGTAATGTAATAGACTAGAGTGTATACCATTAGCTGGTGGATGATTTGAGCCTCATTACAGATGGAAAATTCATATCGTATTGTGGATAACATGTCTCGTGAGTCCATAATGGGTAATTTTTAATGATTTGTATTAATTTTTGGTTTTGATAAAGACATACTTGTCCAGTCATTACATTTAGAATGGATTAATCATATGCCCTTGAGGAACTAAGCTATGATGGAATGTTTATGGATGTGATTAGATTGGACATTGGTTTGTCAGGATGGCCCTTAGATATTATGGTGATGAAGAATCTATTTTATTTTTTCCCATGAGAAACACCAGATTTTGAATGCTGAAAAAGTATTGGGTGGAGTATTTCTATAGGCATTTTGATTATAGATATTTTTAGGAGATCTAAGGGTGAATCCGATCAATGGTTTACCAGTTTCCATTGAGAGGTAATGACAGATAACTAAAATGATCGGGGATTCGATCATGAAATTAGATAGGGAGTCATGTTGAGTCATTAATGATGGTGTGTGGATGATTCTGTGACGCCTTAGAAGATACTGACAGCAGGGTCGGGTGACGTGATTGCTTATTTGTAGTTGTGACCAATTATGTTTTAGAATGGTTATCCATAATAGGACCACCTATTGTTTTTTGTCTATTAGGGATTTGTGAGTTTGAAAAGGAATAGTGATACTTTTTGGACCATCGGGAATATATCTCAGCAGGTGATTCCTATGGTGGGGAGTATTGTGGAAAGAAATATTCTATTATTAGTAGTGGATTATTGTGAGATGAACCAGAATCTCGATAATAAATTGATTAACAACACCATGGTGTCTCAAAATCTATATGTTTCAATGATAATTATCTTGATAATTTGGTAATGATGGTGAGATAGTGGATCCATTTTTTATGAATAGAGTTCCATGTGTTGAGATTTTCATAGTGGGGTCTCATTTTGACTTCTAGCACATAATGAAATGAAATGACCATGAATTGATGTGTATGATACGTATTATTAATGATTAACAACCTACGAGTCTTATTAAGGATGATAAGTTCTATTAGTGGGTGGTATTAAAGACTTATACTGTTATGGTTTGTTCTTTTTTGAGGTTACTTGAACTTTTATTATTGGTGAGGTATTTATTTTTAGAACTAGGTTTGAAATTGATATTTAATGATTTAAATAATCTCATGAATATTTTTATAGAAATAGAACAGGGTCTAAGTGGTGATTCACTTACTTTAGTGAACATTAGGGTGATGTCTCATGTGCGTGTGCTGCTAAAGGACTATCCATGCCAGAAATGGGGAGTAAAATGATTTTTTACATTATGTGGTTGAGGGATAAATTCCATGGATGAGGGCATGGTTCTAGGTCATGGAACCCATGTTAGTAATTGTGCCTACAAAGCCTCATGTTGGAAAAGAGTTAGAGAGAAACTTCTTGACTATGTTTTATTTATGATCATGGTGCCTTCAGGGTGTCATTGGTGGGAAATAGGATGAAATAATTTCCTAGGATTGGTGTTTCTTTGAGTGTTTTGACTTTGGTGGTGGCTAAATTGGCCAATGGATATCCCCGACATCATAGATATTAGTTTTTTCCAAGGGTTTGACAACTATCCACCATAGATAGTTATGTTCTTGTACATGGTTCTATGAAATTTGGGCTCCTCAGGGGATTCTTGGTGGTCGACCATGGCATGGCACATGTTGTGGTTCATGTCATGGTTTTCATTAGGTTTATTAAATTGGTTTACAAGACATTTTATGTTTTTGGTTGTGAAAACCCTCACCCATCCTCTTCCCCACCATCCCACAACCAAAGAGGGTTTCTTCAAATTCTCCCTCAACCCCCAAAATTTAGGGTGGTGTTTTGATGTAATTTTATGATGAATCTTGTTGAGACTCCCCCTCATTTCATGAATCATTTTTATTTGATTTTGTGTGACATTAATTTGTGTTTCCTCATATATTCCACCATTTCATAGTGGAATCTAGAATTATATATGGGAATTTCACACGTTATGGATAGAGGATGTCTTGTAGAGATTATATCATGTCTTCACATACTATTCAGTTGAAATCACACATTCATGCACTTTTTTTAGGTTTTTATCCTAAATTAAATTAAATTGGTGATTATATTAATAATGATTGTTAGTTATTTCACATTGAATGACATAATGTGTATTCTATTGAAATATTATAAGTGTTTGTTTGTGGATTTGACATGATAGGTCCACTTAGTAATTTAGTCATCAATTATTCCTAATTGATTTTAAATTTTAATTAATTGTAGTTTTTTTAATTTTATTTGAATTATTAATAATGAATTTTAATAATTAATTGTTTTTCATCATTGTTTGATATAGTGCCTCATGTGTTATGTATATGGTTAGTTGGACATGAATGAGGTTAGGAGATAGTCATCATGATACACTTTAAATGGAAATGATTTCATTTTAGGTATATGGTCCACATGAATAGTCCCTAATGTATAATGAATGATTTATGTGGAATTTGTTATGTCTAGTCTAACCACCTAGGGTGACTGACCTGTAAAAATTATATAATTGTTTTAATTGAGGATAAATTATTATGTATGAATTGAATAATGTGCCATGGTCATGAAGGACAGTTGTGCACTAGCTTGATGCCTAAGTCACCAAAAACTAAACCCTTGATTATAAGGGAATTACCTATGACATGTAAACCTTAAAGGATGAAAATGAAATGAAATGAATGAGGTGTACCAGACCCAGTGATATATTACCTAGGCGGTATTAATGTAGGGTTTGTGCCATATTGGAGATTTTATCCTCAATAGTACACATGTGAATCTCACATTCCCTAGGGATTTTTGGATAGCAAAGAGGGTCATGGGGAGAGTGTTCCTGCCCAACTAAGATGTGATTACCTAAGAGTGTATACCCTATAGAGATTTATGGATGAGTATTTTGTGGGGAATTACATTGGGAGACTTGGGAATGTGATAATATTTAGTACATATCCCTTATGTCATACTAATACCAGATTTTCAAAATATCCCGTGAGGATATGCCATAATTATGATCATCCAAAGGTATTTTATCTCCTTTGAGTGATGGTTGTTGACCTACAGGATGAGATTGAGGAATGGATCCCATGTAGGGTTTTTAGAAAATGGGACAACATTAGGGATCCTTGGTGGGTAACTCTATATTATTAGGACATTGGAGTGAGTTTTCACTTGGAGATAGGTTTTATGATATCGAGTGGAACATTAGAACACAGATCTAAGAGGATCACCTATCTGGATTTAGTGATCAAGATGATTTGAGATATTTATAAGATGACCATGGACAGTTCTGATAGGCTTTATCACGCCATCAAAACACATGGTATGACATGAGAATCAGGTTAGGAAATATACCCCCCGTAATATGTAATATATATGTGGTTTCAGGGTGGGATCCAATGAATTCATGTTATGTGTGGTTCTAACGAGGTTGTTTCCACATGTGTATATGTTATATATATATATATATATATTATATGAATGAGGGTTTATGAATATGGGGCTTGATATGATCATGAGTAACATAATCCTGATAACTAGTATTGGGTAGGGGATGAACTCCCCAATTGTATGACATTTTTAATGATTTTAGGTATGAATATCCCACTCCTTGTCGAATCATATTGTTATGTGGATTTAAATAACCCCATAGTTTCTTCTAATGTTTCTGGGGATGGTTATATTTTCCTTATGGGACTTCTTATGTTTTGGTGATGGGTATTTTCCCCTGGGTGAATTTTTACATTACATGAATGGTTATATTTCTCTCAGGTGTTTTCTCATGTTTAGAGACACTCCATCTCATGTTGAATTTGGTATAAGAAGCAATTATTTTTATGTTGGTGGGAATTGGAAACCATTGGGTGGATAATATTCTCAGATCCACTCCAACACTATCCAAATTAGGTCTAGTTAATCATGGGTGTCATGTCAGAACCTGAGGATGGACTTTGGTTATTTACTTACACTTCCACACTATATTTTTTATGAGAGTATGTCACATGTATATAAATTTATTTTATTGGATTTTATGGGGACCACATTTGTAATTCTATTCTGAGTTATAATATCACCCTTCTAAGGTGGTAAGGGAGATTGGGTACCCAATATGACATCACTAATCATATGTTTAAGTTAGTGAAATTCCCAGGTTTGGATCATTCAATAGGATTGTTTGGAAAAAGTACAAAGATAGATGATGCATGGATTTAGGATGTTATAGAACCTTGTATACATATTTTATTATATTTATCTCTTTTATATGATCAGACTAGTGGGTGATCAGTCTATGTGTGCTAGCATAATCATGTGGTAGTATGACTACATGATTCCACATTATAGTTTATATAACATGGTCTTTGTTTATTTATTCTATATACCCTGAGGATTATTTATTACATTGGATAAAATGTCGTTATTTTTTATTTTTGTGCACTCTGATATGGGAGAATAATATCCCTAGATAAACACCCTAGACCAACTATATGGTAGCCTCAAGCATATCGGATGAAACGACCGAGATTAAGTAACAACTACCTATCTAGGTAATAGTAGAGTGGTTCTGGGTGATGGGTTATTATGGGGAACACCCAATATCCTTATCACATTTTTTATGAGTATAAATTATGGGTTAAATTTTTTAAATAATTTGAGAACGAAAATAATAACCTATTAAATACCTTAATTTTGATCATATTTTGTGTGGAAAAAATGTTTAATTGAAAATAGACTGAATAAGGGGTCTCAAACTGGAAATCTATGAAAACCAAGTTTAACAAAAATGAATCTAATACTATAAGATTAATTCATGAGTAATTTTTAGTGGAAAAGAATCTTATATAATCCATTATCGATTGAGGTTATTCACTAATCCTCAAATTCCAAAATCTAGAGAAGTCGATCCTTATGGTCTTCAAGCTTCAAGGTATTGAACATTTATTTAGTAATATGCTAGGTGAGGATTGAATTATTGAATTCCTAAATATAGTCTTCAAATAATGTATGGTTCACATAAATAATTGTGATGGATCCAATAATAGTGATCATTTATGTAATACCCTATACCTTACTATAGTAGGTAAACACCATATCCTGGAATTTAAAAAAATACACACTCTAAAGGGATATTAATAATTTGTATATTTAAAATTTTAATTTATAAATGTTTTAATCGTATATTTATAAAAATAAATCCATTTTTTATTTTCAATAAATATATCATCTTAAGGACATATTTTTATATTTATCAAATTTTTTTCTTCTAGTGAATAGTATAACTACTATTTTTTAATACCGCAACATTCATGAAATTTCTAGGAATGAAGCATTAAAAAAATAGAAAATACTTATATTGAAAAAATATATGTTTTAAAAGTAACATTATACATTTTAAGATATTTTGATTAATTTTTAAAACTATATTTTACATTTTAGACCTTATCTCACACTTTTCAGTAAAATTGCTTTAATGCATTATACATTTACAATTTTAAAATTAACTTTTAAATTTTAAAAATTTAACATTATTAAATGGATTCAAAAATTGGAATAAATATATCCTAATTTTTTTTTATAAATGACCATTTTTAGGTATAAAATTAATTTTTTAGGATTAATGGAAACCACTAAAATGATGGAAAACCATTTTTTCGTAGAGAATTATATTTTCGAAATTGAGAATTTTTATCTAAAAAAATATATTAATAATTTCTCAATTATTACGTTAAGTTAATTTTTAAACCTATATATAAATATATTACAACTCATTTATTTAGAAATTAAAACTAAACACAATTTACGACACTAAATTCTGAAAAAAAATTCTCTACAAACAATTGCATTTTTATATATTATATGATTTAATTTAATAGATATTTTTATCATATTCAGATATTGAATTTGACTAATTATATTATAAATTTATTTTTAGAATACCCAAATTTGGTTATATTATATTCATTATATTTGTAAAAAGATTAAAATAATTATGTTAAAAACAAGTTACTGAGGTAAAAAAAATTGGGAAAATTAAAAGATTAATGGTTAATTTAACACTCCAATCATCCATGGTATGCTTCTATTGGAATAATTAAATAGCTTGTGTTATATGCAACTTTGAGTTCTAACACACTGCGAACAATAAAACAAGCAGTTATGAATAGTATTACCCACCTTTTGAAATTTGGTAAATTTTATTTATAAAAAAACTTCATTTTTGGATTCGAAATATCAAAATTATCTTAGGGTGAAATTTTGGTATTTTTCTAAAAACATTCAATTTTTGATGAATAGTGAAAAACACTGCGTTATTGTTTAAAACTGACTTTTTATTTATATAATTACTTATTTTATTTAAATTTATTTTAGATAAAAACAGATACATAATACCTATATATGTTCAATTTAATTCATTTGAGTCATTTTATAACAATATTTGACATATAAAATCTTATTGAACTTTTTACCATCTTTTACCCACCTTCTAGGCGCATTTTCAAATTTGCATAAAACCTAATTTTACTGCTTCTATAAATTGAATTTCAAAAATTCCAAGATACATGGTTGACATCGATGAGTAAAACGTGGTTCAATAGATAAAAATAATTTTTGGGGAATAGTAACTTTTGACTTTTATTTACCATGGTTAAAAATAAATAGGGTAATTAAAGGTAAAAATGATATTATAAATATCCTGAAACATGTCTTAATTCTATTTGATAAGTGTATTTAAACCAAAATCAATCTTAATAATAAAATATGATACTCTTCGTCAACTTAGATTAGATTTGGAGATTAATTATTATTTAATTTAAAGAAGAGTTAAAAGTCTTGAATTGAAAGTTTAATAACAAATTTTTTTTAATATAGAAATATACATAAGATAAATTTGACTATAAATATTCATTATAAAGATAAAAATATTTCGTACATAATGGTATTTTTTTAATAATTTTTAGATTTTAAATAATTAAATTTATTTCTGACAAAATGATGATTCTGTAATTACCTTATTATTGAAAGATTAAAATAATTAATATTTTAAATATTAATATAATTGTAAATTGAGTCTTTTGATGTGTTCTAGAAATTTTCTAGCTTAATATGACATGTTAGTGTCTATTAATTAATTTTTTGAAGTGAAAAAGTTTTATGAATTTCACAAAAACTAAATACAAAATAGTGTCAAAATTGACATAAATGAATTTCTAAAACAAATACTATATTATTAATTGATATAATATTCTAAAAATATAAGGATCATCCAAATGACTAATGTAATAAGATATATGTCATTAATGAACAAATTTTTGTTCTCTTGTTATTTTATAGTATGTTTATTAACCACGTAATATAAAAATATAAGAAGACAAAGTTAAAGTTGAACTATTTAACTAAGAGTTAAATCTAAAAGACAAGGTTAATATGGGGACCTAAACAAGTATAAAACATATTTTTTGAATGGTTTTTGACCCATCACAACTTTATCCTCAAAATAAATTCTTTTTTATCCATTATAAACATAATATTATTGTTTAATAAATTAATATTTCAAGTTTTTCTTAATGTAACCCTCACCTCTCTTATAAAATGGTACTTCCCCGTCACTAAAAATCACACCTCCAAATCCATTTGGCTGAGAAACCTCTACTAAAATATCCTCCCAACTAACCTCATTTCATTTTAGAAGCCTTACTTTGATCATAAGCCAACCCAAGGATCCCTTTTGAACAAATCAAAAGGATGCACCTGAAGAAGAGTTAATAATTTCAACATCTCTTTCAAAGTTCTTTTCCTCTTCCAATTCTTCTTTCATTGTTGTTTCAACAACTAAATAATAAATCCAGTACCTTATACATACTTTGATGTTATTATAAATATGGTACAACCATATTCATTATTCTATCTATCCTATGAATGAAAAAGTCACCATACATGCGTACGTACGCCTTATCGTCTCCAGGTCGTGGTGTAGTTTGTTACTCAACACTTCATTATTTGGATGGGTATAATAATAAGTATAATTTATTTAAATAATAAATATAACATGTTAATGATTCTTTATATATGATACAACATCCAATTACATACTATTTCACCATCAATATAATGATATTGTCCCTCGTGCGTACGTACAGATTACCGTCTCCATGAACGCGATGAGATTCATTCCCCTTTATAACCATTCAAGAGTAATTTTCATTTTATGAATAAAAATAATTTTTAATAACTTAAAATAACTATGTATATGTATCAAATACATCCTATACATAACAAACATGGAATACATAACAAATCATATAAAGGAAAATGAATTTTTTAACACCCAAAACAATGATGCTACTGAAATAGTATTAACAAAGCAATATTATAAGATCATATATGATATCATATTTATGTATCTGGTACTTGTATAATTTAGTAAAAATGATTTAGCTATTATACATAAGGTTAACGTACCCTAGATCAAGGAAAAGTACAAGGTAATGGTTAATTCTACAATCTCTTCATTATCCAAAGTTGTATATACTTATGTGTCTACTTAGACCTCTTTATCATCCACATCTGTGTTTCTTAAAAATGTATTTCAAAACATTTATACTATTTCCTAGACTATGGTTTAAAGTCAATTATACCCATTTTTTCTTTTTATATAATTTTTATAAAGGAATCTTTCTGTCATTTTCCAAACAAGGTCCTTTAGGACCTTTTTGACAAAATTAAGGAAAAAATGTTCTTAACTTATACAGCGAGTGCGGCTATTTTCCACCATTATAACACCTTTTAAGATTACCTTAAAACCCTATACGAATATTATAAAAATTAATGTTTTTTTATAATTATGTGTTTTTTTAATGATTTCAAAATAGAAAGATATATTTCTCTCAAATAGTTTTGATTTCGTCTATGTCAACATCCTTTGATGGATTTTACACTTGTTTGAAGTTGATTTATTATGATACAATCTTCCATGTTGTATTGATGGTTTTGTGAGATTTTTCCTATGGATGTGTATTTTATACCATTTAGTGTTTATGGTTAAAGTATTAACATTTCGTATGCTTGTATTAATACTAATGGTTTTGTTATGTTTCAACATTTTCATATAAGGTATGCATTGGACTTAGTAAGTGATGAGTAAAGCCCTCTATAGCCCCTCAATGCATCAATAGGTCTCATGAGACAAACAAGTTTCTTGGAACAAGGCCATGAAGAAATTTTATTTGTAGTATTGTCATGATGCCTTTAATACATGGTTATGATGTCCGACATTATGCATTCCATCATTATGAAATTGGTTATAGATATTACAAGCGATTATTCGACTAATAGAATATCTATGTGAATAATTAAATGGAATTTATTTGATTTATCTTTTCTATATTATGAGGATGTTTAAGTTTAATATCTTCTGCTTTTGTCTTATACATTTCCTTAAATGTTTATTCTTATTTATGACATTTTTTTCTATATTGTTATCCTTACTGAGCATCCGAGATCACCCCATTATTATGTTTTATTTTTCCCAAGATGTGAAAAAGTATATTATAACTTACCTACAAGGATAGGCTTTAGGATATGAGTGTATTCTAAAGAGACACAATATTGTTTTTTTAAATAATAATGTAATATAAAACTTATGTATGTATCTATAACTTCCAAGGATTCTAAACTAATCAGTATTTTAGGACATGTTTTCTTGTATCTTGCCAATGTTATTTAAAAATGCACCTACTCTGGGTAACTAGGGTCCGAGGGTTACAGTTGGTATCAGAGTATGTTTATTACAAACCATGGAAACTAGATTTAGAAAAACCCTGATTATAGAACATTGCATTAAGATAGGAAATGAGGATTTGTATAGAAGAACTTCCAATAATTTTGGTGATATAGTGATATTGTGATTTTCCAAGAAAAAAATCCCTATCTAGATAACGGATGGTAGAGGCGGCTCTAGAACAGATGTACATTGGAGTGAAAACTCTGACAAAGAGTTTTGGGCTTGACCCAGGGTATCATAGTACACGATAATGGGCCTTACTGCACTCTTGGTTACGAAATTCTTGGAGGATATGCTTAGGATAATTAAAATTTCCTTTACATACCATTACGAATTATTTATGTTTATATACCTACTCAGAGAAAACGTTTTTATGATTATGGATTATATCTATAATCTGTTCAGTTTATGGTAAGTGTTTTATTAGTTTGGAATTTTGTATGGTGATTTATAAACTAATCTAGTGTATGGAATTGTTTAGAAATGTATTCTAGTGGAAAGAATAGAAACCTTATCAACACATATAATCCACATAGGGATTTCTCACTTACTAAATAAAATTATAGTGGAGTGGGTGATTCAACTAGTGAGGAACAACTTATTACTATACTGGAACAACTCACTCAGGTTATGAATAATATCCATACCTGTATGGAGCACCCTGATCCACAATGATGAGGATCAATGTTAGACTGGTTCATGAACCAACTACCACCAACATTCAATGGGACTACAAATACATTTTTAGTTGAGAAATTGGTAAGTTCCTTAGAGAAAATATTTTATGCTTTGGGGAGTAACAAAAGGGAAAATGTTGTCATGGATGTTTATCACCTCATGGGAGATAAAGATCAACAATGGTCATTAATTCAAAACAAAAAGAAGGAGGAATAAGTATGAAATATTGAATGGAGGGAGTTTAAATTTTTTTTATAGAATAATACTTTACTCGTGACCATCGAGAAGATATGGAAAGATAATTTCTATGTTTGAGGAAAAAGGATGATGAGAATGTCACAATGTATAAGGCTACCTTTACAAGGATAGAAAGGCATACGTCGGATTATATACGTAACCCAGGGAGTAAAATTAGAAGATTATTTAATAGGTTATAACAATTTCCCCATAGAGCATTAGTCTCACAATCCTTCTCATCATAAGAAGATATTGTCTCATGTGATATCAAGATAAAAAAGAAATTATTCAAGTCTTACGACTTTAAAGTAAAGCAAGAAAAGAATATATCTACTCAAAACTCTAGAAATGGAAATAAGGGGAAGAAGGGAAAATTTTAATTTCCATCCTGTAGTTAATATGGGATGAAACACCCTGGTACTTTCCTGAAGGGAATGGGAGACTCTAGCAAGTGTAGTGGAAAAGTCCACCAATCTTATGACTGCAAGGGAAAGAAAGTGGTTGTCAATATTGAATTCTATTATTGTAATGAAATGGGTCATTACGAAAATGAATGTCCTAATCATTAGGGAAACTTACCTAAAAAAGGCCAAGGGAGCGAGGCTAAGCTTATGCGATCACTACTAATGATGTTGTATCTCTGAATGGCGTGGTGGTTGGTAATTTAATGGTTTCCTAAAATTCAACAAATGCTTTATTTGATTCTAGATCATTGAATTGTTTGATATCTTCCCAGTTTGGTAAGAATATTAGATATTTCCAATTTTATTTAACAAGGGAGTTATCAGTCAAAAATCCTAAGGGAAGTATTATTTCAATAATTTTTTTTGAATCAGTTCCCATTAGGGAATATAAATGTTATTTTTCTACAGTTCTAATCGTCACACCCATGATTTAATTTTATATAATCCTTTGTATGGATTTGATTTTGGGCCATGATGAAAAAATTATTGTAAGAAGAAGAAGGTTTCAATTATTGATGATGATAATAAGTACCTTATCTTTAGAGCAAAAATGTAACCATATGATTCTTATCTTGATCCACCCCTAATAACTCTACAAAATTAAACTATTGGGGAGGAGGAGAGTGAAATAACTATGGTTGGGGAATGGAAAGTTAAAATATAGGTTGTACCTATTGTGCAAGAATATGTTGATGTGTTTCCAGAGGATTTACTTAGACATCCTTCAGAATGAGAAATTGAGTTTTCTATTGATTTAATTCATAGTTCAAGGCCCATATCAAACACCCCTTATAAAATGATCACTTTGGAATTAGTGGAACTAAAGAAACAACTAGAGGAATTGATTAATAAAGAATTTATTCTCCCTAGTATTTCTCCATGTTGAACCCATGTTCTTTTTGTTAAGATAAAAGATGGATATATATGTTTGGTCATTTTCTAAAGGGAGATCAATGATATAAAAATAAAAAAAGTATCCCCTACCTCGCGCGGATGATTTATTTGAAAAAATTCATGGAGCTCAATATTTTTCAAAGATTGACATTCAATCTTGATATCATCAGTTGTGTGTGAAGAAGGAAGACATTCAGAAAACAATATCTCGAACTAGGTACAAGCATTATGAGTTTACAGTAATGCCTTTTGGACTGACTAATGCACCCTCCATTTTAATGGATATAATGAATATAGTTTTCAAGGAATATCTTGATGACTTTGTAATGGTATTTATTGATGACATCCAAGTATACTAAAAAATATACAAAGATCAAGAAAATCACTTGCGCACTATTATGAAAACCCTCATAAGAAATGAATTATCTGGGTTGTTTAGTAAGAGTGAATTATGGATTCAACAAATTTCATTTCATGGCCATATTGTCCCTAGTAATGGAATCTATGTAGATATTTCAAAGACCCAAGAAATCTGAGAATGTCCATCCCCAACTATTATAACAGAGGTACTTAATTTTATTGGTTTAGAAGGTTATTATCAGTGTTTCATCTAGAATTTTTCCTGATTGGCTAACTCATTAACCAAGCTCACACGTAAAGGGGTTAAATTTGTTTGGAAAAAAGAGTCTGAAGAAATTTGTTGGAGAACTAAAGAGAAAATTAGTCAATTCATCTATCTTGACTCTACCATCGGGGAATGATGGGTTTGTTATTTATAGTTTTTCTTCAAAGAAAGGACTTGTTTGTGTCCTTATGCGGAATTATAGAGTTATTGCCTATGCATCAGGACAACTAAACATTCATGGAAAAAACATTCCAACTCATGATCTTGAGTTAGCAGCTACAATATTTTCTTTGAATATATGGAGACACTGTCTCTATGGTAAAAAATATGTGATATATACCAATCAAAAGATTTTGAAGTATATTTTATCACATAAAATACTCAACATGAGGCCAAAAATTTTTCTTGAACTACTGAAGGATTATGATTACACTATACACTACCACATGCAAAAAGAAAATAAGGTGGAAAATGCTTTGAGCAGAAAAGATCATGGAGTTTTGAACAAGATGAGAGTTGAAAGGGATCCTATGTTCATGGATCTAGTAAATATGGATATGGGAATAATCATTGATGGTGAAACATTGATAATTTTTCATATGGTCTCCAAACCATATTTACTAGAAAGGTCAAAAAGTTCTCAGACTGATGATGTGTATTTTCAAAAGAAAATTAAAGGTGTGAATGATGGGAGATTGAAAAACATCATATATAAAGATGGAATTTTGAAATTGGGGAAGAGAGTTTGTCTTCCTGACATACCTAATCTAAAAAGGGAGTTTTTGGATGATGCTCATAGCTCCAATTTCTCTAAACACCCTGATATTAATAAGATGTATAGGGATTTAAAGGAACTTTTTTGGTGGGACAACAACAAGTGGGAGATTGTAGATTATGTGTCAAGATGTATGGTTTTTCAATAGGTGAAGGATAGAAGACAACATCCTAGAGGAGTCATGAAACCTCTTCCCATACCTGAGTGTAAATGGGATGATATTATGATTGAAATTATCATGGGGCTACCAAAGAAACCTAAAAGGAATGATGCAATATAGGTAATTTTTGATTGTCTTACCATGTCACCACATTTTCTTGCTATAAGAGAGGATTTAGCATAGGAAACTCTAGGGAGACTATATATTAATGAAATTTTAAGACTTTAAGGAGTACCCATATTTATTATTTCTGATCGTGATCCCCATTTTATATCATGGTTCATGAAATGTCTTTAGAAGGCCTTAGATACTGAATTTTGTTTGATCACTGTGTACCACCCTCAAACTGATGGACAATCAAAACAAACTATTCAAACATTAGAAGACACTTTTAAAATCTTTCTCATGTGACTTTCAATGTATATGGGATCAATTTTATCTCTGGTAGAATTTTCCTATAACAATAGCTTCCATTCAAGTATTTAGATGGCACCATATGAAGCGTTATATGGAAAGAGATGTCACACACCGACTTGTTGGGATGATGTTGGTGAAAGAAAACTCATAGGCCCAGAACTTATTGAGGAAACAACGGTAAAGGTGAAGATTATCCAAACCAATATCAATGCAGCTCAAAGTAGTTAACAGAGATATGGTGATAACCGAAGGAATGAATTGAAATTTCAAGTGTGATATCATTTTTTCTTGAAGCGATCTCCAGGGAAGGGTATTATACGATTCGTTAAGAAGGTAAAATTAAGTCCCAGGTACATCAATCCTTTTGAGAAAATACATGTTTGACCCAACACATGTACTAACCTATGATGAAATAGAACTACAATATGATCGGTCTTATTGTGAAAAGCATGTTAATATTCTTGATATTAGAGAACAAGTGCTGACAAACTAGACGACTCCTCTGGTTAATGTTCTATGGAGAAACTATAAGATAGAAGAGGCAATGTGGGAACCTAAGGAACATATGAGGAAGAACCTCATGAATATTTTTATGCATTAATATTCAATAAATTTCGAGGATTAAATTATTATAAGGAGGGAAGAATATAACACCCCATGCTTCCACAGTACGCTTCTCTTCGATTAATGAAATAACTTGTATTGTACGCAACTCCGAGTTCTAACACATCACGACCAAGCAAACTAGCCTTTATGAATAGTAATACAGACTTCTTTAAATTTTATAAATTTTATATATCAAAATGACTTCATTTTTGGATTTGGAATATCAATATTATCTTAGAGTGAATTTTTGGTATTTTTATAAAAACATTCAACTTTGGATGAATAGTGAAAAACAATGCGTTATTGTTTAAAAAAGATAATTTATTTAAATAATTATTTATTTTATTTAAATTTATTTATGTAAAAATAGATACATAATACCTATTTATGTTAAATTTAATTCATTGATGTCATTTTATAATAATATAATATATATATAATTTTATTGATCTTTTTACCGTCCATTACCCACCTTCAGGCGCATTTTCAAATTTTCATAAAACGCAATTTTACCACTTCTGTTAATTGAATTTTAAAAATCTAAGAAACATAATTGAAATTAGTAAGTAAAATGTGGTTCAATGAAATGAAAATGATTTTTAGTGAATAGTAACTTTTGGCTATTATTTACCACGATTAAAATTAAATAGGGTAATTAAAGGTAAAAAATGATATTATAATTACCCTAACAGAGGTTCTAATTCTATTGGATAAGTTCATTTCAACCAAAATCAACCTTAGGAATAAAATATTATCATTTTTCTCCATTTTTATTATATTAGGACATTTATTATAATTTTATTTAAAGAAGAGTTACAAGTGTTAAATTCAATGTTTAATAACTAAAAAATTTTCAATATAGGGCTATACATATGTTAAATTAGACTATATATATCCTTTATAAATATAAAAATATTTCCTACAAAATGGAATTTTATTTATAATTTTTATACATTATGTAATTAAATTTTTTTATAACACAATGATGATGTAGTAATTACCTTATTGTTGAATGATTAAAGTAATTGATTTTAAAAATATTAATATAATTGTAAATTGAGATTTTTGATTTATTCCATTAATCTTCTAGGTTAATATGACTTTTTATGGTTGATTAATTTTTTTAAGTGATAAGGTTGTTATGTCTTTTACAAAAACAAAAAACCTAATACTGTGAAAATTGACATAAATGAGTTTTTTTTAAAAAATATATGATATTATTAATTGATAAAAGATTCCTAAAAATATCAAGCTCAGCCAAAGTACTTATATAATAATATATATTCTATTAATGGACCACTTTAGGTTCTCTTGGCATTTTATAGTAAGTTTATTATCCATGTAATATAAAAATATCAGATGACATTATAAATGTTAAACTATTTAACTAAAAGTTAAATATAAATGATAAGATTAAAATTGCGACCTAAACCTGTCTAAAACCTATTTTTTGAGAGGTTTTCTACCCATACCCACGTTAGCCTTGAAATATATCATTTTGAAGCCATTATGAACGTTATATGATTATATAATACAATAATATTTCATGCTTTTCTTAAAGTGGCCCTCACCTCTATTATAAAAGGGTATATCCCCTTCTCTCAAAGTAAAACATCTATAGCCATTTGGCTCATCCAAACCCTACAAAAATATCCTACCATGTACCCTGAATTCATCCTAGAATCCTTACTTTGATCAGAATCCAATCTGAAGAGCTGTTTTGATCAAATCAAAAGGAAACACCCGAAAAAGATGTAATAATTTCACCACCTATTTCAAAGTTATTTTCTTTTTACACTTCCTCTTTATTTTTTGTTTCCTTTACAAAATAATAAAGGCAGTAAAATATATATACAATTATGTTATTATAAATTTTATACAACCATATTCATTATTCTATCCATCATATGAATGACAAAGTCACCATACGTGTGTACGTACAGCTTACCCTCTCCACGCCGTGGTGTAATTTGTTATTCAACACTTCATTATTTGGATGGGTCTAATAATTAGTATAATTTATGTAAATAATAATTATTACATGTTAATTATTCTTTATATATGATATAAAATCAAATTACATATGATTTCACCATCAATAGAATGATATTGTCGCTTGTGCATACATATGGATTACCGTCTCCTTGAACACGATGAGATTCATTCCCCATTATTACCATTCAAGAATAATTTTCATTTAATGATTAAAATGATCTTTTAGAACATAATATAAATCTTTATATGAATCATATACATACTATAAATAAAAAATATGGTTTACATAACAAGACATATAAAGGATAATAAATTAGTTGACACCCGAAACAATGATACTACTGAAATATTATTAACAAAGCCATATTAGAAGATCATATATGATATCCTATTTATGTATGTGGTTCTTGAATAATTTAATAATAATGACTGAACTATTATATAAGAGGTTAACGTACCCTCTATCAAGGAAAAGTACAAGGTAAGTGTTAATTCTATAATCTCTTCATTATCTGAGGCGGTTTATACGTGGGTATCTACTGGGACCTCTTTATCATCCAAAACCGTGTTTCTTAAATATTTATTTCAAAACAGTTTTACTACTTCCTAGACTATGGTTTAATGTATTTCATACCTTTTTTTGAATTTTTATAGAATGTTTATAAAGGAATATTTCTATCATTTTCCAAACAAATATCTTTATAACATTTTTGACAAAATTAAGGAAAGAATGTTTTTTAACTTATAGGATGAGTGCGGCTATTTTCTGCCATTATAAGACCTCCGAAGCTTCCCTTACAAGCTTATAATAATATTTTCAAAATAAATGTTTTCTATTATAATTATGTGACTTTCAAATGATTTTAAATTATAATGAGATATTTCTGTCAAATAGTTTTGTTTTCATCTATGTCGATATCCTTTGATGGATTTTACACTTGTTTGAAGATGATTTATTATGATAAAATATTCCATTTTTAATTGAATGTTTTGTGATATGTTTGACAATGGATGTGTTATTTTTATACCATTTATGGTTTATAGTAAAATTATTAAAATTTCATAAGCTAGTTTTAATACGAATGTTTATGTTATGTTTCAACCTTTTCATACGAGGAATGTATTGGACTTAGTAGGTGACAGGTGGAAACTTCTATATCTCCTCGATCCATCGGTAGGTCTAATGAGACAAACTAGTATCTTGGTGAAAGGCCTTCAAAAAATCTTATTTTTAGTCCTAGCACGAGGCCTTTCCTATGTGGTTAAGATGTCCGGCATTATGCATTACATCTTTATGAACATGGCTATTGATATTACTTGGGATTATTCGACTAGTAGAATATCCCTGTGAATATGTAAATGGAATTATTTTATTTATATTTTACATATTATGTTGATGTTTATGTTTAAAAGGCATTTGTTTTGGTCTTATACATTTCCTTAAATGTTTATGCTTATTTATGAAAGTTTCCGCTATATTGTTGTCCTTACTGAGCATCTAAGCTCCCCCCTTTCTAAGGTTTTATTTTTCCGAGGATGTGAAGAAGTATAGTATGACCGACCTATAGGGATAGAAAAAGGGATATGAATGTGTTATATAGATACACAATGTTGTTTTTTAACTCATAATATAATGTAAAATTTATGTTTGTATCTAGTACTTCCAATGCTACTAAACTGAATGGTCTTGCAGGATATGATTTATTGTATCGTGCTACTATTATTTAATAATGCACCAACTCTGGGTAACTAGCATCGGGGCATTACAGTTAATTACTCATTTTTTAAAACATGTGTGGAAATTCATGGTAAAGGCTTTATCAACCAAATTAATTCATACACATCATTATTTCAAACTTTTAGATTCATTTACCAATGAATAGTATGACGATATCATTGAAAAGTGAAGAGTATTAAAAAAAGATCCATTTTGATCACTTATTAAAGGGACTCATTTCCACCCCATAAAACCAAACCCATAACTTGTAATTTCTTATTTAAAATAATAAAATTTTTCCATGTAAACCACATCAAATATACATATGCCTTTTCACATTTTAACATGTTTCCTCCATTTCTAGGTATATTTCTAAGTGAAAACCCAAACTCATAATGTAAGTATTACCGTCCTATTTTTATTTTATTATTAATCATCCTTTTCCTAACCTCTAATATTCATAAAAATATAATTAAATCTGTAAAAATATATTACTTATATTTTATTATATAAATTAAAAAACCATTATTTATTCTTTTCATCTATTAAGAAAAAAACAAAATTGTTGTTAGTGTGTTTTCATAGACTACCACCTCCGTGAATAGATGTCTTCCATTTTTTCATACTAAAACTCTTGTTGGTTTTATTTATGTCATTGATGAAAAAATATGTTACATATAAAATAAATATTATTTTTTATGGAAAAATTATCATATATCATAATTCCCAAACATTTTTTAAGAAATAAAAATGTTACATATGCGTTGTGTAGACTACTGCCTCCACCAAGTAACATATCTTGTTTTTCAATAAATTTTATTATAAGTTATAAAAAAATCATTATATACAAATTAGAACCATAAAAATATCTAAATAATATCATTATTATACTATATTAATGAAAATATTTCTGAATTAAAAAAAAATTAATATTTACAAAACTCCATTAATTATAGCGTGATCACGTTTGGATCGGTTTAACCACATACACGAACAATGATATAGAACACCATCATGGATAACTATTGGAAATTAAAATATATTTTTATTAGAATACAATAATTTAATAATAAATTTATAATTATACTTGAATAGTTTTATTGATAATATAAATTTTTATTAAAATTTGATATTTTTTCACTAAAATTTTCAAAACTAGTAGATGTTGATTCAAATTTTACATAACGTAACTAAAAAACTAGTTTAATGAGATAATAACATTAAAAACCAATAAATTTAATTTATTATTTCTCCTTATGTTGTCCAATAATGGTGCATTTTTTGATAATAATTAATAAGAACACCTCTTTTACAAACCTACCACAGATGGTTAAACTATAAATGCTCGATGTGAAAAATAAGTAAACTAACAAGAATTCATATAGAGAATGACTATATATAAAGTTTATAATTAAAATTTTTATTATTAAGGTTATTAATTAAGTGAGTAATATTTATATATTTATTACATGTGAGGTTAAATTACATTTGTGGAAGTATATAAAAGAGGTAAGGGGTTTCCATATCGAATTATTTTCTTCGAGACGTGTTTTTTTATTATGCACTTAGTTTCCTCTATATTTTGTATGTTATAAATATTTGAGAACTTATACCATGAAATTAATTTTATTAAATGTATTTGATGATGAATTTAAATCCCTATACATTAAGAAGGTTTTATTTAATATCTATTTAATCCCTATGTGGGAATTTCTATCTCAAATTTCATTATTTAGGACTCATTCTATATTCGACAATAATTTCCTTATCTATGGTGAATAAATTTCAATGGAATATATTTTACAAAAGTACTCATGAATTTTTGTGGCTTTAAAAGTAAAATGTTTTATCCCTTCCTCATATTATTGTGACTCAAATGTTACTAAATCTGTCATAAAACCCAATTTTTTCTATGGTGGAAAACCAACCTATGTCTTTGTAACCAATAGTGTGTGTTGTTTATTAGAAAATGAATCAAATTCTGGATATTATAAAGTGGTTACATCAGCGGTATGGATTCACCTAGGGTTAATAACTTCAATATTTTTTGATAATTGACTCAATCCTCACTTTGGTGAGAGATGAGTTGGCCAAAGACTACACACCTGGCTAGAAATTCCAATGGGATATACCTTGGAATATTAACATGAAATTTATAAATCATAAAAAATGGTTTTATTCTTCAATTTCTGTGATACCATACCAATGTAAATTATTGAATCCATGGACTATCTTATATGGTAACTCAACACATTAATTGTACTATCCCCACTAAAATTCATTAATAAGGTTATCTTAAGTTACTTTGATGATACCACACAACATATAAGTTTATTAAAGGATATTATCATACACATTTAAATTATTCTATTAAATGTGGATGTATTTATTTTTTGTATTTTTATTATATGTAAAACCATGTTTTTATGTATTTAATGGTTCTATATGGAATGATATGATATGTATTGTTGACTCATGCAGTGATTGAAGTGGAATTAATTAAGTTATAGTTGGTGACTAGAATTATATATCCCATTGATGCATCAGAAGATAGCCTGAGACAATACATCATGGGTTTTGGTGTATACCTCTCCACATATAAATATTGTTTCTTGGAATAAGGTTTTGACAACATGTTTCGATGTCCAAAATTATGTATTCTAGTTGTATGAGATCAATGGTTATTATTATCGAAATTTTCATTTTTCTAGTTATACGATGCCCCTATTTTTATATTATTATGGATCGATATAGTCTATATATTCGTATCATAGCAGCTATTCCTTATTTACGTTATGATATCTTCCACTATATACTAATACTTACTGAATCTATGAGGTAAAAATTATTTTTTCCTTTCCCAAAGAAACACAGAAGAGGCAAATTGGTAATTTTAAAAGATATGATGGAAAGGATAATAATGGTCTTACAATGTGTTGATTATTTTTATTATGTTTCATATTTAATTTGTGTTTGTATGTATACATTATTCTCAGAAAACAAAACTTTTGCATCCGACAAGATATCTTTAATTTTTTAAAAATAATGTAATATATCCAAAATATCTACGTTTCTAGAGTCTAGGATGTTATAGTTTGTGATAGATCTATTTTTATAAGAATAATAGGGACTAGATCGAGAGGAACCTAATAATATAACAAAAGTATTATGAAAAAACCTTCTGATTGTTTGGTAACACTCTAGAAAACACAATAGGAATTATATTTTACAACTCAATATTATGATCTAATTACAAGTATTCAATTATTAATTGATGGTGAAAAACAAAAGGAATTGTAATTTTATCAACAACAATAGTCAAATTTGGGGTGTTCCCCCAAAGAAAGTTAATGATGATAGTTTTGAGGATAATAAAATAATAAATGCATTAGAGTATTTATCCTAGGATATGATAAATAATCTCCCCTGCATAAAGAGAAATACTAATCCGTAACATGGTGTAACTATATTAGACCACTTGATGCAATAAAAACCACCATAATTCTATGAAACTTCAAATCCATTTCTAGCTGATCAATATAACATGTTCCTAGGGAATATATTTCCCTCATTGGAAAGTAGTGAAAAGGAAGAACTCATCATGGTGGTCTATTATCTAAATAGATATGTGGAATGGTTGTTGTATCTAATTCAGAACATTAAAGAGGAAGATGAGAGAAATCACATATAAAGTTGAACTTTTAAGGAGGAATTATTTTAAAAATTGTTAGCTTGGGAGAAGAAGAAAATAAATAGAAAGCAATTTACTCAATATTTAAAAACATTAAGAGGAATTGTTTTTTGATAATTCCTCTAATGGGTTAAAGGTGATCCTTCAAAGAGAAATAGTCACATTGAACTTTTCCTCATATAAGTATATATTCTAAAGTAACATTATGAAAGAAAATAGGTTATTATATATGTATATATTGAAGTGAAACAATAAGTAAAATAGTCTGAAAAAATATATTGGGTAGGATAGAGTGAGAAAGGGGGAAATCAAGGCTGTGATTTCCTACAAGTGATAATTGTGGGAAGAAACATCGAGAGGCCTGCATGATGGGGACCATAAATTTTTATAATTGTGGAGAACCATTCCATCCAGATCATGAATAAAAAGAAATGATGTAAGATGTTTACATTCAATGAATTAACTATTATAAGAAAGGAAATTATGTTTACTAATTACATGAACGTCTGGGTATTCTACCTCAAAAAATGATAGGAATCAGGGACAAAATTATGTGATTAGCACAATTGAATTAAAAGTTACTAATCATGCGGGGGTCAGTACTTTGAACATAGAATCAATGTTATATAATGTTTTATTTGATACAATATATTTTATCCAATTTATATATTCTATGATTTATAAAAAATTATTAAATATTTTTGTATCACCATAGTTAGCGAGTTATCAATTAAGACATTGAGTTGAAATATTTTAGCAACAATGATGTGCTAGGATGTTCCCATTATGACGCATGAGAAAACCTTATTTGGAAACTTTATTATTATACATATGGTGAAATTTTATGTAATCCTTATTATTTATTTTCTTTCTAATTATAATGAAAAAATTTATTTCAAATAGAAATAAATTTTGATTCATGAAGGTGAAGTGGAACCATTTTTTGTTAAATTGGAAACATCATCATATAAATATTGTATAGATACTCCCTTATTAGTTAAACTTAATAAAATTCTATGAATAGTGGAAAAGCAAGAATGATATATGGATAAGGATGATATCCTAAAAATAGGCAATGTATCCATGGTATAGAATTTCATTATTTTTTTCCCATAAAAATTACCTAGTCAACCACTTGAGCATGATGTTGAGTTATATATTAAAATAATTAATGATTAAAGATTTATATATAAATATATAACTCCATACATAAGGGGAATAGTGGAGTTGGTGGTGTTGAAGAAACAACTATAGTTGTGATGTGATAATAGATTTATAAACCATAGTGTTTAAAATTTGGGATCCCTTGTTTTAATCATGAAATATAAAGATGGGTTTATGAGAATACACATTGATTATAGGAAGATCAATGAAATTACTATAAAGAATAATTATAATTTACAACAAATTGATGAATTACTTGATTAGCATAAACAAGCCTAATACTTTTCAAATATCATTCTTCACTCTGGTTATCATTAAATATGTTTGAATAAAGACAATATAATGAAGGTGACTATTCAAACAAGGTATAAAATTTTTGAGTCTATGGTAATGCCTTTTGGATTGATAAATGCATCTTCTAATTTTATAAATATTATGAAGAGAGTATTAAATAAATATATATATAAAATGTTGGTTGCATTAATTTTGTATATGTTGATATACTCTAAGACCTATGAAGAGGAAATGAGTCATCTATAAATAATTTTAGAGACCACAATAAACATATATCACAAATATAGTAAGTGTAAATTTTGGCTGAATGGTGTTTATTTTCATAGAAATATTTTGTCAAACAATATAATATTCATTGAACCTTTATATATATAAATACTAAAATAATGGAATACACTGATGAACATAACTGATATATGATGTTTTATAGATTTAACAGGTTTCAACTGATGGTTTGTTCAAGATTTCCCCATGTTGGCCAACCCTTTAACCATGTTATAATACAAAGTGATAAAATTCACATGGATAAGGGAATGTTAGAAATGTTTTGAATATCCAAAGGTTAGACAGATAAATGATTCATTGTTAACTCTACCATAAGTAAAGAAAATATTTTAAATATATCATGATTCAGCAAAGAAAGGACTTGATTGATTCTTTATATATAATGATATGGTGATTTCCTATGCATCAAGGAAATTTTAATTTCATGATTAGAACTATCTAACTCTTGAATTTGAACTAATAACCAAAATATCTAATTTTAAAATATCGAGACACTACCTCTTTGAAAAAATATGAAATATACATACAATGTAGAATAGTTTTAAGTATATATAATCTCATAATGATATCATCATAATGAAAATAAGATAGATCAATCTACTCATGGTATATGATTTCTTAAAACACTTCTACACTATGAAGGATACTAGGTGGATGATGCATTCAGTGAGAGGGACCATTGACTTATTACCATGATTGAGATTAGAAAAGATCATAAATATGGTGATTTATTAAATATGGATATAATTTTTTTAGGCGCGGGTTTCGATCATTCCATTTTAAAGAAATTGGTAAAACATACTAACTAGAAATGATAGATAATTATCAGTAGGATGATGAGAACATAAAAAGTAATATAAATGTTGTAAATGATGGTAAATTGATAGAAATTATCTATAGAGATAGTGTGTTGATATTTGGGTAGCATTTATATGTTATATCTATACTATAATTATACATGGAACCACTAGATGAAGAACATTTCTAAAATTTCTCTATTAAAATTGGTATGATAATTATGTATAGGGATTAAAGATAAAATTTTTGGTGGGATGACATGATGAAAGAAATTGCATAATATATGTCCATATGGTCTATGTGGTAGTAGGTAAATACTGTAATTTAACATCTCATGGGAGTCATGAAACCTAATCCTATTCCTATATGAAAGTGGAGGAATCTGAAAATAGTCATTTGAAATAGACTCCCAAATAATTAAAGAAATAATGATGTTATATGTGTCATCCCTGGTCAGTTTACTAATTCTTCTCAATTCTTAGTAATGAGAGATGATCCAACTCTGGAGAGTATTACCTGAATCTATATCTATGAAATTATATAGCTATATGTGGAACCTCAATTGATTTCATTGGATCATAACTCCTATTCAAAATAAAAATTCATGAAATTCATTTATTGGGATATAAACATTGAGATACATTTAATCCCCACTTATTACACAAAACTTAATGGTTTACTAAAATGACTAAACATAAATTTTTATACATGTTGAGATCATTTTACATTGACTTCCATGATATCAATATATATCATTGGTGAAATTTTTATATAATTATACATTACATTATACAATCCATATGGAATTATAAAAAGAATTTTATGAGAAGAGGTGTCATACTATAACCTATTGGGAAGAAGTTAGAGAAATAAATATTGTATTCCCATATCTTGTATAGGATACAACTATTAAAGTATGAACTATTCAGGATTATATTAAAGTTTCTCAAAGAATAAAAAATATATATTTTGACAGTAAAAGGAAAGAATTGTAATTTTAGGTAGTGGATCTCATAATTTTGAATGTTTCCCCATATAAGGGAGTTATAAAATTTCTTAAAAAGGGAGATGTTATTTCTTAGGTATAAATAACTTTCTGAAATACAAAAATGAATTGTTGCTATAGTTTACAAATTGACTATGTTTTCTGACCTTTCTATAGTATGAAATTTCTCCCATGTTTCATTATCAATGAAATACATGGTAGATCGAATACATGTTATCCTATCTAGGGAAATATAGTCCAATATTGAATTTTATTATAATGTATAAACTATCTAGATTATTAAAATCAGATAGAAAGTGTTTCAAAATTATACCACTCAATTGGTGAAATTCCTTTGGAGAAATTACAAACTAGAAGATGAAACAAGGGATCCAGAAGATAACTATTGGGAAATAATATCTATTTTTTTCGATAGATGACATATAACACAAATAATATTATTAAAATATTTAATAGGGGGAATGAAATACTTGAGACCCTACTGTATTAGGAAAACATCATATCCTGGACTATCAAACAATTTACTATCCAAAGATACTTTATTCATAATTATTTTTGAAATAATAAGTTCTAAATATTATATTTATAAAAAAATGTACATCATTTTTAATTAACCATAGATATATTCTCGTAATAATAAATTTTATGATCTATAATATAATATTATTTTTATGTGGATAGTGAAAATGAATTTTTTTTAAAACTATGAATTTCATGAAATATTCAGAATGTAAGTATATAATAAAACTATAAAAACACTTATCGTTAAATAGTATTTTATTTTTTGATTAAAATTATACATTTTTAAATATAATGAATAATTTATAAAACTATATTTGATATTTTAAATCTTATTGAAATATTTTCACCAAAATTGTTTTAATTCATTATAAATTTTCTACTTTAAAATTAACTTACCACTTTGTGAAATATAAAATTATTAAATTCATTTAAATTTTTTAATTTTAGGTCATAAATATATAAAAAGTACCATATAATTTTTATTAATAAAAATAATATTTTGAGTATTAATGTTAATTATTAAAATAATAGTAATTTTTAATTTATCAAATAATTACTTTATTAATAGTGTGTAATTTTGAACTAACCCAATAAATTAATCATTTCCCAATTATGATTAAAATAAAATTTTGAAACCTATATATAAATATATTAAACAAAATATATTTAATAATAAATAAAAAATATTATTTGGTACACTTAATTTTGAAAATAATTTTTTTCTTGAAAAAGGATATTTTTTAATATATTATTTGGTTTAATTTTAATGTTAATTTCATCATATTAAGAAATTTATTGGATTAAATATATTAACTTTTTATTTAATTAATCCCAAAAAGATTAAGATGTTCTACCTTTTATTTATAACAAAATTTAAATTACATTGTTGAAACTTGTTACCAAGGTAAAAAACATGACACTGTATAAATATAATGTTAAATAATTAAAAACATATTTCAAAAATGTTTGGAATTTTTTTTAGGATTTATTTACACAATTATTCCCACACTAATTTATTATTAACTTTTGGATTTATTGACCTTGTAATAGTGTAATAATATCATTTAATGTTATCGATTATTTACAAAATTTCCCTATTATTCAATAATAAAAGGGATTCAATATCTCTACCTAATAAAAGAAATAAAACTCATAGTTTATTAAGGAAATTATAACATTTGTTTCCTTATATAATCATATCCCCCCTCTTTAGGCCTATGATCGACATTATATAGGTTGAGGATTTAATTTCCAAATATAGTTCTATGAGAAAACTCATGATCACATTATATATATCACCATCATATTAGTATTGTATCCATATTATTACACTTATTAAAATATTATATTAACAATAATATAATAAAGTAAGTATAATTTTATTTCTTATATGTTATTCTTCTCTACTAAATAATAAAAAAATAAAGAATCATTGGTCCATGTGTGAGTACTACTACCACCCCAAATCGAAGTATTCCATTTTTTTGTGTACCACAATTCATGATTGGTTTTAATGACAGTATTTATGAGTAAATATGATTTATATAATATAAATATTATTTTTAAATTTTAAATTACGATACACATTAATTCCCTCTCATTCTTCAAGAAATAAATATGTGAGAAGTTCATTGTGTGGACTACCACCTCCATAAAGTATGGTGAGTCATTTTCTGCTATTTTTTACTTAATTATTAAACCCTTTTTAAATTATAATAACCACCATAAATGTATCTAAATAATATAATTATTATCATATAATAATGTTATTATTCCCAAAATTAACCACTTTTATAATCATAATCATCCATTAATTATAGTGTGTTCTTGTTTGCAAATAAGCATTAGTTTAGATAGAATTATTGCCGGGTTTTACATAATTTTTCAAGGGTTAAAACCCAATTATTTCTAGAATTTAACACCAAATTAAATGTGTGTATATATGTTTCTGTCAGTGTGTGTGGGTGCGGACTACATAAAAGACAAATGATGATGATTGGGACCTTTCTCAATGATAGAGAAG
Source organism: Viscum album (assembly GCA_963277665.1). Classification (NCBI taxonomy): domain Eukaryota; kingdom Viridiplantae; phylum Streptophyta; class Magnoliopsida; order Santalales; family Viscaceae; genus Viscum; species Viscum album. Next base: position 1,662,824,478 of record OY728152.1, on the reverse strand, counting down.
CGTGATAACAGTAGGCTCGTGCATAACTGTTTGGGTAAGATTTATTCAGGGTGAAGATATACCTACTTAATGGAAGGGATGGGTTATGAAGTTTGGTAATTTTTTACGTAAATAAACATCACATAGGCCACGAGATGGTGTCACATCATGATTTTATGATGAAGGGTATTGATGTGTGGCATCAACACAAGGGTTCACAATGCAGTAATGGGTGAAAGATTGGTTATTCAGATGCGTCTAAGAAATATTGTGGGATATAGCAATTAGATGTAAGATTATATGTGCAGTCATGAATTGTATGGAGTGGAATCAAGATATTCATGGTTCTAGGATGAACTAAAAAAATAAGGATTATTAATCCTATGAGGTTTTATTCTAGTTATTGGGATTTTAAAGGAACTAGGCCTTTTGGTCAGGAAGATGTAATGGTTATCATGAGTGGCTATTTACCTATTTTTATGGAGACAGATGAGTTATGATAATCTTTCATTTGGTTTTTGTGTGTGTGTAAATTTTTCAATCTTCTAGTCCCTTTAGTATTTAATAAATAGTGTGTTTATGTTTGGTCAGTTTAACCACCTACATGAACAATGCTATAAAAATCAATGACGGATAACTATGATAACATAAATACTATTGTTATTAAAATATAATAAGAAATTAATAATTTTTTAATGTTTATATAACGGTTATTTTATGTATTTGTCTTATTATTTTAATATCATCCTTGATCGATGAAATTATGTAAATAATTTGACATTAATTCAACCTTTAAACAACATAACTAAAACACTAATATAATGAGGTAACAGTAATATAAATAAATAAAATATATCTATTTTAGTAACATATGTTATCTTTGAATGATAAAATTTGGGATAAGAATAAATAACAATACTTATTCTATGAATCTAGTATAAACAACCAAACTATAAACACCAGTTGTAGAAAAATATGTGAACTAACTAGAAATTATATAGAAATTTTTATATATAAAGATTATAATTGAGAATTTATATTCTTATGGTTATTAATTAAGTGAGTAAAAAATACATTTTTTTTGTTATAGGATCTTAAAGTACATTAATGGAATTCAGGATATGAAGTAATAGGTTTCCATAACAAATTCTTCTCATTAAGACAAGTTTTCTACTATAAACTTAATTTCCTTTACGTGGTGTATATAATTCCTATTAGAGATATTATATAATGAAATTAATTTCACTAATTTTATATTAAAATATTTATAATACCTTACTCTCGAAGTTTTTGATTTATTTCAATTGAAGACATAAGTGGGGGTTTTCATCTCAATTTTCAGTCTTTGAGGTTCATGTTATATTCACCACATTTTTCATTTTTTATGTTACCAAAAATTATAAATATGAAATTTTACCATATTACCCATGAACTATTAGGGATTTATCATTAAATAATTTCTACCCACACCCCATATTCCTTGGATTCAGGAGTTTCCAAATCCGTTGGAAAAAATCAAACTTCTCCATTGTATCAAAACCATCTTATGTTTTATAAATGTAAAAGTGTGTGTATTATAATATAAAATTAATCCGTATCTGGATAATATAAAGTTGGTGCTCCTGTTCAATAGATTAACCAAAGGGTAATAACATAAAAAGGGTTGGTTGAGAATTGAAAAAACCATCCCATTGATGTCTGGTGACTACGCCTAAGACTACTCACTACTATTGACACTCATGATGGATGAACTTTTTAATATTCAAAAGATCTTTATAATCCACGGTGAATGAATTTTATAACCATTAACTTGTTCTCCAACAAACTCAAACTATTGAACACAATTACTATATTTCTTGTGTAAGATAACACATTAAAAGTACCCTAACCGTTATATTTTTTGATAAGGATAATTCCTGTTTCTTTGATGACACCCCACGTCTTCTAGATTGATTATGGGATGTTCTTCTATATATCCAACTTATTCTACTCTATAGTAAAGTATTTTTTTATGTATTTATCATTATTTGGATTCCAATGTTTTTATTTATCCAAATATTCATTATAGAATGGTATGAATCAACTTGTTTACTCTTATGGTGAATGAATTGGACATAATCAGATGATAGGTGGGGATAATAACTATATAACATCTTGATGCATTAATAAGTCTTATGAGATAAAATAGCTTTGGTTTTGGAGTATACCCCTCCAAATATTAGTATAGTTTATTGGGATAAGGCCTTGAAAACATGATTTGATATCCAACATTTTACATTACATAATTATGATTTCAATGATTATTATTGTCCATGTTTTCATTTATTTTCATGGATATAGGATGCCCTTAGTTTTTGTCGATTATGTCTTTAAGTTGTTTATTTATTCCTTCCAAATAACATATTATATATTTACACTCTTATATATTAAACATTATTCCACTCATTACTGGGAAACCATGATCATCCTTATTTGTTTTATTTCCCCCTAGATATTTAGAGGAGAAATATGGTTAATTATTCAGGATATAATGAAAGGTATAATAATGATATCATAATGTGTTCATGCTTAAACTTCTTTTTCCAAATTCAATATATGTCTGTATAGTATTCTCTGAATACTAAGCTGTTGAATGTTATAATACATCTTGTATTCAGTAGAAATAATTTAATATACATATTGAATTTTATTTTCTAGAGTCTAGGATGTTAAATTTTTATAAGAGATATAGATTCATTATTAATGGAGGAGAACCCAAATTCCGAAACATTCTTGATGAATGAATATTGATTCTTCTTCAATTCATTAGGGATCCTTATATCAACTAAGCCTTCGCTTCTATGTTCATGGGATCAACCAAATAAAATTTAGCTGAACAACATCCTCTAACCAATTCTCTCGAAACTGAGGTGATGAAATATTCTTGATTGATGTATCAATCAAGTGGAAATGTCATTGACCAAAAATTGAAAGTGTTCATTAGAATCACTCGAGCTCTACCCCAGATATCGTAACCCCCTCTAAAATAATAAAAACCCTTATAGTTAATAATGAGTAATTATGGATTAGTAAATAATTTATATTTAAAAAAATAAAATAAATAATATATAGAAAGTAATAAATAATAAATAATAAATTCAAATAATAAATAATATATAAAATGAGGTTGGTTTTTAAATAATAATAATTAATTATTATTAATTAATAATATTTAATAATTAATAGATTATAATTATTTTAAATACTACATAAATACCATATAATATATAATATATAATATTATTTAAATAATAAATAATAAACAAATATTACTTAATAAATAAAAATTTTAAATTATTTAATAAATTAATAATAATAAAAATTAATTTATAATAAATATTAATTAATAATTAATAATATATTGATTTTTTAAGGGTATTTATTAATTTAAAATTCATTATTAAGAAATATGAATGAAAAAATAATTATTTATTAACAAATAATTAAAATTATAAATAACTATTAATTAATAATTATAAATAATTAATAAATAATTAGTAATGATTGATCACATAATATTACTAATTTATAATGTTTAGTAAATAATAAATAACTAATAACAATTAATCAATAATTATTAAATAATTATAAATAATTTTTTACTATAAATAATTTATAATTACAAAACATTATAAACGATAATAACAAGTATAAAATCTAAATAATTATTGTTAAAGAATTATTAATTAATAGTTGATAAATATTAATTAGAAAGTAATTTAAAATTTGAATAATTTTTATTAATTTATGGGTGGGTTTATAAAATTTAGAAAAAATGAAAAAATAATTTTTCAAATTTATCAAGGTGATTAGCCACTTTTAGAAAATCGCTGATAAATAGCTAATGATTTTAATTTTCTAGCCACAATTAATAATGCTTTTTCTAAAACACCAATAGAAATATAAAACATTTAGCTATGGTTTTGAAAAATATTTCTAATTGATCTTTTTCCAATAGTTATTACTAGAATTCCTTACACAAGATCATCAACTAAAACCATGCTTTGACATAAAACTACTTAATTGGAATATCGATGCCTTGAAAAGTGTTTTATTTTAATACACTTAATATTTTACTATGATGATTTAATCTTACCATTATATATCATGTTATTAACTTTATATAAATGAAAGCATATAATTATTTACTCCTAATCCATATTTCTTCCTCTAAAATGAATATGTTTCAACAAAATTTATGTACATTTATTCACCTAAATCATATCTCATGTTACTAACCCAAATTAAAATCCAAAAATATTAACAGAAATGAAAATATATCCAATGAGTAATATATATTAATCCCTTTCATGTAATGGTTTAGAATCATTTAAAATCAACAATACTTACAAGGGCATGCATGAAATGTCATGTATCCGACCCCATTTTTCTTAACAATGAATAATCCCCCAGGCTAGTGAGTAGTCCAAAGAAATGTATCTCTATCCACACACCAATACTCAAAGGAGAATCCAATTTCATTATGTTTATAAAAATAAATATATAAATATAAACTGCAATAAACTTAATAATTTATTCTCTAACCTATAATAATAAAAAATCAATGTAGAATAAAACTAAATTAATTATTTACCCAGAATGTCATTCCATAATTACTTGAATTATAATTTTATATGTAGTTTAACCCTTTTAAACCAAATAATTCATCATAAATAATAATATAAAATTTTTACTCTGGAATAATATATAATGGAATAACAATAAATAAATGAAAATTTCATAAATTCGACATGATATAGATATTTATGAAAAATTCATAAATAAATTATCGATACATTATAAATATGGCGTATATAAACCTGAATAATTCAATTTTATCCACTATAAAAATTTGCTATTATCATTTACAAGGTTTTAATGTGAAATATTTTATATTTTAGAAATTTGAGGCATTTATGAATACTTTTATTATTAAATAATAAATATTTAAAACAGTATTAATTAATTTAAATTAAAAACAATATTTTCAAATAAGGATAGAAATATAAAAATTTTATATTAATGTCATGTCATTATGGATTGCACTATGGAACAATAAATTCCATTTTGTTCTTTTAAATATTATATATATTATTAAAATTGTGCAATTTCAATCTAGGTTTGGCCATTCAATTTTGAAAAGTTTTTCTGTCATTATATTTTTATTATTAGGATGAATTCCATTTTATGGAAGGTATTTCATGAAGGGGAATTTTATTTGGGAATTGGTTCCCTAGAGTCAAATTATAGTTACTTTGTAATCAAATATATTCATTATTTTGATTATTTAAAATCCTCTTCTCACATAAGTATTTTTCATCAATTTGAAATAATATGTTATAATGTTTTAGAAATAAATTTGTCACAAAAAAATTATAACTATTTCATGGATTAATGGGAACCTAGAAGTTTAAATACAATATTCTATACAAATTCCCTATTGTAGGATGTTATCATTATACGAGATAAAAATTATATAGGAAATCATGGGTGGAGACTCATAGGTATTTGAGGCACATTCTGAGGGTGTTTACCTTTAGTAATTTTTTATGTCGAAGATTATGAGAATATACCCCCTATAAAAAATACACATTTATATATTCCCTCAACTATTCATGTCTGAAAATTTATGTATTTATCGACATTATTTATGATTATTATTAATGGATATTATTAGTGATTTAATTTTATGTATTGATTAACATCACATCGCTATATGGTTACGATGAGGTTGGATAGGTTTTGTGTGCCACAAGTGGTATTGTATTAGTGAATAATGTGAGAAAGGATTTATCCCTTATTTTATTTAATGGAATTTTATATCCCATGACTTTAATGTAATAGAAGTAGGATAAATAAATCCACGGAAATTTAATTATTTTGGAATTTTCATTTCCATTAAATCTAAGAAAGTGACATCATTCTTCTAAATTAACGACACTAGCATACAACCTACTTGACTTTAAATACCACGATAAATGGATTATAGTAAATAGTTAGTATTTATATGAGTATTTATGTTGTTACAACATTAAATTATGTAAATATGGTTGGCATGGTATGTTGCAAGAATCTAATGTTTGACTAGGGAAATCTCCACTTATTTCTACTAAGAAATATTTTATAGCGTCACGAACTAAGTGTATGAAAAACTAAAGTTAAACATTAATATTATTTATTATTTAAAAGATTTAATAAATATTACTGTCATTTTTATTTTAATGATAATTCATTTTTTCTTGAAATCATATATTCCATTACTAGTTATCTAAGATAATATTTTTTGGTAATATTTTTTAATAAATATTTATCTACAACTAAATGAATATAAGATTTATATATTTATTGGTGGATAATGATGGAATTTTAAATTATAAAATAAACAAACATTATTTAGGGCCGTTAAATATTTTGGAGGAATGACATACAAAGTTTTTAGGACTAATGATAAATAATATATATTATATATTATTGGAATATATTTTAAATAATTTATTCAAGAAATAATGTTTAATTAATTTATGAGTTTTTTACATGTCAATAAATAATAAAAATAAAAATATTATTATAGAGATAGGATAATGATGAGATTATTAAAATAATAATGGCCTATGAATAATTATTATTTTATAACCCTGACACTATTTAAACCCAACTACATTATTTCCAACCTAAACAATATCCATTTTTTGGTTGTGCACAACAACTCTAGGGAATTCTATGAAGCCCTAGAGAAAACATGTCTATGAACTCTATCAATAATGAAGTGATATCTTCATCATTAACCATCTCGATTCTATACAGATTAGGGATAGTTCTTTATGGAAGAAATTCCCATGGAGATCTGGGAAGAAAGATTCCAGAATTAAGATCTTCTACACCAGCACTTAAAGATTCTTACAATTATTCTTGGAGGTTCATGATATATTTTTGGATCACCTATAGTGCGAATGTACACTTTATTCATATGATATAATTATAATTTGATGTAGAGTTGTTGTTATATTCATCAATTAATAATGAAATCATTGAATAATAATTCATTAATTTATTAAATTAAATATAAATTTTTGTGTGTAATGACCTTGTATTTGGTTTCAATATTCATTTATAAATTAGTATTTTATTTAATTATATTGTTCAAAACATTCTTAGTTAATGTAACTTTCAAATTATTCCTCAATTATGATAAAAATATGAGTTCTCCATGTGCCATTAGTGCTTCCGTTGCACCTGGTACCTTTAAGTGGTATTAGAGTGCCCACCTAATTTTTTTTAATCATTTAAATATTATTTATTTATTTAGGAATTAATCATTAGTTTTACATTATGTTTTAATCATTATTTAATAATAATCATGATATCTTATATTATTCCAATTCATACTTATAAATATAATCAATAAATGGATTAGTTTTAACAGAATAACATTCGAAATACCCATTTTGGATACTAAGGATTCAGGCTAGATAACAAAAGAGTACACAACATGTAACCCATTGGTACTTAACATGTACCCATATTTAATACATGAAAAATAAATAATAAATTCATAACATGTGCATTTATTATACACAGTGTATATTTAACAAATACCATGTTGAATGGGCTCGCATGGTGCTTGTTTTTCCAAAATACACGATATGTTACTTGCATACTCGGTCTGTTGTCTATTAGTCAATGATGAGTAGTGTATTTTCTTAAATGGAATATATTATTGATGATTATGTAACTTAGATACCATAATATGTTTATCCCTTACACACACATTGTAATCAATGAGATTTGCTATAAATAACACACACGTAGTCCCTAGGCATATTCCTTAAATAAAGGTAGAAGATATAAATATGACATGTAGTTGGATAGTACAAGCTTTGTATATTTCCAATTTACGCAAAATATGATACTAACTAATTAGATTATGTTTTCTTTACCAACTTTTGTACCATGTCTCAATCAGTTGACATGTACACACCTTGTTAGGGGTTCTATAAATATTAAATTTCTTATTATTTTCTACATAGTATTCAAAACTATATATCATGCAATAAGTTATAATTAAATGATTACATCATATGAATTAAAAAAACATTTTATGTAAATGAAATGTGTTTGGTGGGTCAGTCGCTTGACTCATACATTCTAGTAAATTATGTAATATGATGTATCTACATGCAACATGCATAAAAAATATACAAATATAACACACAATAGGAAGTTTGGACAACCACTCACCTTGTTTCCCCTAAGGAACAAATTTTTTACATATTCAATTTTAAATAAAATTTTAAATATATTTAAAATTGGGAAAGGCAAGAATCTCAAGAATGTTTGGATGAGAATTAATGAAAAACTGATTACTTTAAAAAGATAATTAATTAATTTCATAATAATTTTTCTTAAGTTTTAATGATTTGAATTGAATTATTTTTATTAAATTATTAATTTCCTACATGTATGTGGATGATCATGGGCATATAATATACCTTTTTATATTATTCATTTCCTTTTAATTTATTATTAAATTTAATTAATCTAATGCAAGTGGTTTCTCCTCTGATTATGTAAGGGCCTATATTCTAGCAATTCCTTTTATGTAAACCACCTTAACAAATCATTGGGTTCTCCTTACCTACATGTGAGTATTATGTTATGTAATGAATAGAGATCCCACGAAATTGGAGGCAGTTCATGTTTTTATTCAAGGAGTTACCAATCCAAGAGATACATGGGTGGATAAATGGAATGAAGAAACATGAACCAAGTGATTATTATGTTTCTATAATAGGTTGAAAACTAAATTATCATCCTGTAGATAAAATAAAAATTATAAAAATATCATGATTGTAACACTCCTTGTATTTTATTTCTCTAAAGTTTCATGGCTAATTTGAATATAGATGTTTTCTCACAACCACATTAATTAATTAATTTTCATACCACAAAGATTGATCTAAAATAAAATACATTATGTGTAAAATTTATTAAAGACACAATTAATCACTTAATTAAATTGAATTAATATTAAAAATCATTTATTAAGGATTAAAATGGAAAATTTACATATAAAGATAAAAATCAATTAATTGTATATCGAATGTTTATATAGCCTTCCACCATTTATGTTAAAATCAAATCATAGTTCAAAGTTTTTGATAAATAAAAAACTATGAATATTTTAATTAGTTTGGCATTTTAATTTGTCCTTAAGGTTGACTTAACTTTGTTCACATGAAGGGTCAACCACTAATGTCTAACATGGTGTAACATAGAATCCGGGGTTGAGGAAATCCCATTCCAGGGTTTAGGTGTTTGAGGATCCACTCAATAGATCAATACAACCTGATTTAATGTAGTTTGGAATATTATGCCTACCTAAAACCCTTTAAATATCTTGTTATGAAAAATTATGGTTTTTTAAGAAGGGGAATATGGGCCCTTTAACTAGAATTCCCAAGAAATGTGATGTTCCTATTCCAATTCTGAGGGATATTAGGTTGTGATGAAATAATGATATATTAATGAATTTAATATATATTATATAATCTTATTAGAAAGAGTACTAAAATTATTATCTTCTTAACTATTGAAATGATAATTAAGATGAATTATAACATATTATTATGATATATAATTGAGAAGGATACCCTTTTCACCATAACTAATTTCAAATAATAGAAAAGGAGTATACATGTTATTCTATTCTATAAAGGAAGTTATATATTCTTGAAAATCCAATTCCTTTAGTTCATAGATTAGAGGCTAGAAAGGATGAATTCTCTCTCAAAAAACATTTCGACAATACCACAAATTCACAATGTATAATTTTATCTTAAATTTCTATTGAGATTCTAAAGAGAAACACATATATGAATACCCATAGCATGACATATCACCTTCTTAAACTATATCAAGCGGTGGTAAGACAAGTGAGATATGTGATATCTTATTCACTATTCATATTCAAACTTTGAGATTGATCACATACTGGGCTTAATGTATGAAGAAAGATTGGATACATTTGAGCATATAAGAATATTGGGAATTAAATTCCCTAATGATCTGTGCATAAATCTCAACATTTCCTCACTATATAAATCATTCTCTAGTTTCATTTTTAATTACAACATGAGATACTGTGAGATAAAACTTAAAAAATCATTACTCTCATTCTCCAACTTTATAAGGACAAGAGGAAAAAAATACCATATGATATATAATTGAGAAGAAGAGATAAAACCTAGAAAAGGGGCCCAAGACTTGATCAATGTATAAATCGCTAGAGCTCTACCCTTCTAATAAGAATAACAATAAATGGTAGGAGAATGAAAATTAAGTATTATTTTTTGTCATATGGAAAACCGGACCACTAGAAGAGAAACATCACCCATAAGCAAGCAGAAGATATAGGTGTATTCATTACTCAGTGTAAACTTTGAATATCTACACAATGTGTATTAGATACAACCCATGATGCAATAATCACTATTTAAATACATAAAATATGAATATTTTTGAAAGAGTTACATAATAAAGGTGGTTATTTGTTATGAAAATGGACGAGGAATAACTTTATTCAATATAGGAGGCTATGACCTTCCATTTCCAACTATAACGATCTAGTTTTCAATGAAATTTTATTTTGTTCCAAGTGTAAATAAGAACACGATATATTATTATTTCCTTGAAAAGGGTGTATTTTTTTCTCAAATTTTTAAATAAAGAATGTTTATTTTAGAAATAATGATTTTTTTATAATATGACATAAAAAATAACTATCCTTGTGTATTAAATTTTGAAAACATGTGATGGAAATAGATAATTAATCATAATATTTAAATGAAAGTAATGAGATTATATGGAATAATACAATAACATAAAAGGGAATATACTAGGAACATCTGAAAGAAATATAATATAATAATTAATTTTAATTTTAGTAATAGGAGGTAAAATATAAAAGTTAAAATTTATGGAGATATTTAATAATGGAATTTATGGTTTAGTAGGGAATATAGAATCACAACTACGGGAATGATGATTTTATTAAAACAAAATATAAATAAGATATCACAAAGTCTCATTTATTTTAATTAAAAAAGAAGGAAATTATGTTTTGAATAGTCACTTTCATGATATCATAAATTAGAGTAAAGGTATATGATTCTCCAATACTATCTAGAGAAACATATTGAGAGTTTGAAATGATTAAATATGAGTACATCAAGTGATTCACCTAAATTATTTATAATTATTGGGTGGATATTCCATTTCCCAATTCGTTATGTAAGATTCCTTCATATATAAAACTTATTAAAGAACATCATTTCACATAAAAAGAGGTTATATGAATTTATGTGTACACTATTGACGAAGGTATGTGGTTTTGTGTTATAAAGAAATATTAATTAGAAGTTAAAGGATGTAGGGAGTTTCAAAATCCACTATGAGGGTCAATTAAAAAAGAAAATTCATTAATATAGTGGTTTTTAATGTTTTTTGACATAAATAATTCCCATATATTTTGAGTAAGTGTAGGACATATTTTTAAAATTAAATAGTATTTAAGATTTTACCAGCGATTCTTTATGTTATTCATTGGTTATGATAATGGGATGTTGTCTCCTTTTTTAATGGGTTTGATACCAATTTCAAGAAACTCATAAAAATTTATGATGTATTTATGAATACTTCCCAGTAATAAAATTAGAAAATATTATATTTATTCAATTTATTGATCCAAACCGTTCACTAATGTAATCATTTTTATGAAATTGTTTTCTCTATATTTCTTTTACTAGTTATTATTTTATAGTTTAATGATACATAGATGAACAATCTATAATTAATCATCATCTATAGAATATTTAAGGGACCTAGAGATGGGATAGATCCCATGATAGGGAATTATTACATATCTATAAAAATTTTATAAAAAATAACATAGTTATTTGTCACATAACAGGAAACATTGTATATTTTATGTCTCGCTAATAAGGACCAATTTGGAACATTTTTTAGGGCATACAACCATAACCAAATGAAGATACATTTAAGATCATGTATTCATGTATTAGTAATGTTAAAATTAGGGAATTCCAAATATGACTATTTATGTATTTGGATTAAAACAAAAAGTGGAATCCTATATATCCTAGTGAATATGAATCAAATCTCACATTGATCATGATGTATAGTTTAAATTCAAATATCATGACTAGTCCTTATAGTTTAATGCCATGCTATAAGGATTCAAGGGTCATGAAATGGGAAAAAATAGGAGAATAATTGTGGATTAGAACTGGGAGACCATTTCAATTTCATAATTCTTATTGATGTTTAGATAGTAATGGTTAATGCAACGCTTATAAGGGATATATCTATAGGGTATATGGACAATTAAGTAATGATTTTCTCATAGGGGATATATACCATTAAGGAATGATCATAGTTTAGGGTATATTGGTACACTGATAAATGATTTCTTTTTAAGGGATATGACCTATTGAGTAATGGTTAGAATAACAAGGGATATATCCCATTAAATATATGTTTGGTGATTATTAATGGGTGGTACTTTTCAATCAACCTTGTATTTTACTTAGGTGAAGGTGGGTTATTGGACATAGACAATATCATAGGCCAATAAGGTTTTCCGAACACTATTATTTGGTAAATAGAGATAGAATAATTATTGGAATCCTGAGTAATATGGTCAATAATAATGTATGTGGGGATTAAACCTAATAAAGGGCCTAGACCCACTGTGTAATGATATACACATAGGAGATATGGACCATGAAGTATGGGATAAAATAGAGAGTAATATAAACTAATAAAGAAGAGTTAACTCATTAGGGATATAAATCATTAAGTAATTAATGAGTCATGGGGGATATGGCCCAATTAGAGATTATTGGATAGTAGTGGATATAGTCCCTTGTGTAATGATCATATATCCTAAGATATTTCCCATAGAGGAATGATTATCTCACAAGAGATATGAATAATTGATGAATTATTGAATCCTAGGGGATATAAACCATTACCTGATGATTAACTCATTGAGGATATGTCCCATTAAGGAATTATCAGCTTGTTTGGGGTATGAACCATTAAGGATTGGCTGAATTGTGTTGGATTCGACCCATTTTATAAAGGATGGCTTGTAATTAATATATACCCTTAAAGAATGATAAACTCACTGGGGATATGAACCAGGTAAGTATGATTAGCTCACTTGGGATATATCCATTTTAGGTAGAGTTTCTTATAGAGGATATGGTCTAATGTGAAAGGGCTAGTGCTTCTACTCAACTAGTTAAAAATATGTGTATAACTCACTAATAGATCATACAGATTAAAACAGTAATGGAGGATTCTTTTTGGATTACACTAGATCAAATTCCATCCCGATTTAACATCTATAATGGCTCAGGTGAGGGTGGTCTTTGAGGATTATACTAAGTTAGAGCACCCTATATGGGTTCCTTAAATATTGAGTGGGAAAATGTGATCTGTATGGTGTTGAGACGATTAAGATAATATATATGGGATTGTCTCAAAGATAATTATGAGTAAAGGGAGGTTACACTAGTTTTATAATGAGTGATACCATTATAATATTGTGAATCCATGATTTTAAACTCTCTGAGGGTCTTGTTAGTTTTAGAGGAAAATAAAAAATGCTGCTCTTAAAGAAACACATTATTTATGGGGAGTACTGTAGAATTCACAACCCAACCATTTATCTCCAAATTCTATGAATGTGGCCCCATTAGAATCATTTTTAGGGGTTTTCCTTGGATAAAGGAATCCAACGAGTCCATTTGGGACAATTATTTATAGGTCGATGACATGGGAGAAATATGAGGTTTTAAAGAGGCCAATATACACAAACATTTGATCCTTTTTAAATTGGATTACTGAGGGTGTACTCTTTTATTATTTGAATCATTTGGGAATAGGATAATTCTAACATTAAAAATCATTAATTGAAAATATAATTAGGGGTTTATTAGAGTGGGTAATGTTTTAATAAATACATCTTATTTATGGATGTTGGATTAACCGAGGATTATATAAATATACTTCTTCAAATAGACCCATGATATGTATTGGTATGGGATTCCTCTATGAAGGACTTATTCAGGAGGCCAAATGATGGTTTTATATGGTATGATCATTATCATGAAAATGGTTAATGTTTTTCCAACCCAATATTATCATAATTTTAAACAAATAAACTTTTTTAGTGGTGTTTTAAAATAATTACTAAAAAAATGATTCTCAAATGAATTTATTTGCCCCATAGAGTTTTTCTATGTGTGTTGATTTTGAACCCTTGGTGTGTTTCGGTCTCTAGCTAAATACCAAGTATTTATAGGTAGTGGTTCACAACTTCTATGCTTCAATAATATGATGCCAAGATGTGAATATAGGTCACGAATGTGATGGATATATGGGTCAGTATATAAAATGACGCCTGGACTCTAGGATCTTATGCTACCATGATATGATTATTCTCTCTGTATATAAATAAATTATTGATAGTGAAGGATTTAAATGACCATAAACATTTTGCGTGATAATACAAAAAATAATTTCATTTCATGAACAATCATTTTTTACTTTGTGGAAAATGCATATTCTATATTTTTCATATGATATTCTATGAATTTTAGACCAATAATTTAGTGACATTAAAAGAAATTTCCCATTATGTTTGGATATGATCTAATTGAGGAGGATATAATAATGAAAAATAAGATTCTCACATAATTTTATTTCCACATAAGGAGAACCCCTTATATAGTGTTCCAGTAGTGGATATCTTAAAAACATTATGATATGTATAATATTCTTATTTTTTTCATATATTACTTGATTATTTTGTGATTCATAAACGAATCGTACAATTAACGCATCTCGCTAATAATGAATGTCTCTATAAACTATGAACTATTCCAATATAATTTATCCACATAATATTTATGGGAAATTTTCACACTAAAATGTACTTATGTTAAATTATTTTACTCGCATATATTTTAAACAGTTTTCATAATAAATAATGTTTTTACCTTTCCATTTTCATTGATTTCATCAATATGACTCCGAAGACCTAAAAAAATTTACTATTTATTTTATCTACATAGATAAAGGATTCGGGTTCATCTCATCTCTCAGACTCAATAAACACATCTAAAATGAGGTCCTCTATTACTAGGAATATTTAATCTAATCCAAAATATCACATCACATATTAGAATGAGTCCGTTAAATATCTTCTCATACAAGAGGATTGGCATTAACCAGTATTGGATCGACTACCAATATATGAAATTACACTTCACGATAACAATTTAATTCATTCAACTAATAACAATCTACGATTAGAGTGGTTTGTGTATTCGTTATACTATACATAGAGAAATATTTCCATTAAAGGACAACTTATTATGAGGTTTCTTTATTTAGGCACTTAAATATTGGATGGTTCACTGCTTACTATATATATTTTTGATTATATTCCTTAATTGATCAGTCAGGATTTCTCATCCATCCTCACAATATAAATGGTTTATCATTGTAAAGGATTGATTTCAATGGGGATTTTTCCTTGGAGGAATCTTTTTTGATTAATGGTCATGGGATTTCTAGGTTTACCAAATATTGGAATAATTAACCTAATGAGATAAGGCCATGTGTCTAGAACATGACGAGCCATCATTTCTGATGTGACTAGTACAATGAAGGCTTATATTGATCTGCCTGATAAGGTAGTTGGTATAACTAATAGTGCTATGAAATCAAGAAAAATTTGGCCCAGAATATATTAGTAGTGGTGATATTAGATTTATTACTGAGTCGGTGGATCCTAGGTACTGTGTATTCTATCTAAGGTGTTCGGGATGAGTCCTTTGGGATGGTAGAGATACTAGTATAAGGATTACTAATCAACCTAACAATTACTATATTTATTAGGATTCATCATATGTTTGGGAATATATGTAAAGGGAAAAACCATATCAGATAAGAAACCCATTAAAAAACCTATCTGGTTTAGTGTAAAAATATTTCTAGTGATATAAGTTACAGAATACTATAACCATTCATCATTCCATGGTACATCCTAATATACTTATTATTTCTATCATTCATCTAATATCTCTATAAACCAATGAGGTTGTTGATGTATTAATTGATTATTCAATTTTTTCATTTCTTGACAATAGAGGTGTCACTCATGATGAAATTTTATTCATTATTTCCCTATGATATATTGTTATGGTGGATCTACTAGAATAAATCACTATTAGTGTGTCGGATACCTTAGAATGTTTTGTTTGTGATTTCTAGTTTCTATAAAGGGTTTCTCTATTTCCCTTTACACGTGTTTGGAGTCACTAACACCCTACTATCCTTAACCTATTTTTTTATACTATGATGACATTACCTAAACCTATAGTGGTCAATAAATATTGAAATTTTGATAGAGGTTCCATCCCAATATCATAACCAACATGATAGGGCTTGGTGACTAGAACTGATTATTCATATCTCAAAATATACAAGGCCTTACCCAATGAAAACCCATGAGAAATAAATTTATATAACAAAAAATACAATCAAGAATAAATAAAATATATAAAAATTATCAACTGAAATTTAAACAATTCAATTAATGTGATAAAAAGAACTAGAGTGACCCATAAGATAAAACATGGAAAACCAAATATATCTTATAAGACATTTAACACCAGTAACTTAATAATCCCTTACTTGTTATAAATAATATAGTATAACTATCATGTCATAGTGGCCTTTGAAAATTTAACATGAAATTATTATCTATAAAGTGATATCAAACATCACATGGAATTGACTTCAAACAAGTTACTCTAGGTCCAGATCCACCATATTCTATCTAAAGTTGTGTTTCATCTGTATAGACACAACATATGTGGTCCCATGTATATGAATGGGTTAATATAAAAATAACATATATGATTCCTTAAAATATAAGGAAAGCACAATGAAATTATTGATATTGAATCATGGTATGATAAGTGAACAAGAGGAAGAGAAAGAAGGAAAAAAAATTCATCCATTGCTATATACACTGAATTATATCCATAAAAAAATTATGAATGAGTAATCTTGATATGATCAATAATTAAAGGTCATAAGTTCATAGAGAAGTGGTAATCACCTCAACTAAAATCCTTAAAATCCACCACACAATAGAAAATAGATATTATCGGGATTATAAAGACTTTATAAAGTCTGATGTTGATTACCAAGCTAAGGATTCTCTATAAAAGCAAAACATTGAAGTGCTTGAGGGGTCTCGAGTCATAAAAAATCCCAAATTTCCCTCTTTTTTCCACATCAATGAATGCGTGCTCACTATCTAATGGTGAATCGAATAACCTGGTCCATCAATATATTACCACCAAACAATTATATTCCGAAATTAAACCTAAAACTCAAAAAATTGTTATGAAACTATATTGTTGTACTGACACCTCTATGAATGATAAATATCTATTTAGGGGATTCTGTCCCAATAGATAGAGGATATGGCCCCCAACTATGTTAGTGTGTGTGTGTTGGGGGGGGGGGGGGGGGTTGTGACAGTGTCTAAACTACAAGTGGACAATCCAATGATATGTTTATTTACAATAGGCATGGGGATACAAAATTTAACAACCAGCCTTGTTGAATAGTATATTAATGTACTCTTAACGATTTAATAGAGATGTTAATGGTTAATGCAGAAAGAAGAGTCGATGGCTTCATCCAGTAGACTCGAACCAAATGAAGCCCACTTGTCAGAGCTTGGGAAAGGGGTGGCATCTTTGGGCTTTGCTTTGGACCATGCCCAAGACAAACTCTAGTGTGTCAAGCTTGAATAGAACCACCTATGGGAGAAGTTCAAGTTAATGGAGATTACTACTAGGGCAATGTCATCCGAGCCTCCCAAAAATTCTTTAACCATCACACACCTTATCCTTAAGTCATATGCGGGTGTTTTAAGGGATTATGTCTCAAAGCCCTAATATATAATCTCATAGTATTAATAAAATTATTGTTTCATAATTTCTGTGTTATAACTAGATTTTGTTAATAAAATATAAGTTTCTTGGTTTTAGAAGTTTAAAATGGTATTTAAAATATTTCCCTTACATAGAGAGTTTTTATGGAAAAATAAACATCAATTTTGAATTAGAAGTGTCAAAATTAATCTAGGCTGAATTTTTGGATGTTTTCTAAAAAGTATTATTTTTGATGAATAGTTCTTGATGAATAGTGTTTTTATGAATAGTAAAAAGATGTTTAATTTTTAAATAACTATTTTTGTGAATTTATTTTCAAAAATATGATAGACACGGTTGTAATTAAGGTGAAATATGTGGTTCATTTAAATCAAATTAATTTTTGGTTAATAGTAATTCTTACCCCTATGAATAGTAATATGGATAGTAATATGAATATTAATGTGACCATTATAATTAGTGAAACATTTTATTTTTTTATTTTCATAATGTTATAAGGTATTGGAATGTTGAATAAATTTCAAGGTGTTAAAAAATGAGTTATAGATTTTGCATTATAATTATTGAATAAATTATGATTTTAATTAATAATTAAATTAAAAATATTCAGAAACTTGTTTTAAAAAAAAGGATTTAAAATTTTTATTCTACACACCGAAAAAGGGTTAGGGTGAATTTTTGGGATTTCTCTGAAACAATTAATTTTTCTGTGAATAGTAAAGATTCATATTAGGGTTTCGGTATGTTTAATGATATCATGACTGCATCATGATGATTTCATGAGTTTCTTTGAGAATTGGTCGACCAAAGGGGATGAATTATTGTATGAGGGGTCCCATGTGACCTAACACCATGGGAAAAACCATGGGAAAGCCCATGGTTTTGAGAAAACCATTTGTGAGGTGTCCCTTGAAATTATTAAAGTATCACCTCCCTTTCCCTATAAATACCCACCCTTTCCTCCAATAGTTTTCACTCCCAACTCTCCCTCAATGATGCTCTGGTATCATTACCTCCCAAGGAGTCCTCCCAAGGTTCCCTCAGGCCTCCATGGTCCCAACCATTGATTTTTAGGACTTACGTTTTAAGGTAAGGGATTTTTTCACTCTTCCCATTTTCAAAGTTATACTTTCATGTCATGTTTTTCAAGTTCATTTTTCCATGTTGGGGTATGATATCTATTTTAATATTAATTTACTTTTATGTTCACATGATTAGAGACCCTATTTAATCTCATCAATTCATTTTTTTAAGTTTTAAGTGACGCCGTTAGGCTGCCGAATTTTTCATAAGAGATATCTTATTTTTTTCTTCCTTTCAAGTTTTTAATTTCATATGGTATGTCCTTAAAAATTTATTACCATGTTCTTATATCCTTTATAATATGTCCCTCTACTATTTTATGTATCATTTATGGGTGGGTGACCCATATCCCCTCTCTTTTCAATGTTTTCTAAAACCCTGCAACATAGCCGTTATTCTACAGAATTTTCATCTCAAAATGTCTCTCTCTTTTTCTCAAATTCTTTTATTTTATTAAGTAAATACTCAAAACTCTTTATTCTATAGGGGTATTAACATATATATCAAAAAAAATTATTTTAAATTCTGAGATTTACATACATGAGACCCACTTTCCACTTCCGTGGGTTTAAAGTGACATAAAGATCACGTCTTTATTGCAGTTTTTAAAATGTTATGAATATGAAATGAAACCCATTTCTTTTATGATATATGTGTTATTTATAAAATGATTGATGATGATATATGTGACTCAGATGATAATATAGTCAAAATATGGGTGCTCCCTGATAGCTCTCCAATGCATTGGGTAAAGACTTAATCTCCAGAGATGACCATTTTAGCGATACCTTGATGAATAACCTTGGTAATTTTTTAATGAAACCATGGGGAAGGACCTTGGTGATGAAGAAATGATTTTCTAAGATAATGTTGTAGCAAAATCTTTTTGTTATGAAACACATTATTTTTATTATGATATGCCTCATGTTCTCTGTCTCATGCCTTAAAGTTATTTATCATGACATTATTGATGTATCTCAAGTTCGCATGTAAAATGTTTCTCTTGTTTCCCTTACTGGGCCTTCTTCTCACCCATTCCATTGATGTATGATCATAGTTTATGAGATGATGAATTTAGCATAGGATGAACAATGAAGAAGCCTTTCAAGTTTTTAAGAATAATGATTTATGTTGTCATGTATTAAGTTCCTCGTTTCCAAGACACTGAACATTAAAGATCATCAGTTTTGTATAATGTAGTGAAAATTTTATGTAATGAAAAAGGCGGGATGCCATAGTTGGTATCAAAGGATTGTTTAGTTATTTATGGAAATTAGTATTTGAAAACATTTAAAAGACCTTTAATGAAAAGATTAAATATAGGAAAACATCCTGGTATTATATTGATGTATTGAGTTAGTGGTTTCCGAACAAATAAGTCCCTGTCTGGATACGAACAAGTAGAGGTGGCTCTGGGACAGATGTACCTAGGAGTGAAAACTCCGACAAGGTGTTTCGGGCTTGAATCGGGGTAACCTGGTGCACGACAACGGGCATTGCTGCACTCTTGGTTCGACACTCCCGGGGGGTATGTTTGGTTAATCACGATCTTTTTATGAACTATTATGAAGGATTTGTAGAAAAGTTAAATGTTATGTAAAGAATAATATATTTAAGAATGATAGAAATGAAATTAGTTTAGAATTATAAGATTATTAAATAAAACGTGTTTCTCATAAAGGTTTTCCTCTTTTAGAAAATAGCGGGAAATAGGAGGAACCGTGCGAATGGTGACAAAAATGGACCTTACACTGACAGTCCTCTGATGAAAGATGGAATGGAAATGTTTATGAGAATGATGAATCAACTGACTCCGGTTATGGAAAATAACTTTAATCAAGTTGAGATAGCAGATTCACCGTGAAGGGAATAACTTTCCGTTGAGTCCTTCATGCATTAACGACCACCAACATTCAGTGGATCTACTGACCCATTGGTTGCGGAACAATGGTTAAGCTCCATTGAAAAGATCTTTTCTGTACTTCATTGTTCATAATATGAAAAAGTCACCCTTTCTGTTTACTACCTAGAGGGAGAAGCTGATCAGTGGTGGTCACTGATCAAAAACATGAATCCAAGAGGAGAGATGGAAGCTCTGGAGTGGGAAGAGTTTAGGGGAATATTTTTCAATAAGTATTTCCCTCATTCGATGAGAACGAGAATGGAGAAATAATTTATCGATCTGAAGTAAAAGGAGAATTAATCTGTTGGAATCTACAAGATTGACTTCCCAAGGCTTTCCCATTATACCTCAAGCTTTGTCATGGACCCTAATGGTAAGGTTTATAGATTCTTTGGTGGACTATAACCTCATCTGCGGAATACTCTATCCAACAGGGACTATGATAGCTACAAAGAAATAGTTCAAAGTTCTATGAAAGTTGAACTGGAGTTTGGTGAGACACAATGGTCTCAAAAATCTAATGAGAAGAAGATAGCTCTAGAACCAAGCCTGGGAAGAAGCTTTGATTAGGAATGAGGTGGAAGGAAAATGAAACTTTCCACATGAAATAAATGTGGGAAGAAGCATTCAGGGAACTGCTTGATCAGAAGTGGAAAGTCTTGCAAGTGTGGAAGAGAAGGCCATATTTCTCATAATTGTTGTAGTGAGGTGAAGCCTCAACTCCCCAACACTAAAGACAGAGGAAAGAAGGTTCTGGACCTACCCAATGTCCAATTATTCAAGTGTCGACAGCTTGTGCACTTTTCTAATCACTGTCCAAATCCGAGGGAATTAGATGGGAATCACCATCAACCTCATCAAAGGCCAAGGGATCATGTTCGTGATTTTTCTATCACAAAAACTGAAGTTGAAGCTCCAAATGACATGGTAGCAGGTACTCCTGTTGCCCTCTCAAAACTAGCAAGTAGTTTGTTTGATTCCGGTTCTACCCATTCCTTTATTTCCTCCAAGTTTGAAAAGAATATAGAATCAATCCCCAGACTGCTAGAGGTAGAGTTGTTAGTCAAGAATCCAAGAGGGATTATCCATGAATCAACAGTGTTTAGAGACTCTAGTGTTTATTTTAGTGAGCACAATCTTATCGCAAATCTGGTAGTCATTCCCATGATGGAATTCGATGTTATACTTGGGATGGACTGGCTCTCAAATTATAATGCTATGATCAAATGCAGAAGTAAGGAAATATCAGTTGTCATGAATGAATGAGCTATAATTATCTTCCAAGGAGAGATATCCCAACATGAGCTTTGTCTAGAGGCACCTCATACAGCCTTATTTATGGAGTTAATTGGTGAGAAAGAAGAAGGAAAAGGGAGTATACAAATAGAAGATGTTCTGATTGTTCAGGAATACATGGAGGTATTTCTTGAGGAGTTACCTGGACCTCACCCAGAAAGAGAGGTAGAGTTATCCATTGAACTCGTACCTGTATCTCAACCGATATCAAAGACCCGTATAGTATGGAAAATGTGGAGTTAGAGGAGTTAAGGAAACAAATCCAAGACTTGTTGGAGAAGGGGTTTATCCGACCAAGTGTGTCTCCTTTGGGAGCACCAGTTCTCTTTGTGAAGAAGAAGAATGGATCAATGCGGCTATGCATTGATTATAGATAACTGAACGAGATCACAGTGAAGAAAAAATACCCTCTTCCAAGAATTGATGATTTATTTGACCAACTTCATGGGGCTCAATTCTTCTCCAAGATTGATCTTCGATCTGGTTATCATCAACTGAGGGTGATGAAGGAATATATTCAAAAGGATGACTTCCGGTCTAGATATGGGCATTAAGTATTTACTGTTATTCCCTTCGGCATGACTAATGCTCATGTTATTTTCACGGATTTGATTAATAGAGTCTTTAAGGACTACCTTGATAAATTTCTGTTAGTTTTTATTGATGATTTTTTGATATATTAAAAAAGTCACGAGGAGCATGAAGATCATATGAGGGTTATTTTGCAAACTCTGCAGAAGGAGAGCCTCGTTGGAATGTTCAGAAAATGTGGGTTTTGGTTACAACAATTGGCTTTCTTGGGTCACATCGTAACTAATGAAGGAATCTCGGTTGACCCTGCAAAGACAATAGTTATTGAAGAGTGGCCTCAACCCACATCAGTAACTGAGATTTTTAGTTTCCTTGGTTTAGTAAAACATTATAGGAGGTTTGTGAAAAACTTTTCACAACTTTCTAATCCACTAACCATGTTGACTCGAAAAGGGGTTAAGTTCATCTGGGAAAAGAAATGTGAGGAATGATTCCAAGAGCTGAAGAATAGATTAGATACTGAACCTATGTTAGCACTACCCTTTAACGGAGAAGGATTCGTTATTTTTAGCGATGCAGCTCTGAAAGGGCTTGGGTGCATCCTCATGAAAAATGACAAGGTAATTGCTTATGCATCTCGGCAGCTGAAGCAACATGAGAAGTATTATCCTATGCATGATCTGGAGCCGGCGGCAGTTGTTTTTGTTCTAAAGATATGGAGGCACTATCTTTATGGGGAGAAATGTGATATATACACCAACGACCAAAGTTTAAAGTATATTTTCACACAGAAAGAATTGAACATGAGATAAAGGAGAAGGTTGGATCTTATTAAAATCTATGATTGTTCAATTCATTTTCACCCTGGAAGAGAAAACAAAGTCGCGAATGTGTTAAGTAGGAACGACCCTATTGTTCTGGAAATAATGAGGATCCTTGGAGATCCTTTGATTTAGGATCTAGAAAAACTGGACATGGGAAATATAAGGGAAGGGACATCATCAAACCTATCCCAAATTATTTCTCAACCTTCATTACTAGAGAAGATCAAGAAGGCTTAAACATAAGATCTTTTGTTATAGGAGAAGTTTGAGGCTATGAAGGATGGGAAGTTTCCTGATTTTAATATTTATTAAGAAGGTGTATTGAAATTTCATACAAGACTATGCGTTCCATCTATTCCAGAGATAAATAAAGAATTGATGGATGAAGCTCATAACTCTACTTTCTCTATACATCCGAGAAGCACTAAAATGTATAGATACCTTCGTGATCATTATTGGTGGGATAACATGAAGAGGGATATTGCTGATTACACTATAAGGTTCCTGGTGTGTCAACAAGTAAAGGCAGAATGAAAACTTCCTAAGGGGGTATTACAACCTCTACCCATACCAGCCTGGAAGTGGGATAATATCAATATGGAATTTTTCACTAGTCACCAGAAAACATCCAAAGGGAACAATGCTATATGATCGTGATCCAAGATTCACATTAAAATTTTGGATAAGTCATTACCATGCTCTGAATACTGAATTGAATTTTAGTATAACCTATCATCCTCAAACTGATGGCCAATATGAAAGGACTATTACGACACTTGAGGAAATACTGAGATTATGCTCAATGGAATTTAAAAATGGATGGGATTAACACCTCCCATTAGTTGAGTTCTCATACAACAACAACTTCCATTCGAGTATGCAGATGGCACACTATGAAGCTTTGTATGGAAAACGATGTAGAACTCCCACTTGTTGGGATGAAGCTGGTGAGGGAAAGCTTCTTAGGCCTGATCTTGTGCAAGAGATGATGGAAAAGGTACGTACCATCCAACAACCTATAAAGTCTGCTCAGAGTTAGTAGAAGAGCTATGCTGACAACCATTGAAGGGACTTCGAGTTTGGTGTTGGTGACAAAGACTTCCTTCTAATTTCTCCATGGAAGATAGTCATACGGTATGAGAAGAAAGTGAAGCTCATCCCTAAGTACATTGGCCCCTATGAAATCCTTGATCACATAAGAGAATTGACCTATCGTCTATCACTTCCATTGAACCTAGATCAAGTTCACGATGTCTTCCATTTTCTCTCTTGAGAAAGTACATACCCGACCCTTCTCATATACCAAACCCAGAGGCGGTACAACTGGAACATGACCTCTCTTACGAGGAGTAGCCAATGGAGATCTTATACCATAGAGACAAGGTTATACACAACAAGACTACCCACCTTTTGAAAGTGTTGTGGAGGAATCATAAGTACAAAGAAGCAACGTGGGAGCCTGAGGAAACAATGAAGTAAAAGCACCCTCACCTTTTCGACTACGCCTTTGGTTTAAAATTACGGGGATGAAATTTCTTAAGGGGGGGAGAATGTAACGACCCAAACTTTTTGAATAATATATTAATTTAATCATAAAAATTTAATAGAGATGTTAATGGTTAATTCAGAAAGAAGAGTTGATGGCTTCATCTAGTAGACTCGAACCATATGAATCCCACTTATCAGAGCTAGGGAAGGAGGTGGCATCTTTGGGCTTCACTTTGGACCAAGCCCAAGCCGAACTCCAGCGTGTCAAGCTTGAACAGAATTTCCTATGAGAGAAGTTCAAGTTAGTAGAGATTACTACTAGGAAAATGTTATCCGAGCCTCCCCAAAATTTTTTAACCATCGCACACCTTATCCTTAGGTCATATGAGGGTGTTTTTAGGGATTATGTTTCAAATCCCTAATATGTAATCTCATAGTTTTAATAAAATTATTGTTTCATCATTTCTCTGTTATAACTAGATATTCTTAATAAAATATAAGTTTATTGATATTAGAAGTTAAAAATGGCATTTAAAATATTTCCCTTACATGGAGAGTTTTTATGGAAAAATAAACACCATTTTTGAATTGTAAATGTCAAATTTAATCTAGGCATAATTTTTGGAAGTTTTCAAAGAAGTTTCATTTTTAATGAATAGTGCTTGATGAATAGTGTTTTTATGAATAGTAAAAAGATGTTTAATTGTCAAATAACTTCTATTTGTGAATTGATTTTCAAAAATCTGACAAACATGGTTGTAATTAAGGTAAAAAATGTGGTTCACTAAAATCAAAATAATTTTTGGTGAATAGTAATTTTTACCCCTATGAATAGTAATATGAATAGAAATATTAATATTAATGTGACCATTATAATTAGTAAAACATATTATTATTTTGTTTTCATAAGGTTATAAGGTATTGGAATGTTGACTAAATTTTAAGGTGTTAAAAAACGAGTTAATGATTTTGAATTATAATTATAAAATAAATTATGATTTTAATTAATAATTAAATTTAAAATATTTAGAAAATTGTATTAAAAAAATGGGGTTCATTTTTGTATTATACACGTCGAAAAAGGGTTAGGTTGAATTTTTGGGGTTTTTCTGAAACAATTAATTTTACAGTGAATAGTAAAAATACAGATTAGGGTTTCGGTATGTTTAATGATATCATGACTACATAATGATGCTTTCATGAGTTTATTTAGGTTTGGTTGACCAAAGGGGAAGAATTATTGAATGAGGGGTCCCATGTGTCCTAACACTATGGGAATTAACATGGGAAAGCCCATGGTTTTGAGAAAACCACTTGTGAAGTGTCCCTTGAAATTATTAAAGTATCACCTCCCTTTCCCTATAAATACCCACCCTTTCCCCCTATAGTTTTTACTCCCAACTCTCCCTCAACGAAACTATGGTCTCATTACCTCCCAAGGAGTCATCCCAAGGAGTCATCCCAAGGTCTCCTAAAGCCTCCACAGTCCCAACCATTGAGTTTTAGGACTTACGTTTTAAGGTAAGGGGTTCTTTCACTCTTCAAAGTTTCAAAGTTCTTCTTTAATTTCATGTCTTTCAAGTTCCCTTTTTTCGTTTTTGGGGTATTATATCTATATTCATCATACTATAATTTTATGTTCACATGATGAGAGACCCTATTTAATCTCATCAATTCATTTTTTTGACGTTTTAAGTGACGCAGTTAGGCTACCGAATTTTTCATAAGAGAAATCTTATTTTTGTCTTCATTTCATGTTTTTAATTTAATATGGTATGCCCTTAAAATTTCATTACCATGTTCTTATATACTTTATATTATGTCCCTATACTATTTTACGAATCATTTATGAGTGGTTGACCCATGTCCCCTCTCTTTTCTATGTTTTCTAAAACCCTGCAACATAGTTGTTATGCAGCCGAATCTTCATCTCAAAATGTCTCTCTTTTTCTCATATTCTTTATTTTATTATGTTAATAATAAAAACTCTTTATTTTACAAGGGTATTCCCATATATATCAGAATTTAATATTTTAAATTATGGGATTTACATACTTGACCCCGCTTTCATTTTATGTGGGTTTAAAGTGACATAAAGATCACGTCTTTAAAGTAGTTTTTATAATGTTATGCATATGAAATGAAACTCATTTATTTTATGCTATATCTATTATTTATGAAATTATTGATGATAATATATGTGGCTCACAAGATTATAAAGTCAAATTAATGGCTCTCCCTAATAGGGCTCCAATGCATTGGGTAAAGACTTAATCTCTAGAGATGACCATTTTAATGATACCTTGGTGAATAACCTTGGTAATTTTCTAATGACACTTTAGGGATGAAACTTGGTGATACAAAAATGATATTCTAAGTTAAATATTTTATCCAGATATTTATGTTATGAAACACATTATTTTTATTATGATATGCGTCATGATATTTTTCTCATGCCATAAAGTTATTTCTCATGACTTTATCGATGTATCTCAAGTTCACATGTAAAATGTTTCTCTTGTTTCCCTTACTGGGCAATATGCTCACCCTTTCCTTTGATGTATGCTCACAGGTTATGATATGTTGTAATGAACTTAGGATTAACAATTAATAATCCTTTTAAGTGTTTAAGAAATATTTTTAGGTCGTCATGTATTAAGTTCCTGGTTTCCAAGACACTAAACCTTAAAGATCCTCAATTTTGTATAATATAGAGAAATGTTTATGTAATGAAAGAGGCAGGATTCCATAAAAACGTTGTAGGTATAGGATCTTATAATTTTTTTTTGTGTGGGGAATACAAACCCTATTTGATCCAAAAGTACTGAATCCCACACCCCTTTAGAAGACACCTCATCCAGTGTGGATCACTGACCCTACCCTAAGATAATAGATGACTCATGTATTGGCACACAAAATTTTTTGGGATTTGTTATCCCAAGGAGAACTCCGATCACGACATCTGATCCCATCCATTGGATTTCAAATTCTTAAGGGAATTAATTATTCATATTCTATAATGTATTACCTATCATGTTTAAGGGTGGGCCACCATGTCATTCTAAAGAAACACAATTATTTGAATCATCTCATGCATAAATAAAATCAAACAAATGATATAGGATCAGACCTAAATACCATCTTTTTATTATATGATAAAATATAATTTTTTCCAACTTCCCTCTCAAATGGATCCAAATTCCCAAATGGTTCTCCCCAAAATTATATATGTATAACAATATATTGGATATATAATTAAATTATCAAAAAATAGACACATAGTGGAAAACATATAAATCTAGTGGGAAAAATATTTTAACATATCATAGATTAGATGTGTAATCTCTTTGTATTAGGGTGTGTGCCATTAGTCCAAATTATGTAGCTAATAATGGTCTGGAATCGTCTAGAAACATGTTTCGGTCATCATTATACAAACGGATCGTCAATATGACACTACAATAGAAATTTATAATAGAATCAATGTTAATAATAATAATAATATTATTATTATAATTATTATACATATAAAATATTTAATTGTATTAAATGATAGTGGCTAGGGTGAAATTCTTCCATCTCCTCCTCTCCCATGCATCCAATACATACAGGGGGAGACTCCCCGTTTTGAACACTCCACCCACCCCAATAACCTATTAATCACAAACTATTTTAATTAATTAATTAATTTAAATAAATTTAAATAATAATATCAAATCAACTTATATCTTAGATGGCATCCTTCATATGTGGAAGTGGACCCACAACCACCCCCATTCTCAAACCTCACTCACAATTTCCGCCACCAATTTCCTTGTATAATAAAATATATTAGATAGATACATAATTATAGACTCCATAGTGGAAAATGTGTTTCACAAAAAACTCTCTTAATATGGAACCCCATTTCCCCAATAACATATTTTTTCACATGGAACTCCACTCTCACTTATAATAAATTTATTTTAATTAATTTCTTCTTATATTAAATTTAATTGAATGTATATTGAAATTGTGATGCAACATGAAACTAAAATTAATTGATCAATCATAGGTTTTTTATATCATTAATAAAACATGAATGAAATACTAATATGGTAATAATGAATGAAAACAGTGAGGGACTAAAATATTAAAGAGAAGTTGAGACAAATTATAGTGGGCTAAAAGTCGTCACTATTTCAATAAAATATCACCATATATCTAGAGTATATGAGATTCATTATAATTTTTGAGATTAATTTCTTTAATATCAAATACAATTGATAGAATTACATTTGTTAGATAAACCAATGTTTTGGGAATATGTAGAGATTTTCAGGAACTAAGGAGTGATTATCACTACTATCATTATGAAATTGAGAAATTATTATTTCACAACACTATCAATTAAATATAACAATTTCAAGGCATCTAAACTAATCCTTACTTGAAAACACCAATGTGATAAATAACTGAAGCAAATGTAATTTATTTCAATTCAATGATGCCTCATTAAAAACCATATAAGGGAAAACCAGTGCAGAAAAATAGATGAGTGGAATAATAGTGGAGTGTAACCAAATCCACTGATTATTATATTTAATTGTGTGTTTTAGACATCAATTAATATTGATATTTAATTATATCATCAATACATGGGAGATTGACCATAGGTAATAATGAATGGTTTTTTCATAAAAGATGACTCATTATGAAGTCCAACCGTTTCCATTAATAACAAATTTCTATAATAATTTACAATGTTCCCTTTGATAACCATTATTATGTAATATTTAATCATAAAAAATATCATCAAGGAAAAAAATACGAGGGGAAATACCTTGATATGTGTAAAAGTGTACAGTAACATAATATCCTCGTAGTGTTTCCTCATTAAATATGTTATCAAGAAAGCTTAATTGAAAAAACATGAGTATGGGAAAACTATTACACCCATTACATAACACTCTCATAATGTTCATCAATATATCATTTAACTTATATAATTTCCATGAACAATTTATAAAAAATATATTTCAATTTATATTTTGGAATAATTTATACCATTTATTTTACAATTAATAAGAAAGAATGCTACACTGTATTGTAATATGATCTTTTATCATTTTATAGGTACATATGCACATGTACATGCATATAATCCAAGTATAAATACAATTTTCATTTATATATGATCATTTTCAGTTATATATGTTCTTAATAAAGACCTCATATATGAAACATTTCACCCATAGAAAAAATATATAAAATTATTAAGTATTTTTTTATGATTATGTTATATAATAAAAAATATTATTACTTCTTCATTGGGATCATCATGTTAATGTAAAATTATATTATATTTAATTTAATGATAAATTACTTCATTACATTCTAAAAAATCATAGATAGGTTTTATTTTTTTGGAGAAAACATTTTAAAATGATTAATTCAATGATTCATAAAATCAATGATATGATTCATTCAATTTTACAATATTCCTTGTCTTAATATTGTTACAAAAAATGCATTAGTTCCCCCAATAATTTAGCTGATCAGGTGTAAATTTTATTTAGCTTAATAATCATAAAGTATTTAAACCCCTTAAATGATTTATATATAGATGTTATATTAAATAAAAAGGAAAACATTAGATGGAAATAATCCAAGAATATATGAATATTTAAATATATACGATATAACATTTCTTATAGTAATATTATTTCTGTTAAATAGTCATTATAATTATGCTAATAAACCCATATATTATATGTTGAACAAAAAAATGTTACTTTTATAAATTTTTATATTTATAGTGATGATATCATTATAAAACGACCATATTCATTAGTGAGTTTTGAAATCAGTTAAAAATTTAAATATATTATCAACTACACTGAATGTGATATCATAATTTTTAAGGTACCACTGTCACTTCATGGAAAATATCTATAAATATATAATGTTGTTGATATATGAATTTTCATATTAAATAGAATTTATTTTCTTTTTCTCTCATGATGAACAATGGTTTTATAAAACCAGTCAACTATACATCCCATGTTTATAATCGTACTATTTATTTTTTAACACTTTACATTCGTATATGTGTAAGGAGAATCTTTTCAGAGGTTCCGTGGGACCATTTTGTATATAGTATATGATTCTCAATACTTATTTTAATCATCATGTATAACAGTAAATGTATAGTCCCCATAAACTAATAATAGACTTGACCACTCAATATATGAATCATTCATATAGTATTTAAATAGATCACATGGTAGGTGGGTGCACCTGTATATACTTTAACATTTTTTCTACATAAATATATTTGAAATTAATTTCCAAAATTTATGTTAATGATATTAATAAATTAACTCAATAATAGGTACCTTAATAATTAGTATCTAATGGTAAATTATTCTATTCGGGGAATCCATAATACCATAAAGAGAATGAATTAATTGATAATTTGGCAGACACCCATTCATTAAATAAACTCATCATTCTCCTCTTGATGAGCTTGTACTATGTTAGCATCAAATTTAGGATAATGTATACTTGAATCAACATCATTCATTATTATTGACCATAAATGTCCTAAAAAATCATGACATATATTTTAAGTGATAATACCAGTAAACTATTTGTTTACGAGTATTGATTTCAATTGTACATAATAAATTTTTTATAATCATATTTTACGAATTCTTATTACATACAAAGGAACCTATTTTATCTAATTCATCCACATGATAATAATTTTTAATAATATCATTGATACATATCATAAAAACTTTACATATAAAAATTCATTACAAATTTTTACATACTAATAAAAATATATCCTCTCTTCTGGCATTGTGAATTGATTCTCTCTACCGGTAATTATATTAACATTAAAATATACTAACCCACATATGAGTTCATTTAAATCATTTAATAAAAAATAAATTTTATAGATATTTTTATTTAATATCTGCATATATAATATCTTCAAGATATTCCATTGTGGATAATCATATTTTTCATAATAATTTTCACTTTTGGCAATTGATGAATTCATAATAATATCCGAATAGTTTAGGGCTATCACCAAGAATATTATTGTATATTTTGGAACTGCCCACCCAAATATTATTTTACAATACATATACATGGGACTGTATTCCCTACATATTTTTAAGCTATAGAATTCGGTAGAAAGAACCAATGTGGAAGAATATTCTTGATTTAAAAAACACACCTCAACACCATCCATAATTATAATTCTTAAACAACATACACTTTTTCGAATGAAGTTGAAATCATTTGGTCATAATTAATAAACTCTCATGTAATTATGATTAAATTTTATATTCGAGTATCAAAAATAATATCATAAATTCCATGAATAATTTCATTATTTGTAAGGAATAAATTCTATCATTTAAAAGAACATTCAGATTATAGAAAAAATTAATTAAAAACTGTATTTATCATGATGGACATTTTTTACCCACTTAAAGTTGTAAAGTTATTTTCATATAATATTTTTTATTATAATTATCATTTCGTTTTAATATGACATCTATGAAATATATGGGGAATAATATATTCTTTAGGGTTTAATCTTGAATGAATTATATGATATGATATTTATATTCCTTAAGTACACGATAAACTAAAATGTATTTATTAGATA
This sequence comes from Viscum album, assembly GCA_963277665.1. NCBI lineage: Eukaryota > Viridiplantae > Streptophyta > Magnoliopsida > Santalales > Viscaceae > Viscum > Viscum album. The sequence continues at coordinate 1,662,791,601 of OY728152.1, read as the reverse complement.
TTGCAGCAATAATAGAAATAATTGATATACATCGATGTCACTTAATAGAATTTATATGAAACTATTTTCATATCAAATGTTAGGGATACATTATTTTATTTTCATTAAAAAAATTCATTATGCACTTTAAATGAATTTTATTATGAATCATCTTATGGTGGTTGTCTTTTTACAAATTATTATAAAAAATACTATATAATGACAATTAGAAAAACAATAATCTCTAAAAAATGATTATAAATAAAATATTTTATTTTTTCAATAAATACTATTAATCACTTTTGGGAATATTTTTTTCCAGGTCTTATAATGTCTTGAAGTGACTAGTATGAATAATAAATTCAAAACCTTCATCTAATATTTTGGGATGTGTATTAATATATTAAATGTTAAATATTTTATGAATTTTTTAATATCATAAACATGTTTGACACCTTTAGGGTGTCTAAAGATATAATATATGATAAATTTTATTATTATTAAATATTTTTCATTAAATGAGTTTATAAAATTATTATAGAACATTAACAAATGGCATGTATGTGATGTTTTTCATTGAAAAACTTCTTGTTGAATTGTTTAATAGTTTTGTTTATTGAATCACATTTGTCTCAATACTGACCATTTTTATTATTAACTAGTGAACTTCAATTTCTTAAAAGAAAATTAATATTATATATCTCGAGACATTATAACTCTTCATAAGATCATTAGTTTTTCTCATAGAAAATGATTTTTAAAACAATCCATTTATCTTATAATGTTATCATTAGGCGGAATACATTTGATGTAGAAAATATGATTCACCTATTGATATATCTCTTTGAATAAGTGTAGTCGATATGACTGAGTAGATGAATTCTAAAATAATCATTTTTTGAAAAATATGAGACCAACCTTTTTCATTTAAAAATGATATTATGTTAGTGAAAATGTTATCATGATGCACAATGTAGAGAATTTGATCGTGATGATAACATGTTGTGAAATAGATCAAAAACAAATTGAAAACATGAATTTTTTTTAAACATATAATAAATGGACAATCATAGGTGATGCATATCATTGATGAAACATACATCAAAAATTTATATGGTGATGATGAACAATAACAATAACATAAATGAATAGAAAATAAAAGTGAAGGAAAAGTATACGGGGATAAAATTCGTCCCAATTTAATTAACATATCAACATATATTTTGATTACATGGAATTAGATCCAATGTTTGAGATTAATTCCAAAATATCTAATTCAATTTATAGAATTACCAAGGTTATAGAAACCAATGGTTTGGGAACATGGAGAGTTGTTTTGGGAACAAAGGAGTCATCATCATTATTATCATCATGAAATACATACATCAATATTTCATGTCACTTATTCCTTTTTTTCTACATTATTTCTTAGTTTATGCCCTCATTTTTCTTATTATCATGCTACATACAGGTTATCAGGGCTTACATGTGATTCTAAATAACACCATGTTACCATCTATACTACTCGTCCTAGCCCCGTTCACATATCTCTATCATTCCTTGCTACAAAAATCACAACCTACATGCATCCTCCCATGTCCACAACCATCTATCCCTAGGGATGACAACCCCCTCAACAAGAATGAGAGAATCATAAGGTGATGAGGGGTAGAAGTTTAGAAGAGAGAGATAATAAGATAATATGACCACCCACTCTATTGATCCATAATCCAATCCTCTATCACAAACCATCATAAATAGTCTCAAATATTCCGACATTAAAAATTTCATGTCTCTAGGAAAAATAATTACAAATAATTCTTGTCCACCAACCTCTATGAGGAGATAATAGGATAATATTACCACATACTATGTTGATCCATCATCAAATTCATCATCACAAAAAACAATAATTTGGTCAAGTAAACCTACCATAACAATTTCATAGTGGTATGAATTTTATATACATGAACGAAAGTGCATCAATATTAATTGGCGCTAGAGAAAAAAGCGATAATCATAAAATAATTCTTCACATATAATATGGGCCTAATATAAAAATATGGAATGAAATTAAAAATAAATATAAAAATATAAATAAATAAATCCATAATTCTTAATGGGTTTATCAATGATAAATAATTCTCACATCTATTTTTTAAGTTAAGAGAACATTCATTATTATATTGTGATTCTTTTCCATTATATAGTTAGATACTATATTAGCCATCCTCGAATTCATATCTATTCCTCTCAATATGTCTTTCTATGTGATGTAGATAAACATAGACAGAGTATAAAATGGGATTGAAATAGATGTTATTTTATTTTAATTAATTAATAAATATATATATTTATAATTTTAATTTATTCATCTAACCCTTCATGAAACTATGAATTATTTCTGAAACAAATGCAAACAAAATGTCCATCCTTCATATGGTCAATATCAAATTCTATAATTATTTATAGTCTCAGATTTTTCATCTAAGGCCTATCTTTATTTATTAAATCATTTGATTGAAAAGATTCATAAAATTAATTAATTAAATATTTTGAAAACAAATATCTTTTTATCAAATTTCTACCTTTATATTAATCTTACACAGATGCAGTCAGGGTTTAAACACCACAGTTTAGAATCAATAGAATCATTAGATAATTTTTACTTGGACTACAGATTGTTTAAACATATTGTTTTTCCCATGGGGGTGACTTGGGACTCCAGAAACAAAAAATTGATAAATGTATTGACTTAGAAAAAACTAGGTAACTAAATCACCATCCAAACACACCATAGGATATTAACCACTATGGTCAGATATCTTGGTTCAAATACCCTATTACTCAGGCCATGAAATTATGCATAAGGACACAAATTTTAAATTTGGATTACCATACACTGGAATTCCAATAAACTTTTCCGGGGAATATGAGTATGAAAATGTAATGAACTACACAAATAGTATTCTGGTGTAGCTAGTCCAATATGAAATAAACCCTTACTTGTTGGGGGTTGTAACCTGAGATTGTAAGAAAACATATCATTTCACCAGTGGAACCTGTAGATTGGAATCATAGAAAATGTAGGGAATTCCCACCTTCATTCCATTTTTACTAAAGGATATCTGAATAATGGTAAATGAAATTATAGATTATATCAGTGGCACTGATTTTTTAGAATCCTGGATTCAGTTCACTAACCAGTAACAGAACCTAGACCCCACATGAATTCATGATGGCCTCCCCAAATGTGATAGGATACCATCTATAAATGGTTGTTTGTGATAGTACGGATTAGAGACTATACCCTCATTATGAGAGTGGTGATCAATAGTGAAAAAAAACATTAATTAGAATTAGAAATATATTATAAAATTAAAGTGCAATGATATAACCATCCATGTAAATAAATAACTGAAAAAAGACAAAAAATTTAAAAAAATCTATATAAACTATCATAAACAATATATAATCATGTCTGTATACTATAATAAATGGAAACTGTTACAACCCAAACATTCATTAATGGAAATATATCTTGATCTAATTAAATGACACTTTTTGTAAAATTTTTATATAATATGTCAAATTCTTTGGTTTTATGTTTAGAATTGTGACCATTACTAATATAGCCTTTGAACAGCTATCACATGATTAGTATAAATATTGGGCTTTAACGAATCCAATTTACTCAGAAAAAGGAAGAGATGACCTCATCCAGTAGACATGCCTTATATAGAGACCAATTTTTGTAACTCATAAATGAGGTGGCATCATTGGGCTTCGCTCTTGACCAAGCCCAAGCCGATCTTCAACAGGTTGAGCTCGAACGGGACCACCTATGAGAGAAGTGGAAGTTGATAGAGATTAGCTCCCGAGCAATGTTATCCGAGCCTCCACCAAAGTTGGTCACCATCACAGACTTTACCCTTAGGTCTTATGCAGCTATTTTAAGGGGTTATGTAACAAATCCCTAGTACTATGGTTATGTACATTATTTTTACAAAGCATTAATGTACCCTTCAAGACTTATTAAACATCTTTTCTTTTTAAATTATATTCTTGGGGAGTGTGACTCACCTCCACATAATCAACACCATTATTTTAAGAATTTAGGAATTCATAATTATAAAATAATTTTTTACACCTCCCTTTTCCAAAAACCATGGGAAAAAACCAAGGGATGGTTTGTGGTTTGGATTAGTTTAATGTGAAGTGTCCCAACCTTAAGTAATAAAGAATTCCCTCACCATTCCTATATAAACCCACCCAAGATCCCACTTTCTCTTAACTCAAAGCCATTGGAGTTCATCAAACCTCTTCCCTCCTCTCTCTAGAATCCTCCCAAGGTTCCCCAATCAATCCAGAAGCATCACTCAAGCCTCTCTCAAGCCTTTGGATTCACACTTCCAAATATGGGTTTTTCTTCCTTTCTCATTTTGTCCAATTTTCTTAATGTTGTCATGACATTTTAATTTCAATTATAAATTTTGGGGGTATGGTTTCTCACCTCCCCCATACTGCCCTTTTTATGTTTTAATGATCTGAGACCCCTTTCTCTCTCATTAAAAGCCTCCAATGTACACCCGTTACTATGCCACAATTTCTCTCTCCTCATTTAAATTCAAGCAATTCTTTTGTATCATGAATATAATTTCCATTAAATTTGTTGGGACAAGTATATATATGACCCCCTTACTGTCTATTTCATGTACATATGATGATAAAACCCTTTCTCTCTCATCAAACATTTTTATGAATTCTTATATCACCACGTTATGCTGCCGAAATTGCATCGTTTTTCCAAGCCAAAGTCATTATGTAGTGAATACCATTCCAATTTCTCTATCAAGGATATTAACCATTTTGCACATTTACTTATTGTTTAAAGAGTTTCATTTACGTATTCCACATTCCTTTATCATGGAATAAATGATGATGTTTTATGAATCCATGTTATATGATCCATGTGGCACACTTATGCATGAAATGAAATGTTTAAGAAGGGTGTGCCCTTATTGCGCTCCAATGCATTGGGTAAAGTATAGTATCATGATAAGTCATGTTGAATGGGTGTTTACTCAGGATAATTCAATTTCAATGAGGTTTTACTCGTTCTTGATGTGCAATGAGTATTTACTCATGCTCTATGTGCAATGAGCCTTATCTCATGCTAATTCCATGTTAAGTGTTGTTGCCAGATTTCCATGTTATGATTATCATGCTTAATCATGCATTTATGTTTATTCTTATATTGTGGTCTATTGATATTCCTATTGTCTAACATGTATTGTATTCATCATGTTATTCCATGATTATTCTCTAACTGGGCTTTATAGCTCACCCTTTTTTATGCATGTCCTTAGGTAATCCAATGAAGTGCTAAGTATGATGGAATGTAGTGGTCATGTAAAGGATGTTTTCAATAAAGATGTTGTATTTCATGTTTTATGTTGTTATGAAATGTTCCTAATCCCCAAATACACTTGCCTCTCGATATTCCATGTTGTATCAAGTGAAGTTTATGTAATAAATCATGTTTAAGTTTGAAATAAAAAGAAGGGTTGTCATAGTTAGTATCAGAGGATAGGTTTAGTTATTTTTGGGATTAGGATTAGAAAACCCTATAAAATCCGTAGAGACCAGAATAAGTATAATAAAAACATCCCTATGTTTTTGTGGGTATTTATTAAGTGTTTTATCAAGAAAATACATCCCTGTATGGATACAAGCATGTTGAGGCGGCTCTGGCATAGATGTATCCTAGGGGTAAAACCCGAAAACACCGCTTTGAACTAGACTCAAATGGGAACGGGTGTACGACAATGGGCATTGATGCACTCTTGGTTATGAAACTTCCAAGGGATATGATTTGTTTAATTCACAAGCTTAGTATGAACCATTATTAAGGGATAAAAAAATCCCTAAGAATATATGTTAGAAAGTAGATCATGGATAACATAGACCGAAGCCGTTAGATTCATATGTTAAGGAAGTAAGAGTAATTTATAAGTCATCAGTGTTGTCCTTATATTACCCTTTATGTGTAACCCCTAACTTTCCTTTTAATCCAGCCAATGACAGGTAATAGGAGTACTCGGGCTAACAACAGATGTGAAGATCAATGTGATGACTCTACTAATGAGATGCCCAATCCAATGGGAGCGGTAATCGTGAACTTTGTCTTGCTTCAATCTCTGCTAACTAATTCTTTGAATAGAAACATGGGTCAAGAGGAACATTCAACCCCTCCTAAGAGAGAACAAGTCGCTATTGAGAGATTCATGAGACAAAGGCCTTATACTTTTAATAGGTCATCTGATCCCTCAATCGCTAAGCAATGGATCAACTCCATTGAAAAGATCTTCTCCATCCTTCAATGTTATACAAAAGAAAAGGTTCTCCTGGATGCTTATCATATAGATGGTGAAGCTAATCAATGGTGTTTGTTGATCAAAAATACGAAGCCTGAGGAGGATATCAAGGGGTTGGAATGGAAGGATTTCCAGAAGATTTTTTTGATAACTATTTTCCATGCACCCTCCAGATTAATATGGAAAGGGACTTCCTTTTACTCAAGAAAAAAAGATGAATAATATGTCGGAGTGTATGAGGAAAACTCCATAGGTCTTGCACAATATGCTTCCGGATTTTTTGTTACCCCTGAATGCATGGTTGACCGCTTTTTTGGTGGGCTGAAACCAAGCCTGCAGAAAGCACAGGCAATCCATGACTTCGACAGCTATGAAGAATTTTTCTGGTGTCCCCTCAATCTCGAAATAGAGATTGTAGAATCTCAGGGGTATCATGGGGATAAGAAGCATATAGTGGACTTCAATTATGGTGGTCTGATGGGTAAATCCGACGGTGCTAAGAAGATCTAGCACCCTACTTTCTGAAGGTGCGTAAAGAAACACCTCGGAAATTTCCTGAAGGGTACTAGAAAATGCTTTAGGTGTGGAAGAGAAGGGCACCTGGCTATAAACTGTCAGCAAGAAAGACCCGTGGCTGCGATAGAGGAGAGGAACGCTCCGTTCAAACCTCAACGCATGATTCATTGCTACAACTGCAATGATCTATGGCATTTTTTAAATCAGTTCCCTAAGCCAAGTGTTTTTAGAGGCAACCAACAACCTCCAAGCCAACAAGGGTGATATTTTTCCATCACTACTGCTAAAGGGAAACCCGACAATGAAGTGGTGACATTTACGCTAGTTATTCATTCAAGAATAAAAAAACATACTTTTTGATTTCGGTTCTATGAATTCTTTTATATCTCCAAAGTTTAGTAGAACAATACCATCACCACCAAAAATCATTGAAGTGAAGATGTCAGTGAGTATGACAAATGGAGAGATTTTTGCATCCTATGAATATAAATCCTCCCTTGTCATAATCTGTGGAATGAACTTCCTGGCGAACCTCGTCATACTCCCTTTGGTAGAATTTGATGCAATTCTTGGCATGGATTGGCTTTCCTTATATAGAGCCACATAAATTTCCGTGGGAGGGGAATCACTCTCTATATGGAGAATCGACCCCCGATTATTTACATGTGCATGGAGGAAGATGAATATTATTTAGCTCCATCATCTCAAGAATAGATATTACTGCCTTATGAGCACGCGTATCTGGCTCAGATTATTGAGTCCATGGATGAACAAATCCCTGAAGACATTCCTATTGTGAGGGAATTCTCTAAAGTCGTTCCCGGTGAATTGAATGGTCTTCCTCCCAGAAGAGATGTTGAATTCTCGATTGAACTTATAGTAGGGGCGCTGCCAATATCCAAAACTCTGTATAAAATGGCTGTTGTAGAGCTTGAAGTGCTAAAGAAACAACTAAAGGAGAATCTAGATAAAGGGTTTATACGCCCAAGTTCTTCACCATGGGGTGCACCAATCCACTTAGTAAAGAAGAAGTATGGATCAAAGTGCCTTTTCATCAAATATCGTGAAATCAAAAAAATCATGATAATGAAAAAGTATTCTCTCCCATGAATTGATGACTTGTTTGATCAGCTGCATGGAGCAAGATACTTCTCCAGGATGTATTTGTGTTCATGATATTATCAAGTAGGGGTGAATAATTAAGATATCCCCAAGGCTTCTTTTCGTACAAGATACAGGCACTATTAATTCATAGTAATGTCTTTCATACTCACTAATGCTCCAACAATCTTCATGGATATAATGAATAGAGTCTTTAGAGAATACCTCGACAGATTTTTGGTAGTCTTTATAGAAGATATTCTGATATACATCAAACCCAAGGAGGATCATGAGGAGCATATAAGAACTGTACTAGAGACCTTGTAGAAGGAGAATCTCTATGCCAAGTAGATCAAGTGTGAGTTCTGGTTGAAGGAGGTATCATTCTTGGGCCATATCATCACAAGCAATGGGATATATGTGGATCCCTCCAAAACAGATGCAATTTAGGGATGGGCAAGGCCAACATCGGTAACTGATATCTTTAGCTTCTTGGGGTTAGCTGGATATTATCAACGATTTGTGAGAAATTTCTCATTATTGTACAACTATGTTATCAAGACAACTCAGAAGGGAGTAATGTTTTCTGGGAGTGATTAATGTGAAGAAATATTCAAGGAGTTAAAGAGGAGGCTTATCACTGGTCCCATGATCACTTTACCCACAAGTGAAGAACTTTTCGTGGTATTCAGTGATGCTTCAAAGAAGGTCCTAGGATGTGTGTTGATGCAAAATGACAAAGTCATTTCCTATGCTTCAAGGCAATTTAAATATCACGAACAAAACTATCCAACACATGACCTCGAGATGGCTGAAGTGATATTCTCTTTGAAAATTTGGCGGAATTATCTATTTGGGGATAAGTGTGAAATATATACAGACCACAAAAGCTTCATGTATATATTCACACAGAAAGAGTTGAATATGAGCCAAAAAAGGTGGTTAGAGATGATAAAAGACTGTGACTTCTCAATCCATTACCACCCTGGGAAAGTGAACATGGTGGCAGATTCTCTAAGTAGAATGGAACCATCAATTCTATCATTGATGAGAATTGAAAAGGATCCAATCTTATTAGATTTGATGAGGATGAACATGAGATTCATAAATAATGTATCATCATAAATCCTTTCAAAATGATTACTGAACCATCACTTTTGGAAAGGTTAAAGATGCTCAAAGGGATGATGTGGGAATTCATGAAAAGGTGGAAGCTATCAGAAAAGGGAAATCCTTAGAGTTTAATCTTAATGATGAAGGAATTGTGAGATTTGGGAAAAGACTCTGTGTTCCATCAAATCCGAAGATGAATAAGGAACTTTTGTATGATGTACATAGTTCTAATTTATCTATTCACCCATTAAACACAAAGATGCATTGAGATCTCCGAGATCATTATTGGTGGGATAATATGAAGAAGGAGATCGTTGAATATACATCAATGAGCCTAGTGTGTCATCAAGTGAAGGCAGAGATGAAGAAGTCTAAGGGGATGATGAAACCATTGCCCATACGAAAATGGAAATGGGAGAACATCACAGTGAACTTTGTCACCAGACTTCCGAAGACATCCAATGGGAACATTGCAATATGGGTTTTTGTGGATCATCTTACAAAGTCTGCACACTTCATTTCTATTCAGGAGGATTTTTCATTGGATCGACTAGAACAAATATATATCAGGGAAGTGGTAAGGATTCATGGAGTACCACTATCTATTGTGTCTAATCGATATCCAAGATTCACCTCTATGTTTTGGAAGAGTCTTCAACATGATCTGAATACTAAATTGAACTTCATTATGGATTATCATCCACAAACTAATGGCTAATCTGAGCGGACTTTCCAAACACTTTAGGACATGTTGAGAGCATGCTCAATGGACATTAAAGGAGGATGGGATCAATATCTTGCTCTCATTGATTTCTCTTATAATAACAGTTTCCACTCGAGCATCCAAATGGAACCATATGAAGCCCTTTATGGGAAAAGGTGTAGAACATCGGTGTGTTGGGATAAGGTAGGTGAGCGTAAGCTACTTGAACCAGAAATGGTCGAAGAAATGGGGGAGAAGGTGAAAACCATTCAGCAGCATATCAAGGCATCCCAGAGTTGACAGAAGTGTTATATAGATAACTTTTGACGAGACCTTGAGTTTAATGGTGGAGACAAGGTTTCTCTACGCATATCCCTATGGAAAAAGATCATGAGGTTTGGAAAGAAATGGAAGTTAAGTCCAAGGTGCATCAACCCCTTTGAGATTCTTGATCATGTTGGGGATGTGTTCTATCAACTAGAACTTCCACATACCATGGCCAAAGTACATGATTTCTTTCATGTATCCCTCTTAAGGAAGTACATACTGGATCCTTCACATGTACTCTCTTAAGAGGTGCTACAGTTAGAGGATGATCATTCTTATGAGGAGCAACCAGTGAAGATCTTAGATCATAGAGAAAAAGTTCTACAAAATAAGACAATTCCCCTCATCAAGGTGTTGTGGAGAAACCACAAGTTTGAAGAGGCGATGTGGGAATCAGAGGAAGTGATGAAGTAGAGTTACCCGCATTTGTTTTAGTGTGGGAAAAGGAAATTTCAATGGCTAAATTTCTTAAGGGGAAAAGATTGTAACAACCCAATCATTCATTAATGGAAATCCCTCGTAATATAATCTAATGTCTCTTTATGTAAAATGTTTATATAATATGTAAAATTCTTTGGTTTTATGTTTAGAATAGTGACTGTTGCTAATATAGATGATGAACAGTGATCACATGATATGTATAAATATAGGGCTTTAACGAATCCAAATTACTCAGAAAAAGGAAGTGATGGCCTCATCCAGGGGACATGCCCCATATGAAGTCCATTTCTCAGAGCTCATAAAAGAGGTGGAATCATTGGGCTTTGTTCTTGACCAATCAGAAGCCTAGATTCAATAGGTTAAGCTCGAACGAGAATGCCTACGAGAGAAGTCGATGTTGAAAGAAATTACCACCCAGGCAATGTTATCTGAGCCACCCAAAGAGTTGGTCACCATTGCACACCTTACCCTTATGTATTATGTGGATATTTTAAGGGGTTATGTAAAAAATCCCTATTACTATGGTTATGTACATTATTTTAATATATATTAATGAATATACTTTCATTTTATTATTGTTACCATGTAAATAGTTTTTAAAGCACAAATAATATTTTTAGTTAATGTTCAACTAAGAAATATATTTTGATGAATTAATGGATTTTTTAATTAAATAATATTTTAATAAAATATTTTTATTATAAAATTAATTTTTATTAAATATAGATGAACTTATAATTTTTTGAATGCAATTGTAATTCTTATTATGGTTTGAAAGCCATTTTTGTCAAAACCCGTGAATTTTCGATAAATGTCGGTTATTATTTTAAAAGTGAAAATTAACATATTAAGAAAATTATTTAGATAAAATTAAAATTATTTCTGGAAGCAAGATGTTGAAATTATACAACGGTTAATTTTTCATAATTTTTTGAGACATCAAAATTTTTGTGTAAAAATTAAATACCGAATAAATATATAATGTGTTTTATGACATCATAATGACTCAATATTGATGTAATAAAATAAAATAAGCATTATGTTGGGCCAATATATGTTTTAAAATTAAAATAATGTGATTTTGGGATTGTTTGACCTATTTTACAAAGCATTAATGGACCCTTCAAGTCATATTAAACATCTTGCCTTTTTAAATTGTTTTCTTTGGGAGTGTGACTCATCTCCACATAAGAAACCCCATTATTTTAAGAAGCATTGAATTTGGAATTATAAAATATTTTTTCTACAATACTCTTTTCCAAAAACCATGTGCAAAAACCATGGGATGGTTTGTGGTTTGGATTAGTTTAATGTGAGGTGTCCCAACCCTAAATAATAAAGAATTCCCTCATCCTTATTACATAAACCCACCTAAGCTCCCACTTTATCCTTACTCAAAGCCTTTGGAGTTCTTAAAAACTATTCCCTCCTCTCTATATAATCCTCCCAAGGTGCCCCAAGCTCCCAAAAATCCTCTCTCAATCATCTCACAAGACTTTGGAAGCACACATCCAAGTAAGGGTTTTTCTTCCTTTATCATTTTGTCCAATTTTCTTAATGTTTTTATTCCATTTTAATTAAAATTATAAATGTTTGGGTATGGTTTATCACCACCCCAATACTGCCCTATCAATGTTGTAATTATGGGGGACCCCTTTCTCTCTCATTAAAATCCTCCCACGTACACCCATTACTATGATGAAATTTCGAAATGAAATTCCCTCTCCTCATTTACATTCAAGCAATTATTTTGTATCATGATTATAATTTCTATTAAATTTGTTGGGAAATGTATCTATATAACCCCCTTACTGTCCATTTCATGTACATATAATGAGACACCTTTTTCACTCTCATCAACCATTTTAACGAATTCTTATGTCACGTCGTTACTCTGCGGAAATTGCACCGTTTTTCCAAGCCAAAGTCATTGTGTAGTGAATACCATGTCCATTTGTATAACAAGGATATTCACCTTTATGCACATTTACTTATTGTTTAAATAGTTCATGTATGTATTCCACGTTACTTTATAATGGAATCAATGATGATTTTTTATGAATCCATATTATATGATCCATGTGGCACACTTATGCATGAAATGAAATGTTTTAGAAGGGTGTGCCCCTATAGCGCTCCAATGCATTGGGTAAAGTATAGTATCATGATACATCATGTTAAATGGGTGTTTACTCTTTATAATTCGTGTTCAAAGAGGTTTTACTCGTTCTTCATGTGAAATGATGATTTACTCATGCTCTATGTGCAATGAGCGTTGGATCATGCTAATTTCATGTCAAGTGTTGTTTCCACATTTCCATGTTATGATTATCATGATTAGTCATGACTTTATGTTTATTCTCCTCTTGTGCTCTATTGATATGCCTATTATATAAAAAGTATATAATTTCTGATGTTATCCCATGATTATTCCCTTACTGGGCTTTATAACTCACCCTTTTTTATGCATGTCCTCAGGTTATCTCATGCAATGCTAAGTACGAGGGAATGTAGTGGTCATGTAAAGGAAGTTTTCAATAAAAATGTTGTATTTCATGTTTTAAATTGTTATGTAATGTTTCTAATCCCCAAATACACTAGACCTCTCAATATTACATGTCGTTTCAAGTGATGTTTATGTAATAAATCAAGTTTAAGTTTGAAATAAAAAGCAAGGTTGTCATAGAAACATAAGGAATGGATCCTTCATCATTGATAACATTCTATACAAAAATGAACAATTGAAAAAATTTATCTCCAATAGAGTCATGATATCAAGCTCAGTGCTTTAATCTAGTACTCCATTATAGTATATAAAATCAGGCATCCATAGTTGGATGTTTTCCCTTGTACTTAGCTACATATCAGATGTATTTCTGGGTACTCGTTGATAGCATAAAAATTGTGTGAAGTAAACCCAGTTGCTCACCACCAACGATGTCTATAAAAAATCCAAAAAGTGTATATATGTTGTAATAGTTTTATTGTATATTATAATTGAGTATATAAAAGTTAATCTAATAGGACCCAATATACAAGTACATGCTATGTCAAAATTAGTCTATAAATGAAGAATACTAGTATAATTAAGTAAATTATCATCTACGACATACACTAGACATCTCAAGTCTCACACATCAATGGGTCACAGACCAAGGTCATTGAACATGGAATCCTCCTTGAATACAAGGAACTCATCTAATGTAAACTTAGTATAATGTGAACCAACATGTTCTTGGAACCACGGTATCGTAGATGAGGGAACATTACACAATGTAAGGAACATCTCCAACGAATACCATGTATGTTTTTTTCCATTTAAAAAAGAATTTTATAAAATAAACATAATTTTTTAAATTTTAATATCCACATTATATTAGGGTGAATTTTTGGGGTTTTCCTAAAAAGTTTCATTTTTGGACGGATAATAAAAATTACTGAATTTTAACTGAAATATTCCATTTCATTTAATTTTTTTGAAGAATAAAATTATATAATTAATAGTTTTTGAATAAAAACTTGTTCATTATCAAATATATTAATAAAATTTATGTCATTGGAATCAATTTCATGTTGAAATTAGTTATAAAAACATTGTAAATGTCTGATCAATTATTACTTTAAAATCTGCTTTCTCTTCATGTATGTGGGATTAATTCTAATTTATATTTTTCACAAATTTGATAATGGAATTAAGAAAAATGGATTCCATATTATAAATCAAAATTATTTATAATTTAAAATAAGATCAAATTAATTTTCGACAAAAATGAATATTAAAAATAGTAAAATTATTTACCATGATTAATGGGAAAATAGGTTTATTTGGGTATTAAATTAAGAATATAATGGATTAAATAATCAACTGATTATTAAAAAACGAATTTTATGGCCATATTTAGACCCATTACACATTATTAAAGATTTATATTTATTTTTTGTACACTTTTACAAGAATGTTACCTATATAATAAGTTTAGTGATGAAAAATACCTAAATTGATCCCTCCTTGCTTTTAACATGTATAAATAATTGGGATAATGAAAAACATTGTATTTTTGTCTATAAATTCTATTTAAAAATATATATGAGTCTTTTTATCCAGATAAATTATTTTAAAAGTTTATAAATTAAATAATTACTTTAAATTCATAAGATACACAAAGGAATGAAATATTTAGATAAAAACAAATAAAATAATTGATACATGAAATATTAAAATTAAAATGATATCAATGATTTTTTTACATTAAATTTGTATATTATTTTATCATTGGGACATGTTTTGACATAATATATTTAATTCCATTATTTTCAAAATATTTTTTAATTTAAATGAAATGAATAATGTCAATATTGATAATAATGGTTTTTTAAAATAATTGATAATTTACAAAATGGTTTGAAATTAAAAAATATGATATCCTCTAACAAGTAGGTTTTAAATTTTAATATATATTAGTTATATTCCATTGATGTATTAATATTTTTTTTATAATTATTATACAGACTGATATATAGTAAAAATATTATTGGCAGAGTTAAGATTAAAACAATATTTTTCCTTGTTTCATGTGCTTGGATTAATACTTTAGACACATAGTATTATTATTAAATAAATTTTATTTAATATATATAAATATGTATATTAATTAGGCCTAAATTATCTTTTAAATATCAATTTAATTTTATTATTAATGGATAAATTATCTATGTAAATTAAAATATATAGGTAATCGTGTTCAAATAATTAAAAGGGTAAAATTGTGTAAACATTAATGCTATACAATGGCATGATAAAAATGTTTCTATTTCTTTGGATGAATGTGTCTCTATAATAAATCAAACCTCCCTTATATTATTATTAAATTTTTAAGCCACATTAGGTAAAGGTTAAAACACAATAGTTAATACTTTTGAGTGTTTATAAGATTACCACTCCTCCTCAACTATAAAATTGAACTCACTCTCCCCACTTCTTTACACATATCAATGAATATTTATCAACCAATATCTACCCAAATATCTTCCAAAATTCCCTCCCATCATTATATAATCATTATTTTGAATAAAAAATCAACTAATAATGTATTTGGTGCAGACTTAAGGAGGATTCCCAAATAAGAGGTAATGTTCATCAATAAGAATATTCATTTTATTTATTCCTCCACTCAAATTAGTTATTATTATCCCAAGATTATAAAATAAAAAATTTATTTTGAATAAGCTTATATGATGTTATTTTATGGTTATAACCTACAACATTATAAACTTCCATGAAAAGTGTTATGAAATCATTGTTCATCTGTATGACAAAATACCACCCCCGAACCAATGTTTTTATTTTCTCTTTGACCAACTTTCAATATGGGAATAATTATGTATTTATATTTCATAAATTATATATGTTGTATTTATTATTTCATTATTATTATTTAATTATTATATCACATATAACATCATCCATTCCATTTTTTGTTAATACGATAATGACGTTCATGTGTTTGTGAGACAACCACATGACAAAGCAATGTGATTTGTTCATTATCTACATTCAAGGTATAAAGGATGGATTTAGTAAAAAAAATTCTATGACTGAAAAATTATTCATTAATTTTAATATATCTTTTAATTTTATTTCATTCAACTCATTAATAAAATCAAAATAGTGTTCTTTTGTACGTATGACCTACCGTCTCCATAAACATGGTAATCCATTTCCAATTACTAAATTTTATGGGTTAATATAACTAAATAAATAATATATATATATATCATATTTATATAATGGGATAAAATATTCTAATTATTAAATCATTTTTTATATAATAGGACGAAGAATGTAGTAGTTAAAACATATACGAAAAAATGCAGTTGTTATTGGAACATGATTTTAACAAGGAATCATAATTAATGAGTAATAGGTAATTTTAAAATCATATATGGTATGATATATGTTAATATAGTTCTTTAATATATTTAAAATAAAATTATATTTAATATATAGTAGGATTGTTTGTGTATGAATGAATTTAATACCTATGGTTTGAGATTTTGGTCTTACCTTTTAATTCTATGATACACAAGTCTAATTCACCACCTATTTCATTTATGTGGTATATATAATGACCATGAATATATGTTATTATTATTACCCTGAAAAATATTGGGGTTTACAAATCCATTTTAGGACCGATATTTTATATGTTTTATCATTTAAAGATAACAAATTGGTAAGGGATTTTTGTCTCGATTTTCATTCTTTGAGAAAAACATTATGTTATGAACCTATATTCATAGACTAGGTATAAGGACCCAGCCTTAACACATTACATAATATTTAATTAAATGAATAATTCACATTGAGGATCTTTTTAGGTTTAGAGTTTTAGAGAATTAGGACATAACTATTACATCTCAAAAGATTACAAAGTAGACACTTCTACTCAGTTTCCATTTTTTTCATAAAACCAAAACTCATAAAAAGAAACATGTATAGTTCCATGTTTTAGATAGCATGTCTTTCCTATATCCCATCCTTGAACCTATTCATCTTTAAGTCCAATCGAAAAAATTTCAAAAACTTGGGATGAGCATAAAAAGCTTAGTAAGCGATATAAAAACAGAAGAAGAAAACATTATGCCATGTATACATAAAAATCAATGAAATCATTACTTAATCATAAATCATAAGCACTTAAACATACCTCATTAAATTATAAGATTTATGAATAACTCATAGAAATCATAAGACATAAAGGTAACTTGAGCGATTCATAACATTCTTACATAAGGAGTAACCCTCATGGGTACGTTTGGAATACCTATCATAGTATATTCCCTAAATATCCCCAGAGAAACCTTAGAGTTTAACTCGTTCACATTACCCAATGCATTAGAGAGATATATCAGGCTCACCTGCCCTTAGTTTATCACAGAACCACCAGATTTCATAAACATTTCCCAAGAACTATATCATAATCATAACACTTAAAACATGCATAAAAGAAACATAAAATTTCCACATTTCAATCACAAAAGATCACATCATGATATTATCATAAATAAAAACATCTAATAAAATCATTAAAACTCTATGAGAGAAAAATACCTTTATAATTTGAAAATATTAAAAGAAGACTTTTAAAAGAGATTTTAGAATAAAAGTGTCCCATACCACTTTGAAGATTTTAAAGGAATTAACATTTTAAAACCGCAATTTACATATAAATTAATCCTTAAAATTATTCTTAAAACATGGACATTAATGATAATTATTTTGAAGAATAAATATTTAAAATAGTTAAAGCAATATTTTAGTTAAAGAGTTTTTAACAAAATGAGAAACACTTGAATTCAAATAATTAAGGAATGACATTTAATAAAAACATTATAATATCATTAGAATAAAGGAATTAATGATATAACATGACAAAGAACAGTATATACACCATATAAGAGTTTATTGGTGCATAAAAACAATTAAGTCTCAACAGAATGTAAAATGAGATGAAATCCCTTATAATGATGGTATCCTTAGATTAAAGATAAATCAATTACATAATTATGTGTGAAAAATATAAATATATCAAATATAAGGGGATAATCACTGTAAAACAATCAGATGTCATCAAAACATATTCATAGCATGACATAATCAAGAAGTAGAGGTTTAACCCAGAGAATTGAAATTGGGTTAAGAAGCTCCCTTACAAAAATTCGACAGCCTAACGACGTCACTTTAAAATTCCTAAAATGAGTTAATGAGAGAGAAAATGGTATCTCATCACTTGGAAATAAAAATTACATCAATAAGGATATATAAGAACATATCCCAACATAATAATATGTAAATTAAAAGGCATAAAAAAATAAGTCTTTTAAAAAGAGGAGGGTGAAAGGTTCCCTTACCGATTTGGATAACTTTCGAAACGTTCACCCTATGAAAGAAGGACTGTACAAAGTTTATGAGAATACCCATAAACGAAATTATATTACACAAAGAGTATAATAATAAGAATTAAATACACCAATCAATGGAAATAGTGGCAAATGTTGCATAAATCTCACGGGAATAAAAGTGAGAAGAAAAATCACTTACGAAAACTCGGTAGCCTAACGACGCCACTTAAAACTTCCAAAAAATGGATTGATTAAATAAAATATGGTATCTCATCATATTAACAGAGAAATTACAGTAATCTGAATATAAAAATATTTGCCAACATAAGAAGGAGGATCTTAAAAGAAGCGACATAGAAGAGAGTACTTAAAAAGAAAGAGATAGGTAGGATCCCATACCTCAAGTTCGGCTTTCCTTGTTCATTTCTTTATATTCCCGAATAATAAACTTTGGTCAATTAATAATTGATTAAGTAACTCCTTTAATGTTTATTATGAAATTCATGTCACATATTATACTGTTATAATAATTAGTTAATAATGTGAGTTCATACCAGACGTTTTTGTCGATGTTCAGTACATGAGTAAAAAATTAACTTGGTTGAAAAGAATTTACCAAGTAGTTATAATTAACCCATATCCATAATATTATTAATTATTTAAATATCATATATATCCATTATATATTCATTTTATACTATTCCATAACATTTGGAGATAAGAAAATGAAATGCACCATTCATGGAGACGGTAGGCCGTATGTATGCATGAACGCAACTTTCATTTCTTTGTCACATTAATGGATTTCAAACTAAATGAGAGAGATATATATATATTATAATTCCATTATAATTTATATCTTATATAGGTTACGTATGTTCATTAATTTCATTCTTTATATATTCCATGTATTGCATGAACGAGTCTCATCACTTGAGGGGGCAGTAGTCCAAACTTCCTCAAATGAAATTATCGGATTTGCACAACATGCAAAGCATAATGGTATGTTTTAAATGTAAAATAAAAAACCATATAGTGGAAATAAATATAATATATATCATAAATAAATATAGTTCCATAATAATGGCCACAATGAGAGGTGGTAGAAGAAAACAGAACAATCATCATTTCGTGAGGCAGTAATTCGCCATCCATAGAAACAGTATGTTCTTTAATGATTAGACATAGATGTGTGTAATTGTAGCTAGAATCCATCTCATAAATAAATCCTAGTATATTTATTATACTGGTTTTGTTACAAATTAAAGGATTAAAAAGAGTTTAGGGGGTTGGAGAAGCAAAATAAAACAAAAGAACATATGAGAGGACATAACCTTTAAATCGGGTAACTATATTTGGTTTGAACGAAAAGGGTTTCTTGAAGAGATTTATGCATAACGTAAGGCTTCTAGGATGAAGAGAGGGATGTGGAGAGATAAAATGAGAATATTTTGGTCTAGACAAAGGCTTGAGAGGTGTGGGTAAGGGGTAGAGGTGGGGGCCTTTTATAAGAGAGAGGAGGGGCACTCTTGGAACGTCTTGAAAATTTACATTATTATAAAATGATTTTCGGATATTAAAGGCCAAAATATTTTATATTTTGCGGATAAGGTGATAAGGGTTCTAAATACACCCATACAATAGGTTTTTGACATGTGTACGCCTTAGATTTTACCGTCTCTTCTCTTTTTTTTAAATCGTTAATTAATGAGGTAATCACTACATCATCATGGTGTCAAAAATAAATTTATTTATTTAAGGTCTAAAAATTTTAAATAAAATATCATGATGTCAGAAATATTTTAATATCTCTAATGAATATTTATACTCAAAATTATGACTTGTATAACCCCATGTAATGTCTTTTGGGAAAATAATACATGTTTGTGACACCTTTATCTTTACATTAAATAAAAAGTTTTTAATGTCATTTTCTTACCCAAGTGGCTCCGTGGGGTCCCCCAGATGACCCATGGATTTTTATGGTCGGTCATGACTTATCCAAAAAGTGTAGGACAAGTGTAAAGGTAATTTAATATTATTATATCATTATATTTACCTTAAATTACAGTAATTACATTTAATCGTGATTAATAAAACTTAAAAGTTACCATTCACCAAAAATGTATTTTAATTCCATTGAACCAAATTTTACATCCTAATGACAACCATTCATGTCATAATTTTGAAATTAAAATCACAGAGGTGCTAAAATTTCATTTAAATGAAAAATTAGTTTTTTAACTACCACTTAGAGGTTTCACTATTTATCAAAAATTGATGTTTTTCAGAAAAATACCAAAAATTCACCCTAAGATATATTTGTTATTCCAAATTAAAAAATTATGTCCATTTTACCAAACTAAAAAAATAAAAGTCGCATTTATTATTTTTATAATCAATTCCCGCTGTCAAAACAAATAGCGTGTTTTTAAGAAACAATATCTATTAAAAGATTGACACTTGTTTATGTACAATTTCAAAGTGAAATTAATTACAATGACCAAAATTGGATTAAATGGTAAAAATATATTTTAATTAAACATTAAAACCAATTAAAAAGATAATATATCCTTATAAATAAATTAGATTAAAAATCACTTTTGATATAAAATAATGTATTTTTCACTATTCATTAAAAATGAATTTTTTCAGAAAATTTCCAAAAATAAACTCAAATTAAATTTTGATGATACCAATCTAAAGAAGAATTTTATTTTGTCAGAACGAACATATTAAAATGAACAAAACTAGATTTAAATAGGGTTCACCATCAAAAGGCAGTAAATCGGCCTTTTAATGTAAATTATACTTAAAATCAGATTCATTTACATTTTAAGCCTCTAAATTTTATTGGATAAAATTAAATACATTTAACAAAAATATATAATCATATTTTAGTTAGTTGTATTCATTCCCTCCAATACAACAGCTAGGTTTCAACAACCATTTAAAATAATTATATTATTAGTGTGCAATGTAAGATTTCAAAGAAATTCGTTGTTGCGTATTGGGTACGCCATCGAACATAGAATATCCTTTAAAGTAATATTAATATTTTATTCACAAATATTAATAAATATGAAAACTTAATATTCTTTATTTAGCTGGGATGTTACATCCTTCCCCCCTTTTGGAAATTGCGTCCTCGCAATTTTAAAAAAAAAATTGGGTTCGGAAACTTCATTGAACGCCCCACACCGGAAAAGAAGTCAATTAAACTGTCATATCAAAGAAAGAATGGGAATTACAATGGTCACCCAAGTTAACCCATTCTAGGATTCCATGTAGGAAACCATTGATATGAAAGAAAAAACAAAGGGTCATGATCTGATGGAGAGTGATAGAAAACATGTTAAGGAGAAAGTTAACCACCCGAAAATCACAAACTTGTGATGGGTTAAACAATATTTGATTCCCCAGTAGGAAAAATTAATAGTAAACATTTTTGTTTTATGTTAATTTTCATTGAGTTATTTATTTATGAGCTTAACTAAAAAATAAGGAAACTTACATAATTTTCGTGTAGACTTTCAACTCGTACTATATTTCTTACACAAACACATATTTTCTCAAAAAAGACGAGTATTTAGGATGACTTGTTCACATTAAGAGCACTATAATATACTTCTAGAGAATCACCTAATCCAAAAAACAGATCTATATATTTCCCATGACTTTTGAACAAAACCAAAACCAAAAAAATTGTTAGCATGAGATCAGATAATTCCCAAAAAGGTTAATCCTTTATAAAAAGAAAATATATTCATAAATCTCTAAAATTTGTCCAACAAAACCCAAAGTTCAACAAAGACCATTTGATAAACAATTTTCCATAATATTATTCAATGTAAACCAAACTAAGATTGAAACCCAAATCATTGAAGGATTTAATCACATAGTCTTCAAAGGTAAATATTAACATTTATCTCTAAATAACATCAGTTTCTCTTAAATTCTCATATTGAAAAGTAATTAACCTAATCGTATATCCTCTATGATAGGTCGATAATTTCCTAGATAACCCAAAATCCACTTATTCTAGATTTATAAAATCATCTAACTAAAAATAATTTTCCATACTAACCAGGGACTTCACGTAGTCCAGTTGAAGGTGATAAATACCAGTCTCACTTTGGTGTGGGTTTGATTCCCACAGCTTCATCCGACGCGACGGGTTGTCACACAGTCTGCATGTTGTCCTTTTTCCAAAACTCTGTAATTTTATAACATTCCTCAAAAGGGAAAAAATATTCAAAAATAACTATAACATAATTTTACCTCAATTTTATCTCATGTATTTGATTTTCCATCATATAGTAACCCATAACTACCTCAAAATCAAGGATCATATAAACCCTAATTGTTACCATTATAATTATTACCTGAACATCCACATCGGGTTGGTTATCTCATACATGATGCATTAGAGAACTCACCAAGGTTGAAGTGGTAAATAATGACTCCTTGATAGTTGTTTTAGAATGACCACGAGATTACACATTGAATCCCCCATTTCATCCAGCCTCCTGATCAGAGAACCACTACAGTTTCCTTCATACCCATTGTCACTTTGGTGCCTTCTAGATTCATCCATTTACTAAAACAAAAAATTTCAGTGTGAGTATATCAAAAAAATCATCATGTACTAATGAGGATGATAAAAACTAAGATATACTTATCCAATTTATCACAAAATCATGACAACTTTCAAAAATAACAATGACTCCATCTAAAATACTAACCATTTTGGTTAGACACAACTTTTCACTTATGCTTAAACAATATTGTAACCTCTAAAGTTATCTAAAACGACCTTTGATACCATCTATAAGGACCTATCCTTAAAACATTACATAATATTGAATTAAATGAATAATTCACATTGAGGATCTTTTCAGGTTTAGAGTTTTAGAGAATTAGGACATTACTATTACATCTCAAAAGATTACAAAGTAGAATCTTCTACACAGTTTCCATTTTTTTCATAAAACAAAAACACATAAAAAGAAACATGTCTAGTTCCATATTTTAGATAGCATGTCTTTCCATGATCCCATACTTGACCCTATTCATCTTTAAGTCTTTTGGAAAACATTTCAAAAACGTGGGATGAGCATAAAAAGCTCAGTAATGGATATAAAAACATGGGAAGAAAATATTAGTCCATGTACACATAAAAATCAATGAAATCATTCTTTACTCATAAAACATAAGCACATTAACATACCTCTTTAAATCCTAAGATTTATGAATAACTCATATAAATCATAAGACATAAATGTAACTTTAGGCATTCATAACATTCTTACATAGGGAGTAACCCTCATGGTTTCGTTTGGAATATCCATCATAGTATATTCCCTAAATCTCTTATGAGAAACCATATAATTTAACTCTTTCGCATTACCCAATGCATTGGAGAGCTATATCCATCTCACCCGCCCTTAGTTTATCACAGAATCACCTAATTTCATAAACATTGACCAAGAACCATAACATAATCATAACAATTAAAACATGCATAGAAGAAACATATAATTTCCACATTTCAATCACAAAATATCACATCATGATATTATCATAAATAAAAACAGAAAATAAAATAATTAAAACTCTATGAGAGAAAAATCCCTTTATACTTTGAAAATATTAAAAGAAGTCATTTAAATGAGATTTTAGAATCAAAGTGTCTCATACCACATTGAATATTTTAAAGGAATTAACATTTTAAAACAATAATGTCCATATAAATTAATCCTTAAAACCATTTTTAAAACATGGACATTAATGATAATTATTTTGAAGAATAAATCTTTAAAATAGTTAAAATAATATTTTAGTTAAAGAGTTTTTAACAAAATGAGAAATGCTTTAATACAAATAATTGAGGAATGACAGTTAATCAGAACGTTATAATATCCTGAGAATAAAGGGATTCATGATATAACATGCCAAAGGATATTATATACACCATATAATAGGTAATTGGTGTATAACAACAATTAAGTCTCAATGGAATGTAAAATGAGACGAAATACCTTATAAAGATGGTATCCTTAGATTAAGGATAAATCAATAACATAATTATGTGTGGAAAATATAAATACACCAAATATAAGTGGATACTCAGTGTAAAAAAATCAGATGTCATCCACACATATTCATATCATGACATAATCAAGAAGTAGAGGATTAACCCAAAGAATTGAAATTGGGTTAAGAAGTTCCCTTACAATAATTTGACAGCCTAACGACGTCACTTTAAAATTTATAAAATGATTTGATGAGAGAGAAAATGTTATCTCATCAATTGGAAATAAACTTTACATCAATAAGGATATATAAGAAAATATCCAACCATAATAAGATGTAAATTAAAAGGCATAACAAAAGTAGTCTTTTAAAAAGAGGAGGGTGAAAGGTTCCCTTACCGATTTGGGTAACTATCGAAACATTCACCCCATGCAAGAAGGGCCGTAAAACATTGATATAAAAACCCATAAAAGATATTATATTAAAAAAAGAGTATAATAATTGGCAGTACATACACCACTCAAAGGAAATAGTGTCAAATGTTTCATAAATCTCATGGGAATAAAAGTGAGATGAAAAATCCTTTAAGAAAACCCGGCATCCTAATGACGCCACTTAAAACATCCAAAAATGGATTGATGAAATAAAATATGGTATCTCATCATATTAAAATATAAAGTATAGTAAGATAAATATAAAATAACATCCCCCAACATAAGAAAGAGGATCTTAAAAGAAACGACGTTAAAGAGAGTACTTAAAAAGAAAGAGATAGGTAGGATCCCTTACATCAAGTTCGACTTGTATTGTTCATTTATTTATATTATTTAATAATAAACCATATTCAATTAATAACTGATTAAGGACCTAATTTATATTTAATTATTCAATTCATTTCACATATTATAATTTTATAACAATTAGTTAATAATATGAGTTCATATCAGACGTTTTTGTCGATGTTCGGTACATGAGAAAATAATGAACTTGTTTGAAAATAATTTCCCATGTAGTTATAATTAAACTATCTCCAGAACAGTATTAATGATTTAAATATCATATATATCCATTATATATTCATCTTATACTATTCAATAACATTTGGAGATAAGAAAATGAAAGGCACCGTTCATGGAGACGGTAGGCCGTACGTACGCATGAACGCTACTTTCATTTCTTTGTCACAATAATGGAATTAAAACTAAATGAGATATATATATATATATATATATTAAAATTACAGTATAATATATATGTTATATATTTCACATAAGTTCATTATTTTTATTCTTTATACATTCTGTGTATTGCATGAACGAGTCACATCACTTGAGGGGGTCGTAGTCCCCACTTCTTCAAATGAAATTATCGCATTTTCACATCCTGAAATGCATAAAGGTATGTTTTAAATGTAAAATAAAAAAGAATAGAGAGAAAATAGATATAATATATATCATAAATAAATATAGTTCCATCATAATGGCCACCATGAGAGGTGGTAGGAGAAGATAGAACAATCATCGTTTCATGAGGCAGTAATTCTCCATCCACGGAAACAGTATGTTATTTAACCATTAAACAGAGTTGTGTGTAAGTGTAGCTCGAATAAATATCATAAAAACATCCTAGTATACTTAGGATACTGGTTGGTTTATAAAATAAAGGAATAAATTTTTTTTAGGGGGTTGGAGAAGCAAAATAAAAAAAAAGAACATAAGAGATGACATTACCTTTAAACCGGGTAACTCCCTTTGGTTTGAACCAAAAGGGTTTCTTGAAGAGCTTTACGCCTAAGGTAAGGCTTCTAGAATAAAGATATGGATGTGGAGAGATAAAATGAGAAGATTTTTGGTCGAGACAAAGGCTTTAGAGGTGTGGGTAAGGGGGTAGAGGTGCGGGCCTTTTATAAGAGAGAGGAGGGGCACCCTTGGAAAGTCTTGAAAAGTTACTTTATTATAAAATGATTTACGGATATTAAAGGTCTGAAATTTATATATTTTGAGGATAAGGTGATAAGGGTTCGAAATCTACCTATCCAATAGGTTTTGAAAAGTTTAAGTCTTAGATATTTCCTTATCTTCTCATTTTATTTAAATCGTTCATTAATGAGGTAATCACTGCATCATCATGTTGTCATAAATAAATATATTTATTTAATGTCTAAAATTATAAAAAAATATCATGATGTAAGAAATCTTTTTAGATTTATAATTAATATTTATAGTAAAAGATATGACTTGTATAACCCCTTGTAAAAATTGTTTTATTAAAACAATACATTTTTGTGACACTTTTATTTTTACTTTAAATAAAATGTTATTAATGTCATTTTCTTACCCAAGTGGCTCCATGGGGTCCCCAAGTTGACCCATGGATTTTATTGGTCAGAAATGACTTATCCAATAAGTTTAGGACAAGTGTAAAGGTAATTTCATATTATTATATCATTATATTTACCTTAAATTACACTAATTACCTTTAATCGTGATTAATAAAACTTAAAAGTTACTATTCACCAAAAAATTATTTTAATCCCATTGAACCACATTTTACATCCTCATTACAACCATGTATGTCGGATTTTTTAAATTCAAATCAGAGAGGTGCTAAAATTTCATTGAAATGAAAAATCAGTTTTTTAACTACCACTTAGTGGTTTCACTATTCATCAAAAATTGATGTTTTTCAGAAAAATACCAAAAATTCACCCTAAGATATATTTGATATTCCAAATTAAAAAATGATATCCATTTTACCAAATTCAAAACATAAAAGTAGAATTAATTATTTTTATAATCAATTTCCACTGTCAAAACAAATAGCGTGTTTTTAAGAAACAATATCTATTAAAAGTTTGACACTTGTTTATGTACAATTTCAATGTGAAATTAAGTCAAATGACCACCACCAGATTAAATGGTAAAAATATATTTTAATTAAACATTAAAACAAATTAAAAAGATAATATAACCTTATAAATAATTTAGATTAAAAATCACTTTTGAAATAAAATACAGTATTTTTCACTATTCATTAAAAATGAATTTTATCAGAAAAATACCAAAAATCTACCGAAAGTAAATTTTGATGATATGAATCTAAAGAAGAATTTTATTTTATCAAAATTAACATTTTAAAGTGACCAACACTATATTTAAATAGGTTTCTCTATCAAAAGGCGGCAAATCGGCCTTTTAATGTAAATTCTGTTTAAAATCAGATTCATTTACATTTTAAGCCTGTATATTTTATTGGATAAAAGTAAATACATTTAACAAACATATATAATCATATTTTCGTTAGTTGTATTAAATCCCTCCAATACACTGGCTAGGTGTCAACTACTATTTAAAATAATTATATTATTAATGTGCAACGTAAGATTTCAAAGAAACTCGTTGTTGCATATTGGGTATGCCATCCAACATAGAATATCATTTAAAGTAATATTAATATTTTATTAATAAATATTAATAAATATAAAAATGTAATATTATTTATTTACCTGGGATGTTACACTATGTGTATATAAAGACCATTGGAAATATAATATCATGAATTTATTCATCCACATGATATGTTAATTTTCATTTTATGTTATTACTTTACGGGTCTTGTGATTCAACATTGTCAAAGTGGTATTGATTTTATATTACACTTTAATTATTCATCACGATTGTTTATGATCGTGTATCCCATGTTAAAATATCATAATATAACTGTCAATAATTATCATGAATATTCATATCCTATGGTGATTCATAATTTTTTCAAGTAACTATACCATTTTACTACTATTTTGTACATTATATAATTATGTATTTTTAAAGAAAATACGACTTTTTTTCTCTCTTCTGTCAAAAATCCATTTTCTTCCAAAATAATGTTTTCTAAAAATGTTTTCAAATATTTTTTTTAAATTTTATTTGAAGATAATTATCAAGGAGAATTATTTAAATTATTTATTATATTTAAAAATGATTTTCAATTATTTTCAATAATTCCCTTATATATTTTCCAGGTTGTTTTAATAGAAAATGTTTTCAAAATTTTTTTATGTTTTAAAAAAAGTTTTTATAGAAGAAATGATATTTCAAAAACAAAAGTTTAAATGATTATTCAAAATTATTATCCACATCCATTGGTCTTACACATAAATTATGGTCGATATGATCTAAGGATACCATTCAAATTCTTTTTTTGAATGGTTCATCATTTTATGTCATGATAGTTCTATTTATCATCGATGGGTTATACCATGAAAAAATGATTATGAATCCCACTCCATTTCATACGTTATTATTTTAAGATATGATTATTAAGCCAGTCTCTTTTCTATAGGTTATGGTTTGATGAAATTTTTAGGCAATGTATTTCATTACATGGGTTACGATATGATGTATGTTTATGATCTAGTGGAACACATAAATATGATTTTCATTATGAGGTGATTGGGGAACTATATATCTCTTCAATGAATTGGGTAAAGATTTTTATATAGAACGAGATAGACATGGATAGAATGGGGAGTGAACATATTATAGTAACATAAGGATAAAATGGAATGTGAGCCTAGTACAGTAAGATAGGGTTGGAATGAGTAGTGAAATCAGTTTACTAAAGGATTTTTTTCCGTAATGTTGGAATTTTCAGTGAGCCATGACCAATTTTTTAGTTATTTTATATTCTTATTTATATGACAAATAATACATGCCTTATGAAAATTTTATGATCCCAAGGATAGTGTTATTTTATTTTCTTATGATTTATGTCATATGAATTACCATTATTTATGCCATGAAACATGTTTCTGATCAATTATAGGTTAAGTATGAACATTTTCATTTATGTTCATTATCACGAACCCTTATTCTTATTTTATGATTTATTTGATTATATATTGATATCTCTTATGTTTAAACATACTCGGAATTCGAGGTCACCCTTTGTTATGTTTCCCATTCCTATGTTATGAAGAATGGTTTACATAGTGTATGTATAAAAGGAGTACTAAATTTGAAGTTCTTTGTGGGAAACAATGAAGATTTTTTACCATATTAGGATATTGTGTTCCAATTTTCAAAGGCACTAAACTATTATGGTCTTTATGCATGAGTTTTTGTAATGTGATTATTATTTAACAGAAAATATGTAATATCTATATAATAAAATCTTGGGTCAATATAGTTGGTATAAAAGGAATGGTTTAGTAAATTATTGGAAACTAGGACAAGGAAATTTTTTTTGATATCCAAAAAGATATTATATGGATACATCTAGGTATTTCACTATGGATAAATATAATGTAGAGTTAAAGTATTGGAAAATATTGTGGAATTTTGGTAGAGTATAGAGTGGGTGATTTCCAGGAAATTACATCTCTATCTAGATATGATAAGTAGATTTAGTTGTTCCATAGATGTACATAGGGGTAACAACCCGGAAAACATTGTATCGAGCTATACTAAATTGGGATCTAGAGCATGACAATGGGAACTCTTGTACATCGAGTTTGACACTCCCAAATGATATGCTTTTGGAATTCACAAATGATTTACAATCCATAATGAAAAATTTGTATAGATGACGACTTTGAATGAAATAGGGTAAAACTTTTGTTTCATATATAATAAAAGAAGGTGTCTTCACTTAAAAATCCTGAATGAAGTTTCAGGCTATGATTTTCCATTATTTTTAGCACTGTTCATAATTTTATTTCTAGTCCTATTCAGTGGAAGGAACTAGAGGTATATGGATTAAAATTTAATGTGATGGATTATTTTAGGGTGAGAATTAAAATGGGATGACGACTAGTGTTAATAATGTTGTGATTATACCTAACTAGTTTTAATGGAAATTGATAAATAATGTGTAACTTAATTAACTCTTAGGGTCACCAGAGAAGATAAAGAGAGAGTTAACTAAGGGCTTGGGTGATGGTAACCATGGAGGAAATATGATTTTGATTCTTATATGTAGAGAGTATAGAGAAAAAGATCCAATTTGAATGTCTTATATGAATGGGAAGATTTTTTTACTATAATGAAGATGGACACAAACCAAGTAACTACTAAGGGAAAATGAAAAGTGTGGTTAACATAATAGAAGGAAATATTGGTCTCTCTAATATATCGTCGACTATAGAATGATAAAAATGAGGATATTATAGGCATTATGAAATTAGATATTCTAAATTGAAATATCATTATGAAAAATAACATGGTTTCAAGTGTAATATTTATATTGCTGCTGATGAAGATACTACATAAGACATGCGAAAGGAAAGAGTAATTAAGGAAAAATATTATGAAGCCTAGATAATGTTTTGATAAGGAATCAAGATTAATAAAATATTCTTGTTTTTTAATTCAAATATTATTTTATCTAAGTCATTAATTATATACACTTTCTTGAGATTAAGTTTTTAATTGTGGATTTGAATGAATATGTGGAATGATGCTGATTGAATAGAAAACTGATTTTATACAAGGTGATATTTTGAAGAGAACCCTTAATATGTTATAGTTATTAAGATCGTGATTTCATGATAAATATATGTTGGATAAGAATAATAAAATGGGATAATAATAATTTCATTAGAATCGATTAATGATTTTTTGAAAAGGAGATCATGTTATCATTGATGAAGCATACGAAATTTTAGGATTTATGGAATAGATCAAATATTTTGGTCTGATAAAAAAATAAGGTAGAATGTAATTTTTCGATAAGGATTTATGTTAATTACATTTTAAAGAGAATACATGATGATGTGGTTTACTTGTTCAGTATGTGTTAATTAAGAGAAATTTCATGATGTTTGGGTGATTAATGATAAGTTTATTTGGGAAATTTGGTGAACTTATTTCTAATGTTTTTTTATCGTAATCTTTTGGAAGGGTCATAAAGATAACCATTTATGTAATGGATTTAGTTTAAAATTGAATGAGGATTCATTGATTAATGT
The DNA here is from genome assembly GCA_963277665.1 of Viscum album. Taxonomy (NCBI): domain Eukaryota; kingdom Viridiplantae; phylum Streptophyta; class Magnoliopsida; order Santalales; family Viscaceae; genus Viscum; species Viscum album. Next base: position 1,662,760,139 of record OY728152.1, on the reverse strand, counting down.
AGTATTTCATTGTAAGAATATTTATATATAACTTGTGTTAACCCTTTTGCTAGAATAATAACTAAAGATATACCAAATGATATATCATTCTATTTATGGATCATATTTTTTTAATGACTCAGGTTTAATAAATTAACCTTCATTTCTTGTTGTAAGATATGAAGTGGAAATAGATCATGGGAAAAACCAAGGTAATATTTAAATGGAATTAAATCAATTAATTATATCTTCTCATGAAAACTAAGAAACTTCAGTAAAAAATATTGTAGAAAGACGTTGTCCTATAAACATCATATTTGGTCATATAAATGAAAATTTTCACTCCTCTTTGGTTTTTTATTTTTTGTTTTCTAAAATTTTCTAGATCAACCACTTTATCATGAATAGTGATATCTATCTCTCCATAATTATTTATACTTTTTTCAATGACATGATATTTACTTCCCTCCATTGTTCACCAATGTGGAAAACTAGTTATGAGTTAATTTGGAAAACCATTGTGTATCCAATATAATTTTTTCAAAGGAAGTTGTTATTTCATTTTTACATTGTGGGTTTTAATGAAGTAGTTTTCAAATGTAGAACCATTGATGAATAAGAATAATTTCAATGGAAAAATTCATTTGAAGGTGGGTATAATGTAACACCATGAGATTTAGTGATTTTTTTTCAAATGATGTTAATATTTTTGAGATTTGAGTTTCATGAAACACTGAGTTTTTCATTATTTAAAGGTAACACTAATTTTGTCTTGTGATACACACAATAGTAGGTTTACCTTGTGTTACATGAAACACTTTTTTTAAATGAAAAGTTACATACACTTACGATATTATACAATAATTATCACATAGCCATTGAAATGGAGTTTATAAATTGAATTAACTAAATTATTGAAATATATTACTTATAAAAATATATATAATTAAATCCTTCATTATCAATTAATTATAAATGATTATAAAACCCTTATGAAAATAATAGGATGTTTTTTTCAAGAACACTATTTTTATGCACAAAATTGTGTTTTAAATTAATGAATTAACAGAATAACTTTCTTAAATTATATTAAGGAAAATAATATGTTATATATCAAATGTAATCTTAAAAATTAATCTTATTTGTTTTATAGGAAATAAATAAAAATAAATCCAATTTCATTCTTGAAAAATCATATTTTTCCAAAAATGCAGTGTTACCACCTTTTTATAGTGAACTTAGTTTAAAATTATTTTTTAAAAAATTTAGAAAATTTATTTTATAAAATAAACATAATTTTTGAAATCTAAATATAAAAATTAGCTTAGATAGATTTTATTGTTTTTTCGGAAATTTTTTTTATGAATATTGAAAATAATGAATTTTAACTAAAAAATGCATATTCATTTCTTTTATTTATAAAGTAAATTTATATTATAAAACGTTCTTATTTTATAATTAGTTAAATTATTAATATTATAATCTACTTTAAGTCATCAGGATCAAATTAATATTGAAATTAGACATATAAACATTGTAAACTTTTGATAAGTTTTTTCTTAAAAATCCTCCCTTCTAGTCACATCTACAGGTTTAATTTTAAATTAATTTCTTCCACTTAATTGTATTTAATTTGGAAAAATGTATTCCAAATTTTTAATAATAATAATTTTTAATGTATAATATTTCCAACATAATTTATTATAAAAATGGATCCTAAAAATAGAAAAATTTATTTACCATGATTAAGGTTAAAATGGGTTTACAGGGGGTTAAATTAAGAATATAACGGTCGAAATAACATAAAAATTAGTCAAAAAATATATTTTTTGGAAATATATAGACCCTTAACAACCTATGATCTATTTCTATATTTTTTTGGATACATTCCAATGAAAGTGACCTATATAATAAGTTTGGAAAGGAAAAAGACAGAAATGGAACCTTTATTACCATTAATATCTATAAAGCGATAACATAGTAAAAAAAATAATATTTTCGGTTATATATGCTATTTTAAAATATAAATGATTTTTTATCATGATAATTACTTCAAATTTTTTATAAATGAAACAATTACATTAAATCTTATGAAATGAAAACACATTCATTATTTAGTTATAAATAAATAATATAAATTTTAGTAATACTATTAAAAGTGATGTAAATTGAATGAATTACTATATTAAATTAAATTTTTAGATTAATATATCCTTCTACATTGTTTTAATCATAATATATATAGATAGCACAATTTTATTTACGTTTAATTAATTCAAATGAAATGAATAATTTCATAATTGAAATTATTTTTAGAATATTATAAATGTTAATTTATTAAATGATTTAAAATTAATTAAAAAAATTATATTCGGAAAATTTATTTTAAAATATTAAAAAATGAAACAAAATCATTCATGGACAAAATTTCTTTTATAATGAATATATTTACCACTAAATAGTAAAAACTATGTTAGCACTATTTTGGTTAAAATGATATTTTTCCGCATTACAAGCCATTGTATTAATTTTACTGATAAATAGTTTTTTTATTCAATAAATTATATTTCAAATATAGAATCATTTTTTATAATTATATAATAAATCTCATTTTAATTTTAGACTTAAAGGATAAATTTCCTAAGTAAATAAAAATATACAAGTTACCGTAGTGAAAAAATTAAAAGGGAAAAATTGAGTGTGCTTAAGTACTAACGAATCACCTGAAAAAATGATTTTATTTATATTTAGAGGAGGTTTGTATCTACCAAATCAACCTCATCAATTATTATTCTATTTTTGAGGAATATGAGGTAAATGTGACCTCCCAATAGTGAATACTTTTTTGTATATAAAAGAATGTCAATCCTTCATAACTATAAAATAGACCTCAATCTCACTGCTTATTCACACCTCTTAAGCCACTTACCTTGACCTAAATATAACCTAATAAATTTTAAAATTACCAATTCTCATAATATTAACCATATTTTGGATATAAATACATACAATAATGGATTTAGTTAAAACCTTTAGAGGATACCTTAAAAAGAGGTAACAATCATTAATGAGAATTTTTGTTTTATTTATTCCTCCACCCCATTAGATTATTTTTATACAATTTTTATATAAAAACCTAAAAATATTACATATAATAATTTGTTTTTATTTCATGGGTTTTACCAAAATTCAAACACACATCCATCAATTGGGTTACGAAATCATCTTTCGTGTGTACGACAAACTACCACCTCACGAACTGATACTGTTCATTTTTCCAATACCACCTTTCAGGGTTGATTATGATGATGGATTTATATTATATTTATATGATATTTATTATGTTATTATTATTTTTTAATTATTATAAAACAGATACCTTTATGCATTCCATTTCATATGATATGATAATGTTATTTGGGTGTACGTCGGACTACCGCCTCACAGAGCGATGAAATTATTTAATGATTTATGTGTAAGTTATTGAGGATAGATTTAATGATAATATGTTATATATATGACATAACAATTATTCTTTAATTATAATATATAATTAAATTTTTTTCTTTCAATACAGAAAGAAAATAAAAACAACGTTAATGATTATGTATGTGCTACTGTCTCTTAGAACAGTGTATTTCATTTCCTATAACTAATTTTTATGGATTAATATAGATATGTATATGATGAATATATACGGTATTTATATAATGTTTTAAAATTATAATATTATTATATAATTCTTTACATAAAAGGAGAAATAAATAACAATTAAAAACATTCCTGAAAAACAAAGTAGTTACTTTCTAAAACATGATTTTCACAAGGAATTATTAAAAAATTCTAATATAAGGTCATAATAAGATAAAATATATCATTATATATATATATTAGCTTTATTATAATCTTTTTATAATAAACCTATATTAATTGTACAAGAGGTTTGGATTTTTATTAACTAGTTTAATACTTAAGGTAAAATATTTATGTATAACTTTTTACTTCTGTAAAACGTGTTCTGTATTACCCACCTATTTCAATTTTGTAGAGTATATAACACCCCCAAATGTATGTGATTTTTTTATCCAGAAAAATAATTTGGTTTAGATATCCATTTGAGAATATCTCTATCATGGTGTCTTCTATTCAAAAGTTAACAAGTCTATATAGGATTTTTGTATCAATTATCATTCTTTGTGAAATACATTATATTATAAACCTTTATTCTATCATGAGTTTTATATAGAACACAATTGACATGTAATTTCTTATATTTATTTGTACTCATATCATTTTACATTTTATTTTATGTTATTCATTAATAGGGCTTTTTATTAAATGTTACCAAAGTGGAAAAAACATTATGTTTCAATCTCATCATTCATGTGGATTATTTACAACCAAGTCTCCAATATTGAAATATAATGATATAACTCTAAATAATTATCTTATATATTATTATCCTATAATTATTAATGATATTTTCAAATAATGTGACCATTTTCCTACTCTTTTTTATAGATAATTTCAAAAATGATTTTATGAAAATGAAAATTTATATCTTTCTATGGTTATAAATATTTTTTATTCCAAAACTATGGTTTCTAAAAATGTTATAGGTAATATTTTTAAATGATATTTTAAGATCATTTTAAAATAAAAGAATATATAATTTTTTTTATGATTAATAAGGTATTAATTTTATTCAATGATTCATTTATATGTTTTCCAGGATTTTTTGAATGAAAATGTTTTCAAAATGATTGATGTTTTTAAAAACAAAATTATATCAGAAAGGAATTTTTACTCTAGAAATTTTTAAAATGATATTTCAAAATTATTTTCCATCTTTAATAAAATTATTTTTTGTTAACTATACATTACTGGGGATAGTATACAATATTACCATTTGTATTATTTCGCTAAATGGGTTATAGTTTAATGAACTATTATCTATTAAACCCATTTATCTTACATGGGTTATACCATGATCAATTTCTTATGAAACCCACTTCTTTTCATGGGTTATTATATCGTGAAATAATCATGGTAACAATCTATTTTCTACATGATATGATATAATGATACGTTTATGCTACCTATATAATTTCATAGGTTATGATATGATGTAGGTTTATGTTTATTTGGAACACATAAATTAGTTTTCATTTTGATATAAGTGGAACCTATATCTCCCTCCAATGTGTTAGGTAATGATTTCTATATCTCAAGAGATAGACATGGATGGAATGAAGTTTTAACTCAGTTTAGTAATCAGGGTATGGAATGGGTAGGTAAACTAAAACAGTAATATAGGGATATAATGAGGAGTTAACTCAGTTTATTAAAGGACATTGACTTATATGATAGCCTTGGTAGCGATCCTTTAACAATATGGAAATGATTTTTTATGTTTACAAGTATACAAAAAATTTCCTTCCACATTCTAATTTTATGATGTCATGGATCATGTTCTTTGAATTAATTTTAATTAATGTATTGTTAACTATCAATATTTATTCCATGTCTCATTTACATGATCTATGGATGGATTGTTATGAACTTCATAATTTAGATCCATCATATTGTACCATTATTTTTTTTATTATTTCATATGACCATAGATTTATATCTCTTGTGTTTACCCTATCTTAGCACATAATCTCACCCATTCTTATGTTTCCATTCCTTAGGTTATGAAGACAGATTTTATGTAGGGTATGACTATAGAGAGAGACAAATGGGAAGATATTTGTGGAATCATTGAATATCATTTACCGTATTAGAATATTTTATTCCCCGTTTAAAATGGAATGAAACAATTACTATCCTTGGGATTGTGATTTTTAATGTAATTAATATTAATATAAAATTATGTAATATCTATGTATGAGAAGCTTGAGTCTCTTTAGAAAGAAATAATTTTAACTACAATTATATAATTCTTGTCATTTATTTAATTAAGAACAATATAATATATTATCCATCTCATATCATTACTCCCATTTAATTTATTTTGTTTTTTCATTTCATTAATAATTCCAAAATGTGATGAAGTGTGTGTTTAGCCTTTCAAAATCCATTTAATTCTAATAAGTAATACAGTCATGAGTGGGATGCTTGACATACCCAAGGGGTGGATGGTTTATTGTAATTTTATCAAACATGCATGAATGGGTAGGTTCAGGTTGTCATCGATGACCTAAAACCATGTCAAATGAGATGAGGTAGACATGAGTGTGGTATAAATATCTAATTTATTTTCTTACACAAGTTATAATAAAATCATGGAGGGTTCGTAATGTTGAATGAAGGACAATGATATATTCATTAAGACTATTAGGAAAGAGGTATAAACCACCTAACACAGATGGGTAATAGAATTATCATCTGATATCAGCCATTAACATGGTATGGAATGAAATAAATCATATAAATAGAAAAATACTTGAAAATTAGGGTATACTACCTAACGTAGATTTAACATTCCACATAATATGATAAATGAAAGAAATAAACAAGTTGATCAAATAGCCTATTGATATGGGTCTAATATGGTATAAGATACTTGAATCGGATGTTAAATAGTGGGGGTAGATCTATACCTAGGTTGATGGACAAGGGGGAGCTCTAACATGGGAGGAGGGTGTTGTGCATTTATGGGAGGAAGAAGAGGGTTATAGTTTAGGGGAAAATAAGGGAAAATTTTAATTTCAATAATTTTTAATGATCCATGAAGTTATTCTAAGTGTGAACCAACCACACACTAGTACAATGCTAGGTGTTATACCCCTTACATGAATATTTACATAGTTTCTCAATCCATGTGTATCCTATGTGTTCTCACTTCCCAAAATCCATTACCCCTAATATGGTTAGGTTCATGGTTAGAAAACCATATTCTAACCATGTGTTTCCAATTTGTAACACACCCACACCATTCCTCATAGCTATGAGGCCTGACTTTTGTAAATAGTTTACCATGAACATCCTCTCATAAGGCCATATGGTTGAGTTAACCAGTTATAACTAACTATTCTCCAACTATGTGACTCTTCCTATTTCATAAAAAACTAGAGATCCAAGCTTTGAATAATTACTAAACACTTTCAAAACCTTCTTCAAAATCGTAGGCACATTTATTATTGTAAAAAGGATGTTTAAAGTAAAATTTAATTTTTTTTACCATCACGAATAACTCAGGTTGTATAACCACCCTCCTTAAAAACAATCAATAGTTAATTTCCCTTCTATGTTATGTAACAACATCATTTGATACTTAATATAGTCACTGATCATGTTTATAAGCCTCTCACTCTCCCAAGTATCATATTGTACATGAACATTCTTACATAACACCAAAACTAGAGGAACCAACCTACCACATAGAGCCTTTATGATATGATCAATAATATTTATTAGATAATCCTCAAATGAAGATTCAACATATAAATCAATCTTGTCAAGATGATGGTCATCATTTGGGTCTCAATAAAAATGATGTAACTGAGAAATGTGAACAATTGCATTCATATTCAGGTATCCCTGAGTGAGTGCTATTAGGTAAGACAATATTCATATCCTCTCCAAAAACTAAAAACGTCTAATGAATGGAGGTGATAACATACCTTTCCATATAAAGTGTCCACTGAATCATTTTAGGAGACTTGATCATTGACCTTAAACACCATATGTGATCAAATTTTCTTGCATACAACAAATGCATATACTAAGTTGTATCAAATTTGTTCCTAATAAGAAATACCTTCCCTAATATCTCTTGAACAATATGAGTTCCTAATAGTGCTACCCCACATTCCCCTAACAACCATAGGGGTTAAAGGCATGGTCAATCGTACATGGACATATAAGTATCCATTTTTATAGTATCTTGGATGATATTATTATATGAAAATTTGATAGAATGTTTGTTTTTTATGCATGATCATTTAAAATATTCCACACATGCTAAGAGAAAGTAAATTAACACCTGTATCATATGTTTACAATGTCTATCATTATGGAGGTGATAAGATGTATTTAGAATTACCAAAGAATGCAATTCATTTTGCAAACCCTGTAATAACTATGATGTGAATCAAGAATATGTGTCTTATAAGATGTCACATAGAACATTGTGAATAAATATGATATACCTAACATATATTCTCCCCATATAATCCAAAGAATATTTAATTCTAATAGGTAATAAGTGGGATCCATTTTTCAACATATCTAGGATCACCCACACTACATCACTTCCCCGATGATTTCATGGAAGAACCATCCACAAATCCATAGTGATGTCACCCCATTCCCACTATGGAATGGGTAGTTGATGTAAAATCTTAGCTAGACACTAATGTTTATTTTTCACCTACTAATAGGTGAAATTTTGGGAGTAAAAAAGATATATATCTCTTTCTACACCCCCTTCCACTAGCATTGTTCAAATAAGTCATGATACATTTTGGTAAGACTTAAATACATTTACTACGTATAGGAATGATATTCTCACATTAATTACTCTTAGATGTCTTCAAAAACCATGAAAAATTCATGGATTCAAAAGACCTCACCCCATAAACATCCCATAAAGGTGGTGGATATTCACCTAAATAACCTTCCCTCAGGACTAATCCCTAATGATCTGTAAGTTGCCTCATCTTCACCATTCACAGATGTGAATAGGTATCTGCTAAAAATTTATGAACATAATGACTAGGAATATAATGATATTCAAGTTTAATCTAAAATATATATATCCATAAGATGGAATTCACTACTGGCCTATGAAAATATTCTTTCCCAATATTGTATCTCAGATTTTCAATAAAAGAATCACCCATTATTGGTGTATAAGCAAGGTGAAAATCAATGTGTTATTGGTATTCAACCGAAAATTATATTTTAATATTAAATTTTGGTCGCTTAAATATTTATTTTATGATTTTTTAGTTAGTATATATCCCAATGTTACACCAAATTCATGGAATCTAACAACAAAGGGAATAAACCACATCTGCTAACATGAGATAGTACGTTGGGTAATTGAGCACATGAGGTCTCAACTAATGAGGCCATTATTCAATGACATAATCTCCCTATATAAAAATTTATCCCAATCCAATGAATGGTGAATAAAAATAAACTGTATGGTATCTATGAGTCTAAAAAAGAATTAGGATCAACTCTAAAATCCAGTGTCCATTTCAGCTACTCAAATTATTTTGCTCACACATTAGACCATGTAAACCGAACACATTTTTTGGACAGGCATGTGACTGGTTCCATAAGTTCTGATAAATAGTTTATATAATGAATTTAATAATCGGCTATCCCCATGGAACTCCTTATGTCATAAATTCATGTGATGTTCCTAGGAAGCTATGGATTTCACATTATTTTGGTCCATGGATACTCTAGATTCTGATATAATTTATCCCAAGAAGTGAACATTATCAATCCAAATGTGTTTTTTATCTTAGTATATAGATGGAACTATGTTACTGTACTGAAAATGATATCCTAGTTTTTGAGATGTTTGGGTCGAGTATGTGAGTATTCAAAGATCTAATCAATTAGTAGAACCATAATTGAAACCAAATATGGGTTGAAAACTAATTCATTATACTGATGAAAACTTCCAGTGCATTCGTGAGTCCAAACAACAAGAATAAATACCAGTAAAATCCAATTATACTATGGAATAGTATGATGGGTATATTTTATGGTAAAAGACACACCATATGGTCGCCCATACTCAAATCAGTTTTTCATAAAAATCCAACTTTTCGGAGCTAGTCAAAGTGGTCATCTATATATGTTAAATGACATCAGTTTTTAATTGTAAGTTGGTTCAAATATCGGTAATCATAAAACAACATAAGTTTACCATCAATATTTTTGGTGAAATGAGAAGGCGAACCCCAAGGTGAAGTACTATGTCATATAAAAACCCTAACATCAAGGTCCTCCGCCTTTAGTTTTATATCAATAAGATTAGTAGAATTGATCTAGTGATGAGAAATGAATACTAGTGATAATCCTCAGACTATATCCATAGTAAACTCGACCTCTCTCTTATCAGGTAACCTGGAATGGTTGATAGTGAATAAATAAATTAAATGATCCACTAAAAAAGAAAAATATGTATTTCATAATCCCTAATTATGAAAATAATGGATAGAAATATGTTACGTCACTTATCCAAATATATGATTCCCTTGTACATCTCAAATAACCTAAACATAACATTAATTCTTGTAAATATAATTACAACACTTAGGTGATGTTAAATAAAACCCCCAGTGATTAAAATAAACTTAATCATATAGGGAACTAACCAATCCATACTGATTATGATATCAAATATTGTAATATTGAGGATGTAATGGTTTCAATAGAAGTGGTAACTAAAAATATCTAGCATATGCTCCATGAATTTGCATACACCTTCTGATAGGATCCCTAATAGAGTTTCATGTATATTCACTCTATAAGAATACTAAATTTTATGCCTAATAATTTCCACAATTTTCATTGATATAAAGAGAGGGAAGATTATTTATCAAAAAAAACATGGAATATAGAATAGGATACAAGAATTATACCTCACACCATAGATATACTAACACTCTTCTCCTCAAGCATCGACCTCACATCCCACTTTGGCTTCATTCGTGACCATGATATATAACCAGATTACCATGAGTAATATCGCTCTAATGGAACTATATGTTCTATGTATGGATCCCATGGCCATGTACATCCCCTCTTCCTATATATTTTATATATCTTCAACTCCTTACCTAATTAAGAGATACTTATCCCACTCCAGAAGTTGCAGATGCTGAATATCCTCTTCCACTAGACACGCGTGGAATGGTCCGACTAACCTCTAATGTTTTTCTATATTTTCAATGTTCATACATTTTAATAGGAATTTTTTACACTAGGGACTCATATGTTCATCCCTAACACACTATTTTCAGATCACATGGATACATGAGTGCAGAGTCTTACTAATTTTTCCTCCTTGTGAAATTCCAAAATGAAACTTCTTGTGACTAGATGAACTGCTATCCTATATAGGTACTAAACTACACTATCCCACATCGTCATCTTCCCGAAGGCTACACATGGGGGGGGATGGTCAGGTTCACTATCTCAGTGATGGTAGTAAAATGAAAATATTAACTTATATTAGAATGACATACACGAGCCAATCCCCAAACTGCATGGATTTGTAAAACTCATCACCAAAGAGTGAAATAATGAAAAACTATAGCTCTATAAAATTGTCCTATTAATCCAAGATTGATAAATTTCCTTCCTCAAAGCATAAAAAAATTCTTGTTCAGTGAATTCTCAATGTCCCATGAAATAAAAACTAATAGAAGGATATATTGTAATCCTTCCATCCTATAACTCGATGTTGGTCTGGCTAGGTCAAAATATACCAAAATCTTTTGAATGACACTCTCAGAATAAACTTTGACCGATCAACCCTTTTTTATAAAGATATCTCATGGTGATCAAATATCAATAACATTGGCCATGGTCATTAATTTACAGTCTAGGGGCCACCATCCTTAGAAATTTTAGGTGGATACTACTATAAAAATTCCCACATCAACTTTACCATAGCAGTTGATGGTCTGGTAATTCCATGTATGGTTTTCATGATTCATTGGAAAAAATATCGCAATTAAGAATTAGTTTTCAAATTATTAATAATAGGATGTTCTATAAGTGGCCCTTCTAGAGGTAGTACTAGTGGGTCTATCCCCACCACCTCTTTTGAGTGGTCATCTTGCCCTCCTAGTTCAGGAATAAGTGTTATTGTGGAGACATATATCTATAATTCCAAGAACAGGACTAAAAAAAGATGTGATAATAGATTAGATCAATAAAAAATTGAAAGGATAGTTATATTAATTCCAATAATAGAGTACAAACCACTATCACTGCTTCATAATCTAGGACAAGGTGACATTAAAAATCATAAATAAAAAAGAGACACTCCCATCCTCCCACTAAAGAGGTCAAGTCAAATAAAAGTTCCCGCTTTTACATCAGTAGTTATGTTATATGGATTTTACAATGTATTTTATGGAATAAACAAACATTATGTTTCAATTGAAATCCCCATTTAGGATAAAATCTTCAATTTAACATGTATAAATGAGAAATTTCATATTTTTATTAATATAAGGGTCCTGTTAGATGCGTCACCATTCGCATGTTTAAAATTCATAATATTTATATCTTACAATTGGAATGTCATGTAACTATGACTAGACTTTAAAATTTTATATTAGAATGTTGTCAGTTAATTTATGATGCGATGATTATATGTATAACCATTCCCAATTTACAGAATTTCCATCTTGATAATCTATAATTCGAAATCCATGTAATAAAAACTAACTAACATAATATCTACTATAACCATGGTAACATTTAACAAAAAATATAATAATTTGTTAATTAAGGAACCACCATAAATATATACTAGAAAAGATAATTTTGGATGATTTTGAAACATTGATTAACCAATTATTTATCTTTTACCTATAATAAATGTTGGAAACATTTCAAAAAATCCATTAAATCACCATAATATGATGTGGGAAGTGATCATAGTAAAAAAACTATTGTTAAGAATATGAAAAAAGGGAACTCTTAGGTTTCTAATATGATACATGAGATACTACATCCATTCAATACTAACTAATGGTAAAAAAATCTTTAGTAATGAGAAATTTCCCAAAATAATGTGCATCACCAAATGGTAAAATCATTATAGACGAAATATAAAAAACCATAATTGAAATTCACATCCTCAGTAATTTGGATTTTCACTGTATATGTGTTAGTTATTCATTGGATCATGGTCAATAAAAAATTCAAAATCATTCTTAGTTTCTTATCTACCAACCCAAAATAGTAATATAGAAGGTAAAATAATCCTCTAATACCACTTGCAACTTCCATGATCGGGTTCACCAATAAACAACTGTACCTGAGATCCACCTGGCCTCATGATCACCACCTCATATTCTAATGGATGTTAACTAGTTGCTAGAATATACGGTAGTACAATAGGGGAAACTATATCCTCATTATGGGAGTGGATCTCAATATTGATAACTAAATAGATTAACCACAGAAACTAATAATAATATATTATTAGAATGAAAATAAAATTTAGGTAACTATGTAACTATCCAAAATTGTAGAAGAAGGAATAAACAAATTTGTATCCACTATCAAAAAAAATTATTTCATGTTTGTAAGCTATAAAAACAAAAAATACCTAGAAAGGGGAAGGAAGCATGTACAACATATAATATATTTTTTATAATTCAATCTCTATATCCATTAGAAATGAAATATAATGCTATGTCATCTACTTCTCTACTCTATGCTCATATTTAAAATCAAGAATTCATTGTAGGATACTTTCCGTTATCACTATGTTCATCCATGATACCTATATGGGTACTGATAAATGGCTCAAATAGGGTAAGAGATAAACTCAATTGGACACCGCAAATGGTGTCGAAACAAATACAAATAATTCATATAAACTATTATGGTGTGTAGGTGTATAAAAAATAAGTCTATAAATGACAAAGTGATACAACCCAATCAATAAGTAAAAGTTGTTTCTAAATAATTATATTAAGGAAAAATAACAGTATAATAGGGTAAATCATAAACAGAAACATACACTATATATATAAAGTATTCATCCTACATAGGGTGTGAACTAATTTTATTGACCGAAGAATCCTTTTTGATTTCATGGAACTCATCCAAGGTAATCTTGGTATAATGTAGACCAACAGGGGATAAGAACCAAGGGACCATGGTTGAGGCTTCCTTATCGAGTCAAAAGAGCATATTTAATGGCACTTAATATTGACATGGGTGCAACCCAAGGAAAAACAAAGTCAGTCTACATAGTAGTTATCTCAGGTAATAACTGAAGAAATCAAATTTTGAAACATGTAAGTGTGTCATCGGTTTCAAACTGTGATACCCCGCATTGGTTTCATACTATGTTATCAATTATCTAACATAATATTTAAGGAATATATGTGATGTCTTAGTTTCCATTACCTTTATCAATTTAATTTACCACTATCACCTCATTTATTAAATCATATATGAGATATAAAAGGATTTATGTATATATCCATGTCACACTACAGTCAATTTAAAAAAATGAGCATAATAAAATATATCATCCGTCTCGTATCATAACTCCCACATTATTCATATTATTTTTCCCTTTCGTTTTTAATTCATAGAGTTCCAGAATGTCTTTTAATAAATTAAAAATCCATTAAATTATCATAATGCTTCCACTCACGAGTGGGTAGCTCAACACACCCCATGGTTGGTTAGGTCATCAACATTTTATATAACCCACCTTAATAGGGTATTTTGAGTTTCGTTTCATGACATAAATTGATTTCCAAGGGTATAAATTACAAATAATTGAGTTATAAACAATTTGTTTATTATGTTACACATTTTAGAAGCAATATACATAGGTTCTAGTTGGAGTCACAACTATACAAGCTTTAAACATCCATAATTTTTGGGACAAGGTGTAAAACACCTTTAATAGATAGATAGCAGACTCATTTTTCATTATTTCAATTTAAATTAGGATAAAATATAAAAAATAATAAAAATATAATAATACACTAAAATATAACATATTAGCTTACATGGATTTATAACTTCATGAGGTCAGATAAACTAAGAAAAGAAATACGGGGATTGAATGGATAACCAATATGGGTCCAACATGACCGATATCGCTTGAATTAGATATCCCACAATGGTGGTAGATGAATTTATAGATTTATGACTAAATGAGATATCCAATGTTAGGGGATTTTTTTGTTCAAGGGAGGAAGAATAGGGTTATATTTTAGGGGGAAAGGTGGGTAAAATTTCAATTTGAGCCCATTTTAAATAGGCACATGATTTGGTCAGGAAATTATTCTAATCAAGATCCATCCATTCTCTAGTACTATCAAAGCTGGAATACCCCTCATACATATAGGAAAAGGTTTTCTCAAACCATTCACATCCAATGCATTCTCACTATGACTAATCCATACCCCCTTACTAGGATATGACCAGAGTTAGAAAAACATGTTCTAACCATGTGATTTAGTAAAAAAATGACTATATAATTTTTCACAGTCATTTATCCTAGACTTCATGGTTATTTAACCATGCACCTCCTCTCACAAGGCCACATGGTTGAGACACACAGTTACTACTAATCGTGCACCAACAGTGCACCTCTACGTGTTTCTCCAAAACTAGAGTTCTTGCCCCCCAACAAGCCCAAAAATCACATGATCTGTTGCTTAAACTTTTAGATAAATTTATAAGGGTGGAAAAGGGGTTTTGACTAAAATTTAATGGATATAAACCTTTATAAGTAATTGAGATGTTACATATTTGTTCACTATCCCAATAAAGGATCTATTAATGGAGGATACTTCTATTGAACCAATCCTTGAAACCAACAAGGGGGAATTTATTAAATAATATACCTTAACGAGTTCATAAGATATGACAGGTTATTAGGTGCAATATCCAATATATCACTATATACCCATAGAAAAAAGTGACCTGAGGCTAAATCCTAAATGTTTTTCTGAATATTGAGTTGTGAAGAAGTAGGACAGGCACCATGTCTATGAAATCATCCCCAAATCCTGGATTGGGGAGACGGGTTATAAAACCAAGAGCCTTCACTAAATCATATGTGATTTGGTTGATAGTTTGTTTTACTACCTTAAATTTTAAACTCTTAAATATCATTAATTTTTTATTAAAGTGAAATCAATTATTCAAGAAATATAACTATACTCATTTGACACTATAAACCTTCATGTTGAGTATATGGAGTGGTCTATTGATGATTTGAAGTAAATAATCATTGTGGAATTGCGTATTCATGTCTTTGTGGCCACATAAACTGTGGAAATAAATGAATATGAGGCTCATGTAGATGGTATGAGGGAAACTTTATTTGGAGCATCCAACAAACTCATGAACATTAATTAGAGAAATTATGAAATTGATACGTGAATCAAAAAAATTTATTCACAATATGAGGTAGATGTTTCCAAGATAGAGGACCTCCAGAAGTAAATTTCTGCTTATACTCGATCATTAACAGATTTAATAAGTCCCACGATCAAAATATTTTTATACATTTATTTTATTGATCAATTTAATTAAGATTAAATAGGGATATAAAATCATTATCTTTTATGATCCTCATCCATTTGAGTAATGAATGAAGAATATTTATAAGAAGAATTATTATTTTCAAATTTCTTACATCTTTGTTATCTTGACTATCATATCATTATAATCTATAGAGATCACCCAGAATAATATCACGATAGTTGATTCAACTATAACAATGTAATGAAATGGATCCTATAAATTTTAATTTTATTATAATATAGTTAATGGTGTTATGTATGTTTCAATTCATTTTCCTTTAATCATATAACAATAGACATATATTAGAGATTTCAATATGATGATAGATATAACATAACTATAGGATTGGGTGTGTTTACGTGAAAAATGATAGTGAGATATAATTTCCTACCATGTGAATGAACTTTTATGGATATAGGAGGTCTTAATATTAAGACATATTTACCATTACTAGAAGCCAATGTTATACTATTCAGATGTGACATACGACTTCCTCTTGTATATATTGTATTATATGGATTTAGGTAGAGTATATATGGTATAATTTGGACCGTATTTGAATATTAAGGTCAGTTCAACTAGATATGGGAGAGTTTAATGACATAGTATAATGAAAATCTTTATGTGGAATTTTGTAATGAGGATCCCAATGTTCAAAAGGGATAATTTACAATAAAATTACACCTTTATGAAATTCACATAAGTCTACTGAACCAATATTCATAGATTTGAATTATAAAATTACATTTTCTTAGGCTAATTTTCCTTGAAAGCATAGATTAAATATTTATAGGGCTATATGGCCGAACCTATAATCTTTTTGTCTTTTTTTATTTTAGACCTATTTTTTCTGAATCCTTGAATAGTAAAAAAAATAGAGGGTTTGAGATCAAATTTTCCCTAGGATCCCATTGTTTTTTTACTTGATAAATTTGGTCCTTTTCTCTTTTCAAAATGATCAAAAATTTCGTAGGAAACACAATACAAATACCCACTAATTGTAGGAAAAATCTATCCTGGGATGTTCTTTATGGGGTTTCAACCTAGTTAGAACTATGTCACTTATCATGGGTAGTTTATTGTTTAGCATATTAGACCATTTCCATAGGTGTTTAAGGTTGGGTAAATTTTACCAAAAAGTTACCTTATGGTTAAGGTAATACAATCTAGAGCTAAGGGTGATATGTTCTATCTAGAAATGGTGAGGTAAACCCTATGTAAATAGAAATTCTTAAACTATTAATGATGATATTGGGGATATGTGAACATATTTTTCCGTCATGGTGTTTTGACTATAAATTTTTTTCATTTAAATTCATATACTTTGAAAAAAGATGATATAATGTAGATAAAAAGGGTGAGGTGATAAGTCTACGCGCATGATATACCAATACTAATATAGACTATCTCAAATTAGGGTTTATTGCTTGTTATGTTAATTGGGATTAAATCATAAGTGAGAGTTCAGTGTGGAAAATCCAATGGAGGTATAGAGATAATATCACTCTATAAAGTAATGAATAAGAAGTGGAGAAAAAATAAATAATTATAAAAGGAAGTTATATTGAGAAGTAATATGTTGAAACAACAATACTATGTTTGATCATTTAAAAATATAAAAATTATAAGTTCAATGATAATGTTGCGATAACATGGAGTCAGAGGATATTCACCTTAAGAAAAATATATTCCTATAGTTTGAAGGCGTGATATAGTAGAAGAAATATAATTACCAAAAAGTTGTTTAATTTTGATCTAATTCGCTTATTATGCATATTCATAAAAGTTATTTGGTGATAGAAACACTTGAAGAATGAATTCTTGTCTATGGGAATCAGATATTACTATTTGATTGTAATTATCCAGTCATGTACACACCATGCTGGGGTGATTGTGGGATGTCACGAGGGACTGAAATATGATAATGGCCTATGGATCAGTCTGAGATATAAAAATCAGATTTCATTACATATCGTGGTAATACAAGATTCAAGATAGATATAGTTTTTTATTTATATTCTATATGTATATCTCACTCATGCATGATGAAAATTGGAATGACTCCAGACTTGAGAGGGGAATTAGGATAAAATCTCATGTGAATGAGGAGAACACTCTCACAATGATCGAATGAGTCCAAGATCCTCTCTCCAGACCAAATAAATGTTTTCTAGGAATCAATATATAGCCTAAAATAATAGAAATTGTAATATACTTATTTATTATGTTCTACCAAAAGGAGTGCCTCAACTCATGGATTTTTCTTCTTCATTGGAAATATATAATTGAACATGAGGTATTACAAGAACTTGATTCGATAAAATTTCATTAAAAATGTGTCTAATGAATCAACATGTGAAATTGATGGTATTTAAATCTTGTTTAATATTTGGACTATGAAATATGTAAATCATAACATCAGATTCTTGAATTAGAAAATGGTGGAATGAATAAAGTATATAGAGGAAGACTACTGACCAAATTTGAATGATGAGTTCCACTAAAATGTGGTCAAGGGAACATGGGGTTAAGGGAAATTCTCCTTTGTATAAAAATATGACCATAGTTGGAAGGATGAATATATTTTTATTGATATCATTATAAATAATATGTTTTCTTTGGAGTTGAGTACTATTATTACCAGTAGCGATGAATGTTTTATAAGGATTCAAAAATATTTGGATTGAAGTGATTTTTATAGTGAAAAGCCTACTCAAGGATGGTTTAAACACCCTAAATATTATTCCTTCGGTATTGATCACCCTATTGGAGAAAAATTGACGCGATTGAAGATGACATAACACACTTAACAAGATCACCTACATCATGTGAAGAAATATCCATATCTAAAATTAAATTGTACCAATAGTGGATATCATTCTTATGTTTAGGATAAAATAAGAATTTTTATAATTTTTACCCAGACCCACCATCCTAGAAAGCATATCATGAATATTAATAAGGCTAGTATTTTGTAATTAAAAGAATTATTAATTTTTCATTTTGACCTATATCTTTTTCATAAATCATATTGGGGAATGTGTTATCATGGAAGACTCAAATGTTTTGTACACACAACTTTATTGTTACATCACATGATAATAATTTGTGTCTCATTTATCTTTACAGATTAAGGTCACATAATTTGGACCAATGGTGGCTAACATTTATGTTATTATTTCTTTTGACTAGATGGAAAATGATATTTCTAGAAATAGGGGAGAAATTCACTTTACGTACATGAAAAGTATTAGGATGTGCATGAAACATGAAAAAAGGGGCTGGGATTTCCTAATATGAATAATATACCCCATGATATTATAGAAGACCATAAACTAGGATGAAACTAATTATCCTTTGGTAACAAGAATTAAACCATGCATAGTGTTGGGAAAATTCACATTTTCACAATGTGGTGTCTGATATAGAAACACCAGATGTGGAGGGTGAGAGTATACATTTGGAGGGGTTTGATATTTATTGAATTTTAGATTATACATAGATTTTTCCTTTTAGAATCACTATATGTCATGTGAGTTTAGGAATCATTATACAAGTTAGTCTCAAAGGGGAAAAAATTATATTGTTACAAGTCCAGGGGAAACATATAGAGACTTATTTTTTAGGATAATCTATGGAAGGTAAAAGACCAATTTTTCTTTTGATGTCCAAATCATCGAGAAATTGATCATGGGAATGGGTAATTTTATCCTAGGATTTTTTTGTAAGTATGTAAACACATTTTTAGGATTATTATACATATTTCAATCTAGTGTATGGAATCTAGGTCATATATGTTAGAATACTCCAAGATGTTTGAGGTCTTTATGGTAGACATTATACTATGAGTTTTAACATCATATATATAAGACTAATTTTTTTATATTCTATAGTCATATGATAAATACCATTTAAAAATGGATCAATGAACTAAGACTGAATCCAATAGTGTTTGTAGATAGACCTAGCTAGGGACCTTCAGGTGTGACTACATATCATGAAATTACACGATTCAATCAAAATGTAGTTATAGATTAAAATGAATCCATTATACGATGGGAAATTTTTAGGATCTATCATGAATTAGAAGGCCTAATCACAAATATGTTGGTAGAATTTGATGTTGATCAAATATGTGGATGGACTAGGTTCATGACCTCTAGATATCACTATATATCAAAAAATATTGAAAATAAATCCACTTATAGTTTGTAATTTGGCCATTTTTCTTTTGAAATAGAATCAAAAGTAGAATATATTTTTAGGATATACATAAGATAAATGATATAGGTTCTGTACATGGTGTCCAGATGTATGGATGTGGTATAAAACCCAAAGATAATATAGAAATTATAATCACAAGAACAAAATTATTTCTAATGGAGTAATTTTTACATAGAATAGTATTATAGAAGTTAACCCTTTTTTTAAATCCCATATGTCGATAGGGATCTAATGTGGATAAAATCCAATCAAATTGAGTTGACCACTCTATATAGTTTAATGTTCCATAGTGTATAATATATTTCATACAATGGAAATATTTAAATATATTCTTCCTAATAATGGAAGATTAAAAAAATTATTATGAATTTGAGGTCCCGAAAAATAATGTGGAGAATGGGTTGAAGTTAATATGATTTGCATCTATGTCTAGGAAATGATATCATTTAATAATTGTAAATCATAAAACAATAGGAATCAAGCAGATTATATATTTTAAAATTGAAATATATAAAGATTTAAATCACATTCAAGGGGATTAGGTAATTAATTTAATGAATAATCTGTAATGAGAAGGGATAAAACATAAATTGGGTAAGAAATAGTCTCACCCCTAGAGAAGAACTGGGAAGAGAAATGGAGGATAAGGAAAGTATTGAGGTAGGAGATTTTGGAATCAATTTTTACTATAACGTAGTTAGAATAAACTCACACATAGTTTTTGTTAGTTCTAATTTTTTTATAGGTCCTTTGAACCATGATTTTTTTGATGACCTCTATAGCTGTGGATGAAAAATACCTAAAGAAAGAAAATTATTATATTGATAAATATCTTATAGAAGGGGAATTTATGAATTGAGGAAGCATTGAATAGTCCTTCCTAATAAGTTCATGGATTTCCAATATTTAATAATTCAAAATGTTTAATATCATGTGCAATTGAATCTATATCCCTTTTCTAACAACATACAAATGATTCCATGTGTTATGTAGTTTCTAGAAATATAACAAGGACTTCAGTTTCATGTATTTTATGATTATATGATGAAGACCTTATGAATATGTGTTTTAAACTCAAGTATAATGAACATTTTGTAACCTTGAAGAAATTATGAACTATATTTATTGATCAACATTTCATTATTGGAAGGTGTGATGTGCTAGGAGTCTATTGAGATCTTAGAATAGGCTATGTTTGATTACCAATTATGTATTCTGTAAGGTCTATCCCATTTATGATCTAGATTTGGGTGATAATTCATATTCAACAAGTGAGTTCATAGATCCATTACCAATTCTAATTTCACAAATGAGTAGCCTAAATTTTTTTTATTTAATTATATTATCAAATGATTCTTATGGACCTCCATATTATACAATGTACCTAAGATAATCTCAAAAAGTTATTTCAACTCATAAAGTTCTATATGAGATAACTTATCTCTCAACATCAAATTATATTTTGTAATTTGAAGTTATATATATCATACCACAATGAGAAGAACCGATTTTCCCCCATATATAAGAAAATATGGGGTCACCTATATAGTAGTACGAGTTGTGGTGTGAAAAGTCAAAAATGTATATATAGGTTTTTATGGAAAAAATATGTTCTATTTTTACACTATCATCTAAAGAATAGTTGATAGAGTTTTCTAAAGGCCTATGTCTGTCCATTCATCACTTCATGATCGTTTGATGAGTGGTTATACTAATATTATATTTTAGATACAACATTTTCCAATTTGGATGTATTGAAACTAGTGAATTTTATTGTTAATATTATGTGAAGGACACAAATTATTCTAATTATGTTTAAATCAATGAAATTAATGATGGAATTTGTTTTTACTTACTTTTAGGATATAGCCTTGATAACTTTCCATAATAAATCAATGGAAATAAGAATTATCTTGATCCAATTTCTATATATATGATATATAATCCCTTGGAATCTTTTCCCTAAAATAAAATGACAAGAAATATTTAGAGGTTTAAAATAATTCATGTAGATAATTAATGAAATTAGAATATATCTTACATGAATAGAACTTATTCATAAATTCAAAGAAGTATTTCATGATAGATATGCATAAGTATCCATGTATCATAATTTTATGGAAGTTATTCTATCCTGAATAATGAGTAATACATGAGACTATATGGGCTTTGTAAATAACAATTAGGTTCCCTCCTACATCAATATACATGAGGATAAATCCAAGAAAGCCTTATTTGTCATGGACCTTCTTAAAATTTGTGTCATCATATTGGAAATAATTGGACACATGAAGAATAATATGTTCCGTCTTAGATTGAAATAATAGAAATATACTATTTTAGAGGTTTCCTATTATGGGTGAAATATTTTCAATAGTTTTAAACATTAGTGTTAGTAGAGTTTATCCATTATCAATGATGGTGTTATACTCATTGATCACTTCAATATCAATATTAATAAATAGTGAGTCCACCATGTGATTTGTGGTGTGATTAAAAATCTCTTCCTAGTTTGTGTCTTCTAAAGATAAAGTTTTATTGGAAAATTTATCTTCATTAGAATTTAATTAATGTCTACTGTGATGTAATATCATATTTAAGGGGAATTAATCCTTCAGATCCTATAAATATTCAATTAATGGAATCAATTATTCCTTCTTGATCATATAATCCATAATAATTTTCTTGATTACCAAATTTTAGCCCCTGGATATTCAATTTGAAAATTTGTATCTCAAGGGAAAATTATAATCATGTGATAAGAGCATTGTATTATACCTCATTACTAGTGAACATTTGTGAATGTGGGAAGGATAAATTAATGACTATTTTTTGTAGTGAAATAGAATATTGAAGTCATCCGGGATGACCTTTATTTTTTTCCATCTCTCTGCATGACTATATTCTTGATGCACAATTGATGTACATTTCCTATTGCTAGGATTTTTTATTCATAGAGGTTTTGTGTATATTAGGGAGTTACATATTCAATAATTATTTCAATAATCTAGGTTCCACTAAGAAGAAATAGAACAATGATTTCCCTTTAACCAATTTATACGGCCCAAAATGGATGTTACACTATTTCAGAATGACCTTACACCATGTTAAAAATCTAGTAAGAATTCAAAATTTGAGGATATATTTGAGTTTAATGACATGATATATTACTCATACCTCCTGGGTCTATAAATAGAATATCCATTTTAATAGTATAATGATCTATGAAATATAGTTTTTCTCGATGTGATAATAATAAATCTTAGTATCCAATATTGTTTTACAAAGATAATTTAAGTTATTATCTTTTCCTATATCAATCCTTAGAGTAAGGAAAGACCTCTTTTATTACTCAAGGGACACCACGTAGAGGATAAGTGACCTCCCTTCTACATATGGCATCAAAACATGTGGTTTTAGATTATATTTCTAAATAACATTGGAGGATCTCTAACAATATTGATCCCATTTCTAGGTAAGCACTTCATTCATTACCATTGCTTTGGGAATGAATTTTCTAGAATGGTTACCTAATAAGTGCAATATATGAAAGGTTTATTGAGAGTAATCTCAAATAGTTAAGGCTTTATAGGGGGAGGGTATATCAAGTTTCAACCTCATATTTTTAGGCCTAAATTCAATTCTACAAAGTAAAATAATGAGGCTGATGAATTTTCCCATTGTTACAGTAAACTAACTTTTCAATGGATTCATCTTCAGGCTGTGTTACCATTTTTTATTGAATTCTATTTCATTATCGACAATGTTACAATGCGATTATTTAGACTTGATCACTAAATAATCCATATAATACTCCAATACCAACCTTATAATGGACTTGAATATATGTTTCATTTCATATTGACATTGTATGTTATAATTCATCATGCCAAAGGGAATTTATTGATAAAAATATATTACTTGGGGTAACATTAAGGTAGTAGCATCATTATCTTCATGGTACATTAAGATATATCTATACTCATAATATTTATATATAAAGTTGTTGTCTTGTAATCCATCTATAGGATCATTAAGATATTTTATGATCAATATTGGGAAGTCATCCTTTAAGAACTGTTACTTGAGATCCCTGATGCTAATGAAAACCCAGATTTGATCATTCATTTTCATTAATGAGATGATTTTGGTGATCCACTAATTGTATTTAACTTCATGAATAATATTGGTTGTGATTATCTTGTTGACTTCATATTTTTCATAATCATTGTAGATTTTATGTATATTTTTCACAAAATTATTATAGCCACAGTGGTCATCTAGATGACCCAAATGATGGGAAACCACATTGGGATTCCACCAGAGTATTTCCATGTAATTCCATAGAGGTAAATCATAGTTTTTTTGAGCATGGAGATGTATTTAAAATATTATTCATAGACACTACTCAATATATGTCATGGTTATTTCTTTACACCTATATTAAATTACATGTGTTTAGTAATTGTGGTTGATATTCCATCCTCAAATACTAGAGGAACATCCCTAATATCTTATTATTCTTCTATATCATCTATGTAAGAAGATACACAAGAATCTTGAGATCCATAAGATTTTATGAGGACTTTTTTTAGAATCACTTTATTATATAATATGTATGATTTCATCTACTATCATTGGCACCATGTTAATAGAATTAATTATACATAATCCCCAATATATCATTATCAAAAGTTTTGTGTATAATTAATTGAAGATCATTGGATACATCATTTAAATATTTCCAAAACCCACATTACAATAGACAATCATAGGGGAAATATTGATTAACACGGTTTTTTGAAAATATTTACCTCACATAGTGGTGGGTGGTCATTGGAACCATCCAATTTTCCCTTATATTATGGGAAATTTATTGGATGCTTGGGTAAACTGTATAATGTAACTTCCATTACCTAATGGATTTCTTGATCTGGTGTTTTTTCTTTTATTTATTTTTTGGGAATTACAAACCATTAAAAACATTTTCTCCATGGATTGACATCAAAACTTTTAGAAGATATAATCTGAATAAACTTATTTTCCATAAGATATATAGACTTTATTTTTTAATAACACTACATATAGATATATTATAGTTTTATGGACTCAGAGTGGGATCTAAAACCATTAAAAACATGAATTTCCCATAAATGTAATATTTTAGGTATTATTTTTATAAAAAAGTCATGTATATAAAGCCATAATATTCCTCTGATGTCATTGACCATTTTTTAGAAATGGACCCCCATGAATTCCAAAGTTGAAATTAGACCACCAATGAAGGCTCTAAAATTATGTTTTCCAAATATGTTCTTCTTTATCTTGTTGTATCCATGAATTATCAAATTATAGGGAGAAAAGACAATTTCACCATTAACCAAATGTTAGGGGATATATAATAGAATATGTTTTTGTAAAGACCCATAAATTTCAAGGAAATTGTTTTTCTTAATTTTCTTTGGAATTTTACAAGAACGCAGTTTCTGACGGCACCTGATTCCGAGGCCCGGTGTGCCCAGAATCATTTTCTGAAGTTTGGCTTGGGTACATTCAGTGAACGGAAGAGCGGGTTTTTCTAACATTTGAACCGGTGCTCGGAATCTAATTCTGAGGGAACCGATGGAATCGTAGCGCCGGTATTTTCTTAGAAATGCCTCTTCCAGAGTTGCATTTGCTCGGGTGTGGTTTTTAATTTTTGGGCTTTAAGTTAAGAAATAAAATAATGTGGGAAAAACTTTGTGTTATTTCACTTAAAACCGCTTAAAGCCACTTTAAGCTGCTTAAGCTTAGTTGAACCGGATAGGGTGGAACCCAAAATATCCTACCCTCTGGGTAGGATATTTTTGAGATGGGTCCCACACGAGCCCCACCGTTTCTTTTCCGCTAAGTAACACACCCGCGAAAACCCCTATTAAATAAAAGTCAATTGGGGCGTTTTCTTAAACAATTAAACGCTCCTATTAATTGAGCGGTTTATTCGTTGAAATTAATTCTATGAATTAATGGGTCGTTACTTAGTTTGTTTTTCATTTGTTGGCATGTAATAAAATAAGACATTCTTTTTTCTTCTTGAGTGTTTTTCGTTGAGAGGATTTGACAGAAGCCTTAAGTCCATCATCCTCCATCGCGAAGAACGCGAAGAACACAAAGAACGCTGGCCTTCGATGAAAGGCGACGAAGA
This sequence comes from Viscum album, assembly GCA_963277665.1. NCBI lineage: Eukaryota > Viridiplantae > Streptophyta > Magnoliopsida > Santalales > Viscaceae > Viscum > Viscum album. The sequence continues at coordinate 1,662,733,477 of OY728152.1, read as the reverse complement.
ACGCCGAACCCTCGGAGATCTACGACGTGACGCCGTGTTCTGCGACGCCAATGATTCTCCTCCTGCGACGTTCTTCTGCGACGTCCCTTCTTCCGCGACAAATCTTCGAACATCTGCTTGAGATCGTCGACGTGACGCCCTTCCGTGACGACGCGACGCCCTTCCGCGACGCGACGATCACCTCCTACAGCGACGGTAAATTCCGCAAAGAACTCTCATCAGACGACAGCTACGAAGTAGGGGTCGTTTTGAAAATGTTTTTACCATGTTGTTTTCCTCCAAGGAAGGAACACGAACAAACCAAATTAACAAGTTGGTTCGCAGATCATTATTATTGCGGGACGTGGTTTATCAATTGCTGGGATTTATGTCTTTTTTTAAAACCTCTAACACGATGGGTGTGGACTAACGAACAAGTCCGAACCCACCGCACTTTTTCGTTCTTGGTGTGAGAAACGGAGGACGGTGACAAGTGGGGCCGCAATGGCGATTTGAGGGCATAGCAGTGAAGAATGGGACCCGGGAGGAGCCACGACGCAGACTGAAGTGGAATCGGACCATCGGAGCAACTCCGGTGGCCCGCAGAATCCACAAGTAGCCGGCCAGACCCACGACCGTGCGGGTCCGGCGACTCACGGGACGGGGAAAAGACACGTCCTCTGACCTAGCGCGACCCCACACGGGGCCGCAACACTTCATCCCGCGGGGGCAGTGCGCCCCGCGGCTTCCTCCGCTCGGCCGAGCCGAGCCGGGCCGGGCCGCCCAGCAGGGCCGGGTCGCGCCCAACGGGGTCGGACCTGGACCAGGGTCGGGTCGACCCCGTTCAGGCCGCCCCAGGGGGGGGTTAGGCCAGGTCGGTCTGGGCCGAGACCCCCCGTTTCCGGACTCTTTTCGGTCTTTTAATAATAAATTAAGCTACGGGCCTCCGAACGACGTACTGTCAGTGGAGATGCGATCCTTGGATCGATACGGTCGTTTCGGTTTATCACACTCAAAGTATCGGAATACTTTGGGTTCATCCGGGTTGGTTCGTACACGAAACCAACCGGGCCCTCGGAGCAGAAACGCTCATATCTTGAGCTTCAGACGTCCGATTGATGTGCCATCGACATTGTTGTTTTCCTCTAAGTGAGATAGACCTTTTGGTATACTCCGCCCGAGGTTTGGATGCAGGTGGAGTATGGTCGGGTTGGTTTTTCCTTAGAAACCAACCGGGCCCCTTGGACGAAAAGGCCAATAACTCTCAGACCGGGCGTCCGATTGACGCGCCGTCTGCGACGTTGAGTTCCTTTTGGAGATACGGAAATTTTGGATATATCAACTCTGGACTATGTGTCATTTGATGTATCAGCTTCTCGGATCTTGGAGCGGACCCTCCTAAACGTGCTTGCTGTGTGCGGGAACCCTAGAGCTGGCTGCGTTTGCGACGATGAAGACTACTGGTCTTGTATCCTTTGTGGGTCCCAGCATAGATGTATCAATGAAGACTGTTGGTCTTGTATCCTATGTGGGTCCCAGTTTAGATGATTCAGTGCTGGTCTTGTATCCTATGTGGGTCCCAACATAGATGAATCAATGAAGAATGTTGGTCTTGTATCCTCTGTGGGTCCCAACATAGATGAATCAATGAAGACTGTTGGTCTTGTATCCTACGTGGGTCCTAGCTTAGATGATTCATTGCTGGTCTTGTATCCTATGTGGGTCCCAGCATAGATGAATCAATGAAGGCTGTTGGTCTTGTATCCTATGTGGGTCCCAGCTTAGATGATTCAGTGCTGGTCTTGTATCCTATGTGGGTCCCAGCATAGATGAATCAATGAAGACTGTTGGTCTTGTATCCTATGTGGGTCCCAGCATAGATGATTCAGTGCTGGTCTTGTATCCTATGTGGGTCCCAGCATAGATGAATCAATGAAGACAGCTCGTCTTGTATCCTATGTGGGTCCCAGCTTAGATGATTCGGTGCTGGTCTTGTATCCTATGTGGGTCCCAACATAGATGAATCAATGAAGACTGCTGGTCTTGTATCCTATGTGGGTCCCAGGTTAGATGATTCAGTGCTGGTCTTGTATCCTATGTGGGTCCCAGCTTAGATGATTCAGTATCTATATCTGATCATCTCGTTCACCTTTTCGATGATGTATACCTGTGTGAGCTGAAACCCTGCTTTGCTTTCCTTTGTTGATTGTGTTGTGTTATCCTGTGTGGATTTACGTTTTGCTTTCCTATGTGGATTGTGTTGTGCTATCCTGTGTGGATTTACGTTTTTCTTTCCTGTGTGGACTGGGTTGTACTTGAGCTCAGATGTTGGAGCCGAGTGAGAATTGATGACTTAGGTATATGTATGGGCATATACCTAAGCCGTGTTTGATGTTACTTCGTGAACGTATATTTCCTTTGTGGTTTATCCTTTGTGGATTCTGGGAGACCTTTGGGGGTCTCGAGGTCCCTACTGAGTAGCTTATACTCACCCCTGCACGGGCTATGCCCGCACTACGTTGTGTTGGTTGCAGACGATGGACAACACTGATCGTGGTCGAGGTTGGCGGAGCAGGACTGTACCTGGAGATGGACCACTGGATGGGGTGTACTCGGAGCGAACGGCTGGTCCGAGGAGCTATGGAGGAAATCTGTACCCACCCTTCAGGTGGGACTTTCAGAGGACAGCTCGACGCTGCGACTTTCACTTTTTAGTTTCTGTTTTTCACCTTTCATTTGTACTTTACAGTTGGGCTTGTATTTCCGACTCCCTTTACTTTTCCGCACTTACTGTTGTACCATTTTTTACATAGTGTTTACTTCTTTCGCTTGCTTAATCTATGGTGGTTGTTTACTTTACAAAGGCAATGACATCCCTTTTTACCGAGATTTATGCCTTGGTACTAGTCGCCAGCCCCTGGCCTTTGGAAGGCGGGCTTGCGGTAGTCACGGCACGGGCCCCGAGGACGGGTCGTGACAAATTGGTATCAAAGGGAGGTTCGGTTCTACCGAAGACTCTGATCTTTCTTCTATGTGAAGCAATAGTGTTTAACATATTGAGTGTGGTTATCAGACCAGGGATCCCAGTGTTGGTGCGGCGGCCGACATATCCGTACACCAGGACCCTGACTTCTGATTTCCGACTTAATGCACGAAAACATTGATTGCATGTGTGTTACAAGTTTTCTTTGTGATTACTTTATGTCAGCTCACTAGGTATACTGTTCTGACCGTGGAGCACCTGTTTCTTTCAGGATGGACCCACGATGGCAGCCAGCTAGGGTTCTGAGAGTTGAGCGTGACGAAAGCCTGCCGAGCAACAAGGCCTCGGTGCAGGGCCCTTTGACAGCAGAGGCACCGACAGTACCTCTACCTGCCGAGCCACCGATGCTTCCAGCCCCAGCCACTGACGATGCACGTCACCTTAGTGCACTGCATGAGTTCTAGCACCAGTGACCACCCAGGTTCCGTGGGGAGATGGACCCCCAGGCGGCCGAGGACTGGCTGGAGGCAGTTGTACGAGTTTTCAGGCTATTGAGGACACCAGTAGACCTCATGGTGATCCTCACAACGAGCCTACTGCACGCAGCAGCGGGCCGATGGTGGAGCATTATGCTCCAGGTGCACGATGAGACATCTCTCCTCTGGACGGACTTTGAGAGCATCTTCCACTCCGAGTTCGTCCCACCCACCCTCCATGCGGTGCGTATCCAAGAGCTACTACAACTACGGCAGGGCAGCATGATAGTGGCCCAGTACTCGGCGAGATTTACTGATCTCTCTCCCTAATCCACAGATATGGTACGGGACCCGTTCTTCTGGGCCCGGACCTTCGAGAAGGGACTGAGGCATGAGATAAGGGCTTCGATGATCTCCCTCAACATTCCGACGCAGGCAGAGGTGTTGGAGAGAGCCCTTCTAGTGGAGAGTTTTCTCGCAGAGCAGGCTCCAGTGACAGGGCCCTCCGCAGGACGACCCGTAGTAGTGTCTTCTGTAGCTGGCAGTAGGAAGGTGACACAGAGTTCCAAACGGGCCAGACCATCAGATGGGAAGTCTCAGGATGAAGATTCGGTTGTGTGGGGCACACGAAGGAGAGCCATCTACACGAGGGGCATGCATTTCTACACATGCAGTGGGCAAGGTCACATGGCTCGAGACTGCCCGACTCGTCTTACAGATGAGCAACAGGTGGTAGAGGGACCTTCCAGACAGAGGTTCGACCATGGCGGTCCACAGGGTGCAGGCGGGCGAGGTAGAGGAGCTGGCCGAGCAACAGGTGGTGGACGACGCTTCGAGGTGTTTCCACCACCACAACCAGGTGGTCCACCCCGACTGTAGGGAGTTGGCGAACACGGGAGAGCTCAGCTTCAGGCAGATGATGCCTTCGATCATGGAGCTCTGGGAGCATATGGACAGGAGCAGAACTAGTGGATACGTCTTTTGTACTTCTAGTTCCTTGTTGTTGTTGTGTAGTGTCTTTGTATTATGAGCTGCAATAATAAAAGACACATACCTTTGTGATGTTTTCATTCCTGTCTTCTTTTGTGTTATTACTAAGAGGTTCCGGTTTAAAAACAATTGACTTGAACCTCACTTTGAGATACCTACTGGAGGAGACCCAGTGACCACGCACTGATGCCGGCAGTGTGACTCAACCCTTGGATGCGAGAGTAATGGTTGGATCTCTTGGTAGTAGCGTCGAGGCCTTACGACGTCATCCTTGGTATGGAATAGTATCATCCATGTCAGGGTTGAATGTATTAGGCGAAGAACATGGTTCATCCAGGGGATGAGACCGGATTTCTCTTATCAGCAAAGAAAAAATCTTAGCAGCTCTTGTGGGACCGGAGATGATCCAGGCCACGATAGAGAAGGTCCAGGTCATCCAGGAGCGGGTGAGGACAGCTCAGAGCCGACAGAATTCTTATGTTGACAGGAGGCGGAGGCCACTGGGGTTCGAGGATGGCGACCACGTTTCCCTACGGGTCTTACCTCGACATGAGTTACAGAGATTTGGCCGAGGACGGGTCCGAGGCGGCATGTTGTCTCCACGCTTTATCAGAACATTCCAGGTCCTCAGTTAGATTGGCAAGGTGACTTATCTCCTGGATCTACCACCCCGGTTGCAACGGGTGCATGACGTCTTCCACGTATCTCAACTGAGGAGATACGTGCACGACCCGACGCACATCATTGACCATAGGGATCTAGACGTTGATGATGGGGCGACTTTTGCAGAGGTCCCAGTGTAGATCAAGGATCGACAGGAGCAGGTCCCACGTGGACGATCGATTCCTATAGTGCAAATCAGATGGCAGCACGGGAACCTCGAGGAGAGCACTCGGGAGAAGGAGGATCAGATACGTGCTCAGTACCACCTTTGTATCCCTAAGTTTGTGGTGAAGCTTTACGGGGACGTAAAGCCCTGTGGTGGGAGTAATGTAAAGACCTGTAAATTACAAGGAAAATTATTTTCTTAATTTTCTTTTAAATTTTACAATAACTCAGTTTCTGACAGCCCCTGATTCTGAGGCCTGGTGTGCCCGGAATCATTTTCCGAAGTTTGGCTCAGGTACGTTCAGTGAACGGATGAGAGGGGTTTTCTAACTTTTGAACTGGTGATCGGAATCGAATTCCGAGGGCACCGATGGAATCGCAACGCCGGTATTTGCTTAGAAACGCCTCTTCCAGAGTTGCGTTTGCTCGGGTGTGGTTTTTAATTTCTGGGCTTTAAGTTAAGAAATAAAATAATGTGGGACAAATTTGTTTTATTTCACTTAAAGCCTCTTAAAGCCACTTTAAGCTGCTTAAGCTGAGTTGAAGTGGATATGGTGGAACCCAAAATATCTTACCCTCTGGGTAGGATATTTGTGAGGTGGGGCCCGCACGAGCCCCACCGTTTCTTTTCCGCTATGTAATGCACCCGCGAAAACCCCTATTAAATAAAAGTCAACTGGGGAGTTTTCTTAAACAATTAAACGCTCCTATTAATTGGGCGGTTTATTCGTTGAAATTAATTCTATGAATTAATGGGTCGTTACTTAGTTTGTTTTTTGTTTGTTGGAAAGTAATAAAATAAGACCAACATTTTTCTTCATGAGTGTTGTTCGTTGAGAGGATTTGACAGAAGCCTTAAGTCCTTCATCCTCCTTCGCGAAGAATGTGAAGAACGCGAAGAACGCGAAGAACGCGAAGAACGTCGACCATTGACGAAAGGCGACGAAGAACGCTGATACCTCAGATATCGATGACGCGACGCCGTGTTCCGCAATTCCAACGATTCTTCTCCTGCGACGTTCTTCTGCGACGTCCCTTCTACCGTGACAAATCTTCGAACATCTGCTTGAGATCGTCAACACGACGCCCTTCCGTGACGACGCGATTCCCTTCCGCAACGCGACGATCACCTCCTACCGCGACGGTCAATTCCGCATAGAACTCTCGTTCGAAGACATCTACGAAGTAGGGGTCGTTTTGAAAATGTTTTTACCATGTTGTTTTCCTCCAAGGCAGGAACGCGAACCAACCAAATTAACAAGTTGGTTAGAGGATCATTATTATTGCGGGGCATGGTTTATCAATTGCTTGGATTTATGTCTTTTTTTAAAACCGCTAACGCAATGGGTGGGGACTAATGAACAAGTCCGAACCCACCGCACATTTTCCTTCTTGGTACGCGAAATGGAGGACGACGACAAACGGGGCCGTAATGGCGATTTGAGGGCATGGCAGTGACGAATGGGACCCGGGAGGAGTCACAGCGCAAAAGGAAGTGGAATCGGACCACCGGAGCAACTCCTGTGGCCCGATGAATCCACAGGCGGCGTGGGTCACCAGTGCGGCGGCCGCCAGCCAGACCCGCGACCGCGCGGGTCCGGCGACTCACGGGACACGGCAAAGCCACGTTCGCTGACCCAGCGTGGCCCCGCGCAGGGCCGCGGTACTTCATCCCGCGGGGGCAGCGTGCCCCGCGGCTTCCTCCGCTCGGCCGCTCGGCCGAGCCGAGCCGGGCTGACCCGCCAGGCCGGGTCGCGCCCAGGCCGGGCCAGGTTGCGCTCAACCGGGTCGGACCCGGACCCGGGTCGGGTCGACCCGGTTCAGGCCGACCTAGGGGGGTTGGGCCGGGTCGGTCAGGGCCCAGACCCCCCGTTTCCGGACTCCTTTCGGTCTTTTTCTCATAATGTGAGCTACGGGCCTCCGAACGACGCGCCGTTAGTGGCGATGAGATCCTTGGATCGAGACGGTCGTTTTAGTATATCACAGTCAATGTTTCGGAATACTTTGGGTTCAGCCAGGTTGGTTCGTACACGAAACCAACCGGGCCCACGGAGCGGAAACACTCATATCTTGTGCTTTGGACGTCTGATTTACAAACCGTCGACTTTGTTGTTTTCCTCTAAGTGAGACAGATCTTTTGGAATACTCCGCCCAAGGTTTGGATGCAGGTGGAGTACGGTCGGGTTGGTTTTTCCTTAGAAACCAACCGGGCCCCTGGGACGAAAAAGCCAATAACTCTCAGACCGGGCGTCCGATTGACGCGCCGTCTGCGACGTTGAGTTCCTGTTGGAGATACGGAACTTTTGGATATATCAACTCCGGACTATGTTTCAGTTGATGTATCAGCTTATCGGCTCGTGGAGCGGACCCTCCCGAATGAGCTTGCTGTGTGCGGGAACACTAGAGGTGGATGCGTTTGCGACGATGAAGACTGTTGGTCTTGTATCCTATGTGGGTCCCAGCATAGATGATTCAGTGCTGGTCTGGTATCCTATTTGGGTCCCAACATAGAAGAATCAATGAAGACTGTTGGTTTTTATCCTATGTGGGTCCCAGCATAGATGAATCAATGAATACCGTTGGTATTGTTCCTATGTGTGTCCCAGCATAGATGAATCAATGAAGATGGTTGGTCTTGTATCCTATGTGGGTCCTAGCTTAGATGATTCTGTGCTGGTCTTGTATCCTATGTGGGTCCCAGCATAGATGAATCAATGAAGTCTGTTGGTCTTGTATCATATGTGGGTCCCAGCTTAGATGATTCAGTGCTGGTCTTGTATCCTATGTGGGTCCCAGCATAGATGAATCAATGAAGACTACTGATCTTTTATCCTATGTTGGTCCCAGCTAAGATGATTCAGTGCTGGTCTTGTATCCTATGGGGGTCCCAGCATAGATGAATCAATGAAGACTGCTGGTCTTGTATCCTATGTGGGTCCCAGCTTAGATGATCCAGTGCTGGTCTTGTATCCTATGTGGGTCCCAGCATAGATGAATCAATGAAGACTGCTGGTCTTGTATCCTATGTGGGTCCCAGCTTAGATGATTCAGTGCTGGTCTTGTATCCTATGTGGGTCCCAGCATAAATGAACCAATGAAGACAACTGGTCTTGTATCCTATGTTGTTCCCAACTTAGATGATTTAGTATCTATATCTGATCATCTCTTTCAGCTTTTAGATGATGTATACCTGTGTGAGCTGAATCCCTTCTTTGATTTCTTTTGTGAATTGTGTTATGATATCCTGTGTGGATTAACGTTTTTCTTTCCTATTTGGATTGTGTTGTGCTATCCTGTGTGGATTTACGTCTTTCTTTCCTATGTGGACTGGGTTGTACTTGAGCTCGGATGTTGGAGCTGAGTGAGAATTGATGACTTAGGTATATGTATGGGCATATACCTAAGTCGTGTCGGATGTTACTTCGTGATTGTATCTTTCCTTTGTGGTTTATGCTTTGTTAATTCTTGGGAGACCTTTTGGGGTCTCGGGGTCCCTACTTAGTATCTTATACTCACCCCTGCACGGGCTATGCCCGCACTACGTTGTGTTGGTTGCAGACGACGGACAGCACTGATCGTGGTTGAGGTTGGCGGAGCAGGACGGTACCTGGAGATAGACCACTGGACGGGGTGTACTCGGAGCGGACGACTGGTCTGAGGAGCTGTGGAGGCTATCTGTACCCACCCTTTAGGTGGGACTTCCATAGGACGGCTCGACGCTGTGGCTTTCACTTTTTAGTTTCTGTTTTTCCCCTTTCAGTTGTACTTTACAGTTGGGCTTGTATTTCTGGCCCCCTTTACTTTTCCGCACTTACTGTTGTACCAGTTTTTACTTAGTGTTTACTTCTTCCACTTGCTTACTCTGTGGTTCTTGTTTACATTAAAAAGGTAATTCCTTCCCTTTTTACAGGGATTTATTCCTTGGTGCTAGTCGCCAGCCCCTGGCCTTTAGAAGGCGGGCTTGGGGTAGTCATGGCACGGGCCCCGAGGATAAGTCGTGACAGTTTTATTGTAGAATCATTATATACCATGACCTGAAAGATATTGATTTTATCAACCTTTCTTGATATGTGTATTTTCTATATTTTCTTGTGTATCATAGATTCTATGTCTTGTCCTATGATTGAAAAAATCATGTTAATCTTAATGAAAACTATATTTAGGTGGAATTCCTCCACTAAATAAATTCTTTCATGAGATATTATGGGATTCAAATGGGATCAATGCGTGCTTACTTTAGTTCTGTTTATATGTGAATCATTTATGGGATTGATAACCTCAATGATATTAAGTGAACATCTTTCATGATATCAAAAATTTGAAATAGGCAGTGATTCTTACTACTATGTGGTAAATCCATTTTTTCACATAAGTAGAAATGGACTCTGATGGTGGATCATTATCTTTTCCAACATTTTGGTTAATCTTTTTAGTCTGTAGTTTGGGATTAATCATTTTCCATATATATTGATATTGAAAAAAAACTATAATACTTGTATTTTTCATTCTAACATGATTGCATCTAAAAAAACCATTGAAATCTATGATTATACTAGTTCTGTAACTAAGATCCTTAGAGATCATTCATTTATGTTTGTACTCCAATTATATCTTCTGTGGAAATGAATATGAAGCATTAGGGTCCCCCAAGTCTTCATATTCAATAAATTTCATATCCTCACCAACAAAATCCATGGTTATAGATGAGGAACTTGAATTTATATATGCCTTATTCATTCGTGAATGGGTCTTTCCGGTGGATTAAACTAACTGAGATAAGTTGTGACTCATAATCAAATATAGGTTATATTTTGTAGGGTAGTTCTAGTTTTCTTTTTTTGTGGGATAGTTACCATTGTCCTAATAATGGGGGAATGGAATTTTAGAGAGTCTATACCATTTTTGGTACCATCAAGTGTATTTAATTTTAATACCTTCTCGACTTACAATGACTATGCCAACTTGATGGAGATTCCATATCATTTATTATAGAGGGAATAAGGGTAAACTAGTTGATTAATTTATTTATGGAGCTTGTTTTTCCCAAATGACAGATGTTTTAGACATCTATCTGTCAATTTGCTTATCCTCATTGGGTAGGATTTCTTATAACCCCTGTCATCAATCAATATACTAATAGAAATATAGGTTGAATGTGTTAGTGGTTTACCTAACTTATACAATCCAGAGTGAATCATCTTTTCAATTATTTTCATAAATATGTAACATAACATATTTTTTGTTCTATTATCTGATGGCAAGAGAAGTAATCCATATGATAATTTTTATCCAACCTCATTGGCTTGGATTTCTTTCCACCCATAATAGTTGTTAATTTCATGTGGTTTCATTATATGATATTGAGTAGATTTGGGAGTTAGAATAGGAATTATTGATTTTTTGAGTGTGCAGGTCATAGTCTCTGCTCTTTTAGTACAATTCCATTATAGTGGCTAAATTGGTTGATACATATATTTAGAATATTTCATAAAATCATCAAGCCACTCTGTGATGAGTGTATACTCCCAAAAACAAATAGGGTACTTAAAGGGAACTATTAGTATTTGTAACTCATCCATGAGATTTTATATGTATATATCTAATAGTTTTTTCCTACATAAAATTTATATTTAAGGAGTTTTCTTGGCCATTCCATATGGAGATGATGTTTGAAACTATCTCATTTTTTTGATTCTTTAAATTTGAGAGGTTAGTGAAATATTTCATCCCTATCATCAATATGAAGTAACAAAAAAACTATCACCATTAATATTTAGAGCTATTGATAGACAATAATAATATTTTCTAAACTAGATGAATAATATTCCCTAGAGATTCATCATAAATCACTAGATCTTCAATGCGTCTTATTCCTCAAATATTCCAATAATGGTTCGATTTCATGATGCGATGTGCATGGGATGATGTTACTGATCTACTATTATATTGAATATCATGAACATGAGATTTCATAAACTTGGTGGGAGAAGACACTAGAGTAGAGCCAGGAGGAGGAGCCTAATACATTTTGGTCCCCTATGTTTGATACTAATGTTCATATTGAGTATTCATGATGTCAACTATTGATATTCATTTATTTTTTCCCTAGTAAAATATTATTCCAAAATATAATTAGTCATCAGTAAGTAAACATGTTTTTTGTCTCGAGTTTGAACATATGTATTGTCAAATCTCTTGATGGTTGAAATGTTCCCTCATTTTAGGGGGATTCTCTAATGGGGTATATTTACCTCATCATGAGAGTTTCACTCAAAAGTGATGATGCCTCTAAGTAATTCAACGATGATTTTCATAGGATCCTCTAACTCAATTTTCTATTTGAGAGAATCCTCGTTAGTGGAGAGAGACTCTTTTCCTATTAGTGATGGGTAGGATATATCTATACATTTCCCTTTATATTTTGCTAAGGATGTCAAAGAATGTGGTTGCGGGATGTTCAAATGACATTCCAAATCATGAGCCTGTCTTTCATATCAATGACATGCAACTTTTTCACTAATTAACTCATATATCGGTCATAGAATTTTACCCTAAATTTTAATGAATGAATAAATGTATTCATTTTTTGAGTATATTAAAAATATTTTATGATCCAATTTCATTTAATGGTAGTTGATGTTGATGTTTTTACAATGCCTGTCCAATCCTCCCTGTAACATGATGATCTGTTTTTCATTATCCTTCACACACTGAGGATCTTACTCACCATGTTTTGAAGGATAATCTATCATGAATGTTGATTTATTTAGCGTAGCCTGTGGATACCTCTAGAGTTGGGAGGATTCTTTCTAAAAATATTGTGATATTTCTAAAACTCCTGAGCTGGTGATCAAGAGGATGATAATGATACTCAATGTATGGTATGCCATTTACATTTCTATTCATGTTTTTTCCATATAGATCCTTCATAATTAGTTTTTATTAATATAACTACATTGGTTACATTTTAATCAACCTCATAGAATCCTAATAGTGTTAGTAGATCCATCCTATTATTTAGACATATGTGATCATGTATGTAAAATGTAGAAAAATCAATGATTGGAGAGATATTTTGAATTTTGGAATTTTTTTAAAATATAGTCTACCTTTATATAAAAGGTCTTTATAAATGTAACCAAGGATTTATCTAGGTCATTTCGTTTATATAACTAGGCTATTTAAAGGTGATCAATTTTTAAACAGTACATAATAGATCTACATAATGGCAAGTGAGGTGTTTCATGAAATTGTTAGGTTGGGTAATGGTAACCGAAACATTACCTTTATAATGCTTGATTGTGCAAGGGTAATTGTTGTGCTCCCTTTACTCAGGTTCCATGAGTAATGATACATTATTTTACCTCTTCATAGGTCATCCTAGTGGTGTAAGTGTAAATACAAAACATCAAAAAATTGTACTATTTATGAACTCTAGTAAATTATATATTGTTTCTAAATTATTTAGAAATATAATTTGAGGATATTTACAGATTATTAAAATTTTAATTAATTAATTAACAACAATGCGTACATAATTAATTAAAAAACTTTTATGGGACAATTATTACCAAATATTACAAAAATATTATGAGCTAATATTTAATATAAATTTTTGATAAATTATATGGAATTTATTATGATCTAAAATAAAAGTTAATATTTAGAAATTATTTGAGTAATTTATAATGTTTTTATAAATTACATAAATAATCCCAAAATATAAAGATGGTTATATTTTAATATTGAGTTGTTGAAGATTATTTAATTTTCATTGATCAAATTAATGTTTTTTATTTGAGATATTATTTAAATCACATAAAGAGAATTTTTTATGATTTATTTTATAAAGGTTTAAAAAATTATTGAATATGTGATATTTAGATCATATAAAATGTCTACATAATAGATATCAGATTCGAATTTTTTATAATTCCTGATAATGTCATATATTTAATGTTCTATATAATGCTTAATAATAATGGGTTGATATTGATTGTGAATATAAAGTTTTTATGTTCAAAATTATGGAATTTATAAAATATCAAGGCAAAATTAAGAAATATTTTTAATTATATATTAATTATGAATTTTTTATAATTTTTTATCTGATGTTTAAAAATTAGAATGTTTAATTTATTTAAATATTATTCATCATTTTAATTATACTTATAAATTGGTCATATGAGGAATTGTGTATGATTTAGTTTAAATGATTGACTAATTGAAGTAAATAGAGCCATAATTTTCATGTTAGGTTTGATAATTAGTTTAGTTTTTCATCCACAAATTGGAGATATTATATTCAATTTATTTATCAGTAATAGTATATTGATATTATATTTTGGATTTATGATAAATTGAATAATATCTTGAGAAATTTCTCCCAAGGTAGATGTTCTTTTGGTTATCCTACCTACCGTCCTAGAGGATTATGACTTTTTTAAAATTGTGAATGGTGTTGGATATCAAGAGTTGTAGGATAAATCTTTCTCATATTTTCAATATAATTTATTTCTATGACATTATACATAACTATTATCTAGTCTATTTATACGAAACCTTCATATATTAATAAATATATATGCAATTTCGTTTTTGGTGTGTAAAACAAACTTGTTGGGTGTGTAAATAGTTACACATAAATACGGTTTGAACATATTTTCGTATTTGGGGGAATACGATTCCAAAATAAATCAATATAAATTTGTTTACCTAAAATGTAATTAGATGTGTAATGTTGGTGTGTTTGTATCCCCTTAAAATTATAACATTAATATTCACTATTATAAATACCTCTTTTATCAGCGCTAAAAATGGCCTTTAACAACGCTTGAAATGTGCTGTTAAAGCCGGTGAATATAGGGGGGTTCCACTTTATCAGTGATCCAAAAAGCGCCGATGAAGATCCCTTTCATCAGCGCTAAAAAATTCACTAATAAAAGGTGACTTTTATCATCCTTAAAAAAAGCGTTGATAAAAGGGTCCTTTATCAGCACTTTCTTTTTAGCGCTGATAAAAGACCTCTTTATCAGTTCTTTTTTAGTGCTGAGAAAACTAAAAAAAATTTAAAAAAATACAGCCAATCTCGGGGGGGTGGGGGGTTACAGCGCTTGAGCCCCCTTTTATCAGTGCTTTCCCACACCTCCAGCGCCCGCCCGCACAGCCTCCACCCTTTATCAGAACTAGCCCCTCTAAATCACCCTTGCACGCATGCCTCTGCCTCCCCCCATATTTATCTCAAGACCTCCCCCCTACGTGCCTGAAGCCTTTTCCACTCCCCTATATTGATTTTTTCTCTTATTTATGATATATCTATTTATTTATATATAAATTTAGTAATATTTATTTGTATAGTAATATATATTTATATTCATATATATATAGTTAAATTAATATATATATATATATAGTTATATTTATATATATATATAGTTATATTAATATACATATTTATAGTTATATATATATTTATATTGATATAAATATATAGTTATATTAATATATATAGTTATATTAATATATAGTTATAAAAAAATTCATATATTGGTATTTAAAAAAAAATGGATATTAGTTATTATTTGGATAAATCTAATATATTTTATTTGTAAATATGTTTAATTATTTATTTAAAAAATTAAAATTTTAGGTGTGAATATATTAAAAATATGTATATATAGTTATATATTTGATTATAAATAGTAGTGCATTATGATAAATGATAAAATTTCAAAGAAATAATATCAATATGAATGTAATAACTTGAAATAAATTCAGTCCCTACCAAAAAAATCCAATAATACCCCCTTAAACGAGGCTGAAAATCCACAAAATGTTAAAAAATTGGGGTAGCCCGACTAAAAACACAGTTTTGGAGGCCTTGTGGGCCTTTTTTGCCTCGAAAATACCTTGACCGAGGTGCCCAAGAATCACAATTGTGTAGAGATCACCGCAAAATTTTATTTGATATGTGGTAGAGCTCAAACGGACACCTGGATCAAAAGTTAAGGTTGTTTGAAGTTAGAGTTGCGTTTTCAACATATTTTGGATCTTTTTTTAATTTTTTAAATTTTCTTAGTCTTCAAATTGTTACTAAATGACTATGACTCCATAATAATTATAAAATTAATAATTAAAAATATTTTTTAAATTTTTTTATAAGCCATTTTCACTAAATATCTTATATATTAAGTATATTAAGTGTAAATGTATATTTATACTTATCTAAAATATATTTAAAAATTATATATTTTATTTATATCAATATAACTAAATTTAAATATTTAAATATTAATATATAATTTTTAATTATTTTTTTTGATGTCGACCCTTTATCATCGCTTTTAAAAAAAGTGCTTCTAAAGGCCCCCCTTTATCAGTGTTACTAAAAAAAGCGCTGATAAATTGGGTCCCTTTATCAGCGCGTTTTCGTTAGCACTCATAAAGGTTGGTGCTGGGAAACACTATTTTTGTGGTAGTGATTCCTTACAAATAGTCACTCGTCAATATGTGGATCATCCAACCTGGTAGGTTATTTAAATCTAGGGTTCCCATAGATTATCTTGTGTAAGGACTGTAAGTAATAGATAACACTAGATTTTTATTAGATAAGTTCTTCACTAGTAGAGTGCCTCTATATTGTGTTTTTTAGACATTTCATAGAATGTTTATTGGGTTAAACTAATATGGGAAACCCTTGGGGAAGATACAAATGGTATATAATTGAGCTTATCCACATTATGGATTGGAAAAGAAGTTTTCTAATTGATTATCCAGGATTTATATATGATATAACTAAAGTAATTCCAAGCCTAAATAGTAAAGTGATGCGAGGAACACCAAAGTGATTTCATTATATAGTGAAATATGGATGTTCTCCCAAAAATAGAAATGATGGATTTTAAAAGAAGTCGTTATTTTATTGTGTTCCCATTTAATAAAATTCTTTACCAAGGGGTTAATAAAATATGAATTTTTTTTATAAAAGATTCAATTATATATTAACAAATTCATCATAAAAAAAATTAAATTTGAGAATAATCTTTACAAGGATAATAATAATGTATGATACTCCTAATAAAAATATCATTAGAAATGTTATCATGTAACATTTACGAATTAAGAAATATTATTATGGAAAATTATACGTATCAGAACAATAAATTACTGAGTAACCATGTGTTGAAATTGTTCCACAAGTGAAGCTATGTTATTATATAAGTATAAATTTATTCACTTAATGTTTAAAACGTATAAATTTAAATTACCAAAAGAATCATAGTGTCCATGAATATACTAAATATAATTGTGTATTTGAATAATTATAGGAATAATAGTCTCATATACTCAATATAATTGTGTTTTCTAAAAAATGTTATGTATGATTGAATATATTAGTGACTTCATGGGACTAAAGGATTCCTTAAGTCCTAATTTGTTATAGAACTCAATTCTATTATTCTGAATGATATATGATATCTATTGTATGTTTTATAAAGTTGTAAATACATATATGGTGAAAAAATGAAAATAATTAAAGAATAGAATTTGAATTAGTAGAGAATAGGATCTTATAAATTGATAACATGGATTCATTAAAAAACATTTCATAAGATGAATATTATCTCATTTTCCCTTAATAAGATAATGTAAAAAACTATAGTTCAATAAAATGATATAGTTGTTTTAATACACATAATATATGATTTCTATAACTTGAAAAAATTATTTAAGGGGGGAATAAAATGGTTGGTTATAGTAACGTAATTCATCCTATTTTCATTTATGGAAATGTTTTTAAAATGTGAATTAATTAAAGAAAAGTTTGCATGATATTCTTAATGTTTTGAGAATAGATAAACATGGAATTTGATGAACATTTAATTACAAGTGGGTAACAATTAAAACTTGAAGACGATAAGTTAGTTGACAAAGTTCAACAATGTTTCTACAAGAATTCAGTCAAGGTTATTAAAACATTGTGTTTCTAGGGAGAATGAGTAATAATTATATATGAAGTATTATTTTTAATAACTAAAGGAGCTTGGAATGCTCTATAGAGACTCCATGTTTAGTATCGGGGTTATAAAAATTAATTATTAGTTTTTGTAGGGTATGTGATACCATATTTATATTTTATTTTTTTAATGCTATTGGATTTCAAAATAAAATGGAATAGTTGATATAACTTTCAGTTTTTATTTATGTGATGAAATAGAAGTTGTTACATTAATAATTTTAATATAAAGGAATTTTACAAGCATAGATGAACCTTATTAAAGGATGTGTACCTTAATATTTGTCTCTTATGTGACATGTGATGTGGTTCGATAAGAATGTGTTATTGTGAAAATGTAATATAATTAATTAAATACACTGGGATTATTAATCATCAAATTTTATAACAGAATTTGAGTAGAAGATAAGGATATATTTTTTATTCTCGATTAAAGGTTTACATAACTATTTTCTAAAATATGATAAAATATTAATCCTTCCCATCACTGGTATGTTTTAATAAATATTATTTTTTCAAGTAAAATACTAAAAACAAATTAGTGATAATATATTACATGGATACAACAATTTTTTGATAGATATTCATACTAGGATGAAAAAGTGTTATTTATTAATAATAAAATAGTTTTTAAAACTCCTTAGTCTGATATTATGAGAAAAATTTATTGACTAAGTGGTTTGTGGGAGTAAGTTTGGACATATATAAGTTAAATATTAATAACTAAATGAATAAATTAGTCTATAGTTAGAGTAATTTTTTCTCAATATCATAAATATTTTATGATGTGTGATTTTATTAAAAATTGTAACGATTTATATCATGTTATAATATAAAGTGGATATAACTATTTACTAAATAATTTTACCAGTATTAAATTTAAATTATATTTCAATTAACATCCTTATTTAATCAAGATATATGATAATAAAGTAAAATTTAAATTGTAACAGTTAGTGACCATGAATTGTGAATATTAATATTTTTTAAATTATTATAGAAGTCTAGTTATAAATTTATTAAAGCTGATGCACTAAAAGTGTTTAGGGTATAGAGACAAAGAAAATTTGAAAGTATTAGATTTATTTTTGTAACCGACTTAATATAACTTCATCCTAAATTAGTTTTCTATATATATGTAAATAGAAATGTACATATTTATTTTAGTTATCAAAACAATGTAAATATCACTTTATCATAAATTTATTTTGGATGTATCAGTAAATAATATTGTATGGAGTGGCACTATTTCAAGTGAAATATTTGATGGAATTGTGTTCTAAGAATGGTGATGATTTATTTATAAATATTTATAAGTAAAAAATTTAAGTATATGTCATAACATTTGATGTGGTGATGATAAAATGTTTGGATATGTTCAAAGAGAAGAATAGTTTGGAAAATGTTTTCTAAATTTCACTATTATTCAAAAAATCATACTTTATAGAGGATTCTCACTAAAAATTTGTGGGAGGGTTTTGATTAGATTGACACATAAAGACGTGTAAAAAATTACATATGGACGTAATGAGTAAACAAAACCCAGAATGTGAAATGAATATAATTCCGATATGGTATTTGTTTATATATCATATGATAACCTGAGGATTATGATGGGTTTGATAAATATTATTAAAAGAGTATTAAAGATATAAATATGTATCATATTATAGAAAATCAAACATTATCATTCTATTACATTGTCTACAAAATGGAATATTCAAATATATATTTCATATTGTGTAATGGTAAGTTACTGTAAAAAGTGCAACATTGGAGAATCTCTACTCATTTTTTTCATGAAGTATTACTTGGTATGGTAATATTTTAATGTTATCATGATAATTATTATTTTATAGTGATATAAAATATGTTCAGGGGATCAAAAAAATTAATAATATTTGGTGTGTTCACTGGGTGACCCACTAAGTATACAACATTGAGTTTCATACATATATATTTGGTATAATAGGGATTATTGGATCATATTGGACTCTCCAGTGCCTATGGTTGTTCATATATATTGCATGAGAACCTATGTACATTAACACCCTACTTATGCATGTACAAGAATAACATACCCAATATGTTTTCTATTTGGTATGTTGATGATCGTGTCATCATTTGGATTTTGTAAAATTGCTTTTCCCTCTCATATGTTGAGTTTAAAATATGGTCCCATTATTTTTATAGGTTATGGAGTGTGCCAACACACCTCGAATGTACATATGATGTGATTGTTTATTTCATTGAGGGATATGTGATGTGCTTATCTATACTTATGAATGACATGTGTTGTTTCTATTGAGTAGATCCTCGAAACAATTTAGGTATTGATAATTAAAATGTTTGATTTATTTTATTGACATTAAAATTACAAATACTTTTAATTGTGTTAGTAATATTTTAATCAAATTTATTTATTAAATTATAATTAACCACTAGTATAATATAATATTTTTTCAGGTAAATTATTTTTATATTTCATGTTTTGATTAATTTTAAAATGTTATATAAGTTTTATAATACTTCCCCAGATAAATTTGTCATTTGGGATCTTTAAAAATCATTTATACATGTTTTTCCTATTCACACTTTTTTATACCCTGTAGCTAATTGTCACAAATAGCCAAACTGTGTATCCAATTCTCCAACTTAGCCAAACCATGTTGCCAAATTTCAATATATGGTTATCTTTTGTATTTCAGTAATAACATGGAATAAAAAATACAAATTGTTTCATTATTTTATGTTTTATATAAGAAATAATTATCAACATTTAATTAGAATACATATAATTATGAATCGACTTTTATAATGTTCAAAACATGGTTATAATATACATCATGCTTGTAATCTAAAATATATAGTTTTTAAGAATTATAATTCTATATTTTATAAATGATAACTTGAGATATATTAGTGTAATTAAGGTGATTCATGATTATTTATAAAGATAAATTTTTTTATTCATATTAGTATACTAGAATCATTGTTGATTATATCATTTATAAGGTCTTATTTATAACTAATATTTTATAAGTTAATATATTTATAGATTTTAGAATTATTTATTTTTGAATTCAACAACATCATGAATTTAATTACATGAATTTTTCTACATGATCAATTATATTATGTGAATTTTCTAACAAGATAAATTTTCTTATGTTATTTTGGATATGTGATCAATTTTATTTTTTGAATTTAGCTATGTGATCAATTCAATTATGTGAATTTGGTTATTCGATCAATTCACTTATGTTAACTAATCTAAATTATCAATATTCTTATTTGAATTAAGCTATGTAATAATATTTTGTGAAGATAAATTTTTTTACATGGTGTAATTCTATTATATACATTATATTTTCTCTCAAATTGATATTTAAAATCCTGAAAATCCTTTTTCTCAAGGATTTAGTGTATTTTAATATTTTTTATTTGTATCATGGACAGATTTTAGAGAAAATTTCATTTTACTATGTGTTAAAAGAATATATTTGATCTTTGAGATATATAATAACACAAATTTGTAAATTTTATATGTTTTACATAATGTTTTACATTTATATTTTCTAAATCATATTTATGAATATTCTTACTATTTTATTTGTTCTAAAATTATGAATTAAATTTCTAGATTCTATATGAAATTTTTTCAGATTATTTTATTAATAATTGAGAAAGATATATATTGGATTAATCATATATACACACCCTTACTGAAATTTAGGAATATGTGATATTAAACCCCAAAATGGTTAAAATATAAATAGGTATGATATATTTTATGGAAGTTTTCCATTAATAATAATGATAATTTTTATTAAAATATTAATATTTATAATGTATTCCACTACCAATGATTTCATTTAATTATAAAAATTATAAAAAAATAAACATAGGAATATTACTTTTTTATTTTGGAACTATTTTCATAGGGAATATTTTATGGGAAATAATCTTGGAGAAATCTAAAGTAATTTGCTGGTTTCACATGTGTAATTCATTCTTGAAGAAAAAATATGATTTAATGGTCTTCAAATTTGAAAGTTGTTGAGCATGAAGAAATATATATATTAATTTTACAAAACTATTGTTTGATAATTAACATTCAAGGATACAACTACTATGAAACACTGTAATATTTTTTTACCTCATGGGATAATTATAGATCTGATCACTTTTCAAAACCTCATTATAGTACATTTATTCACTAGAGTGATCCACACATCCTTGATATTACTAAGCTCTATTTTTCAACTATATTCTATGATTTATTATTTCTTTTTATTATTTTGTGATAAAGAATGTGTTGGTTATTATATTGCATTAAAATTTACACATGTGTGGTTTTTAAATACAAATTAAAAGTAAATTGGGGTTGTTTCACTTGGTGGAAAAGGTATGAATGTTCAGGTTTTTCCTGCATTGAGAAAAAGGTAGGTTAATATTCGGTTAACGTTACTAAGGTAAAAAGGGCTTGTAATTGTGTAGTGACTCCAGGTGTGATGAAGATATTATAATATTCCTTTTTGATTTTTATCCATAAATCTATATGTTTTTAGGGGTGAATAGTATAATATGAAAACATTAATCTAAAATACTATGGAAAAATAATATACCTATTTATTTTAACATTGCCTATTAACATTAAATGTATAATATAATCATTATTTAAAAAAAATGCCAATTCCAACACACTTTTCAAGTCTATTATCATTCCTTAGAGACCAATAATTAGTATCATAGCTTTATCCTTAGCTTGATATATATTTTATTTATGAATATTTTTTTGGATTAACCATAATACTGAAAAATATATTTATAGAAACATGATAAGTTTGAATAATATATGGATATATAAGAAACCTCATTTTTATTATGTTGATTATGGATATTGGAAATCTTAGATGGAGTCATTATTAAATTTTTTTATCATTGATCATGAGAAAATTATTGAGATACCATAAAAATACCCACGGTTAATTTATATAAATTATTGGTGATGATTTGGTAATGTATGTGTCAAATTATTGTGTGATAATTATTATTTTATTTCACAATAAATAGAAATGTATATGTTCCTGTATATGAATTTGAAAATAAACAGAAAATTTTAAATATACTGAATGTAACACATGTTGGATCATATGATCTCTTTATAAATATGTTATTCTTGGTAATAGTTGAATGTTAAGAATTTAAATTGGGTTTTGGAAAAACTATTAATCAAATGTTCCATAGAATTACTGGCATCATAAATGGTATATGTTATTTTTTTGAAACTCTATGAATCCATGTTCATGTTGAAAGAGTTATTATAGAACTTCATATGATATGGAATTCTAAATATGTTTCTATAGTTTATTTTAAAAACATCATAGAATATAAACTTGATGAGTTATTTGATCATTATTACCCTATGATTTATATTTTAAAAATATTTCAAGAAAAATATAATAAAAAGAATAAGGGAATAGTTTCATTTCAAATGTATCTACTTATACATATTATTATAAGTTATGTATAAATGTATAGATTGATATATTATATTTCACAATGGGTGGATATAGAAGAATGAATGGTTATTCAAGAATATTTTGAAAATAAAATACATAGAATAATTTCAAAGAGAAGAAGAAAGAATATTTCATTTCAAATGTTGCTCAATATATAATATATTATGAATATTGTAAAATAGGTAACATTAAAGCAACAACCATATGATTAAATATGAAAAAAATAAGTGAAGGCATTCATGAAATAAAAAAATTAAATTGATTTTGAATGATTTTTCACTTAGTATTCAAGTAATGATGAAAAATATAAATCAGAAAATAATTTATAAAATGTTAACATAATTTATTCATCAAATAAGGTGTGGGACTCATATTATTTCTCTTTCTTGTAATATGATTCCAAAAAGCTCACTATATTGTAATTTCATAATTTGGTGAAAAGATTTGATCATAAATTTGAAAGGATCACCAGTTTATATAATAACCTTAAGAGTCAAAATTTGGTTACTATTAAGGAAAAGGATGAACTAATATAATTTATCCAGGATGACATAAAAACAAAACATAATGATCTAAGATGTACTCAGAAAAAGAAAACAAATCACTTACTGAAAATGGAAAATTAAAGAGATAAATTGATTACATGTCAAAAATCCATGATGTTTAACTATGTAATTTTGACACTATTATTAATGATAATAATCAACAAGGAAATGAAATTTTGAGTTTAAAATAAAATATATTAATTTTTCTTAGTGTAGAGAATAATTTTATGGAATAATTAAATTTATTAAAATTAAATAAAATATATCAGGTTTTTATTATGACAACAATTTACCCAAAAATTTGAAAGAGTTTCTTTGTTATGATTAGTCATGAAAGTACATCTACTACTACCTATATTATATTTACAGAGAATGTTAATTATAAAAATCTCCATCCCTTGATATTTTCACAATCTATTGGAAATAGTAATGATTTTATTTCTAAATAATGATATTTCATATTACCAATAATCAAGGGTTAGAAATTTGTTTTGATTCCCAGGAATTCATATGCTAATCTCATTAGAACTTAATTTCCATTGGTACCAAAATGTTCTTAATTTTTTGTTGTATGAATTGTGTATAAAATGAATCACAAAGGATTTTTTATACATGGATAGTTGATTATCAAGATATTAGACAACTGATATATCAAAAATTATATCCTTCAATAATGGTGATGGAGGAAATGTTACTTTTGTGGATAATTTTAAATGAAAGGTAAAAAGGTTTTAGTGAGGATGGAATTCAAAATTTAATTATTATTATTATTTTTATATTTGGTTATGGATTGAGATATAATTTAATAAAAATTTTACAACAATGTGATGATTAAATGATTTTCAAATTTAAAAATGATAAATAGATTATATTTACATATAAATTTTTTATGTTTTATGGAAATAGAAATAGAATCATTTATTCAATTAATCTATTTGAATTAACTCATCAAAATGTAAAATGTTTTAATTCTATAATATATGATGACATATTCTATAATTGTTTGTTTAGATATAATAATATTATGCTGCTGTAGAATATATTCAATAATTAAACATTTTGGCAAAAACATGACATTGAAGAGGGAAACACCTTTTTGGGTTAATCCAACTTTAAATGTAAACAACACATAAAGAAGATTCAAGAGAATGAAAAAATTAAAAAAATATTAGGCCACTTGATATTATTTAATTGGGTTCGTTTGGCCCTATAAAACATTATATTTTCATTGGTATGAGATATTTATTTATATCATTATTGATTATTTTACTGGATACACATGAGTTTATTTTCATAAATTAGAATCTAAATCTTTATCATTGTTTTTCATTTTATGTTAATTGATTCAAAATTAGAAATTAAAATCAGTTAAATCAATTAGAATTTATCATTATGTTGGTTTATATAATATGGAATTTATGCATTTTGTGAAGAAAATGATTATTTTAACAAATTTTAATCTCCAGGAACATCACAAAAAAAGGTGTAGTATAAAGAAACTATAGAACTCTTCATGAAATGGTAAGGACCAAGTTAAATGAGTATTATCTACCTAAATATTATTTTGGAGAAGCTATGAATATATCTTATTATGTTACGAGAAGTATTATCTTTAGAACTTTATTGAAAATTAAATTTTACTAGAATTGGATGGGGAGAAAACCTAGAATTATCTAATTTAGAGTCTTTGGGTGTAATGTTTTCATTATGAATAGTAAAAATATTTTTTATAAATTAGATAAAAAACATGATGAAAACCTATTTTCTGGATATTTGAATAACTCTAAGGAATATAAAGTATATAATAAAAGACCCTTTGTTGTTCAAGAATCAATTCATGTCAATTGTGATAAAAAATATTTTAATAAAAAAGATGATGGCATTGATAAACTTGTGGATGAATTAATATATTTTAATTCTAATGAGGGATAACCTCAAGATAATGATTCCCATATTAATGGGTTGAATGTTTCTTGTTAGTCTAAAAATAATCATGAATGAACATGGATGATGTATTTAAATCATCATATATATAATTTTATTTGAAATATAGAGTTAAATATTCAAACTAAAAAACCTATTGTGAATATTTATGATTAAAGGGTTTTAATTATGATTTCCTAATGAATACTATTGATGAACTATTAAATGAATCTTATAAAATCATTCATATGAAAGATGACTAAAATTATTTTACTATAAATAATCTGTTGACTTTAGTTTTACCACCAACTATTTTCCATATTATTAGAGAAAAAAGGATCATTATAAAAAATTCCATGAAATGTATATATAGATAAAAATAAATCTAGATCCGAACCACAAAGATATTTATAAAAAGAAGATATTGATTTTGATGAATATTTGGGCCAAAATCTATATTATAAGAAATTATAATTTTATTTTCTTATGTTTCTTTTTATGAATTTACATTACTTGAAATGGATTCTCAAAAAAATCTAAATGGTTATAATTCTGGAACATTATATGTTAGAAATCCCTCCGGTTTTGAAAATTAAAACAATCTTCCTCATGTTTGGAAACATTCTAACAATTTATATTGTTAGAAACAATATCCCCAATCTTGGTGTAAATGGTTAAATAATTTTTTATTTAAAATAGATTTTGAGAAGGGAAATGTTGTTCTTTCATTATTTATTATGAATTATTATAATGATATTTTGATTTTGATAATCTATGTGGATGAATACTTTTTATTATGACTTATGAATATGATATTATTATGATTGGAGAATTGAAATTTTTTCTTATTCAAAAAATATTTTGAAGAAATTATGTTAATTTTATAAATCAATCAATGTAATGTAAATATCCAGTTAAGTGATTTGGTTTAAAATATTTTAAATGTGAAAATAATCCCCTGGAAAATACACGAATATTATATTGTGATAAATCTATAAAATGTGTTTATCTTGAAAATTATAGACGCATGATTTTATTTTTGATATACTTAAATACTTGTAGGCCAGATTTACTATTTTAAAATAGTATCTGTGAATGATTTTAAAAGCGACCCTAATGAATATCACATTAAATCATTTATTATAATTATAAGAAATGTTACATTATTTATTAATCTTGGATTAAATTACTGCAACTAAAATATTTTTTATATAACAAGTTGTTCTAATTTTGATTTTGTTGGATTTAAGAAATATTGAAATATACCTTGGTGAATGTGTTATTTACTTGGTAAAACATTAATTTCTAGGGCATTAAAAAACAAGATTTTTTTGCTCTTTCAACTACTTAATATGAATACATACTCACTACATCTTGTTTTTCTCTATCAATATGGATTAAGAAAACACTTTTTGATTTTTGTTTTTAATATAATAATATTCCTATATTTTGTGACAATAATATGCAACTTAAATTTTTAAAAATCCATTAAAATAATATAGTATAAGTGTCATTGGTGTTAAATTTTATTTTCATATAGATCATGTTAAAAAATTGAAATATAAATCTTGAATGTATTTCTATAAAAATTCAGTTTCCTAATATTTTTATTAATCCCATGCACTATACTTTGTTAGAGACAATCATGTTTCAACATGGTATGATGGAAAGTTATTTAATTTTATGGCATTAATTTAGGGAGAGTTTGAATGTGTTTATATTTGCAGGTCTATAATAAATTTGTAGTAATATGAAATATATATTTTATGGTTTTCTGTATTTTATTTCCATACATATTTACTTCTCATTTGATTATTTTAAGACTCATCATATATTATATTAGATGTCCAGTTATTTTTTAAGATTCATATTTGTATAATTTTTTTATCTTCGTAATCTAATTTATTTTCATCAAAATCTTTTGAATATTCTATAAAATGTACTAAAAATATAAATCTTTATAGTGGCTATATGATACATTATTTGAACGCTTCTTGTATATGTATCTTATATATCATTTTTATAATCTCATTATCTAGAAAAATTAACATATAACATACAATCCATTTATTTTAGATTATTATTTTTAAGTGTGCTATTATTCTTTGAATCTATTTTTTGTTTAAACAATTCTTAATCTTAGGCATATTAACACACTGTTAAGTAATAATGGATATATATTATTTGGAAGTGATATTTTCTAATAAAAGTTAATATATTATTCAATTTCTTAATAGGGTAGATTTTTTGAAATTATAATTGGTTTTTTAATTATCAAAATGGGAGAATGTTGAGTTTCTTCTTGAACCACTTTATTTATTTGATAACTACAATGATTTTTTTATTTCCTTTAAAATTATTTGTATGCTTAATTTAATAACTATATTTTTTATCTTAGGTATTGATTAAACTATTCTTACATATGATTATATTATAATATTTCTTTATATAAAATATATTTACATTTTATGATTTTATTATTCATAAATTATTTAAAAATTTTTATTTTCAATTCCTAGGATAAATATTTCATTTGAGACCCTTATGTATTATTTTTACATGTTTTTTCAGATGTATCCAAACCATGTGTCTAGTTCTCCAACAAAGTTAAACCACAGTACCAATTCTCCCATCCAGCTAAAATAAGGAGCCAAATTTCCACATTTAGTTTCTTTTTGAATTTCAATCATAACCATGACTAAAGAATTCAAAATTTATTGATTATTATTGAATTGTAAATATAGAATAACTATCTACATATAATTAGAATAAATAAAAAGCTAAATAGATCATTATAATGACATAAATTAGGTCATAAATCACTTCAGGTTTTCTATATGAATTCAATAGTTGTCCAGAACTTCTTTTTACTACAATTTATTGTTAATTTGAGATATATATATACTATTAATGTGATTCTTATTGAGTATGAAATATAATGAGATTTTATTAATATTAGTAAACAAGGACAAATGATGATTCTATCTTTTAATAGGTATTATTTAGTTTATAAATTTGATATTTCATCTTATTTATAGATTTTTTAATTTTGGATTTATTAATTAGACTAGATGATCACTTTTCTATATCTAAATTCTACTCTATAATAAATTTACATACATGAGTTTAGTTACGTGATCAATTTACTTACATTAATTCTACTATGTGATTAATTTATTTAAAAAAATTTATATGTGATCAATTCACATTTTTGAATTTTTTTACCTGATCAATTCATTTAAATGAATTCAGCTGCATGATCTTTTTTCTTATATAAATTTAGCCATATGAAAATCAGCTACAAAGGGAAATTTTGTACATGGTATATTTCTATTATCTAAAATATATTATCTCTAAATATGATATTCCAATCATTTTAAATCAATTTTTTAATGTGTTTTATATATTGTGATCTTTTTTTATGTATATTATGAACTAAATTTGTAAAAATATAAATTTTATTTTGCTTAAAAAACATTTGTGTTTTTTGAGACATAAACATATATTAACCATGAAATATGCTCAATTTCACATAATTTTTTAAAAATTAATTTTCTAAAATCTTATTATGGATATTAGTAGTGTTTTATTCATTCTAATGTTACCCATTAATTATCTAAATTTTATGCCAATAGGTTTTAGATTATTTTATTATTAATTGAATTTTATCAACATGGGATTATGTCTGTATGGAAATTTAGGATCAAATTTTGGTCCTTCAGATATTTAAATTCATACTACTTGAAATATAAATTTTCATTATCATATATTGTTAGGGTGTTTTTAAAAGATATTAAAACATATTTTTTACTACAATATTATTTGCTCTAATATTTTACACTATAGAGGCAGTAATTTTATTTTACTGTGTATCGAGAAGAAACCACATGAATATTAACTTCAATGTACAATAAATATACATGTAGAACATTATATGGGAAATATGAATGAAAAATATGAATTAATGAGTTGGTTTCACAATCATACGATGGAGATTCAAAAGTATTCAAATTAAAAAGATGATATGCATAAAAAACGCTCTCAATATATTTGAGAGAAGCCATTCCAGATAATGATATATCGAGGATAAAATAACTTTGAAGCACTAAACCTTTATTTCTCTTTATGATATCATTATGGATTAGATCACACATCCACACATTATCATTTTATATTTAATTATTAGAGTGATACATACTACCTAAAACTCATAAGCATCATTTGGTCAACTAGTTTCTATGAGGATTTAATTGTTTTTATAATTTTGTACAAAAGCTGGTGTGGGTTACAGTACCCCTTTAAAATGTTTGTGTGTGTGGGTTGTGGCTCCCCAAAAGAAGTCAGTTTGGGTTTTGGCTCTTGGGGAAATGTTTTGACTGATCATGTTGTGACTCTAGGATGAAAAATGCATTCTAGTTTTGGGGTTAATACTATAAGGGAAATTATTTTTAATAGGGTTTCAACTCTAGGTACAAAAAATTATGTATTTTATTTAATATTATTTTGTGGAATCTCCCTCTATGTTTGAGAGCAGTTAAGTCTAGAGTAGGATCAATTTGATCTAAACCCCAATAAAATTACTAGGGACAAAATTTTTCTATTCGTTAACATTAAATATCTAATATAACATTTAAATTTATTTAAAAATCTCATTTTCCCTCTATTTTTTATTCTTCCATATTCCTTTTGAGACCAAAAATATTCATCAACCACATTATTCTACACTCTGAGAATTGATAATATGTGGATATCCTATATAAAAATGACATATTCTATACCCCATGGTAATTTTTTATCATGATAAAATTAAAAATTGGTGAATTCCAAATTCTATATTATTCAGATGGGTTGAAACAAACATAGAGATTCTAATGTTTGATAGAGATCACATATAATCATGGTATGGCTTAGGCAACACTAATTTATTTCTAAAGGCTTGTCTTTCTATCCACATATGAATTAGGAGATTCATATTTTTTAGCAACTCTCTAAAGGCCCATGGGGTCACACATTATGGTTCAGTAAATATGGATTGTGTTTGACTCATAGAGAAACTCTAAAAGTGTCTTTAAATAAATCCAAATGAGTTATGGATGGGTGTTCATGAGATATTTAATATGATATAATACATGGATATGTAAATGATTTTCTTCCCAAATGGTTTTTATAAAATATCTAAATATTTTTTGACATAATTTTAAAAATTATTATATGAAAAATAATATAAGGTGAAATGAAATGAAGTTTGTAAGACATTATTTATCCAAATACACTATCATTTGAAGAAATTTTTTCATAAAAATTAAATCATATGAGGTTAATCATTCATATGATGAATTAATATTCATTACCCAATATTTATTCATTCATTTTAATTCATAAATAAGTGAATGTAGTTCAATAGAATATATAAAAACATATATAAAACACTTCCTTATTATGGTTGTTGGTATGACTATTTTTACGATTCTTAGACAAACCTACTTGGATCTCACGACTCTTGTGCTCTTATTCCTATAGAGACTGTGTTTTTAGAACCCCATTGTGGATATGAGAATCCTACATGAATGTTGAGCGATTAAGAAAATCATGTGGATTCCTATAAAGGTGGGTGAATTCTTTTATTTATTTATTTATTTATTTATTTGAAAACCATTTTATGGTGATTAAGATAATAAAAATTATCTTCAGTGTAAGGTACATCATTCAAAGTGTTCTTCACTTCTTGAATTCATACAGACTCATATTTATTCCATAGAGATGCTAGATGTTTGGTTTCAAAGTGTTCTGTGACTATAATTAAGTGTTAATCTACATCATATAAACCTATGATAAAAACATATATGGGAAACCTATGAATAAATTATTTTTGTACGAAATAGAAAATGAAACAAATTTTACAAGTCCTATTATTCCATTTATTGAGGATTAAAAAAATTAAATGTACATAACATGAAGTAAAATAACACTTTTCTAGTAATTATGTCTATGGATATTTAAGATGAATAATGAGAGAGGTTATTAAATGTAAATAGATTTGAAATTAACTAAAATTTAGTTGATTAAACTATATTTATTTTTGTCCCTATGAAAAAAACATTCCCTGTATGCCTTATTTTTTTCCAATTCTATAGATTGTTAGGTGGGATCTTCTCTCTTTTCCATTATCAACGATGACAACTATCTCTTTTACTATCCCTGATGGAATTGGTCCTCCACTTTTTGGATTCATGTATAGTTGATGATTCTTATCTAATGCTCCCCCTTTTTCTGACATTGTTTCTTTAGAGGTTATAGATAAATATATATTTGTAAAGGATATCATATTAAGGGGACTAAGATATACTCTGAATCCTTTCTAGTTTAAGTGTCATCAAGATCACAATTCAACCACATTTTTGAACCAATATTCCCTAATTCCTAGTTTTCTAAATGTATTTTTGTGATATGAAGGTGGTTAGTGATAATAATTTCTTTTCCATGTTAATGGATGAATTTGGTTCTACTATGTATTATCCCTGAGTAACCCCCATCAATAAATTTGGGGTGGATCATTATAC
Source organism: Viscum album (assembly GCA_963277665.1). Classification (NCBI taxonomy): domain Eukaryota; kingdom Viridiplantae; phylum Streptophyta; class Magnoliopsida; order Santalales; family Viscaceae; genus Viscum; species Viscum album. The sequence continues at coordinate 1,662,701,652 of OY728152.1, read as the reverse complement.
TCTTTTTATCTTTAAATATTTTTCCATGTCCTAGGTTCAATCATTAATTTAGGTGGTCTTCGTGATAAACTATAATTCATTTTGAATCAATATATTCTATATAGAGGGTTTTATTTAATCATTGGTGACAGAATCCTACTCCTATAAAAGCAGGTGGTTCATTCTTTATCAATTCTTAGTAGATATTAACTTTGGATGAAACGACTAAATGGATTCTATTTGGTTTCATCATTATGGGTTTCCATTAAATTTTGATTATATTATAGTCATAAATTGTATTTTAGGCTCTTTAGAACATTATTTAAATAGGTGAAGTCACACACCTGGTACACCATACGTTTTTGTCATTCATTTGTGTTTAAATAAATATTTCCTCTTTATTCCCCTAATGAATCCATTCTCCATGTGGAATATCCATTTAAATCATTTTGAGGATTTTTGTTATGTCAAAGAGAAGTTTTTGTATTGGGTGTCATCTTTAAATAAATTTTGTTTCTTCTTGTAGAATATATATAATTAGTATGTGGGTGGCTTGGTCCATTGAAAAGTTTGAGAATAGGTAGATTCCTTAAATGAGATGCAACCTGAATTTTAATCAATGGGTTTTATCTAATCTCCATTAATATGGATTTGAAATTTCATGTTAGATCAAATATCCCATGATATTGGAATCATAAAAGGATATTCTACCATATGATAAGTTAATTTATGATATTTATAACCTTATAAGTATTTGGTTCATATTAGGAAGGAGAAAAATTATATCCCAACTGATGGACTAACTAAGTTTATCATCCATGAGTCTTCCTCAATATTGAACCCCAAGTTATTAGACTCCATGAGTAAGAGGTTATTTAATTTGCTGATTGGGTCCCTAGGATTGATGATCACATTGGAGCTAGTTTCAGATGTCATAGCCTCTCTCAAAATAGGGTTGACATATAGAGAGTTTTTGTTAGGAGTTCCTCTATGGTGGATCCTCCCATGGAACGTGGAAAACCACCCTATGGATGAGCCTAACTATGATAGACTCTTTTCAGAGAAGAACCTTCATTTATTAATATATCTCGTATTTATGACCTAAGGTTGTATTGAACTCTCTTATAAATTTTCACACAACACCATTAGATCCTTAATACTGATTAGTTAAGACCCTTAAGATCCCCCTTATCTAGAAACTGATGAGGGTGGGGGGGGGGTATATTTCTTATAACTTATCTATTTTAAGGAAAATAAATCCAAATCTAAATACCCTGTTGAAAAAATCTATTTTCCCTATATGGGCCTACTTGAAAAAATTCCAATGCCCCAAAGGATTCTCTTTCAAATTCTCGATGAAATCCTGGATTGAATGGAATTATAGTGGATATGATCCCCAACTAAAATAAAATTTCCATCAAATGAAATATATTATAATAATGTTTCTCTCATTTCCATCCTTGAACATAATAAAAAGGATATCTCTATCAGATTTTTAACCAATATATGTGCAGTGAATTACATGAATTTCTATATAAATAATAATCAAATTTGGATATACTATAAAATATATATTCATGTGAACTTTTTACACTCTTCATCTTAAAAAATCATGGTAGAGGTTATTTGATCATTTTTCCCTTCTCAGTAGACCATCAATTATGCTAATTGTAATATTCATGAAACAGAAAAACATTGGTAGTTTCTATCTACCATACATCCAGGTCTATGTGACTAGTTCATTAAGGTTGAATTAAATACTATTATATAATAGTATGAAGATAAGGTTGGGAATAAATACATGCGTATAATTATTATTGATTTTAAGTTATTTTTTCAAATCACTATATCCTAGATCTTTGTTACTTAGTTGTATATTTCACCTATTGTAATGATAATCTATACAGTTAAAGGACACAATACGATCTAAATAGTTTTTATATCTATTTAAAGGTATTTCATGATTCTATAAAACATCTGTTACCTATATAAATCAATTAGTCTCTGATCACTCCTTGATATTATTCAAAATAGAACCCCTGATGGATGTATTTTTCTAATTCTTCTTCTCTAACCTATGGACCTGAGATAATGTGTTTTTACATATTTTTTATGATTATTAAAGATATTAACTAAAGGGGAACTCATGGGAACTACATAAAAATAAACAATGTATACTTATAAGAGATAATATATAGTGGGTGGTCACCCCAACCATCATACTATTTTAAGAGATTTTAAAAGGTAATTTAGTCTGATTGATACTGTAACACACTGTGATTTTATGAGAGAAATTCACTTTAATTTCGTTCTTGTATTTTGTTGTACAATATATAAATATTATCCATCACTATATACCACATTGTATTAGCCTGGAGTATAAAAAATTCTATTGTTGGCTTGTGTTAAACCCAACAACAACCTTCCTCAATAGCTTCCATTTTACGTAATGTCGAGTTTCAGTAAACAACAATATAATTTATAAATATTATTATTTAAGGGGATATAAACTAGACATTATGAATATTATTAATCAAATTTTTTTATTTTATATTAAATGAAAATTCATTTATTGTATGTTCTAGACGTGATATAAGAACAAATTCAATTTTTCAGATAAAAGAAGTTGTTTTCAAAATAATTCTAATTTAACCTCTTTTGATGTCGAACCCTTTTTAACTCTAGTTTATGATAATGTTATAAGTTCTATATAAAATAATAAACTACTTCATTTGAATAGGGACATAAAAAATTTTCTTTTGTTGAAATTTTGGTATTTTTTGATGAAATTAATATTTTAATGAATAGTGAAAAATACTGTATTTTAATTCAAAACTGTCATTTCATCTATTTTTTTTATAGTTAGATTATAATATTAATTGGGTTAAAAGTGTAATTGGGTTATTTTTTATTATTTTATCCAATTTTGGTCATTTAATGTAATTTCACAGTTAAATTGGACATAAACACATATTAATCTTTTGATAGTTTTCACTTCATAAAAACCCACGTTTTGGTTTTCACAAGAGGAATTAATATTAAATTAATTTATTCCAATTCTATGTCTTAAAGTTGGAAAAATGGATTCCATATTTTTAATCAAATGTTAAAAATTGTGTAAATTGGTACCTTTCATTTTTAGAAATTACGAATAGTAACTTTTGTAATTATTTTTATTTAATAAGGTTAAATGTAAAATCAGGTAAATTTGGGTAAAAATAATATTATAATAATATATAACTACAATAACATGGGTCCTAATACTATTTTATGACATATTTACGACCATGGTAATCCTTGGGTCTATTTTAGGACTCCATGGATTTACTTGAGAGTGATAATGAAATGTTATAATATGTAATTTAAATTAAAGATAAAAAAAACATAAACATATATTGTCTCAACAAAACAATTATTATATGTGTTAATGTATGTGATATATTCGACTATAAATAGTCATTAAAAATATAAATATATTTCCAAATCAAGATATTTTATTTATAATTTTTATATTTTATATATACAAATTTAATTATGACACAATGATGATTTACTTATTGCTTCATTAATAAAGGATTAAAATAAATGATATTACAAATATTAAAATAAATATTATTCGATATAATTTATGTAATTTAAAAAAATATATGTTAATATGACATTATAGTATTTCTTAAATTTTTTTTCATAGGAATGTGGTTTTTATGAATTTTTAAAAAATTCATCAACGAATAGTGACCAAAATTGGCATATTTCAAAACAAAAAAATATAAAATAGTTTATTAAATGATATTAAATACCAAAAAATATAATATTCAGCATAATGGTTGTGATATGTCCAAATTTATCATAAATAGAATTTTTGTGTGTATTTTGACCAGATATGGTAATTACATTAACCCATAATGTCTAAATAATAGGATATCACAATATGATTAAAAATGGTAAAATTACGGTTAAACTGAAAAGATAAAGATTAATAAATATTCAAAACTTTTCTAAAAAATTATTGTATGATTTGTATTCGAACCAAAATCATTTTATCTTATATTTAAATGAGTTTTGGACTTTTTTAATCTAAATTGAATTTATAAAAAATTAATATTTCAAGACTTTCCAAAAGTGCCCCCATCTCTTCTATAAAAGTCATTTGTATTCTCTTTATCTCAAATGTTAAAAGAGTTTTAGTTTGGAAAATATTTTTGCAATACACTTACTAGAATCCATAAATTTCTCTTAGAATCCTTAATTTGGGAAGAAGTTCATCCTAGAGAGACCTTTTGTGTAAATGAAAATGTGATACTCGAAAATAGGTAATTATTTTATCACCTCTTTCAAAATTCTAATAATTTTCTACTTCTTCTTCTTATGTATCTTTAAACTAAGGTAATAAATATTGTATCGTATACATGATGATATTTTATATTCATATGTTGAAACCTTATTCCTCCTTTTATCAATCCTATGAATAATAATATCACCATGCGTGGGTATACACGGTTTACCGTCTCCACACCGTGGTATAATTTGTTATTCAAAAATTATACTTCATTTGGATCGGTATAATGATGAATATAATGGATTTAAATAATTAATATGACATGATAATTATTATTTATAATTAATATACCATCCAATTCCATTCCATTTAACCATTAAGTGAATGATATAGTCGCTCGGGCATACACACGACCTACATTCTCCACAACGAAATGAGATACATTCTCCACGATAACCATTCAAGAATGATTATAAAGTCTATATAAATAATAATAATTAAATATTTGACATAATAATTCGATTTTATTTATGTAAATATATATAAATATGTATCATTAACTTACTTATATTCAATTCAATAAGGAAAAGAAAACTGCGTTCATTAGTACGTATGACATATTATCTCCATGAAAAGTGTATTCCATTTTATTTATCTATCTATTATATATATTTCAATATAGAATATTTATGATATATAAATCATGTTTTACATTTTATAAGTAATTAAATCACAATCTACATTATAATATCATGAATAACAAATAAAAACTCTTATGATAAATAACACAATCATTACCCAAAACGTTGTTTTAACATGGAATTGATACATGAACAGGTAATATAAAGTCATAAGTAAATCATATATGATATCATAAATATTATTATAGTCTTAATAAAAGTTAATAATATATTTATACCCACTATAAAAGAGTTTCAGATATATATGAAGTATATCAGCCCTAAGGTAAGGGATAATTTTGCAATCTCATTATTATCTGAGATTTTTTGTTTATATGTATTTACTAGGGTGTATTAATCATTAAATACCATGTTTTCAAAATATATAATATTATTTATATTCTTATAATATTGTTTAAATTCAATTTTACCCATAGGTGAATTTTTTTTAAACGGTATAGAAGGAATATTTATTTATTTTTCCATACGAGGTACGTTTTGTCTTTTCAAGAAATATTACGTGGACAATGTTATTTTAACTTATACGACATGAATGGATTTTTAGGATTTTATGATTATTTATTTCCATGTATAATCCTCCAAATTATTTCATTTTTATTTTCAACTAAACATTTTTCTTTAGAAATTTCACAACATTCTGATAAAAGAAAATATTTTTGATGAAGAAAGTGTATTTTTCCTCGGAATTATGTTCAACTGTTTTAGGAAAATTATTTTCCATATAAGATGAAATTCTTAAATAGGGTTATATTTCAATAACAATTATTAATATGATTTTTGTCTTAATGATGGAATGTTATTTTATATGGAATATTTTATCATGTAATTATGGTTAATAATCCCATTTTATTTCTCGAGTTATGAAATGATGTATGTTTTTGTGGAATATGTAAGAGTGATTTAAATAATAAATGTGTGGAACCAATATCTCCATCCAATAAAAGGGATGAAGATTTATATCTCATTACATATACATGATTAGAAATAAAATTAAATCCATTTCCGTAATATAGGGATGGAACGAAAAGTAATTCCATTTCAGAAATAAATGGATGGAACAACAAGTAAACCTGGTTCAGTAATGGACTTTGTCCACTGTGATGGTCTTGGTTGTAATGCCTTGGATACTATGGAATTCATATTATGTGATTATTTTTTATGCAATTCCATGCTTAATTTCAATGTTATTTTATAATTGTTAATCTTCCTTTATGATCTTTTCCTTACGTGCTATCATGATTTATTTCATGACTCACGATTTAGATATTCAAAATTTATGTTCGTCTTTTCACATTTTGATGTTTATTTTTTTTATGGTCATCATGATTACCATCAATGAGCATTTGAGTTCACCCTTTTAATTTTTTCTTTTCCCTAGTATATAAATAAAGGCTTTACTTAGTAAAACTAAAAGGGAAGATTTTTTATGGTAGATGTTGATGATCTTTCACAGAGATAGATGATTTTGTTCCATGTTTCCAAATACACTAAACTTGTACGGTCATTGGGCATATTTTTGTCTCATTTATTAAGTATTCACCAGAAGAAACGTAATGGCTGCGTACATCATGCTTGGGTCTTTTCAGATACTTAATTATAGTAGTGATGGGTTGATGAATATTTTGAGATCCTCCCAAATAACAAGAGTCTTTTGGTGGAGATATTGTTATAAGAAGAAATGCATGCTCATGAAGGATATTAGGTGATGTGTATCTATACTATATATATGAACATAGAATTTTTTCATTCTTAAATTAAATATAATAAGTAAATTATAAAAATTAAATTTCACATATATAAGGGATCTTAAAATAGCATGGTCAAGTTATACGGTCCTCAATCTATCTCATATTTCTCTTCCATAAATTTAGGAATTTGGATATAGTACAGTATTGGGTACCCTAGTGTGGAAGTATAAACCTTTAAATTCAATAAACTTTTGATCTCCATTAATGAAAACTAAACAAATTAAAAAAATCTATACTTATGAATATATATATATATATAATAGAGGATGTCAATAAAATTATTTTAGATAGTTTTATAGGATTATAAAACTTTATAGGATACATTTTATCTGGCTTCTTGGGATATCATTGTATTAGAGGTCATATGTTCCATTAAAGACTATTTTTATCAGGGAACACTTTATAAGACATCCAAATTAACTAATAATGTTCTTTTTTCTGTGGTTTAAAACCCCATACCCTTTACTGAGTACCGAACCATTATTATGAGTAATTTCCTTTACAAATTTCTTTCTAAAGGTCTAAATGATTGGTTATTTTCTTCTAAACCTGGTATAAAATAAAAACATGGATTCATGATGAAAAAGAATTATTTATGTTCCATATCATTGGTATATGAGATGTTATATGATTGTGATCATATATTATCTAAAACAATCATCCCTATGTAGGTGGATATAGAGAAATGTAATTATCAATAAGAGTTGCGAATTATTTTAAAGGCTATGAGGAGATGTGGTATCATATAATGGGTATGTGACCTATTTTTTTAAATTATATAATTCTATATGGTTCTTGATCATATTTATTTATATTTGTTTTGGATTCATAATGTTTATGCATGTCCATTATCAATGAAACACCATCTATTCCAGTATATTTTTCCATGATCAGTACTTTCACTGTGGGTACCACAACAATGTATTCTCAAATGGGGAGGTCCATAAATTTCATAGTATATAAAATTTAACCAATCTATTAATCACTGATGATATGTATTTTTATTCCAATGATAGATATAATTCTATCCAAAAAATCAAAAAAAATTGGACATTTATTGAATGTGGAGTTAAAAAAATCAACTATAATAAAAGTAGCGTCTACATATTATGTTGATACATATATAGGTATACCCACCTTGTTGCAAGATAAAATGATTATTTATATAGTATTATTATTATATGCTAACGTGGAACTGTATAGTCTACATATAGGATTCACAAATAGTATTTGATTGTATGATGAATAGAATATGATGAAATTTCATGATCTAGAAATGTAATCTTATTTATTTGAGGGGTATTATCATAAAAATTACAAGTTTCCTTATATACATATGTATGAAAATTCATTTGGTTATTAGAGTACTCATAGTACTGATCATGAATATAAAAAACATCTTCAATGGTTTCTTATAAGATAGTCACCATGAGAAAAAATTCTTTTGGGATATCTAGTCACACCTGGAGAAACACAATGAAGTAGTAGGCATTAGTTATAAATGAATTTAGGAATGAATGGATAAACATTGTGAGATTCTCTAAAGGGACACAATATATTGTCAAATTTATTCATTTAATACATTATAGGATTACATGTTTGATTCATATGTGGATTTTATCTACTTATTGGATCTAGTGGAGTCTCTAAGAAAAACAATTTATTATTATAAAAAATTCAGATTGGATTAACATTCATAAAGATTTTTCCTTCTAGTTTGAAAAGTGTTTTTAATGGTATCTCTATTTTATATGGTTTCCATACTTGAATATTATATCCATTCAGGTATTGGATCAACTATGGTTCTTATCTATAGTGAACAATGTTGATCTAAAGAATATCATCCCTAACATGAATCTAGTTACCAATATAGAACATGGTATTTTCATTCTGAATAGCTAAAATATATTTTTATCTTCATATATGTATTTCCCATACATATCTAGAAAATATTCAAATTAGTGGGTACATTCCCATATGAATCATTCCACCCTTGAGAGATTTATTTTAGTGTTTTAGTTTATTGATCCTTCATCAATCTAAAATTAATCCAAAATTCAATGAAAATGAATTCATTTGGACTCAATCTGTCAGGGATGCTGAAAGTCAGTGAAGGAGACTACACACCACCAATAAATAGAATTTAAATTTATATTCACTCACTAGAGATTTCTTATGGATTTCATAGTTTTTTATATTTACCATACATGCAGTGATCATTTCCTTACCTAATGTTTTATAAGCATTGATGAAACATTCAGTGAAGGGTGATCTCTTTGTGTGGAACTCATTGATGAATATTGGTATTTATAAGAGGCATGAAATGAAGTTGGATATATTGGTACATGAATTAGTTTTTTTCCTATAAAAAATTTATGTCACTCTAATCATAGGAATGTGATCATTGTGGTAAGTAAGTACGTGCAGTCTTAGTTCATGAAACCTAAATATGTTGTTTATCCAAACCCATTCCTGTGTAAATAATGTAGTTTAGGGTCAATGGGAGGATGGATAAATACCAATGTGGGCATTAATCTCAATAAATACAAAGAATTTTCTATCTTTATTATGCATAAAGGGAAAATCATTCATTATAATTGAGTGTTTTATAGTGATTTCATTCAATATATTCTATATGGATGGGGATCTATTCAATGAAATAGTCCAAGAAATACTTAATAGGGTTATCCTTTGAAGGATTCATGTTTTCTCCCTATATTATATTGAATCTAATTCTGTAATTTTTCTTAAATATATTTACAGATTATCTCGCATTCATTGGTCCATTACTTACTTCATAAAGGATTATAGTAGGCTCATTAATCATGATGCGAGGATTATTTATACTTTAAAATAAATAAACTAGGTGTACAATATCATACATTTTAAATGGGAATCTTATGGAAATATATATTCATTTTCTTTCTCAATATACCTTCCCTTTGACTACGAGATGTTTTTATACAGTTTTTCTCATGCCCCACCACTTTATCTCCCCTTGGTCTCTTTTTTTCCATTTCGTCACCCTCATAATAGAATTAATTATTTTTTTTAAGTTATAGAATATTTTGAAGGAACATAATTATTCCATCTCATGAAAATTTTCCCACATAATTTAATATTTTATTCAATATGTTTACATAAAATATTGATGGAAGAAAAGGTTAATCCTACTATGGAATTTAAAAAAAGATGAAGGATGTTTTATGGACAAAATCATTATAATAATTGATTGTTTAATAATATATCATATTTTAGATGCTATATGGGGGAATCCAATTGATATTGTACCTATAAATATTGGAAGTATTATAGCGACTAATGAGAAGAATGCATATATCTATACAAGAGATATGACATGTTTTATATTGTGTATTGACTAAAATTATCCCAATGTATTGAAATGTAAGGATTGTTTCTCTTTTCTATTCATCAGTTAAATGATAGAGATAATTTTTATCAGTCATAATTTTAATTCCTTGGTAAGGAATCAAGGCACAATCAAGTGTCAATTGATGTAGTAAACAATGAAATATGCATGATTACACGTCAAAAATAGAAATTTTCCTACATAACAATTCCATTTGGGTTGTTTTTTTATCATGGAATATTTCAATATTCCAGGATGGAAATTTTTTTTGGCATAATATAATGAATAATTAAATTAATTGTTGATGACATCTATAAAGTTATATTTTTTTGGGATTGTAACCATGAATCCAAAAGTACCAATTTGAAGATCAAATGTGGAACAAAGTATAAAAATATTGAAATAGAATCTCCATGAACATGGTGAAACATAATTAAGAAGTAATAAAATAAACCTCATCCACAATTCGGATTAAAAATATCACACTCAAAATATAATATAACTTCTATAAAAAACAACCCTAGAATGACACACACACAAGTTACATAACATTAAAAAAATATTACATGGTTCAGACTTTCTTCGCACTCTATGGGTGAACTATAAATCTATATTTATATTAATATAAGAATAAAAATCTATTATAAGTACATGTCACAAATAACCCCACACATCCTATATATTGTTGGTCCCAACTAGTGATACAAATTCCACTTCCTTAGAAATTTCCCAAGGATCACACAATTGGTGTTGTGGACCTCTAGTTGATGGTAGAATACATCACCTACATTATTTTATTTGGGAGGATAGTTTAGGATATACACATGATTCATTTAAACGAAAATCATGGATCTAATAAAAAAATTTCTACCTCCACCCTACCTTCATCTCCAATTTTTATCTTGAAACAACTCTGAATAAATTTTATATATCTTTAACAACACTGAGTTATCCTGATGTGCCTATTTAATAATACATTGACGACCCCACATTCCACTATATATCATTAATGGTTCTAAAAAACCTATCTAATTTGTAATTTCAATATAAAGCCTCCCCAAGATCTGTATCCTATGTTCTAGATTTACTCCTTCATGACTCAGGGAAAAAAAATATTTAAAGGAGTCTAAAAATTCATAATAATATACCACATTATGATTACACGAAAGTAATTAATCAAACCAAAATTCATGGGACGATTTGGACTCAGATCCCTTAAACAGTAACATTCAGTGATCTATTCAAATATTCATATCACTAAAGCTCCACTATGGCCCAATAATACCACATAATTTCCTAGACTAAGATCATGGTGATAATGTTTACGAGTTTTTGAGTTACACTAATCTTATATAATTACACAACTCCATAATATTGTATCTTCTTCACAAGATGATACATCTTATTGATATTATTTTTTTTATGAAAGAAACATCATATCCCTATCCATGTGGATTTCACTTTGAATATCATCGAATAAATATATTTTTTAATATCTATTTTTTAGTTCTTCCAATAAAAAAATCATCTAAATCAATCACTTCCAAACTCCTATAATGATAATAAATTTTGCTTTCATAGTTGAAAATTCTACTATTGACTACAATCTCAAAATCCATCTTATGGCCTTTCCTATCAAGAAAAATTTAGATCTTGTGTAACACTATAATTTATCATTATAGCATCTATAGTTTGAAATAAAAATTCTTACAATAAATTATTCATTTTTATCCAAAAGGATAAATCATTTGAACTATTGATATTTAAGAGAATCCAATTATCAACAACTTAGTGTTAATTTATAGAATTTTCCATAAACTAACTAACAACCCCCAAAACATAATAAATGTATGATCTTATGGAAACCATAACGTAAATTGGACATCCCAACAACTTTGAAATTGAAATACTCACCATGTACATAGCCTCATACCATTTTAAATTTATATTTGGATTACATAAACCATTTGATGAATGGGTTATATAAAGGATTACATCAGCTTATTCAAAAACTTTGTATGATATCCCACATATACAATCTTTGAGAAGAAAAAATTATTATAGACTTCATGTATATTTTGATTAACATAACCTTATTCATATTGGATTCCATAGGATACTTTGTCATGATATTTTTGGAAAAATTATCTTTTAATTCCTAATTCCAATTAACATCTTTTCTCACTAAGAGAATATCATCCATATAAAATAGATGGTTGATATATATCCCGTCCTTGAAGAACGTCCATTAAAATTGGTCTCAGTTACCTAGGATGAACACATAATAAATAATAAATGAATTAAAAAATTAATTCATTTATTATGGATCTTTCTTCAATCCATAATGTATCCACCTTATCTCACACACTATTCCCTCATTCTGTTTATCTATAACATACTACCCTTATTTTATATGGATATAATCATACAAATCATTATGAATTAAGAACATTTTCAAATAAAAATACTCTATATATATATATTATGTCATGAAGTATTAAAACTATTCTTATGGTTTAATGATTGACAATGGGTGAAAATATTTCAAAGAAATCTATTCACAACGTTTACTCTAACTAATTGAATACTATGCTGACCGTGTCCCTTTTTATACCACCCTTTTATTCCTTCAGCAAGTGTACCATTTTATTGTAAAATTATTTTATATCATATAGTAGTTCCATTATAAAAATGGTTTAAAGTACATAAAATAAATACATATCAAATAATATAGTTAAATCTAAATTTCTCAACTACTAAGACTAACTATTAAATTTTAGATCAAGGGATCCCGTCCATAAATAAGAATCAAGTGATAAAGATCAGTTATAAACTGTTGAATTGATTTCGTTACCCTATTAGATAATTGGGATAAGAAATTTAAACCTTCTCATTCCAAACCCATTGATTCAAAAACATAAACTTCTAGAACACTATATCAAACATCTATATTTCGAGATCTATTAAGATCTTATTTTTTCCACACATTTTATTATATAATTTGGATGATTTATGAAAAATTTGTATATTTATAACCTTCAAAACATTAATCGGTAAAAATGGATAAGTTTAGTTGATTCTTTTTCCTCAACTCTATCTTCCATTATGTTATGATATTTCCACAATATCATCTCATAGAATAGAATATTCCAACTTATAATGATCTTCCAATTATCATTATACCAAATAATGAACCTAGGTTTTAATTAACATACCTAAAAAAGTATTAATGTAATATTTTTCCAAGGGTTTACATATTATTGTCATAAACATTGATAAAATTGAGAAATATAAAAAAACTAATGTGGGAAACTACTACTAGTTTTCTGAACCACAACTTTTGTATTACATTTTATTCCAATGGTTCCCAAGGAATTCGGTTCCTCCACTAATCATAACAAATGAAAAACTTGTTACTAAACTACTCTAGGAAAGTCATGTGTAACATCATTCTCTAGGAATCCTTAGTTAGTGTTTAATTCATTCATGTTAAGATGATATTCTATTATGGTATTCATATAATATTCTTCTAAAATCTAACCCCTATTCCCCAGAAACCCCAAAATTCCTTGATATCATATTCTATACCATTAGATGACATTATGAACAAAATATAATTTCAATTATTTTTCTCCAACATGTCACATAAAAAAACACTAAGACCTCATATTTATGATTATGTTTTAAAACCACACTAACCCAATTAAACCATCAACTATTGTTACATAATATTATGATCAACTATAATAATAAACTAAAGTAGCACTGAAATATCCAAATGTGTGAGAAATAACTTCCATGAATTATGTTTCCTTATTTCACTAATTTCAATTGATATTACTCTTACAAGATCCAACATTTTATGGATTAGATTGATAACTCCTTTGGATACTAAGAATATAAAATTCTTCTCAATTACGTGCTTATGCTGACAATGACACAACTGTTAAAATTTAAAAGTTATCATTCTTGAGATATATGATACCTTTGATCTTATTAGTATATAAAATATAATATATTTTATACCTTTTTCCAACACCATGGATCCACATGTGATATTCAACATTCATTTGATAAAGCATATTCTTAACCATATTTTACCCAATTGACTTATGGAAAGTAGATTGTTTTAAGGAAATTGTTTGTGTTAAAATCCCTATAATTCTAGAATAAAATTGGATTTGATATTTTGACACTAAGATTATCCATAACCACAATCATGATGGATTTTTTATCCATAAGATGGACCATGAAAAAACCTACTTTCAACTAATTCACTAGAAATACCTTGTTATCCATAGAATGGAATAAATTCCTAGAATCAATGATCCATGATAATAATATTATATTAACACTTAATAGTAAAATAACTATAACATACTTAGATACACATTATCCAAATAATTTCTAAAAATATAATATTTTTGTTTCTGGATTTGATACTGTCAAAATTGAACTAATTATTACCCTTCAAAATATATAATATAAAACAAAAATATTGGACTACTAACATGCCCAAAGATATTATAGGTTTAGTGTTTTAGAAAATTAAGAAAAAACTAGTTTAAAGTGAAAATGTCCACTCAATGTCATTTTTTCCAACTAAAGGGTCTTCATAAATACTTTTTTACTTTGGTTAAGTTATAATAATTCGTGAACATTTTGAAATAAAATGATTTACATGGAAAATAATTATTAATCATAGAAAATTGAGGAATTTTCCTTGGGTAATCATCTTAATATAGCTCTTATAGGTGGAATAACTAACATGGTTGTATTCCAACAAAATTATCCATAGAAAAAACTCATTACCCAATGAATTAGAAGGATATAAAGGGCTCAACCATCCTTGGTTTATAATTTAACATCCAATCCTTAGTTTATAATTGAACCACCCATCATAATAAAAAATTTAAAAGTACTATAATAAGATAAAAACATGTAGATGGTGTCATTTCAATCATCAATATCAAAAAAATATCATTCAAGATCCAAAAGTAAAAAATATTTAGATACTAAAATATACCTTTCATTTATGACCCATTTTTTGAAAATAAAATACATAAAACCAAGAGAATAAAGCGTTTTAATTAAATAAAACACTGACTATTATAAAAGAATCCAAATATAAAATAATGGTCAGAGTGATGGGAAAAACCATAGATATCAAATATGTTAAAAAAAATTTCTTTTTTCCTTTCTGTTGACGTTTTTTGAATAAAATATATAAAACTATTCTTTTAAAATAAAATTTAACGAAAGTAAAAAGTCATAGAAGATATCTATTATAAATAATTTAATTCCAAATAAATTTATCTATAAAATAATTGTAAAATGTTATACATGGAATTAAAGGATTTAGAAAATAAATTTTGAAAACTTTTGAAATGAGGTTTTAAAAATAAAATGCCCCTTATATGGAGTCTCACTCATCATGTATGTTACTAATAAAGAAAAATAATAAAATTTTGTTAAATATTTAACTTTTTAATTATAATTTCAATTTTATTATTCCATTTATCTATTAAAATATTATATAAAATTATGTCATCAACTAAGTTCATATGATATGTTTTGATAATATTTGGATCATATATACAAAATGATTTCAATAGATTGAATATGGTCAAAGTGGTCATTATTCGATTACATATATACTAATAATCACCAAAAAATACAATTTTTAATCATTAATAATAAATTGTAGACAACCATGAAATATGTTTATGAAAAATGAACAACATTACAATCATGGAGATGGTATCCAATACATAAAAACGAGTGACATTTCCTTTTTTCAACAAACATGATAGAAAGAAGGTATGAATTCGTTTAAATTACATAAATTATTATTTTCTCATAAATATCATATAATTTCATTGAACTAAAATATATATATGATCCATATGACAATCCAATGAAAATTAAATCACATCATTTCGTGGAGGTGGTCATCTACACATATGCAAGGATGGCATTATCATTTTTAAATGACTAAAAAGGTCATAAATTATATTATATATTTTTTCTAAATAATGATAAATATATCACAAATTTAATATACATACATTAAATCCATCTTTAAAACCAGTAGAGAGAGGCATAAATGGAATATAAATTATATCTTTTCATGATGTGGTAGTTCGTCTAACAAAAAAATGATGTTTTTGTTTTCTATATAACGGAAGAAGACATGAATATAAGTTATTATATTAAAATAAAAAATCTAAAAAAAATTGAGATAATATTTTTATTATTTCATCAGTTTTGAGGAATAATTTAAACTAGTAGAAGAAAAAAAGTAAAACATTTGGTAAAATGTTATACCTCTTATTTAGACAACCTCTTTTTATTTACTCCTTAATCCCTCTAAAGTTAGTATTATTCCAAATTTAAGACCTATAAAATGTGGTTATGGAATTTATAAAGTTATATGGGTATGTTGATTTCTAATAAAATGTTTATTGTAGTGTGAAGATGAGAGGATAGCAGGTTCCCATTTATAAGTCTGGGGAGGGGCACTCATAGAATTGCATAAATTGTAAATTTAATATAAATTAAATTTTATTAAAAAATAGATCTGAATTGATTGAATTAAAATATTGGACAAGGATGAGTTTAAATCATCTCAGAAGATAGCATTTTAAATATATATATATTATCCTCCCTATACCTCTTTATTTTAATCCATGTTAAATCTCTTGACAATTTTAATGATTTCAATGTTTTTCCCTTTTAGGGGTAAAAATGTCATTATAAAAGGAAAAGTGAACTGTAAATTGAAAAACGTTATTATGTCAGACCATATTTAATTCAAACAATATATTATTATTATGGTTTATCATTTAATAAAATATTGGTTATTATTAAATCACATCAATTACATTTTTAAATATTCATAAAATATTGTAAAATTGTGTGTGTCAAACTCTTACAAATCATGTGAAAATTAAATTAATTATAATATAAAAACTAAATGGTAATAATATAATCATCCAAAGAAATTTTAATTGGTTAATATGTCATTTTAATCCTTATATTTTTTTTAACCCCCCGTGTTGACAAGTTTTAAAATTTACCGTGGTAATGGATTTTAAAGTATTAATGAGTTATGTTTTTATTTATAATTTGAAAATTGTCTCAAAAATAAAACAAGGGTAAAATTTTATACCATTTATAATCCTAATTTTCTAATTTTAATATTTTTAATTTTTTAAATAATTTTTAAAATATTATTAAACATAAAATATCATTAATGTGATTTTTAAAACTATTCATTTAACTTTCCATTAAATTCATAAATAATGTAATTTAAATAAAATATAAAACTCTCATGCTTAACTAACATGTTATATTTATATATAAACTTTATGTTAAGCTATTAACCACAAAAATATCACATTTATAACTTTCAATACAATTTACATTATTTTTCTACTTCTTACACAAACAGTATGTTTGTTTTGCAGAAATATATAGGGTAATAAAATGATAATTAAAAATTTAAAATAGATTACCTTGATTAAAAAATTAATTAATATCTAAAAAAACTATTAATAAACTAAGTTATTTTTTTATCCCATGATATAATATTATAGATATGAAAAGAAATAAATTGATATTTTACATTTATCGTTAAATTATATATTATAAAGGTGAAAATAAATTTTAAATAAAAATTAATATCTTCTTTGTTCTGATCACTATGGAGGAAAGAGAATCATAAAATAAAATAAAATAATTTTCTTTAATGAGTTTTAAGCCTTATGATTTTTTAACCGTAATTATCCCACTTTATCTTTATCACTGTGACAAAGATACACTATGGGTACTATTTATACTGAAAAAATAGAAGGGGACTATTTAGAAATTTTGGTCCTCATGATTTGAAATATGGGATTCATTTTTCTTGAATAAATTTATTATATGATTCAAAAATTAATTTAAATTTGAACTGTAAAAAATTGATGAATAATAGTTTTTCCCAAAAACAATATATTTTTTACATAAAAATTGTTTTATACAAAATTAATATGTAAATTAATTCTAGAGACCATAATTAGATTGTTTTTAATCACAAAGAATAATTATATTTTAAAAAATAAATAATATAATTTATCATTGTAAATAAAATAAAATAGAATATTGTTTATAATAATATCTAAAATTTTCAATATTCCCCAAAAAATATATCTTTTTAAAATTTTTAAAAAATTCACCTTTAAGAAATTTTGAAATTATTAATTAAAATATTATATCATTTATATCAAATTAATGTCCCAAATTATTCAAAAATTTCTTATAATATACTCCCACAAAAAACAATAAAACTAATTTTTGAAAAAAAAAATTCTTGAAAAATAAAATGATTTTAAAAAACACATTGTTTCTTATATCATAAGAATAAATTAAAATAGATATATTTATTAAGACCTTCATATATATTTTATAATATAATTAATTCTATAAACCCATTATAATTTAATGGATACATTATTACTATATCATTTAAATATTAATATTTTATGGTTTATTTAAGCTTCGTTTGGTGTATTATATACAAAATTGAACATAGTATTATATTAATATAATGGAATATTACGTTCTCCCAAACATCAATAAACTAAATCCTTGTAATTTTAAATCTTCCTTTGGTATTAAATGGTTTTAAATATAAAAATACCATTCTTGAAACACCACATCATATATAGGTTTAATAAAATATCCTTTTGAAAAAAGGGGAATTGAAATACAATGGTCATCTTGAATAATACATAAAAATAGATATCCTTAGTGGGAAGTTAAAATATGGAAATTGATGAAAAATTAAAGTCTTAATAATGATTGAGAGTTGCATTGAAATTTTATCAATATAAATAGAATAATCATGACAAAGGCAATTAGCACAGAACTGTTAATATATTAGGTTTGAAAAATAAAGTCTATTGATTAAAAAGGAAGGTAACTTGAAATTTTTCTCAGGATTTTTTCCCTAGAGTTGAGGAATTAATTTACCATATAGATTAATATAATAATAAAATTTACCTACTTGAAAACAATAACATTATCCTTTATTTACTTTCTTCCATAATGTCTTATTTATGCCAAATTGAAGAGTATTCAAGATGATTTTTTCATGCCCGAAGTAGAAATATCACCTACTAAAAGATCAGATAATCCAAAAAAAGTTTAAAAGTTATTCCCTATGTCTTTACAAATACCAAAATGTTTATAAAA
This sequence comes from Viscum album, assembly GCA_963277665.1. Taxonomy (NCBI): domain Eukaryota; kingdom Viridiplantae; phylum Streptophyta; class Magnoliopsida; order Santalales; family Viscaceae; genus Viscum; species Viscum album. Next base: position 1,662,682,338 of record OY728152.1, on the reverse strand, counting down.
ATTTAATTTAATACCCATAATAAATAAACCATTATATGAAAAAATAATACAATAATATCTAAATTCCAACAATATCACAAGAGGTTCAATATATATCATTCTATAAATAAATAACTTTATATCCCAAATATCATCAATAACATACACATCAATGAATTTTCTAACCTAAAAGGTAATATCATACCTTTAATCATAAAACAAAAAAAATACAATATCATTATAAAAAAATAAAACTAGACCTTATTCCTAAGGGTTACATATACCTCAACCCAATAAAATATCTCTAAAAATTGCATTAATCACTTTAAAATACCATCACATAAAATCTCAAAGGGGGTGTCTACGAAATTAGACTTTTTATTAAACTAAAACCTGTAAAATGAAGATAATATCCTTTAATATTAACATTACCACATAGTAATACATCTTAATCTATGATGTTTTCTAAATTGTACATAAATTCCAAATATAAGAGCCTTAAACATGTAACTTCGGGTCCAATGTTAAAAAATTTATCTTTAAATATCTAGAATTTATAATATTAAACATGACTCAATTTGAACCCTAAAAATAATAAAATTTCAAACTCAAATATTATATCAGTTGAATAAACTTATATACTACTATTTTAGTGTTTTATAAAATAAGGTAAGACTCATTAAATTTTTACATTTTTGAAAAATTTCTATTTTTCATAGAAAATAAGATCTTTATAAAAACATGATTAATTTGATGAATGTAACTTCGTTATTTGGAAATAAAAAATTATTAAATTTTTCACTCATCATTAATCCCATTGAAGAATCAACCAAAAACTTTTTCTGAATAAAAAATCACATTATGGGAAAAATAATATGAAATAACCATATCATTACATTTCATAACCATGAGATTCGAAAAGAGAGTTTCCTTTTAACAAAATAAACATTAATCTAAATGAGGCTATTATTCATTGTTAATTTACATAATATTCATTTTATTTATTATTCATAAACACCATTTTAGTTCATTTTACACTTTGAACATCATTTCACATTATGATTATAATACTTTCTTAAAATGCACTATTATGTGGTACATTTTTGAACATCATTTGAAGTACCCAATGATTCATTTTATTATACATATTTTGATTTGATATTTTTGTAAATTGATCTACACTTCATTATGAACATGTTTCATTCAGGGATCAATGGAGAATTCATGGAAGAAGATGGGGATATTTTTTGATGAAAGAAAGCAATTCTAGAGAAGGTAGATTGGACACTACATCACTGATGAGACGGTGGGGCCCAACATACAAGCCCAATGAATCCCAAATTTCGTGAGAGTCTATAAGACATGTAGTGGAACAACTAACTCGTCAGGATACAATGCTTATTCGGCATCCATGGTGTCCATTTAGGCAGCCCAAGTTAGATATAAAAATATGGGCCAGATTCTGGGGCCCAGAAAAACAGCCGACCACTTAAACCATATCTCCAAAACCATAACTCCTTTTGGGCTGAGATTTTACATGATGTTAGGGGACATCCGGATATTATTTTAATTATTCTATGGCCCACCAATCTTCGGCCATCTAGAAGGTTTTTCATGCACCTCTGTTTGGTGGATGCAAGCGAGATGCCTTTTAGGGGTCAAGGATGGAAAGTCTTATCTCCCTTACTTTCCACCCCACATATGGCCTACCAAAATTAATTGATGAGACTTTTACTGTTGTAGGCTAGACCCAAGGGCTCAAAAATTACTATTTAAAATGTTGGTGTTGGAGGATTAATGAATTTTTTGGTGATTGGTTCAATTGTAATGTTATGCTGCAATTTTGTAGTCTCAAATTGTCTTTCACTTGTAAGTTGTTCAATTCACTTTAGTTTATTAATAAAAGTTCTTCTTCTCCTATTATTCTGTTGTTCTACATCTCACTTTGGTACCATTTCCCCAAGGTGTGAATTTATTCACACCAAATCTTGTGAAATTATTCACACAACGGTGGAGTGATCATTTTATTTTTGTTGTTTTCTTTACTTCTCCATGTCCTCCCTCATGAGTCTACTTTCCTCTTCCATTGAAACCATTGAATCAATGGAGGGATAACCCACTTATGGGTTGATCCAAGGGAGTATCAAGGGGATGGATTGGACATTATTTATCACCCCATTAATGTATAATCACTTCTTAAATTGAGATTTTTATTTGATGTTTTTTAAACTCCATCGTCCTTGTTGAATTTAAGGCCACACACTTCATGTGCTAATACGAACATTTACCTTGAAGTGCTCAAAACTTTGATCCTTCATGTGTATAGGTGATTAGTATTAAAGGGTGTTGGTATTGAACCAGTAAGTGACGATGTTGTTTTATCTTCTTAAATGAACCCATCTCAAATATAAGAAATTGAAATCTTTGAAAAGGAAATACGTCCAATCCACCCCGAGCGATAACCTAGGATCAACTCATTATATTAAATTGAATTAACGTAAATCTATTATATATCCTCTAAATTCATCTAAAATCAATCCATGTTGGCCACTTCATAGCTGAAAATAGTCCATATAATGTATGTGTCTATAGGTTTTTTCTTAGGTCTCTGAGGATTCGATAACCTAAGCTAAACTACAAGGACCATTTACCTTCATCTCTTGGGTAAATTTGAGCAAGAATCAGATACTTAGTATGAAATTGGTCCATCTTTCTCAAGGATTTACCAAGGATATATGAAACACTAAATTATATTTTCTTTCTCAACAAAAAACATCACACATTTCCAAGGAGTGATTTTAAAGAAAACATTATCACCTACCTCGAAAGAGAAGTCTTTACTTATGTTATCTGCATAACATTTCTACCTTCTCTGAGCTGTCCTCATATGCTGGTGGATCTTCTTCACAATCTCAGCCACTTCCTCAAATAATTCTGATTCCATCAACATTCTTTCACGGATTTTATTCCAAAAAGCGGGAGTTTGACACCGCATCCCATACAATGCCTCAAAAGGTGGCATTTGTATACTAGAATGAGAATTGTTATTTTAAGAAAACTCAAATAATGAATGATGATGATCCCAGCATCCCTGGTAGTCCATTGAAGAAGCTCGAAGAATATCCTCCCAATTTTGAATAGTTCGTTCTGACTTCCCATCTGATTGAGTATTAAAATTTGTATTGAAATTTAAGTCTTTTCCCAATGACTTATGAAGCCCCTTAAAAAATTTCTAAGTGAACCTAGGATCCTAGTCAGATATAATGGAACGGGGAACTCTATGTAACTTGAAAATACATTTGAGGTATAGTTGAGAAAGCTAATCCAAAGACATTGTATCTCATGTAGAAAAAAATGTGCAGATATTTTCAGTCGATCTATAACAACTGAAATCGGATTATTATCTCACGAAGTCTTAAGTAGTCCCATAAAAAATTCCTTATATACATTATCCCATTTCCACTCTAACACATGTATAGGATGAAGGATCCCCTTTGATAACTACCTATCTACTTTAACCTGTTTACTTGTAAAACATTTCATTGTAGAGTCAGTAATATCCCATTTCATTCAATCCCATAAGTAATACTCTAGAAGGACTATGTACATCATATTATTTGTAGGAGGAACTAAAAATAGAGAACTATGAGATTTATACATAAAATTATATCATTAACTGGGAATAACACGACACACACAATATTTTTCCAAATCATAAAACACAATCTTTATCAAAGTTAATTTATTGAAACTTCCATATTTTAGCTCATTCTACATTTTTATATAGCTCAAAATCTTGCTTCTGTGATTTCATAATTCTGTCTGATAATGATGACTACACTTAAACCTGAAAGAAAATAGATGTATTTCCTACACCGACAATTTCTAATCCATTAATTGATAAATCATTAATCAAGGTATAATGTTTCAAAGATAACATGGTTAATGATGCATGATGTTTTATACTGATGGAATCCACCACATTATTTTCATTCCCTGGATGGTAATTGATCATGTAATCATAATCCATTATCATTTAAATACATCTTCTCTGCCTCATGTTTAATTCCTTCTGAGTGAATATATGTATTAGACATTTATTTTCAACATATATTTGACATTTGGATCCATATAAATTGTGTCTCTATATTTTCAAAGAAAATACCACAGCTGCTAATTCCAAATCATGTGTGGGATAATATAACTCATGATGATTTAGTTGTATTGAAGTATAAGCAATTAACTATTCATTCTTCCTCAGAACACAACCAATTCCCTCCAATGAAGCATCACTGTAGATGAAAAACTCACCATTTTGGGATGGCAAGGAAAAAACATGAGCATCTACCAATATTTTCTTCATTTCCTGAAAGAAAAAACATCACATTTTTTCATCCAAAAAAATTTAACCCCTTTTCATGTTAACTTAGTTAGAGTGATAGATAAATGCGAAATGTTTTTAAAAAAACATTAGTAATAACCTACTAAACCAAGAAAAATATGAATATATGTATCATTTAGAGGTCTTGGAAATTCATAAACAAATTTTGTTTTAGTAGGATCAATTATTATTTTTCCTTATTTACAATATGCCAAAGAATGGAATTATATTGTGACAAAAAAATCACACATGCAGAATTTTCCATATAATTTCTTTTCTCTTAAGGTTTGTAAAAGAACCATTATATTTTTTATATGCTCATATTTACTTCTATAATATACCAAGATATCATATATAAAAGCAACCTGAAACATATCCAAGAACTCATGAAATATTGTATTCATAAGATCCATGAATATAGTAGGTGCATTAGTTATACAAAAAGTCATATCCAAAAATTCATAATGACAATATCTAGTATGGAACGTTGTCTTTGGGAAGACTTTGTTCTCTACTTTCAAATGATTGTACCCCAACCTCAGGAAAACCTTAAAAAAACTATTGTCCCTGGAGATGATCTAAATAATCATTGATATGATGAAAGTATTATTGTTTTTAACTGTAATGTTATTCAAATCTCTATAATCGATGAAAATCCTCATTGAAAGATTTATTCTATTAACAAACAAGACATAAGAGCACCATGATGAAGTGCTAGGTCAGATGAATCCATTATCTAATAATTCCTGTAAACTAGCTTTTAAATTCCAGAAGATCCATTTGGTTCATTCAATATGGGGGTTTAGAAATTTTCAAAGCATCAAGACCTAAGTCTATAGTAAATTCAACCTCTCAATTATGAATAAGACCAAGAAAATCATTGGAAAAAACATCCAGTTATTCATTTACCACTGGTACATCATTAATCCAGATAATTCCCTTATCTTCCAAAATATGAGCAAGATAACTTTCATATAAATTCGTTATTAATTTATTATATTTCTGATATGTTATTAATGGAATGGGTTCATTATTATACACAAACTGAAATTGTTTTTGAAAAAATAATTATTTTCTCTTCAATCTATAATAGTATGATTAAAAGAAAGCTTGTACATACCCCAAATAACATCAAAATATACAAGATAAAAAACAATAAGGTTTTCAGTTAAACTCTTTCCACAAATAAGGATAGGTAGATTCTTATAATATCTTTCAGCCATAATATTTCCTCCAGGTTTTTTGACCCTTAGATCTGGTTTCATTTCATGAGGTTGAATTTTCAATTTTTCTGAAAATTTCTCAGAAATGAAGGAATGTGTAGAAACTGAATCAAACAACATATTTGGGAATATGTAAAAACAATAAATATAACTGATACAAACTCCTTTTAGGACTCAAAATCATCTTATGTGGTTTAAAATGATTTTACCAAACCCTTCTGCTTCCAATCATGTAGATTCCATGTTTGAGTAACTAGCTTCAGACAAACAATAGAAAAATGAACCAATTCCTTAAAGTTAAAAAATCTCACTATCGGCTACTCATTAATTTTATGATCATTTTCCATGAACTCCTAATACATGATTCCAAACATTCCACTGTAGTTGCATTTATTAAAATTTACAAGACATTCACGTGGAATCCTTTTACCACACTTTTCACAAGAAGGTAAATTCATTTTATAACATCCAGAATTAATTGAGGAGTTCTTCCCCATTTCCTGCTAACCAGACCACTTCTAATTCCTATCATCACAAGGAACATATATGTTAGCAAACTCCATATCATCTTTTTTAGCACAACTAGAAAGATTTTCATAACATTAAATCTTTCATGAATCCAAGGCTCATCACCAAACGATTTCAATCCAAAGTAAAATATATTAATTTTACATTAAATGTACTGAGTAAAATCTGGTAAGTACCTGAACAATATTGTAAAATTTGCTTCATATTTTACCACAAAATCATTATCATTCTACTTATATTCCATGAATTGTTTCTCCATTCTAAGATGAAAAATTTTAGGAAAAAAAGTTCCATAAAAGGACTCTTGAAATAATCATATTCCAGACTGTCAAGATCACATATTTCTCTTATATTCTTAACCAAAGACCACCATTGTTTAGATTCACCATACTAATGATAAATTTATAGTATTAACTTTTGATAATTTTATGTGGGAACATCCTCCAAAATTCTATGGAACTGAAGATCAAGTGTTTGATAAAGGATGGATCAAAACTCTAGAAAATATATTTAATGTCATGAGATGTTCAAAATGTAGAAAGGTAATACCATCCATTTACCATATGTATGTTAAAGCTAATAGATAGTGGTAAATGGATAATAATATAATAGAAAGAGATTATCTTGACTCTTTGGAATGAGATGAATTTAATAGTCTTTTTCTAGATAATTATTTTCCCAATACTATTCAACTCAGAATGGAGAAAAAATTATTAGAAACAAAGAATAATAATGATGATTATATGGAAACATACGAATCCAATTTTACAAGACTCTCCAGATATGTTCTGGATTTTACTCAGGATTTTAAAAATAAAATTGATATACTTTTATTGGTTTGAAACTATTTTTGCGAAGATATTTGGCTTCACAAGAGTTTAAAATCTAGGAGAATATTGTTCATTGTGCTAAATAAGTTGTAATGGAGTTTTCTGACAGATATTTGACTCATCATGACAAGAATAAGAAGCGTTCATGTTGCCAATAAATGGGGAATAACTCATCAATGAAGTTTGGATGTATGAAATTTAATTTCCCTTTTTGTGAAAAGTGTGGTAAAAAGAATCCCGGTGAAGGTATTGTAAATTTTGGGAAATTCTACTGATGTGGAAATTTTGGACACATCTCTCGTGATTGAAAAAAATGATTCCAAAATTAATAAGAAGCTAATGACGAGATGCTTTAACTTTATAAAATTCGGTCATTTTGAAAATGATTGTCTGATGTTTGTTACTCAAGCAGGGAATTGACAAGATTGAAGAAGAAGGGTTTGGTAAAATCATTTGAAACCACTTCAATAGATGTTGATCCATCAAATGATGTGGTATTAGGTACATTTCCTATTTTTATAGATTTCAGAAATATGATTTTTGTTTCAAGGTCTACACATTCCTTCATTTCTAAGAAAATTTCAGAAAAATTAGGAATTCGACCACATAAATGAAACCAGATCTCATGGAAAAAACACGTCGAATAAATATTGTGGCAAAAATAAATTATAAGAATCTATCTATCCTTGTATGTAGAAGGGTTTTACCTAAAAACCATGTTGTTTTCCCTCTAGTAGAGTTGAACGTCATTCCGGGTATAGACTGACTTTCTTTTTATCATGCTATGATAGATTACATAGAAAAATAATTTGTTTTTGAGAAATAATTTTAGTTTGTGGAAAATATTTACCCTTAACATTAATAAAATATCAAGATGTTAATAAACTGATAAAGGATGGAAATGAAATTCATCTTTCTCATATTTTTGAAGTTAAAGTATCTACCCAAATTAATGAGGTACTAGTAATAAATGAATGCATGTATGTATTCCATACGATTTTCTTGGTGTTATTTCTAATCGATAGGTGGAGTTTACTCTTGACTTTGTTCATGAAACTAATCAAGTTTCTAAACACCCTTACGAAATTCTCTAATGGAACTTCTGGAATTAAAAAGGATGTTGCATGAATTATGTGATAAAGACTTTATCCGACATAGCACTTCACCATGGGGTGCACCTGCCTTTTTATTAAGAAAAAAATAGATCAATGAAACATTGCATCAATTATAGATCCTTTATTAACATTACTATAAAAAATAAGTATCCTTTGCCACATATCGAAAATTTGTTTGATCAGCTCGAGGTGGAACTGTATTTTTTGAAGAATTACATGAGGTCGGGGTACCATCAGTTGAAAGTAAAGGGTAAATACATCCCAATGAATGCATTCCATACTTGATATAGTCATTATGAATTTTTATTTATGCCTTTTGGGTTAACTAATTCCCCTTCTATATTCATGGATATTAGGAAGAGAATATTTCTCGAGTAATTGGATATTTTTTTGGTTGTGATTGTTGATGATAGTCTTGTATATTTTTGATGTAAATATGAGCCTGAAAAATTTATATGGGTTGTTTTACAAATCTCAAAAGAAAAGAAACTGTTTGGAAAATTTAGAAAGTGTGATTTTGGGATGCAACATATTTTTTTTCTTGGGAACATTGTAAATAAGGATGAAATAATAGTTGATCCTACCAATACAAAAGCACTTGATGAATGGAAAAGACCTAAAAATGTTATAGATATTTTTATTTTTTTTGGATTAGCTAGTTATTACCGAAAATTTGTTAAAAACATTCCACGTTTTTCTCACCTGCTAAATAATATTACACACAAAGGTGTTAAATTTTTTGGGATAGAAGAATGTGGTGTTTGATTTTAGGAACTGAAGAAGATGTTGGTGAACGATCTAGTTTTGGCCTTGCCTTCCCAAAATGGTGTGATTATCATATATAGTGATTCTTCATTGATGCAACTTGGTTGTGTTCTAATACATAATGATAAGGTAATTTCTTATGAATAGAGACAACTGAAACATCATGAGTTAAACTATCCCACAGATAATTTGGAATTGGAAGGTTTTGTTTGTTTTTAAAAAATTTGGAGACACCATTTATATGGATCCAAATGTCAAATATATACTGACCCTAAATTTCTGAAGTATAAATTCACTCATAAGAAATTAAACATGAGGCATAGAATATGGATTGTACTGATAAAGGACTATGATAACACAAAAAATTATCATCCAAGAACATCAAACAATGTGCTGGATGCCTTGAGGTGAAAACATCAGGCATCATTAACCATGCTACATTTTGTACATGACCACTTGATTAATGATTTGATGAATTTTGGATTATAAGTTATAAGTACAGGGAATAAATTTGTTTTGTTCTAGGATTCATTGTCTTTATTGTTTTCATACATTATTAAGAAAGTGTAGAAGGAAGACCATGAGTTACAAAAAAAGTTATAATTGTTTAAAATGTGTATGGTTCCAAAATTTATCTTTGTTAAAGATTTTGTTTTATAATTTCGAAAAAGGTTGTGTATTCCTTGTGATTCCCAGTTAAATAAATATTTGTTGTGTGATGCTCATAGTTCTCCATTTTTAGTTTATCATAGAAGTACGAAGATGTGTATAGACCATTAGGATCATTACTGGGGGGATGGAATGAAAAGGGATATTGCCGAATTTACAATGAAATGTTTGACATGTCAATAGGTTAAAGAAGAGCAGCAGTTACAGATGTGGAAGCTTTAGCCATAGACAGTGCCAGAGTAGAAGTGGGAGAATATATCCATGGACATTATCTTGGGACAAACTATGACTTCTCGAGGTAACAATGCAGTATTTTTTATTGTTGATCGGCTGACAAAATCTACACATTTCTGTTCTATTTGAGAATCAATGTCATTAGATCAACTTTATCATCTTTACCTCAAATAGATTTTCAGGTTACATGGATTTCCTCTTTCCATTATATCTGATCAGGACACCAAGATCAATTCTAACATTTGTAAGGGGCTTCATAAGTTGTTAGGAATATAATTAAATTTCAATACAGCTTTTCATCGTCAATTAGATGGCTGTTGGAATGAATGATTTTGATTTTGGAGGATATGATTTTAGCATGTTCACTGGACTAATAGAGAAGTTTAGATCATCATCTTTCATTAGTTTAGTTTTTATATAATAATAATTTTCATTCCAGTATAAAGATGGATCCTTTTTAGGCATTGTATGGGAATAGGTGTCAAACTTCATCTTTTTGGGATGAAGTCGGGGAAATGAAGTTGATGGGAGAAGAATTAGTAAAGGAGGTGGTTGGGAAAGTGAGGAAGATCCAGTAGCACATGAGGACAGGTCAGAGCAGCTACAAAAATTTTGTAGATAGGAGAAGGAAATAATTATCTTTTGAGGTAGGTGACCAAGTTTTCTTTAAGATCACTTCTTGGAAAATGTGGGATGCATTTTGGAATGAAAATAAAGATAATTCCGTGATTCAAAAGTTCTTTTGAAATCACAGTGAATGTTGAACCGGGTGCATACTTAATAGGTTTTCCTTTGAGTTTATATCAGGTACATAATTTATTTCCTATTTTGATGTTGAGAATGTATGTTCTAGATTCATTTCATATCTTGACCCAATCAGCAGTTCAGTTGGAAGAGAAAATTTCTTATGAAGAAAAACCCATTCGGATTCATTAATGATGGGAATATGTATGGTAGAATAAGGTAAATCCACTGAATAAGGGTTATATGGAGAAACCAAATGGTTGAAGAACCAATATGGGAGTCTGAAAATGATTTGTGGGAAAGCTACACTCACTTATTTAATGAGTAAATAATATTGTGTGGATAAAATTTCCATAAGGTGGGGATAATGTAAGAGCCCAATGTTTTTAAAAAATAAATTGAAATTCATGAATCTTTGTTTTATGTAGATATTTATAACTATCCTTTAAATATATTTTTTCTGCTTCTATGTTATAAATTTCAAAAAACAGTCATGTACAATTGTGTTCAATATGTTATTTGGGGTATGATTGAACCATCTTGTTTTTTGATGAATAGTAATATACCCTTATAAATAGTGATATGGATAGGAATATGACCCTGATGAATAGTAAAATGTATTATTATTTTATTTTCTTAAGGATTTAATATAATGATATTTTGGTTAATTTTTTAATGTAATATAAATCCAGTTATAGAGTAAAATTTTTTGATTTTTGAATTAAGTATGATTATATTTAAAAAATAAATAAATAATATTTGGAAATTAATTTTCAAAAAATAGAGTTCATTTTTGAATTCTACATGTTGAAAATGGTTTATTTTATATCTATCTAGGGTTATGGATATACCCATATCAGTGTGTGGAATTTGTAAGTAAGTAGTTCGGGAACCAAGAATCATATTTTGGGGACACTTTCAACCATGTATTTTTTATATTTGATGAAAATATGGATAAATGGCTATTGATTCTATATTTTTGACTCATTTCAGGTTGTTTTTCTAGAGGAATTATCTAGGTTTCTACCTAAGAGAAAAGATGATGTGTTATTGATACGATGCCAAGAAATATATAACATGAATCATATCCAAACAATGAAAATAAATGAAAAAATATATTCATAGGAACAAATGGTGTCATGAAATCATGTGGTTGAAATCAATTTATAAATATATAAAGACTCAGTCCAGGCTAACACTAACTAAAGATGAATTTAAAATGGGATATTCAAGGTCAAACCCATGAGATGATCTTAGTAAAATTTAAAAAATTTAAATGAATAATTTGGAATGATGTAATTCATTGTTAGTGAAAAAATATGTAAACTTACCTTATTTTGTATTCATCCTTTGTGTTTTTACTTATGTAAGAGGTGAAGTTGACTAGATATGATTATTGTCAATGTTAAGCCTAAGAGAATACTTAGTTGTTGTATTCTCTCATTTATTTGATAATTCCTCACTTGTATGGTCAACTATATTGAATTCTTCCAAAATTTAGTGACCAAATACTAGGGTTAAACATAATTTCCAAAACTCATGCAATCGTCACACAATATTGGAAGAAAATTAAATGATGCATTTAATTTATACTAATATATCCACATGAATAGTGGTCATGAAACGATAATCATATTGATATGAGTAAATTAATATATATGAAATAACCCAATCCTGAACTAAATGTGAAAATATAATAAACTACACTTAGACCCAATTTTTTACAGTACATATAACTTCTAAAACTATCCCCTTGAACTTTTTATAAGGGTAAGATATATAAAAGAACCTAAAGAGCTACATTAGTAGCCTTGAGTAATAATATACCCTCTAGACTCATGTATATTTGTTTCTCCCCATTATTCAATGTAAAAGGTGTCTATTTATAGGAAATTAACCTATAATATATCTCATTAAAACTCCAAATAAATCATATATATATTCTCACTTTATCATTATTTTAATATTTCTTAGCCAGTGTGAAAATACCTTATATATTTTCTTTTAAATATATCTAATATTTTATCCTGGTAGAAATTTTTTTCCAACCAGTTAATAAATTTTTTTCATTAACTCCATGAACATCATTCACTACATGAACCTCATATTTCATTAGTACACTATACACGAGCTTCACGTAATTCACATAACTCATGTGTTGAACACCTGTTTCAATCTCTATATTGTTTTATGATTCATCTCTAGATGGTTGACCCCTGCCCTCCCTCCTTTTTAATGTTTTGTAAAACCATGTTGCATAGCTATTAGGCTGATGAATATTCCTAAGGTATTTTCAACTATTTTTTTATTTTGAGTTACTTTCTCTTCTTATTCATTCATCATATCCCATTATAAAAGTGGAATGAATGATCCGGTATCTTATATATTCTATATTTCATCATGTTTATGAAATATTAAGCATTATACTTATTCCCCTTAAATATGTGGCCATAAAACGTTACTTAATCTTGAATTTTACACAAAACCATAATTTATTACACACTGAGGAACTTTTCAGGTTTAGAGTATTAAAGAATTCAGATATCATACATACATGACATACCATATTAAAAAAAGATGATAATACTAAAACTATGTCCATTTTCTCAAAATATTAAACATTAAAACTTAAAACAATATTTCTTTAACAACACTCTATATCAAACAACATTACTCCATTCTTTCTCTTACCCTTAATTATAACCTGTGTTTTTTCTTAAAAAGTTGGTATTAATATAAAACTCAGTAAGGGATATAAATAATGAAAGAGTTCGTCAACTGATGACATAAAATCCAATAAATCCCATAATCAGAAAAACTCATATGCATAGAAACATCATGTAGTTTCCTTGGGACATATTTACCATATCACTCTTATATTCCCCCTTACACATGGAATAAACTTTTGGTCATCTTCCAAATCTGTAGTACCCAATTCATTGGAGAGCTATAATGGGGATCACCCATTATATCATAAGCTAAAATGGGCTCAAAACAACGTAAATAATTTCACAGGAACATATCATGGAAATAAAGTGTCTTGAAATCAGAAGAAACCACTCATTACATAAAAATAATCCTTTGAATATTTATTAAAGAGAGTTCTAAATGTATTATAAAAAGAAAGTCCCTTAAAATATAATTGGAGTGATAATTAATAGAATTGAATGGATATCGTTATATATTATAGATACACATATTTCAACATAATATTTATAAAAAATCATCACACCAAAATTTTAATACCACATATTGACTAAAGAAGAAGGTTAACCCGAAGAATGGAAGTTGGGTTGAGAATTCCCTTACCTCGGGTTATTAACACTTAAAAGTTTTTAATACTCTTTTATAATGGTTGAAATAGTGTTATTAACATCTTCATGAAAAATATTAGTTTTTTTAACACATTATATGATCATTTTACAACATCATTGAACACATTTATTAGTAATATATTGTTATTTTCATTGTGTCAGGTGCGTTCTTTACACGGTTTCCATGATCAATTTGTGAGGGATATTCTTGTTTATATGAAGTGGAACTCCAACAAATTGGAATGGAATGGTATTTACATATTTCCTGATCCATAAATTTTACCATTTATTAATAAGCAATAATAAATTATGGTTAATCATAAGTTAAAACATTATTTATATTTGTTTAGGTCATTATGGTGATTCTTTGATCGTAATGAACTCGTTATGTATTATAAATTAATCACATGTGTAACAAATGATTCCAGGACCTTATATAAGATAAAATACATAAATTATTATATGGTTAAACCATTAAAATGGTTTCATGACCATACATGAATGAAGTAAAATAAATAGAAATCACAACGTCCACAATGTCGGTAAATCGACACATCACAGTAGATGTTTTAATTTCTTGAATAAGTGGGAGATGAGAATAAGTATAATGATGAATATAAAATAAACATAAAGAAATTTAGAATATGTTAGATACTGGATCATTCATTCTTCTAGGATAAGGGGATACGAGGAATGAATAAGAAGATAAAGGAACTCGAAATTAAAGAATAGTTGAGAAATCCCTTATAAAAATTTCCCAATCTAACGACTATTCAACATGGTTATAGAAAACATTAGAAAAAGTGGGGAATGTTGTCACCAATCCATAAATGAATCATAATACTGTATAGAGAAATGGAAAAATGTAAATAATAACATGATACAGAAAATTGAATGTTACACCACATAAAAGGGAATATGAATGGAAGAAGAAAGAAGTTGAGAATTCTCTTACCTTATAGAGTGACTCCTAAAACATGAAGGATTGGACCTTGGGGGATTGAAGTCACCTTAGGGGGACTAATAGAGAGGTAATAAGGCCATATCTTTTTTGATGATGAATTTGTAATGAATGCAATGAATGAATGGGTTGGTATTTATATCAAAAGAGAGGGAATATATTAATAATTTCCAAGGGACACCTCAATAGTGGTATTTGGAAAAAACATGGGATCTCCCATGGTATTTTCCCAAAATATTAACCACGTGGGAAAGCTCATATCTTATATTACTATACATAAGTTGACCCAAATTATTACATCATTAATGATGTCACTAAACTTTCCAAAAAGACAATACTATATTTTTACAATTCATAAAAAATTCACATGTTTCAGAAAAATCCAAAAAATTCTTCCTAAATTTTTTTCGATGTGTAGAATAAAAAAATTAAATCCATTTTTTCAAAATAATTTTTAGATATTATTAGTTTAATTTTCAAATAAAATCATACTTATTCAAATAATAAAAATTTTAATTCTATAACCTCTTTTAGGTCACATTCAGAAATTAACCATAATGACATTATTTTAACGCCCTAATAAAATAAAATAATAATATATTTTTCAATTAATTAGGTTCATATTACTATTCGTATTACTATTTTTAAGGGTATATTACTATTCACTAAAAACAAGTTGGTTCCAGTAGACTCCAAATAACTTTCTGAACACAGTTTTAGATGACCATTTTTAGAAATTCAAAATTTAGAATTGGAAAAATTATGTTAAAATTATTATAAGGCCCCAGCCTTAAACAATACTTAATCTTGAGTTATTTCAATAATACATATTGAGGATCTTTCCAGGTTTAGAGTTTTAGAGAATTAGATCATAAATCATGCATTACATTACACTTTTAAACAAGGTGGTTACATCAAAGACAATATTCACTTTTCTCATGAAAGGAATCATATTTAAAATAATACATGGATTCTTTCTTGACACTTCCTCAACAATATCATCACATCATGTACATTCCCTTGACCTGTGACAAACATTTCAAAATCATGAGATGATCATAAAAAGATCAGTAAGGGATATAAAAATATAGAAAGAAAACCTTATCCCATGTATACATAAGAATCATTGAAATCATACTTTACTCATAAAACATAAGCACTTTAACATACCTCATGAAATCAGAAGATTTATGAATAACTCATAGAAAACATAAGACATAAAGGTAACTTGAGGAATTCATAACATTCTTACGTAGGGAGTAACCCTCATGGTTATGTTTGGAATACCTATCACAGTGTATTCCCTAAATCTCTTCGAATAAACCCTAGTGTTAAAATACTTTGTGTTACCCAATGCATTGGAGAGCTATCATGGGCTCACCCGCCCTTAGTTTATCACGAAACCACCCTTCTTCATAAACAATTCCCAAGAACCATAACGTAATTGTATCACATAAAACATGCATAAAGGAAACATAACATTTCTACATTTAAATCAAAAGATATTAGAAAAAAATTGATATAATAAAAACATTATCAAAACCATTTTTCAATACCAAAATAAAAGAAAATTAAAACATGGTATTTATTTTTCATTTATTAAAAAGTTATGGCTTGTAGAGGAAGCCGAAACTCAAATAATGGTCACGGCGGCGGAGAAGTTTTTGTCACCGCATACATAAGACAAAAACATTCCCTTTTTTCATTTAGTAAAATTATTCATATAATAAGATTACTTTTGAATAAAATTAAAATTCAAATGGTTTTATACACCGTATAAAAGAAAGTTGTGTATAAAACAAAGTATTCCTGAATGAAAGGAGATTGAGACGAAGTCCCTTACCTCATGTCCGACATGACTCAATCATTATTTAATCTCCTGAATAATAAACAAAGTTAATTTATACTTGCATAAGAACCTTTTTCAAGTTCATTATTCCATTTATATCACTTATTACCATGTTATTAACATTATGTACTTATTTAAGTTATTAACGGTCGATTTGTCGATCTTTGGTACTTGAGCCAAAAATAAACTTCTTATAATTACAATTTGTTCATGTCGTAAAATATCCATTATATCCAGAATTATATTCATGATGTAGATATCATATATATCATATATATCCAGTATATATAAGAATTAATAATATTACATAACCTTTAGATGTAAGAAATGAAATTCACTGTTCATGGAGACGGTAAGCCGTACGTACGCATGAACGCCAATTTCATTTCTATTTCATATTTAATGGAATGAAATCATAATGATATAAAGGGATATTATAATTCCAGTATAATATCATATATAACATCATTAACTCCATCCTTTATATGTCCCACATATGGCATTAACGAATCAAATCACTTTGAGGGGGCGATAGTCCGCACTTCCGAAAATGAAATTATCACATTTACTCATAATGGAAACCATAAAGGTATGCCATAAATGAAAAATACATAATCCTAAGGAAAACATAAACATAATATATATCATATATAAATATAGTGAGATCTTAATGGCCACCATGAAAGGTGTTAAAATAAGATTGAACAATCGTCGTTTCATGAGGCAGTAATTCGCCACTCATAGAAATAGTATGTTCTTTAACCATTAGACGGAGGTGTGTATAAGATTAAATCAAATCCATCACATGAAAACATACTAGTATATTATAGATACTGTTGTTGTTAAAATTAGAGGAAAAAAATAATATAGGGGGTTTGAGAAGAAAAATAAAATAAAAAAATAGAAGAGAAGACATTACCTTTAAATCGGGTAACTCCCTTTGGTTTGAACCAAAAGTGTTTCTTAAAAAGCTTTCTGCCTAAGGTAAGGCTTCTATGATGAAGAGAGGGATGTTGAGAGATAAAATGAGCAGCGTTTGTCCAATAAAATGGCTTGAGAGGTGTGGGTAATGGGGTAGAGGTGGGGGGATTTTATAAGAGGGAGGAGGGGCACTCTTGGAACGTCTTGAAATGTTTCTTTATTACAAAATGAATTTCGGATTTTAAAGGTCCCACAATGTTATATTTCAAAGATAAGGTGATAAGGGTTCTAAATACACCAATCCAATAGGTTTTTTAAAAGTTTAATTCTTAGATTTTACATTATATTTTCATTTTATTTAAATCATTCATTAATGAGGTAATCACTACATCATCATAATGTCGTATATAAATTTATATATTTAATGTATAAAAATTATAAAAAAAATACTATTATGTAGGAGATATTTTTTATTTCCAATGAATATTTATAGTTTAATAAATCATTTATTTAGACAAAATTAAAATTGTTTTATGTAGGTGTTACACACTTTTGTAATATTTTCTGTTCTTTAAAAAAATGATAAAATGTCATTATCAAACAAAAGTGATTCCATGGGGTCCAAAAGATGGAAAAAGTCACCCCATGGTCGGAAATGACATAAACAGTAGAATTAGGACACATTTTAATGTTATTTTATATTATTATGATATTATTTTATTACCCTTAACTACCCGATTACTAATTAATCACGATAATTGAAGATAATTTTCGTCCTTAGTATTCATAATGTCCAAAAACAAAGGAGTATTAATTAAATAATTTGGACCTTATGATTCCAAATATGGAATCCATTTTACCAAATTCCAAACACAGAAATTGCATTAATTAATTTAATAATAATTCCTGTTGTTAAAACAAATAGCGGGGTTTTTAGAAACAATATCTTTCAAAAGTTTGACACTTCTTTATGCCCAATTCCAAAGTGAAATTAATTACAATGAACAAAATTGGATTAAATGGTAAAAATATATTATAATTGAACTTTAAAACCAATTACAAAGATTATCTAACTATTTAATTAAATTATATGAAAAAAGTAGTTTTGATGTAAAATGCAGTATTTTTCACTATTCATTAAAAAATGAACATTGTCAGTAAAATACCAAAAATTTATCCAAAGTAAATTTCAATGTCCCAATCCTAATTAATAAGTTTATTTTCACAAATAAATCTTATAAAATTGTCAAAAGTTACATTTAAAAATGTTTCTCCATCCAAAGGCAGTAAACCAATCTTTAAAAAAAATATATTAGAGTATTCTATGGTTAAGATTGGATTTATTCTCATTTTAAACCTATAAAACACTATATAATTCATAAATAGACATAGATATGAAAATCAATAATTCATTACTTACTTGGGATGTTACATCCTTCCCCCCTTTAAAAAATGTGTAACACCAGATATTTTTATGAGAAATATTCTGTTTCTATGTTATATAAATCATCAAAGGAATATTTCACTACACACAATACTATCTTGGCTTGCTTTACACGCAATCACGACCTTCCACGATAGCTTGCTTTGTACGCAATACCGATTTTCACTAAAAAACGATATGCTATTAAAATATTATTAAAACTAGCCATTATGAATAATAATACCCACTTTTTGAAATTTTATTTTTCAAAATGGACTTCATTTTTGGATTCGGAATATCGAAATTTGCCTAGGGTGAAATTTTGGTATTTTTTCTGAAAACTTTCAATTATTGATGAATAGTGAAAACACTGGGTTACTACTTAAAAACCAACTTTTTATTTGAATAATTATTTATTTAATTTAAATTTATTTTAGGTTATAATTGATACATAATACATATATAAGTTCAAATTAATTCATTGGAGTCATTTTATAATAAGTTCAGATATATAAAAATTTTATTAAACTTTTCACCGTCTTTTACTCACCTCCTAGGAGAATTTGCAAATTGACATAAAAATTAATTTTACTTCTTCTGTGAGTGGAATTTAGAAAATCTGAGTGACCCGATTAATATCAAGGACTAAAATGTGGTTCAATGAGATGAACATAATTTTTGGTGAATAGTTACTTTTTACTTTTTTTACCACGGCTAAAAGTAAATAGGGTAATTAAGGGTGAAAATGATATTATTATTACCCTAACACATGTCATAATTGTAATGGATAAGTTTAATTCAACCAAAAACAACCTTAGGAATAAAATTTGACCATTTAGGTATTCTTGTATTAGATTAGGGAATTTAATATTATTTTATTTAAAGAAGAGTTAAAATAGTTAAAACCAAAGTTTAATAAGTAAAACCTTTTTAATAAAGGGTTATACATAAGATAAATTTGACTATAAATATTCATTTGAAGGAAAAAAATATTTCCTATATAATGTTATTTTATTTATAATTTTTAGACATTAGATAATTTAATTTATTTATGACACAATGATGATGCAGTAATTATCTTATTAATGAAATATTAACATAATTGATGTTATAAACACTCAAATAAATTTAATATAAGAATTTTTAAGAATTAAAATAATTTTATAGGTCAATATGACATATTATTATTGATTTAATTAACTTTTTTTCGATCTAATCATGCTGTTATGATTTTCACAAAAATCAATTACCAAATAGTGTCAAAATTGACATAAAATTCTAAAACAAATATTATACTATTAATTGTTATTATATTCCGAAAAAAATAAGGTTCGGCCACAATACATATATCATGATAGGTGTATCATTAATGGACCACTTGGGGGGTCTCTTGGATGTATATAGTATGTTTATTAAATATATAATATAAAAATACAAAGTGACATGGTAAAAGTCAATCTAATTAACTAAGAGTTAAAACTAAAAGATAAGATTAATATAATGACCTAAACTTGTCTAAAACCAATTGTTTGAGAGTATTTCAACCCATCCCCACCTTATATTCTAAATAAATCAATTTGGAGCTATTAAAAACCTAATATGACTTTATAATAAAATAATATTTTTAGTTTTTCCAAAGGTGGCCCTCTCCTCCCTTATAAAAGGGAACCTCCTCCCTCACTTCCTCACACCACTTTGAGCCTTCATGCTCTGCCAAACACTGAAAATTTATCTTCCACACTTCCCTAGAAACATTTTATTTGTCCTGGTCTTCTTCATAGACCATATTTAGTGCTCTAAGAGGAGGTTAAGAAGAGGCGCTTCAAAGAAGAGGTAATGCCCGCTACCGATTTTTTCAACATTATTTTTTGTTCTACTTCTTCTTATTTAGTGTTTTCATTATTAAGTAATAAAATAAGTATCACTAATATAATTATATGTTATTATAATTATGAAACAACCCTTTTAAACCATCTAAAATCCTATGGAAAACGAAATCACCGTGCGTGCGTACGTACGGAATATAGTCTCCACGCCGTGGTGTAATCTATTTTCCACCACCACCTTACTTGTATGGGTATAATGGTGTAGAGAATAAATATATATGATTATTTTAAAGTGAAATTTATTCTGAAATAGTATACATACACTTCAATACAATTCCACAATCATGGGAACGATATTATCACTCGTGCGTACGTACGGTCTGCCGTCTCCACGAAGTGATGTGACTCATTCTACATGATCTTCATTAAATAATGATTATATAAATGAATTGAATGAATAAATATGATATATATTACACTAATACCATTCTGGAAATGAGGTATCTATAACCTAAATAGAAGAATAAAAATTTATTCGAGAAAACACGCATAAGAACAAAAAGTAATAAACACTCGAATAACAAGTAACAATGAAATATTACTAATAAGACGCTAAGAATATGACCATATATGATATAATAACAGTGATTTTGATTCTTTAATAAGTCAATGTCATTATTTAAATCATTATACAGGAGGTTCAGACACTTACGAAGCAAATCACACCTCAGGTAAGGGAAAATCTCACAATCTCAATTTTTATTCGACATTTTTTATACATCAGTATTTACTAGGGAATATTTATCATCCAAATACATGTTTCCTCAATATATAATATTATTTATATCCTCATAGAATTTTTTAAATCCAATTTTAGCCTTCGGTGGGTTTTTAGTAAAATATATGAAAAAAATCTTTTGTCATTTTTTGTACGTGGTACTTTTTGACATTTCCGGCCAAATTACGAGAAGAATGTTTTTTTTAACATATACGGCATGGATGGATTTTTAGAAAATTATTTACATGAAACTTCCTTTACAAGTTATCATGTTTATTTTTAATCAACTTCTTTTAGTTTAAAATTATATGACATTTTAAACAAGGAAAATGTTTTCGAAGTAGAAAGGATATTTTTTTCAAGAATGGACTTCAAGCGTTTTATCAAAATTATTTTCCATAAAAGATAATATAGGGTTCTGTTTCTATACCTATTTTTACATTTATTTGATTATGTTATGATGGAATTATTTTTATGAAGTCGTTTTATCTTATATGGATTATGTTTTGTTTTCATGATGTTTAAGAATCCAATTTTTATTACATGGGTTATGTTATGATGTATGATTTATGATTTTGTTGCACACATAATAATGGTTTAATTATGATATGGGGGACCTATATCTCCCTCCAATGCATTGGGTAAAGATTTATATCTCATTAGATAGACATGGCTGGAATGGTAAGTTAATCTGGTTCAGTGTTACAGGACTGGAACGAAGAGTGAACCCGATTCAGAATGGGACTTTGTCCACTAAGATGGTCTTGGCAGCAATGCCTTGGATACTATGGAAATAATATCATGTTCTTAATGGATTCCACAATTAAATGTTTTATTACCATGCTAGTTTATCATGATTAATGTTCCTTTATGATCTATGCCTTGCGTACTTCCAAGATTTATGTCGTTGCTCATGATTTTGATGTTTAGATTTTATGTTCAAGTTTTTTGCATTAAAATGTTTGTGGATTGTTTTATGTTCTCTATGATTACCCATACTGAGCATTTGAGCTCAACCATTATATGTTTTCTTTTCCCTAGGATTCAAAGAATGGTTTTAGGTAAGAAAACAAAAGGGGAAGATATTTATGGGAGATATTGAAGATCTTTCAC
Source organism: Viscum album (assembly GCA_963277665.1). Lineage (NCBI taxonomy): Eukaryota > Viridiplantae > Streptophyta > Magnoliopsida > Santalales > Viscaceae > Viscum > Viscum album. The sequence continues at coordinate 1,662,659,685 of OY728152.1, read as the reverse complement.
GATGATTAGAAGATAATTTTCTGAGTTTCCAAAGATACTAAACTATTACGGTCCTTGTGTGTTTATTTTCGTTATGTATTAAGTATTCCACAAAAGTAATTTAATGTCCATGTACCTCAAGCTTTGGGTCTCTACAGTTGGTATTAGAGGAAAGGTATAGTCAACCTTTGGAAACTAGGATGTGAAAGCCTTAGTAAGAACCCTAAGGATATATCTAAACATAGAACACAATATTAGTTTTTTAGAAATGGCCATGAATCTCCTAAGATAAGACCTTAAGTGTAAAATTTTATTCTTGATTATGTGGTTTTCTTATTATAATTAGTATTGATCACATTATTATTCTTGGTTTTAGTCAATGGATGGAACCCGAAGGAACCGTGTTAATGCGGAATGTGACGGGAAATGCAATGATTGTCCCTCTAAGAAACCAAACGTTATGGGAGATGGAATAAAAAATATTTTATCCATGATCACACACTTTTATCAAGCTATGAATCATTTAGGACTTCCAAACAAGAAAAGGAAGGAGCAACATTCTGTTGAATCATTCATGAGGCAGCGTCACCACTCATTCATCGGGTCTACTAATCCATTAGATGCTGAACAATGGATCAATACTATGGAAAAGATATTTTCAGTTCTCAATGTTCTGAACATGATAAATTCATCTTAGTAGTATATCGTTTGGAAGGTGAAGCTTCTCAATAGTAGTATATTATCTAGAATTTGAGACCAAGAGATGAAATTTAGTCCATGGAATGGGATGAGTTCAAGAACGTATTTTTCAATAAGTACTTCCCTCGTATTCTTCTAACAAAGATGGAGGAGTTTCTTGAACTAAAGCAAAAGGATGATGAATCTGTAGGTACCTACGAAGAAAATTTTACAAGACATTCAAGGTACGCTTCTGGGATTATTATCCAACCTGAGAGTAAGATAGATCGATTATTTAGTGTCTTAAAACCAACTCTTCGAAGGGTGTTAGCCATAAGGGACTTCAATAGCTACGAGGAAATCATTTGATGTGCTCTCAAAGTTGAGACAGATATTGGAGCAACCCATCAGTCATATGGGTTTGATAAGAAGAGGAAAATGGAATTCAAAGTAAAATCTAAAGACCATGCTGAAAAGAAGATGATTTTTCCCTTATGCACAATGTGTGGAAGGAAACATGGAGGGAGTTGTCTTAAAGGGACGAGTAAATGTTTCAAATGTGGAAAAGAAGGTCATCGGGCATTTGAATGCTGCAATGATGGGAAGAAAATGTCGAGTTATGCAAACAAAGAAAAGGCCACACAGAGTGCACCTCATACACTTCAATGTTACAAGTGCAAGGAAATGAGGCATTATGCTAATAAATGCCCTAATCCAAGGTTTTTTTTATCATAATTGACATCAAAAAACTCTTAAGGATAAAGACAATGGAATGTCATGTGAAATTTCTATCAGCGATGTAGAGTATGATAACGAAGTAGTGAAAGGTACACTTACCATCCACTCTAATTTAGGAAATGTTTTATTTGATTCTGGATCGACCCACTATTTTATGTCTAAAGAATTTTCTAAGGGTATCGCCATATTACCTCAAATATTCGATGTTGATTTAGCTATGACAACTCCTAATGGCACAACAGTTGCATCAAAAGTTTATAATTCTTCTCCGATTGAAGTTTGTAGGAAAGTGCATCCTGAAAATCATGTTATCCTTCCTATAGTGGAATTTGATGTGATTCTTGTCATGGAATGGCTTTATTTATATGTAGCTCATATCAATTTCCAAATAAGGGTAGTCATATTTCATATTCAAGATCAATCTATGATTGCCTATCGATGCAAGGACGAACATAACCTACCAGTGGAAATTGCATCCATCTTATGGGTCTTGATTCCACTAAATTAAGGTTATTTATCTCAAATGGTTTGTGAGAAACTCACAATTAAGAATATTCTCATTGTAAAGCAGTTTGATGATGTCTTTCCGGATGAATTTCAAGGTCTTCCACCAAATCGCGAAGTTGAGTTTTCAATAGAACTCGTACTAGGTGCTTTACCTATTTCAAAGACACTTTATAGAATGGACCCAATTGAGTTGCAGTAATTGAAGAAGAAACTCGAAGAGAATCTTGATAAAGGATTTATACACCCCAGTGCATCACCTTGGGGAGCACCTGTTCTTTTTTTTAAGAAGAAAGATGGATCAATGAGGCTCTTCATTGATTATCGAGAACTTAACAAGATCACGATCAAGAACAAATATCCTATCACGCGCATTGATGACTTATCTGACCAACTACGTGGAGGTCAATACTTTTCCAAGACTGTTCTTCATTCAGGGTATCATCAATTAAGGGTCAATTGGGAGGATATACCAAAGACGGCTTTCCGTACAAGGTATGGACACTATGAATTTATAGTGATGCCATTTAGTCTTAATAATGCCCCTGCTATCTTCCTAGATCTGATGAATGGAGTCTTTAGAGACTATCTTGATCAGTTTTTGGTAGTCTTTATAGACAATATTCTTGTCTATTCAAAGTGCATGTAAGAACATGAAGATCACTTGAGAATTGTATTGAAGACCCCGAGAAAGTAGAAGCTTTATACCAAATTTACCATGTGTGAATTTTGGCTTCAAAAAGTTGCTTTTTTGGGTCACATATTCTCAAAAGAGGGGATATTTGTGGATACCATGCTAGTTTATCATGATTAATGTTCCATTATTATCTATGGCTTGTGTACTTCCATGATTTATGTCATTGCTCATGATTTTGATGTTTAGATTTTATATTCAAGTTTTTTCATTCAAATGTTTATGGATTGTTTTATGTTCTCTATGCTTACCCTTACTGAGCATTTGAGCTCACCCTTTATATGTTTTCTTTTCCCCAATATTTAAAGAAAGGTTTTAGGTAAGAAAACAAAAGGGGAAGATCTTTATGGGAGATATTGAAGATCTTTCACCACGATTAGAAGATTATTTTCCGAGTTTCCAAAGATACTAAACTATTACGGTCCTTTTGTGTCTGTTTTTGTTATGTATTAAGTATTTCGCAAAAGTAATGTAATGTCCATGAATGTAAATATTTGGGTCTCTACAGTTGCGTCCCCGCAATTTATTTACTTATTGAATAAGTGGGGGTATTTATCCCTCATTGCATTTTCATATTCCCATGTTGCCTCTTCAATCATGTGTTTTTTCCACAAAACCTATACTTGATGAATCATTTTATTCCAGAATACTTACTCCCTGTGGTCAAGAATCTGGACAAGTTTTTCCTCATAAGATAGATTTTCTTCCAACTGAACTACCTCTGGACTCAAAACATGAGATCGATCTGGCATGTACTTCCTTAACATTGAAACATGAAAAACATTGTGTACCCGAGATAAAATAGGAGGTAAAGCCACTCAGTATGCAACTGATCCAACTCTCTCCAGAATTTCATAGGGTCCAATGAACCTTTGACTCAGCTTTCCTTTCTTACCAAATCGGATCACATTTTTCCATGGTGAAACTTATATGAAGACCTGATCACCTACCTCAAAAGAGAGATCCTTCCATCTGTTGTCCGCATAACTTTTCTGCCTGCTCTGAGCTATTATCATGTGCTTCTGTATCTGCTAAACTTTTTCTACCAACTCTTCTACCAATTCTGGTCCCATCAACTTCCTTTCACCTACTTCATCCCAAAAATCTAGAGTTCGACCCTGCTTTCCATATAATTCCTCCGATGGTGCCATCTATATACTGGAATGAATAATGTTGTTATAAGAAAAATCAACCAATGAAAGATATAGGTCTCAAATTCCCTGATAATCTATCTAACAAGCACGTAGTATATCATTCAAATTCTGAATTGTTCATTCTGACTACCCATCTGATTGAGGATGAAAAGATGTACTGAAATTTAATTCAGTACCCAACAACCTCTGAAGGCCTTTTCAAAAGATAAAAGTAAACCTGGGACCAAAATCAGATACAATGGAGAGGGGAAATCCATGTAACCTAACTATCTCTTTAAGATACAAAGGAGAAAGTTAATTTATGGAAAAAATTTCTCGTATAGAAAGGAAATGAGAAGATTTAGTCAAGTGGTCAAAAATATCCCAGATTCCATTATTATGCCAATGTGTCTTCGGTAATCCCACAAGGAAGTCCATGGTTATATTCTCTGATTTCCACTCTGGCACTGGTAAAGGCTGAAGCATCCCTTTCGGTAACTACCACTCTGCATTAACCTGTTGACAAGTCAAACACTTCACAATAAAATCAGTAATATCTCTTTTCATTCCATCCCACCAGAAATACTCCCGAAGATATCTATACATCTTAGTGCTGTCTAGATGAACTGAAAATGGAGAACTATGAGCTTCACATAACAACTCTATCTTCAACTGTGAATCACATTGCACACATAATCTCTTCCCAAATCTCAAAGAACAATCATTATCAATGTTGAATTCAGGTAACATACCCTTCTTTACCATCTCTACCTTTTTCTGTAACTCACTGTATTTCTCCTGAGCTTGCTTAATTCTATCTATTATAGAAGATTTCACTAATACCTGAAACAAAAAGAAGAACATCCAACACCAACAACTTCTATACCAAAGTTCATCAAATCATTAACCAAAGGATCACGTTCCAAACATAACATGGTTAATGAAGCATTACTTTTTCGAATCAAACCTTCAGCCACATTATTTGATTTTCCCGGATGGTAATGAATTGTATAATCATAGTCCTTGATTAATTCCAGCCATCTCCTCTATCTCATGTTCAATTCTTTTTGAGTGAATATATACTTTAAACTTTTGTGATCAGTATATATTTCACACTTTACACCATACAAATGATTCCTCCAAATTTTTAAAGAGAACACCAGAACAGTTAATTCCAAATCATGTGTAGGTTAATTTATCTCATGAGCTTTCAACTGACGTGAAGCATAAGAAATTACCTGATCATTCTGCATTAGGACACAACCATTTCCTTTTAATAATGCATCACTTTAGATAACAAACTCACCAATCCTGGAAGGTAGTTCCAAAACTGGAGAATTAACCAATCTTCTTTTCAATTCCTAAAAACAATCATTACATTCTTTTGTCCAGATGTACATAACACTTTCTCGAGTTAACTTAGACATTGGACTAGAAAACCGTGAATTTTTATTAAAAAACCTTCGCTAATAGCCTGCCAAACCAAGAAAACTACGAATCTCGATTACATTTTTGGGTCTTGGCCATTCTTCAAAAACCATTGTTTTTGAAGGATCAACAATTATTCCATCTTTATAAACAATGTGACCAAGGAATTAAATTTGTTGCAACCAAAACACACACTTTCTGAATTTCCATACAATTTTTTTTCTTTTAAGGTTTGAAAAATAACCCTTAAATGACTTTCATGCTTCTCTTTACTTTTAGAAACTACAAAAATATCATCATTGAAAACAACCACAAACTTATCCAGGAACTCAAGGAAAATTCTATTCATAAGATCCATGAATACAGCAGGTGCATCGGTTAACCCAAAAGGCAATACTAAAAATTCATAATGGCCATATCTTGTACGAAACACAGTCTTCAGAATATCTACTCCCTTTACCTTCAACTGATGGTACCCCGATCTTAGGTCAAACATTGATATATACTGAGCTCCCTGGATCTGATAAAAAATCATCGATATGAGGCAAAGGATATTTGTTCTTAACAGTGATGTTATTGAAGGATCTATAATTTATGAAAAGTCTCATTGAACCATCTTTCTTTTTAAAATATAAGACAATAGAACCCCATAGTGATGTGCTTGGTCGAATGAAACCTTTCTCTAATAAATCATGCAATTGATCCTTCAACTCTAAAAGTTCAATTTGAGGCATTTGATAAAGGGGTTTTGAACAGTTTCTTTGTTTTCAACAATATGTGCAAGGTAACATTCATTTCCATCTTTTACAAGTTTCTCAGCCTCTTGATATGTTATCCACATTATGGGTTGATTCTTGTACACAAATTGAATGTATTTATAAAAAGAAACTTCTTTATCTCTACAATCAATTTTAGCATGGTAAAAAAGACCCAATACATACCCAGGATAATATCAAACTCTACTAGACGTAAAACAATAAGGTTTTCAAGTAAGTTCATTCCACAGATAAAGATAAGAAGAATCTTATAAATTCTTTGTGCCTCAACATTTCCCCCAAGGGTTTTTACCACAAGTTCAGGAATCACTTCTTGAGATTGAATTACAAATTTTTCATAAAATTTTATAGAGATGAAAGAATGTGTAGACCCTGAATCAAACAACACATTGGCATAATCTGAAAAAACAAACAGAGCACCAGATACCACTTCATTTGATGGACCAACATCTTCTAAAGTAGTTTAAAGGATTTCACCTCACCCTTCTTCTTGTAGTCTAACTTCTTCCGATCATTTGAGCTCTTTTTCGAACACTCGTTTGTATAATGACCCATCTCATTTCCCTTGAAACATTTCACTAATTGGAAGTCAAATTTGGTCTTACCATCACCCTGATTATTTTCTATGAAATCACGAGCCTTATATCCCATCTTACCACATCAGTTGCACTTTCCAGAATTCAAAAGACATTCCCCATCATGCTTTTTACCACATTTATCAGAAACTGAAAACTTATTTTTCTTACCATTAGACCTTTTTTAAGGATTCTTCCTATTCTCCTACAACCGCAGTATCTTCTTCTGTTGGTGTTCATAGAACACTTGCCCATTGGAAAACTCTATTTACACCTTCTTCGCACATCGACCAAGATTTTCATAACATTAGAACTCGTGAGAATCTAATTCCCTTCGATACTTTGGCTTTAACCCTGAGTAAAAATGGTTGATTTTACTATCAAGGTCTCAGATAAAATTTGGAGCATACCTTGCCAATCGAGTGGACTTTTCTTCATAAGAGGCCAAAAAGTCATCCTATTTCCTCAATTCCAAGAATTCTTTTTCCATCCTATGTTGAACATCCTTAGGAAAATATCTCTCAAGAAACATACCTTTGAATTCATCCCAGTCAAGAGCATCAATCTCATCAGCGTCCCTGATATTTTTAACCATCGACCACCAGTGATCTTCTTGACCCTCAAAACAGTAAACAGCAAGACTAACCTTTTGATTGTCTGAACACCCCATGACATAAAAAATCTTCTCTAGTGATTTAATCAACCCTTCAGCTAGCACAGGGTCAGATGATCATCTGAATGACGGGGGATGTTTCATCATGAAATGTTCCACCACTAACATGTTCCACTGTGGTTGATCTGGCTGATCTCGTGCATGGATACCACTACCATTTATCGCTTGAGTCAACTGCGCCATTACTACAACAAACTATTCAGTTCCACTTCCGACCATCGCAGGACATTGATTTGGAAGGTCATTTCCTTTTGTATTCCTTCTTAGAATTTCTTCCCTGTTTCCTATGAAGAAAACTATTCTGAACAAACATGTCTTAAATGAAGAAACATGGTAATCTTCAAATGCTATATCATTTCAATTTGACCATTAAAAAATATTTTTGGATAACCATTTATTAGAAGTCGAACTCCTAATTTTATCTAAATCGACCTTTGATACCAACTATAAGGCCCCAAACATAAACATTAGTTAATCTTGGCTTATTTCAAGAATACAAATTGAGTATCTTTTCAGGTTTAGAGTTTTAGAGAATCGGATCATAAATCATGCATTACATTCCACTTTTAAAAAAGGTGGTAACATCAAAGAAAATATTCACTTTTATCATGAAAGAAATCATATTTAAAATAAAACATGGATTCTTTCTTGAAACTTCCTCAACACTATCATCACATCATGTACCTTTCCCTTGACCTATGATAAACATTTCAAAAACATGGTATGAGCATAAAAAGTTCAGTAAGGGGTATAAAAATATGAAAAGAAAACCTTAGCCCATGTATACATAAGAATCATTGAAATCATACTTTACTCATAAAACATAATCACTTTAACATACCTCATTAAATCATAAGATTTATGAATAACTCCTAAAAAATATAAGACATAAAGGTAACTTGAGGCATTCATAACATTCTTACGTAGGGAGTAGCCGTCATGGTTACGTTTGGAATACCTATCACAGTATATTCCCTAAATATCTTCGGGGAAACCTTGGAGTTTAAATCCTTCATGTTACCCAATGAATTGGAGAGATATCACAGGCTCACCCACCCTTATTTTATCACATAACCACCAGTCTTCATAAACAATTATCAAGAACCATGACATAATCGTATCACATAAAACATGCATAATGGAAACATTACATTTCCACATTTCAATCACAGGATATAAAAAACACATTGATATAATAATAACATTATCAAAACCATTTTTCAATACCAAAATAAAATAAATGTAAAACATGGTATTTATTTTTCATTTAAAAAATGTTATGGCTTGTAGAGGAAGTCGAAACCCTAATAATGGTCACGGCGGCAGAGAAGTCGTTGTCGCCGCATACGTAAGACAAAAACATTCCCTTTTTCCGTTTAGTAAAACGCTTTGTATAAAAAGATTCCTTTTGAATAAAAGTAAAATCCAAAGGGGTTTATACACCGTATAAAATAAAGTTGTCTATAAAACAAAATATGCCTCAATGAAAGCAGATTGAGACGAAGTCCCTTACCTCATGTTTGACTTGACTCGATCATTCTTTAATATTCTGAATAATAAACTAGAGTTAATTTATAATTTCTTAAGAACCTTTTTCAAGTTCATTATTCCTTTTATATCAGTTAGCACCATGTTATTAACATCATGTAATTATCTAAGTTAATAACGGTCATTTTGTCAATCTTTGGTACTTGAGGCAAAAATAAACTTCTTATAATTACAAGTTGTTCATGTGGTAAAATATCCATTATATCCAAAATTATATTCATGATGTAGATATCATATATATCATATATATCCAGTATATATATGAATTTATAATATTAAATAACATTTATAGGTATGAAATTAAATGCATCGTTCATGGAGACGGTAAGTCGTACATACGCATGAACGCTACTTTCATTTCTATATCGTATTTAATGGAATTAAATCATAATGATATAAAGGTATATTATAATTCCAGTATAATATCATACATAACATAATTAACTCCATCCTTTATACATCCCACATATGGAATTAACAAATCAAATCACTTTAAGGGGGCGGTAGATTTCACTTCCTAAAATGAAATTATCGCATTTACCCATAATGGAAACCATAAAGGAATGCCATAAATGAAAAATACAGAATCATAAGCAAAACATAAAAATAATATATATATTATATAAATATAGTGAAATCTTAATGGCCACCATGAAAGGAGTTAAAATAATATTGAACAATCATCGTTTCGTGAGGCAGTAATTCGCCACTCACAGAAACAGTAAGTTCTTTAACCATTTGACAGAGGTGTGTATAATTGTAAATCAAATACATCACATAACAACATACTAGTATATTTTAGATACTTATTTTTTTAAAAAATAGACGAATAAAAATAATTTATGGGGTTTGAGAAGCAAAATAAAACAAAAAAACATAATAGAAGACATTAACTTTAAATCGGGTAACTCCCCTTGGTTTGAGCCAAAAGGGTTTATTGAAGAGATTTCTGCCTAAGGTAAGGCTTCTATGATGAAGAGAGGGATGTATAGAGATAAAATTAGCAGAGTTTCACAATGAAAATGGATTGAGATGTGTGGGTAAGTGGGTAGAGGTGGGGGCCTTTTATAAGAGGGAGGAGGGGCACTCTTGGAAATTCTTGAAATGTTTCTTTATTATAAAATGCATTTCGGATTTTAAAGGTCCCATAAAGATATATTTCCAGGATAAGGTGATAAGGTTTTTAAATACACCCATACAATAGGATTTTTACAAATGTATGTCTTTTATTTTACATTATCTTTTCATTTTATTTAAATCGTTCATTAATGAGGTAATCACTACATCATCATTATGTCTTATATAAATTTAATTATATAATTTCTAAAAATTATTAAAAAAATACCATGATGTAGTAATTCTTTCTAGATTTCCAATGACTATTTATAGACTAAGAGATCATTTATGTAGAAAAAAGTAAAATTGTTTTACATAGGTGTTACATAATTTTGTTGTATTTTCCATTCTTTAAAAAAATGATAAAATGTCACTATCAAACAAAAGTGATTCCATGGGGTCCCAATGTTGGCACAAGAAACTCCATGGTCAGACATGAGACAACTAGTAGCATTAGGACACATTTTGGGGTCATTATATATTATTATGATATTATTTTATTACCTTTAACTACCTGATTACTAATTAATCACGATAATTAAAGATAATTACCGTCGTTAGTATTCATAATGTCCAAAAACAAAAGAGTCTTAATAAAATAATTTGGATACTATGATTCCAAATATGGAATCCATTTTTGAAAATTACAAACACATAAATTTCAGTAATTAATTTAAAAATAATTCTCGTTGTCAAAACAAATAGCCGGTTTTCTAGAAACAATATTCATCAAAAGTTTGACAATTGTTTATGCCCAATTCCAAAGTGAAATTAATTAAAATGACCAACATTGGAATAAATAGTAAAAATATATTATAATTTCACTGGAAAACCAATTAAAAATATAATCTAACAATGTAATTAAATTAGATGAAAAAGCAGTTTTGAAGTAAAATGCAGTATCTTTCACTATTCATTAAAAAATTAACATTGTCATAAAAATACCAAAAATTTATCCAAAATAAATTTAAATGTACCAATCCTAATGAATAAGTTTATTTTGACAAATAGAGTTTATAAAATTGTCAAAAGTTATATTTAAAAATGTTTCTCCATCAAAAGGGGGCAAACCAATCTTTTAAAAAAATATCAGAGTATTCTATGCTTAATATTGGATTTATTATCATTTTAAACCTCTAAAATACTATCTAATTAATAAATAAGCATTGATATGAAAATAAATAATTCATTACTTACTTGGGATGTTACGTCCTTCCCCTATAGAAAATTGTGTCCCCGCAATTTATTTACTTATCGAATAGGTGGGGGTATTTATCCCTCATTGCATTTTCAGATTCCCATGTTGCCACTTCAATCATGTGGTTTTTCCACAAAACCTTTACTTGATGAATCATCTTATTCCACAATATATGCTCCCTGTGGTCAAAAATGTAGACCGGTTTTTCCTCATAAGATAGATTTTCTTCCAACTGAACTACCTCTGGACTCAAAACATGAGATGGATCTCACATGTAATTCCCTAACATTGAAACATGAAAAACATTGTGTACCTATGATAAAATAGGAGGTAAATCCACTCGGTATGCAACTGATCCAATTCATAGGGTCCAATGAACCTTGGACTTAACTTTCTTTTCTTACCAAATCACATCACATCTTCCATGGTGAAACTTTGAGGAAGACATGATCGCCTACCTCAAAAGAGAGATCCTCCTGTTGTCTGCATAACTTTTCTACCTACTCTAAGCTATTCTCATGTGCTTCTGTATCATCTGAACATTTTCTACCAACTCTTCTACCAATTCTGGTCCCATCAACTTCCTTTCACCTACTTCATCCCAAAATGCTGGAGTTTGACACCGCTTCCCATATAATGCCTCAAATGGTGCCATCTTTATACTAGAATGAATAATATTATTATAAAAAAACTCAACCATTGAAATATGTAGGTCTCAACTTCCCTGACAATCCATCGAACAAGCACATTGTATATCCTCCAATGTCTTAATTGTTCGTTCTGACTGCCCGTCTGATTGAGGATAAAAAGTTGTACTAAAATTTAATCCAGTACCCAATAACCTCTAAATGCCTTTCCAAAAGTTAGAAGTAAATCTGGGATCACGATCAGATACAATGGAGAGGGTAACTCCATGTAGCCAGACTATCTCTTTAAAATCCAAACGAGAAAGATGATCTGGGGAAAAATTATCTCGTATAACAAGGAAATGATCAGATTTAGTCAAGCGATCAACAATAACCCAGATTGCATTATTACCTCAATGTGTCTTTGGAAATCCCACAACGAAGTACATGGATATATTCTACGATTTCCACTCTAGCACTAGTAAAGGCCGAAGAATCCCTTTCTGTAACTGCCGCTCTTCTTTAACCTATTGACAATTCAAACACTTCATAGTAAAATCAGCAATATCACTTTTCATTCCATCCCACCAGTAATACTCCAGATGATCTCTATACATATTAGTAACACCTGGATGAACTAAAAATGGAGAACTATGAGATTCACATAACAACTCTCTCTTCAACTGTGAATCACAAGGTACACACAATCTCTTCCCAAATCTCAAAACACAATCATTATCAATGATGAATTCAGGTAACCTACCCTTCTTTACAAGCTCTACCTTTTTCTGCACCTCACTATCTTGCTTCTGAGCTTGCTTAATTCTTTCTGTTAGAGAAGATTTAACTAATACCTAAAACAAAACAGAAGAACATCCAACACCAACAACTTCTATGCCAAAGTTCATCAAATCCTTAACCAAATGATCATGTTTCAAACATAACATGGTTAATGATGCATTAATTTTTCAACTCAAACCATCCACCACTTTATTAGCTTTTCTCGGATGGTAATGAATTATAAAATCATAATCCTTGACTAATTCCAGGCATCTCCTCTGTGTCATGTTCAATTATTTCTGAGTGAATATATACTTTAAACATTTGTGATCAGTATATATTTCACACATTACACCATACAAATGATGCCTCTAAAATTTTAAAGCTAAACCCACAACAGCTAATTCCAAATCATGTGTGGGGTAATTTATCTCCTGAGTTTTCAACTGACGTGAAGCATAAGCAATTACCTAATCATTCTGCTTTAGGACGCAACCAAGTTCTTTTAATGAAGCATCACTGTAGATAATAAACTCACCATTCCTGGAAGGTAGTTCCAAAACTAGATCATTCACCAATCCTCTTTTAAATTCCAAAAAAAAATCATCGCATTCTTTTTTCTAGATGAACTTAACACCTTTTAGAGTTTACTTAGTCTTTGGACTAGGTAACCGTGAATTTTTTTAAGAAACCTTCTGTAATAGCCTACCAAACCTTGAGAAATACGAATCTCAGTTACATTTGTGGGTCTTGGCCATTCTTCAACAACCTTTGTTTGTGAAGGATCAACAGTTATTCCATCTTTAGAAACAATGTGACCAAGGAAAGAAATTTGTTCCAACCAAAACTCACACTTGCTGAATTTCCATACAATTTCTCTTCTTTTAAGGTTTTAAAAATAACCCTTAAATGACTATCATGCTCCTATTTACTTTTAGAAAACACCAAAATATCATCATTGAAAACAACCAAAAACATATCCAAGAACTCATTGAATATTCTATTCATAAGATCCACGAATATAGCAGGTGCATTGGTTAACCCAAAAGGCATTACTAAAAATTCATAATGGCTATATCATGTACGAAACACAATCTTGAGAATATCTTCTTCCTTTAACTTCATCTGATGGTACCCCGATCTTAGGTCGAACATTGAAAAATATGGAGCTCCCTGTAGATGATAAAAAAATCATCGATATGAGGCAAGGGTATTTGTTCTTAACAGTGATGTTATTAAAGGCTCTATAATCAATACAAAGTCTCATTGAACCATCTTTCTTTTTAAAAAATAAGACAAGGGAACCCCATGGTGATGTGCTAGGTCGAATAAAACCTTTCTCTAATAAATATTTCAATTGCTCCTTCAACTCTAAAAGTTCAATTTAAGCCATTCAATAAGGAGGTTATTAAATTGGCTTAGCATCAGGAACTAGGTCAATAGTAAATTCAACTTCCCGATCTGGTATTATTCTAGACAACTCATCAGGAAAAACATAAAGATACTCACTTACCACTGGAACATCATTAATCTGAACGGTTCTTTTGATTCCAACAATATGTGCAAGGTAACATTCATTTCCATATTTTACAAGTTTCTCAGCCTCTTGATATGTTATCAACAGTAAGGGTTCATTCTTGTACACAAAGTGAAAGTATTTCTGAAAAGAATCTTCTCTAACACTACAATCAATCGTAGCATGGTAAATAGAGAGACAATCCATACCCTGGATAATATCAAAATCTACTAGAGGTAAAATAATAAGGTTTGCAAGTAGGTTCTTTCCATAGATAAGGATAGGAAGAATTTTATAAAATCTTTTTTCCTCAGCATTTCCCCCAAGTGTTTTTACCACAAGTTCATTAGTCATTTATTGAGATGGAATTCCCAATTAACCAAAAAAAATCCAGAGATGAAAGAATGTGTAGACCCTGAATCAATAAATGCATTGGCATAATATGAAAAAAACAGAGTACCAGATACCACCTCATTTGATGGCCCATCATCTGCAGAAGTAGCTACAAAGGATTTCACCACACCCTTCTGCTTGTAGCCTGAATGCTTCCCCTCATTCGAGCTCTTTTTCAAACACTCGTTTGTATAATGACCCATCTTGTTTCACATGAAACATTTCACTAACTATAAATCAAATTTATACTTACCATCACCCTGATCTTTTTCAGTGAAATCACAAACCTTATGTCCCATCTTACCACATCAGTAGCACATTCCAGAATTGAAAAGACATTCCCCAGCATGATTTTTACCACATTTATCACAAATAGAAAACATAGTTTTCTTAGCATCAGACATTTTTGAAGGATTATTCCCTTTCTCCTGCCACCTCAGTCTCTTCTTCTATTGGTTTTCATAGAACACTTGATCATTGGAAAACTCCATTTCCACCTTCTTAGCACATCGAATAATATTTTCATAACAATCAAACTCGCGAGAAGCTAATTCCCATTGATACTTTGGCTTTAACCATGAGAAAAAACGGTTGATTTTACTATCATAGTCTCTGATAAAATTTGGAGCATACCATACCAATCGAGTGAAATTTTCTTCATAAAAAGCCACTGAGTCGTCCTCTTGCATCAATTCCAGGAATTGTTTTTCCATACTAAGTAGAACATCCTTAGGAAAATATTTCTCAAGAAATATACATTTGAATTCATCCTAGTCAAGATCATCAATATCATCAGCGTCCCTGATATTTTTGACCATCGACCACCACTGATCTACTTCACCCTCCAAACGGTAAACAACAAGACTAACCTTTTGATTGTCTGAACACCCCATGACATCGAAAATATTCTCCAGGGATTTAATCCACCCTTAAGCTAGCACATGGTTAGATTATCCTCTGAATGATAGGGGATGTTGCATCATCAAATTCTCTACTATTGACATGTTCCTCTACGGTTGATCTAGCTGATCTTGTGCATGGATACCACCACCATTTATCGCCAGAGTCAACTGAGCCATTACTGCAACAAACTATTCAGTTCCAATTCTGACCATCTCTGGATGTTGATTTGGAAGGTCATTTCTTTTTTTATGCCTTCCTAGCACTGCTTCCCTCTTTCCTCTGCAGAAAACCATTCTAAACAATAATGTCTTAAATGAAGCAACATGGTAATCTTCAAATGCTATATCATTTCAATTTGACCATAAAAAATATTTTTGGATAATCATTTATTATAATTTTAACTCATAAAGTAATCTAAACTGACCTTTGATACCAACTATAGGGCCCCAGACATAAACATTACTTAATCATGAGTTATTTCAAGAATACAAATTGAGGATCTTTTGAGGTTTAGAGTTTTAGAGAATTAGATCATAAATCATGCATTACATTCCACTTTTAACAAGGTGGTAACATCAAAGACAATATTCACTTTTATCTTGAAAGGGAACATATTTAAAATAAGAAGTGGATTATTTCTTGACACTTCCTTAACACTATCATCACATCATGTACCTTTCCATTGACCTATGAAAAACATTTCAAACACATGGGATAAGCATAAAAAGCTCAGTAAGGGATATAAAAATATGGAAAGAAAACCTTATCCCATGTATACATAAGAATCATTGAAATCATACTTTTATCATAAAACATAATCACTTTAACATACCTCATTAAATAATAATATTTATGAATAATGCATAGAAAAATAAGACATAAATGTAACTTGAGGCATTCATAACATTCTTACATAGGGAGTAACCCTCATGGTTTTGTTTGGAATACCGATGAAAGTATATTCCCTAAATCTCTTCGGAGAAACCTTAGAGTTTAAATCCCTCACATTACAAAATGCTTTGGAGAGCTATCACAGGCTCACCCGCCCTTAGTTTATCACGGAACCACCTGTCTTCATAAATAATGCCCAAGAACAATGACATAATCGTATCACATAAAACATGCATAAAGGAAACATAAAATTTCCACATTTCAATCACAAGATATCAAACACACATTGATATAATAAAAGCATTATCAAACCCATTTTTTAATACCAAAAGAAAAGAAAATTAAAACATGGTATTTATTTTTCATTTAAAAAAATACATGGCTTGTAGATGAAGCCAAAACTCAAATAATGGTCATGGTGGCGAAGAAGTCATAGTCACCACATACGTAAGAAAAAAACATTCCCTTTTGTTGTTTAGAAAAACGCATTGTATAAAAAGATTCCTTTTGAATAAAATTAAAAGTCAAAGGTTTTTATACACCGTATAAAAGAAAGTTTTGTATAAAACAAAATATGCCTCAATGAAAGGAGATTTAGATGAAGTTCCTTACCTCGTGTCCAAATTGACTCGATCATTCTTTAATCTCCTGAATAATAAACTAGAGTTAATTTATACTTGCTTAAGAATATTTTTCAGAATCATTATTCCTTTTATATCACTTATTACCATTTTATGAATTTTATGTAATTATTTAACGTAATAATGGTCGTTTTGTCGATCTTTGGTACTTGAGCCAAAAATAAACTTCTTATAATTACAGGTTTTTAATGTGGTAAAATATACATTATATACAGAATTATATTCATGATGTATATATCATATATATCATATATATCTAGTATATACATTCATTTATAATATTACATAACATTTAGAGGTAATAAATGAAATTCACCTTTCATGGAGACGGTAAGCCGTAGGTACGCATAAACGCCACTTTCATTTCTATTTTCGTATTTAATGGAATGAAATCATAATGATATAAAGGTATATTATAATTCTAGTATAATATCATATATAACCTCATTAACTCCATCCTTTATATGTCCCACATATGGCATTAACGAATCAAATCACTTTGCGGGGGCGGTAGTCTGAACTTCCTAAAATGAAATTATCGTGTTTAACCATAATGGAAACGATAAACGTATGACATAAATGAAAAATACAGTATAATAAGGAAAAAATATACATAATATATATCATATATAAATATAGTGACATCTTAATTTCCATCATGAAATGTGTTAAAAGAAGATTGAACAATCATCATTTCGTGAGGAATTAATTCACCACTCACAGAAAGAGTATGTTATTTATCCATTAGACGGAGGTGTGTGTAAGTGAAAATCAAATACTTCTCATAAAAACATCCTAGTATATTTTAGATGATGGTTTTGTTGCAAAAGAGAGTAATAATAAATAGTTTAGGGGGTTTGAGATGAAAAATAAAACAAAAGAACATAAGAGAAGACATTACCATTAAATAGGGTAACTCCCCTTAATTTAAACCAAAAGGGTTTCTTGAAGAGATTTATGCCTAAGGTAAGGCTTCTATGATGAAAATAGTGATGTGGAGAGATAAAATTAGTAGTGTTTTTCTGAGCCAATGGATTTAGAGATGTGGGTAAGGGGGTAGAGGTGGGGGCCTTTTATAAGAGGGAGGAGGGGCACTCTTGGAAAGTCTTGAAATGTTTCTTTATTATAAAATAATTTTCGTATTTTAAAGGTCCCACAATGATTATTTCGAGGATAAGGTGATGAGGGTTAGAAATACACCCATAAAATAGGTTTTTGACAAGTTTATGTCTTAGATTTTACATTATCTTTTTTCATTTTATTTAAATCGTTCATTAATGAGGTAATCACCACAACTTCATGGTGTCATATATAAATTTATTTAATTAATGTCTAAAAATTATAAAAAAAAATTACCATGATGTAGGAAATATTTTTTAGCTTACCAATGAATATTTATATACTAAGAGATAATTTATTTAGACAAAATTAAAATTCTTTTACATAGGTGTTACATACTTTTGTTATATTTTCCATTGTTTAAAAACAATTATAAAATGTCACTATCACACAAAAGAGATTCCATGGGGTCCCAATGTTGGCACAAGGCATACCATGGTCGAAAATGACACAACCAGTAGCATTAGGAAACATGTTGTGGTCATTTTATATTATTATGATATTATTTTATTACCCTTAACTACCCGATTACTAATTAATCACGATAATTAAAGATAATTACTATTGTTACTATTCATAATGTGCAAAAAACAAAAGAGTCTTAATTATATAATTTGTAAATTCTTATTCCAAATATGGAATCCATTTTACCAAATTCTAAACACATAAATTTCAGTAATTAATTTAAAAATAATTTCCGTTGTCAAAATAAATAGCGGGTTTTTTTAGAAACACTAACTATCAAAAGTTTGACACTTGTTTATGCGCAATTCCAAAGTGAAATTAATTAAAATGACCAAAATTTTATTAAATGGTAAAAATCTATTCTAATTTTATCTGAAAACAAATTAAAAAGATAATCTAACCATAAAATTAAATTAGATGAAAAAGTAGTTTTGAAGTAAAATGCAGTATTTTTCACTATTCATTAAAAAATGAACATTGTCAGAAAAATACCAAACATTTATCCAAAGTAAATTTAAATGTCCCAATCCTAAATAATATGTTTATTTTGACAAATAGGGATTATAAAATTTTCAAAATTTATGTTTAAAAATGGTTCTTCATCAAAAGGCGGTAAAAATCACTAAAAACAATATTAGATTATGCTATTCCTAAGATTGAATTTATTTTCATTTTAAACCTCTAAAACACTATCTAATTCATAAATAGACATATATATGAAAATAAATAATTCATTACATACTTGGGATGTTACAAGTATAGTTATATATAACTAATTATAACAAATTCTCATGGATTTCATTTATTTTTTAAAACTGTGGCATTTTACATTATCCCTACCTTCTAGAAACTGCGTCCTCACAATTGTATTTACTCATTAATCATGTCAGGGTACCAGTACCTCATAGAATTTTCAGACTCCAATTATTCTTCTTCTACAATGTGGTTTCTCCACATAACTATTACCTCGTGGATTACCTTATTCAGCAAAGCATGTTCACTTCAGTCAGGAATCTAAACTGGTTTCTCTTAATAAGAACGGTTCTCTTCCAGATAAAGTGCTTATGAGATAAAGACATGTGATGAATCTGACACATACTTTATCAACATAAAAACATGAAAAACATTATGTACCTAAGATAAACTCAGGGGCAAATCTACTCATTATGAAACTAGTCCAACGTTCTCCAAGGTTTCAAAATGACTAATGAATTGAGGACATAAATTCCCTTTCTTACCGAAATGCATAACATATTTCTAAGGGGAGATTTTAATAAAAACATGGTCACATATTACAAAAGAGAAGTATTTACTTTTGTTATCTCCATAACCTTTCTACCTACTCTGATCTATCCTCATGTGTTACCCGATCTTGGGGACTTTCTCATCCAATTCGTCTATTAATTCTCATCCCATCAACTTCCTTTACCTGACATCATACAAAAAAGATAAATTTCGACCACTCTTCCCATACAATTCCTCAAAAGGTGAGATCTATATTTTGTAATTGAAACTTTTATTATAGGAAAACTCAAATAAAGAAAGTTACCTATTCCAAATTCCTTGGTAGTCCATTGAACAAGATCTAATACAATCCTAAAATGTCTGAATCGTTCGTTATGACTACCCAACTGATTGAGGATGAAAAGATGTACTGAAATTTATACACATATCCATTGGATTCTATTAATTCTCATACTAATTATATTTTAAGGTACTTTCTTTTAAAAATCCTTTTAAAACTCTCTTTAATTAATTCCAAAAGGATTTTTCTTATGGAATGATTGGTTTCTTCTGATTTCAAGATACCATATTACCATGATATGTTTCATGGACATTATTTATTATGTGTTGATCCCAATATATCACATGATATGTTGGGTTCATCCAATTATAACTCTAGATATGACGAGCGATCCCCATTATAGCTCCCCAATGCATTGGGTATTCCAAAGATTGAAGTTAATGATAAGGTTATTCTATGTGTAAGGGTTAATGTTAGAGTGATATGGTAAATATTTCCCAAAGAAACTACATGATGTTTCTATGCTTATGAGTTTTTATGATTATGGGTTTTGATGGTTTTTATGTTATCACTTGACTAACACATTCTTTCCTTATATCCTTTACTAACATTTATACTTATCCCATGTATGTAAAATTTCATTCCCAAGCTATAAGTATGGGTAAGAGAGAGGTGGGATTCATGATATTTGATATGGAGTGTTGTTAATGAAATCATGTTTTATGTTTTAATGTTTTATATTTTGAGAAAATTTGAAAAATTATTACTAGTATTCTCTTGTATGAATGTGGTGGGTCATATATGTAAGATATCTTAATTCATTAAAAAACTAAAACCGAAACAATTCTCAATATGTAATAATGTATGGCATTGAGTAAAATTCATGATTATGTAATGTTTTAAGGCTAGTTCCTTAAATTTGGAACTGTCACCCCTCAACCATTGACTACCATGGAGCCGATGTGTTAATAATCATGGTGTGTAATTTTATAAATATGTAAAATAAATGCTGAAAAATTACACATCATGTTACATAAAGAGGATATTTTCCGTTTATGTTTTGGAAAAATTGATACAAATAATACACTTGTTAAAAACTGAATGAAAAGAATCCACAAAATAGTCTCCCTTTAGTGTAACTCAAATCATGTAAAAATAAATTAAAAATGTAGGGTGAGAATACGAATGACCAGTAAGGGGTTTTTAAAAAATATTGTTTTAAATAAATCCTATTAAAAGTTTTCATAAAAATTCATCTTAACGAAACTTGAATACATGAAGTGAAACATAAAATATTTATAATAATTACTAGCCTACATTTTATAAAAAAATAATTGGGAAACAATAAAACACATTCCAATCATAAGCATGCTTTTACAAAATGAATGGTTGTAGCATATTATTCATGTGTTAATTAATCAATTATATTTGAATCATGAAATAGTAAAGGTATAGAATTTACACATTAAAACGTACATAATCAATTTTCTTCATCAACAAAGTCACAATTAGTTTATCACATAAAATGCACATAAAAAAAATAACTGGAAAACTACCATCCTTTTTATGAAATTTCAGGAGATGGGTTCTCAATTAATATAAAGTCATGTACATTTAGTTCTTCTAATAATAATATGTATAGGCTCTTAGCCAAGAATATTCTCCATTTGAATACACAAATGGTTAATTAAATAATATATTTCTTTTAAGCAAGCATATTATACAATTGAATACACACTAGGTAAATTCAATTCAATAAACATGATGAGGAAATGTATACTGCTAGACTATTTCATGGACTCGTTCCATTGTGTAATTTGTCTAATGAGAATGACCAATGCATTGTGGGGATTTCATTAACCAGTCCCCAACCCATAGGGCTTTCATTAACCGGTCCCCAACCCGTAGGACATTCATTAACTGATCCCAACCCATTATATACTGACTCTAGTACATTTCTCATATGTCTAGTAAGGTTATATATTCATGGTTTTCCATACCACATTGAATTTTTAATTTCTTGTTTCAAATTATTCAAAGTTTCCCATACCACATTGAATAATTTAGTTTTTAATCCAAAAGAATTATTCATAATAGTTAAATTTCATTATATATAAATTAAATACATAAGGTGAATAATGAGTTAATTGTATATACTAACAACTTTATGGTTTCAAAGATTTATCAATGACATGCGTGGATAGGCAGACATACTATAGTACATGTGATAATTACTAATGCACATAATATAAATGATTATTCAGGCTTTGTCCCATAAAATGATAACCCTTAAATTTTAAAATCATTATTTCATGAATATAATCATTTTATGTTCCAAAATGCATAATTTTGAATTTAGTAATGCTGTCATTTATATTTAAAACATATGATGATAAATGGGCACATCTAACCAAAAATAATCTTTAAAAACATTGATTGTGGTAGATTCAAGTGAAATAGTTTATATGGAAAACAATTGATTCATATGAAGTACAAATGCATAAGATTATAATTAAATATATTTCTCTACATCTACTTAAGCATGTATATGGGTTTATGGATAATCAAAAGACAATTTCAACCTTTAAAAAAAATTAAAATTAATTTAAATTAAACTTTACATACAAGGTGATATCTTCCATTAAAATTTTTAGGCACACAATAACAAAACAAGGTTTTTTATGGTTTTCTAGAATAAAACTACATCATGTTTATTGTATAAAATTATATAAAACCACATTAACACAAAGTGTAAAAATCAAGACATGTCATTTTTTAATTGTGGTTCTCATACATATATGTGTGTGTTTAACATTTATGTAAAACAATGTAAGCATAAAGTATATACATGGGGTTTTCATGGCCAAAACAATGATTAATAAAACATTATGGATACTACAAACCTCAAAAACATATTTGAATAACCACAAATTTGTTTTATGAAAACATAATTCAGTTTATGGTTAAAGCCCTTATGTATGTATATATATATGTATTAAAAACTCAAATTGTTGTAAACCTTAATTAAAAAATGTTTTTCAAAAAAAAACATTTATGCTTTGATATTCAACCCATAGAAGACTTAAATTAGTTAGAAAAGGATTGTATATATAAACTATATGAAAATTTATATATAAGTATATACCCGATATACAACATGTATAATAAGATTTGGAAAAGGTAGCCATAGAGTAATAGTCCCATACCAGTATTAAAGGAGGAGGTAGGGCCGAGAAGAGGTTAGAGAGGTTCTTGAGAAGAGAAAACCCACAATTACTAAGGGTGAAAAGTGAGTATGTAAATAACATGTGTATGTTTATTTTTATATACCCTATGGATTAAGCATGAACTGATAAACAAAGAACCGAGAGAAGACTCACACATAGAAGAATATAATTACCCCAATCAGGTGAATCCTAAGTAGATAGTTCATTTTATAATGTATAATTATATATATATATATAACATGGAAAACATACATGGGGTTCAATGGGGTTTAGTTTAATGTAAACAGCTGGTGTTGGGTCTATGGAAAAGAGGAGAGGAGGAGCCATAGGTGTAGAAAGTTGGAGTCAAGGACTAAGGAGAATATGAGGGAATTGACGAAGACTAGTGCATCACTATGCTATGTGAGGAAGAAGACTCCATGTACAAGTAGTAGTGGAAATTAATGAATTCACACGATCATTTAGGATTTGATAGAAGGACTGAGAGGTGTTCAGGGTTTTAAAAATAGATGAGCTATGGAGATCACATCGTTCTTTTGATCGAACAGATATAGAGAAACCATGGTTTTGAAAAATGGATGGATGTTTCAGATCATCTGAATCTGCGATCGAACTGTTCATGGAAATGTAGCATTAATTCTGTGGCGAAGGAGTTTGAACTCGAGACCGGTCTTGATGGTTAAAATCTCACACAGTGAGATCCAGTGGCTTAGGTTAGATCTCCCTAAATGAAACGTGTCCCATATCGAAACGACCAGGGTTTTGAGCCCACCTTATAAGAATTGATATCCCAACCTCCCACCAGATTACTCCCTCTCCCCCCAGTACAGCCTCATTCCGGTTCTCTACGGGTGCGATTCTACACCCACCCCTTCATCTATGTCGCCCCGCACTGAGGTTCACTCTAGATCATTCACGCTCTTATTGGCACCTATACAAACATGACTGTCATAGCTAGACTAGCATGATTTCTAGGGAGCTAAGGCTTAGCCACACCCATGGTGCGTGCTGCCTCCCCCAGCCGACTGGCTGAGTCTGGCTGGCCATAAAAGGCCATTTTTTTATTTTAAAATAATATTCAAATAACATACTTTAAAATAGAAAGTAAAAATACATAGTAAAATTATTATTTGTTATGTTAAAAAAAGAATATTTATAATAACTAAAAAAATTTTATTTATAAAAACCCAATATTTATATTAACTAAAGAATTAATTAAAAACATCTTTAAAATACCATTATAATACTAGGATATTTAAAAAAATTGAAAAATTTAAAAAGTATTTGAATTACATACCAATGTTTTGAAATCGTACTAGGATTCATAATAAAATAAATATGCTTCTCAATTTAAAACCATGATACTAAATATAAAGCATTAAAATATTTAAAACACGTCAAAACATTTGAAATTAATTATGAAATTGTATAATATTATTACAAAAAAATATTATACAATATACTTTAATATGAAACAATAATTTATATCACTTTAAAAAAATTGAACACCTAACATAGTTTGGTTTAATAACACACTAACAGTCATGTGATTTTAAATTCCAACGGCTATAACAATGGTCACATGTGTTTCCATTGGTCAAGAAGACCCTTATAAATACATAAATTGGGTATTTCATATCATTAAAATAGTTTGTCTTATAAATATGGTTCTCTATATTCCTATGACGCTTAGTACTAGTGACATTATTCTATTAATATTAGTCTTTAATATAGTCATTCCAAGGGATGAGGGCTACCTACTTGGTCTCATTGTGATGCAAGGAGGTCTCCCATTGGAGCATCTCATACTTACCACTAGTTTATTTGGCTATCTATGGTCTTTTGGCCTTGATGTAATGTAATCATTTCAATGGATAATTGAATAAAACATGTCTTATTTGTACATTGAAATCATTGTTGGGGTAGAATGAAAATTAAATGAATAAATACCATAAAATACTATTATTACACATGAAATAGGTTCAGGGTGTCACATTATACCCCCCCCCCTCCAATGAATTACACACTCACAATTATATCGTACTAGCATACTTCTACAGGAAAACCAGATAAACTTCACTCCTGAGGGCTTTTCCCTACGACCACCACCTTGGATAGGCCATCGACGACCTCAGGTGGATTTCTGGGGGAGTATTCATCTCCTCGACTTCTTTGGTCCAGATACACTATGAACAATTAGGGTAAAACCAATTCATAAAATAGTTTTTTCATATGATGTTCACATGCATGAAATTATTATTAAACATATTTCTCTACATGTTCTTATGCTTGTCTATGTATTCTTTCAAAATGAAAATGTACATTCCAAACATCTAAAAATAGGAGTGCATGCATATAAGGTCAATTATATTAATAATGTGAACAATGCACGACTTTGTGGGACTGTGGTCCTTATACATATTTACATGGGCTTAAAAAAATTATACAAAACCCTAAGAACAAAAATGTATACATGATATTTTCACTTCCAAAACATGGTTTAATATAACTTTATAGATATTACACACCACCAAAACATAATTGAATAATTAAAAGTTTGTTTTCTGAAAACATTATTCAGTTTATGGTTAAAACCCATATATATACCAGGAAAGTTCAGTCAGAGGAAAAACCTCTGACCATTTATTAAAAAGAAATAAAAAGTGCAGTAAACAAAGAGATGGGTGAGTGCGAACAAGTTAAAACCCATATGTATATACATGTAATAGTATATATATATATATATACATATAAATGTTAATATGGTCCGATTAATTGAAACAACTAAAACAAAAAAAATATAATTTCATCACTCAAAAATACTTGAATATAATAAGATTTTCCTTTAAAATTACTTATATATATATATATAACTATATATACTCACAATATATATATATATAGGTTTTAAAAATTTAAATTGTTGTAACTCTTAATCACCACTTGTTTTTCAAAAAAAAACATTTACGATTTGATAATTAACCCTTAAAAGACTTAAAGTCAGTTTGAAAGGGACAATATATATTTACAATATGAATATATATATATAAATATATATACCTCATATACAACATGTATAATAAGATTTTTACAAGATAGGAAAAGAGTAATATTCCCTTACTTATCTACAGACACAAGCTGACATCCTTCTGATAATGCAACAACATGAACATAATCTCACCATACTGATAGATAATGGTTTTTTAGGTTTATATTTTCTATGGGTTTTATTACCATAATCTACATTGAGAAAAGATATTTATATAATTATTTATAGATATATCACAGAACAATAGTGATCTTTAAAATATGAATCTAGTGACACAATGCTTGCAGAGAAAGCTGAGAATAGAAAATATTATCTATGTAATTCATATTTGGTGTATTATAAACATCATAAGAAACAAATGACACAGAACTTTGGAAACCATTGACTGATTCATTTTACAATTTACACTAAAATATAATATGAATTGATTGAATGAACTAAAAAAACAGTTGAAGGATTTATTTGAATACAACCAAAATCATGGAGATAGAATTGGAGTAGGAACAAAATTTATCACATATATAAATATTTCAAAAAATATTCAATAGACCATAGAAATTTGGATAACCAAAATTGCACGAACCAAAGTTTATTAACAGAGAAATCAGAACACCTAAAAAGTGAAAGCAATACACTTATCCCTATAAGGACCCAGCCGTATAACATTATATAATCTGGAATTTTTTCAAGAAATCACATCCTTTCACATTAAGGATCTTATCAAATTTATAGTTTTAAATAATTTGGATATCTTATATACAAGGCATACCACATACATACAAGAGGATACTAATAAACAATATCCATTTTTTCAAAATATATAACCATAAAACATAAAACATGATTTCTTTAACAACAATCCATATCAAACATCATGACAACCTTCTTTCTCTTACCCATCCTTATATGCTGTGAAAATCATTTTAAGCACATGGGATGAGTATAAAACATAGTAAGGGATATAATGAAAGAAATCATTAGTCAAGTGATAACATAAAAACCAATAAAACCCATAATCCTAGAGAATAATTTGCATCGAAATATTATGCAGTTGACTTGGGAAATATTTACCAAATCACTCTTACATTCACGCTTACACATGGAATAACATTTTGATCTACTTCCATCTCTAGAGTACTTAATAAAATGGGGAGCTATAATGGGGATCACCGATCATATCCTGAGCTATAATGGGCACAACCAAACATATCTTGAGAAATAATTGGTTCAAACAAACATATATACTGTCCAAGGAACATATCATGGTAATAAGATATCTTGAAATCAGAAGAAACCACTCAATACATATAATTATAAAAAACAATCCTTTTGAAATTTATTAAAGAGATTTTTAAATGGAATTTAAAAAAAAGTCCCTTAAAATATAATTAATGTTTGAATTAATAGAATGGACTGGATATGTTTATACATTGTAAATACACATATTTCAACATAATATAAAAAAATATTTATCACACCAGTAATCTTATTACCACATAATGAAAAAAGAAGAAGGTTAACCCAAAAAATGGTAATTGGTTTAAGAATTCCCATACCTTAGGTTCTTCTTACTTCAAATGTGTTTAAACCACCTTTATAATGGTTTAAAGAGTGTTATTAATATCTTAATGAAACATATTAATGTTTTTAACCTCTTATATGATCATTTAACACCATAATTTGACACATTTATTAGTAATATTTTGTTATTTACATTGTGGTGGGTGCGTTCTTTACATGGTTTCCATTATCAGTTCATGATGGATATTCTTGTAGATTGGAACTGAAAATCCGGAATATTAATGTAATGGTATTTAAATACTTCCAAAACCATAAATTATACCATTTATCATTATGAATTATTAAATTAATATGATTCATAAGTTAAAACATTATTGTTATTTATTTAGGTTATTTTGGAGAACCTTCGATTGTAATGAACTCATTTTTTTTTATAAATTTATCACATATGTACAAAATGATTCCATAATATTATATAAGATATAATACATAAATATGATTCTTATTCAATAATAATTTTTTTAATTAATTACCTTGAATTAAGTAAAAGAAATTGAAATCACATCATCCACGATGTCGGTAAATCGACACATCAGAGATAATGTTTTAATTTATTTAATAAGTGGGAGAGGAGAAGATTTATAATGGTTAATATTCCATAAAAATTATTAAATATAGAATATTTAAGATAATATATCATTCATACCTTTTGTATAAGGGGATATGAGTAAATAATAATAAGAGGAAGGAAGTTGAAATAAAAGAATTGTGAGAAATCCCTTACGAAAATTCTGCAGCTTAACGACTATGAAACATTGTTTTAGAAAAAAATTAAAATAATGGTGATAGGGGTCATCCATATCTAAATGAATCATAATATTTTATAGATAAATGATAAAATGGAAATAATAACATGGTATTTAAACATGAAATATATACAACATAAAAGATAAATTGAATGGAAAAAAGAAAGAAGCTGATAATTATATTACCTTGTAGAGTAACTCCAAAGACTTGAAGGATGGGACCTAGGGGGCTTGAGGAATCCTTGGGAATCATACTAGAGAGTTAATATGTCCAAAGATTCATTGAATGGACTTTTTTGTGTTCTGATTCAGAATGATCATGTAATTTCTTATGCATCAATAAAACTAAATCCTTATGAGTTAAATCATCCCACACATGAGTTGGAATTTCCAGTTGTGTTTTTTTGCTTTGAAAATTTAGAGGCACCATTTATATAGATCCAAATTTAAAATATATAATGGCCATATAATCTAGAAAAATATATTCACTAATAAGGAATTAAACACGAGGTAGAGAAGATGGATTAAACTGATAATGGTATATGATTTTAGGATCAATTACCATCCAAGAAAATAAAACAAATAGGTGGATGCCTTGAGTCAAAAAAATCAGTCATTATTAACCACGTTTAGTTTGTAACATGATCCCTTGATTAATGATTTGATGAATTTTGGCTTAGAAGTTATCAGTGCAAGAGATACATCTGTTTTCTTTTAGGATTTAGTGCAGTCATCGTTATGAGAAAGAATTAATAAATCGCAGAAGTAAGACCATCAAATACAAAGAAATGTATAAATGTTTAAAATGGGTATGTTTCCAGAATTTAACATTGATAAAGATTATGTTTTAATATTTGGAGAAATTTTTTTTCTGCCTTGTGATTACTAGTTGAAGAAATATTGTTTGTGTGAAGGTTATAGTTCTTCATTTTCAGTTCATATTGGAAGTACTAAGATGTACCGAGACCATCGGGAGTATTACTGGTGGGATGGAATGAAATGGGATATTACCAAATTTATTGTGAAATGTTTGACATGTCAATAGGATAATGTATAATGGAAGTTACCGAAGTAGATTCGTTTTCCTTTTCTACTTCCAGAGTGGAAATGGTGGAATATAACCATGGACTTCATGGTGAGACTACCCAAGACTCCTCAAGGTAACAATGTGATTTTTGTTATTGTTGATCGACTGAAAAAATAGGCACATTTGCTTTCTATTCGAGATATAATGTCATTGGATAAAATTTATCAACTATACCTCAAATAGATCATTAGGTTACTTGGTGTTCCTATTTCCATTGTATCTGATCGAGATCCCAAGTTCACTTATAACTTTTGGAAGGGGCTTCGAAAGTTGTTGTGCATAGAATTAAGATTTCGTACATCTTTTCATCCTCAATTAGATGGGAAGTTAGAATGAAGGATTCATAATTTGGAGGATGTTCTTCAATCTTGTTCAATGGAATACTAGGAAAGTTGGGAATAATATATTTTATTGGTTGAGTTTTCTTTTAATAACACTTTTCATTCTAGTATATAGATTGAACCTTTTGAGGCATTATATGGTAGGAGGTGTCAAACTCTATATTTTTAGCATAAAGTTGAGGAAAGGACGTTGATGGGACTAGAATTAGTTGAGGAAGTGGCTGAGAAAGTGAAGAAGATCCCGCAACACATGAGGACAGTTCAGAGAAGGCATAAATGTTATGCAGAGAACAGATGGAAAGACTTATTTTCTGAGGTAGGTGACCATGTTTTTCTTAAAATAACTCCTTGGAAAATTATGATGTGTTTTGGTATGAAAGGAAATATTAGTCCATGATTCTTCAGTCTGTTTGAAATCCTGGAGAAAGATGGACCTTTTTTATACCAAGAAACATTGCCTTCGAGTATATCTCAGGTACATAATCTTTTTCATGTTTCAATGATGAGAATGTATTTTCCAGATTCATAACATGTCTTGAGCCCATAAGCAGTTAAATTGGAAGAGAACATCTCTTATGAAGGGAAATCAGTTCATATATTCGACCGAAGTGAAATTTTATTGCAGATTAAGGAAATCCACTAGGTAAAGGTATTCTGGAGAAAGTACACGGTTTAAGAGGCAACATGGGAGTATGAAAATACTAAGAATGAAAGGTACCCTCACTAGTTTAATGAGTAAATAAAATTGAGAGGATGCAATTTCTAAAAGGTAGGGATATTGTAACACTCCATGGTTATAAAAAATAAATGAAATGAATTAAACATTTTTTATGTTGATATTTATAACAAGACTTTAAATAAAATTTCCCGACATCTATGTTTTGAATTTCAAAAAACGGTTATCTACAATTTGGAATGGTAAGTTATTTCGAGGATGAAAGAACCAACTTGTTTTTTGGTGAGTAGTAACATACCCTTATGAATAATAATTTAAATATTAATATAACCCTTCTGTATTGTAAATCATATTATTATTTTATTTTCTTAAGAATATAACATAATGAGATGTTGATTAATTATTCAAAGCATTAAAATAGAGTTCTAGATTTAAAACTGTTATTTTTGAATAAATTATGATAATTTTTAAAAATTATATTAATAATATTTTGAAATTTATTTTAAAAAAATGGAGTTCATTTTTGAATTCTACATGCAGAAAAATGGTTACAGTGAATATTTTGGATTTTTCTAAAACTGTTGATTTTTTTGGTGATTAATAAAAATATAGTTTGAGTTTCGGTGTGTTTAATAATATCATTAAAGATGTATAATTCCAAAAAACAATTTATATTAAAATATATTATGAGGTTTCCCATGTGGCCAATACAATGGGAAAATACAATGGTAAATCCCATGGTGTTCCAAATACCACTAATAAGGTGTCCCTTGGAAATTAATAAAATATTCAATCACTTATGTTATAAATACCAACCCGTTATTTCATTCCATTAATCCAAAATACCTAATCAATAATTCTTTCATATTATTACCTACAAATTAGTCCTCCAAATTCATCATCAAGCCTCCAATATCCTTACCATCTTATTTTGGAAGTTACTCTACAAGGTAAAGGAATCAACCACCCTTCTCTTTTACAAGATTTCATTTTATGTAATTATTTTTAATTTCCAAGTGATTATGTTGGGATATGTCATTACATATCCCCCTAAATTCCCATATTTTGAAATAATGATGAGACACCCCTTTTTTCTCATCAAAATATTTTATGAAAATTTAAGCGACACCGTTAGACTGCCAAAATTTCTTAAGAGATTTCACTACATTTCTTTTATTTTGAGGTTCCATTATTCTCTTTTTCTTTTCTCAATATATCTTATCCAAGAGACATACATGATCCTATATCATAAATATTATATATTTCATAATTTTTATGGTTTAATCATCATTATATTCTTTCTCCTCTTCCACTTCTTCATGAAATTAAAACACCACCCGCGATGTGTCGATTTACTGACATTGTGGACGATGGGATTATAATTTCTTTTTCAACCTTAAAAACAGGCCATTAAACCATTTTTATGGTTGAAACAGATTATAATTTATGTATTATTTCTTATATATGCATATATAATCATTTTTTACACATTTTATTAATTTATAATACGAAAAAAGTTCATTATGATCGAAGAATCGCCCAAATGACCTAAACAAATTCCAATAATGTTATAACAAATGAATCATCCTAATTTAAGAATTTAAAATGATAAATGGTATAATTTATGGTTTTTAAAAGATGTAAATACCATTCCTTTTCAATTCTTCAGTTTCACTTCCCATCAACAAAAATATCAATCATGAACCAATCACGGAAACAATGCAAAGAACACACCTGACACAATGTAAATAACAAAATATTTCAAATAAATATGTCGAATGATGTTGTAAAATGATCATATAAGGTGTTATAATCGTTATTATATTTCATTAAGATGTTAATAAATCTATTTTAACCATTATACATTATGGTTAAACACTTTTTAAGTAAGAAGATCCCATGTTAAGGGAATTCTTAACCCAATTTTCATTATTTGGGTTAACCTTCTTATTTATTCATTATGTGGTATTAAGATTATTGGTATGATGATTTTTGATTAAATAAATTTAAAATATGTGTATTTACAGTGTATATACATATCCATTCCATTCTATTAATTCTCACTCCAACTATATTTTAAGGGACTTTCTTTTTAAAATGCAATTAAAATTCTATTTAAACTTTTTCAAAAGGATTTTTTAATGGAATGAGTGGTTTCTTATAATTAAAATATACCTTATTACCATGATATGTTCCATGGAAAATATTTATGTTTTTTATCCCATTATAGCTCAAGATATGTTGGGTTGATCCCATTACTGTTCATGATATGAAATGTGATCCCCATTATAGTTATCCAATGCATTGGGTTCTCCGGAGAAGGAAGTTGAGTAAAAGGTTATTCCATGTGTAATGTGAATGTAAGAGTGATATGTTAAATATTAAAAAGTGGACTCCAAGATGTTTCTATGCATATGAGTTTTTATGATTATGGGTTTTATTGGTTTTCTTGTTATCACTTGACTAATAAATTCTTTCTTTATATCCCTTAACGAGTTTCATAGTCATCCCAGGTTTTTAAAATGTTTTTAACAAGATATATGGATGGGTAAGATAAATAAGGGGGTTATAATGTTCGATATGGAGTTTTATTAAAGAAATCATTTTTTATATTTTAATGTTTTATATTTTGAAAAAATGGATTCTATTTTAGTAGTATCCTCTTGTATGAATGTGGTATGTCATATATGCAAGATATCTTAATTCTATAATACTCTAAAACTACAAATAACTTAAATGTTTCATAATATATAGTCTTGTGTAAAATTCATGATTAAGTAACGTTTTGAGACCAGGTCCTTATATTTTGCACAAGGGTTATAAATAAAGAATGCTTTAGTAAAGTGTTAACATAAACACCCATAAAACCCATAATCATAAAAACTCATTTGCATAAAAACATAATGCAATTTATTTTGGAAATATTTTTCATATTACTGTCAGATTTACCCTAACACATGGAATAACCTTTTTGTCAACTTCCATCTCTAGAGTACCCAATGCATTAGAGAGCTATAATAGGGCGCGCCCATCATATCATGATCCATAATGGACTTGAACCAATAGATCATGAGCTATAATTAGCTCAAACCAACATAAATAATGTCCATGAAACATATCATGGTAATAAATTATATTTAAATCCTGAGAAACCACTCATTCCATATAAATATATAAATAAACAATCGTTTTGAAATTTATTAAACAGAGTTTTAAAAGTATTTTAAAAGGAACGTCCCTTAAAATATAATAAGTGTGAGAATTAATAGAATGTAATTGATATGTTTATATACATTAAATACACAATGTGAAAAATAGTAAAAACAAAAAATAATCACCCAAATAATATTATTACTGCATAAAGAATAAATAAGAAGGTTAACCCAAAGAATATAAATTGGGTTAATAATTACCTTTATTTGGGTTCTTCTTACTTCAAAAGTGTTTAAAAATATTATATAATGGTTAAAAGGTTATTATTAATATATTAATGAAAAATATCAATTTTTATAACATCTTATATGATCATTTTATAGCATCATTCAACACATTTATTAGTAACATTTTATTATTTTCATTGTGTCGGGTGTGTTCTTTACATGGTTTCCATGATCGATTCGTGACAGACATTCTTGTCGATTGGAAGTGGAACTCAAAAATTTGGATGGAATGGTATATATATATTTATATAATTATAAATTATACCATTTATCATTTTGAATTAGGAAATTAGGATGATTCATAAGTTAAAAGCTTGTTGATATTTGTTTCTTTCATTTTGGCGATTCTTCGATCATAATGAACATGTTGTGTATTATAAATTAATCACATGTGTAAACAATGATTCTAGAACCTTATATAAGATATAATACATAAATTATAATCTCTTTCATTCATAAAAATGGTTTCATGACCAGAATTTAATGAAGTAAATGAAATCAAAATCACATCATCCACGATGTCGGTTTTTCGATATATCAGAGATGGTGTGTAAATTTATTGAATAAGTGGGCGAGGAGAGGAAGTATAATGGTGAATATTCCATAAAAATGATGAAAAAAATAATATGTAATATACTGGATTGGTCATTCCAATGGGATAAGGGGATATGAATAAAAAATAAGAAGAGAAAGGAACTCAAAATAAAAGAATAGTTGAGAAAACCGATACAAAAAATTCGGCAGCCTAACAGCTATGCAACATGGTTTTAGAAAACTGTAAAAAGAGTGTTGAAAGGGGTAGAAAATAAAAATATGAATCATAATATCTTAGAGATAAAGGATAAAATAGAAATAAAAAAATGGTATGGAAACCTGAATTTTATACCACATAAAAGAGATGTTTAAAGGAAAAAGAAAGAAGTTGAGAATTCTATTACCTTGTAGAGTAACACTTATGACTTGAGGGTTGGTACCATGGGGGATTAAGGACCCATTGGGAGGAATAATAGGAAATCAATATATAAATATATTTTTTGAGGATGAATTTCGAATAAATGTAATGGAGTAATGAGTATATATTTATAACAAAATTTAGGGAATATTTTATTAATTTCCAAGGGACACCTCATTAGTGGTATTCGCAAAACCATTGGCTTGAACATGGAATTTTCACATGGTATAAGCTACCTAGGACAACTCATATCATATTTAACAGTACAAAAGTCAACTGGATTTATTACATCATTATTATATCATTAATGATGTCATTAAACACACTGAAACTCAAAACTGTATTTTCATTATTCATCAAATATTCAACTATTTCAGAAAAATACCAAAAATTCACCTGAAAAATTTTTCAATGTGTATAATTCAAAAATTGAATCTATTTTTGGAAAATAGTTTTAAAAATATTATTAATTTAATTTTTAAATTAAATCATAATTTATTCCAAAACTGCAGTTTTAAGTATATAACTCTATTTTTTAACACCTTGAAAAATTAATCGACATATCATTATCATATAAACTTAAGAAAATAAAATAATAATACAATTTAAAATGTATTATGGTCATATTTAATCTCATATTTCTATTTATAAGATTGTGTTAATATTTACTAAAAAATCATGTTGGTTTTATTAAACTCCAAATAACTTAGCAATCACAGTTGTAGATGAACTTCTTACAAAATTCAAAACATAGATGTTTCAAAAAAAATGATTAAATGATAGTTATAAATATCTACATAAAAAAGTATCATTGTGAAGGAATGTGTAGACCCTGAATCAAAAAAAATATTTGTGAAATCTATAAAAATAATCATCTTATCATTAACTTTCAGATCATTTTCTTCAGACTCATGAGACATGTGTCCAAAATTTCCACATCGATAGATATTTGATGTCATGGGATGTTTTTCAAGTGTGTAATATCTATAAAGTTACATCAAACCTTGTTTTATCCATGAAAACCCCATTTATACACTATGTATTTACATAGTTTTATATGAATTTTAATGTACCACATATATGTATGAGAACCAAAATCATACAAAGTCATGTATTTATTTAATCACTTTCTGTTCACATAGTTTTATATAATTCTATACACTACAAAAGGTGCAGTTTTCTGCTATAAAAAAATAAAAAATGTTGTTTTGTTATTGTGTGCCTAAAAATATTAATGGAATACACCACCTTGTTAGTACAATTGAATTTACATGCATTTAAATTTTTAATGATTTAAATAGTCTTTTGATTATGCACAAAAACATATACATACATAAGAACG
Source organism: Viscum album (assembly GCA_963277665.1). Taxonomy (NCBI): domain Eukaryota; kingdom Viridiplantae; phylum Streptophyta; class Magnoliopsida; order Santalales; family Viscaceae; genus Viscum; species Viscum album. Next base: position 1,662,623,345 of record OY728152.1, on the reverse strand, counting down.
TGTAGAGAAATATATTTAATTATAATCTTATGCAAGTATACTTCACATGAAACAATTGGTTTCCATTTAAACTGGTGCCCTGAATATACCACAATAAATTTTTTTAATGTTTATTTTTGGTTAGTTATTCTCATTTATCAGCATAATTTTTAAATATAAATGATAACAATCGTAATTTCCAAATTATGCATTTTGGAATATAAAAAGTTCATTTTCATGAAATTATTAATTTTGAATTTAAGGGTTAGCATTTTATGTGAAAAATCCTGAATAATCATTTAACTTATGTACGTTTGTTATCATCACATATTCTATAGTATTTATACATATCCGCATATGTCATTGATTAATATTTTATAACCATATAGTTGTTAGTATAGACAATTAATGCACGATTAAATTTATATATGAAATTTCTAAAGAATTAAATTTAACTATTATAAACATTTTTTGGATTAGGAAATAAATTATTCAAAGTGGTATGGGACACTTCTAATAATATGAAATGAGAAATGAAATACTCATTGTTGTATGCGACACCATGAATATATGACGTTACTAGAAATATTATAAATGTAATGTAATCAGTATATAATGGGTTGGGGACCTATTAATGAAAGCCCTATGGGTTGGGGACCAGTTAATGCAAGCCCTACGGGTTGCAGACCTGTTATTGAAATCCTCATGATGGATCGGTAGTTCTAAAGAAAAAAATTACTTCAGGTAATGAGGCCTTGACATATCTTAGCATTATAAACTTCCTTATTATGTTTATAGAATATAATTGACCAACTGTGTATTCAACAGGAGAATATGATAGGTTAAGATCTTTATGATATTTAATTTACCATGTGTGTATTCAACTGGAGAATATTCATGGTTAAGAGCATGTACTTATGAGTATTAAAATATGTAAATACACATGGAATGATATTTATTTAGCACCCATATTTTGAACATTAATACAAATGAATTTAGTTTAACAATTATTTTATTATGTACATTTTTGGTGATATATTAATTGTGAGTTTGTTTATCCACAACATTGATTATGAACTTTTTTCCTGTGTAAATTCTATACATTCACCTTTACATGATTCGGTAAGAATTTGTCATGACCCGCCTTCACCAAGATGATGGAAGGGATAGAAAATTTCCAAACCCTTCCTTCATCAAGTTGAAGGAGTTATAGTGACCCTCGAGACCCACCTTCAATAGGCCCTAGAGTCGAGACTACCACCAAGGGTATATAATTGCATGTAAAAAGGAAGAAATTACCATTTTTATTTAGTAGGATCGAGAGATAAGATAGTAAATCTCCAAAACACCAAAACTTGAAGTAAAAGTAAAGCCAAAACAATCCATTACCATATGCATGTTCTAATAAAAAGTGACACAAAAAAGTACAGAAAAATATTAAGCGAAGTACCAAAATTAAATAAATGAAACAAAATAACCGGTCCTAATGTCCAAACAAATAGGGTCTGGCATGGTCATCAATATCCTCCTGGAAACGTGAAAACAATTTTATATACATAGGGTGTGCATACAAGTTTAATTTGTTTGAAAACCAAAATATCTTGTGCACGAGTGGGGATGCATTCTAATTCCCTGTGATAAAAGGAGATAACCAAAATACCCGACAGATAATCTATCCACCAAAACCTCACCAAGGAAAACTCCCCAAATAACGCAAGTCAGGTAAAGTAATAATAATAACACATCAAAATTTGGGTACCCACACCACTTTCCCATAGGATATTGAAGACATCCTACATGTCAGACCAACCCTGCCATTCTTACCGCAGTCCAACTGCCATATCCCTCCCACACACACCTAGGATACCACAACCACACATCTCTCCCGCAAACACCTAGGCCATGAAAACCTCACATAACCACGCCTACAGACACCATGGGAAGAACAACTACTTCCATGCCTGAAGGTACCTAGGCCAGAACAACCACTGCCACACCCTAAGACACATGGGCCTCATCCCAAAGACACCTGAGAAACAACATGCCCACACACACCAGGGAAAACCACCAAAACTACCCTTACTAAAAAATCTTGGTCTAAAATGGAACTCATGCAATTGTAGCCTACTTGAAGAGTCTCTGGATACTCAGTAAAAAGAAAATAAAAGGAGTTAATAACCATCCACTCATAGGAGTGTTGGTAAAAACACCCTCCCCCATGAAATGGGGGTGTTCGGCAAAAAGTGCTCAACATGGGTGGGGTGCAAATATGAAGCATAAGAACAAAATTATACATATAGGTAAAAAAGAACTCATCCTAACCTAGAGGTTACAACACCAACCCACACACAAACACCCTCATTTCTATTCATTCATAAAAAGAAAAACAGCCACAACCAAGTCAAAACTCATTCACGGAAACCAATTTCCCTTTTAAACCATTTTGGCAACCACATTTAGGTGGTTACATTTAAATAAAACTCCACTAATTGAAAAAAAATAGGCATAACCACTATCCAAGAAAGGAAAAATAGCCAAGCCTCAAATTATGCTTTCACACCCAATTCTCTTGTAAAGTCACTATAACAAAATGGATCAGTGATATCCCGTGAAGTACTAGAACCAAAAAATGCCCCCAACATACGACCTTACACGGCCTCGGATCTACAACCAAACAACTGGACAACGGGGGATCACATCCCCATCCACGTCATCCCACAAGTATCAAGCAGAAAAACACACATTTTACCAAGACAACACCATTCATTATGTTCATTATTTTCATTTGGTTAAAAGGGGTGATCACACAAGGATTATTTTTCACAGTAAATATATTTATTTAATCGAGTTTACATGAATAAAAAATTTCTATGTTACAACCATTCAATCATCACATGAGACTGGGGTTTATTAGAGTGCAAGGAAGACCACCAACGAAGATGATTTTCCATGGACATAATCCCATACAATTCACAACATATATAATATGGTTAAAGAGTACAAAAAAAATCATCAAACAGACTCGGTAATTCTTTAAAAGCGTGTTTATTTTCATCGTTATGATTTGGTTTCGTCTATCCCCAAAGGAAAAAATATCACACACACCCAGCATGATACACAATAAAGAGATCTGGAGGATGAACCCTACGTGGATGATCAACAATCAATGTTTTCATCCTCGTTCCAAGTACTATGGATGCATGACTTGTAGGGGAAAAACTTCGGGGACTCCACGAGTGAGTTGGGAAGGCTCCAAAATAGGCGCTCCACTAGCCTTGGGAAGCGGGACTCTAAACGCACCATGGAAAGAAAAAGAGACCATCCAAGAAGAAATAATAAACCTGGTTCAATAAAAGGTGAGATCAGGGAGGTATACGATATGAATTTTGAATGGATTTAAAGGTAGATTATGGTTTCACCATGCAGTTGGACGGTTACACACGATGAAATTTACTGTTATTTAATAATTCTCATTGGATAGGTGGCCATAACAACTGTTCATTAAATGATTTCAATTAAAAAGAGGAAAATATATCTGTTGAAGGTTTCCGAAATCAAAGGGGATTTAAAACACTGTTTATGGGGATAAAAATAGCCTTGATAAACATTAAAAATGATAGAAGACTTAAAAGTGGCATTTCAGGCGATCTGGGGAAGTAAAACCCTGACAACCTGGGTGTGGCAGTGATCAGTGACTCACTGATCGGGGATGCACCGATTGTTGACACACTAAATAGGGACTCACCAATCTGGGACACATCATTCAGGGACACACCAATTGGAGACACACCGATCGATGACACACCGATTGACAACACACCGATCACAGACACACCGATCAGCGACACACTGATCGATGACACACCGATCAGGGACACTATGATCGGTGGCACTCTGATTGGAAAGACACCGATTAGTGTCATGTAGATCAATGACAGACTGATTAGTGACACAACGATCGGTAACACATAGATCGGTGTCACAAAGAGAAGTGACTCACTGTTGAGTGAAACATTGATTGGTGTCACCGATGGATGATACCACGGTGAAATCATGCCACTGACACGCCGCCCTCTAGACCTAATGATGGGGGACCAGGGTGTCTCAAAAACAATATTTGGCAATGAAATGGACCTGGAGGGTCCATTCCATTACATTAGATACCTATCAAACTATTCTTGTCCCCAAGAATCAAATCTAACCCCGATGTAAAAAGAGGGGTCCAAAAAACCACCTTGAAAGATATCTCTCATGACTAAACAACCCTAGACATCTAGGAATACCTCTCTATCATGTGACCACACAAAATATAAGGTTTATACAGTCCTATCATATTGATCAGGGAGTCCATTACTCCATCTCAAGATACTATCCTCATTGGGAGGCACTGATTCGCCCGTACGAGTTTAATCACATCCACATTAATTCATGTAGATTAGGGATTAGTTCCTCCCCTTTCCATAGACAAGAATAATTAAACACACTCATAGAATAAGGAAAACAACACATTTTATAGTTGAAAAGGTATTTAACATCATCAAAAAAAGTATAAAACATAACTAAACAAAACTCAAAACATGTTTGGGTACTGGGTGTACATCTGTACCTTCTGTTCCCATGTACTCTCCTTGATCCCACCATGCCTCCATTACCCACAAACCAAGGGAATGGTTCATCCAAGAATAATTGTCTCGTAATGACCTTCAATCATCACTAGTCTCTCACAGACGTTGCGTCGTCCATGATATCCAGCTCCACCCTATCGAGGATGTGGGAATCATCATGTAGATACTGATGGAGCTGAGACACATGGGAGACATTGTGTACCCTTAGTAGCGGTGGTGGTAACACAATATTATAATCCACTTCTCCGACCTGCCACAGCACCGAGAAGGGCTCAACGAACCTGGGAGAAAGCTTACTTCCCCTATCGAACCTCTATTTCCCATGTCAAGGGGGGACATCAAGAACACCTGGTTCCCAACCTCGAACTCCATGGGTCTCCTCCTATGACCAGCATAAGACTTCAACTAGTCCTAATCCACCTTCATCCTCTCCTGTATAATCTGAACCTTCTCCATCGTGCTCTGCACTACCTTTGGGCCAAACAATACCTACATCCTTGAACTCTTCCCAGTACATGGGTGAGCAATATGGTCTCCTATACAAGGATTTATTCAGAGCCATGCCAATGGTAGAGTGATAGATATTTTTATAGTAAATATATACTAGATTTAATTGTCATACCCACGATCCCAAAATGTCCAAAAAACATGCTCATATCATATCCACTAACCTCTAGATGTTGTGCTCTATTTTCCCATCTGTCTGGGGATGAAAAGCTGTGATGAGGCTTAACTGGGTTCCAGAATCATGTTGTAATCCTCTCCAGAGTCGTGAGGTTTACCGGGTATCCCGACTGGAGACTATGGGCATCATAACATTATGTAAATGCACCACATCATCCACGTACTTCTGTGCCAAGGATTCCACCACACTCGACTACTTGATTTCTATGAAGTGAGCTGATATCGTCATACAGTCTACCATTACCCAGATAGCATCACATCCTTCTTGAACCCTAGGTAGTCTTGTGATGAAATCCATCGAGATTTTATCCCCCTTCCACTCGAGTACATCTATGGGTTGTAACAAACCGTCTAGGATGTAGTGTTGAACCTTCACCTGGTGACACATGAGGCACTTTTCCACAAACTCTACCAGTACATGCTTCACTCCAAGCTAGAAAATAGGACCCCTCAAGCCCCAGTAGATCTTGGAAAATCATGGGTGCACTACCCGGGGTGAGTTATGGAACTCACCAAGAACACTCTCGTGCATTCCCACGGGGATAAAAAACATTCCTTGAAACATCATCAGATCTATCCTGTCCTTTGACCATCCACATGGATCATCACCCTGGCTAATAAGATCAAGAATCACGTCATCCTCTAAGTCCCCCAATGAGACTTCTCGACCTTCCACAACAGAGAGGACTACACTTTCATTCAGAACAGACATCCTCTACCATCCTCCACCCTTTCATCTAGGTGTAGGGTATCCAACTCATCTATTTCTTTATAGGAATCATCCGATTCTCGAACCACGTTCTTTTGAAACTTCCTAATAAAAGCATCAGACACCATGTTCCCCTTTCCAAAGCTATAGGAAATTTTGATGTTTTAGTCCTGAAGAAACTCCATCCACCTCCACTGCCCCAAGTACAGGTACTATTGGGAGAAGATATACATTAAGATCTTGTGATCCATGAAGACCATGAAGTGCTCCCTGATGAGATAATGTCAACCCCACATTAGTTCATACATGACCACTACAATATATAGATCATGGGTGGCATAGTTATGCTCATGGGGATATAACTACCTAGACCCGTAGAATATCTCCCCAACCATTGCATCCGCACACACCCCAATCCTTGGACTGATGCATCACATAACACTTCAAACCTCAACCTTTCTTCTAACAACCTCAGCACTGGGTCACTAACAAACTTCCCCTTCTGATAAATAAAGGATGTATGGCACGAATAATTCCACACAAAAGCATAGTCAATTTTGGTCAAGGCAGTCAATGGTGCTTCAAATTGGGATAAGTTCGACACGAATCTCTAGTAGTAACATGATAGTCCTAGTAAACTATGAACATTTTCCACGTTCTTGAGTTCTTCCCAAGAAACAACTACCTCGACCTTGAACAGGTCCAGTATTATCTCTTTTTTGGAAGCCACGTGTCCTAGGAAGTGCACCTCTCATGTACAGAACTTGCACTTGGATAACTTCCCGTAGAGATGGTGTTGTCGGAGGACCCCTAAAACTATTCTTAGATGCTTGGTGTGGTCATCCTCTGATCTTGAGTATATCAGTATTTTGTCAATAAACACAACAACTAATCATTATAGATATTACTGGAATATGGAGTTCATGACTCCCATGAACAGGACTGGTGCACTCATAAGGCCGAATGACATGTCCATGCATTCAAAGTGACCATATCTCCACCTGACGACAGTATTCGAGATATCACCCTCTTTCACCCTCAACTGGTGATATCCTGACCGCAGGTCTATCTTGGAGAACCATCCTGCCCCCTTCAACTGGTTAAAAAGGTTTTCTTTCCATAGGAGAGGGTAACGGTTCATGACAGTTACCAAAGTCAGTCTTCGGTAGTCTATGCACAGCCTCAGACCACCATAAGAATTTTTCAAGAACAAGACCGGAGCACCCCATGGTGACGTGCTTGGTCAGACAAAACCCATCTTCATTAGACTATCATTCTGAATCCATAACTCCGACAACTTGAAAGGTGCCATCTGATAGGTAGCCAATGAAATCAGACAAGCACCAGGATGCAAGTCTCTCCCGAACTCAACATCACGTCCAGGGGGTAGAGTCATCACCTATTCCAGGTAGAAATCCATGAAATCACTGAAAATATCATAGACTTCCCACATATCTATATATACTGACTCAAATATAGCTCAGCTAACAAGTCATGAAGTGGCTCCACTCATTGGATGCCTTCTTAGAAACCCCGCTCGCCGATGAAAGTCACACATTTTCCACCCATATTTGAAAACATGATCCTTATCCTAAATTAGTAGTTAATTGATCACAAAGAGAACAACTAGGAGATTCCGTGAATGACATAATACAACTTCATCTGTAGAAAAAGAAAGTCCCCACTACACAAAGGTCATCCAAAAATCAGTCTACATCCTCTGAAAACACAAGACAGGCTGGTTTGACCTCTGACTAGCATACTCAAAACTAGGGGTACAAGAAGTCTTTCTACATCTAGACCCCACAAAAAGGATATAATGGGTGAAACAAAAGAGTGTGAATCTACTAAATCATACAAGGCACATGCAAGGGTGCTAAAAAACTGATCATACCTCATATGAACTATGGCCCTACTGGAACTGCTGCCTGTGTGGAGTGAAACTACCCATGACCATCTCCTCTACCCTCGACTATCGGCTACCTCCCTGACCATGAACAGGTATAGGTCCTTTTGGAGAACCCTGGGGTTAGACTCCTCCTACAATGTCTGCTCTCGATGGAGTGGGAGATAACTATCCCGGCTACTATTGTTGATAGTGCCTGACTGGAAATTGTTGCTGGTGGGGTGGGAAATGAACCTACCCACCCCCAATATACTACACTCAGTTCGGGAACTGATTCTGAAGGCTCCCAAGACTTCCATAGATGAATCATCTCGATCCTTGTCCCACAATGATGGTGCAAGGATAGGATATCGAAACGAGAATTTCTAGAGCCTGGTCCCCACTGGCCGAAACCTGGAAGACCCAAACACTATTGGTCTGATGCTGACGACCATCCCCTTTGAAAAGCCCAATTTTCACCCCTCTCACAAAACACCTCACAACATGTGCATCCACTTCACAACTTCTACCTTTTTCTGGACCTCAAAGTATTTCAGTAGATAGAAGGGAGTATCAACATACTGAATAGAAGGTGAGAGTGCCTCCTCAAAATGTGTTTCCCAAGAATCCTCGTCTAGAAAGAGGTTAGAAGAAAAGTGAAGGAGAACCATTAACTTTATCCCCAACTCCCTCACTGACATGCACCCTTATTGAATGGAGAGTCGTTCCGCCCTATTCTCCCCCTTCATCATGGAAGCGAGGAATTATTCTCGGAACTCCATCTCTAAGTTAGTCCATGAAACCTCAACATCCCTCTTCTCCTCATGATAGAGCATCCACCAATGATGTTCCACTCCATGCATATGGATTACAAGCAGTGGAATGAATTACTCAGAAGGATCCCAGATCAAGCAGAAAGCTATCACCATCTCCTTGATCTATCTCTCGGTCTCCATGTCTGAGACACTACCCCTGTACATCCTTAGGGTCTGCCATTGAAAGGAATGAATCATTCTCTGCCACTGGTTGTCCTCCCCCTCTCGATCATCATTTTTCTTATCAACCAAATCAGCCTCTTGAGCCTCAATTTATTGCACTACCTGTGGTAACTGTCTGGGAGACATATCTATAATGTAATGAAAGAATGCATAATCCCGAGTTGTGTAAAAGATTGATTTTGAATTTTGATATGACTTCTTATTTATTTTAAATCCATAAAATACCAATGTCATAGAAAAAACACAAGTAATTATGATGCGTGTTCATTTCCTAGTGTCTCTACCCATCAATCAGTATAGCCTCACTTGGTCATTTGTTAAGTCTAGAGTCCTTACACCGGATCATAGGGGGGGGGGCCTAAAATCCCATGTCCTATCTGATCTTACCTAACCTATTTCACATGAAATGATTGCCTAATATTATTTCCCTAACATCCCATGCACTCCTCACTGTTCCAAATTCTGAACATCATCCTATATCAAAATCATGCGACTCTGATACCATTGTCTCATGACCCACCTTCACCATGATGAGGGAAGGGGCACCAGATTTCCAAACCCTTCCATTCTCAACTTGAAGGAGAGATAATGACCCCTCAAGACCCACCTTCAATAGTCTACGGAGTGGTGACTAGAACCAAGGGTATATAATCACACATAAAAAATCAAGGCATTACCCTTTTTTATTTAGTATGATCGGGATATAAGATAGTAAATCCCAAAAAACACCAAAAATGGAAGTAAAAGTAAATCCAAAACAATGTATCCCCATATGAATGTTTCAATAATAAGTGCTACAATAAAATACATAAAACAATAAAGGGAAGTACAAGAATAAATGAAAATCAATGATGCCGACAGTTCAATCGTCCGAGCTAATAGGGTCTGACACGATCCTCAAAGTCCTCTTGGAAACATGAAAACATTTTTATAAACGTAGGCTTAGAATAAAGGTATACTCTGTAGGGAAAACTAAAACCTCTCGTGCACATGTGGGGAGGCATTCTAATGACCCGTGAGAAAAAGAGATAACCAAAATTCCTTATAAGGAAACTATCCACCAAAAACACACAAAGGAACACTCCCCAAATAAAGCAAGTCATGTAAAGTAATATTAATAAAAAAATCAATGTTTGGGTACCCCACATCACTGTCCCACTAGTTGTTTAAGACATTCTATGCGTCAGACCTCCCCCGCCATTCTCACTGTAGTCCGGCCACCATCCCTGACCCGCACACACCTAGGATACCACAACCACACATTCCACCCACAAACACCTGGGCCACAACAACCACCTATACCCATGCCCACAGAAACCTGGTCCAGAATAACTACTATCACACCCAAGGACACGTGGTCCATAACAAGCACTACAAAGCACGAAGACAACTAGGAATCATCCTAAAGACACTTGGTATCAACCTGCCCGAAATAACCTAGGCAAACCACCAAAACTACCATGCCCAAAGAATCTTGGCCTAAAATGGACATTAGGTCATGACAGCCTACCATAAAAGTCTTGGCCTACTCATGAAAGGGAGAAACAATTGAGTTAATAACCATCCACTCATAGGAGTGTTGGGAAAAAAACCATCCCCCATAAAATGGGGGTGTTCGGTACGAAGCTCTCAACTTGGGTGGGGTGTGAATATCAAACCTAAGAACTAAATTATAAATATAGGTAAACTAGAAATAATCCCAACATATGGGTTTCAACACCAGCCCACACACAAACACCCTCATTACTATTTACTCACAAAAATCACAACAACCACAACCAAGTCACAACTCATTCCCAAAAAACAATTTCCCATTTTACCAATTAATTTTATCTCATTCAAGTGGTTCCATTTACATAAAACTCCAATACCGGGAAACTAATAGGCTTAGCCATAAGCCAAGGAAGGAAAAACAACCTAGTAGAAAATTAAGAATTCACACTTAGTTTTATTTTAATGTCCAAACAATGAAAGGGATCCGTGAGATCCCTCAAATTACTGGAACCAAACCAAGCCCCCAACATATGGACCCACACGACCTCTGATCCACAACCCAACAACTACACAACTGGGGATCCCATCCCCATCCACGTCACCCCACAAGCGTCATGTAGAACAACCACAAATGTTACCAAGATAGAGTAAGGGAGTTTTCAGATTCAAACACACCATTCATTAGGTTCCTTATTTCTGTTTGGTTAACTGGGATGATCAAACAAGGTTTCTTGTTCACTGTACATGCATTTAATCAACTGAGTTTATGTGAATAACCAATTTCCATGTTACAATGATTCAATAATCACAAGAGACATGGGTTAATTAGTGCGCACTAAAGACCACCAATGTCCATGATTTTTAGTGGATATAAGCCCATACAATTCACTACATATAAGAAAAGGTAAAAGAGTACAAAATTATCATTAAACACACCCCTTCATTCTTTAAAAGTCCACTTTTTATAATCTTTATGGTTTGGTTTCGTCCATCACTAAAGGATACATTATCCTACCCACCCCGCATGATACATAATAATGATAGATGAAAGAACAACCGTACCCATATGATCAAGGATTGATGTTTTTGTGCTCACGCCAATAACAGGGGAAGTGTGACTTACATGGGAGGAACTCCAAGGACTCCAAGAGTGAATATGAAAGGCTCCAGCATAGGCACAACACTAGACTTGTGAAGGGTGACCCAAAATGCACCATGGAATGAAAATGAAACTATCCAAGAATAAGAAAAAGTTATGGTGTTATAAAAAGGAGAGATCCTGGAGTTTTGGGATATGAATTTTGAATGTCTTTAAAAGGAGATCGTTGTTTCAGCATGCGGTTGGATGGTTACACATTTTAGAATTAATTGTTAATTAATAATTCTCACTGCGGAGGTTGTCCTGACATCTATTAATTAAACTATTTCATTTTAAGAGAGGAAAACATGTCTGTTGAGGGTCTCCCCTCTCTTTGGGGATTCAAAAAAAACATTATGTGGTGAAAAATTGCCTTGAACTACTTTAAAAATGTTAACTTAATTAAAAGGGGAATTTTAGGCGAACTAGGGAAGTATAACCCTAACAACCTGGGTACAGTGCCGATAAGTGACTCATTGATTAGGGAAAAAACAATAGTCGACACACTGATCGTTGACTCACTGATCGGGGACACACCGATTGGTGAGACTCTGATTAGCGACACACTGATCAGGGACACAATGATTGGTGTCACACCGATCGGTGTCACCGATGTGTGACACCATGGCGATATCCTACCATTGACACACCGCCCTCCAGAATTACTGATGGGTTTCCAAGGTTCCCCAAACACCAGATTTGGAAAAGTAATAGACTAGGAGGGTCGAGGACATTTAAACATTGACTAATTTACACTTTAATAATATGCTTCACAAAATGCATTTTGAATAAGCATGCTTATGATTGGAATGTGTTTTATTGTAGCCCTGTCAATATGCCCTAAAATGTTCACTGGTTATTCGAGGAAAACTATTATGTTATGCATAATGTATTGTTTTTTTTATGAAATTTTTTATGAATATTTTTAAGATGTTTTATTTGAAAAATTATTTGAAAAAACCCATTACTGGGTATTTATATGCTCACCTAGCATTTTCAATTTATTTTTACTGGATTTGAGTTACACTAAAGGGTGGATGCTCTATGTAGTCCTTTTCATTTGGTTTTGAAGAATTGTATTGTTTTTTTTGTGGTTTTTGAGAACCCAAACCACAAAGATCCTCTGTATAGAATATGATGTGTAAATGTTCATCACTTCTTTTATTTAAAAAATTACACAACCAGTTTATTAATTCCCTGGCTCGAGGGCAGTTTGGGGCTAGGGAGTGACAATGGGTACAACTATAGGTACGTGACAATAAAACGTTAAATAATCGTGAATTTGACAGAAGAGCATACATTTTACACATTTGTGATCTTTTTGGGTTCAGAGTTTTAAATAATTAGAATTCTTATATAGACAAAATACCAAATTCATAAAAGATAATACCACTAAAACAATATCCATTTTTTCCAAATATATAATATTAAAACATAAAACATGATTTCTTTAAAAACACTGCATATCAAACATTGTGAATCTTTTCTTTCTCTAACCTATCCTGATATCCTTTGAAATACATTTAAAAAACATGGGATGAGTGTAAAACTAAATAAATAATATAAAGGAAGAAAGAGTTAGACATGTGATAACATAAAAACGATTAAAAACAATAATCAGAAAAACTCATATGCCTAGACACATCACGTAGTTTCCATGGTACATATTTACCATATCACTCATACATTCACCCTACATATGTAATAACCTTTCGGCCAACTTCCATCTTCGGAGTACCTAATGCATTGGAGTGCTATAATGGGGCTCACCTGTCATATGTTCAGATATAATGGGATAAAACAAAAATATCTTGAGCTATAATGGGTTCAAAACAAGATAAATAACATACAAGGAACATATAATGGGAATAAGGTATCATGAAATTAGAAAAAACCACCCATTCCATAAAAATAATCCTTTTGAAATTTATTAATGAGAGTTTGAAAAGGATTTTAAAAATAATGTCCCTTAAAATATAATTTGAGTGGGAAGTAATAAAATGGAACAGATATGTTTATACACATGAAATACACATAGTTAAAAATAATATAAACACAAAAATTATCACACAAGTAATCCTAATACCACATAAGTACTGAAGAAAAAGGTCAACACAATGAATGGAAATTGGGTTACGAATTCACTTAGATTGTTTTGTTCTAATATAAAAATTGATTAAAACTCGTGTTTAATGATTAAAATAGGTTTATTAATATCTTAATGAAACATATTAATGTTTGTAACACCTTATATGATCATTTTACAACATAATTTGACACATTTATTCGTAATATTTTGTTATTTTCATTGTGTTTGGTGCGTAATTTACATTAGTTCCATGATCCGTTCATGATGGATATTCTTTTTTATTGGAAGTGAAACTCCAAAATTGGAATGAAATTGAATTTAGATATTTCATGGACCATAAATTATTACATTTATCATTTTGAATTATAAAATGAGGATGATTCTTAAGTTAAGACATTAATGGTATTGGTGTAGGCCATTTTGTCGATTCTTCGATCGTAATGAACTCATTTTGTATTATAAATTAATCACAAGTGTAAAAATTGGTTCAAAATACTTATATAAGATATAATGCATAAATTATAATCTTTTTAAATGATAAAAAGGGATTCAGGATCCATCTTGAAGGAAATAAATTAAATTGAAATTACATCATACATGATGTTGGTAAATGAACAAATCAGAGATGGTGTTATAATTTATTGAATAAGTGGAAGAGAAGAAGAAGTATAATGGTGAATATTCCATAAAAATAATGATATATTGAATATTTAAGATACTATATAATTCATTCCTCTAGGATAATGTAATAATAGGAATGAATATGAAGAGACATGAACTTGAAATAAAAGAATAGTTGAGAAATCCCTAATGAAAATTCGGCAGCCTAAAGGCTATGAAACATGGTTTTAGAAAACATTAAAAAGAGGAGGTACTAGGGTCTACCATCCAAAAATGAATCATAATGAATTATAAATATAGGATTAAATTTAAATAATAACCTGGTATGGAAACATGAAAGTTATACCACATAAAAGACAACATGAATGGATAATGAAAGATTTTGAGAATTATTTTACCTTGATGAGTAACTCCTAAGACAGGAAGGTAGGGACTTTTGGAAATTGAGGACACATTGGGAGGACTACTATGGAGGTAATAAGGCCGTATCATCATTTATGAGGAATGTAGAATGAATGTAATTAGGTAATGGGTTGGTATTTATCACAAAAGTGAGGAAATATTTTATTAATTTCCAAGGGACACCTCATTAGTGGTATTTGGAAAACCATGGGACTTACCTCGGTAATTTACCATAGTATCAGCCATTTTGGATGCCTCATATCAAATTTTTACCTATATAAGTTGATCATAATTATTACATAATTATTACATCATTAATGATTTCATTAATCACACTAAAACATAAACTGTATTTTTTACTATTCAACAGAAATGCAACTATTTGAGAAAAATCGAAAAAATTCACCCTAACCATTTTCTATGTTTATAATTCAAAAATAAACACCATTTTTTATTAAAAAATTTCAAAATATTTTAAATTTAATTTTGAAATAATATGATAATAAATTCAAAAATAAAAGTTTTTAATCTATAACTCTTTTTTAACAACGTGTAAAATTTATCGATGTATCATTATCATATATTATTAAGAATATAAAAAAATAATTAGATTTAATCTCCATGAAGGTCATATTACTATTCATATTACTCTTCATAAGGGTATGTTACCATTCACCAAAGAACAAGTCAGTTCTTTTAGACCCAAAATATTTTACTGATCACAATTATAGATGACTATTTTTGTAAATTCAAAAATTAGTATTAAAAAAATTATGTTTGAAGGCTAGTTATAAATATCTAGTTAAAAAAAATATCATGAACTTAATTTATTTTTTAAATCCTTGGGGTGTCACATTATCCCCACCTTCTAGAAATTGCCTCCTCATAATTTTATTTACTCATTAAACAATTGATGGTTCATTTTACTCTTAGAAGTTTCAGACTCCTATGATGCTTCTTCAACCATGTGGTTTATCCACAAAGCCTTCACCTGGTGGATTACCTTATTCCGCAATATGTGTTCCCTTTGGTCAAGTATTTGAACTTTTTGATCTTTATATGAATGGTTCTCTTCCAGCTGAACTGCTTCTGGGATCAAGATATGTGATTAATCTATCACATACTTTCTCAACATTGAAACATGAATAAAATTATGTTCTTAAGATAAACTTGGAGGAAAATCTACATAGTATGCAACTGGTCCAACCTTTTCCAGGATTTCAACAGGTCTGATGAATCCCTGAAGTAGCTTTCCTTTCTTACCAAAACACATGACACTTTTACAAGGATAGATTTTAATGGAAAATAGTCACCTACCACAAAAAAGAAGTCTATACATCTATTTTCTACCTAACTGTTATGCCTACTCTGAGCTATTCTCATGTGATGCTGGATCATCTCCACTTTATATTCCACTTCCTCAACAAATTCTGTTCCCATCAAATTCATTTTCATGACTTCATCCCAAAAAGGAGTTCGACACCACTTTTCATACATTCCCTCAAAAGGTTCTATCTATATATAAGAATGAAAAAAAAAATTATAAGAAAACTAAACTAAAAAAAGATGTTGAACCCAACATCCCTTGTAGTCCATTGAACAACATCGAAGCCTGTCTTCTCAGTTCCTAATTTGTCATTATCACATCTCATCTGACAGAGGATGAAATGTGGTACTGAAATTTAATTATGTACCAACAAATTCTGAAGGTCCTTCCAAAAATTAGAAGTAAACAATGGATCCTTATTAGATACAATGGAAATAGGACCTCCATGTAACATGGAAATCTTTTAAAGGTATAGTCGACAAAGCTGGTCCAACGACATTGTATCTTGAATAGAAAGAAAATATATATATTTTGTCAACTGATCAACCATAACCAAAATTGAATTGTTACCTAAAAAATCATAGCTATCCCCACAACAATGTCCATAGATATATTCTCCAATTTCCACTCTGGCATTGGAACAGGATGATGCATCCCCTTCTGTCTTTGCCGATTTACTTTAATCAATTGACATGTCTTTCATTTCGCAGTAAATTCTATAGTGACCCTTTTCATTACATGCCACCAGTAATATTCTCTATGTTCTATGTACATCGATGTACGTCAATTATGAACTAGAAATAGAGAAATATGAGCTTCACACAACAAATCATTCATTATCTGGGAATCACAAGGCACAGAAAACCTTTTCCAAATCATAAAACACAAACTTTATCAAGTTTAAATTCAATAAAATTACCCATTTTAACCAATTATTTTTCTTTTTTGTAGATCACGGTCTTCCTTATTTGATGGCTTAATTTTGTATAAATGTAACTTAGATGAAGCAACATGGTGATCTTTAAATGCCATAACATTTCCAATAACCATCGAGTAAACATTAGTTATGGAATTCTTTAAATGTCATCCAAACACCTAATGTTTTTTAAACCATCCTATGATACCAAATATAAGTTCCTGACCATAAAAAATTACCTAATCTTGAATTTTACAAAAGACTTTAGATTATTACACATTGAGGATGTTTTCAGGTTTATAATTTTAAGTAATTTTAATATCTTACACACATGACATACCACATTTGTACAAGAGGATACTACTAAAACAATATCCTTTTTTTCAAAATACAAAACATTAAAACATAAAACATGACATGATTAACAACACTCCATACTAGAAATCACAACTCCCTTTTTTCTTTTACCCATATTTATATCTTGTGATTTTTTCTAATAAAAATGGATTAGTATAAAACTCAGAAATTAATATAAAGAAAGAAATCGTTAGTCAGGTGATAAAATAAAAAGCAATAAAAACCATAGTCATAAAATCTCATATGCATAGAAACATCATTTATTTTATTTGGTACATATTTACTATTTCACTCTTACTCTCACCCTTACACAAGGAATATCCTTTTTTCCACTTCCATCTCTTAAGTACCCAATGCATTGGAGAGCTATAATGGGGATCACCTATCATATCTTGATCTATAATGGGATCAAACCAACATATCATGAGCTATAATGGGATAAAAAACATCATAAATAATCTTTAAGGAACATATCATGGTAAAAATGTATCTTGAAATCATCAGACACCACTCATTCCATTAAAACAATCCTTTCGAAATTTATTGAAGAGAGTTTTAAAAGGATATAATGAAAGTACCTTAAAATATAATTGGAGTGAAAATTAATAAAATGGAATGGATATGTATATACAATGAAAATAAAAATAGTGAAACCAAATTTACAAAACAAAAATCATAACACCAGTAATCTTAATACTACATAATGACTAACGAATAAGGTTAACCCAACGAATGAAAATTGGGTTATGAATTTACTTACCTTTGGTTCTTCATACATAAAAAGTGTATAAAACTGCTTTATAATTGTTAAAAGAGTGCTATTAATATATAAATGAAATATATTAATGTTTATAACACCTTGTATGATCATTTTACTACATAATTCAACTCATTGATTAGTAATATTTTGTTATTTACATTGTGTCGGGTGCGTTCTTTACATAGTTACCATGATCAGTTAATGACGAATATTCTTTTTGGTTAGAAGTGAAAATCCGAAATTAGAATGGAACGGTATTTAAATATTTCCATAACCATAAATTCTACCATTTTTTCATTTGTAATTATGATATTAGGATGATTTATAAGCTAAAACAATATTTATATTTGTTGAGGTCATTTTAGCGATTCTTCGATCATAATAAACTCGTTTTGTGTTATAAATTAATCACATGTGTAAAAAATGATCCCAGATCCTTATATACGATATAATACATAAATTATAATCTGTTTCATCCATAAAAATGGTTTCCTGACCAGTTTTGAAATATGTAAATGAAATTGAAATCATATCATCCATGATGTTGGTAAATCAACACATCATAGACAATGTTTTAATTTTTTGAATACTTGGAAGACGAGAAGAAGAATAATGGTGAATATTCCATAAACATGATGAAATCCAGAAAATTAAGATACATAATCATTAGTTATTCTTGTATAATGGTATGTGGGGAAATAATAAGAATAGAATGGAACTCGAATTAAAAGAATAGCTGAGAAAACCCTTACGAAAAGTTGGCAGCCTAACGACTATGAAACATTGTTTTAGAAAACATTAAAAAGAAACGGGGAAAGATTCACCCATAATGAAATGAATCATAATACAATATAGAGAAAGGATAATATTTAAATAAGAACATGGGATGGAAACATGAAATTTATACCACATAAAAGAGAACATGAATAGAAAAAGAATAAAGTTGAGAATTCTTTTACCTTGTAGAGTAACTCCTAAGACATAATGGTTGGGACCGTGGGTGCTTGAGAAAACCATGGAAGGGCTACTACAATGATTAGGAGGCTAGAGCTTCATTGATTATGAAATTGGAATGAAGGAATGGGTTGGTGTTTATATCCAAACTAAGGGAATATTTTATTAATTTCCACGGGACACCTCGTTAGTGGTTTTTGGGAAACCATGGGATTTACCAAGGTATTGTCCCATCGTATTGGCCCCTTGGAACACATTTAAATTTTTTTTTCTGTACACTAGTTAACCAGAATAATTACATAATTATTATATCATTAATGATGTCACTAAGCACACTGAAACTAAAAGTGTATTTTTACTATTCACTAAGAATTCAACTGTTTAACAAAATTCCCAAAATTTCACCATAATCATTTTTCAACATGTAGAATAAAAAAAACTGAACTCCATTTTTTTGAAAATAATTTTCTAAATATTATTAATTTAATTTTCAAATAATATCATAATTTATTATAAAATAATAGTTTTAAATCTCTAAGTTTTTTTAGCTCCTTGAAAAATTAATCAACATCTCATTATCTTATATTCAAATAAAATAAAATAATAATATGATTTACTATTAATAATGGTCTTGTTACTGTTCATATTACAATTCATAATGGTATGATACTATTCACTAAAAAACCGATTGGTTCTTTTAGACTAGAAATAACTTACTAATCACTATTGTAGATGACCATTTTTTTTAAATTCCAAACAAAGAAGTGGATAAATTATGTTTAATGGCTCCTTATAAATATCTACATAAAGAATGTTTCATGAATTTCATTTATTTTTAAAACCATTGGGGTGTTATATTATCACCACCTTCTAGAAATTGCATCCTCACAAATTTATTTACTCATTAAACAAATGAGGTTAGCTTTTCCTCATAGGATTTTCAGAAATTATTTTAGTTTGTGTACTAAAATTAACCAATATCATTAATAACATTTTAGGAAGCTATTAAACATACAAAGGATGGAAGTTAAAGTTATATTTCTCATATTTTTTATGATAAGGGAACTATCCAGGTCAATGATGTACCCGTGCTAAATGAATACCTTGAGGTTTTTCCTGATGATTTTTTAGCTTTTATTCATAATCGAGTGGTTGAGTTTACTATTGACTTAGTTCCTAATTCTAAGAAAATTTATAAACCCCATTATAAAATGGACCAAATGGAACTTCTGGAGTTAAAAAGGAAGATACGAGAAGTATTAGATGAAGGCTTCATCCAACCTATAACTTCACCATCAGGCCTTCTTTCCTTGATCGTTAAGAAAAAATATAGTTAAATGTGACTTCAAATCAATTAAAGAGCCTTGAATAACAGTACTATTAAAAAAAGTATCCTTTGCCTTATATAGATGATTTATTTGATCAACACCAGGGAGTTCAGTATATTTTGAAGGTTGACCAGAGGTCAGGGTACCATCATTTGAAAGTAAAGGATGAAGAAATCATGAAGATTGCATTCCGTAACAAATATGGTCATTATGAATTTGCAGTTGGTCCTTTTGGGTTATCTAATACACCTATTATATTCATGGATCTTATGAATATATTATTTTCGGAGTTTTTTGGATAATTTTGTGGTTGTTTTTATTGATGACATTTTGGTATATCTAGAAGTAAAGAGGATCATGGAAAACATCTAAGGATAGTTTTTCAAACCTTAAAAGAAAATAAAATCTATAGAAAATTCAAGAAGTTTAGTTTTTTAATGAAACTGATTTCTTTTCTTGGGATTATTGAAAATTAGTATTGAATAAAAATTGGTCCTGCCAAAAAAAGGTGTTGTTGAATGGCCATGACCTACAAATGATACACATATTAAATGTTTTTAGGGATTATAATGGTAAGGAAGACATGGACACCAACCTCAGAAGGGAAGTATTTCCTTTTGTTATATGCATAAATTTTCTACATTCTTTGAGCTATCCACATGTGCTGCAGGATCATCATCACATTCTAATCCAGTTACTCTATTAATTCTGGTCCCATCAACTTTCATTCCCCAACTTTATACCAAAATTATAGAGTTCTACACCTCTTCCCATACAATGCCTCTAATGGATCCATCTATACACTGGAATAAAGAATGTTGTTATAAGAAAAATCAACTAAAAAATATGATGATCCCAAATTCCATAGTTGTCTATTGAACATGCTCAAAGAATATCCTCTAATGTATGAATCATTGGTTCTGATAGTCCATCTGATTGAGGATGAAAATCAGTACTGAAATTTATTTATTTTTCAATGACTAATGAATCCCCTTCCAAAAGTTAGAATTGAACCTAGGATCTCGATCATATTCAATTGAAAGGGGAACTCCATGTAACCAGATAATATCTTTGAGGTATAGTTGAGAATTCATATCTAATGACATTATATCTTGAATATAAATGAAATGTGAAGATTTTTTCAACTAATCAATAATAACAAAAATCACATTGTTACCTCGAGAAGTCTTAGGTAGTCCCACCAAGAACTCCATGAATATATTCTCCCATTTCTAAACTAGCACTAGAAAAGGATGGAGGATCCCCTTTAGTAACTTCTACTATGATTTAACATGTTTATATGTTATTCATTTCACTGAAAATTCATAAATATACATTTTCATTCCATCACACCAGTAATACAAATGAAGGTCACTGTACATCTTTGTACTTCTTTGATGAACTAAAAATAGAGAACATTGTGCTTCAGACAAAAAATCGTTCCTTAACTGAAAATCACATGGCACACACAACCTTTTTACAAATTGTAATACATAATCTTTATCATGGTTAAATATTGGAAACATACCCATTTTAACTAATTCTACCTTTTTCTATAGCTCACAGACTTCCTCCTTCGATTGATTAATTCAATCTGATAACGATAACTACACTGAAACCAGAAACACAACAGATGAATTTCATGAACCAACAACCTCTAAGACAAAATTCATCAAAACATTAATCAAGGGATCATGTTCCAAACGTAACATGGTTAATGATGCATGATTTATTCGACTCAAGGATTCTACCACTTTCTTTTCTCTTGCTGGATAGTAATTTATTGTTAAATTATAATCCTTTATTAGTACAATACATCTAATCTTCCTCATGTTTAATTTATTCTTAGTGGATACATACTTCATACTTTTATGGTCATCATATAGGTGACATTAGGCTCCGTAACAATGGTGCCTCCAAATTTTCAATGTAAAATCCAAATGTGCTATTTCTAAATCATGTGTGGGATAATTCAACTCATGGGGATTTATTTTTCTTAAAGAAAAAGATATTACCTAATCATCTCACATCAAAACACAACCATCTCCCTTCAATAAATCATCATTATAGATTAAAAAATCACCATTTCGTGAAGGCAAGGCCAAAACTGTAGAATTCACCAGTCTCTTCTTCATTTCCTAAAAACAAACATC
Organism: Viscum album; assembly: GCA_963277665.1. Lineage (NCBI taxonomy): Eukaryota > Viridiplantae > Streptophyta > Magnoliopsida > Santalales > Viscaceae > Viscum > Viscum album. The sequence continues at coordinate 1,662,600,926 of OY728152.1, read as the reverse complement.
ACATTCTTATATCCAAAAAAATAACCCCTTTTAATGTTAAATTAGTTAGAAGGCTAGAAAAATGTGTAATGTTTTTAACAAACTATTGGAAATAGCCTGTTAATCTATGAAAAATACGAATATCTGTATCCTTTTAGGACTTTTACATTCATAAAACTTTTTTGTTTTGGCAATATCAACTATTATTCCATCAATATTTACAATGTTCCTAAGAAAAGAAATCTATTGAAACCAAAAATCACAATTTCTGAATTTTCCATATAGTTTATTATCATTTAATTTTTGAAAAACAACCATTATATGTTTTTCAAGCTCATATTTACTTCTATAATATTACAAAATGTCATCAATAAACACAACCAAAAACTTGTACAAGAACTAATGAAGTATTCTATTAATAAGATCCATGAATATACCTAGTGGATTAGTTAACCCCAAAGGAATAAATACAAATTCATAATTACCATATCTAGTACCAAAACTATCTTAGGGATGTATTCATCCTTTACATCCAACTGATGGTACCTCGACTTCGGGTCAACCATCAGAAAATACTACACTCCCTGGAGTCTATCATTGAAATCATCGATATGAGGCAAAGGATAAATGGTTTTTTTGTATTGTTATTCAAGGATCTATATACAATTAAAAGTATCATTGAACCATCATTTTTCTTAATGAACAAGATATGAGTGCCCCATGGTGAGGTTCTAGGTCTGATGAAGCCTTAATTTAATAATTCCTACAACTTCCATTTTAATTCTATAAGATCCATTTGGGATATTTGATAATGGGGTTTTGAAATTGGATTATCATCAGGAACTAAGTCAATAGTAAAATCAACCACTTGATTATGAATAACACCAGGTAAGTCATTAGAAAAAACAACCAGGTAGTCATTTACTTCTAGTACATCATTAATTTTGATAGTTTCCTTATCTTCAAAAATATGAGCAAGATAACATTCCTTTCCATCATATATCAGTTTATTAGCTTCATGATATGTTATCAATTGTATGAGATCATTCTTGTTTACAAACTGAAATTCATTCTGAAAAACAATTTTTTTCTCTGCAATTTATCTGACCTTGATATAAAGAAAGCTAGTCTACTCCTTGGATAACATTAAACTCTACTGGAGGTAAAACAAGGTTTGCTGGTAAACAATTTCCACAGATAAGGATATTCATATTCTTAAAATTTTCTTTTTCCATAATATTTCCTACATGTATTTTTACCATCATATCTAGTTTCATTTCATGAGGTTGAATTCCGAATTTTCAGAAAATATCTCAAAAATTAAGGAATTTGTATACCCTGAATCAAACAACACATTTTAAAATTATGTCAAAACAAGAAACGTACCTAATAAAACATCATTTGATGGCTCAAAATCCACTGAAGTGGTTTCAAATGATTTTAACACACCCTTCAACTTCCAGTCTTTCTGATTCCCTATTTTAGAGAATAGCTTCAGACAAACATTAGTAAAATAACCAAATTCTTTACAGTTAATGAATTTCACCATCGACATCTCATTAATTTTCAGATCATTTTCATTTTAGTTATGAGACATGTGTACAAACATTCCACAGTGTGATCATTTACATGAATTTACAAGAAATCCACTAGGAATACTTTTACCGCACTTTTCCCTTGAAGATAAATTCATTTTCATACCTCAAGATTTCTTTGACGAGTTCTTCACCATTTCATGAAAACCTGGCTGCTTATTATTTTTGTCATCACAAGGCACAATAGTATCAGAGAACTTCATTTCAACTTTTTCAATACAACAAAAAATGTTCTCAGCTCTTTTAAACTCTCGTGAAGCCAAAGCTCTTCCCAGAAAACCGATTCAAACCAAAGTAAAAACAATTAATTCTATTTCAAAATCCCATGTAAAATATGGAACATACCTGGTAAGCCTTATAAAATTGGCTTAATATGTTTCCATAGAATCATCATGTTTCTGATTTAGTTCCAAACATATTTTCTCTATTCCGAGTCGAACAGTTTTTGGAAAATATTTTTCCAGAAATAAGAGCCTTAAATTCATCCCATTCCAAACTGTCATGTTCATCTCTTTATCTCATATTCTTAACAAAATACCACCATTGATCAAATTCTCATTCCAAAGGATAAATGGATAGTATTACCTTTTCACAATTTTAATATCCAAGAACATCAAATATCTTTCCTAGAGCATTGATACATCCTTCAACTATCTCTAGCTCTCCCTGTCCACTAAATGCTGGAGGATGTTGCCCCATAAAATTCTACCCAAAAGACATGTTTATTTGTGGTAGATCATATTTCTATTTATCATGGATTCCACCCCTATTTATTTCTTGAGTAAACTGATCTGTTTATTTCACAGAATGCTCAGTTCCAATTCCCACCATTTTAGGCTACATATTCGGACAGATATCAGCCTCTTGGTGCCTTCCTACTTCAGCGTCCCTATGGCTTATATGAAAAATCATTCTTTATAAACATAACACAGTTGAAGGATCATGGTAATACATAAATGATAAAACATTTTAAATTACCATATAGAAAATGTCATATATAGTATTCATTTAACACTATCCCAACACCTAATTTAATCTAAACCATCCTCTAATACCAAATATAAGGAAACAACATTAAAACGTTTCTCAATCTTGAAATTTAGACAAGAATATACATGATTACACATTTAGGATCTTTTCAGGTTTATAGATTTAATGAATCATGATATCTTATATAAATAGCATACCACATTCATACAAAGAGGATACTACTAAAAATAGTATCCATTTTTAAGAAAATATTAATCATTAAATTATAAAACACGATATCTTTGACAACAAACCATATCAAACATCACTAATCCCTTATTTCTCTTACCCAACCTTATATCGTATGATTTTTTTTGATAAATTTGAATGAGTATAAAACTCAATAAGGGATATAAATAAAGAAATTGTTAGGCAAGGGATAACATAAAAGCCAAAAACCCCATAATAATAAAAAATCATACGCATAGAAACATCATGTGGCAAATTTGAGACATATATAACATATCCCTCTTACAATCACACTTACATATGGAATAACCATTTGGTCAAATTCCATCTACACAGTACCCAATGCATTAAAGAGCTATAATGGGGATCACATGTCATATCTTGAGCTATAATGGGCTCAACACAAAATATATTAAGCAATAATGGGATTAAAATATAAATAATGTCCAAGGAACATATCATGTTAATAAAGTGTATTTAAATTAATAGAAACCACTTATTCCATATACATAAAAAACAATATTGTTGAAATTTATTAAAGAGATTTTAAAATTATTTTAAATGGAAAGTATCTTAAAATATAATTGGAGTGAAAATTAATAGAATAGAAAAGATATATATTTATAGTGTAAATAAAAATAGTGAAACATTATATAAATAATAATTTGTCACGCTAGTAATCAAAATACATCATGATTAACAAATAATAATGTTAACCCAAAGATTAGAAATTGGGTTAAGAATTCCCTTATCTCAGGTTCATATTACTTAAAATGTGTTTAAAACTCATGTATAATAGTTAAAAGAGTGTAATTAATATCTTAATGGAACATATTAATGTTTATAATTCCTGATATGATCATTTCCCAACATCCTTTGACACATTTATTAGTAATATTCGGTTATTTACATTGTTTCGGGTGTGTTCTTAACATGATTTCCATGATCAATTAATGATGGACATTCTTGTCAATTGGAAGTGAAAATCCAGAATTGGAATGGATTCATATTTCCAAGTTTCCAGAACAATAAATATACCTTTTATCATTTTTAATTTTGACATGATGATGATTCATAAGTTAAAGCATTATTGAAATTTGTTAAAGTCATTTTGGCGATTCTTTGATCATGAGGAACACATTTTGTTTTATAAATTAATTAAATGGGTAAAAAATGATTCTAGAACGATATATAAGTTATAATACATATATTATAATCTTAATCCTCAATAAAAATGGTTTCCGAATCAGTCTTGAAGGTATTAAAATAAATTGAAATCATGTCATTCACGATGTCGGTAAATCGACACATCACAGACCGTGTTTTCATTTTTTGAATAAGTGGATGAGGAGAAGGAATATAATGGTGAGTTTTCCGTAAACATTATAAAATAAAAAATATGTAATATACTAGATCATTCATTCCTCTTGGATATGGGTAGGTGAGGATAGAAAAAGAAAATAAAGGAATCTTGAGATAAAAGAAAAGTTGAAAAATAACTTACGAAAATTTGGTAGCATAATGGTGTCGCTTAAAATTTCATAAAATATTTTGATGATAAAAAAAGGTATCTCATCATTGTTACATAACATGGACGGTAATAGAGATATGAAATGGAATATCCCTATATAAATAAATTTAAATTAAATCATTATAACATAATAAGAGTGCATGAAAGATAGAGATATTTTGAGACGAAAATTCTACAGCACAATGGCTATGAAACATGGTTTTAGAAAACATTAAAAGGGAGGGGAAAGAGGTCATCCATCCATAAATCAATCCTAATACAGTATAGGTATTCAATAAAATGGAAATATGAACATGATATGGAAACATGATAGTTATACCACAAAAAAAAGAACATGAATGGAAAAAAGAAGGACTTGAGAATTTTCCTACATTGTAGAGTAACTCCTATGACTTGTAGATTGGGACATTGGGGGAATGAGGTCACCTTGGGAGGAATACTAGGGATGTAAGATGGCTAGGTATTTATTGCAGTGGAATTTTTAATTTATGGAATTAAGGAATGGGTTGGTATTTATAGGAAAATTGGGGGAATATTTTATTTATTTCCTAGGGACACCACATTAGTTGTATTTGAAAAACCATGGGTTTTCCCGAGGTATTTTCCCATGATATTAAAAAAATGGGACACCTAATATATTATTTTACTATACACTTGTTATCTATAAATATTACATCATTATTACGTCATTAATGATTTCACTAAACTTATTGAAAACCCAAAACTGTATTTTTACCATTCACCGAAAATTCAACTGTTTCAGAAAAATACCAAAAATCCACCCAAACCATTTTGAAATATGTAGAATTAAAAAATTAATTCCATTTTTTGAAATAATTTTCAAAATATTATTAATTTAATTTTTAAATAAAATCATACTTAATTCAAAAATAACATTTTAAAGTCTGTAACTGCTTTTATATCATATTGAAAAATTCAACAAGATGTCATTATCTTAAAGCATTATGAAAATAAAATAATAAAAAAAAAATCTATTCATTAAAGTAATATTACTATTCATAATGGTATATTACTATTCAATAAAAAACAAGTTCTATCCATCATTCTCTAAATAACATACTGAATACAATTGTAGATAACCTTCTTTTGAAATTCAAAACATAGAAGCATAAAAATTTTGATTAAAGGATGGTTATAAATATCTATATAAAAAAAATATTCATGCCTTTCATTTATTTTTTTAATCCTTGGGGTGTTACATTATCCCCTCCTTCTATAAATTGTGTCCCCGCAATTTTATTTACTCATTAAAATGGCGAGGGTACATTTTCTCTCATAGTATTTTTAGACTCCCTTGTTGCTTTAACCATGTGGATTTTCCACAAAACCTTTTCCTGGTGGATTAACTTATTCCACTATGCCTATTCCCTATAGTTAAGAATCTGAATTGGTTTCTCTTCATAAGAAAGGTTCTATTCTAGATGAACTGATTTTCTCCCATGACATGTGATGAATCTTGAACATACATTCTCAACATTGAAAAATGAAAAACATTATGTACATGAGATAAACTTGAATGTAAATCTATTTAGTGTGTACCTGGTCCAACATTCTCCAAGATTTTCAAAAGGAATGATGAATCAGTGAATTATCATTCCATTCTAACAAAAATTCATCACACATTTCTATGGAGGGATTTTAAGGAAAACATGGTCACCTACCTTGAAAGATAAATATTTCTTTCTGATATCTTCATAACTTTTCCCCCTGCTCCAAGATATCCTCAAGTCCTACTATATCTTATTCACTTTCTAATCCACTTCCTTTATTAATTTTTTTCCCATCAACTTCCTTTCCCTGAATTCACCCCAAAGACTTAGAGTTCGACAACTCTTCCCAAAAAATGCATCAAAAGGTGATATCTGTATATTGGAATGATAACTGTTATTTTAAGTAAACTCATATAAAGAAAGATGTTGATACCAATATCCCTGGTATTCCACTGAACAATCTTGAAGAATATACACCAAATACTGAATTGTTCAATCAGACTGCTCATCTGATTGGGGATGAAAATTTGTACTGAAATTTAATTATGTGCTCAACAACTTCTGAATCCCCTTTCAAAAGATAGAAGTGAACCTAGGATCCTGATCAGGGAAAATGGAAAGAGTAACTCTATATAACCTGATAATATTTTTAGGTATAGTCAAGAAATCTGATCCAATGACATTACATCACAAAATAGAAAGAGAATGTTTTGATATTTTCAATTGATCAACAATTACCAAAATTTCATTGTTACCTTGAGAACTATTAGTTAGTCCCCCCACAATTCCCATGGATATATTATCCCATTTCTAATATGGCACGAGAAAAAAATTAAAGCATCCCCTTCAGAAAAATCCACTATGCTTTATACTATTGACATGTCAAACATTTCACTGTAAATTCTACAATATCATTTTTCATCTCATCCCACCAGTAATACTCCCGATGGTCTCTGTACATCATAGTACTTCAAGGATGAACTGAAAATGGGGAACTATAAACTTAAAAAAAATTCATTAACTAGGAATCACAAGGTATACAAAACCTTTTTCAAAATCATAAAACACAATCTTTATCATGTTTAAATTCTGGAAACTTACCCATTATATCATGTTATACCTTTTTCGGTATCTCACGATCTTCCTTCTACAATTGCTTAGTTCTATTTGATAACAATGACTACACATAATCCTGAAACAAAAAATATTTATCTCCTGCACAAATAGATTCTATGGAAATATTCTTCAAATTAGTAATCAAGGGATCATGTTCCAAACATAACATGGTTAATGATGCATGATGTTTTCAACTCAAGAAATCCACAACATTGTTTGATTTTCCAGCATGGTAATTGAGAGTGAAATACTAATCCTTTATATGTTCAATCCATATTTTTTGTCTCATGTTTAATTACTTATTAGTGAATATATACTACAGACTTTTAGGGTCAATATATATTTTACATTTGGCTCTGTATAAATGGTTCCTCAAAATATTCAATGAAAAATCCATAGCATCCAATTACAAATAATGTGTGGGATAATTTAACTAATGAGGTTTTAGTTTTCTTAAAGCCTAAGTAATTACCTAACCTTTCTGCATCAAAACACAACCAAGTCCTTTCAATGAAGCATCACTGTAGATGAAAAACTCACCATTTTGGGAAGGCAAGGCCAAAACTGGTTCATTCACCATTCTCTTCACGAGTTCCTGAAAATAAACATCTCATTCTTCCATCCAACGACATTTAACCCCTTTTCATGTTAACTTATTTAGAGGGCAAGATAACCGTGCAATTTTTTTAATAAACCGTTGGTAATATCCTCATAATCCAAGAAAACAAATGAATATCTATAACATTTTTTGGACTTGGAAATTCATCAACAACATTTATTTTGGAAGGTTCAACTATTATACCAACCACATTTACAATGTACCCATGAAAATAATTTTGTTGCAACCAATAACTGTACTTTCTGAATTTTCCACACATTGTATTTTCTTTTATGGTTTCAAAATCAACCCTTAGATGATTTTCATGATCATATTTACTTTAAGAATTTACTAGTCTATCATCAATAAATACAACCACACAAATATCTGGGAACTCATGAAATATTCTATTCATAAAATCATTGAATATAGTATGTGCATAAGTTAACCCAAAATACATAACTATACGTTCATAATGACCATATCTTATACCGAATGAAGTATTCAAGATGTGTTTATCCTTTAAGTTCAACTAAAAGTATACAGAAAATAGGTCAACCTTAATAAAATTTTGTGCTCCCTGTAACTGATCAAAAAAATCATCGATATGAGGCAAAGGGTACTAGTTTTTAATATTAATGTTATTCAAGGCTATATAATCGATGAAAAGTCTCATTGAACTGTATTTTTTCCTAATAAACAAGACAGGAGTTCCCCATGGTGAAGTACTTGGTCGGCTAAGAAAATCTATATATTTAATTTCTATTCGATATACAATGTCATTAGATCATCTTTCTCGACAGTAACTAAAAGATATTTTCATGTTATATGGAGTTGCTCTTTCCATTTTATCTTATCAGGATCTAAGATTTACTACTATCTTTTGGAAGGGACTTCAGAAGACGTTTGGCACAAAATTAGATTTCGGTACATCTTTTCATTCTCAATCAGATGGGCAGTCAAAACAAATGGTTTAGACATTGGAGTATATGCTTCGAGCTTATTCAATAGACTACCAGGGAAGTTGGGATCACCATATTTCTTTACTGGAGTTTTCTTATAATAAAATTTTTCAGTCAACAATATATATGGAACCATTTGAGTCATTTTATGGGAATAGGTTTCGAACTCCAACTTTTTGTGATGAAGTTAGGGAAAGGAAGTTGGTGGGACCATAATTAGTAGAGGAAGTGACTGAGAAAGTGAAGAAGATACCACATCACATGAGGAAAGCTAAAAATAGGTTGCAAAGTTATGGAGATAATAGAAGTAAAGACTTCTCTTTCGAGGTAGGTTTCTATTTTTTCCTTAAAATATCTCCTTGAAAATGTGGGATTCATTTTGGTATGGAAGGAAATCTATGTATGGGATTCATAGGTCCTTTTGAAATATTGGAGAATATTGGACGAGTTGCATACCTAGTATCTTTGCCTTCAATTTTATCTCCGGTACATAATATTTTTCATGTTTTTATGTTGAGAATGTGTGTGAAAGATTCATCATATGTCATTAGACTAGAATCTGTTCAGCTGGAAGAGAACCTTTGTTTTGAAAAGAAACCATTTCAGATTCATGACCAAATGGAATAGGTATTGCAGAATAAGGTAATACACAAGGTAATGGTTTTGCGGAGAAACCACATGGTTAAAGAAGAAACATTGGAATATAAAAAATTATATGAGGGAATGTTTACCTCACATGTTTAATGAGTAATTAAAATTTTAAGGATACAATTTCGAGAAGGTAGGGATAATGTTACACCCCAAGGTTTTAAAAAAATAAATAGAAATGCATGAAACTTTGTTTTAGGTAGATATTTATAACTAACCTTTAAATATTATTTTTCATCTTCTATGTTTTCATTTTACAAAAAACATTCCTCTATAAATTTGATCGGTATGTTATTTGGAGTCTAATGGAACCAACAAGAGTTTTTTGTGAATAATAACACACCGTTATGAATAGTAATATGGTCATAATGAATAGTATTGTGTCCGTAATCATAATAAAGTATATGGAAAGGATAAAATTGAAAAAAGAACATGGTATGGAAACTTGAATGTTATACTACATAAAAGAGAACTTGAATAGAAATAAGAAAGAAGTTGAGAATTCTAATACCTTGTAGTTTAACTCATAAGACATGAAGGATGTGACCTTGGGGGATTGAGAAGACCTTGGGAAGACTATTATAGATGTAAAAAGGCAAGATCATAATTGAGGATGAATTTGGAATAAATGGAATAGAGGAATGTCATGGTATTTATAGAAAAGGTGAGAGAACATTTTATTAATTTTAAGGGACACCACATTACTAGTATTTGAAAAACCATTTTCTTTCCCATGGTATTAGCCCATGGTATTAAATACCTCAGAAAAATCAGATATTACTTTTCTGTACACAAGTTGACCAGTATTATTACATAATTATTACATCATTAATGATGTCATTAAACTTACCGAAAACCCATAATAATATTTTTTACTATTCATCGAAAATTCAACTGTTTCAGAAAAATCACAAAAACTCACCCTAACCATTTATTGACATGTAGAATTAAAAAATGAACTCCATTTTTAAAAAATAATTTTCTAAATATTATAAATTTAATTTCTAAATAAAATAATACATAATTCAACAATTAAAAATTTTAATAGTATAACTGCTTTTATATCCCATTGACAAATTAACCAAGATGTCATTATCTTAAATCCTTAATAATATAAAATAATAATAAATTTTACTACTCATCAGGGTCATATTACTATTCATACACTACACATAAGTGTATATTACTATTCACCAAAAACATGTTGGTTCCATCGAACTCCAAATAACTTGGTGAACACAATTGTTGATGGTTGTTTATTGAAATTCAAAACAAAGAAGCATCAAGATTATGTTTAAAGGCTACTTATAAATATCCACTGAAAACAATGTTTCCTAAATTTCATTTATTTTTTAAAACATTGGGTTGTTACATTATCCACAATTTCTTGAAATTGTGACCTCTCACATTTATTTACTCATTAACCAAGTGAGGGTAGCTTTCCCTCATAGCATTTTCAGACTCCCATGTAGCTTCTTCAACCATGTGGTTTCTCCACAAAACATTTAACTAGTGGATGAATGGCCAAAGCAAAAAAATGTTACATATATTCATAGTTTCCAGGTATTTTCATTTTATTTTAAATGTTTTGTTTAAAACATTGAATGGTTATCTAGCCCACTATATATGTTAACACGAAAAGGGGTTCAATTTGTTTGGATAGAATAATGTGATGTTTGTTTTGAGAAACTGAAGAAGAGATTGGTGAATGCTTCATTTTAGGCCTGGAATTTCAAAAATGGTGAGTTTTTCATCTACAATGATGCTTCATTGAAGGGAAATGCTTGTTTTCTAATTCATAATTATCAGGTAATTGCTTATTCTTCAAGATAACTAAAACATCATGTGTAAAATTATCCCCGACATCATTTGGAATTTTTAGCTGTGGATTTTTCTTTTAAAATTAAAGGACACCATTTATATGGAGACAAATTTCATAAATATACTGACCATAAATGTCTGATGTATATATTCAATCAGAAGGAATTATACATCAGGCAGAGAAGATATATTTACCTGATAAAGGATTATTATTGCATGATTAATTACCATACATAAAAATCATACAAAGTGGTAGATGACTTGTGTTTGAAACATCATGAATGATTAACCATGTTACATTTGGATCATGATACCCTGGATAATGATTTGACAAATTTTGGATAAGACGTTGTCAGTGCCGGGAATACATCTTTTTTGTTTTACTTTTCTGTGCATTCATCATTATCTGACTGAATTAAGAAACCGCAGAAGGAAGGCCGTTAGCAAAAAAAGCACAATTGGTTAAAATGGGCATGTTTTGAGAATTTAACCTTGAAATAGATTGTGTTGTAAGATATTGAAAATGGTTTTGTGTGCATTGTGATTCCTAGATAAAGAATGATTTTTTGTGTGAAGCTCATAGTTCTTCATTTTCAGCTCATCTTGGATGTAATAAGAGGTAAAAAGACATTTGTGAGAATTACAGGTGGTATTGAATGAAAAGGGATATAGCATAATTTACTGTGAACTTTTCGACATGTCAATACTTTAAAGTAGAGAAGCAGTTACTGAAGGGGATGCTTCTGTATTTTCTAGTTCCAAAGTGGATATTTAAGAATATATCCATAAACATTTTGGTGGGACTACCTAAGACTTTATGAGTTAATAATGCAACATGGGTTATTGTTGATCGATTGACAAAATCAATACATTTTATTTCTATTCAAGATATGATGTTGTTGGATCAACTTTATCTACTATTCCTCAAAGATATATTCTATTTACATAGAGTTATTCTTTAAATTCGATCTAATAAGGATCCCAAGATCACATATAACATTTGGAAGGGGCATCAAAAGTCGTAGGGAAAAGAATTAAATTTTAGTACAACTTTTCTTCCTCAATCTGATGGGTAGTCAGAACAAACGATACATACATTGGAGGATATGCTTTGGGCTTGTTCAATGGAATACCAAGGATTTTTAGATCATCATATTTCTTTAGTTGTGTTTTCTTATAATAATAGTTTTCATTCTAGTATACAAATTGTTCCTTTTGAGGAATTGGATGTGGTGTCAAACTCTAGCTTTTTGGGATGATGTCATGGAAAGGATGTTGATAGGACAAGAATTAACTGAGAAAGTGGCTAAAAAAGTGAAGAATATCTAGTAGCACATTAGGGAATATAAAAGTAAGAATAAAATTTTTGTAGATAAAATAATGAAAGACATCTCTTTTGTGGCAGGTGACTATGTTTTCCTTAAAATCACTCATTGGAAAAGTGTGATTTGTTTTGGAATAAATGAAATGCTAAGTCCAAAATTCATCATTCCTTTTGAAATCTAAAAGAAGATGGACCGGTTGTATACCAGATAGCTTTTCCTCTGTGTTTATCTTAGGAACATATTGTTCTTCATGTTTTGATTTTGAGAATGTATGTTCCAGATTCATCACATTCCTTGAGCCCAGTAGCAATTTAGCTAGAAGGAAACTTTCTTATGAAGAAAAACCCCCATTAATTTTCATGGACGAATGGAATATGTATTCCACAATAAGGTAATACAGCCCCATGTATTTAAAAATAAATGGAAATGTATGAAACATTTTTAAGTAGACATTTATAACTATAATTTAAAAATAATTTTTTTTCTTATATGTGTTGAATTCCAAAAAAAGATTATATACAATTGTGTTCAGTAAGTTATTTGGAGTTTGATGGACTCAACATTGTTTTTGGTGAATAGTAACAGAACCTTATGAATAGTTATATGAATAGTATTGTGATCGTAATTAATATTAAATTGTATTATTATTTTATTTTCTTAATTATTAAAGATAATGACATTTGTGTAAGTTTTTCAATGTTATATAAATTCAATTATAAAATTAAAATTTTTAATATTTGAATTAATTAGGAGTTTATTTAAAAATAAAATTAATAATATTTAGAAAATTATTTTCAAAAAATTGTTTTCAATATTAAAATATGTATTTCGATAATTGGTTAGGGTGAATTTTTGGGATTTTTCTGAAATAGTTAAATTTTTGGTGAAAAGTAAAAATTGAATTTTGAGTGTTCAGTAAGTTTAATGAAATCATTAATGATGTAATAGATATGTAATAATACTGGAATTATTTCTTATAGTAAACTAAGATATTAGGTTCCCCATGTGGCTAATACCATTGGAATATACTAGGGGCATGCCCATGGTTTTCCAAATACAACTAATGTGGTGTCCCATGGAAATTATTATAATATTCACTCACTTTTGATATAAATACCAACCCATTACTTCATTCCATTCATTTCAAATACATCCTCAATGATTCTATTATCTTATTACCTCTCTGTTAGTCCTACCACGATGTCCTCAAGCCCCCGAGGTCCCAACCATCAAGTATTAGGAGTTACTCTACATTGTATAAGAATTATCATCTTTTTTCTTTTTCTATTCAAGTTCACTTTTATATTGTATAAAATTAAAGTTTATATAAAATGTTCTTGTTTCCATTTTATAATTTCTATATAAATTATTTTGATTCACTTCTAGATATTTTTCCCTCTATCCCCCCCTTTTTATTGTTTTCTCAAACCATGTTTTATAGCCGTTAGGCTGTCGATTTTTTGTAAGGGATTTCTCAACTATTCTTTTATTTCGAGTTCGCTTATTTTCATATTCTTTCATCACATCCCCTTATCCAAGAGGAATGACTGATATAGTTTCTTTAATATTCATGATTTAATCATGTTTATGGAATATTCACCATTATACTTCTTCTCCTCTCCCACGTATTCAAGAAATTAAAACACCATCCGTGATATGTCGATTTACTGGCATCTTGGAAGATGTGATTTCAATTTAATTTACATCTTTCAAGGCTGGTCATGAAAAAAATTTGTCCAACCAGATTATAATTTATTTATTATATCTTTTATAATTTTTTGGAATTAATTTTTACACATGTGATAAATTTTTAATACCTAACGAGTTCATTACGATCAAAAAATCACCCAAATGACTTAGACAAATATCAATAATGTTTTAATATATTAATAATATTCATTTAAGAATTTAAAATGATCAATGGTATAATTTATTGTTCTGTAAATATGTAAATACAATTACATTCCAATCTAGGAGTTCCACTTCCAATCGAAAATAATATCCATCATGAGCCGATCAGGTAAACCATGTAAAGAATAGACACAACACAATGTAAATAAAAAAATAATAAAATGAAATGTATTGATTTGTTTTTGTAAAATGATCATATAAGGTGTTATAAACAATAATATATTTCTTTAAGATATTAATAAAACTATTTTTACCATTATACAGGAGGTTTAAGCAATTTTGATGTGTGAAAACCCCATTGTTATGGAATTCTTAACCCTATTTCCATTATTTGGCTTAATATTCTTCTTTATTTATTATGTGGTAATAAAATTATTGGTGTGATGAATTTATACTAATATAATGTTTCACTATATGAAATTATAGTTTATACACATATCCATTCTATTTTTTTTAATTCTCACTCCAATTATATTTTAAGGGACTTTCCTTTTAAAATCCTTCCAAAACTATCTTTAGTAAATTTAAAAAGGATTGTTTTTTATATATTTGTATGTAATGAGTGGTTTATCATGATTTCACAATACATTATTTCCATGATATATTCCTTAAAAATTATTTATGTTGGGTTGAGCACATTAGAGCTCATGATATGTTGGGTTGAGCACATTATAGACAAAGATATGGCGGGTGAGCCCCATTAAAACTCTCCAATTCATTATGTACTCCAGAGATAAAAGTTAAAAAATGGTTATTCCATGATTAAGGGTTAATGCAATAATTATATGTTAAATATGTCCCATGTAAAATACTTTATGTTTCTATGCATAAGCATTTTTATGATTATGGGTTTTATAAGTTTTATGTTATCATTTGACTAACGATTTCTTTCTTTATATCCCTTAATGATTTTTATACTCAAATTATGTTTTTTTAATAATATAGGTAAAAAGTATGGGTATGAGAAATAAGGGAGTTGTGTTGTTTGATATAGAGTGTTGTTAAAGAAATCAGGTTTTATGTTTTAAAGTTTTATATTTTGAAAAAAATGATATTGTTTTAGTAGTATCCTCTTTGTATGAATGTGGAATGTTATGTATTTAAGATACCCTAATTCATTAAAACTCTAAACATGAAAAAATCCTCAATATGTAATAATGTATGTTCTTGTATAAAATTCAAGATTAAGTAATGTTTTAAGGCCAGGTGTCCCACATTAATACAAGCAGGATACTACTAAGAATAGTATCCATTTTTTCAAAATATGAAACATTAAAAAAAGGTTGATTTATTTTACAACACTCCATATCAAACATCATGACTCCCTTCTTCCCCTTACCCATCCTTATCCTTTTAAAAAAATTAAAAACTTGGAATGAGTATAAAACTCAGTAAGGGATACAAAGAACAGAATTGTTCGTCCGAGGATAACATAAAAACAATGAAAACCCATAATCATAAAAACTCATATGCATAAAAAAATCATAAATTTTTCTTGGTACATATTTACCATATCACCCTTACATTCACCCTTACACATTTAATAACAATTGGTTCTACTTCCAACTCCTTAGTACCCAATGTATTGATGTGCTATAATGGGGCTCACCCATCATATCTTGAGCTATAATGGGATCAAAAAAACATTTTATGAGCTATAATGGGATCAAACTGACATAAATAATGTCCAATGAACCTATCATGGTAATAAATTGTATTGATATCAGAAGAGACCACTCATGAACTAAAAACAATCCATTGGAAATTAATTAATGAGAGTTTTAAAAGGATTTTTAAATGAAAGTCCCTTAAAATATAACTGGAGTGAGAATTAATAAAATGGAATATATTTGTGTATAAAATTAAAATAAACATTGTGAAACATAATATAAACAAAAAAATTCATCACAACCATAATCATAATATCACATAATGACTAAAGAAGAAGGTTAACCCAAAGAATGGAAATTAGGTTTAGAATTCCCTTACCTTGGGTTCTTATTACTTCAAAATTTCTAAAAAATATTTTATAATGTTAAAAGAGTATTAATAATATCTTAATGAAATATATTTATGTTTATAACCCCTTATATTATCATTTTACAACAACATTATACACATTTATTATTAATATTTTGTTATTTACATTCTGTCAGGTGCGTTCATTTGATGATGAATATTTTTGTTGATTGGAAGTGAAACTCCAAAATTGGAATGAAATGATATTTAAATATTTATAGAAACAAATATTACACCATTTATAAATTTGAAATCTGAAATGAGGATGATTCATAAGATAAAACATTATTGATATTTGTTTAGGTCATTTTGGAAATTCTTTATCGTAATGAAATCGTTATGTATTGTAAATTAATCACATGTGTAAAAAATTAATCCAGAACCTTATATAAGATATACCAAATAAATTACAATCTGGTTCAACCATAAAAATGAATTCATCACCATCTTTAAAAGAATTAACAGAAATTATACTCACATCATCCATGATGTCGGCAAATCCACACATCACAGACGATGTTTTAATTTTCGAATAAGTGCTAGAGTAGAAGATGTATAATGGGGAATTTTAAATAAACATGATGAAATCCAGAAAATTTAATATACTAGATCATTAATTCCAATTGGATAAGGGGATGTATGTAATGAATAAGAATAGAAAAGAACTCCAAATAAAAGAATAGTTGAGAAATCCCTTATGAAAATTCGGCAACCTAACAGCTATACAAAAAGGTTTTAAAAACATAGGGTCGGTGGGGTTCACCCATAAAAACATGAATCGTGATAAATTATAGAGAAATGATAAAATGGAAATAAGAACATGGTATGAAAATTTGAAATTTATACCATATAAATGAAAACATTAATGGAAAAAAGAAAGAAGTTAAGAATTCTTTTAACAAGTTGAGTAACTCATAAGACATGAATGTTGGGTCCTTGGGGGCTTTAGGACACCTTGGGAAGACTAAAAGAGTGGTAATAAGGCTATATCTTCATTGATAATAAATTATTAATTAATTAAATGAAATAATGTGTTGGTATATATAGCAGAAGTTACAAAATATTTTACTAATTTCATGGGACACCTCATTAGGGGTATATTCAAATCCAAGGGTTCCCATTGTATTTTATCATGGTATTAGCAATATGGGACACCTCAAATATTATTTTAATTTAAAAAGGTTTTACGGAATTATTACTATATTATTACATCATTAATTATGTCTTTAAACTTACCCAAAACTCAAAACTATATTTTTTACTATTCATTGAAAATTCAACTGTTTTAGAAAAATCCCAGAAATTCACCCTAACCATTTTTCAATGTGTAAATTTAAAAATAAACTAAATTTTTCGAAAATAATTTTCTAAATATTTTAAATTTAATTTTTAAATAAAATCATACTACATTTAAAAATTAATAATTCAAATTCTATAACTACTTTTTTATCTAATTGAAAAATTAACCAGGATGCCATTTTCTTAAATCCTTAAGAAAATAAAATAATAATAAAAGTTACTATTCATTAGGGTTATATAACATTAACTATTAAAATTATTATGGGTATATTAATATTCACCAAAAAAACAATTTGGTTCTATTAGACTCAAAATAATATATTGAACAAAATTGTAGAAAACACTTTTTTGAAATTCAAAACATAAAAGTGGAAAAATTAGGTTTAGAGGATAGTTATAAATATATACTTAAAACAATGTTTAATTATTTTATTTTATTTTTTAAAACCTTGGGGTGTTAAATTATCCCACCCTTTAGTAAATTGCGTCCTCCAATTTTATATATTCATTAATCAAGTGATGGTACCTTTCCCTCATAACATTTTTATATTCCCATATTGAATTTTCAACCATGTGATTTCTCCAAAAAACCATTACCAGACGGATTACCTTATTCTTAAATACTAGTTCCCTTCAGTCAAGAATCTGATCTGGATTATATTCATAAGAAAAGTTATCTATTAGCTAAATAGCTTCTCGGTTCAATATATGTGATGAATTTGGCACATACTTTCTCAGCATCAAAACATGAAAAACATTCCATACCCGAGATAAGCTCGGAGGGAAATCTACTTAGTATGCAACTTGTCCAAATTTTTCCAGGATATCAAAAGGACCAATGAATTGCAGACTTATCTTTACATTCTTACCAAAACATATCACAATTTTCCCAAGAGAGAACTTAATGAAAATATGATTACCTACAATGAAAGTGTAGTCTTTATTTCTTTTATCTGAATAACAATTCTACCTATTCTGAGCCGTCCTCATGTGCTGCTGGATCTTCTTCACATTCTCAGCAACTTCCCCTACTGATTCTGGTCCAATCAACATCATTTCACTAACTCCATCCCAAAAAGATGGAGTTCGACTCATCTTCCCATACAGTGCCTCAAAAAGGAGTCTTATGTATATTTTAATGAAAAATGTTATTATAAGAAATCACAACTAATGAATTATGATGATCCCAACTTCCTTTGTAGTTCATTGAACAAGCCTAAAATATAACCTCCAAAGTCTGAATCGTTTGTTCTGACTCCCCATCTGATTGAGGATAAAAAGATGTACTGAAATATAATTCTCTTCCAAATGACTTCTACAACCCCTTCCAAAAGTTATAAGGGTACCTAGGATCTCAATCAGATACAATGGAAAGAGGAATTATATGTAACTTGATAATATGTTTGAGGTACAGTCGAGAATGTTGATCCAATGACATTGTATATTGAATAGAAATTAAATGTGCAGATTTTGTCAACCGATCTACAATAACTCAAATCGCATTGTTATATAGAGATGTATTAGGTATTCCCACCATAATGTCTGGGGATATATTCAACTATTTCCACTCTAGTACTAGAATAGGCTGAAGGATCCCCTTTAGTAACTACTGCTCTACATTAACCTGTTGACATGTCAAACTTTTCATAGTAAATTCTGCAATATCCATTTTCATTCAATTCCAATAGTAATACTCCCGATGGTCTCTGAACATCTTATAACATCTAGGATAAACATAAAATAGAGATCTATTAGCTTCTAAAAACAAATATTTCTTTACCTAGGAATCAAAAGGTGTACACAACCTTTTTTTAAATCTTAAAACACAATATTTATCAATGTTAAATTTTGGAAACGTAGCCATTTTTAAAAATTCTACATTTTTCTATAGCTCATGGTCTTCATTCTACTATTTCATAATTCTATAAAATAATAATGAATTAACTAAAACCCGAAAAAAATAAATCCCCTACACTGAAAACTTCTAAGAAAAAATTCCTCAAATCATTAATTAATGGATCATGTTCCAAATATAACATGGCTAGTGATTCATGATGTTTTAGACTCAAGTAATCCACCACATTAAATTCTTTTCTAGGATGGTAATTGATCATGAAATCATAATATTTTATCACTTCAATCCATCTTCACTACATCAGGTTTAATTCATTCTAAGTTAATATATACTTTATACTTTTATGGTTAGTATATATTTGACATTTGGCTCCATAAAAATGGTGCCCCCAAATTATCTAATTAAAAACCACAAATGCCAATTCCAAATCATGTGTGGGATAATTTAACTCATTAGTTTTTAGTGGACATGAAGCGTAAACAATTAATTGATATTTCTACCGCAGAACATAACCAAGTCTTAGGCATCATTTTAAATGACAAATTCACCATTATAGGAAGGAAATGCCAAAACAGGGGAACTCATCAATCTCTTCTTCAGTTCTTGATAACAAACACCACATTCTTCTGTCCACAACAATTTAACCCCTTTTCCTATTAACTTAGTAAGAGGTATAGATAACCATGGAATTTCATTAACAAACAGCCCGTAATAACTTGATAATCCAAGAAAACTACAAAAATTTGTAACATTTTTAGGCCTTGGCCATTCATCAAACACATTTTCAATGGAAGGATCAACTGCAATTCCATCCTTATTGAAAATGTTTTGAAGAAAAAAATTGTTGCAACCATAAATTACACTTTCTGAATTTTCCCAAAAGTTTTGTTTCTTTTCAGGTTTTCAAAACAACACATAGATGTATTTCATGCTCATATTTACTTCTATAATATACCAGAATGAAATCAATAAAGACTACCACAAACTTATCCAAGACCCGAAAAAATATTATATTCCTTAGATACATGAATATATCATTTTCATTAGTTTACCCAAAAGGCATAACTAAAAATTCATAATGACCAAATCTATTACGGAACATAGTCTTTGGGATGGATTCATACTTTACTTTCAACTGATGGTACCCCGAACTTATGTTAACCTTCAAAAAATACTACGCTCCCAAGGGCTGATCAACCAAATAATCGAAATGAGTCAAAGGATAATTTTATATAACAATTATGTTATTCAAGGCTTTATAATCGATAAAATGTCTCATTGAACCATCTTTTTCCATAACAAACTATATAAGAGAGAACCATGGTGA
The DNA here is from genome assembly GCA_963277665.1 of Viscum album. Taxonomy (NCBI): domain Eukaryota; kingdom Viridiplantae; phylum Streptophyta; class Magnoliopsida; order Santalales; family Viscaceae; genus Viscum; species Viscum album. Next base: position 1,662,580,211 of record OY728152.1, on the reverse strand, counting down.
TGTTCTAGGTCGGATGAAGCCTCTATCTAATAATTTCTGCAACTACATTTTAAATTACAAATGTTTAATTTGGTCCATTCGATAAGGGGGTTTAAAAATTGTCTTAGCATTAGGAACTAAGTCAATGCAAAAAACCTCTCTATCTGGAATACCACCAACAAAATCATCCAGAAAAGCATTCAGGTATTCATTTACCATTAGTAGATCATTAATTTAGATAGTTACCTTATATTATATAATATGAGAAATATAAACTTTATTTCCATCCATTATTAGTTTCTTATCATCATGATATTTTATCAATTCTATGGGTTCATTCGTGTACACAGACTGAAATTATTTAAAAAAAATGTCTTTTTCTCTACAATCTATCTTAGCATGATAAAAATACAGGCAGCCCATACCCAAAATAAATTCAAACTCTACTAGAGTCAAAACAAAAATGATTATAGGTAAACTCTTTCCACATAAAAGGACATGAATATTATTATAATTTTATTTTCCCAAAACATTTCTTCATGGTTTTTTTACCATGAGATCCAGTTTTATTTTTTGAGGTTGAATTCCTAATTTTTCTGAAAATTTCATAGAAATGAAGGAATGCATAGACCCTGAATCAAAAAACACATTTCAGAAATCTGTAAAAACATTCAATGTACATGATACCACCTCATTTTATGGTTCAAAATATACTAAAGTGGTTGAAAATCATTTTATTAAACCCTTCTACTTCAAAACTTGTTTATTCCCTGCTTGAGTAACGAGTATGAGACTAACATTAGAAAAATGACCCAATTACTTACTGTTTAAGAATCTCTACATTTACTTCTCATTAATTTTTTGATCGTTTTTCTTGAACTCATGAGACATGTGTCCAAATATTCGACATCAGTATGATTTCCCATAATTTACAATACATTCACCAAGATGCCACTTACCACACTTTTCACATAAATGGAAATTCATTTTCATACCTCTAGACTTCTTTAAGGAGTTATTCCCCATTTCCTACCAACCGGACTGCTTATTATTCTTATCATCATGAGGTACATATGATACATCAAACTCCATATAATCATTTTAGCATGAAGAACAAGGTTTTCATAGATTTTAAACTCTCATGAAATGAAATCCCTTCACAAAAATGGTTTCAAACCACAGTAAAATCTATTAATATTACATTCAAAATCCTAAGTTAAATTTGGTAAATACCTAGACATTCTTGTATATTTGGCATCATATGCTTCCATAGAATCATCTCCATTCTACTTTAGTTCCAATAGTTTTTTCTTCAATCAGAGATTAAGAGTTTTGGGAAAATATTTTTCTAGAAAAAGACTTTTAAAATGATCACATTTCTACTGTCAAGATCTTCACTTTCTCTCATATTCTTAACCATAGACCGCAATTTATCAAATTCACCGTCCAAATTAAAATTTTCCAATATTACCTTTTTATGTTTTGAACATCCGATGACATAAAATATTTTTTCTATACCATTGATACATCTGTAGGTTATCACTGGATCCGTGACTCAACTGAATACAGGAGGATGTTGCCTCATAAAATTTAGCAGAGAATACATGTTTATTTATGGTAGATCATGTTCTTCTCTATCATGGATACCACCCCAATTTATTTCATGAGTCAACTGAGACATTTTTATCACAAATAGCTCAGTTATGATTCCTACCATTTTAGGCTGTATATTCTGACAAACATCATCCTCTTGGTGCCTTATTACATCACCTTACCTGTTTTTTATACGAAGAACCATTCTATAAAAATATAACATAGATGAATAAACATGGAATTCCATAAATGATATAACATTTCAAATGACCATAGAGTAAAAATAAGTTATGGTATAACATAAAAATCATCCCAAACCCTAAAGATATCTAACCCATCCTATGATACAAACTATAATGAATTGCCCCTAAAACATTACATAATCTTGAATTTTACAAAAGTACATACATTATTACACATTGAGGATCATTTTGAGATTATAGTTTTAATGAATTAGGATATCTTACATACATGACATACCATATTCATACAAGAGGATACTACTAAAACAACATCCAATTTTATCATAATATAGATCCTTAGAACATAAAATATGATTTCTTTAACAACAATCCATATCAAAAATCACAACTAACCTATTACCCTAACCCATCCATATAAACAATGAAAAATATTTTAAAAAAATGGGATGAGCATAAAACTCAGTAAGTGATATAAAGAAAGAAAGCGTTAGTCATGTGATAACATTAAAACCAACAAAACCAATAACCAAAAAACTCATATTAATAGAAACCTTATATAGTTTCCTTGGGAAATTTTTACCATATCAATATTACATCCACCGTTACACATTGAATGAACTTTTGGTCAACTTCCTTCTCCATAGTACCCAATGCATTGTAGAGCTATAAAGGCATTCACCTATCATATCTTGTGCTATAATGGGCTCAACCCAAAATATCATGAGCTATAATGGGATTAAAACAACATAAATAATATCCAAGGAAAATATCACGGTTATGAAGTATCTTTAAATCATGATAAACCACTCATGCCATATACATATATAAAAAACAATCATTTTAAATTTCTTACAGAGAGTTTTAAAATGATTTTAAAAGGAAAGTCCCTTAATATATATTTGGAGTGAGAATTAAGAAAATGGAATGGATATTTGTATACAATTTAAATATATATAGTGAAACATAATATAAAAAAATTTATCAGACCAATAATATTATTACCACATAATGAATAAAGAAGAAGGTTAACCCAAAGAATGGAAATTATGTTAAGAATTCCCTTACCTAGGATTTTTCTTACTGTAAAATTTATTAGAACTAATGTATAATGGTTAAAAGGGTATTATTAATATCTTAATGAAATATATTAATGTTTATAACCCTTATATGATCATTTAACTACATAATTCAACACATGTATTTGTAATATTTTTTTTATTTACATTGTGTCAGGTGTGTTATTTAAATGGTTTCTATGTTCAGTTATGGATGGATATTCTCGTTGATAGGAAGTGAAACCCCAGAATTATAATAGAATGGTATTAAACTATTTATAGAACTATAAATTAAACCATTTATCATTTTTAAATCTAAAATGATGATGAATCATAAGTTAAAACATAATTGATATTTGTTTAGTTCATTTTGGCGATTCTTCGATCGTAATGTACTCGTTATGTATTATAAATTAATCACATGTGTGAAAAATGATTCTAGAAACAAATATAATATAAAATTAATAATACATTGATTATAATATTGTCCATCCATAAAAATGGTTTTATTACTAGCCCTGAATGAATTAAAATAAATCGAAATCACATAGTCTACAATGTAGGTAAATCGACACATCACAGACGATGTATTAATTTCATGAATAAATGGGAGAGGAAAAGAAGTATAATTCTGAATATTCAATAAACATGATGAAATACATAATATGTAAGTTACTATATAATTCTTTCCTTTTGGATATGGGGATAGGAGGAAAGATTTAGAATAGAAAGTATCTCGAAATAAAACTGTACTTGAGAAATCCCGAACGAATATTCGGTAGCCTGACGACCACAAAACACAGTTTTAGAAGACATAAAATGTGGGGAAAGGGGTCACATATCTTTAAATGAATCATAATACAGTGTATAGAAATAATAAAATTGAAATAAGAACGTGGTTTGGAAACATGGAAGTTATACCACAAAAAAGAACTTGAATGGAAAAAGAAAGAAGTTGAGGATTCTTTTTCCATGTAGAGTAACTCTTAAGACTTGATGGTTAGGACCTTGGAGGCGTGAGGACACATTGGGGGGACTAGTATGGAGTTAATAATGCTAGAGATTCAATTAGGGGGAATTTTAAATTAATTTAACAAAGGAATGAGTTGGTATTTATAACAAAAGTGATGGAATATTTTATTAATTTAAAGGGACACCTTATTACCAGTATTTGCAAAACCACAGGATTTACCTAGGTATTTTCCCATGGTAATAGACACTTTGTACACATCATATATTATTTTACATTACAAAATTCTACCATAATTATTACATCATTAATTATTTCATTAAACATACTGAAAACTCAAAACTGTATTTTTACTATTCAGTAAATGTTAAACTGTTTCAGAAAAATCCCAAAAATTCACCCTAACCAATTTTAAACGTGTAGAATTAAAAAGAGAACTCCATTTTTCTGAAAATAATTTTCTAAATATTATTAATTTTATTTTTAATTAAAATCATACTTAATTCATAAATAAACAATAATAAATCTATAACTGCTTTTATATCACATTGAAAAATTATCCAAGATATAGTTATCTTAAAGCCTTTTGAAAATAAAATAATAATAAAATTTTATATTCATTAGGTTAATATTAATATTCATAAGGGTATATTAATATTCATCAAAAAATAAGTTGGTCCCATCAGACTCCAAATAAATTACCAAAGAAAATTGTAGATGACCATTTTCCAAAACTCAAAAAATAGAAGTGGAAATATTATGATTAAAGTCTAGTAATAAATATCTACTCAAAACAAAGTATAATGAATTTCATTTATTGTTTAAATGCTTGGGAGGTTAAACATTGAATTACATAAGACATTAAATTTTAAAAAATAAATTTTCATGAAAATTTTTTCAAAATTGGTATAATTATATTTTTTGTGAGAATGAATCAATAGACTCATAAAATAAAATTTTAGAAATTTATTATTTTTTTTTAATCTTAAATCATTATTTTAACCCCCTATTAACCCTATTGATAATTATCATGATATCAATTTTTATTAGCTATAGATGGGACAATAAAGTAAATATAAAAGGTAAATTATCCATAAGTGGACCATTGTTTTTATTTTCAACCATATCCCATTAACTTGTATGAAGATAGATTTTTAGTAACTTTCAATCATTTAATAATATAGTTTTTATTATAAAATATAATAAATTTCATTATTATAAATACATGAAATATTATAATATAATATGTATATTAGTAATGAATTTTTTTTTCCAAAATGAAATTAAATCTAATATAACGAGGATGCAAAATTAATATAATCATCCAATAAATTTCTTATAGGATTTGATATCATTTTATATTTTATCATTTGATTTAACCTCTTGGATAACTAGTTTTTACCTTAACAATTGTGAATAATTTTTTGAAAATAAAGGGTCTAAATTTTACTGATAAGGTGAAAATTGGCACATCAATTGAAAGTAAATAAATTTTTAGACAATTTATCATACTTATTACCTTAGTTAAAGATATATGTGTTTTTTAAACAATATAATATAATATTATTTTACATAAAAATTTATTATTGACATTTATGACACTATTCATTTAACATGACATTAGATTGATCAATATTTTAAAATTATTCGAATTTAAAAATTTAAAAAATCCCTAATATATTATATATTTCAATGAAATTATTAGGATATAATTAATATCCCCAAAAATATTACATTTATGGTTCTTGAAATAATTTAATTGATTTTTATATTTCTTGCAGAAGCACTATTTTAGCAATGTACTAGAATTTGAAGTATTTTTATCATTACTAAAAATTCAAAAAAAATTACCGTGAGAAAAAAAATTCATTAATATTTCATATAAATTTTAAAAATATTACATCTGTTGTTTTTATCACTATAAAAAAATATCATATATATTAAAATCAATAACGTAGAATTTTTTAATTTATCATTTAATCAAATATTATAAAGAATAAAATAAAATTTAAATGAATGAAATGACATATTTTAATTGTATGGTTGATTAAGGAATAAATGTACAATTCCAATGAAATAAAAGAATATTTTTGAATGAATGTGAATCGACAAGACATTATTTTTATATCTAATTAAACAATTTTACCTTTAATATGACAACACAAATGTAATATCGTTACTATTCGTAATAGTCAAAATTAAAATGGAAATATATATAAAATTTATTCCATGGAACCTATTTTTTTGTGATTGAATTTCTATAATTTTTATAATTTAATAAAAAATAAACGAGAAAAAGAAGGTGAAAAATGATTTTTCATAAAAATGAATTTTTAATAAAAAAATGTTTTATAACCAATGAATGTGTAAAATTAATTATAATGGCGGTAATTGGATTATATTGAATCAAATAGAACTAATGAAATTATAAAAAAAAATCCAATTTGGAAGTTTACTTTGTTAATACTTGAAAAATATACAGCTTTCAATAAAATAAGTATTTTTCAATTTCCCTTGAAAAATAAAACAAATTAAAAATTTCTAAAAACAATCTAATAATGATAAATTTGACATTCTGAATTAAAAATTTATATTATTTTTAAATATTTAAACATCTAATTATTAATGTTGTTAATTTTAAAATTTAGTCAAAAAAGGTATAAAAATTAATTTTGAATAAGATATATTTTCTAAAAAATAAAATTGCTTAACTAAAAGAATGAATTCTTATTCCCTAATAATTAACAAATAATTCTTTATTGAGTCAGACCATTATATATATTTCATAATATTGTAAATAATATTCATTCATGTAATTTAATGGCTAGGTTATAACTATATCATACTATGGTTGTGAATATAGTATATTGATTGTCTGGTGTGAGTACTTGTATAATGATGAATCCAAGTCTCATGATGTTCATACATTGTAAACTATGAGATGATAGATTATTAGAATGGACCTGTTAGTAGGAATTTTCATGTTTGGTTGTTAATTTATATTCCAATATGGGAGCATGTGTAATGGTCCATATAATTTAATATCATTCTTAACGTTTCTGAAGACTCGAAATATTTTATTTACTAAAAATACTATAATTTCATTTGTTCATGGTCAGTAGGGTGAGTCGGGTGCATCATGAATAGCATGATATTAATGGATATATTGAGGCAGTATTTTTCCCTTTATATTTATAGGTGTTGAAGTATCATCCCTTTTGTTGGAATAAAAACATCTCATTAAATTTCCAGAATTTCATACAATGACATGATTATTTAAAATAATCAAAGAAATACGTATCAAGTATATAGGTTGATGAAATATATGTGATTCCTTATTATGAAAATAGTGTGATAAAGTGATTATATTTTAAACTGATCATTTTTATGCAGTTATTGACATTATAACATTATATTCTTTCTCTTGGGGTCCTTGAGCCATTGCTAGAAATTAATATTGGGCTTTAGGAATACCTACCCAATTCTAATGAGAACGAATTTCAGAGGGTCACAAACTATGTTAATTTTTTTATCTAGATTAAAAAATATTTTTATTTATTTGTTGGAATAAATAATATAATCCAGATCGATGAATTATTTTATTCATGTTTTATCGATAATTTTTTTATTTTATATTTAAAAATTATTTATACTCTAGATTGTGAATAAAATATTTATTTATTACTTAAATGTTTAATTAATTATTTTTTCGGGTATTCAATAAATTTTGAGGAGGATGAGTAGACCCAGATCATGTCCGACGATAAATTTTAGTTTACAATCTAGTAAAATAATTTTTAACGTTTCCCAAGTTACCATATGTCATAAAACATTTAAAAAATACTTATTATATTACAAATGGATTTATAAAGATTGTTATATTATTTGATGGACATTTTTTCAGTAGTTAATATTTTATCCTAAATCCTATCTCCATAAATAGACTCTTATGTATTTTATAAAGGATTAATCTAGAATCAAAGATTGAGTATTTTTCTGCACAATACTATAATACTTGTCTCTAGACTCTTACCTCCCTCAACTTCTCATGAATAATAAGAACTCATTGAATCACAAAAAATCATGAGAATTTAGGACAAACAACACAAGATTCTCAATCCGCTACTCTAGAACATGATGTCTAATTAGAAATTCTCAAAGATCATTGGATCGTCTGTGGATCCCTGCAAGAGGGATTCTACCAAAGGATCCTCCCTACGAAACAATTGTAATATAAAACGAGTTTCTAAATATAAATATATACACTATAGGAATATCCTATGAAGTTTTATTATTTATTTGGATTTTATATAAATTAATTATTAATTTAACGTGTAAATATATTCTTTTGGTTCTGTGAAATATATGCTAATATCAGATTAGAAATATTTTTTTGGTAATGATGTTCATTTTTTTACAATATTCAAAGGATCCATTAAATATTACAAAAACCATATTGGTTTTCACTATTCTAGGCCCTTCTGTTGTGCATGGATCATTAATGTAGTATCAGGGGGTCACATTCTGGATTTATAATTATTTATTTGATTGTTTTTCTATACATGAAATATTGGTTACATATTTCATTTTTGAATTATTCATTTTCAAATATTATGTTCAATGAACATTGCATGGAATTTTTTTCATCATTTATGATTCATTTTTTATTATAGATCTATGTGAACATGTATAAATAACATATATATTAATGAGAAATTTCATGGAATCTTGGTTGTTATGATGGGGTTACAGAATTATTAGGAAGAGTATGTACTATGTTCCAAAGTTCGTTGCACTTGGATGTGTTATAGTTCACATGAAAGGCCTGTTAGTGAATAAAAATGGTGTATTTATGTCACGCCATATTAAGGCTGGGCAAACTTTCCATGATGATTTTCAGATTACATGGTGATTCGATGGAAAACACATCATGTAGTCAAAAATGCATAGTGGATAAATTCACACAAACTGTGTGGTAGAATACACTGTTTAACCGAGCATGGGTCAAAAAACCAAATTCATTAATAAAATAAAATATATATAAATGGAATACGTGGAATTTAGTTATTTATTTTCCATGTCTAAAGTACACACTAGGTAATTTTTCACGTTAGACAAACACATATCAACTAAAACTCACAACGTGTATCTGATGTACATGTCATGTGGTCTCACTTCCAAAGAACATGACAAGTCTTTTGGAGGCGTGTGAAAACCCATGGAAAATAGAATACAAGATATGTAGATGGATTACACATTTTGTGGTATTGAATCATAAAAAATAAAATTGTTTTGTAAGTTTTCATTGAATCATGAAATCACAATACAAAACATATATTTATCTAGTACGCACCTTTTAGACCAATAGAGGAACACACAAGAGCACCATACATTTATCTTGAATACACGAGAGTTTAAGTAAATTTCAAATAGCTCATCAGTAAAAGACCAGTATTATACCACTGTTGTATATAATTAATCTAAATTAAATTACTAATTGCAGCCATACAACCATATTACACTGATTGAAATGTGATGTTGTTGAAAATTTAATGGTGGTTTTGAAGAATTAAAAACACATAGTTAATTTGTTATAATTATATATCATTACCAGTTTTGTCATTTTAATGTATTTATTATGGTAATCTCTATGAGAATTAATATCGTTATTAAGTCAAATGGGAATTAATTAAATATGCAATTATTTATTTATTTTATGAACATTTATATTATCAATAAAGAAAAAATTGAAATGAATATTATCCATTATAATATTATTTAATATTTGTATGTGTGTGACCAATGAAGTGTTTTACCAAGATATTAGTTTGTGTTGGAATTATTAAATTAAATTTATTTATTTTCTTAATTATAAAATATTTTAATAAACATGATGTCTTGTGATCCATCCTACACTCTTTAATTATGTATTATTAATGTGTCTCAACTTATATATGTATTTCCACATATGAAAATTATCATTTCCCCTAACCTGGGAGTGAGTTAAAAATACAAGTAATAAAATACGTATCCTACGTCACATGGGTTTGTTAAAGATGAAGCCATAATGAAACCAATCCATGTGATTCACAAGCAGATAGGTTAAATTCAACAATTCATGATGCGACTAGTATAATGTGATTTATCACAAGGTCATATTTTAATTTAGTTTAATTTAATAAATCAACTATTAGATAGGATAAAGATCCATATATTCATTTAATTATTTCTTTCTTTCTGGGGATTTATTTTTTTTATGTATGAATGATCATGATCACATAAATTACTGAAAAATTCATGAAATATATAATATAAATAAATGAATAATGAGTAATATATAGTATCAAAACATTGTTAATCACTTATGTAAAATATACTAAACAATAAAAATACAAATAAAAGAAAATCTAAGAAAATTTTATAGATAAAAAACTCTGAAAATTGAATATTAAGTTAGACATGGTCTTCAATTACATGGGTAGAGATGAATTATATAAATCTAAGTATTTGACCATCCCTTATCGGGCCACATAATTTTATCATGGAGTTATTATTAAGATTATGGTTTTAATTAACCATCACAAATCATAAGATGTGTCCCTTATTAGACAATATGTAACATGGAGTTATGTGTTGATGAAATCCAAGTCGGGATTTCAGGATTGGGGAGTCCCCTCAATAGATTAAGGGGCTGCCAGACCATAGTTGTAATAAACCATCTTATATAAATACATTTAATATTATTGAACAACCCTCATTAGGGTTATGTGAAGGGTTATATGGATAATTTTTATTATAATGTCCTAGCTATTATAAATTCATAGTAAAATGGTGAGGGCTATTGGAACATGGAAAAAAGTTATTGGATTTATTAAATTAATATAATTATTATGTGTCCCAAAATTTGAATGAAATAAAAACAATAATAATATGATCTTTAAAATTATAGAATAAATGGAGTTTTAATTATCCACACTATTCATGATATTAATATTAGAGAAATACCATTTAATTACTTGAAATTAAGTCTAGGACTCATTTAGATGCCTTCAAGTTTCTTTGTGACATTAATAGAAATCTTAAATAGTAGAATTCGTACTCCATAATCCACCTGCTTGTGAGGTGTCTGAGGCAGTTTTTTCTATATATGATAAAAAATGTTGTTAAATTTGGACATTAAGTGTTTAATTATTTCAGTCATGTCTAGTGAACTCATGAAGTCTCATAAAGCATAAATTCATGTACCATGCCCGAGAATCTTCATGTTTTATATAGGAGTGAGTAAGAGAATAATGATTTATGAATTATAAGAACCAAATTTAGTGTAATAATAGAAAATGTTTTCTAACTATGACTCACATAATCAATATCATTTTATACAGAAATCATTTATAGGTTATCGTGTTAATTTTTATTAAAGAACTATAAATCGATATCATTCTTGAATAAGTTCCCCAATGATTCCCCAAATGGGTTGTGAATTTAAATATGAAAAACAATTAGAATTATATTTTAGTTAATTTCAAATTAATTCACCATATTTATAAGGTGACCAAGAATGAAAATCCTTCTATACTTATGGTGAATTAATTGAAGGATAGGAAAATATAATAATATAAAAAGATATATTGCAACAACATTCCAACTATAGAAAGATCACGGTATAAGAAAGGGAACATGATTCTATTTATATCAAATATGGTGAGAAGGGTTACTAAAAAAAATAACACCTAGAAAAAGAATTAAGGAGAAGAAGATACTAAATATTTTGAAGAGGTAAATTTATATATTTCCAAAAAATGGGTATTAGATATATCTTGTGGTCTTAATATATGTATTAAAATACAGTAATAATTTGGATTCAATAACATTTTCTTGGTGGGGTATCTACAAGAAGCCAATAGACCGAAACACACTACATAGGATTTTGGGTACTACCACATCATGCTATGGATAAGATTGAAAATTTCTTTAGAAAAATATGTTTTCCATATATTATGAAAAAAATGTTATATCCCTACATTATAAAGATGAATTTGTTTTAAAATTTTGGAATAAATGATTCTTCTTTTATAATGGTAATTTTTTATGATAAGACATATTTAAATGCTAGTTTTTATGTGTTGGATTAAAATACACATATAATAAAAATTGATGATGAAACTAGTTCACATGCCTCATACACACCCAATAATCGAATTGACATCTTTTCTCATGTTAACAAATTTTTATTTGACTACAATACACCAAGTTGGCTATTTATATGTTTTTGGCCTAAAACCACATGGTGTATTCCATGAATGATAACAAGAAAAAATAATTGATTCCACATTTATTGTAAAAGGTAAAAGGTCTAAATATCTTCGTGAATGGGTTAATACTGATGTTCATAGACCATTTCCAGTTGAATAAAGGGGTGGGTACAGATACTATAAAACTCTTGCTAATAATTTTAGTTGATATGGATATGTATAATTAGTGAGGTATGAGTTTGTTTTCTTAAATAGATTATAGGAATAAAATAATGAATTCCAAAACCATCATGGTAAGAAGATTAAAACACATCTCTTTGAACATACGAGATTATATCAAAATCAAGACTTCATAGATAATTTATTATTGTTTGGTATTCGATATTATCTAACCCCACCCTATACACCTTAGTGGAATGCTGTAAGGTAAAGGAGGAACTTATATTTGTTGGACATTGTGAGATGAATAATTATTCAAGTGAGTATATCGTTATCCAACTAAGATACATGGTATATGTAATAACACAAATACTAAACAAAGAGACCATTAAAACCAGGGATGGTATACCATAACAATCGTGGAATGTAATGAAACTGAGGTTGTTGTACTAACATGTTTGGGGGATTGGATGTATTTGTTAAGGAATATTCACATAAAAAAACCTACACCATAAGGTATAAAGTGTTTTTTTGTAGGAAAACCTAGGGAAACAAGGTGATACTACCTATATGAACCCAAAAAAATGTTTTAGTGACATTACACACTACATTCATTATGAGGGTGAAAATATCTAACAGATGTAGTGGGAGTAAAATAGACTTTAATTAATCATTGGCTCCTGGTACAAAATAGTTGGTTCCTAATAAAATTCCTCAATTATCTAGGGAAGAAAATGTTCTAGACTCTAATGTACCAAATAAGAGTACAAGAGTGGATAGAGATCAAGAATGATTTGTTTTTATTGTAACTAAAGATGGTAACTTATTTATAGTTCATAATAATGATCAAATATCCTAAAATGAAGTATTAAGTTGTATATATAGATCCATGTAGCAAGAATCCATTAATTATGAAATGGATCCCCTATACCAATAGAAGGTATGGATCATCGTAGATCATCTATTTGATGTAAAGAACATTGGAATGAAATTTTTATTAAATTAGAAAATATACATGAATGTCAAATTTTATTCTTATAAGGGAAGATTTGTTGTATATGGTTTCAAAAATCATCAATTTAATTCCCCAAATTTCTAATGTAGGAACATTATATTCAGCAGTGTTTATGACACGTAACACGAAGAGTATAAGGGAATATAATATCTGGAGACTTAATAATATATTTAACATTTTAGATTAATTCAATATATGATATATCATTCAATGTATTTGATACTGAGTTAGCTTGGGTCACATGAAAAAATTACACTCTATGATTACTTTCATTACACGCAAGACCAAGTTTTAGAAAACAAAAATATATTATTAAAATATTATTATATAATACCATAAAATATAACATAGAAATTAATCTAGATGTTATAAATATTATTTAATAAATTAGGAAAATATATGGTTTATATTAATATAAAATGAATTCATTGGTTACAATTAATTTGGAAAGATTATAAAAACAATTGTAAAGAAAGGAAATGATTTTATGCTCACTAAGGTATTTTATCATAATAAATTATATTAATTACTATTAATGAATATTATAAATAAATTATGTTTTTTATATATTCAATAAAATAATTTTAACATTCATCCAATTACTTTTATTAGAAAAAGATAAGAACAACCCGAATATTGCACAAAAAACATATTTTTTTATAAATTCACTTTTATTATCTTTTAACAGAAAACCTTTTTTAAATACAATTTAAGAAATTTTTTAAATTATATATTTCAAAATAAAATTCGTTTTTGATTGCGAAATTTTAAAATTAGGTAAGGTTGAATTGTTTTTATTTTTATGAAATATTTCATTTGATGATGAATACTAAAAAATACTGAATTTTATTTCAAAATAATTTTTTTTCTAATTTATTTATAAGGATAAATTATATTACTAAATTTATTGAAATTAAATTATATATATTACCTAAATAAATCTAATGTAGGTTTTTGGAATAAATTTTACCTTGAAATTAGATAAAAACAAATAAGAATTTTGAACATTTTTATTTTAAAAACCCAATTTGTCAACCCATCTTTGAGATTATATTCAAATTAATTTATGCCACTTCTATGATTGAAATTTATAAAATTATATTCCATATTTGGAATTATAATAATTTATAATTTCTAATATTTTTTACTTCTTATTTTACCAATAATATTATTGAAATTATTTAAATGTAATTACAATGATTAAAAGAAAAATTAGATTAACTAGGTAGTGAACCATAAACTTTAAGCGATTAAATGTCGTAGAAACATCTAAAGGAAACATTGTATGTTCATATTTCTACTATATCCTACCTTTTAAATAATTTTGTTATTTTATTCACATGAAATTGCAAGAAATGTGGGTGGAATTCCCTTTTCAAAAATGTAGATGAATATCACTAGTCCTCAACTATAAAAAGGAACTCGACCCTACCACTTATTAAAACCTCTAAATACATTTGGATCAAAAAAAACACTACCAAAATAATATAAAAAATCCGTACCCTCATCCTATAAGACTCACCTTGGGAATAAGGAAATTCTTTTATGTATTTTGGTTTAAACCAAAAGGAGTTACCCGAATAAGATGTGACATTATTTAATGTGCTTTTATGTTTTGTTTGTTTCTCCACTCCTTGATTACCTATTATGACATGATTATATATTAAATATAATATCATAAATATACAAATATGTTTTTAGGTTATGTATTTTACATAAATCTACACTAATTTCCATAAAATGGGTAATGAAATTACCATCTATGAACAACAAACTATCACCTCACGAAATGATATTACTCGTTTTTTCTATTACCAACACTAATGGTAGGGAATTATGATTGAAACAATGTTTTCATATTAAATTTATGATATTTACCTTTTCTTAATATTATATAATATTTATTTGACACATACCTTTGTGCTTTTAATTTTTTGGGGATATGGTAACATCGTCTTTGGGTGTGTGGACTAACACCTCTTCAAAGAAATATGATTCATTCAAACGTTACATGGATTTCATTAAGAACAGTTTTAATAAAAATATGTGACATATATGGAAATAAAATTTTACTATAATTTTAATATACAAATACATATATGTCATTTACATTTCATTCTTTTTATTATAGCCAATAAATGAACATAGAGTTCATTTGTACGTAAAACATACCATCTCCATGAACGACACATTACATTTCCTATCTCCATATTTTATGGATTGTTAAAAATACATATATAATGAATATATATGATAACTATATCATGTTTTACCTTCTGGGGATGATGAAATCATGATCAAAGATATATCAAGAACAAGTATGAAGTAAAATCATACTTAAAAAACAAGGAAATTAACACCCAAAATAATGAAAATAATGAATGATTGTTTAAAAATGGGATATAAGATACTATAAGATGAGAATATATGATATTATAAATATAAGTATGATTCTATAATAATCAATTGAAATTATTAATAACATTACATAGAAGGTTAAAGGATGTTCGCCCAAATGTATATACAAGCTAAGATATTCTTATCTCACTTTTTTCCTTCCTTTAGTCATACACCATTTTCACCAATTATTTCTATTGTGTAGATTATACATTTCCCCCATAGTATTTTATAATGTGAATAAATTTATTTTAATGTTATAAGAGTTTAATTTGAATATATTTCATTCTTGGGGATTATAATTCAAAAGTTACCAAGTAGTATGGGACTTCGTCCCAATTACCATTGTTTGAGACATAAATTATTGAGGTGATCCTAATTTATTATATATGGTGTACATAATGAAAATTTCAAATATTATATAATTATTAATTCATTCATCATGATATTTTGAGATTCAATATGAATTATTTAGTTTAATCAGATTTGAAATAAGCATTACGATGTGGAAAATAAATTTATAACCTAATTTCTTTTCTATGGGTTGTATTACATACTTGTTGTCATTAGTATTTTAAGATTACATGTGTATTCAGTTTTTAAAATATATTATTTTATTCCCACCTTTATTGGTTTATTTAAATTTTACACAAGAAATTTATTTGCTAAAAATTACTTTTATAATAATCCCACCATGTCAATGGGGACGAAATTTTTAAAATTCTAATACATCATTTGTAATAAGGAGTTTACAGGAGTTGGGAAGATAACCTAGGATATTATAAATAATACATCGGTTTTCAGGGCTCCTCTTGCTAGAAAGACATTCAGCATAAGAATTTCTTTATCTTTGCACATTTATAAGGTTAATTTTTAAATAATATTTTTCTATATTTTATTTCCTATATAAAGGATTTATAAAAAAAAATTTAAAATAAAAAGTATATTTTCCTCCAAAATCTTTTCTAAAAGATATTTCTATAGTATTTAAATCAATTAATGATAACAACTACATTTTTTTAATACACATGGGATATTTGGTTTTTATACCACCCATTTTGTCTTACAGATGGATTATAAAATCTTTGAATAAGGGTACTATTGAAACTAATAACCTTGATAACTTTTTTATTCCACATGAAATATTCAATTTAAATGATAATTGGAAATTGAATTTCCAATAGTTATCCATTTTTTTATCAGGGATATGTTAATTTTCATAAACATAAAACATTTTTATGTAATGTTTTCACTTTGATAGTTATTTGGTTTTTAGGTAAATATTGAAAAATTCACATGATTTATTCAATAATAATATTTTGTGATGAATATTTTTTATCAATTAATTTGATTACTAGATATGAGGGCTGAATTGGACATGTAGTGATGGGTGGGGTCCATACATTATATAAAACCGTGATTCATCAACATGTTATTATTAGATGAATTAGTTCTACAAATTTTATTGGTCTTGAAGTTCCAAATATCAAATAACAATTGAGAAGGGGGGGGGGTTAATAAGTTTTTTACACTTTATAGGTTTCAAAACATTCAGAAACATAACCCCTATAACCTATTAAAATTTATATCCTTATCAACATTTATTGAATACTAATTAATGTAAAACAAGGTATGAAGAAAAATCACATAATATTTACAAGGTCTAACGTCAATGTGAGAACCTACGTCATTACCATATCCACTCATATGTGTCTATTGAAATCTAATATTATGAAAAAGTGATTAAAACAAGTTCCAAATCACATCAAAAACATTATATCTCCTGATAGAAATGATTATACTTACTCACACCCATTTACAATGTTTTCTTTTAAATTAACTGAGATAAAAAGATAATGTCCTTGATTAAACTACACCACAAATTCTCTGTCCATATCTAGATTCTAGTTTTGTTGGATCTGATTATCTTAATCCAATGATACTGGATCCTCCAAAAACAATGTTTCTAGATTTTGGATCCTATTTAATTCAATACAATGATGATATAATATGGATAAAATTTATTTCAACACAATGATGCAATAATCTATATCTAATTTCATTCAATACAATTATACTATAATATATATCCGATTTCATTCAATAAAATGATGTTGTAATCCTGATCTAATTTTATTCAATACAATGACACTCTATTATTGATTTGATTTCATTCAATATAATTCTAATAGAATCTGGATATGATTTATTTCAAGACAATCATGCTGTAATATGCATCCTATTTCATTCAATACAATGTTTTTTCAATTTTGATCTAATATATTTCAATACAACACTGTTATAATGTAGACTTGATTCGATTCAAATTTTTTTGTTGTAATCTAGATCTTATTTATTTGAAAATAACGATGATGTATTCTTGATCCGATTTCTTTTCATAAAATGATGATGTATTCGGGTTCCAATTTCATTCAATACAATTAACTCAAACTCAATCTGAAAAAAACTCAAAATATTTTGGTTTGATCCAAACAATTCTCTTCCATTCAGATGAGAACTTCCACTTCAATTTCTTTTTTTCTTCGTCTTTTATGGGTTTATAATAAATTCTACAAAAAACTAATGATATAAGAATGTATTTATAGGAAACTCTATAAAAAAAGGTGGGGAACTTTTAATCTTTTGTGTTTTCATAAATGTCAAAAATAAAAACCTCTATTTTAGTTAAATGTCATATTTGACATTATCAAACCAACATAGAATTATATGTGAATAATGCAAAATTAAATTTCATGATTGAAAAATTTAATTGTTTTTTTTAATCATCTCATTAAGAATTATTTCTCAAAAAATGATGATCAATTATATTCTTAATATAATGTTGATTACAATTTTCATGGAATTCTTTTTATGATTCTCTTAGAATGGAGGTTATGATTGTCTCAGTTTTAATGTCCAAGATTCCTTTAGAACAAAGATTATTATTCTCTCAGAATGAAGGTTATGATTCCTTACAGAATGTTGGTTATGATTCGATTAGAATGTAGTTTACAATTCTCTCAGAATACAGGTTATGATTCTCTAATAATGCTGGTTATGATTCTCTATAGAATGCAGGTTATGAATATCTGATTACAGAAATCTTATTAAAAAATCTAATTATGAAAATATTTTAATTAAAATCCATTTTTCAAATCTAAAATTTTTCAAACCTCTTCACCATTTCTCCAGAAGATTATATCATGTAGGTTTTAATGATCTATGAGAACTTCTTGATCAGAAAATAAAAGTCTATTTTTTATTAGAAAGTAAAAAAATATTCTTACTCCTTACATCACATTCATCTCTCAAAAAACTTCAGCAACATCATTCTTTCTCTGATTAAAACAAAGATATACTCTTATAATATTGCACTTCCTGCCTCGGAATATTTTGAATCTAATTGAATGAATACGATATAGATGGATTTAATTCCCATAAATTAAAACATTCTCATACAGAATGGTTAGTTGTCAACAAATTCAAACACATTGTTATAAAAAATTATTAAAAAATTATTTCAATCTCCCACTTTAGATTTTTTGACAACCACTGTTAACAAATTTTCCAAATATTAATTTTTTTCTAACACACATGTTTATTGAATATAGTCAAAACAATACTGATCAAAAAAGAGAGTGTCTGGACACCACACCATTGGAGAAAGTGATATTTTGTATGAATTCCACCACTTGGTGGAAATTAAATTTTGTGGCCATGTAAAGATAAACGTAACTCACTTTTCATTTCATACATCATTTTTATATCCCCATATCCTAATTTTCTCAACATCCTTTTATTTAAATTTTTTTTCTCACTTTTATTTTCACTCTCCCATATTATATGATAACCACAACTTCATATTCCAAAAAAAGATAAGTAAAAATTCTTACAAAGTTGAATGTTTTTACATTATCTCACCCTTTTTCAATATAATCCAAAGTATGGGGAGGGTTAATACTTATAAGATTTAGGAAGTCATAGGAGAAGGATAAAATTTTAGTTAAAACCTCAATTCCACAATACATTATTTCGAAATTTCTTTCGTAATAATTTCAGAAATTTGATACTTTGTTGAAATGTATTCTCGAAGAACAACTCCATCAGAAAATTTATATTTGATTAAGTGAAAATTTATTTCAATATGTTCTGATATTAAATGTTTTATGTATTATTATAAATATAAAATTCTATATGATTATCATAAAGTATCTTCAATGGTTTAGAAACATTCACTTTAAAATCCTACAGGTGAACATTCATCCACAATATTTGAGTTGAAGCATGAGAAGCTACAATATATTCAGATTATATTGCACTCAATGTTACTAGACATTGTTTCATAAAATTCCAACTAAGACAAAATTAACCCAAGAAAATTGTTTCTCTTGAGGTTGATTTTCAATCATTAAAATATCCATCCAAATCAGCGTCAGTATAAAAAAAGGAACTTCATCTCATAATTTCTTTTGTATAAAAACTCATGTGAAGAAGTTTATACATTGAAATATCTCATAATTCTTATTCATTCAACATATGTGATTCCTCTAGATTACCTTGATACCTGTCACAATGAGTAACAACATAAACAATATTCGGCCTTGAATTGTAGTCTCTATGGATTCTACAATCCTATAATTCTTCAACAGTAACAAAAAAATGAATATTTTCTTCAAAAGAACATAATTATCACATTATTTTCTTAAAAAATCACCATTAACTAAAAAAAATTATTTCTACATGGTCATTCCTGGTGTAGAAAACAATAATCTATAATCAAGGTTATAAATTATGCCCATTATGTACCTTTTCTTTAATATAGTTTCATGTTAATTCAACATTCTCATTCCTAGGGAAATATTAAAAATAATTTATTTAAGACAAAAAAGCCAGAACCCATATATAAAAACAAATCCAAAATTTCATATTTATAAACATTACATTCAACACTTACCTTTTCATAACAACATTAAGTTATTTTTTAGGATTAATAAGTGACATAGTATCTTCTTTCCTACTTCAATTCCTTCAATTACCTTCATGTTAGTACAAATAAAAAAATGTTTTAGGAAAAAGAAGGAACATAATCACTTCTCAAAATTAAATTTCTTTCTGAGAGTCTTCTATAAGTCTTAATTTTTTCTTCTTCTTCTTGGATTTTGTGTTAGATTTATTTTCATCCTTCTGATCATCATTCTCATATGTGGTAACAAGTTTCTTTTTATCTTCAAATTCTTCTAATAATGATGTAACTTCTTTTCTTCTTCAGTATCATTTTGTTGCAATGATTTTGTAACACCACTTTTATAACTTCTTCATGTTCTAGTAGGAATGTCAACCAATTTTTAGTAACATTCCATTCTTTCTCACATCTCTTGCATCTTTTCTAAAATTTCAATCCACAAAATTTTGATATCTTTTTTTCAACGTTACTCATTTCTTCAGATGAATTTTCCATTCCCATTTTTTTTGTTTCATCACAAATCGTGGACCACTTTCTTCTAGAGGATATTTCATTAATGAATTTATTATATTTCACAGTGAAATGTTTTTTCTCACATGATATATCTATCCATGCTTTCCCAATACTTTTTTTTGAACCTAAAAACTTAAAAGTATTAGATAATACATTTTTTTGATAAGAGAATGTTCTACCTAATTATTTTATTTATCCCTCATTGAAACTTTAAAAGTATCATATTTTACATCTGAAACTTTCATGATGTTTTTATTCTACTTTATCATGGTACTTCTAGACTCTGGATGTTTTTAATAAAAATTGTTTACTTATTCTTCCTTAGTTTGTAGTTTTTTATTAAGATTATTAACCATCATTCCTTGTTCATAAATTTTACATTTGTGAATCAAAATCTCTTTAATGTATTCATTCTCATAATTGTGACATATGTTCATCTATCCAGAACTTCTTCATAATTATTCTCAATTATTATGATTTATTTCATTAGAGAATTGTTTTTTTGAAGACATGCAAGAAGTTTTTATGAGCTGATACTCTCTAGAATATTCTTCACCTCTTTCTTCTCTCTCTAAGGATTAATTTGTATTTTCGACTTTTTACAATGAAGGTTCTAATTTTTTTTGAACTTTCATCTTTAAAAGAATTATTTTCAGTTGATTTTGATTCCATTTTCCTTCCCAATACACTTCCTTTGTTTCAAGTAAAGTTATTCTTATATCTCTTGGAAGACTTTTTCTTTATCATTTTTTTCCACTTCTTCCATTGAGGTTTTTCATCGGAATCTTCAAGATATTATCCAACATTCTTCATGGAGAAATTCATAGAAAAGTATCGTATTCCACCACACTCAAAACAATTGAAATTAAGGAGAGATGTTTTTTTTTCATTCAACTAATCATGTTACTTATCATTAGACTTACATGGTTCAAATTCATCAACATCTTAGTTTTTCATCTTTATTATAGATTACAAATACATTTCATTTCATAAATTTTTTTAAATTTTTTTTATTTTCTCATTTCAGAAGAATCAATAATGTTATGAAACTCATTAACAGATAAGTCGACCATCTCTACTAAAGTTGGAAGTTTAGAATTGAACCTGTCAAGAATGTTTCTCTTGAGTTTCCTCACAATTGTATAATCTTCTAGGATATCTTCGAATCCTATAATATTGTAGACAATTTTAATTTAATCTTGTAAAGTATTCATCCATTGTTTCATTATCTATCGTTATGATGTATTCGTACTTACTATTCTAGATTTGAATATTTTCTTCCTTGCCTTTTTTATTCCCTTAAAAGACACATTCCAACTAGTCTATATACTTTTTGAAGTCTTGAGACCCATCATCTTTTATTAAAAAGTACTTGATTCAGACATAAGGATTGAATTTCTATCATTTCCATAAAATTCTATGTTTACATTATCATAAAATGAATTTTGATCATCATTCTCACTTAGTGTAAAACTAATAGTAGCAGCATTAAAAACTACTAGTACAAGAGATAGGAGATAAACAATCATTCTATTTTAAAATCCTTCATAAATTTTTCCATTAAATGAAAGATTTTATCAACTATTTACAGAATTTATATTATCAGGGACATGAATTCAAAAAGGTAACATGAAAACTCTAATACCAATTAAAATTCCAAGGATTGAATAACAATTGAGAAGCCGGGGGGGTAGAATAATGAGTTTTACTTTTTATAAATTCAAAACATTTTATAAACTTATCCCCTTTAACCTATAATGATTTATATCCATATAAAATTTTATAAAATAATTATACATTGAATAGAAGGTACGAAATAAAATCCCAAAATATTTACAAGGTTCAACATGAATATAAGAACCTATGTCCATTCCATTGCCACTCTCATGGTTATATAGAAATCCAATATTATGAAGAAGGGAAAGGTACATGTGCCGAATCACATTAGAAACATTTTATATCTAGAATGGAATGATTATATAGACTCCTCATAGTTTTTAATGTTTTAATTTAAAAAAATAGATCCAATAAAAAGAAGAATGTCTTTTTTGAAATTCCTTCACAAATGCTCAGTCCAAATCCTGGGTTCGATTTGGATATATCTGATTCTCTCAATCTGATGATAATAGAGCCTGATTTTCTTAACACATTGATGCTAGATTTTAGATCATATTTAATTCAAAACAATGATTCTATATTCTGGATACAATTTATTTCAATATAATTATTTTGTAACCTAGATCTAATTTCTTTGAATACAATTCTCCTGTAATATGGATCTGATTTCATTCATTAAAATGATGTTGTAATATACACCCAATTTATTTCAATATAGTTCTACTGTAATCTTGTTCTGATTCCTTTCAACACAATGATTTTGTAATCTAGATCCTATTTCATTCAATATAATGATGCTATAATTAGGATCAGGTTTATTTCAATACAATATTGAAGTATACTAGATCTAATTTCATTGAATTTATTGTTGTTTTATTCTAGATCCAATTTCATTCAAAACAATGATGCTATAATCTAATCCGATTTCTTTCAAAACAATTCAAATGTAATCTAGATCTGATTTCATTCAATACAACGTTGATTTATTTTTGATCCAATTTATTTCAATACAATGAATTGAAACTCAATCTACAAAAAACTCAAACTCTTCTAGAATGATCAAAAAAATATTCCATAAATCTGATGAGAACTTCCACTTCAAGTTCTCCAATGCTTATAATTTCACACTTGTTTAAGATATTAAACAATGAAATAATGATACAAGGAAGTATTTATAGGAAAACCAATAAATAATCATTGAAAAATTGAAATCATTCCCTCTTACTTAAATCCAAATGCTCTAAAAATATCTTGTATTTAAACATCATATTTGAATTTTTCAAACCTTCATATATTTCTCTAAGAGTTATAAAAATGTTAATGTAATGTTTGACCAATTTAATTTGTTTTCGTAATTGGATCATTACGAATTATTTCTCAAAAAAATAATGATCGATCAGATTTCATGTATAATACTGGTTATGATTTTCATAGAATGATGGTTATAATTCTCTCAGAATGAAGGTTACTTTTCTCTCATAATATGGGATAAAATTATCTCAAAATGCATTTTATTATTGTCTTAAGAATGTAGGTTATGATTCCCAGAAGAAAATGGTGATGATTACCTCAAAATGAAAGTTATGATTCCCTTAGAAAGTAGGTTATGATTCTCTCAAAATGATGGTTATGATTCTCAGAAGAATTCTGGTTAAAAATCTGATTACAAAAATCTGATTATAAAAATATGATTATAGAAATCAATTTCTAAACATTGAAATTGTTCCACCATCTTCACTATTTCATCAAAGGCTTTTATCGTGAATGTTTTCATGACTTATGAGGACTTTTTGATCAGTATAACATCATCTTATTTTATTTTAATAAGTATAAAAACATTCGAACTCCTAACTTCACATTTTTATCTCAAAACTATTAAACGGACATCAATCTTTCTCTGATTACGACAATGATTGAATCCTAGAAAAATATATGTCCTACTTCTTAATATTTTGAATCAAATGAAATGTATACAATGCAGATGTATATGATTTTTGAAAAAAAAAACTATTCTTATAAAAAAAGGTTTGTTGACAATAAATAAAAAAATTCTATAAAAAATTATCTCAATGAAATTTCAGATTTCTACCTATAATTTTAATCTAACTATATAAGAGATCTAGATGGTAGAGGAATTCATGTTCCTGAGACATAATGTTTGATAATTAAGCATTCACTTAATTGTTTTGGTATTTAATATCCCTAAGAATTTTAGGATTACAAATTCAATGGATTCGTTTCATTATCAGTTTATCGATTTTATGGAATGTGTTTTAATTTTCATACATTCTTATATTGAATTTTAATTATATAGTTATTTAAATGGAATGTGTTATCTGTTATTTACCTATCCAACATATTTTGTTTTTTACTTCTTAGTTATTAATTACATGTAATGTGTTCATATTGTTTTACTTTTCCATATTGATTATTTTTATCGATTCATTATTTATTATATTTAAAAAACTATTACTGATCATTTTGGATCACCCATATTTTTATTGTTTCCTAGGGATTACATGGAGTTTAATAAGAATGATATCAATGAATATTATAGATGAAATAGAGTTATTTTCCATGAAATAAAAAAATATGTTGCAATTATTGTATTCATTTTTAATGAAATACTTGCGTATATATCTGGTTTATAATGGATACATAAGTTTTCAGTCATTCCTAATTAGATTCCTTATAATCATTCAAATGTAATGATTATGTAAACTGACTTTGGGATCACTAGGGATGAGTCTCTATTGTTGGTACCAATGGAAGTATAGTAGAAACATTGGAAACTAGATTTAGAAAACATAAATTTCAGATCAAAATCACAAGGTAGACATTGAGGATGACTATAGAAGAACACACTTTAATTTTTATAAGGTAGAAATCATATGAATATTACTTAGATATACATCTCTATATAGATAAGAAAGGTGGATGTGGTTCAGAAACAGATGTACCAAGGGGTAACAACTCTGATAAGGTGCATCAGGCCTAACTCTAGCATAACATGGTTCAAGACAACATTCTTACTGTGGATTTGGTTTGGCAATCCAAGTGAATACACTTTGGATAATTCACATTATTCTTACAAAAATTAAAAATGATTTAAATATGTGATGAAAATGAATAACCTAGGATAAAAATAAGGGTTTTTAGATTGAAAATATGGTGTCATAGTTTATAAATCCAAAAAATGATATTATGGATAAAGTCATGACCTTGGAAGGAACTATGTAGAAATATATGGATAATAAATTTTTGTATTATGGATTTATTGAAGACATTAATTAATGGATTTTTAGTGATTAATTTTATTTCATGGTCATCCATTATATTTATTTTAGAAATTATGTTAATATTTTTTGATAAAACGAAAAGCTATACATCATGTGACAATCCATCAAGTCTGGAAAGGACACAAGACCTGAACCCAAGACCGAAGGATGATAGGGGTTTCAACTTAACCACTGGCCTATGCGATGTATTAATTAATTTGTATATTTTTAGTAAAAAATTGGTGATTAAATTTTAATGATGAAAAACATGTTTTTCCTTTTTAGGTTTACATATTATCGTACTATCCAAATTGGATTTGTAGATTAGTAAGAGGAAAATGGAATTATTTTCCACTCTTTTATGAAAATTGAGATTTGTTAAAATTGTATTTTAGTGCTTTAGGAATCAAGGTTAACAATTGGTTATCCATTTCATGGAGTCATGGATGAATTAAAAATTAATCAAAGAACAACCGAAGGAATAAAATTGTTTTTATAAAAATATGTTATGTTTTTGTATTTCCTTGGACAATAATTGAATTATCAAACATTAAGAAAATGATATAGAAATAAAATGTTGCCAAATAGATTTTTTTAAACTCATAGTTTTCTAAATCATTAAATATTTATGGTTTTGAGGACCTAAATATTCCATCAATTACTCACTTTGTCCTATTGATGAACTCAATCACACCCAATAGTTTTTTATGATTTTCCTTTATTTGTGTTTCTATATGTGGGTCTTAAGTTCTCATACTTAGAGACCTAGTTATATGTTATTACACATGACCTTTGTACATCCCATTCTCTATTTTAGGGGGATGATTTACAAAATCTAGTAACTACGTGGGATTTAAACATAGAAAATATCGAAGAATATATTTCTATTATCATGTTTAAATTGAGAGGATTCAATTTAATTAAGGTTCAAAGAATTTGATGCCCATAAATACTAAATTTAGGATATTTTATTCGACTATGTGTATGAAATGAGACACCAAGAATGTAAGAGAATATAATTTTCAGAGACGTGAAAATATATCAAATATTTTAAACAAATTCAATATATTATATAGATTTCTATGCACATGATACTGAGTAAGCTTGTGTCACTTGAAAAAATGAATTTATTTGATGACTTTCATTACACATAAGACTGAGCTTTACCATACGAAAATATATTGTTGAAATATTATTATTTAATATAAAAAAATTATTTGAGTTAAATTATATATTATGAAAATAATTAAATAAATTAAAAAAATATGGTTTATATAATATTAAATGAATGAAATGGTTACTAACTAATTAGAAATGAATTTAAAAACCAATTGAATGTAATGGAAATGTTTTTATTCTCTATAAGGAATTTTTTGATAATAAATTAAATACTATATTATTATTTAATAAAATAAATGAATTAAATATATATTATATATTCTATCAAGTTTTTTTAAAATTCATCCAATATATTTTTTAAGTATAAAAATTAAAAAACCCAATATTATTCATAAAAACCTATATTTTTGGAAATAAATTTTTACGACATTTTAATAGAGATACTATTTTAAATCTAATTTATTGATATTTTATAAATTTTATATATTTATATAAACATAATTATATTAAATGAAATATATAAAGTAGGTTATGGTGTTTCTATTTCTGTTCCCCAAAATATTTTATTTTCTGATGAATAGTGAAAAAAAACTAAATTTTAATTCAAAACAGCATTTTGTCTAATTTATTTACAGGGATAAAATATTTTTTTGGGTTTTAAGTTCAATTTCATAATGTTAATATCAGTTAATTCAATTTAGTTCATTATAATCAATTTCACAATGAAATTGGATATAAAAACATTGCAATCTTTGGAACATTTTTTCTTAAAAAACCTACTTTTTCCTTTCATCTATGAGATTATATTTAAATTATTTTATTCCAGTGTTATGATTATAATTTGTGAAAATTTATTTCATATTTGGATTCAGAATATTTTATAATGTCTAATAATGCCTACTAACGTTTTTTTCAAAAATAGTTGTTAAATTTATTAAAATTAATTACAATAATTAAGAGAAAAATTAGCTTTACAAGGGACTAAACCATAAACATAAATGCGAAAATGACCTTGAAAAATGTCCAAAATCCACTAGATGTCAATATTTCAATTCCATAATCCATGTTATCTAATGGGTTCCATTATTATACCCACATTATAATGGAAAATTATTAGCATAATTCCCTTTTCAAAACATTTACAATTGTGCCACTCCTCATAAACTATAAAAAGGCACTCACTCGTCCAACATATTAACACATATCAAACCCTTTAGATCAAACAAAATCTACCAAAATAATATATATTAATACATCTAATCAAAATATAATCCTCATACTGGGAATAAGGTAACCAAGGAATTCCTTTAGTTTAAACCAAAAGGGTTTACCCGACTAAGAGGTGACATTATTCAATATAGTTTTACGTTTTATATGTTTCTCTATTTCATAATTTAGTATTATTACATGAATTTATAATAAAAACATTGTACTAAATATACTTTTTTTTCATGATCAGACTTCAACCTACACAAACACACTCTTCTATAAAATGGGTAACAAACTTACTGTTCATGTACAAAAAACTATCACATCACGAAATGATGTCATTCATTATTCATGTACCACCTATAATAGTGTGAAATTATGATGGATACAATATTTTTCAATGACATATTTTATATTTATATTTACTTAATAATTAATTAAATTATATATAAAACATATCTTTTAGATTTCCATTCTGTGGGAATATAATAACATCGTTTGTAGACGTGTGGATTACCAACTAATCAAAGATATGTGATTCTTCAATAATTTACATTGAATGTATTAAAAATGTTATTAATAATAATATGTGAAATCTAATAAATAACAATTATAATATAATTTTAATATACCTAATCATATGCATCATTTATTTTTCAATCTTTTAAAGAAGGAAAACAAATGAAAGTAGTGTTCATGAATACGTATGACATACTATCTCAATGAATGATGCATTTAATTTCCTATCTCAAAATATTATGGATTATTATAAATACATATATATGGAATATATATGATAATTAAATATTGGTTTAAATTATATATATTATGAAATCATGATCTTTATAATAGGAATAACATGTAACAAGTCAGAAAATACCTAAAAAGATGGCAATTAACACCCAATATAATAAAAATAATGAATGGTAGGTTACAAAAGGGAAATAAGATATTATAAGAAGATAATAGATGATGTTATAAATATTATTATTGTTATATAATAAGCTAGTGAAATTTGTAAAACCATTATAAAGGGGTTAAATAATGTTCACTGGAAACGAATGACAATATAAGGGATTCTTGTCTCGTTTTTTCTTCGATGAGGCATACACAATTTTCCGATATTATTTATTTTTTGTGTGTATATACTAACACTATTGTATTTCAAATACTGAATAAATTTATATTCATGTTATTTATATTTTCATTTGAATATTTTTCTTTCATAGGGATTATAATTCAAATGTAACCAAGTAGTAAGGGACTTCATCTCAATTTTCATTCAGTGTGATGTACTTTATTTTCATGCCCCTAATTTATTATATATCTGGTAAAAACTGGATATTAAAAGTTTAATATAATTATTCATTCATTATTATTGATATTCTTATTTTAAATTTGATTTATATCATCTACGAGTATTATAATTATGTGTTACTAAGTGGAAAATATTTCTAAAACCCAAATTCCTTTCAATGGGTTGTATTACTTCCTCGCTATCATTAATGTATTATGATTATGTGTGTAATAAATTTTTAATATCTATTTTTTCATTTTAAATTTTCTTTATTTATTTAAATTTGAAACACCTAATATATTTATTTATTAATTACCACATCAATTTTTTTGGTATTTTCAGGGGTTTACTTCATAATCCTATTTTGTTTTGGATTATTTACACTTGAAAATCCATGAGAATAAATTATTTGATAATTATATTATAAATACCACAATTTTATTATACTATATTTATTCATGTTCTTTACTAATAAGTAGTCCCATTTCCCACTCATTGGTATTAAAAAACTAAATTTTTAATCAAAATATATCTTTATTTATATCTTTAGTCGGAGAACCTGTTATCTTCTAAAAAGACATGTTTTAATAAACTGATTTCAAAAATGTTTTTAAATATTAATTTTTTTTTATTAATTTAATTTTTAATATTGTTAAAAAAATATTTTCAATGTAATCTTACTGTTTCTTTCTAAAAAATGCACATTTCATACCTTTTTACCTTGAAAAATTCTGGTTCATTTTACCTGGTACAACATGTTTTAAACTACCTGCAGTCATTTATTCAGAGTATCCATGGAATGTTTAAAAGGATATCTTTAAAAGAAAATGTTTTTCAAAAGATATTTTCAATGAAAATAATTTTCATGGAATATAATTTTAAATATTTTTTGAAAATAAAATGAATATATTCATCAAGTATTTTTTCTAAAGATTTTTTAACAGTATTTCTACATGTTAATGGAAATAATAGTTATTTTTACTCCAATTGGGATATTTTTTATTGATACCACACTTAATTTTTCTCTATATGGTTTAAAATTTCTTTGACCAAGGATAGTACTGACATTCACTACATTGAATCCTTTTTAGTAAAATAGAAATATTCAATTTCTATGATAAATAAAAATTTAATTTTTCCTATTTTCCATTAATTTTTCATGGATATGTTTATTACCTAAATTGTATATCATTTATACATATTGTTTTTATTAATAGTTATTGTACATTAAAAGGAAATATTGACTAATTCGTATCCATTATTCTATGTGGATATTTTATATGGAATATTTTTTATTAATTAAATCAATTACTTGATAGGAGGAATGATTTGGACACACGGCTATGGGTGGGTACCAGGTATTAAATAGACTCTCAATAAATCGAAAGGTTCTCATGAGGAAAATTAGTTGTAAAAATTAGAAAGGTTTGTACATATAGTTTTTAACTATTTGGATGATAAGTCTAGGTAAGGGAGTTTTTCATGTGCCTGAGAGATGATGTTCAATAAGTAAGCATTGTCTTTATTTTAATTCATTATTTATTATCAAATATATTTTCACTATGGAAAATTTTATTGATTAATTTCATTCACATTTTATTTACAAAATGGTATGTTATTTCAGTTTCTTACACTTTTATATTGATTTTCCGTTATCTAGTTATTTAAATGGAATGTGTTTTCAGTTATTTATCTTTCTATATTATTTACTCACATTCTTATCAATTATTGATTACATGGAATTTATTCTCAGTTATTTACCTTTATATATTGTTTTTTATAATAGATTCATTATTTATTCCACTATAAGTACCTCTTACCAAGAATTTATGCTAACTATACATTTTTTATTTCTCCAGGATTCCGTAGAGTGTACTAAAAAAGATATAAAAGTATATCATAGATGGAATAATGTTATTATCTATGAATGAAAAAATAATTTCATAAATAGTTTAATGAATTATAGTACAATAATAATGTATGTATCTAGTTTACCAAGACTACTGAACTCTTTAGTACTTCACTTTTTTATTCCATGTAATAATTCCAATATAATGGTAGTAGACATTGGCTCTGGGCCTACAAGGGTCAGATCACTCCAACCAAGGCATAATATAAGATGAATGTTTTCCAATAGTTTTAATTCTGAACATCATCAAAATTATTCTTACTATTATATCTCACCATAACTATGATATTTGGAAAGAGGATGTCAAAACAACCTTCCTTAAAGTGAACCTTCAAGAAGATGTCTAAAGAAAACCACTCGAAGAATTTGTGAGAAAAATGGATGACAATAGGGTTTGATGATTTTAAATATAAATTTATATATTAAATAAATCATCTAGTTCATGTAGAAATCATGTTCATTAAAAAATAATAAAATTTGGTTTTATAAATAATGAGTGTTGGACTTGTGCATTTTAGCCATTTAGTGGGAGTGCGATCATTTTCATAATATTATATATCGATAAAATATTTCATTCTAGATATGAAATACCAGTCATACACATTATCAAAGACTTTTTGAATAAATTATTCTCCATGAAGGACATATGTGAAGAAACATATATTATTGGTATCAATATTCATCGTGGCAGATTTAAGAGGATTATTGTCATAAGTCATGGTACATATATTGAAAATTCACAGAGGAGATTTAGCATGGAACAATCTAATAGGGGAATGTTTCTAATGTTACATGGATAATGCTTCCAGGAAAATGTATCATTTGGATCATTAGGAAAGTTAGGGGATCGAAATGATTCCATACACATTTTTTATTGTATTAGTTATTTATACTATTCTATATACTAGTATAGATGTCGCCTACACCTTGAGTGCTATATATAGATATTAATTCCTCTTAGATGACTAATATTGGATGGATGCCAATACTATCCTAATGTATCAACTATATTCCAAGGATATATTCACGGTATATAGAGAAGATAAAAAACTTGTCATAAAAGGATTTTAAGAAGAAAATTTCTTCTAATATCACGATATTCTAAAATCCTAAATGTGATACATATTCAATTTTAATGGAGGTTATGGTAATTGAAAGATCTAAATGAAAACCATGCTCATGTATTCTATAGTATAGTCCAAATATATTATTTATTAATTGAATGCTTAATAATTAGTTTAGATAATGAACTTTATCCAAGAGCTCGAAGTGATACCTAGTAGTAAATACCAAATCAAATTATACTGTGATAATTATGTTGTGTTGTTTCTCACAATGGAACTAAGGTCACATCAACAAATGAAGAATATATAATGGATTTATAATATATTATGGGATTTTTCTCATAGATGTAAAATCTATGTTGGAACAATATCTATGGAAGACAACATGGGGTACCCCTTGACTAAATTCTTGATTCTGTAGAAACATAATCATCAAGAGGGGTTAAGCATACTCGAGGTCATAAGAAGTTATATATTTTCCATGTGAGAGTTTATTGTAATTGGTATTCTAGAACTAACAATTTATACTAGGATTACATTATTATTTTAATATTTAAATATTAATAAAATACATTATTACATATTGTTCATTGATCGATTTTAATTTCATGTTGTAATGTCTTAGGGTACTTATAACATAGTTAAGGTGATTTTATTTTCATGGTTTGATGAAAAATATTATTTCTAATGAATATATTCTTAAATATTGTTCAATAGTGGGATAATGAACAATGATTTGTTACATTGTTTATAGACTACCATGTATGTGTACTCATAAGTTGATGAGACTTTTTATCACTGTGTTCGTGCTTGGTAGTCTAAAAGAAAAGAGATTATAATTACAAACCCACCATTAGAAATTACACATGTTATGGTATTATAGGATATTTTTACCTATGAGTATGTGTAATGGTCCTTTGAATTTTTTATCATTAATTCTTGTCATGGATCAAAAAGTTAGATTTTATGACCAAAACCGTAATGCAATATTCTTAGGGAAGTATAATGCGTTTGTTTCATCTTGAATGGCTTGTTATTAATTGATATTTCAAGGAAGGATTTTCTCTTCAATATTTATGGAAGTTTATTTTCAACCATTTTATAGGAATATAATCATTAAATTAAAATCCAGGGCCATCGTAAAATGATATGTTTTTTTCATATAGTCAATGATTGATTTATGAATTAAATAAGATGATGACACATATGTGAAATTTTATTGACAGGATATCACGATAAATGAATTCTGTTATATAATGAGTGTCATGAAACAAGACATGTTGTCATAAACTCGGCATTCAACCCAATTTGATACATGGACCAAAGGGTGTTCTCAATCCCTAGTGGATGGATACTGGTGTCGAGTATTAATGTAATATCTATGGGAGTGATTTTTTTCCAAAAGAACCAGGATCAAATAAATAACCATGAAAACAAAAGAAGAAAATAAAATCTCAATAAATATAAAAAACTGATCTAGACACAACTACTGGAGAGGCAAAACAACACAAAATAATAAAAGCCTAAAAAGTTGAAACTAAATCTACACCAAAGGAAACTAACATTAATGCCACAAGTAGGGTGTGAGCTTGAACATCTAAGTAGGAAACCACCCCATGATCCATAAATTTCCTTTCCTTTAACATTCCAGAAGCACTGGTTATGAAAATAAAAATATAAAAGTAGGTTTTAATAATTTTGAAGAAATAATTAAATTATTTCCTATTTTGAAAAATGATTTTCCATTGTAGAAACCAAATTCCATTAATTTGTCATAAATAAGTTTTATGAGTTTTTTTCCAAAAATAATCCAAGAGATGAAAAAGAAGGAAGAAACTGTGACATAAAAATAACTAGCACAAACATAGAGTAACCATGGGAATTTCCTTAAAATCCCTAGAGAGATACCTAGACGTACTTAGGTTAGACTCACCTGCCTACAAATGGTGCAGCTCCATGGCCATTAATCAACAGGCCCCTCTACACTTGGAAATCTAGTGGCATGTCCCACCAAGGTCTATAAAGTGAAGGGGGTTCCAACATATCATATCAAGGATGATAATAAATAATTGTTTAAAACATTAAAATACTTATGGGACCCAATGTAAATGTAAAAAATGTGAGTCAGAGGCCCTCACATGTAGAACTCACTATACATGCCATCACCACTCATTCCTATGACAAACACTAACCCACCCATGAAATAACCCATATTTAGAAATAATTCATAGGTGTTCCCATTACTCAATACGCCATGCATAGGTTCCACCCTTTTCCATAACACCACATGATCTTTTAAAACATTTTCTCAAAAAATACCATGATGCCAACATGGAATTTGAACATCCAAAAACAGAATTATTTTTTAAAACTTTATAAAGTTACAAATGAGCCATAAAAATTTTCAATTCCAAAAAATTATGAAAATGATTACTAACTATTTCCAAAGAAATATAAAAAACCACTTTGATGCCTATAATGCCAAACAATCCTTCAAGATTTCCAATCCAAATACATTTACATAACTATTTACAAGATGTTCCTAATTCCAAAACTACCTCAAAGCCAAACTAAAATTATAAAACTCACTTCAGGTTTTCAAATGGCCCTTCCAATGCTTTAGGAATAAAGTTATATCATAGGACTCATAGCGATCCAAACATTAAAGAACGCAATGAATCCAATTTTAAATTCACAAAGGGAACTAACATACCATTTAGAAATCTATGAGATAATTTGTGGAAAAAATAGATCACTCTTAAAAGACATCATCATTTTTATTGCCATCCTTGTATTCAATACATGAACCCATAGATGTGCCACATAAAATAACACACTTGGAGTTTTCATGAAATAATCCAGAAATCATTTTTATGAAACACTGGTTTCCTTTGAACCCGAAGAAAAAATCTCAGCATTTTAACATCAACAATAATAATAATAAAACCTGAAGAATCATTCAAAAAAAAATCACTAAAAACCCACTGTACCATAAAGAGGCATTCAAAAAACAAATCAATCAAAATTTATAATTTCACCAAAGCTATCCAAATATAAGTATGGCCAAATGAAACCACACGTTCAAAAATTGACCATAAAACACCATTTTCCTTTTAGAAAACACCTTATATGCATAAAAATAAATTATATTTGATGAATCCCATATTAAAACCACTTAAACTAATTTTTCCTAATATATAAACACTATACTAAGAAATGAAATCATACAAAAATCACAAGAAAAACATTTTTAATGCGATTTAAAAATTCAAAAGCATCAACGAAATGAGTTAGAAAAGAATATAATGGAAACACATACATCAAAGATATTCCAATGCTACCTAATATCGGGAGAAGATATATCCAAGATAGATAAACAATCTAGACACCTAGTGATCTAATAAATCGAATCATAAAAAATCACAATCTATGAGGGTTTTTTCAAGATATACCCACCAGAAAAAAACCCTACAAATAAAACGTGGAGAAGAAGAAGTAGGGAAAAGGGTCCAAAACTCTAAGAAACTCACATTGAGAAAATGGAGGAGAAACCTATGGAGGATAAGAATCAATATGAGAGGGATTTGGTAACCGTAAAATGGGCCAAAAATCCCCTAGGGAAGGGAGTCTCAATTTTGAATAAAAGATGGTAGGGTGGAATAAGAGTTTTATGATTTTATAATTTTTGGCATGCTATACAGTATGGCCACACTGATTTCTAAACTGTGTAAAAACCTTATGGTTGACACTATCCAAATGGACAAAATTGCTTGTACAATCATTCCACAGTTTCCCAGACCATTCACAACCTAGGTGAATTACCAGTATACTCTAAACCAAGATGCATGGTTACCTGGGAAATGCCAAAAAATTTCACTTAACTGTGCGCTGCCCATGAGACCCTGATTCCAAGTCCAAAAACATTACTTTTCAATAAAAAACATAAAAAATTAATTGAGGAATCAATACAAATCTAAACTAAAAATGATCCTAATCCATGAAAAGAATTAAATAAAATAATTTCCAATGATGGTTTGTGAAAATTCTCCTTAGAACAAAAACTATCTATGCCCATAATTTCACCCTGCCACCAATTACCAAAAAAGTAATTTTATGCCCGATCAAAATCCAAAGAAAACACAAACCATGGCGTGGTCGATCACTTCACAAGGCACTCCCAATAATTTATATTGAAAATCACTACATGAATAATATTAGGAGAACATGAAAGTATTCTCCGCACCCTAAGAACTCAACTAACACCACTAAAATTTAAAATCAACAACACCACCCTAATGAGAAAAAACCAGGAATGTGGGAAACCCCCAAAAGGAACAATCCCATCATTTCTGGACAAGAAAAACAACACTCCTACCACAAACAGGACCGATGGACCCAATCCAAAAGATGCTAATTCCACATGGGTAAAACCCAAAAATGAATCCCAATTCCAAAAATTAATATCCACACAAACCAAAATTATTGATATCCAAAGACACATTTATCTCTTAATAGGAGAAACTGAAAATGAGAAACCAAACCACGAATGGTATAAGAACTCTAGAAAATAGAGCACAAACTTATGTCTTGGATAAAGAACAATACAATTTTAATTACAAGATGGCAATCCCACCAAACATATTACAATTATGAGAACTTACTACAATAAGGAAAATAACAAAAAGGAACATTTACAATATCCTCTCCCACAATTTATACAGAAACTATACTAGCACTACGAGAAAAATGGGTATTTGCGACGGGTTATTTGCGACGGGGGTATTTGCCCGTCGCAAATAAGTAGTCTTTTGCGACGGGTTAGCTTTCCCCGTCGCAAAAGGACTGGCATGCTTTGCGCGCCAAATCGCGGGAAACGTATTTGGGGCGGGCGGTTACCGCCTGTCGCAAATAACTGGCAGCGGTAAAAGGTATTTGCGATGGGCATATACCCCCGTCGCAAAGAGTATGTCGGAAAGTTATTATTTGCGACGGGACCCATCACAAATAACTATTTAACCATTGACCGTAATAAATGATGGCTAAGGTATTTGCGATGGGTACCGTCGCAAATAATACTACTTGCGACGGGATACCCGTCGCAAATAGACCCGTTGCAAATAATCTAACCCATAAATACCCCCATCTGTTTTTTTCCATTCATTCTCAAACTCGATCTTCTCCTTCTCTCAAAATTCTATTTCTAGAGTTCAGCATTTCTTAATTTTAATTTTTTTTCCCGGAGTTGATATTGAAGTTCCTAAGAACGATCAGAGATCAACCTTTGATCAATTTTAAAGGTATTTATGTTCATTTTAATTTAATATTTATTTTAATTTTTTTATTAGTTTCAATTATTCTTAATTAGTTGTAATATAATTATGTTTACATTGTTTTGTTACTTAATAAATTTAAATTATTAGTATTGTTCATAGTTAATGGTAATTAGGAATAATTAGTAATAATTTCCAATAATTAAGAATAAATGCTAATAATTAGTAATAAATACCAATAAATAGGAATAATTAGTAATAATTATCAACAATTACCAATAATTGGTAATAATTCGTAATAATAACTAATAATTAGTAATAATTACCAATAATTAGTAATAATTTCCAATAATTACCAATAATTAGTAATAATTTCCAATAATTACCAATTATTAGTAATACTTTTCAATAATTACCAATAATTAGTAATAATTAGTAATAATTACTAATAATTAACAATAATTAGTAATAATTACTAATAATTAGTAATAATTACCAATAATTAGCAATAATTATAAATAATTACTAATAATTAGTAATAATTACCAATAATTACCAATATTTAGTACTAAATTTTAATAATTAGTAATAATTACCAATAATTAGGAATAATTAGTAACAATTACCAATAATTACCAATAATTAGTAATAATTAATAATAATTAGCAATAATTAGCAATAATTAGTAATAATTACCAATAATTAGTAATAATTACAAATAATTATCAATAATTAATAATAATTACCAATAATTATCCATAATTAGTAATAATTACCAATAATTATCCATAATTAGTAATAATTACCAAGAATTACCAAGAATTACCAATAATTAGTAATAATTTACTAATTACCAATAATTATCCATAATTAGCAATAATTACTGATAATTACGAATAATTAGTCATAATTTACTAATTACCCATAATTATCCATAATTAGTAATAATTAGTAATAATTACCAATAATTAGGAATAATAACATTATTACATTATTAGTATATTTTATTATTAATATTAAAATAATATAATTTTTTATATTATATACAATTCTCCTTTCATCTGTGTGTTTTCTGTGTCCACATGTAATATTTGTATGTGGAGACAAAAAACACACAGATGAAAGGAGAATTGTATATAATATAGAAAATTATATTATTTTAATATTAATAATAAAATACACTAATAATGTTATTATTCCTAATTATTGGTAATTATTCCTAATTATTGGTAATTATTCCTAATTATGGGTAATTATTCATTTAATTACCGATAATTAGGAAAAATTACCAATAATTAGCAATAATTAGGAATAATTAGTAATAATTAGTAATAATTACCAATAATTAGTAATAATTACCAATAATTAGTAATAATTACCAATAATTAGTAATAATTAGTAATAATTACCAATAATTAGTAATAATTAGTAATAATTAGTAATAATTAGTAATAATTACTAATAATTACCACTAATTAGTAATAATTAGTAATAATTACGAATAATTACCAATAATTAGTAATAATTACTAATAATTAGTAATAATTACCAATAATTAGCAATAATTAGTAATAATTACTAATAATTAGTAATAATTAGTAATAATTAGGAATAATTACCAATAATTAGTAATAATTAGTAATAATTACCAATAAATAGTAATAATTAGTAATAATTAGTAATAATTACCAATAATTAGTAATAATTAGTAATAATTAGTAATAATTTCCAATAATTAGTAATAATTACCAATAATTAGTAATAATTAGTAATAATTAGTAATAATTACCAATAATTACCAATAATTACCGATAATAACCAATAATTAGGAATAATAACCAATAATTAAGAATAATTACAAATAATTACCAATAATTCGGAATAATTACCAATAATTAGGAATAATTATCAATAATTAGGAATAATTATCAATAATTAAGAATAATTATCAATAATTAGGAATAATTACCAATAATTAGGAATAATAACATTAATAAATTATTATTATATTTTATTATTAATATTAAAATAATATAATTTTTTATATTATATACAATTCTCCTTTCATTTGTGTGTTTTCTGTCTCCATATGTAATATTTGTATGTGGAGACAGAAAACACACAAATGAAAGGAGAATTGTATATAATATAGAAAATTATATTATTTTAATATTAATAATAAAATATACTAATAATGTTATTATTCCGAATTATTGGTAATTATTCCAAATTATTGGTAATTATTCATATATTTACCAATAATTCGAAATAATTACCAATAATTAGCAATAATATGGAATAATTAGTAATAATTAGTAATAATTAGTAATAATTAGTAATAATTACCAATAATTAGTAATAATTACCAATAATTAGTAATAATTAGTAATAATTACTAATAATTACCACTAATTAGTAATAATTACTAATAATTACCACTAATTAGTAATAATTAGTAATAATTAATAATAATTAGGAATAATTACCAATAATTAGTAATAATTAGAAATAATTAGTAATAATTAGGAATAATTACCAATAATTAATAATAATTAGTAATAATTACCAATAATTAGTAATAATTAGTAATAATTAGTAATAATTACCAATAATTAGTAATAATTAGAAATAATTAGTAATAATTACCAATAATTAGTAATAATTAGTAATAATTAGTAATAATTACCAATAATTAGTAATAATTACCAATAATTAGTAATAATTAGTAATAATTAGTAAAAATTACCAATAATTGGTAATAATTACCAAT
The DNA here is from genome assembly GCA_963277665.1 of Viscum album. Taxonomy (NCBI): domain Eukaryota; kingdom Viridiplantae; phylum Streptophyta; class Magnoliopsida; order Santalales; family Viscaceae; genus Viscum; species Viscum album. Next base: position 1,662,539,579 of record OY728152.1, on the reverse strand, counting down.
AATTAGTAATAATTACCAATAATTAGTAATAATTACCAATAATTACCTATAATTACCTATAATTACCAATAATTAGGAATAATTACCAATAATTAAGAATAACTACCAATATTTAGGAATAATTACCAATAATTACCAATAACTAGGAATAATTACCAATAATTAGGAATAATTATCAATAATTAGGAATAATTATCAATAATTAAGAATAATTGACAATAATTAGGAATAATTACCAATAATTAGGAATAATAACATTAATACATTATTAATATATTTTATTATTATTATTAAAATAATATAATTTTTTATATTATATACAATTCTCCTTTCATCTGTGTGTTTTCTCTCTCCACATGTTATATTTGTATGTGGAGAAAGATAACACACAGATGAAAGGAGAATTGTATATAATATATAAAATTATATTATTTTAATATTAATAATAAAATATACTAATAATGTTATTATTCCTAATTATTGGTAATTATTCCTAATTATTGGTAATTATTCATATATTTACCAATAATTAGGAATAATTACCAATAATTAGCAATAATTAGGAATAATTACCTATAATTAGTAATAATTACCAATAATTAGTAATAATTACCAATAATTAGTAATAATTACCAATAATTAGGAATAATAACATTATTACATTATTAGTATATTTTATTATTAATATTGAAATAATATAATTTTTTATATTATATACAATTCTCTTTTCATCTGTGTGTTTTCTGTCTCCACATGTAATATTTGCATTCTTTTTCAAAATTATCAACCTACTCACTAATGGAGAGGTGAAAGTGAATGCAAATATTACATGTGGAGACAGAATGTTAAACACACAGATGAAAGGAGAATTGTATATAATATAGAAAATTATATTATTTTAATATTAATAATAAAATATACTAATAATGTAATAAAGTTATTATTATATAATTAATATTTATGAAAAAATAATATTAGTACTATGAAAATAATAAAATATTTATAAAATATTAAAATTATCAATATTTGTAACAGGTTTTGCTTTATTCTCAACATATTCAATTCTTAAAGGGTCAATTTTTAGGTCTATATCAATAAAAAGTTTCCTTCAGTCGTGTATGATGTAAACTCTATAATTATCCATGCTTGAGTGTTTTTTATTACATATTATTCAAAACCAGTAATGCTTTTATATTTTATAGAAAAATATGGAACAATGAGGTCGTCAACAATCATTATTAGGTGACAACATATGGACAAATCAACATAGAAATCCAAACGGTTCTAGTTTAAATCCAGTATATATAGAGGGTGTGGAGGCTTTTTTATCATTTGCGGCATCAAATCCAGAATTTGTTTCAGAAGGAAAAATAAAATGCCCTTGTAGAAAATGTGCATTGAGAACATTTGACACGTTTCACAAAGTGGGGGGACATATTTTGCGTTTTGGTTTTTAACCAGATTATGTTTTTTGGTATCAACACGGTGAACACAGTTCCAGAGCAGGTGATACCAACTTGATTCCGGATCCATCCCGGTTTTAGGATTTAGTACATGATGTTGCAGGTTCATCTGTTCAACATACAGAAACTCCGGCTGATATAACGTCAAATCCTGAGTTGGCACCGTCTGAATTTTATGAGTTATTGAGGTCTGCTGAGGATGCATTATATCCTGGCTGCAAGATGAGAAAATTATAAGCAGTTGCAAAATTTATGGTTATAAAATCAGATAACGGAATGTCAAACACTTGTTTTGACCAAATATTTTCTTTACATAAAGCACTGTTACCCGAAAGAAATGTTTTGCCTCCAAATTACTATGAGAGTAAGAGGCTGGTTCGAAATTTGGGACTTGTCAGAAGATTCATGCATGTTCAAATGACTACATTTTATATTCTGGGGAAAACGAGTCGTTGGATAGTTGTCCCACATGTGTGCAAATGAGATATAAAGAAGGACAACATGGAAAGTCTGGTTTGATTCCTGTAAAACAGTTGAGATATTTTCCACTTACATCCAATCTTCAGCGTTTATTCATGTATAAGAATACAACGATAATGATGTCATGTCATAAAGAGAATATTTCAACCGATAAAAGCTTAAATCATCCATCCGATGGTGATTCATGGAATCATTTTGATAGAGTGAATCCATCCTTTGCTTTAGAAGCTAGAAATGTTCGAATCGGCCTTTCCACTAATGGTTTCTGTCCGTTCGGATCTTATGGTAGTCAATATTCATGTTGGCCTATTTTTTTAACTCCATACAATTTACCTCCATGGATGTTGATGAAGGATCCATATATATTTTTGACTTTACTAATTCCAGGACATCCAAAAAAAATATTGATGTTTATTTGAAACCATTGATTGATGAATTAAGTTTATTGTGGAGTACTGGTGTCAGTACATATGATGTTGCAACGAAACATAATTTCATACTGAGAGCCGCATTGATGTGGACAATTAGTGACTTCCTGGATTATGGGATGTTATCTGGATGGAGTACACATGGTAAGAAATCATGTCCTTACTGTATGGGAGAGAACAAAGCATTTATGCTCATTCATGGAAAGAAACCTTATTATTTTGACTTTCATCGCAGATTTCTTCCAGCTGATCATCCTTTTCGCAGAAACAGATCTCATTTCAGAAAAGGAACAGTTGAAAGGGATGGACCTCCAAAAATGCTATCAGGTTCAGAGTTAAAATCAGTTGTATTTTCATTACCTCCCATCACTTTTGGTCCCACAATAAACCAACAGAACATTTCTGGTTTTGGGAAAGAACACAATTGGATTAAATGTAGAATATTCTGGGATTTGCCATATTGGTCTTATTTTTTGGTCTGACACATGTTAGATGTCATGCATATTGAGAAAAACTGTTTTGATAATTTGTTTCATACAGTTTTGGATATGCCAAGAAAGAGAAAAGAAAATGTAAATGCACGTTTAGATATTGCCCAAATTTGCAGGCGTCCAGAATTTGAACTATTTGAGAATGTCAGAACAGAAAGGATACTGAAACCAAAAGCAGCTTATACACTGTCTAAAGAAAACCATTTATTATTTTCTCAGTGGATTGCAGATTTGAGACTTCCAGATGGCTGTGCTTCCAATTTGGGTAGATATGTAAAGAATGGTCATATTACTGGATTAAAAAGTCATGATTGTCATGTTATAATGGAAAGACTTCTACCCATTGGATTAAGAGGTCTGTTGAATTTTGTGATTTGGGATTCCATAACAGACATGTCTCATTTTTTTCGGGAAATATGTGCGGCTACAGCAGATTATGATGCTCTAAGAAAACTTGAAAAAGATGTTGTTGTAATTATATGTAAACTGGAAAAAATATTTCTGCCGTCTTTCTTCGACTCAATGGAACATTTGATGTTACATTTTCCATATGAAGCCAAATGTGGAGGTCCAGTATAGTTTCGATGGATGTACCCATTTGAAAGATTCATGCAAAAATTGAAAAGAAAAGTACGTAACAAAGCATTTGGTGAAGGATCTATTACAGAAGCTTATTTGAAAGAGGAAATATCTTTTTTCTGCTCCCATTATTTTGAATCTGAGTATCCTTCAAAACACAACCGAATGAGACGGAACGAGATGAATATTGATGAAATCAACAATCAATTATCTGTTTTCAACCAGCGAGGGCATGGTTTTGGTGGAGTTTATGAACACTGGCTTTTGGATGATGAACATCATAGAGCTCATACGTATGTTCTGCTCAACTGTGAAGAGATGACATCAGTTGTACTGTAAGTGTTTATATCACTTATTTAATCATTTATGTTACAGTAAATAACATTGGTTTTTATAGGTTGTATGATAATCATATAAAGAAACAAATTCCACAAAATACAGTAGCTGCTCTCGAAGAACGTCGACGGAAAAATTTCTCTCAGTGGTTTCAAAAACTGGTAACATAAATTATTTATCTTTTAGCAACTCATTCAATGTATAGTTTACTATATTGATAATTATTTCACAAATTTTCAGGTGTCTCGACATGCTAATAAAATTGACAAACGGCTGTGTATATTGAGTAACCCACCTTCCAAACTTGTTAAAACTTATAATGCATATGTGGTAAATGGATTTCGATTTCACACACATTCATATGGGGAATCGAAAAAAACAATGAATAGTGGAGTTAGCTTGAGAGGATCTCGTCATCAAGAAAATGAAGTTGACTTTTATGGCATACTTGATGAAATCATTGAACTCTGTTATCTTGGACAACATTACATAACCATGTTCAAATGTCGGTGGTTGGATACAGAGAGAGGCATGCGTGTTCATCTGACTCATGGAATCATCGATATTAAATGTAAAAGTGTTCTCGCAGTAAATGAACCGTTCTTATTGGATCAACAGGAACATCAAGTTTATTACGCAATGTACTGTGCTACATCAATAGACTTGACTGATTGGTGGAGTGTAATAAAAATCAAAATTCGATACAATCAGTTTAGTAAAAGTGAATGTGCTTTCACTGATGTGAAAAGAATTGAAGTTTTTCAAGAGAGTACTCAAAATCAATCTTTTTTACAACGAGAAATGAGTATCGATGACGACACCCCACATTTAAGAGTCGGTGATGACGATGATGTTAATGATGTCACATATGAATTTGAAATGGTAAGAGATGTTGCAACTGGAACTCGAATGGATATCGATGATGTTGAGGAGGAATATGAAGATGACATTGACATATATGAAGATGATGATGAAGATGAACACTGATAGAATTCCATGGTATTTATATACAATCATAACATATATATATATATGTATATATAATAGTAATTATAAATTATTTGCTAACAACATTAACATTTTCTGTTTCAGATGGACGACGACACATTTTGTGAGTTGGCGGATGCTGACCTGCCTTTCGATGCGGATGAGTTGCTGGAAGATGACCCTCAGCCTGCAAGAGCTCCAGGGAGTACGCGGAGGGGGCGCGGTCTTGCACGATTGATGATTCCGGACCCCGTCCCCGAGCGACGTCCATGTCTTGGGTTTGATCCACGCACACGGAGGTGTGATAACCTGTGTGATAATCTGTGGATTTGACTAAGATTTCATTAATCTATTCACATAATAAATGTTTATTATTTTTACAGTTTTCCGCATATAGCAGTCGGACAGGGAAACACTATTTTGCGCAACTATTTTTCTCAGCTGTGGACCACATGGGAGCATATTCCCAATGATGTGAATCAGGCCATGTTAGGCCATTGGTTGGTATGTACATAGATAAATAATTTTTATTTTGAAAATTATTTCATTTCTAACTTGATATTTTGATTTATTTGTAGGGTTTATGGAATCCGATCGAGGATACCATGCGTGACGCCATCCACAAGGCATGGGAGGTAGCCATGTGTGATCGCTTTCGTCAGTTTTTGCACAATTTAAGAAAAGCTGCCATGAAGAAAGCAGGAGTGTCAGATTTTGACGAGTCATGTAGAGCACACCGACCAGAGTACATTTCATCCCATGTATGGGATGGATTATGTGCGTACTGGTTGAGTGGTGCCTTTTAATGGAGATCATCAGTGGGGAGGAAGAATCGGGGGAGACAGGAGGTGACTCATCGAGCTGAGAGTCGTTCTTTTAGTATTCATAGACAGCATTTGGTACGTACATTATTTATAAATATTTTATATAACTATAAATATTAACAGTTTACTTTTTGTTCTTATAGGCTGTCGAGCACCCCGATATTACAGAGTACGGCGTATATCAGTGGATATATAGTGATCCTACTACTGGGGAGCTCATAGGTGATCGTCAGCATCACATCATGGTCAGTATTATTTTTTTTCGAGTTTAAAAATTAACTTTATATAATATATTCACAATTTTAATTTTAAATTTCAACTACAGGAGTCATATGAGGCCACAGCGTCACAGACCCGGCCTGAGAGTCAGGTCGAGTCATCAGATCAGACCACTGGCCGTCAGTTTGATGAGGCGGCATGGATGCAGGCCACCCAGTGTACCTTCGAGAAGGGCCGGGTAGTTGGTATTAGCTCTCGACTGACTCCCGGAGATTATTATGGGAGTGCTGCGATGTCGGCGTCCAGCTCAAGAGGAGCTCGTGCATCTTCTTCTGCTACACAGTATGAGGATCAGTTGTGATCTCAGACTGCACTGATAGAGAGTCTCTGACAGGAGCAGGAGCGGATGCATCAGCAGCACCAGCAGCATGAGGAGGAGCATCGACGCCAGTAGCAGCTGTACGAGGAGCAGATGAGTCGGTGGCAGTAGCAGCACCAAGGGCAGATGGAGTACATGCGTCGACTCACTCATGCTTTAGGGATGTAGTTTTCTCCACCGGCATCTGCAGATCCCCCCTCCCCCTCCTTCAGATTAGAGTTTGTTTTTATGTTATAAAGTTTGTTAAATCAAAATATGAATTTTTTTCTATTCGTAGTGTTTGTCTCACTATAAAATATTAATAATATTATATTTTTCAAATAACAATATTAATATGAATAATAATATTATTTATATTTTATAATATTAAATTATATATATATATTAAAATTTTATAATATTATAATTTAATTATATTATTTTGTAATATTTGAATTATTTTAATATTTGAATGTAAAAAAACTATATTATTTTTTTATTAATTACAATAACTTATTAATATTTTTTTTATTTATGAATTATAATTCTAATATTATTATATTAATGAAATCATTTATTTATATTCTATTATTTTTTATTTTTGAATTATAAATCTATTATTATTATATTAATTAAAATAATTTATTAATAATTTATTATTTTTATTTGTGAATTATAATTCTATTATTATATTAATTACAATCATTTATTAATATTTTATTATTTTTTATTTTTGAATTATAATTGGATTATTATTATATTAATTAAAATAATTTATTAATAATTTATTTTTTTATTATTTGTATAGTATTTGCGACAGGATACTATGCCCGTCGCAAATATTATTATTATTATATTCATTAAAATAATTTAATAATAGTTTTTTATTTTTTTCTAAAAAATAGTATTTTGACGGGCCCCATCGCAAATACTTGTTGTGACAGGCCCCGTTGCTATTACTATTTTAAAAGTTTTTACAAAAAATATGGAGTAAGATTTGCGACGGGAAGGATCCTCGTCGCAACTACTAGCTTTAGCGACGGGCCCGTCGCAAATAGTTGTTGTTGCGACGGCGTTTTCCGCAACGGGCGATTTGCGACGGGCCCCCGTCGCAAAAGGCCATTTTCGACGGGATCCCGTCACAAATCACCCGTCACAAATACCTGTTTTTCTAGTAGTGTAGGGTTCCCCACACCACTACCAATTCCTGATTATATGTGATCTTCACTCTAAGGCTCGTGGATGGAGCCCTGATGTCCCACACATCTTCTTACATGTAGTCAGGATGATATCCTCCGACTAGGACTTCTTCATCAAGTAACACTTCTTACAAAACTTTTCTTGGGGGCCCAAAAAACCAAAATGATTTAATGTCCATAGATTATTACAAAATAATTTCTTTGATTACACAAACTGAATACCCTAGAAGAATACGAGTGAATGGTTTAACAAACTGGTGTCAAGAACCAAGGAATGATGATTTTCAGAAACATGTTCCTCTAGGACCCATCATTCCAGATGAAGAACCATTATTAGATGAAATATATTCTTTATTTCCATCATCCTGCGCTCTGAAAACCTACTCAATGAAGAAAACTTCATCTAATAACTTCTCAAAATGGAGATCATTAGAAGAAAGGGATCACTCCAGGTACTGTGGATAAAGACCCATAGTGAAAATAAAAACCTTAAAATAATTTTTTGAGGCTATATCTAATGAGAAAGAAACCATCTCCTTGATGTGATCAACATAATCCTTCACTGACCTTCAGCCTTGTTGAATACTCATGATATATTTCTCTTTTCCCACCTTCGACTCATCTGATATGAACATCTGGACAAAAGTGGTCTTTAAAAATATACATGTCATCCTAACACGAAACAATTATGGGATAAACACCTTCCAATGATCCAAACCTTTACCCTCAAATTGACCCTAGATAGGATACCTTGTCAAAACTTTGGAAGGTTCTAATGATCTGAGGACACTCTTGACCTCCTCTAGCTACTTCATTGACTCAGATGTACCTTGATCACTATGATATACAAACAACAATTGACAAGTACAAAAAACTAGGAAAGGGTCAGATAAAATTTTAGGTACCATTCTCTATTACATATTTTGATCTATAAGAGAAATAAAAAACCAAAACCAACATCAATGCAAAGCACAATTGAAAATAAAAACTCAAGATATAACAACATGATCACACGCCATACAAAACCCAAAAGAACCAAAATAATTTTTCTGAATAATATTTTTCATTTAAATTTTAAAAACCACATTCATCCAAAGAAACATTTTAAACACCGAACCCCACATTTTAAACGAAATTATATTCCCAAAATAATTTTCTCATTTAAAACCATTTAATTATTACCATTCCAACCCTTAATTTTCAAACAATCACCCATGAAATCATTTAAACCATCACTTATGTTTTTTATCCACTTATACTTAAACCATTTACACATGTGTACCAACATATAATTTCTATACATACCATCAAATATTAAAAAAGCATAAGGAATAACAAGGGTCACTCCTACCATCCTGTCACCAAATCCCACCCACTTTCAAAAAAATTCAAAATTATGAACTAATTTAGATATTAAAACCCATTATTTCCAATTTATAACCATATAAAAGAACCATTTCTCATTCCATAAAACATTTCACCTTTAAAGATCAATTAAACACACAAAAATCAAGACAAAACACAACTCGCACAATCCAAAACTAGATCAAATGATAAATTCACATGAAACACCTTGGATGAGGAACTAGTGGTCATGCATAACCTATAGAAATTGTAGTGGGAGATTCCCTAAGTAATTATCTTTGACTAATAGTGTCTTTCACCATACACTCTGACACCACAATGGTCATGATTTTATTTGATATCCCAATAGGCCAACAGCTCTCCTCCAGTGTCATTACTCTATCCAATGAAAATATAAGAGACTCAAAACCCAGATAATGCCTAGAAATTCACCATTCAGAATGAGTATGAGTTTACAAATCTCTTCTCATATAAACCTCCTATGTTCCAACAGTATTAATCTCAAGCTAACTAACACGCCAAATAAAAAAGGCATCCTATGATTCAATTTCTACATTAACCAAGAAGGGATTTCATCCAACCTGATATCTGACCCAGTCCGAGTCATGGCCCGAAAGGAATTCCTGATCTCTAAGGGCTAGAAACAAGGGTCAGGCATCAAAGTAATAATTATGTGAACAATTATAACCAAAAACTAGGATTAAATAAATAACCAAACATGATGAAGAACAAAAAATGTTTCAATCTAAATAAATATAATAAACTAATCTAAATACAACAACCACATAGAAAGAAAATTGACCAAGAGAAGGATATAAATTAGGAACTTAAACTAGACCAAAGGAAACTCGATCTCCATGTGACATTATGGACTCTTCCATACAAAAAAACAACCTTCTCCAAAGACGAGAAGACGAACTAGAGACTTGAACCTGAAAGATATCTTTATTTGACCAACACTAAATGAATCTAGAAGGTTGTGAGATTTAATAACATAGTAGGAAACCACCATAGAATACACACATTTCATTTCCCAAAATAGATAAAAAAACAATAGTTTTGAAAATACGCATGTAAAAACTGGTTTTAATCATTTTTCATAAAAAACAACATCTTTTCCCATATTCACAACAGATTTAACATTTTAGACAACAAATTACATACATGAGCCGCAAACAAGTGATACATGGCTATGATGAAAAATTATCCAACAAATACCAAACATGGAACGAAGTATAACTGAAAAACAACAAGAAAAAAAGACCATGAATATGGGAATTTCATAAACATCCATAGAGAGATCCCTAGAAGTACTCCCATCATACACACCAGCCTCCATATAGTGAAACATCCAATTTATCTACCAACTTTCCTATTTAAACTGACCAATTTAGTAAAACATCCAACCAATCCCTATAATATTAAGGGGGTAACAACTCGTTTAATCAGGGTGGAAAATAATCAATTTCTCAGTCCTCTAAAATATTCCTCAGAGTTCCATGGTAAAATAAAATTGTCTAAATATGAGGCCCTAAAATGCATAACTCACTTTACCTACTGCCACTATATTAGCATACCTCAAACACTGACACCACCTATGTGATAACCTATATTGAAAAATCCTTCATAGGTGTTCCCATTCTTCAATAATCCATACACTTGTTCCAACTGGGCCATCAAATCACATGATCTTTTAATGCATTTTGTCAAAACATACCAAGATTATAACTTGGAATTTATACTTCTTAAACCACAATCATTTTTCAAAACATAATAAGTTTCCAACCAGGCCCTTAACATTTTCAATTCCAATCATTTAAAAAATGATTCCTAACCATTTCTAATAATATAAAAGACACCACCTTCAAGTTCGCAAGGAAAGATGTTTCTTTAATTTTTTCAATCCAAATACATTTAAAACACCATTTCAAAACCATTTCCAATTCCAAAACTACCTCAAAGCCAAACTCAAAATTTTTATCCCACTTCAAGATTCCAAAAGGGACTTCTAACCCTTAAGAAATAAAAATAAATCATAAAATTACAAACATTACAAAAGTTAAAGTACATATTGATGACACTTTTATTTTCACCAAGGTAACCTATGCACCATTTATGAATCAATATGACAATTCAAGGAAAAGGGGATTACTGTTGTGTATCATCATTATTTTTTTCTATCAAAGTGTGAACTGCATTCAACCATGTATGTGCCACATCTAATGAAACACTTAGAGTGTACATGAAATCATCCAAAAACTATTTTTAAGAAACAACAAGATCCTTTGAAGAAACAAAATATGTCACCACATTTCAACATAAACAATAAGAATTCTAAAACCAGGATAATCTTTCCAAAAAAATATTACTACCAAACCAATATATAATAAAGTGGAATAAAAAACATCAAGACAAATTAATAATTTCACCCAATCTATTGAAACATAATAAATACCAAATGACAACACAAGTGATCAAAGTAAATTTAATATATAATAATAATTCTAAAAAACATTATTTTCATTACTATAGACCATATTTCATGAAACCCCCTTTTTAAAAAATTACTCCAATTTTTCAAAAATGGAAACACCATACCTTGAAATTAAATAATACAACAACAATTAGAAACACATTGTTATGCAACTTGAAAATTCAATAGAATCAATGGAATAAGTCTGAAAAGAAAATAATGGAAACAGCAGCTCCATGATTTTTGAATGAAACCAAACATTGTGAGATGGGAGATCCAAGATCGAAACAGGATCCAAACACCAAATCATCCAAGAAATAAAATTATAAAAAAATCAAAATCCCCAAGGGTTCGTCCAATATATAAAACCACCAGTAAAACCTTATAAATACATCAAGGAGAAGAAAAAGTGGATAAATGAAGAAAATACCTAAGAACATTACCATGGGAACTTGGAGGAGGATCAATAAAAGGACGATAATCAAAGGGAGCGGGATTTGGAAACCCAATCAGGAATCAAAAACATCATAACTGAAGGGTTGTAAATTTGGTTTAACAATAGGGGATGTTAGATTAGAGATTTTAATATTTTAAACATCTGTACACACCACATGGTTTTTCAAACATGTGAAAACTGTGCAGCATCCATTTTCAAAATAGATTGAACCGCTCACATGGTTTCCCCATAGTTTTCCAAAGTGTTCCCAACCTGTGTTCCTTACCCATGAATTCCAATACAAGCTATATTGTTACTTGGGGGAAGATTAATGGTTTCCCTAAACAGTGTGTTTCCCATGTTCCCCTTTCTCCCTTTACCTAAAAAATAACTTTTGAAATAAAAACTAAAAAAATTTAAATTAGGAGTGAACCTAAATCTCAACTAAAAACCTCAAAAACTAATTAAAGACTAAAATAATGGAACATCCAAGGTCATGGTGTGACAATTAACATTTATATGTGGTTTTCAACATTCAGACATTTTTATAATTATTTTGAGTGACTTTACCCATAGATAGATATATATGGGGACATTATGAAAATACTCCTAATTAAAATATGAAATAATATCATATGGTCACTCAGTAGGTTTTTTTTATCTTAATTAAATTATATTTGAAAATAATTAATATAATAAATATATTTATCAAGACTGAGGAATACTTTTATTCTGTTTTGATCTATTGAAAATATTCTATTAAATTTTTAAAATTTATTTATCCCCTAGATTGTGAATAAAATCATTATTTGTGAATTAATTATTTAATCCAATATTTATTCAGTTATTCAATAAACTTTAATGTAGATGAGTGTACCCAACTCATTTATGATGAAAAAAATTAATTTAAAAGCCTTTAAAATAATGTTTATCCTCATTCGAGTGAGGGAAATATATAATAGTAATATGATGTATATTATTATTATTTAATTTCATTGGGTTATATAAAGTATATTATAATATTTTATGGATTTTTGGAACTTAAATATAATTTTATTCCAAAACCAAACTCAACAAATAGACTGATATGACTATTATATAGTGTTAATCAAGAATCAAGGATTAAGAATCATCTCACCCAAAAAAATCTTTCTTGACTATTTTTTCTCTCATATTCTCAATAAACAAAATAACTCCTTTAACGTCAAATGATCGTGAGTGAATAAATGATAAAAAATAGACAATTTAACCTTCATGCTATTAACTGAATTGTTGTCTGATTTAATCAAATAGAAATGGATAACATGTTGATCATCACAAGAGGTATTCTATAATTGAATCATTTTTACAAAGTAATGTTAATATTAAATGGTTTTAACCTAATAAACATATTTGAAAAAAATTTCAAATAATGTGGTTTTCATTTTCAAATTTTATATAAATTAATTATGAATGAAACATGAAAATTCCCATACACATTTTTGACATTTCAATGTAAATATCTTACGAGAAAAAATTAATCTTTAATGACGTCCATGTCTTTCAAAATATTGAAATGATCCAATAGTTTTGATAAAAAACCTTAAGTGGTTTTCCCCCACCCAAGTGCTTTTGTCATGCCTGAATGCATCAATTACTCTACCTCTATACTCCTTGATAATGTTTATGGTAAAAATGAAATCTATCATTCTATAAAAAAATTATGATCCCTATAGTCCATATTTTTGTTCCCTTTTCCTCTTATAGTTACAACAAAAAGGATTTATCTTACCTACTTACTTTTTCTTAATTAATTATTCACCTCAAACTGTATTTTACCTATCCCTGAGATGAATCATACTTTTCTATATTCATTGACTATAAAAATATATTTTTCTTAGACATCCCTCAATCTGATTTAATAGTTTAGAATAAAATCATGATCATATTTAAAAAAAATGTTTATTACTATAAGAATTAATAATAGAAGTCACCATCCTAATGAAATATTCTATAATTTATGAGAGTATAAATAAAGCACCAAATGGATTTGAAAACATTACGATTACTCATTAAATCTAACACTATATGATGTGGAACTAGTTACCATGATTGGATACTCGCTTTCCTAAAAAAATTATCATACCCAAAAACCTCTTTATAATGATCATGTTATTAATTATGGTTGGATTTACAAACATATAAATAAGATAATTCATTAACTCTATTTTTTTCTACCTCTTATATTTTATTGAAAATTTTCCTTGCTAATGGAAATTGTAACACACCAATATCCTTAAGATCAAGCCTTTACAATTTTATTTTATCAATTTCTTCAAGTTTTAATATTTTAGAGTTAATTTCAAGGTCCTTCTAGAATAGATAATCGGAAATCTATATCCTATAGATTCTAATATATGTCTTATCGATTGTTTTTATTTAACTACTTCCTTATTTCAATTCCATTCCAATAATAGAGTGATATCCCAATGAACTAGAAATCATAAAGATAAAAACATTCACGAAAAGATTGATGTCGAGTGTACTTATACATACTAAACAACATGGTCTAAAACTACATTTTGGGTCATGAACCACTAATATTGAATAATCACCATAACATTAATTATGAACCAAATTTAAGAACATCTAAAATTATATGAACTACTGTGCTCATTATACAGGAATTTAAAAGAAATATAAAAACAAAACCAATCACTCGATCACCAGTCTCACACTAATATGTACATAGATCATTTAAAATAGAAAACCTAATTAGAAATACAAAAAACCTCTATAATGACATAATGATATTAAATTATTCATACTTTGTCACTAATCTATGTCATATGTTTTCTGTTTTCTTTATATTGTAACCCAAGACACCCTGATATGGGAGGGGAGAATTAGGGTGTCAATATTTATATATTATTTCATATTCCACCAAAATTAATATACAACCATTAATCCTATTGCAGTTATTATCACATCTTCCATAAAAATAAAAAAAATGAAAATCAGGGTAGAAGAGTTTTTCAAGGTTCACCACTATAGTCTATTACCAAGAGAATACACATAGTGTAGTGACGATGTTCTATTATCTAATAAAATTTTAATGTTTTATGGATACAATTATTTGAATATGATTACTCCATGTCTATATCACTTCCGTTAGAATGAATTCTGGGATATAACACTACCTCCCTTGAATCACCTCTATGAACATCTCCAAACATTCTTGTTTAGTTGAAGTCTAATTTAGTTTAACTGCTTTATGTTAAATTCTAAATTTATATAAATAATGTTTGAGTAATTTATAACCAAAATGAATGTTTTATTCTATAATGAACCCAATAATATTTTCTCAATATTTTCAACATAATTATACTTCACTTTTCCTAGGTATGTTTGCTCAAGTCCATGCCTTTCTCACATGTATTATTACCCATGCCTCAGTGCTGAGGTCCCTTCCCTCTGGTCTAGTTTTCATAACTATTTTTCAAAATAATTATTTCATTCAACTCCTTCACTAATTCCACTCTTCATATAGCTTACATCACCTAGTTATTTTAGTCAAGTCATGTTGACAGATGTGTCTTTACATATGTGATACTTTTATAAAGTGATATCATCAAATTATATTATAAACCATCTTAGAAATATAAATAATGGTTAATAATTTATATATCAAAAACCCAAACATTCTCACAACCTTCCGTGATCTTAATTTTTTGGTGTTTCATACATGTAATCTATTTTAATGACCCCTATAACTAGAAAAAATCTCTCAAATCACTTGAATATAACTAGTGTGAATCTCTAGGAAATTCTATTTCCTAACATCCATGATGTTCAAGACATATGATGATGCTGAACCCATTCATTGAAAACCATAATAACCAGCACTCACATAATTTTTCTAGCTTGAAACTACTTCTAGAACCATGAATGAGACCTGCCAATATTTAAATATATTATATTCCTCTATTAAGAACAATGAAATTATTATACTATTATTCCACAATTAATTTCGAAAAGAATAGAAATGTTTTTCCATAACATTTAATCCATCTTGCTTAGTCATGAAACTCCTTTATCAAATTATAAATTTATATAAATTAAACATATGTGAATTCTTCATTTAAGATCACCATGGTTAAAAAATTACCCATGTTTAGGTTTGTTTTCAATCAAACATGAAATTGAATTTTGAATAATCTATTTTACATATTCTGGATAATATTTAAATAAATCATATATCACACTGTCAACGTGAGTATTTCTCCAAATAGGGAAAAAGAGTTCAAAATATAATTTCATACCAAATTTTATTATTTATACCAGAATGGTTTTTTCTTCATTCTTATTCAACATTTTTAAAAAATATGCACACTCCCCTTGGATTGTATCCCCACTGAATTCTATATTATATACTACTAAGGAATATACTACCCATCTATGAATACACTTAATGTTTACTTCAACTTCATGTCTTATCCTTTTAATTTCATAGTCATTTATCCCCCATTAATTATAAATATTATGAAAATGGACCTGGAAAATTCCAAATGAAATAGATAAATAACTACATGAAAATATGAGAAAGTAAAAACACAATCCTACTCAAGATAGGGGAGTTCATTAAACACCATGGTAGATCTTGTTTTTCTCAAAAATATGAGTGTCCAAATACATTTTCATGATTTATTTCACTTGTTAAATCATTTCAAAATTGTACATAATAAGAATCCGATGATCCACCTTCTCTTTGTTAGAGTTATGACTAATTTAAATTTTCATAGAACCAGAGTTTCATACGATAGTTTTTATGAGATTAATCTCAATACTGTTATCACATAAGATCACCACAGGTGTTTTTAATTATTCACCAATATCCTTAATCTATTTTTTCAACCAGAGAATCCAAGCACATTCAATGGTTATTGTAATTTATTATACAACTTTTATGCTATAAACTATTATTTCCTACTTCTTATATGTCTAATTAACAAATATATCGACAATAATTAATTCTAATCCACTGATTAATATTTAATACAAGTCATCACTAGTTCAATTCACATCCATAAATACTAATAACTCAAGATTATTCCCAACATCAATGTGTAATCCAAAATCGTGAGTAGCCAATATGTACCTCAATATTTTCCTAACAACTACTACACGATCCTCCATTGTATTAATTTCAAATAGAGCTTATAAAAAAATTAAAAATAAAAACTACTTTTATTGATGACAAATATTATATCCTTTTTATTATATATTTTTACAAGGTGGGAAAAATAAATTTCTAATATCAATCTCATCCATGTTTAGTTTAGACTATAATTAAAGATTACATTATTTTAGAATCATAAATGAAAAATTTATTCAAAACATCTCATATATAATTATCATAATGAAAAAAGTGCACCTCATTTTCAAAATCACATGTAGTTCTATAAAATATGTAACCTTTCTAATCATCGACATCTCAAAATTTTATCTTATCATGATATAATATTATTCCATAAATTTCTACCACGTTCTTCAAAATATCATTCCATCTAGATGGTTCAACACTATGTACTATTCTCCCATTGATGTTTCACATAATTATTAGGATTAAAACCACCCATTTTGAAATCCAACTTGTTTTAGTAAGAATCGATTTGATTATCCAATGATCATGGTTCATTATTTAGATAGTACATGGAATAATTCTGTCAAAACAACATGGATTCATTATTTCTTCCACGAAAACCCACTAGTTTCTAAATAAAGATATCCTACTGGAGTACCCTATTTATGACTAATGTTTTGACATCCATCTAAAACATAATGAATATTATTTGGATATCTACTTACATAAAGAGAAAAATTGAATCAAGATGGGACATTGGTGATCGGTTTTGTTAAACATCGACTTCACTTCACAAAAGGGTCTTCCACATCAATTTTTAGTTATTTACAATATCTAATTAGCGATTTTTTGGTAAAAGATATTTTAAATAAGTTATTTATATTGGTCATATTAATATATTTAAAAGAAATTATTTTTCACTTCTATTATTATAAAAACTCCAATAATAATCTAAAAATGTTATGTTTACCCACCTTTTTCATTGTTTATAAAATAAGAATTGCAAAATATATTATTATGTATTTTATTTAAATAACTGAACAACAAAAATCATTTTTTTAATATATTTTAATAATAAAGTGTAACCAACATATACTAAATAAAAAATCCAAAACTAACAAAAGGGAAACCAATATAAATGAGTAGCATAACATGATTCCATAAAAAAATTTACATTACAACTTTTTCTAATTATTAAAAACATTAAAATTTATAATTTAAATGTGAAAATATATATTAAAAATAGAGACAAAAAAAATTAGTAAAATAATACACCCATGATCTTTGTAAATGATTTATCATATATTAATTATAAAGGATAAAAACAATAAAATATTAAAATTAAAAGCATAATATTTAAATGTATTCTCAATATAATTATATGATATGTATATGGAATGATTATAATAAAATACAATCTTTCAAAATATTATAATAGTATTTTATATAATAACTTCATACATGAATAAAAGAATATAATATCCATAATTGATTAATCCTTCTATATGATGAATTTTCTATTTCAACTGATGTTATCATTTGAAAATAATAAATTAAGCATCTAATCAATTATATCACTTATAAATTATGTCAATATTATTAACACATATTTAATATTTTTTTTCATCATTACAATTAAATGATTATAGTTTACCCATTCCCCATTTGAAAATGTTATTTATAATGTAAAATATAATTATTTTACTATATATAAGTAATAAATAATCAAACATAACACTTCATAATTGTTTTCTCTAATGTAACTATAAACAAATCAGAATATGTAAGATATCTATTTTGTGGATGAAAAAGTTACAACATCAAATGGATACAGTTATAAAAAAAATAATGCAAGTGGTAATTTATTTAAGATATATAACCCTTTCAAATAAAAAATATTTATACCCTTAAATATAAGGAATCAATAAGCACTAAATTGAAATATTATGTATTTTTATAAAAATATTTGATAATATTTCATCATCCAACAATTTATTCATTATTGGGGAAATAAATTATGTGTCTCTAAATACCGACATTAATTTCATATCATAAAAAAATAATTGTATAAATATACCTAATAAAAAAAATCAAATTTATTAAGTTAGATAAAACTTATTTAATTTAATGAAATATGATAATAGACTTACATGGGAAAGAATTGCATAATAGTGAGACCCAAAATATCTAAAATTTAAAAATACATGTTATCAATCATAAAAATCATTAATGTATAATCACACCCACAAATGTCAGAACTCAATATCATATAAATAATATTCAATGATAATCATGAAATTACTTTAGGAAGAGTATTAAGAGATATTGAAAATCAGTCAACAATATTCTTCTAGTATATATAGTATTTCATTACCATTAATGTCATGAACCATCCCCGGTTCCCGTGCCGTGACTACCCCAAGCCCACCTTCCATAGGCTAGGGGATGGCGGCTAGCACCAAAGGTGAATCCCTGATAGAAAGGGAAGGCATCTCCTTTTAACCTGTAACACACACACACAGTCTGAACACAAGTATTAGAGGCAAAAAGTACTAAAAATAGAAAGGTAAGGTGTTCTAAAACTACGAGGGCCAGTATACAAACCCAACTGAACAACAAGTACAAGTACAAGTACAAAGGGAAAACAACTCCTGAATCGTCCGCCCGGAAATCCTACCAGATGTGTATGTACGGAACTCGAAAAAATCATCCTTGTGGTACGTCCCATCTAGTAAAACTCCAATCAGTCTCCCGTTCATCACCCTTAGCCTCGATCACTCCTCTCCGTCCTTTGCACAGAACACAAAAAGGTGTGGGCAAAGCCCGTGCAGGGGTGAGTATAATAATACACTGTAGGGGAACCCAAGACCCCCAAAGGTATCCCAGAATCCAAAAAGAATAAACCATAGTATAAAGATACAATCAAAAAGTATCAACTAACCCTACTTAGGTATATTCCCATACATATAACTATGTTACCAGTCACAGTCCAGCTCCAACTCTCAATCCCAAGCACAACCCAGTCCACATAGGAAGTAAAGTCAAACACCATGATGATAATCATTGAAAGACATGACTCAGATCACAAAGATATACATCTTTCGTAGAGTGCTATAGATGATCAGATGTAGTCACCAATTCATCTAAGCTGTCAGACCCACACAAGATACAGGACCAGCAAATCTGTCGGACCCACACAGGATACATGACCAGCTATTCCTCATCTAAGCTGTCAGACCCACACAAGATACAGGACCATCTAAGCTGTAAGACCCACACACGAAATAGGACCATCTATTCTGTCAGGCCCACGAAGGATTCTGGTACAGTAGTCATTGTAGTCAAACCCACAGAGGATTCTGGTATAGTAGTTTTCACTGTCGAACCCACAGAAGATTCCGTCATCTCAGTCGTCGTAGCCTGCTCTAGGGTTCCCGCACACAGCACGCTCGATTCAGGGAGGGTCCACTGCTCGAGTCAAGTTTCGATACATCAAATATCATGAAGTCCAAATTTGATGTATCCCAAAGTTCCGCCTCATCAAAAAGAACTCAATGCCATAGACGGTGCGTCAATCGAAGGCCCGGTCTGAGAGTTATTGACATTTCCGTTCCAGGGGCCCGGTTGGATTTACGCTCGATCCAAACACATCTGTTTTCCAAATATATCCAAAACTCACATATAGTATCGGAAAATGAGTGCCTCTTCCCAACGGTCCTAGTTCCACAGACGGCGTGTTGATCGAACACGCGGTCTTAGAGATATTTAGAAATTAAGCGAAGTCGGTCCAGACCCATCAAGCCCAGTGGGCTGGAGAGTCGGCCCAACCTGGCGTGGCAGGATCGACCTGGATGGGGGTAATCCCGGGCCGGTGGGGTGAGGCCCACCTACGGACCCGGCCTACGGAGCGGGCCGGTTCATTTCACAGGCGCTGCTAAGCGGCGCTGTCACTCCTTACCCGGCCGGCCGTAGCTGGCCGGTTCTACCCAGTGCACACAGCCGACAAAGCGGCCACGATTCTCTTCCACGCTCCGCCTGCGGGCGCCGCGTTCCACCTGCCCGGTCAGAAGTTGGACGACTGGTTTACCCAGCATAGTGACCCTCGGTTGCTGGCCACTTTCTTCCTCTACACGGCACCTTCGGGCACCGCAGTTCTTCAGCCCGACCGGAAGGAGGTCGGCCGATTCGGTTCGGCCATGCAGCCCACGGACACGGGCCGCATCCTCCACCTCCACGTGGCCGGGGTGATAGCGCTATTCATTCATGGTTGTGGCCCGACCTGGCCGCGTCCTTCAGCTCCATAGCGCGGCGCGACGGCGCCCCACCTCTTTATCCGTTGCGGCCCTCCCAGCCCCGGTTCCTCTTCCATCCGCCTCGGTCCTCCTGGCCACATTTATTCTCCGGTACGGTGTGACAGCACCACGCCCTTTTGGCTCCGCCTTTTTCGTCATCAAATGGAATCAACATAGGGGAGGGTCGGGCCGTGCTCATGCGGCCCGAACCCACCTCGTTATATGATATCAATCGGCACATCATTCCACCGATTTAGCAATATAGAATGGTGGGTAGAATCAAACATTTAAGTAACCCATACCACGATTCAAGGTACATTTTAGATGTCGCGGAAGATGACATCACGAAATATAGACATCATTCCATCAACGTCGGAGGGAATGATGTTGTCATTGGAAGCATTCTTTGTGGTCGACATCTTCCTTTTCTTGCCTCAGTTGGAAAGAAAGGAGTTGCATCATCATTCTTCGAAGACAAGGTGTGTTCTTTGTTGGAATAAGTTCTTATTCCAAGAGTTCTTGCAAGCTCTCCAGAGAATAAAAACCCAGCCAAAAATAAAACAAAATCCTCCCTATCATTTTAATATTTCAATTCATTTCAAATGAATTCAAAACAATTCATAACACTACAAAATAATTAATTAATTGTGGAAGCTAAATTAATCAATTAATGGTTTTGGCACATTAATGAGAGGAGGTGGGAGGTGGCGAGTTTTAAAAATTAAAATGTGAGAGTTGGAAGTTTAAGATAATCCCTTAATTAAAAGAGAGTTACATGGGGAGGTGAGAAGTTCCATATTTTTGTGGGACCACCACACAATATCCTCCCATGGGAAGTTATGTGGGGTGTGGGACCCACCTCCAACATCCCTTTGGAGAAAAAATAACCACCAACTAAATAAAATTTATGTAACACATAAATTTTATCTAATTTATTAAGAATCCCCAAAATTAACATCTGCTCTTGACCAGACTCAACTGCGGTAAAGATCTACTTAAGAGAAAACTGGCACTGCGAGTTCATCGGTGTCCTCAGATTTCAATTCTGAGAACTGGTTCAAAAGATAGAAAACATGCACATATGTTTAATGAACTTACCCAAAAAAACATCAGAAATTGATTCTGGGCACTTTGGGCCTCAGAATCTGGCACCGTTAGAAACCACAGACTCGTAAAATTACTATGTATTTAAGAAAAAAAATTCCACAGGATTTCCAGGACTTTACATTCTCCCCACCTCAGGGATTTACATCCCCAAAATCTACAACACACACTAAGGGGACATATGGGGGTATTGAGCACGAATCTGATCCTCCCAATCCCATGTGCTCTGCTAGAGGTTCTCGTGCTGCCATCGAATGCGCACTAGAGGAATAGACCATCCACGTAGGACCTTCTCTTATCGATACTCTATCTCCACAAGAACCTCTGTGAATTTCACCCTGTCATCGATGTCCATATCCCCATGTTCGATGATGTGGGACAGGTCATGCACGTATCTCATCAGCTGAGATACGTGGAAGACGTCGTGCACCCAGTGCAATTGAGGTGGAAGAGCCTAGAGGTAAGCCACCTCTCCTACCATGCTGAGGACCCGAAAAGGTTTGACTAATCTTGGAGATAACTTGACGCCTCAGCCAATTCTCCGTAGACCTCGTCGGGGTGAGACCCGTAGAAAGACATGGTCACTATCCTTAAACTCTAGTGGTCTCCATCTCCTATCAACATAGGAATTCTGAATGCTCTTTGTAGTCTTCATTTTCTCCTAGATGATATGCACCTTCTCCATCAATGCCTTTACCATCTCTGGTCCTACAAGTGCTGACTCCCCTATGTCAGTCCACCATAGAGGTGATATGAAAGGTCAGCCGTAAAGTTCCTTGTAAGGTGACATCCTGATGATAGAGTGGTAGCAGTTGTTGTACGTAAACTACACCAAGGGTAATTGATCCTCCCAACTATGACCAAAGTCAAGGACACATGAACGAAGTATGTCCTTGAGAATCTGAATGGTCTTCTCAGTATGACCATCCATTTGAGAATGGAAGGCGGTGCTCAAGAGAAGCTGCCCCCCGAAATCCTCCTGCAACCCCTTCCATAGCCGGGAAGTGAAACAGGAATCTCGATCAGAGACGATCATTGATGGAACACCATGAAGTCGTACAATCTCCTGTGTGTAGAGGTGTCACAAGATCTCTACTAAGCCCTGATCTCTGATCGATAGGAAGTGGGCCGACTTGGTGAGTTGGTCGACAATCACCCAGATAGAGTAGTGTCTTCCAGATGTACGTGGATGTCCAATCATGAAATCCATGGATATCCCATCCCATTTCTAGTCAAGGACCTATAAGGGCTAAACCACTCCCTCTAGAACCTAGTGCTCCGCCTTCACTTGCTGACAAGTGAGGTATCACAAGAAAATCTCTACTACCATCTTCTTCATACCTAGCCACTAGTGCTATCATCTGAGGTCCTCATACATTTTCACCACTCCTGAATGTACCTCTAGAGGTGAAGTGTGGAACTCCCTAAACACCTCCTCCTATAGTGAAACTGGTACCATGATACATCCTATGAAGAAGATGATGTGCTCCCCACCTTCATAAAACCCATCAGGTGCCTTCCCTGAGGATATCTGAGCATGTCGCATCTCACAGTCAACGTACCCATGTTGTACATCTCTGAATCGCTGAAGAAGTGGAGTGACTATGAGAGACTGTAGAAATGCTTCTCTATCCTTATCCAAAAAATATATCTACAATGTTCCCAGCAGCTCTGTCGCCTCTCCTAGGAGCTGAATGCCTAATCTCATGCTGAGAGCATCTGCTACAATATTCCACTTCCTATGAGTATATAAAATCTCGAAGTCATTGTCCTGGAGGAACTCAAGCCATCGCTGCTGTCTTAGGTTTAGGTCCATCTATGAGAATATGTACCTTTGACTCTGGTGGTCAGAGTAGACTGTAAAACGATCGACATCAGATAGTGTCGCCATATCTTCAAGGCGAAGACCACCACTTCTAACTCCAGGTCATGGGTAGAGTAGTTCTTCTCATGCTTTCTCAACTTCCATGAACCATACGTGATAACTACTCACTCCTATATCCGGACACACCCGAGTCTGGTCCCTGATGTGTCGTAGGATACGATGTACCCTAAACCCTCCTCTGGTAGCCTCAGGATGGGCACACTGGTCAATATCTGCCTCAGCTTCTGAAATATATGCTAGCATCTATCTGACCACAAGAAGGGTTTCCCCTTATTTGTCAATCTTGAAAGCGGTGCTACAAATCTGGAGAATTTTGGTACAAATCTCTTATAGTACCCATCTAGTCCTAGAAAACTCCAAATCTCTATCACACTCCTGGTTGACTCGCAAACAAGTACTGCCTCGATCTTTGCTGGATCCACCACAACTCCAACCTCCGAGATGATGTGTCCCAAGAAGTGAACCTCTCAAATCGAGAACTGGAACTTCGAGAGCATACTATAAAGGTGGTTCTCTCAGTGTATGTCCAGTACTACCCGAAAATGGTAGGCGGGATCCTCCACAGTAGTCGAGTAAATCAGTATGTCATCGATGTAGACTACAAAAAAGTGATTGTGGTAAGGGTAGAAGATCCAGTTCATGAGACTCATGAACAATGCTGGATCATTTGTTATGCAGAAGGGAATAACCAAGAACTCATACTGGCCATACTGACACCAGATGGTCGTGTTTTACACATCCTCTTCTTGAACTTTAATCTAGTGATAACCTGACCTAAGGACTATCTTCGAGAACCATCGTGTTCCCTTGAGCTGATCAAAGAGGTCGTCAATCCCAGGGAGTTGGTACTTGTTCTTCACGGTCACCTACTTTAGGTGATGGTAGTAAACACACAGTCGCAAGATCCCATCCGCCTTCTTGGCAACAAAATCGGAGAAGCCCAAGGTGAAACACTGGGTCGGATAAATCCCTTCCCCTGTAAGTCCTCCAGCTATAACCGCAGCTCACGAATCTCAGTTGGAGCCATCCGATATGCTGTAGTAGATATCAGTGCTTTCCTAGGGTACAGATCAATGTAGAAGTCTACCTCTCAGCGAGGAGGTAGTCCCAGAACAGCGTTTGGGAAAACATCCATGTACTGATCCACTACAATAGGAAAACTCAATTTCCTCACATCAACCGCTCCAAGTATGAGACTATCCAACTAATGTGTGATTGGTTTACCCCTCCTCTGTGTATGTCCATCATGTGCTGTAAATTCTCCCTTCTCACTGGTGAAGGTGAGACTGGTCCCATCTGTGAAGATACACCGCACTTTTAACCTAATATAGTCAATCTGAGTATGAACTATGGATAACCAGTCCATACCCAAGATGACGTTGTAAGGCCTCGATGCCGCTACAAGAAGATCCCAGCCGAAGCTCTCGCCTCCTAGAGTATGATCACAATGCCGACACCAATGTGTAATCATCGTTTCTTCTCTTGTATGTGTCTTTAGCTGTAAGGATTGATCCAACGACTCCGTAGGAATCACTGAACTCCAAACAAGGGCAGTGGAAATAAGAGAATGACTCACACCTGTGTCTATAATTACTAAAAAAGGGTGGAGTAGACACAGATAGTACCTAGAATCATCTCAGGAGAACCGTGGTCATAGGCCTCGACTTCTTGGAGATGAGACCGCCTCTCTCTGCCAGTTCCCTATCGTCGGGGTGGTCCTATTGGTGGTGGTGGTGGTAGAGCCTCGAAACGTCGTCCACCACCCGCTGCTCGGCTAGCTCCTCTGTCACGTCTGCATGCTCCTGGAGGACCACCACAGTCGAACCTCTACCTCGGCCTAGGAGGTCCCTCTACTATCTGCTCCTCATCTACAAGGTGGTTCAGGCTGTCATGAGCCATGTGGCACTACCTACCACATGCATAGCACTGCCTGCTCCTCATATAGCTAGATCTGTCTCATGTGCCCCGCACAATAAAACCTATATCCTGGGGTTGCCCACCTGATGGCCTGGTCCGCTTGGACCTCTACATCATCTGTCTACTTCCAGCTGCAGAAGACACTGCTATGTGTCTCCCTATGGTGGGTCTCGTCACTGGTGACTGCTCAGTGAGAAAACTCTCCACTAGAAGGGATCGCTCTAGCACCTCTGCCTGCGTAGGAATGCCGAGGGGAATCGTCGAAGACCTGATCTCATGCCTGAGTCCCGGATCAAATGTCAGGACCCTGAAGAATGGGTCTCATACCATATTCGTGGAGTATTGCAAGAGGTCAGTGAACCTCGCTGAGTACTGGGCTACTGTCATGCTGCCCTGCTGCAGATGAAGTAACTCCTGAATCCACAATGCATGAAGGGTTGCTGGAAAAAACTCCGAGGAGAAGAGACTCCCGAAGTTTTTATAGACTAAAGATGCCTCGTCATGCACCTGGAGCATCAGGATCCAACATATTCCTGCTGATGCATGCAAAAGGGTCGAGGAAAGGATCACCATAAGGTCAGTTGGTGTCCTTACCAATCTGAAAACACTCACGACAGCCTCCAGCTAATCCTCAACTGCCTGTGGGTCTATCTCTCCCCGGAACATGGGTGGTCTCTGGTATTGGAACTCATTCCACACTCAGGCAGTGTGCACTCTCTACTACTGGTGCTGGTGGTATCGGTAGCCCAGTTGGTAGTGGTACCACTGATACCTCCGCTGTGATGGGGCCCTTCACGGAGGCCTCATCCCTCGGTGGGCTACCATCTTGTATGAAACTCGGAACCCTAGCCAGATTCCTTCATGGGGCCATCCTAAAAAGAAACAGGTGTGCCACGGTTAAAATAGTATACCTGATGAGCTGAAAAAAAGTAATCACGGAGAAAACCTTTCAACGGAAACACATGCTCAATAAATGTTTTCGTGCATTGAGGTGTATATCAGAAGTCATAGTCCAAGTGTATGGATATGCCGGCCGCCGCACCAACATCGGTTTCCCTAAATGGATAACCACACTCGAAACACTTAACACTATTGTTGTTAAAAAAATCCGAGTCCAAGTTCTGCGGTTGAACCGACTCCTCTCATACCAATATGTCACGACCCATCCTCGGTGCCTATGCCATGACTACCCCAAGCCTACCTTCCATAGGCCAAGGGATGGCAACTAGCAGCAAAGGTGAATCCCAGATAAAAAGGGAAGGAATTTTCTTTTAACCTGGAACACACACATAGTCTGAACACAAGCAGTAGAGGCAACAAGTTCTAAAAATAGAAAAGTAAGGTGTGCTGAAATTAAGTGAGCCAGTATAAAATCCCAACAGAACAACAAGTAAAATTACAAGTAAAAAGGGAAAACAACTCCTGAATCGTCTGCTCGGAAATCCTACCTAAAGGGTAGGTACAAAACTAGAATAAATCATCACTACGGTACGTCCTATCTATTCCAAATCTGAGTAGTCTCTTGTTCATCACCCTCAACCTCGATCACTGTTGTTCGTCATCTTCACAGAACACAACAAGGTGCAGGAGAAGCCCGTGTAGGGGTGAATATAACAATACTCTCTATGGGACCCTGATACCCCAGAAGGTCTCTCATAATCTACAAAGGATAAACCATAGTAGAAAGATACAATCACAAAGAATCAACCAACTATACTTAGGTATATGACCATACATATACCTAAGATACCGGTCACAGTCCCACTCTAACTATCGATCCCAAGCACAACCCAGTCCACTCAGGAAGTAATGTCAAACACCAAAATGATAATGGTTGAAAGTCATGACTCAGTTCACACATGTATACATCTTTCGTAGAGTGTTAGAGATGATCAGATGTAGTCAATGATTCTTCTATGCTATCAGACCCAAATAGGATACAGGACAAGCTACGCTATCGGACCCACACAGGATACATGACCAACTATTCCTCATCTAAGCTGTCGGACCCACACAAGATACAACACCAGATAAGTAGTCGGACCCACACAGGATACAAGAACAGAAATTCTATAAGACCCACAAAGGATTCTAGTACAGTAATCATCATAGTCAAACCCACAGTGGATTCCGGTATATTAGTCGTCACTGTCGAACCCATGGAGGATTCCGTCATCTCAGTCGTTTCAGCCAGCTATCGGGTTCCCGCACACAACCCACATGATTCTGGGAGGGTCCACTCCTCGAGTCAAGTGTCAATAAATCATCTATCATGAAGTCCTAAGTTGGTGTATCCTGAAGTTTCAAATCATCAAAAGAAACATAACGCGATAGAAGACACGTCAATTTGACCCCCGTTCAGAGAGTTATTGGAATTTCCGTTCCAGGGGCTTGGTTGGATTTACGGTCGATCCAAACCCTCCTGGTTTCCTAATTTATCCAAAACTCAATTAGAGAATCGAAAAGGGACCAAATCATCGTGAGGGGCCTAGTGTCGCAGATGGCGCGTCGATTGGACACACAGTCTAGAAGATATTCGGATTTAAGAGGAGTCGGGCCCGGCCTATCAAGCCCAGTGGGCTGGCGGGTCACCCGACGTGGCTCAATAGGTCCGACCTGGCTGGGGGTCATCCCGAACCGGCTCGGCGGGTTCGACCCAGCTGGGGGGGTTGGCCCGGCCCGGTGGGGCGCGGCCCACCTGCGGACCCAGCCCGCGAAGCGGGCCTGTTCGGTTCGCTCGGCAGTGACAAGCGGCACTGCCTCTCCCTGCCCGGCCGGCCGTAGCCGGCTGGTTCTGCCCGGCCCATGCGGCCCACACAGTAGGCCACGGTGCTCTTCCATGCAGTGCCTGCGGGCGCCGCGGTCAACTAGCCTGGCCAGTTCGCCTGGTAGGATGCCGACCGGTTCACCCAGTAGAGTGGCCTGCAGTTTCTTTCCACGGTCTTCCTCCACGCTGTGCCTTCGGGTGCCATGGTTCTTCAGCCCAGCCAGCAGAAGGACGACTGGTTCGGTTCGGCCGAGGGGCTTGCGGACGCGGGCTGCATCTTCCACCTCCATGTGGCCAGTGGGACAGTTCCGGTCTTCCACCGCCGAGGCCCAGCCTGACCGCGGCCTTCGGCTCCACATCGCAGCGCGATGACGCCACACCTCTTCATCTGCCGCAGCCCTCCCTTCCATGGTTATTATTTTGTCTGCCGCGGTCCTTCTGGCCATGGTTATTCTCCGGCACGGTGAAACGGAACCCTGCCCTTTCGGTTCTGCCTCTGTCTTCATCAAATGAAAGCAAAAAAGGGGAGGGACAGGCCATGATCGTGCGGCCCGAACCCACCTCGTCATATGATATCAATCGGCACATCATTCCACCAATTTAACGATGTAGAACGGAAGGTAGAATCAATCATTAATGTAACCCCTACCTCGATTCAAGGTACATTGTCGAAGTCACGAAAGACGGCATCGCGGAAGAAGGCTTCACGAAAGACTGACATTGTTCCATCAACATCGGAGGGAAAGACGTTGTTGTTGGCCGCATTCATTGTGGGTGATGTCTTCCTTTTCTTTCCTCGATTGGAAAGAAAGTAGTCATGTCGCCGATCTTCAGAGAAGAGGAGTGCTCTTCGTTGGAACATGTTGTTCTTCAAAGATTTCTCCCAAGCTTTCGAGAGAATAAACACCCATCCAAAATAAAACAAAATCCTCCCTATCATTTTAATATTTCCATGCATTTCAAATGAATTCAAAAGTATTCATAACACTACAAATTAATTAATTAACTGTGGAAGCACAATTAATTAATTAATGGTGTTGGCACATTAATGAGGGGAGGTGGGAGGTGGAGAGTTTTAATAATTAAAAAGGGAAATATGGAAGTTTAAGAGACTCCCTTAATTAAAAGAGAGTTACATGGGGAGTTGAAAGTTTGATGCTTGTGTGGCCCCCACAATACAATATCCTCCCATGGGAGGTTATGTGGGGTGTAGGCCCCACCTCCAACTTCCCACTGGATAAAAAATAACCACCACATAAATAAAAGTTGTGTAACACAAAAATTTTATTTTATTTAGTAAGAATCCCCAACATTAACTTCCGCTCTTGACCAAATGCAATTGTGGTAAAGGTTTCCTTAAGCGAAAACCGGTGTTGAGAGTTCATCAGTGTCCTCAGATTTCAATCCTGAGCATCAGTTAAAAACTAGAAATCCCAAACGTACTATTAATAAATGTACCCAAACAAATACTTCAGAAATTGATTCCAGGCACACCGGGCCTCAGAATCAGGCGCTGTCAGAAACCACACACTCATAAAATTCCCATGTATTTAAGCGAAACAATTTTCCACAGGATTTCTGGGTCTTTACAATGAATGTATTCCAAAAATATATATATATATTAAGATATTAAAATAAATATATCCTCAATTTTAATTATTAGATATAATTATGAATATATATTGTAATATTTAAAAAATGTATATATAGAAAAAGTAAATAAAATTTCCAACACATTTTGTAACTATAGAAACCTCACCAGTAGAGATTGGTAATCCGGATAATGCATTAGTAATAACATGTACTATTACCCTAATCTAATCTATCTCTACATAATAATATATAGTGTATCTCTAATATAATATATGATCACATATTCTATAATATGATGTTGTGGATCCTCAACATATAACTCATAATAGAGCGGAACCCACGAAAGATGAGGAGTACCTGTTGGATCTATAGGTGATGGTGGATAAATGAGATATGTAAATAGATATATATGAGTGGGATATACTATATGAAACTACATCTATTTGTTTTAAAACATTGATCATATGAATAACCTAATATTATTCTCCATCATCTCACTCATATCAAGAACGATAGCTTCTATAGCATAAATTTTTTTATTCTAGACTTCCTCAACTAAAGAAGTTATATAATGAGCAATACATTTTTTATCTAATACATCAACCTCGTATCATTATATGTGACCTCAGAGACCAATATTTCCCAATTAAGTAAGAAAAATATATTTCTTACCCATAGGTATGAATGTACTCTATGAAATCTTCTCCACATGTTATTCCTTTATAGAATAATAGAAATATAATTGGGGAATTAAAAAACATAAAGAGTTTTAAAATAAATTAAATAAATCCAGGTAAGCTTATCTTTTTTATCATTTGAGTCATCTATTAGAAATAATCATTTTTTGGTCATCCATACCCTTTTCTATATTTCATGTAAAGATGGTCAGAAATATCCACTGAGCTAGTATATTCGACACTAAAATGTTTGAATTTTCAAATTTTAATCCATATTTTTTCTACTAATAACAATTACCTCGCATGAATGAAATAATGAATGTAGAGACCCGTATCTTGACGTACATGGACATTACATTACATTTGCGGAATACTTAGTACATAACAAAAACACACACACAAGGACCGTAATAGTTTAGTGTCTTTGGAAACTCGGAATATAATCTTCTAATCGTGGTGAAAGATCTTCAACATCTCCCATAAAGATCTTCTTTTTTTTATACCTAAAACCTTTCTTTATATCCTGGGGAAAAGAAAACATAAAAGGGTGAGCTCAAATGCTCAGTAAGGGTAAACAAAAGAAATATCAATCACATCATATACATAAGCACATAACTTTTGGAAATCTTAACCTGCAAAAGAGATCATAATTTCATAACATGGGGTAAATCATGGCAGTGAAATGTAATCACAATAATCATAACATAAAACATGAAACTTTGTGGAATTCACACATAATCATAGAGAATCATTTCTTGTTAGTCAAGACTCATTTCCAAGACTATCTTAGTGGACAAAGTCCCTTTCTGAATCGAGTAACCCTCGTTTCAGTCCTGTTTCACTGAACCGGTATAACCTACCATTCCAGCCATGTCTATCTCATGAGATATAAAATCTTTACCCAATGCATTGGAGGGAGATATAGGTCCCACCCATCTTATAATGAATCCTTTCTTATGTGTGCCACATAATCATAAACCATACATCATAGCGTAACCCATGTAATAAAAATGGAATTCTTAAACAACATGACATCATAAAACAATTCATATAAGATAAAAGAATTCATAAAAATATTTCCATCACAACATAATCAAATCCATGTAATAATATGGATAAAAACAGAACCCTTTTATTATCTTAGATGGAAAATAATTTTGATAAAATACTTGAACTCCATTCTTGAGGAAAATATCCTTTCTACTTCAAAAACATTTTTCCTTTCATAACATGTCATACGACTTTAAAATAAAATAAGTTGATTAAAAATAAACTTGAAAACTTGTAAAGGATTTCTCTTGGAAATAAGGTTTTAAAAATCCATTGATATCGTATAAGTTAAAAAAAACATTCTTCGTACTTTTGTCGGAAAAGTCAAAAAGTACCTCGTACGAAAAAACGACAAAAGATTCCTTTCATACATATTACTAAAAACTAACCGAAGGGTAAAAATGGATTTAAACAATTGTAGGTGGATGGAAATAATATTACATATTGATGAAACATGGATGTGGATGATAAAATACACCCCATTAAATACTTACGAATAAACAATCTTGGATAAAAATGAGATTTGTGATATTTCCCTTACCTTAGGTCCGATTTGCTTTGTTCGTGTCCGAAGCTCCTCTTCTTTGGAACGCCTCTTTGAATCCTCCACTTAAGGAACTAAGATTGGTCTTTGGAGAAGACCAGGACCTCTAGGATTATTCTAGGGAAGTGGAGAGGAGAAAATGGCAGGGTTTGGCCGAGCTTGAGTGCTCAAATTGGTGTGACGAGGAGGGGGAGGAGGTGCCCTTTTATAAGGGAGGAGAGGGGCACCTTAGGAATATCTCAAAATATTATTTTATATTAAAGTCAAAATCGGTTTATAATGGTTCCAAAGGGTCTTATTTCGAAGCTAAAGTGGGGATGGGTCTAAATCCTATCAACCAATAGGATTTAGACAAGTTTAGGGTATTATTTTAACCTTATCAATTAGATTTAACTCTAAGTTAATTAATTTAACTTTTACCGTGTCTTTTTGTTTTCTTTCACTATATGGTTAATACACTTACTATAACATGCCAAACGAACCCCAAATTGTTTATTATTAATATATATATCCTTATCTAAGTCATTTGGCCGAACCTTAGATTTTTAGGAATACAATAACAATTAATAATATAATATTTGATTTAAAAACTATTTTGTGTCAATTTTGACACTATTTGATATATGATTTTTTTGAAAGTCATAACAGAATTATATGTTCGAACCAAGTTGATTAAATCAACATTAATATATCATAATAACCTAAAAAATTATTGGAATTCATAAAAAGTCTCAAATTACATTCATTTGAGCATTTATAACATCAATTATGTTAATATTTCCTTAAAAGGGTAATTACTGCATCATCGTTGTGTCAAAAATAAATTAATTTATTTAAAGTCTAAAAATTATAAATAAATTATCATTTTGTAGTAAATCTTTTTAGCTTTCTAATGAATATTTATAGTCGAATTTATCTTATGTATAACCCCATATTAAAAATGTTTGAGTTATTAAACTTTGATTTTAACTATTTTAACTATTCATTAAATAATATAATATTAAATTTCATAATCTAATCCAAGTGGACCTAAATGGTCATATTATATTCATAAGGTTGTTTTTGGTCGAATTACACTTATCCAATAGAATTAGGACATGTGTTAGGGTAATAGTAATATCATATTTACCCTTAGTTACCCTATTTACTATTAACCGTGGTAAAAAAAAGTAAAAAGTTACTATTCACCAAAAATTATTTTCATCTCATTGAACCACATTTTACTTACTGACATCAACAGTGTCTCTCGGATTTTTGAAATTCCATTCACAGAAGCGGTAAAATTAAGATTTATGAAGAAATTAATTTTTTTTAACTACCACTTAGTAGTTTCACTATTCATCAAAAATTGATGTTTTTCAGAACAATGCCAAAATTTCATCCTAAGCTATATTTCATATTCCGAATTCAAAAATGTAGTCTATTTTACCAAATTCATATCATAGAATTTGCATTAATTAATTTTATAATTAAATCCTGCTGTTAAAACAAATAGCGTGTTTTTAAGAAACAATATCTATCAAAAGATTGACACTTGATTATGTCTGGTTTAAATGTGAAATTACATCCAATGACCAACATTGTATTAAATTGTAAAAATATATTCTAAGTATACTTTAAAACCAATCAAATTAATAATTTATCACTATTAATTATTTCGATTAAAAAAGTTGTTTTTAATTATAATTTAGTAATTTTCACTATTCATCAGAATATGAAAGTTATCCGAAAAATACCAAAATTTCACCTTAGGCTAAATTCGATACTCCGAATCCAAAAATGAAGTTCATTTTGTAAAATAAGATTTACAGAGTTTTAAAAAGTGGTTATTACTGTTCATAACGGCTAGTTTTAATAATATTTTAATAGCATATCGTTGTTTAGTGAAACTCGGTATTGCGTATTACACACGCTATAGAGGAAGGTCGTGATTGCGTGTAATGAAAGTAAAGTCAAGGATGCATGTTGTGAAAGCTCCTTTTGGTGTAGCGTACAACACAAGACTTTAATAAAATTAAAAAGAATATTTTTTTTTATAAAATCTTGGGCTGTTACATTCTACCCCCCTTAAAATGAATTTCGCCCTCGAAATTCGTCTGGGTTATAAATGGATTACTATTCGAAAGTTTCTTTAATAGAAACCCACATCGTAAAAAGGAATATCAAAACCAATCTTTAAAAACAAAATTATGAAACGTAATGGTTACCCAAATAAACTAATCATTGGGTTTCCACATAGGTGAAAATATGGATATGGAAGAGAAATCTAACCATCATGTTCTGATGGAGAGTGGTAGAGAACATGGCTATGGAAAAGCCAGTAATCACAAATCCATAGATTTTTGATGATATAAGGTACCATCTGATTCATCAGGTATAAGATCACTAGGACAACATTTTTGGTTTTCAAGATCATTTCCCTAAAGTTGAAAATTTGAATTAGAATAAATACTTACTTTATTTTGGTACAATCTCACTGTTGTTCGTGCCTTGAACAATTTCCATTTCATCTCTTAAATAAATGAAGTTGAATTTGTTATTCATGAAGTGTTAGCAGATCATGTGATAGAATGACGGGTCATTCCATCTGTCTCAAACAAAAGGTTAGCAAAAATTATATGCATAAGTAGATCTATAGTGAGATTAATCATATATGGTTCCTAAAATGGACTTATACTTCATATATCATACTGCTTAATATAATAAAACTAGTTTCTACTAAACAGGGACTTCCTGTAGGCCAGTGGTAGGCGATAAAGGCCAGTCGTACTTCGGTTGTGGGTTCGATTCCCACAGCCTTGTCCGAAGCGATGGGCTGTCGCCCGTCCTGCAGGTTGTCCTTTTTCCAAAACTATATAACATCCCATCAATAATATCAAAAAAACAAACAATACTA
The DNA here is from genome assembly GCA_963277665.1 of Viscum album. NCBI lineage: Eukaryota > Viridiplantae > Streptophyta > Magnoliopsida > Santalales > Viscaceae > Viscum > Viscum album. The sequence goes on along the minus strand of OY728152.1, from coordinate 1,662,504,094 downwards.
ACTTATGTCCAACATAATCCATTCCAATCTTTTAGGCTAATCCATAATACTGCAGTTGACTCTCATAATATAGTGAAAATGATTACCAGAGATTTAACACCATCATCGATCCCCATATATCATAAGATATGTTTTGTTGGTCACATTCCAAACATTCAAAGTCCTTAATCGTGTATTCTCTTGAATACCTTAGTGAAAACATGAATGAAGTTAAAAGTTAACACCTTCCACATACTAAAATCCTCGAAATTCTATATACTCAAACCATGATATCACTTAGTCCTTATATCAATCATGAGCTCATGAATACTGTTAAACATTTCATTTTCTCGTTTTCCCTTCATTATGCGCATAATATCTCAATCACTTTGAATACCACATTAGACCAATACATAAATATTCCAATATTCCAAGATACAACATTATTTTGGAATCCCAATACATAAACACTTAATCATTCCACCACATCGTTGTCATATTCAACATTGCCAATAGTGATCGCATGTGACTTCCCTTTGTCCTTTGCCTTAAGCGGTTGCTCATGTCGATCATCACTAACCCTTGGATTAGGGCATTTATTAGCATAATGCCCCATTTCCTTGCACTTGAAGCATTGAAGTGTTGGTTGTACGTTCTCTGCAGTGTTTGCTTTATTCACTTCATTAGAATCCCATTTTCCATTACTTCAACACTCAGCTGCTCGATGACCTTCTTTTCCACACTTAAAACATTTTCTAGTCCCTTTAAGACAATCTCCACCATGCTTCTTTCCACACATTGTGCGTAAGGAAACATTCATCTTCTTTTCACCATTATTCTGAGTTTTCTCCTTGAACTCCATCTTTCGTTTCTTGTCAAACCCATGAGATGGATATGTAACACCAACTTCCATTTCTACCTTGATAGCACAACGCCCAATTTCGTCATAGCTACTGAAGTCTCTTATAGCTAATGCCCTTCGAAGACTTGGTTTTAAGCCACTGAAAAATCGATCAACTTTACTTTCAGGTTGGATGATAATACCAGAAGCGTACCTTGCAAGTCTTGTAAAATTCGCTTCATAGGTACCAACAGATTCATCATCCCTTTGCTTTAGTTCAAGAAACTCTTTCTCCATCTTTGTTCGGAGAATACGAGGGAAGTACTTATTGAAAAATAAGTTCTTGAACTCGTCCCATTCCATAGACTCAATTTCATCCCTTTGCCTCGTATTCTTAATAAGATTCCACCATTGATCAGCATCTCCTTCCAAACGATACACTGCTAGGATGACTTTATCATGTTCAGAACATTGAAGAACTGAAAATATCTTTTCAGTAGTACTAATCCATTGTTCAGCAACTAATGGATCAGTAGACCCACTGAAAGAAGGTGGACGCTGCCTCATGAAGGATTCAACAGAATGTTGCTCCTTCCTTTGCTCGTTTGGAAGTCCTGCATGATTCATAGCTTGAGAAAGTTGTGTGAGCATGGCTACAAGATTTTGCATTCCGGCTCCCATATCGTTTGGTTGCTCAGGGGGACAATCATTGCATTGCCCATCACATTCCGCATTAACACGGTTCCTTCGGGTTCCAGCCATCGTCTAAAACCCCAAAAGAATAGTATGAGAGGCAAAAATCATGCTAGGGAAAACAACATAATAAAGGGGGGGTAACTTCAATATCTAACATCTTAGGTTTAATTCTATGATCGTTAGAGTAGTTCTAGTACTATAACCTATACGTATACTTAACCTTAGGAACATCCCTAGACATACCGTAGAAATATCTCTAGAGATCTCACTAACGTTTTCGCATCCTAGTTTCCAAAGGTTGACTAAACCTTTCCTCTGATACCAACTGTAGAGACCCATATCTTGATGTACATGGACATTACATTACATTTTCAGAATACTTAGTACATAACAAAAACACACACATAAGGACCGTAATAGTTTAGTGTCTTTGGAAACTCGGAATATAATCTTCTAATCGTGGTGAAAGATCTTCAACATCTCCCATAAAGATCTTCTTCTTTTTTATACCTAAAACCTTTCTTTATATCCTGGGGAAAAGAATACATGAAAGGGTGAGCTCAAATGCTCAGTAAGGGTAAACAAAAGAAATATCAATCACATCATATACATAAGCACATAACTTTTGGAAATCTTAACCTGCAAAAGAGATCATAATTTCATAACATGGGGTAAATCATGGCAGTGAAATGTAATCACAATAATCATAACATAAAACATGAAACTTTGTGGCATTCACACATAATCATAGAGAATCATTTCTTGTTAGTCAAGACTCATTGCCAAGACTATCTTAGTGGACAACGTCCCTTTCTGAATCGAGTAACCCTCATTTCAGTCCTGTTTCACTGAACCGGTATAACCTACCATTCCAGCCATGTCTATCTCATGAGATATAAAATCTTTACCCAATGCATTGGAGGGAGATATAGGTCCCACCCATCTTATAATGAATCCTTTCTTATGTGTGCCACATAATCATAAACCATACATCATAGCGTAACCCATGTAATAAAAATGGAATTCTTAAACAACATGACATCATAAAACAATTCATATAAGATAAAAGAATTCATAAAAATATTTCCATCACAACATAATCAAATCCATGTAATAATATGGATAAAAACAGAACCCTTTTATTATCTTAGATGGAAAATAATTTTGATAAAATACTTGAACTCCATTCTTGAGGAAAATATCCTTTCTACTTCAAAAACATTTTTCCTTTCATAACATGTCATACGACTTTAAAATAAAATAAGTTGATTAAAAATAAACTTGAAAACTTGTAAAGGATTTCTCTTGGAAATAAGGTTTTAAAAATACATTCATGTCATATAAGTTAAAAAAACATTCTTCGTACTTTTGTCGGAAAAGTCAAAAAGTACCTCGTACGAAAAAACGACAAAAGATTCCTTTCATACATATTACTAAAAACTCACCGAAGGGTAAAAATGGATTTAAACAATTGTAGGTGGATGGAAATAATATTACATATTGATGAAACAGGGATGTGGATGATAAAATACACCCCAGTAAATACTTACGAATAAACAATCTCGGATAAAAATGAGATTTGTGATATTTCCCTTACCTTAGGTCCGATTTGCTTTGTTCGTGTCCGAAGCTCCACTTCTTTGGAACGCCTCTTTGAATCCTCCACTTAAGGAACTAAGATTGGTCTTTGGAGAAGACCAGGACCTCTAGGATTATTCCAGGGAAGTGGAGAGGAGAAAATGGCAGGGGTTGGCCGAGCTTGAGTGCTCAAATTGGTGTGAGGAGGAGGGGGAGGAGGTGCCCTTTTATAAGGGAGGAGAGGGGCACCTTAGGAATATCTCAAAATATTATTTTATATTAAAGTCAAAATAGGTTTATAATGGTTCCAAAGGGTCTTATTTAGAAGCTAAAGTGGGGATGGGTCGAAATCCTATCAACCAATAGGATTTAGACAAGTTTAGGGTATTATTTTATCCTTATCAATTAGATTTAACTCTAAGTTAATTAATTTATCTTTTACCGTGTCTTTTTGTTTTCTTTCACTATATGGTTAATACACTTACTATAACATGCCAAACGAACCCCAAATTGTTTATTATTAATATATATATCCTTATCTAAGTCATTTGGCCGAACCATAGAATTTTAGGAATACAATAACAATTAATAATATAATATTTGATTTAAAAACTATTTTGTGTCAGTTTTGACACTATTTGATATATGATTTTTTTGAAAGTCATAACAGAATTATATGTTCTAACCAAGTTGATTAAAGCAACATTAATATATCATAATAACCTAGAAAATTAGTTTAATTCATAAAAAGTCTCAAATTACATTCATTTGAGCATTTATAACATCAATTATGTTAATATTTCCTTAAAAGGGTAATTACTGCATCATCGTTGTGTCATAAATAAATTAATTAATTTAAAGTCTAAAAATTATAAATAATATATCATTATTTAGTAAATCTTTTTAGATTTCTAATGAATATTTATAGTCGACTTTATCTTATGTATAACCCCATATTAAAAATGTTTTAGTTATTAAACTTTTATTTTAACTATTTTAACTATTCATTAAATAATATAATATTAAATTTCATAATCTATTCCAAGTGGACCTAAATGGTCATATTATATTCATAAGGTTGTTTTTGGTCGAATTACACTTATCCAATAGAATTAGGACATGTGTTAGGGTAATAGTAATATCATATTTACCCTTAGTTACCCTATTTACTATTAATTGTGGTAAAAAAAGTAAAAAGTTACTATTCACCAAAAATTATTTTCATCTCATTGAACCACATTTTACTTAATGAAATTAACCGTGTCTCTCGGATTTTTGAAATTCCATTCACAGAAGCGGTAAAATTAAGATTTATGAAGAAATTAATTTTTTTTAACTACCACTTAGTAGTTTCACTATTCATCAAAAATTGATGTTTTTCAGAACAATGCCAAAATTTCATCCTAAGATATATTTCATATTCCGAATTCAAAAATGAAGTCTATTTTACCAAATTCATATCATAGAATTTGCATTAATTAATTTTATAATTAAATCCTGCTGTTAAAACAAATAGTGTGTTTTTAAGAAACAATATCTATCAAAACATTGACACTTGATTATGTCTGGTTTAAATGTGAAATTACATCCAATGACCAACATTGTATTAAATTGTAAAAATATATTCTAAGTATACTTTAAAACCACTCAAATTAATAATTTATCACTATTAATTATTTCGATTAAAAAAGTTGTTTTTAATTATAATTTAGTAATTTTCACTATTCATCAGAATATGAAAGTTATCCGAAAAATACCAAAATTTCACCTTAGTCTAAATTCGATACTCCGAATCCAAAAATGAAGTTCATTTTGTAAAATAAGATTTACAGAGTTTTAAAAAGTGGTTATTACTATTCACAACGGCTAGTTTTAATAATATTTTAATAGCATATCGTTGTTTAGTGAAACTCGGTATTGCGTATTACACACGCTATTGAGGAAGGTCGTGATTGCGTGTAATGAAAGACAAGTCAAGGATGCGTGTTGTGCAAGCTCCTTTTGGTGTAGCGTACAACACAAGACTTTAATAAAATTAAAAAGAATATTTTTTTTATAAAATCTTGGGCTGTTACATTCTACCCCCCTTAAAATGAATTTCGCCCTCGAAATTCGTCGGGGTTATAAATGGTTTACTATTCGAAAGTTTCTTTAATAGAAACCCACATCGTAAAAAGGAATATCAAAACCAATCTTTAAAAACAAAAGTATGAAACGTAACGGTTACCCAAATAAACTAATCATTGGGTTTCCACATAGGTGAAAATATGGATATGGAAGAGAAATCTAACCATCATGTTCTGATGGAGAGTGGTAGAGAACATGGCTATGGAAAAGCCAGTAATCACAAATCCATAGATTGTTGATGATATAAGGTACCATCTGATTCATCAGGTATAAGATCACTAGGACAACATTTTTGGTTTTCAAGATCATTTCCCTAAAGTTGAAAATTTGAATTAGAATAAATACATACTTTATTTTGGTACAATCTCACTGTTGTTCGTGCCTTGAACAATTTCCACTTCATCTCTTAAATAAATGAAGTTGAATTTGTTATTCATGAAGTGTTAGCAGATCATGTGATAGAATGATGGGTCATTCCATCTATCTCAAACAAAAGGTTAGAAAAAATTATATGCATAAGTCGATCTATAGTGAGATTAATCATATATGGTTCCTAAAATGGACTTATACTTCATATATCATACTGCTTAATATAATAAAACTAGTTTCTACTAAACAGGGACTTCCTGTAGGCCAGTGGTAGGCGATAAAGGCCAGTCGCACTTCGGTTGTGGGTTGGATTCCCACAGCCTTGTCCGAAGCGATGGGCTGTCGCCCGTCCTGCAGGTTGTCCTTTTTCCAAAACTATATAACATCCCATCAATAAAATCAAAAAATCAAACAATACTAACTTATGTCCAACATAATCCATTCCAATCTTTTAGGCTTATCCATAATACTGCAGTCGACTCTCATAATATAGTGAAAATGATTACCAGAGATTTAACACCATCATCGATCCCCATATATCATAAGATATGTTTTGTTGGTCACATTCCAAACATTCAAAGTCCTTAATCGTGTATTCTCTTGAATACCTTAGTGAAAACATGAATGCAGTTAAAAGTTAACACCTTCCACATACTAAAATCCTCAAAATTCTATATACTCAAACCATGATATCACTTAGTCCTTATATCAATCATGAGCTCATGAATACTGTTAAACAATTCATTTTCTCGTTTTCCCTTCATTATGCGCATAATATCTCAATCACTTTGAATACCACATTAGACCAATACATAAATATTCCAATATTCCAAGATACAACATTATTTTGGAATCCCATTACATAAACACTTAATCATTCCACCACATCATTGTCATATTCAACATTGCCAATAGTGATCGCATGTGACTTCCCTTTGTCCTTTGCCTTAAGCGGTTGCTCATGTCGATCATCACTAACCCTTGGATTAGAGCATTTATTAGCATAATGCCCCATTTCCTTGCACTTGAAGCATTGAAGTGTTGGTTGTACGTTCTCTGCAGTGTTTGCTTTATTCACTTCATTAGAATCCCATTTTCCATTACTTCAACACTCAGCTGCTCGATGACCTTCTTTTCCACACTTAAAACATTTTCTAGTCCCTCTAAGACAATCTCCACCATGCTTCTTTCCACACTTTGTGCATAAGGAAACATTCATCTTCTTTTCACCATTATTCTGAGTTTTCTCCTTGAACTCCATCTTTCGTTTCTTGTCAAACCCATGAGATGGATATGTAACACCAAATTCCATTTCTACCTTGATAGCACAACGCACAATTTCTTCATAGCTACTGAAGTCTCTTATAGCTAATGCTCTTCGAAGACTTGGTTTTAAGCCACTGAAAAATCGATCAACTTTACCTTCAGGTTGGATGATAATACCAGAAGCGTACCTTGCAAGTCTTGTAAAATTCGCTTCATAGGTACCAACAGATTCATCATCCCTTTGCTTCAGTTCAAGAAACTCTTTCTCCATCTTTGTTCGGAGAATACGAGGGAAGTACTTATTTAAAAATAAGTTCTTGAACTCGTCCCATTCCATAGACTCAATTTCATCCCTTTTCCTCGTATTCTTAATAAGATTCCACCATTGATCAGCATCTCCTTCCAAACGATACACTGCTAGGATGACATTATCATGTTCAGAACATTGAAGAACTGAAAATATCTTTTCAGTAGTACTAATCCATTGTTCAGCAACTAATGGATCAGTAGACCCACTGAAAGAAGGTGGACGCTGCCTCATGAAGGATTCAAAAGAATGTTGCTCCTTCCTTTGCTCGTTTGGAAGTCCTGCATGATTCATAGCTTGAGAAAGTTGTGTGAGCATGGCTATAAGATTTTGCATTCCGGTTCCCATATCGTTTGGTTGCTCAGGGGGACAATCATTGCATTGCCCATCACATTCCGCATTAACACGGTTCCTTCGGGTTCCAGCCATCGTCTAAAACCCCAAAAGAATAGTATGAGAGGCAAAAATCATGCTAGGGAAAACAACATAATAAAGGGGGAGTAACTTCAATATCTAACATCTTAGGTTTAATTCTATGATCGTTAGCGTAGTTCTAGTACTATAACCTATACATATACTTAACCTTAGGAACATCCCTAGACATACCGTAGAAATATCTCTAGGGATCTCACTAACGTTTTCGCATCCTAGTTTCCAAAGGTTGACTAAACCTTTCCTCTGATACCAACTGTAGAGACCCGTATCTTTACGTACATGGACATTACATTACATTTGCGGAATACTTAGTACATAACAAAAACACACACACAAGGACCGTAATAGTTTAGTGTCTTTGGAAACTCGGAATATAATCTTCTAATCGTGGTGAAAGATCTTCAACATCTCCCATAAAGATCTTCTTTTTTTTATACATAAAACCTTTCTTTATATCCTGGGGAAAAGAAAACATAAAAGGGTGAGCTCAAATGCTCAGTAAGGGTAAACAAAAGAAATATCAATCACATCATATACATAAGCACATAACTTTTGGAAATCTTAACCTGCAAAAGAGATCATAATTTCATAACATGGGGTAAATCATGGCAGTGAAATGTAATCACAATAATCATAACATAAAACATGAAGCTTTGTGGCATTCACACATAATCATAGAGAATCATTTCTTGTTAGTCAAGACTCATTTCCAAGACTATCATAGTGGACAAAGTCCCTTTCTGAATCGAGTAACCCTCGTTTCAGTCCTGTTTCACTGAATCGGTATAACCTACCATTCCAGCCATGTCTATCTCATGAGATATAAAATCTTTACCCAATGAATTGGAGGGAGATATAGGTCCCACCCATCTTATAATGAATCCTTTCTTATGTGTGCCACATAATCATAAACCATACATCATAACGTAACCCATGTAATAAAAATGGAATTCTTAAACAACATGACATCATAAAACAATTCATATAAGATAAAAGAATTCATAAAAATATTTCCATCACAACATAATCAAATCCATGTAATAATATGGATAAAAACAGAACCCTTTTATTATCTTAGATGGGAAATAATTTTGATAAAATACTTGAACTCCATTCTTGAGGAAAATATCCTTTCTACTTCAAAAACATTTTTCCTTTCATAACATGTCATACGACTTTAAAATAAAATAAGTTGATTAAAAATAAACTTGAAAACTTGTAAAGGATTTCTCTTGGAAATAAGGTTTTAAAAATCCATTCATGTCGTATAAGTTAAAAAAAACATTCTTCGTACTTTTGTCGGAAAAGTCAAAAAGTACCTCGTACGAAAAAACGACAAAAGATTCCTTTCATACATATTACTAAAAACTCACCGAAGGGTAAAAATGGATTTAAAAAATTGTAGGTGGATGGAAATAATATTACATATTGATGAAACATGGATGTGGATGATAAAATACACCCCATTAAATACTTACGAATAAAAAATCTCGGATAAAAATGAGATTTGTGATATTTCCCTTACCTTAGGTCCGATTTGCTTTGTTCGTGTCCGAAGCTCCTCTTCTTTGGAACGCCTCTTTGAATCCTCCACTTAAGGAACTAAGATTGGTCTTTGGAGAAGACCAGGACCTCTAGGATTATTCTAGGGAAGTGTATAGGAGAAAATGGCAGGGGTTGGCCGAGCTTGAGTGCTCAAATTGGTGTGAGGAGGAGGGGGAGGAGGTGCCCTTTTATAAGGGAGGAGAGGGGCACCTTAGGAATATCTCAAAATATTATTTTATATTAAAGTCAAAATCGGTTTATAATGGTTCCAAAGGGTCTTATTTCGAAGCTAAAGTGGGGATGGGTCGAAATCCTATCAACCAATAGGATTTAGACAAGTTTAGGGTATTATTTTAACCTTATCAATTAGATTTAACTCTAAGTTAATTAATTTAACTTTTACCGTGTCTTTTTGTTTTCTTTCACTATATAGTTAATACACTTACTATAACATGCCAAACGAACCCCAAATTGTTTATTATTAATATATATATCCTTTTCTATGTCATTTGGACGAACCTTAGATTTTTAGGAATAAAATAACAATTAATAATATAATATTTGATTTAAAAACTATTTTGTGTCAATTTTGACACTATTTGATATATGATTTTTTTTGGAAGTCATAACAGAATTATATGTTTGAACCAAGTTGATTAAATCAACATTAATATATCATAATAACCTAGAAAATTAGTGGAATTCATAAAAAGTCTCAAATTACATTCATTTGAGCATTTATAACATCAATTATGTTAATATTTCCTTAAAAGGGTAATTACTGCATCATCGTTGTGTCATAAATAAATTAATTTATTCAAAGTCTAAAAATTATAAATAAAATATAATTATGTAGTAAATCTTTTTATCTTTCTAATTAATATTTATAGTCGAATTTATCTTATGTATAACCCCATATTAAAAATTTTTTAGTTATTAAACTTTGATTTTAACTATTTTAACTATTCATTAAATAATATAATATTAAATTTCATAATCTAATCCAAGTGGACCTAAATTGTCATATTATATTCATAAGGTTGTTTTTGGTCGAATTACACTTATCCAATAGAATTAGGACATGTGTTAGGGTAATAGTAATATCATATTTACCCTTAGTTACCCTATTTACTATTAACCGTGGTAAAAAAAAGTAAAAAGTTACTATTCACCAAAAATTATTTTCATCTCATTGAACCACATTTTACTTACTGACATCAACCGTGTCTCTCAAATTTTTGAAATTCCATTCACAGAAGCGGTAAAATTAAGATTTATGAAGAAATTAATTTTTTTTAACTACCACTTAGTAGTTTCATTATTCATCAAAAATTGATGTTTTTCAGAACAATGCCAAAATTTCATCCTAAGCTATATTTCATATTCCGAATTCAAAAATGAAGTCTATTTTACCAAATTCATATCATAGAATTTTCATTAATTAATTTTATAATTAAATCCTGTTGTTAAAACATATAGCGTGTTTTTAAGAAACAATATCTATCAAAAGATTGACACTTGATTATGTCTGGTTTAAATGTGAAATTACATCCAATGACCAACATTGTATTAAATTGTAAAAATATATTCTAAGTATACTTTAAAACCACCCAAATTAATAATTTATCACTATTAATTATTTCGATTAAAAAAGTTGTTTTTAATTATAATTTAGTAATTTTCACTATTCATCAGAATATGAAAGTTATCCGAAAAATACCAAAATTTCACCTTAGGCTAAATTCGATACTCCGAATCCAAAAATGAAGTTCATTTTGTAAAATAAGATTTACAGAGTTTTGAAAAGTGGTTATTACTATTCATAACGGCTAGTTTTAATAATATTTTAATAGCATATCATTGTTTAGTGAAACTCGGTATTGCGTATTACACACGCTATCGAGGAAGGTCGTGATTGCGTGTAATGAAAGGCAAGTCACGGATGCGTGTTGTGCAAGCTCTTTTTGGTGTAGCGTACAACACAAGACTTTAATAAAATTAAAAAGAATATTTTTTTTATAAAATCTTGGGCTGTTACAATGAAGTTATAAATTTTCTATTGGATTTTGGTTATGCTATCTCCTCTATTCCCAATAATTAAGGATAAAAAATCATTTATGTGGTCATTTTTAGTGATTATAAAAAAAATAAAAAAATTACATTTAACTAAATATAAATGATTCATTCCATATAAATTCAATAAATTTATTCCAGGTATCACCATATATAACATTGTATACATCATGGAGATTTTAATTTTTTATTACATAAGAAATGAATTATTATGTTTGGGATGATTTATAATTCATCCATATCTTAGAATTAAATGATAAACATTTCATTGTGACTTCATTAATGTTAGGTAAATCATATTTTATCTTTTTAGAGGGAAATAATAAACCATATTAGAAAAAATGGCATTATAAAAAGATTTGATCTTACCAAAATGGCATCCCATAACTAAACTATTGTCATCTTGTAAACTCCTCTCTAATTATAAATCCAAACCTTTACTTTCACTCAACAATTCATATAAAAAACTCTAAAATTGTCTCAAATTTGGATCCCTAGGATTACTATTACCTTCAAAATCGATAGATACCCTATATTCGTAGCTTTGAGAAAGTGATAAATTAGTTAAACGTGGGATGCAATATTTACTAACCCTGGAATCCCCCTCTTTCCCTATAAAATTAAATAGTTCATATGCATAAGAATATGAATTATTTTCTATAGAAGTATATTCCAGGTGATCTTTAGAAGAATGAGGAAACTCAATTTTTTATCATACATTTTCCTGAATATCATATTAACAAAAAATTAGCAAAATATTTTCAAAAACCTAATGTTACAAGTGAAATTATACAAAAATTAAAACTGATTAAAAAAAAACTAATATAAAATGATTTATATTCTTCATATTTAAGTTTATTATCTAAAATTCATAAAAAAAATTGAAAATATTTTGGTGTCATGAAATGATATAGACTCATGAAAAAAGTATAAAAATGATTAACAAAATAAAATTGTATGATATAAATTTTATAAAAATCATAAACTGATATAAACAATTAAAAAACCAAACAAAATCAGTATTAAAGACATTAGAGTTTTAAAAAATAGTGGGAAAAAATATAATGACAACATTTATGAGGCACGAAATGATATAAATAGAAGAAAACAGAATTTACTTAATTATTTGTAATTTAAAAACCAATATATATAAAATTGAATAACTAGAAAATGATACAAATTTTAAAATACTAAAATAAAAAAAAAATTATCATATTTACAGAAATACATAACCTAAATAAATAATAAAATAATAAATTATATATATAAAATTTCGATAAATATTAAAATTTAATAAATAAATAAATAAATAATACCTATAATATGGGGTTATTAATGATTGATTATTTCCCCATTTTTCATCTTCGTGATCATTCTTTTTGGAACAAACCATACCTATGGCATGGTCTCTATTATTCTTTGATATTATTTCCACGTAATTATGGATCCCACAAAATTCACCATCACTGACATGTTTTTTATCCCCAAACATTATACTTTATCCTTGAAAAATGAAAGGTCACTACATATTTTCTGCATCATGAACATATAAAATCTATTTATCATGTGTTTCTATTCTAAAAAGGATAATCTGTGTATTCTAATTTATTAAGATTTACTCATCTGATACTAAATTCATTTTTCTAACATTTTTTACTGAAAGAGATTTAAAATTTAAGAATTGAACTAAAAATTTGATGTAACAAATCAACTATATTTCACCAATTACTCTTTAATATACACATGTTACAGAGATTGAGTTTTTTTCTTTTCCAATAGAAAAATGAATTTCTATTACTAGACATCGATACACTTCAATTATATTGTTTTGTTATTTAATATAAAATTTATTGCCATTAATGCCATACCTAGACTATATAATCACATTTAAAAAGGGGAAACTAGCATTCCATGTCATTGTTTTTGACAGAACTGATCTACAATTCATATTCTCTTTTAACCATCAAGAATTTGTTCATTATTTTCATAAAATAACCATATATCTTTATTCTTTAGATAACATTTTTTAGCACAATGATATGAGATATTATACATAGATAAGAACAATCAATGTTATTAACGATTTAAAAACCTCTATGATTTTATTTTTACACATGTCGATGAATATATTTTTATTCCACAGATCCCATTTTCATAAAAGAAGAGTCATTTATATTGTGATGTATGAACACAAGTATGATCCAATTTATATAATTATATTTTATAAAGAAATTCCTGATTATAAATATAATTTATAATAATGTAGGATTCTATTCAATATGAATTGTTAACATACCTCTTTAATATATCTATATACTTTTTGAAAATGATACTTCCAATGAAGATCTAAAAAATATTTGGTTATGAGTATAATTACAGTTTAAAAATTATATAGACTACATCATTAAATTTTTTTTTGAAAGATTTCAGATCCATCACATTTTTAAAAATGGAATAGAGAAAATAACACACCTTTATGATAATAAATCTAACATATATCAATAGTTTTCGAAAAAATAGTAGTGGTAGAATATGTTAAATAAAAAAATAAAAAAAATTAAACTTCATCCAAGTAAAATTAAAATATTATAAGTGTTATATAATTTTTTTACATTCTAATAATAACTGTCAGGTTCTTTGATACAATGGAGGCACTCAAAAAACTTATTTTTTCCATCTTGAATATTTATTTACATGAAGGAAGAATGTATGTTCATTTTCCTATAATAGTTTGAGGTAACTCCAAATGTATCCCCATATTATTTAAATCCATTAATTCATTGAAATAATTCTTCATTTTCCTAAAATATTTAACAGTTTTCCAATCAGGTTATCCCATATATTATTCTCAAATACATCATGTCAATTTTATGTTTTATCTAATCATATCTCCAATACAGAAGCTCAAAAAATATTGATTATTTCATATATATATGATTTTAATTATAAAGTTATTATTTATTTATAAATATTTCGTCAATGTTTTAAACCAATAAAATTTTTGGAATGGTGAGAAAGAATTTTGAGTAATATCAAATTCTTATAATCCATGAAATTACATTTTCAATCATCACTAATAGTGACCCATAGAAAATAAAATTCATGACCCAAGTACATTGTGATCCTTATATGTTGTCATTGATAAAATTAAATCCCATTCTCACAAATTGGAAAATATTTATTCCCATTAAAACAATATTTAGAAAAATACTAATAAGTTAGTAGGTTATTTACACTGATTGTGATAACCAAATGAAATTGAAAATACTTATTTTAATATGAATTAAAAACTATACTTAAATACTCACATAATTTTTTTAAATAAAAAAATAATGGTGAAAAGTAAAAAAGATACATTTTTATAGGTGTTTCTTTTAGAAACTATTAATCTCAAGATGATATATTTATTCTTCCTAAAAAATTTAAATTATTACTATTAAATTTAAAAAACATTATATAAATTATTTTTTCTACTAATGATATGATAAGGATTCATATTATTTTTCATATCCTATGTATTATATATCTTACTACATTTTCAAAATATGGAAATAATTGATTATGTTTCATCAATTCTGGAAAACGAACTAGATGATGTAATTTTCCATCTCATATTCACTCATCTTTTTATAGTCATTTCATTTATACAACATTTGAATTTAAAATTAATTTTTGTATATGATGAATTTCTAGAAGATACTAAATTTCTTTATTTTGTGTTTTGTTACATTTCATAACAGAGAAATCCACTTTTTTATTGTTATTTCAACTTATAGGTCTATGTCACATATTTAGTACACTCTAAAAAACCTTCAAATTCTTTCTATTATAACACAAAGTCATTGGAAAAAACACGTATCTTCTTGTACCCTAATCATGTTAAAAATTATATATGTTTTTACATTGAAATTTAGATCATTAATATTAGTGTTATCATGAATTATGGATTTTAATAGATGATTAAATTTAATTAAACTGTAGTCTATACATCCATTCGTGGATTTCAGGTTCACGAATCATGAGACTATTTATATAAATATAAATTAATTATAAAAAAATATTCAGTTATCAGTGAAATATAATCACTTAACTGATGGTGTTTTATCAGTTTCATCTATGTTAATTTACTGAATTTTTTAATCAATTATGTAATTCTCTGACTTTTAAAAAAACATCGAACTATGATAGATAGATTATATGATACGTAACACTAAAACAAAAAAAAAATATTAATTAAAAATTGATAGGTTTAATCCCTCCATAATATTTTTAGATATGAGTATAATTTAATACTTTATGAAATATATAAATTTTCTAAATATATATGAAATTTCTTTGTATATAGTCACTATAATTTTGGAAATATATATACGTTCTTCAAAATATGTTTTCTCCAGAATTGATTTTTATTTCTATTTATCAATAATGTATTATAATAATTTTTAGATCATAAAGAAAATTTATTTCATAAAATTAGATACATTCATGATGATATCATATGAAGATTAATATATTGGGGAATTTTGGTATTTTTCAGAAATACAGTGTTTTCTATAAATAGTGAAAATTCCAATTTATTTAAAATTACAATTTATTTTGAAAATTTATGAAATATAAATGTTTCCGTATTATTTTAAAATATTTTAAATGTATCTTAGGTATTATTTAGTTCTATTTAGTTCTATTAATTATAGTTAAATCAACTTAATACTATATTTTAATACATTTTTATTTTTATGATTAACATCACATTTTTTTGAAAACTATTTTAAAATACATAACGTATATTATTTATAATTTTTTAAAATAGCAGATATTGGGAAATTATTTAAATATAAATTTCATATTATTTATTGTTTTTGTGAATTTAAATTAATATAATTCTAATTAATAGTAATATAGTTAAAGTAAAATAAACTTTTTTATTGAAAAATTCATTTTTTTCAGAAAACATCTTTCCATTTTGCATACAGATTTTGTTTTAAATTACATTTTTGAATCTCTATGGATTTATTTTGATAAAAATTATTACATATTTTTAATCATAAAATTTAATTTTTTTTATATGGTCAATTTAATTTTTAAACAATATGAATGGTAGTTGTAGTAAATTTTAATTATTGAGGTAAAATGAAAATAGGTTAATAAAATGTAAAACAAATTTAAGAATGACAAGAAATAAGGAAAGCTATATAGAAGGATTATTTATATATCAATTTCATTGAAATAATAATTATATTTATTCATTATTTTTTTACTTTAAAATTGATTAAGTAATCATTTTAATAAAAAAAATATTCCGATATGATAAAACCTAAATGATATTTTTATGTAATAAAAATTTGGAATTATGAAATTCATTTTGAGGAATTATTTAATTCTTTTATGATAAATTATATTTTAATAAAATAATATTATTAAATTATTATTAATAAATTTAATTTTAATACATTTTATGATGTCAAATATAATATTGAAACGAGTTCAAAAACAGTTATTTTCAAATAAATCATTATATCTAAAAAAGTTTATTTATATTTTAAATGTTGAAACAGACACACAAATATATATATATATAATTATTTATAAAAAATTTATATATTATTTTCAATCATAATGTCAAAATTATAAAATGGTGAATTTTTTATAATTTTCTCAAGCGGTCGAATTTTTGGGGAAAAAATAAGGTATAAATATACAGTGTGTATTATCACTTCATAATGACCAAAAAGTGATTTAATAAATACTATAAAGTTATTTAAATACAAAATTTATGTGTTTCTTTTAATTTAATGTAATTTTAGGTTTATTTAATTAGTTTTATATTTCCTTTTTGAGTCCTCCAAAACCAGTAATATATTTTAATGTTTTAAAATAATTTATTTAAGAGTGTGAATCCCCAAAACATAGTCAAGGGAATTATTTTATTAAGACATGCCCTCAAACATATAAAATAAATAAAATCACTCTAATTTTATAGAAACCATGGGCTTAAATCATTTTATAGTTTTTAGTTTTTGTTCATTTACTCTATAGAGTCTGAAACACATGTTTTAAAAATAATAAATAATTATCCATTCATTTCATATATAAGCCCTCCCAATATCCCATTTATATTCACTTAAAATCCATAGAGAATTTTCTGACTCTACCCTCCTCTCTTTAGGGTCCTCCCAAGGCGCCTCATGCTCTCAATAATCCCCCCAATTAATTTATTGTCAAACACTCATGTAAGGGATTTATCTCTTCTCATTTCAATTAACGAACCTCTTCTATGTTATGTTCCTTAATTTAGATTTTTCAATGTAGATATGTGTACTTAAAAATACCCCTTAATATCCATTTTATTTAGATATTAATACAGACCCATTTTAATCTCCTTAATTATTCCAAATAACCCTTATGTATAAGCCATACCATGTTGAAATTTAATAAGGGACCCCCACCTTCTCTTCTTTATAAAAGATTCTTCATTTCCTAATTCTTTATATTTCAAATAAAAAATGTTGGGATATTCCATTACATGTACCAATTACTACCCATTTTATGTCCAAATTATTATATCTCCATTTCTCTCTCCTAAAAGAATTTTATAAATAGTTATGTGAAGATATTATGCAGCCGAAATATCACCGTGAGTTTCCATGTCAATAAAATTGTGTTCTGAATTTCATTTTCATTCCATATCAAGGGTTTTGACCTTTTTTAACCTAGACATTTTTATTGGAAGGTAATTTTTATTATTGCACACTCCATTATCTTGGAATAGATTATAATGATGATTAAATCTATGTTGTATTATCTATGTGGCTCACTTAAGAATGAGAGTGATATGAAGGTGATGGGTGAACCCAAAATTATATAGAGCTCTAATGCATTGAGTAATGATTATTATCACTATTTTTATTGTTTGGAAAGGGATTGACCCTAATTCATTTTTTGAAAATTTTCCCTCATGATGTTGCGTGAGTTATCATTGACCTATTTTAATGATGTATTGTTTTAAGTTTCTTCCAAATTTCTCAAGTTGTCTTTATAATTTCGATGACATATCATGTCTAATTATTCATGTTTTTGATTACTAATCCTTTTATGAACCATTTATATGAATTGTATAAAATTTATTCTTATGTTTATTTAATACCATGTTTATTCTCTTACTAGGATATATAGCACACCACTTTTCTGATTTATGTCCCCCGGTTATCCCATGCACCTTTGACTGTGAGCATGTTGTGGATGTTTTCAATAAATATGTTGTTTTTTCATGTTTTAAATTATTTTTAGTGCACAAAATTCTCAAATACACTATATTTATCTATCATCATATTTTTCTTAAGTGTAATTTTTTTGTAATATGTCATGAATTAATGCTTAATAGAGGGAAGGGTTGTTATAAATTCAATGAGAACATTTATTCTAAAACACTCTATTATCCTTGGATATATACTTATTACTAATTTCTATATAATAAATCATAAGACTATAAGTTTGATTAAAACATTTCAAATTAATTCAACTTCAAATTACCTATTCTAAAAATTTCTCATATTTAATCATTTCATGCATGGAATAGAAAAAATCCTTTGTTTCGAACATTTTGTTTCGAAAATTACAAAAATAAATCAAACCCTTATATTAATGATATGCTCGTTATGAAGTAAACCAATGATGATTAAATATAATAAAAAATTACTCATGTATTAAATATAATTAATTCTTATTGAAACAAAAAGTCAAATTTACTTTTACAAATATTAGTATAAAATAATTATTTTTTTTCAAATTAAAATAATACTAGAAAAATTACAAAATATATTATTAATAGTAAAAAAAATATTAATTTTCGATTTCTCATTTATAATTATAAATTTGTAATGGAAACACATCAATAAAATAACAACAATATTATTTATAATTTTACATTAGTGGATAATAATTTCAAAAAAATAATTATTAAAAAACAATGAAATATAGTTTAACTATATTTTTACATTGAATGTGTTTTTGTACTGAAATAATCATGGGAAAAAGTAAATAATAATCCCATAATAATTTTAAAATATGGTTATTATATACATATATTTTATTATAAAAGAATGGGATTCTAAATTTTATTTTACATTTACACAAATTAAAACATATATTATTTACAAATATAGATGGTAAAAATATATCAAACAAATAATATTCAAAGGATATAGAAACATTATGACATAGATAAGAACTATTATTATAAAATTGTTCATGAAATAGTAATCAGAGACCTAAACATTTAAAACTAAATTACATAAAAATATTAGAAAATTATATTATATAAACAACTTCTAAAAGTAGATAAAATTTAATGATTTGGTAATCCAAAAAATTGATAAAATCAGCCCACAAATTATATATTATAAAAAAATGAAAAACATCACCATTTACAAATATTATTATACATTTCAATACACTAATCCAATAAAAAAAATTATTTATCAGACATTACATAATAATGGACTGAATATTAAAAAAATCTTATAAGATGTTATTCTATGGTTTAATACATGAATCATAACTTACTAAAGAGTAAATTTAAATTCAAAAACAAATTATAGTTTTCATAAAACAAATAATATAGGTTATATATAGAATTACTCACATACTGTAATGAATAATTATTGAAATTCATTAATATTTGTTTTATAATTGATATTAAAGAGGAATTCCTAAAATTACATAATATTTATCCTTGAGTGAAATAAAATATATATCCAATTATATCAGATAGATCAAATTTTTATCTCATAATTCTCTTATAAGGCTCATATTGACTTAATTTTTTCAAACACATACTCTTCTGAATCACCTTAAAAATCATGATTATTTGAAGTTATTTGCGCAACCAAAATATTTGTTTCAACTTCATACTTTCATCACATATTCCATTAAACATTAATCTCCCAAAATTATTTTAGTCAGTCCCCCCAATGAATTTTACATAATTAGTCTAAATTTTTTTTATTTATCTACTTATTGTACCATTTGTAGGCTTATGTATTTGTTTAGTATCCTTAAAAAGATTCATTATCTTCTTCATCACTATAAATTCATTGATTTCCTTGAATTTTTTGACTATTTCATATTCATTTAAAGACCCAAAAATGATCGAGTATGATCCTTCTTATATAAAAAAATAACACAGTCCCCAATATTCCCATTTTCTAAGAATCAAGTAGTTTGGAATGTACATCACAACTTTTACTATAATCTTGTTATTTTTGTGGAAGACACAACATTACATGAATAAAGTTTTAGATATATTATGCACTTATATATTCTTTATTCCACAACTAAAATATATTATTTAGTATATACAGATAGCGCCCCATGATTTATTTATTTTTTATTTAGGTTGTTTTCAAATTCAATCGATGTATATTCAGATCAATTTTCAAAATAGATGATCTTTATTGTTCATCTGATCTCATTTTCTATTCTTTAACCACTACTCTTTATATGGTCCTTCATATCACTATTTCTATAAACAAACGTCAATTCATGTGTTATTCTATAATAATAATAATCAATAATAATCAAATATCCTTCCCCATACGTGACTAATATTTTTATTTTTCCATATAAATTACTATGAACTAGTTTGATGAGATTGGATTACATTTTATTAATTTATAGTTAGGTATTTTGATAATATTTACTCATATAAGTGAATTACAAGTATTTTTATGATATTATTTGGTATTGGTAACATACACAATAACTTATATCTTGTTCATATTCCCCATGATATGTTGGTGAATTTAGACAACCCAATAACCCAAAAATTTGTTCACCTATTCAACAATTAAAAGACGCGTGTTTTCTTCTCACGCCAACTGGTATATATTATAATTAATATTCAAACCTTTCATGAGTTTATTACTGGAATTTACATTGATAAAAAAGAAATTTAGATTAAATTAAATCTCAATTCCAAAGTAATATATTTGAATCACACTCAAGTGGTTGTGTAGTAGGCCTCACACATTGTTTATTTCTTCTTTATTTATCTCATCCCATGACAATACGGTATTACTACTTACCTAGATATTCAAAGCCATGTTATTTAGAAATCACACTATTATATACTATCTTTACTTCATATTATTCATTGGGAATGTTTTTCTAGGAATTTGGGATGAACAACCGGAATCAAGGATCCTGGTGATTATATTCATGATATCCTTGAAAGTTATTAAAACAATGGAATTCTCTATTACATTAATTTCATTAAATGATATAAAAAACGTTATTTTATACATTTGTTAAACACCCATTTTACTTCCAATGCTATTAATGTAATTTTATCCATATTTCCCTTAAAATATTAACTATCATGTTTTGAAGGGAACCATGCTGGGCTACACTGTGTTCATCGACCTCAAACTTCCCTAGTTGAAATTTATTTTAACTATCTTTGATTAGTCTATATACTTTTTAAAAATATTATAAAACTAAAAAAAAATCCCTTTAATTATTTTATTATATTTGAATTAGGATATAGTCTCATTCATTTTTCAACAATTTCAGGTGGTTCCTCATTCAAATATATACTAAACTCTTCACCATAGGACACATTGTGACCATGAAATCTAATAAATTGAAATTTCATAATAGGTAATATCTTACCTCTTTTGTTTATTTATATTTCATAGTATTTTTTAAATGTCCCTATTTAAATTTTATCATAGATATATTGTGATGTCTTTCCAACCCTTTGATTTCCCCCGATTAGAGATATCATTGTTTGTATGACTGATGTAATAGTTTTAACTCAAAAAGTTTCAACCTTATTCATTCCATTATTCTAATATGTTACTATTAATTCATCCTATGTTATAATATTACAAATTATTCCACTTTTAACCAATAATCTGGTCTTTTATTCACTCATAATTTTCCAACACATTCAGATCTATATTTTACCGATTCCAAAAAAATATCATAAATACTTCTGAAATGATCATCCTTCTTATGATAATGTTATATTATTTTTGAATAAGTATCACATTTAAAAAATAAAAATTCTTTTAAATGAGATTATATCCTCTTTGATCATTCTTCAAAACAATAATTAAACCACCATTCACCGTGGCCTATTATTTAATCATCAGCATGATGTTTAAGACATCATAAAAATTCATCGGACGGACTAATTAATATTCAATTTATTATAATATTCCGTAAATCCTTTCATTTACATAATCCAAATATCCCCAATTTTCCTATACAAATCTACTAATATATAGTTTTTTCTATATTGATCTCTTTAAGTTCTACCTTAAATATTATTAGGTTGATTTACTTATTATTTTTTAGTGATGTTTATCATATCATATTTAGTATCTAATTTTAATTCTATTTCCAAATCCATTATATATTCCTATTTGTCATAAGTTTCATTTGACACAAATTTACTTCTATAAAAATTTCATCTCGTAGAAATTTCTCTTCGGGATTAATTTATTGGATGTAATTTCCTTTTAGTTTTCTATTTGAATTTTTTCTTACATTATTCATAATCAAACCATATCATTTTAATTTCTTAAATATTCACCACATTAATACCAAAAAATCATTCGCAATGAAATATTCTATAGAATATTCATTTTCTTCAAAATAATTTCCGGGCCCCAAGAGATTGGAATTCATTATTTATATGCTCTTTATAAATATCCATTATTCCCAAATATATTTTATCATTAAAATTTTAAGATATTGAATCACAAGTAACACTGAAGTAAAAGAATAATGGTACATTTTATAAGAAATATGTTTTACCATTGTAATATAACTATTTAATTATAGGTTATGATAAAATTTACTACACTATAAAATATAACAAAAATCAATAATAACAATCTTCATTATGAGGATTATTTTTATAATCCTATAATGGAATTTTCATTACTAGGTTTCCCCTATACCAATACAAATATGAACCATATAATTAATATCTTCATAAAAATAAAATACAAGAGTAGTTCATGCTTAGGAAGATAATAACTGTGTTTGAATGGGGGAAATGCATAATTATAGGACATTATGTCCGAGCTACATAAAAACATATGTTGTTAAGATGTTTCATAAGATGGTGTAAATGATAGGTATAAATATATTTAATTGTCAAAACTTATTTTTCTAATGAGAACCAGTCAATGCATCTAGTGGAAATATAATTTACAGGCCCCACTAATCATTTAATGTCCAAATCATTTCTCATATCTAATAATTGATTTAACTAATAAAAAATATTCCTTATAAAAATATTCATATTGAATAAATTATATGTATTTAACAATAATTCCATATATTATGATATGTAAAAAAGGTTTTTTTATGTTTATGAATGTAAATACCATTTAAAGATCATTTATACATTCTTAAGGGAAAAACATTTAAACATTCCAAAGTGTTCCATAACACTTTGAAATATTTGAATCATAAGACCCATGAAGTAATATCAACAAATGAAACATATAATATTAGTATAATAATTATATTCATTATATAACATGTTAAATGAGTAGTGTATACACCTTATAAAAGAAACCAGGTGCATAACATTAAAATATTCCTTAATGAAATGAAATAGAGAAGAAATCCTTTACTACTTAGTAACTTTTGATTTATAATACCCATGAATGATATTACATGAAATAAAAATACTAATGAAATTAATATATATTTATTAATTATATAAAAAAGATATGGGTATTACATTTACCAAAAAAGAATAAGTGGTGAAAATGGTGTATGCATCACGGAAAGAGAAGTGGGACAAGAACACCATACCATATCCTTCCTTTTTTGTGTGATATTTAACCACCTATATATTGGTTTAAAACATGTTATTGTGTTATAAATGAACCATAAAAGTATTTATAATATCATATATTATCTTCTTATGATATATTATTCATCATTAGATAGTAATGTTTCACTATTTTTACTATTTCAGGTGTTATTTGCCTAGTTTTTCTAGAATGTTTGACTTGTTATCTTTGGATCCTTTTACTTTGAACATGACTTAGTCAAGTCCATAATTCTAAAAATTATTTAAACATATTATATATTGTCTATATATGTATTTATAATTTTTCATGAAATTTGGAGATAGGAAATAAAATGCACCATTTTTGGAGACGGTTGGTCATGTGTACGCATGAACGCCTCATCCGTTTCCTTATCATATTTAATAGAAGTAAAATTAAATTAAATTATATATATATATATTATAATTAAAATATGACCATTGTATCAAATATAACACATATTTTAATTAAAAGTATTGTGAATACATTCTATGTCCATCGCTAATGAATCACATCACTATAAAGAGGCGGTAGTCCACACTTCCACAAACGATGTTATTGTATTTACACAAAATTGAAATAATGAATGTATGTGTCATGTAAAAATTCAGTATTTTTAATGAAAATTTAAATAAAAAATATATATCATATAAAAATAGAATTTCCATTATTATTTCAATCCATTAGAAGCGGTGAAGGAAAAAACTAATGACATTGTTTTGGGAGGCAATCGTTTGCATTACACACAAACACTAAGTTTATTACCCATTTGATTGATATGTGTGAAAGTGTAGGTTGAAATGCTATCATAAAAACATATCAGATTATTTATGATACTGTGGTTATTATATATTAAATTCATAAGAAGTAACTATGTTATGGATAAAGAAATGAAACGAATGTGATAGTTGAAGAATGTAACATATTTTCAAGGAAACCAATTTTTACTTATTCTAAAATACTTACTTGGATATATTTATCTGGCTGAAAATGTTTTTTTTATTAAAATAAACAGGCGGACTCCCTACAGGAACCAAAAATTCATGGATGTCTAAAGTGATGAATCCCTAAGGCATCCCCTTGGACAAATAAATTACATTCCTGGGGTAAAGAGCCAAAAATAGAATAAATCACCAAATAATCATCCGGTCTACCCCCTTGAGTGATAAAAATTTATTTATAGGTGAGAATAAGTGGGATGGGTGAGTGCATTTTTATATTGGAGGAGGAGTTGTATTCTTGTAAATTTCGGAAAAGGGAATTCCACATAGGTTTTCCAAAATAATGTATCTAAAAAAATAAACCAAATTATATAAGATGTATTATATGGTATAAAAAATAATATAAAAAGGGTATTGGACAAGTTTATAGGTTATTTTGGTCCTTATGTTTATGGTTTAGTTGTTTTTTATGCTCATATTTCACTTAATCACTATAATTAATTTTAATCACATTCAATAATATTTTAGTTCGAAAACTAAGTTGAAATTATTAGATAATATATATTTTTATTATTTAAAATATGAAATTCATTTTTCAAAATTAAAATTTCTGAAGAGGATGAAATTAATTTAAATTTAATCTTGTAGACGAGATGACAATGTAGGTTTTTAATGTAAAAATGATCAAAATCTTGCTAAATTTATTTATCCAAATTCAATTTGAAATTGAATATTGTGACCAAAATTAGATTATTTTATGTAAAATTAATCAAATATAACTTTTAAACCACTGAATACATTATTCAATAGTATAAAAAAATTATATGATAAAGTATTTCAGAATTAAATTTCATAATTTTTTACATCACATCAAAAAATTAAACATCATAGAAAAATAACAAAAAATTCACCCTAACCTAATTTTGAAATTTATTTTTGAAAAAATGAAGTTTATTTTATCATATAAATTTTATACATCTTTTAAAATTCAGATTTAATTATGGTGAACCACTAATTGTTTCTAAAACTACCTTTAAAAAACATAGGTTTTTATATTAAAAATGGTTATATTCTTATCTTATATTTATCAAATATATTGGATGAATGTAAAAAAATTGATTAAAAATATGATATATATAATACAATAATATGATTCACTAATTTTAATTAAATCATTTTTTTTCAATAAATTTCCACTTTGAGCCTAAAAATTGTTTTTATAAAAACATTCCCTTTACATTCAATTTGATCTTATATACATTTACAATTAATTTTTTACCAATGATTTCAACCATATATATTAATAATTTAGTTAGTCCTACAAATTTTAATTAATTTAACGACTCTTATTTATCTTTTTATATTAAATAATACTTTCTTAATAATACATTCTTGTCCCGTAAACCCCGGTCTTCCATGTAACACAATCTTTCGAAAATATTTATTCGTATGTGTAACACAAGATAACTTAGTATTTATTTAATTACGAGGTATAAAATGTATTTATTTAAAAGATAAAATATATATTAAATAATAAGAATGTTTTATTCATTTATATTCTTGGTGTTTCATTTCATATATGATACTAAGTACAATGTTCTTACTTAGAATTACAGGGTGTTACGTTAAATAATTATTCCCTATGATTTAGTTTTTTATGTTATTATAATGCCAAAAAAACAATTATATATTGAGTCAAAAACAAATAAAAGTAATGATAATCATGAGTATACAATATTTTTTGTCATAAATTCATTTTTATTCTGAAAATTTTCTTTTCTGAAATGATTTCTTCTTTTAATATACTATTATTAAAATTTATTTTTAAAAAATATAGAAATTTAATCTGACAAAATGGTTTAAATATTTTAGATTTTATTGTTCAAATTATTTAATAAACTGGGTTCTTTTTTTAGTGATAAATAATACGTTACCAGGGTAAAAGTTAGTCACCATGATAAATGTATAAATAGTTATAAAGAGGTCAAATAAAAACATAAGGCCAATTTTTTTTTAAAAATAATCTCCATAACTAATATTATTAGTCTATTATAGACCCCTTATAATCATTTTCAAATTTTTCTACTTTTGGTCCACAATATAATAAAATGACAACCATTTTTATAAAAAAAATTAATTTTAAAATGATGTGACTACTCTCAACTATATAAGGACCCTCCAATAGTCCTTCAAATTTAATAAAAAAATTAGAATACATCTAATTATACTACCACATTTGGTTCACCAAATGTCCTCTTCAATATTCATTATCTTATGGTACCAATAATATTCTATAAACTCCTTATTTCGATGAGGTCCTTCAGTAAGATATTCAATCCCTCAATATAAGAATTTTATTCATCTTAATTATTATTATATATCATATTTATATTTCTAAAATTGAAAATTAATTATCTATATATTTTCTCTGAGAAATTAATATTTTGTAAGAATTATTTCTTCAATATGTAATATCATATCCTTACTCAATCAACAGTTATAACAAGTTATTGTTTTGGTATTCTTTACTTCCCATAATAACATCATTATATTATTTATCTCATGAGTGAATGTGAAATCATAAATACTAGAAATAAATATTATGAATTAATAATTTTTTATTTTTTAATACTTATTGAGTGTAAATATTCTATTTTTTATTTATGAATTTATAAATTTCAATTGTCAATTCAACTATCCATAAACACATAAATTTATACTTTTTCATGAAAAGGGTATATATATGTTACATGAATGAAACAATGGACTCCAAAAAATATATCAATAATATTTATTTCCTTATTATTAATTTTATTTTGGTCATTAATCAATTAAAAAGACTCAATTACTGGAACCAATAAACTAGATTATATAATGGAAACATAATTTTTAACACCCGAATATTAATTTTAACTATATATAATGAATATATGGGTAATACAAAATTAAAAATGGATGTTATAAATAAAATATATATGAATAAGTTTCTAATTCATATGATTAAGGAACATAAATTTTATATACATTGATGTTATAGTTCTTCAGATTAATATAATTCCAAGGTAAGGGTTTTTCTTTTCAATATCACATTATTGAGACAATATCCATATTATTAACCAATTTTCATTTATATGGTGTGTATACATCCTCTTTCAAATAATATATTAGTAATATTTTTATAATTTGTTTTATTTTATGTTTATTATCATGAAATTTATTTCATGGTGTGTTTGATAATAAAATATAAAAGATATTTTATTTTAAATTATTTATTTATATGTTTTGAAATTTGGAACCCTTCTTTTTTACTACAAGTTAATATTATTAGTAAAATTTCAAGAAATTTATATTTTATATTTTAGTGGTAGTAAAGTTTTATTTTCCACTATTATTTAATTTCATTACAATGATTTGAAAAGGAATCTTTTGAATGTTTTCCATGTGGAATATTTTTATCCTTCTTTATGACAACATAAATTTGTTTTATTTACATTTATCGATTGATTTCATTTTTCCATATTTATTTCCCTTATTCATAAACAAGATATAATTTCTAGTATCAATAATCTTTAAAGGAAAATTATAATCCTAGTGTTCTATGAATTGTTTATTATTTAATATCATCTAAAGAAAAAAAAGTATTCTTATTTTTTAAGGGTATTTCTAATTATTTTGTAAAAATATTTTACATCCATGAGAACATAATTTTATAGTTTTTAGTCTATTATTGTGATATTTTCTAATTATACAATCAAATTTCTTCCTCTATATTTTATATATATTTTTTTTTGAAATTATATTGAAACTCATTTCTTTTCTGTGGTTAAATAAGCTATGAAGGAATGATGAATGATCTAATGTTATTATGTCAATCACAATTTTGGATTATTTGTTTTTTTATGGATGGGTCCCTATATATCCTTCTAATTCCATTGTTAAAAATTTTATGTAGCATGGGAGAATGATAATTTTTTATATTATTTTTTTTGGTGATTTAATGAATTGTAATGATTTGGTTTTCTCACATCCTAATGCTTGGACAAAATTAGGTTTGTTCAAAACATAATGTGCGGGAATGATTTTTTTTAACATAATGTTATTATTCCCAATTAATTTTCTACACCACATTTCATAGTTATAACCTAATCTAATATTAGGAATATATGGTTTATAAATATTTTCATAAGTTTTTAAACCATGGTATATGTTTTATTGTTTTATTAGGGTCCATTTAAGATCCAATGATCTCATTCCATTATTGATGATGTTATATCATTGCTTATGATTTCCCCAAATGAGTCTACAGTCTTGTTAATAATGAATTTCTCCCATACACATGTAATATCAAATTATTGTGACATAACACATTATTATTCCATAATATTTTAATGTTATATTTTTATACATCACCCATTCTTTTATATTCAACATTACAAAGAAATTATATAAAAACTAGTTTTGTAAAGATGTTTTATATAAATATTTTTATATTTTTTCATAGAAATATATCTATGAAGATATTTATATGGAGTATGTATATAGACACTATAATATTGGGTTTTGGTATGGTGATATTATTTTTATATATAATGTCTAAATTATTAAAAAGATATAATATAATTTCATGTTAAGGTTTAGATAATAGATTTTTTTATTAGAATAGGTTTCAGTTATTTTTGGATATTATGTTATGAACTGCATTAAAGCCGAACCTAAAGAAGCCTATGTTAAAACAAAAGTGTTTTAGGTTAACCAAAAGTTCATATAATGTACCCAAATCATAAAACAAGGCGTCTTTACGAAAATAATTACAATATTGTATATTCAAAATTATATAATGATTCACACTAATTTTATTAATAATTTATTATTTATTACCCTTGTTAACTTCTTATCATTTTAAATAATGGTTAAAACCGTAGAGATTTGAGTTAATAGTGTATATGAAGAATAATATTTTTATTTCCCCCTTATATATGAAATGTTATGTGAGTTAGAGTATAAAAACTCAAGTAAATTCCTTCTAAAGTATCTCAGGTAAGGAAGAAAAATGGAAATGATGTTCATCTCTCGCCCAAACCACATATGGAGGAACATTCTATAGGTTACTTCATACAACAACACCCACAATATATTAGAGGGTTTTCCAATCATTAATATCAATGTAATGAATTAACATAGTAGTCTAGGAGATGGTTGTTTTATCAATCTATATCTTAAAATGTGTGGCTAATAAATACTTGACCCTAACGATAAATACAATAGAAAAAAATGTTGACTCTATGGAATGAGAGTTTTTCAATATAATATTCTTCACTGAATATTTTAATTTTCCAATTCATTTAAAAAAGAATTATAAATACAAGAATTTACATAAAATGAGGATTAGCCCTTTGGATCATTTAAAGAAAAAATCACAAGACTCAAAAGGAACTCATATAGATTTTATATTGACTATGAAATAATGATCAATAAGGTATTTAGTTTTATAAAAACAAGTCTAAAAATTATATATATATAACATACATTCATATCTTGGAAGAAATTTTCCAATTCACACTTTTGGTAGAAATGAAAACTATAGAATCTCATCCCTCAAATGGATTTGGAGATAGGAAATAGAAAATGGTGTTTTGAAGAAATTAAAATTAAAAATAACATGGAGGAAAAAATGTTAAACAATATATATGATAAAAATGTGAATGGTAACACCTAAGAAAGTCTATCAAAGTAATTGGAATTTTTATTACATATGGTAAAGATATACACCATTGAAACAAATGCTAAATAAATTCATAGAGGCTTCTTAACAAAGTTTCATAGAAGAACACCTAACTAATGGATCACCCAAACATTAATGTTTCTAGAATAATAAATTTTATAATTTCTAAAATAAATTCCCCAATCTATGGTAAAATGATGATAACAGAAAATGGTATATTTCTTAACATGTGAAAAAGGAAGAGAAAATGTTATCACTAATACTGAGTTAGATCATGAAATTTTAGTGGTTAATGGTTATCTTACCATCCACTCCAAACCTATTAATTTATTATTTTAATTTGATTCTTTATATTCATTTATATCATGAAATATTTCATATAATATTGATATTATTCACTAATAGATACTTTGGAAGATAAATTATTATTTGTGGTTAATTAATGACATTAAAAGTGTACAGCTATCCTATAATAGTGTTTTGTTGGAATATTCTTCCAATAAATATTTTTATCGTTTGGTAGAATTTAATGTGATTTTGGGTATGGATTATCTCACCAAATATAGAGTTTGTATCAATTTTCCAGATAAAGATGTCTAATTTTGTATTTGGAATCATCCCATTTTTACATATCAATGAATTGATTATTATGAAATATATTTGGAAATAAATAATACAATAATAATTATGATACAAAATAACATGGGTATAATAGGTTACTGTTTTTTAAATATGTAAAAATTAAAGATAATATCATTTTATAGGATCATGTTGATATATTCCCGAATAAACATCTTGGTCACACCCATGAATGTGAGGTTGACTATTCAAATTAACTCATACTATGCTCTATGTATATATAGAATAATCAATTTCAAATATTTCTAATATAAATATTATAATTAAAGAAACAACATTAGGATAATATAGATTAGTGTTAAGTATTACCGAGTGACTCGGCATGGGTTACATCATCTTTTTTATTAATAAAAATGGTTGATTGGTGAATATTTTTTAAATAACCAAACATATCATATATAAATATAACACATTTATAGAATAATTTTTGCTACCTAACATAATGATACATAGTAGAATAATTCAGGTCTAATAACATTGGAAACATGGAAAAATAAAAAATTAGTCCATAAGTGATCTACATCTTCTCCCAATAAATTATTAATAACTAATAACTTTTAGAAATACATATATAATACCTTTATTAATAACCTAGAGAATGAAAATATATTAATGGGTGATCTAAGATGCTTTGATAGTTTGTAAATATAGTCATTAATAGTACATATCCATAATGGTTTGATAATAAGATTATGATATTTTAAAAAACGTACCCTGTATATCCTAGATCAAAAAATTGAGTCATGGAATATATCATAATAGATTGTTGGACCTGGACAAAAAAGGAATAAAATAACATAATCCATTAGATCATAACATTGGTATAATATATATATATATATTTCTGACATACACATACCATAGGAAATAATATGTCTATGTAGTCCCAAAGACATTCATAAAAAACTTACTTGTGAAAGCCACCCATGTACCTACTTCAAGATTGGGATCACCTCCCATGTACCCTCTTTCAGGCTTGGCGTATCCACTATTTCACCCACTTTTGAGATTGTGATAACTTCTCATGGACCCTTTGATCTCCGTAAACATTTATAATTTCCATATTCATTAGAAGGTTATATATGTCTCAACCATAAGATAATTAATACATTTTTGTTTCACTATAAGATCATAAATATTTTAAGAAATCATCATCTATGAAATTAAATGTGATTCCTAATCATTTCATTATAGCATAACCCTTGGAGAAGAAATGAGTTTCATTAAAATTTATTCATTTCATCCATGCATAAACCATTTAAGAGGAAGACATGTGGAAATGATATTTTCATAATAGAAATAGACCTAGAACAGAAAGGATAAGGTTGGTACAATTGGATCATATAACCATTAATGTTTAATTAATATTAAAGTACGTTATATTAGATGTAAAAAATATCTTTAAATATCACTTGGTACATTTCTTCTAGAAGATAAAATTTTCACTAGAAATGAATTCTCTATGTTATAAATATTATCCAAATATTAAAGAAAAACTTTTATTTGAAATAAATATAGAAATATGTAATGTATGATATAAATAAATGTTTAGTCATTGTGGTGGAGAATACCATTCATACAGTATATGTTAAAAAAATATTTTCCTCTAACATTTTATGTAAAATCCTAACATGACATATTTAAAAAAGGACATAAATATTCATTTACGAACCATCTATTTGAAAAATAAATCATGGGTAAATATTTATTTCTATAATTTTTTAAACAAAGTAAAAACATTCTTTAAAAAAAATTTAGATAACATTTATATAGTATAAAAATGTTTTTTGACAAAAGAGAGAAATAAATTTAGCTTTTTAGAAAATATTCTTTTTTAATATTCAATAAATAATGAGAGGAAATTCAATAGAAATTTTTTTCCCTGAATAACTAGTGTAGAATATAATTCCAGAAGTTATTGATAAATATATCATAATATTTCAACATCAAAATCAAATTTATAAATAACCTCAATAAATTATGATATTATAACGTCAAACCCACACCACTTGGGAAAATTTTTTATCAACACCTCTTCATATAATGTCATAAAATTAAATATAAAATATCATGATAATAAATAAATTGAGGATATAACATGTCAAATTGAATATATATGAATCTAATAAAAGAATATAAGTGCATAACATGATTTTTTACCAAATAAGACAAATTCAGAAAAAAACGACTAACCTTAAGTATTGACTTCAATTGTACATATTGGAACCTATTTTATAATAAATAATATTTTATTATAAATATATTAAAAACCCATAACATTGTGTATCATACCATATAATATTTATTATATATTTTTATTAACCATTTATTAAAAATTCCACGTTAAAATCATGTTTTAGGTAATAAGAACTTTTTTTATCATGTAAGTTTTGTTATGTTATATTTACTTCAATAATTTTTATCATGTCAAAATCATATATATATTTTTAAAAATTATTAAAATAACCTATATATTCATTATTTTTGTATCATAATAATGAATTAAATTTATTTATATAAGATGAATTACACTCCTCAGGGAGATGGTAGGACTAACGTACACATGAATGTTGTTTCCATTTTCTTGATGGATGAAATGAAAAGTCATTAAAAAAAGATTTTAACCTTAAATAATTTTTTTAATATATATCACCTATTTTTTTTAAATTTTCCCTTATTTCTTACATATAATTGTATAGGTTAATATTGAATACTCACGGTCCTGGTGTTGGTAGTTTGTTGTACGTACGAGCGACATTATTGTATTCTCATAGAAAAAAATGTTTTATGGAATATGGGATATTATAAACGAATAATTATAAAAATATAAATAATATCAAATAGATATAAATAATAAATAAATCATTATATCCAACTATTAGAGGTGGTTGTAGGAATTTATTTACATCGGTTTAAGAGGTGGTGGTCCTATGTACACCCGGTCAACGATTTGGATTATCATTTCATGGTAGAAGAGGTAAATGTTTTCCATTAAGTTAATATATTAATATCTCATTATGTGGGATATAATTATGTTGTTATATTAAAATAGTTTAACAATATTTTAAGGTGGTGTAATAAGATGTAAAAACAAAATAGTTGTTTAGGGATGTTACCACTTCATCAGAGAACCTCTTTTGGTTTATAACTAAGGCCATCCCATGAGTATTACTAGAAAAAATAAATCCTCTAGGATGTGGGGAGTGCATTAAGTAAGATAAATGGTAAATTATTGTATGAATAAAATTATTTTGAAATTGGTAAGTGGATAGGAGGGTGGGTGGCCTTTTATATGTGGGTGAGAGGACACACATTGAATTTTTTAAAAGAATAAATTTTACCATCATTTGTAACATAATAAAAAGATAAAAAATGATACATTAATGATCCTTTGAGGTGATATAGTATAAATATATCTAAAAATTATATTTTTACAAATTTACATGTTATTTTAATTGATATTTGTTAGTTTAATCCAGTATAAATATGTTTTATCCTTTACCGCTGTAATTATATTTTACCACTTTTAATATTACATATGACTAAAAAATATGTGGAAATTATTATAATAATAATAATGATTCCAAATATTCAATCAATTTTTAAATCATCAATCACAGACGTGTATAAATTTAATTCAAAATTATACATTTTGACATGGGAAAACATAGGTTTTCCAAAGAAAAACTTTTCATAAGTATAGAAACAATTAATATAAAAATGGAATGTGAAATTGATTATAATGATTTAATGTAGATTTAAAAGTATATAATTAAATTAATTTTTCTTTTAAAATAGTCTAGAAATAAAATTCAGCAAATAAATGATTTAAAGGAAAATTAGATTTTTAATGAAACCTAATATTTTTTATAATTCAATGAAAAATTAATCAATTAAAATAAACCTGAAAAATTAACTCAAAGATAATTTCTCAAATTTTGATAAGAAAAATAATATTTTTGGTCATATTTTTTTTTAATTTTTTGAAAAAAAATCATAAAATAATTTTTCTAAATATTGAAAAAACATTTTTTGGATAATTCAATTTTTTCATGGAAAATATTATTTTTTATTAACTCTTTAACTAATAATATTCATTAAATGAATTTAAATTAATATATATAGATTTATAATCTATAAATTTCAAAATATAATTCCTCATCAGGGTTAATTATTTAAATAAAATTGAAAAACATTACGCACATAAAAAAGTCTTTAGGGAAAAAATTATTTTTTAAGTATACAAATAGATTTATACCAAAATCATGACAATTTATAATCTAAATGAAATTAATTTGATTATAGTAATCAATTGATGCATATTTCAATTTATGATAAAACATAAAATAATGTTATTTTTTAAATTATATGATTTAATGAAAGGAAATGAATGTATTTACAAAAATGATGTTTTCACTAACAAACCAATATTTTCATGAATTTTCTAAACGTTTCATTGCATAAAAAAATTTATACTCTATTTAAAATGAATATACTTTTTATAGTATATAGTTAAAATACTTTTTTAATGCTAAATATATTATCCAAAAATAAATGTAATATAAATTATTATTGAGGGAAATGTATGTTTTAAGAATAAAATAAATATTATTGAAAATTTTGTGTTTATTTTATAAGAATAATTAAATAAATATTTATTGATTGGGACTCATATAAATTTTTTATAATTTTATTCATTAAAACATGATAATTCATCTAACACAATCTATTAATACATAATATTAATTTTAGTGGTCATTTCATTAAATTTTAATGTGTTACCACCAATAAAAATTTTCATCCTTGTAATGTGAACATTTTCTTGTTAGGTTTTACAATTAAAAATTAAATCATGTAAAATCAAAATTGAAAAAAAGTTTAATAAACATTTATCATTAATAGAGAAAAAATATTATGAATTTCATTTCAGATAACACATAACTTGGATTCCAAATACGAGAAGACTAACGACAATGGAAAAGAAAATCATGGAAGAAAAGCCTAAATACTTATGGGGGGAGATAGTGGTCGTTGATCACATGAAGGTGAATGATCAAGATAAAGAGAATGAATAAAAAACCATAAACATAAGATGATTTAAATTACTATTTATTCATCATAAATTAAGGTAAATATATAATATTTTAATTTCAACATCCGTTAATTAATGTTAACAAATTATTAATGGGTGATATACTTACTTGATTCCATTTCATTTCCCAAGATCAATTACATCCTCTAGTTGTGATTAAATTAAAATAATCTTTATATCATATCCCATTATAGTAATTTTCTATTTCTAGAGAAATAAAATATCATTATATTCATAAAATAATGATAATTATTTTCATCAATCTCAAGTAATTAACAAAAACAAAATGATTTGAAAAAGTATTTCAGTATGGATAATTATTTATATGCTTTAAAAATAAATTAATTTCTAAAATATCATAAAATGGTAAACATAAACCATTTCAAAAATGGGTGAACTTAATACCATTAAAAATTCATATTTTATAAATAAGGTCACTAAATTTCCCAAATATCATCATAACACTAATTCCCCAAACATCGTGAGGTATATATTAGTTTTCACATATCAAACATTTAAATACCTTGGTCATATGTTCTATTAGAACATCGTAATATCATAACTTATTGAATAACACTAATGAAAATATAAATGTATTCAAAAATTGTCCCTCTCCTCATTCATTTAAAAAATTCACTAATAATTGAATACATTTCATAAATCCTACAATATTTTAAACCCCATCAAGGATAAAATAAATTTTTTATTGAATAATTCAGTAGTTCCAAGGTAATATGTAATGCCCCGACCCTAGTTACCCAGAGTTGGTTAATTATTTCATAACATTGGCATGATCACAAGAGATCAAATCCAAAAACATCAATATGTTAAGTAGCCTTGTAAGTACTAGAAACAAACATATGTTTAATATTACATAATGACATAAAAACAACAAAATATGTTTTATCTCTATTGAGCGCATCCATATCCCTTATCCTATCCTTGCTGGATAACCATAAAATAATTCTTCACATCATGAGAATAATAAAACATTGAAAGGGGTGAGCTCAGATACTTTGTAAATATAATAGTATTGAGGAAACATTCAAAAATAAACATAAGAATTTGAGGAAATGTATAAAAATAAAACAAAAGACTTTTAAACATAAATAGTAGCATAATATGGAAAATATAAATAAAATAAGGCCATTTACATATTCAAATGAATATTCTACTAGTTGAATAATCACGTGTAATATCAATTGATAATTTCATAATGATGTAATTCATAATGTCAGACATCATAACCATAGATTCAAGGCATCATTCCAAGATTATAAATAATATTTTTCCAAGGCCTTGTGCCAAGACACTATTTTGCCTCATGAGACCAACCGATGCATCGAGGAGCTATAGCGGACTCCACCCATCACTTACCATGTCCAATGCAATCCTCATATGATAAGGTTGAAACATAACATAAAAATTCGTATTAAAACTGGCATAAAAATGGTAGTTAATTTACCATAATACATTAATGGTATAAAAATAAAACATCCAAATTCAAACATATCACAAAACATTCTATTCAAAATGGAAGATTTGTATCAAAATAAATCAACTTCAAATAAGTATAAAATCAATTAAAGGATGTTGAGAAAGATGAAATCAAAACTCTTTGAGAGAAATATCTATTTCTATTTTGAAATAATTTAAAATCCATGTAATTATAAAAACAATTTTTATTTGAAAATTTTTTTATATGATTGTAAGGGATTCTTCAAGGGTGTTATAATTGCAGTGAATAACCGCACCCGCCATATATGATAAAAAACATTCTAACCTTAATTTTTCAAAAAAGTCATAAAGTACCTTGTTTGGAAAATGATGGAAAGATTCCATTCAAACCATTTTATAAAAATTAAAATGAGGGTATAAATGAATTTCTCCGATAGTCTTATAAATAGTAAAAATGAGTGGGAACACATTTTTAAGAATCACCGATGTGGAGGATAAAGAGGTCCGATTAGACACTTATGTAAAAACAACCTTATATAATAAAGAGATTATGGAATTAACACTTTCTTTGTACTTTTCCTTGGTTGGGGGTACATCAGACTCCTGTATAATAGTTAAATCATTATTATTAAATTATAAAAGAACTACATATATAAATATGATATCATATATGGTCTTATACTATTTCTTTGTTAATAATATTTAAGTATTATCATTGTTTCGAGAGTTAACTAATTCGTTTTCCTATATATGTTTTGTTACGTAAGTCATGTTTGGTTTGGATAGGATGTATTTGATTTAAATAAAGTATTATATATTGTTATTAAATATGATTTTTAAAAATAAAATCATAATTATTCTTGAAAGGTAATGATGGGGAATGAATCTCATCGTGTTTGTGGAGACAGTAATTCGTACGTACGCACGAACGCTACTTCTATTTCATTTTTTTATTTTAAAAAGAAAGAAGACCAAATTATAAATTGTTATAACATTATTCTAGTATAATATAATATTTTATATATTTAATGTAAGTTCATTAACACCTTATTTTATACGTTCCATGTATGGTATGAATGGGTCATATCACTTTGAGAGGGCGGTAGTCCACAATTCTTCAAATGAAATTATCAAATATATACAAAATGAAAAGAATTGTCACGACCCGTCCTCGGGGCCCGTGCCGTGACTACCCCAAGCCCGCCTTCCATAGGCCAGGGGATGGCGACTAGCACCAAGGCGTAAATCCCGGTAAAAAGGGAAGGCATTGCCTTTGTATGTAAACAAGCACCATAGAGTAAGCAAGCGGGAAAGTAAACACTAAGTAAAAAAAGCAGAGTACAACTGAAAGTGCGGAAAAGTAAATGGGCCAGTATACAATCCCAATCTGAAAGTAAAGTACAACTTGAAAGGAAAAACAACAACTGTAAAGTAAAAGCTGCTACGCCGAGCTGTCTACTGGAGATCCCACCTGAAGGGTGCGTACAGATAGCTCCACTGCTCCTTAGGTCCCGCCGTCCGCTCCGAGTACGTCCCACCCAGTTGTCCACCTCCAGGTACCGTCCTGCTCTGCAAGCCTCAACCACGATCAACGCTGTCCGTCGTCTGCAACCAACACAACGTAGTGAGGGCATAGCCCGTGCAGGGGTGAGTATAAGCTACTCAGTAGGGACCCCGAGACCCCTGAAGGACTCCCAAAATACACTAAGGATAAACACAATGTAAAGATACAAACATGAAGTAACAACCAACACTACTTAGGTATATGACCATACATATACCTAAGTCATCAATTCCAATACGCTCCAACCTCCGAGCCCAAGTACAACTCAGTCCACACAGGAAAGTATACGTATTCCACACAGGAAAGAAAAATGTAATCCACACAGGATAGCACAACACAATCCACAGAAGAAGGTAAATAGGATTCATCTCACACAGGTATACTTCTTCGAGGACGATAGAGATGATCACTGATCCATTTAAGTCGTCGGACCCACAAAGGATCGATAGGTACTAACCCCCGCAAAGACCCACACAGGATCGGACCCCCATAATATCTGTAGGTGCTGGTTCACACAGGACCGCTGAGCGCTAACCCACACAGGATCGGACCCACACAGGATCGGTAGCACTGATCCACACAGGATCGCTGAGTGTTGTAGTCGTCGTCGTCGTCGAATCCACTGAGAATCTCTGCACAGTCGTCGTCGCAGTCATAGTAGCAGTCACAGCCAACTCTAGGGTTCCCACACACAGCAAGCTCATTCGGGAGGGTCCGCTCCACGAGTCGAGAGGCTGATACATCAACTGTCTCAATTTCCAGATTTGATGTATCGAAAAGTTCCGTATCGTCAACAGGAACTCTATGCAACAGACGGCGCGTCAATTAGACGCCCGGTCTGAGAGTTATTGGCTTTTTCGTCCCGGGGGCCCGGTTGGTTTTTAAGGCAAAACCAACCCGACCGTACTCCACCTGCGTCCAAACCTTGGGCAGGGAGTGCCAAAA
Organism: Viscum album; assembly: GCA_963277665.1. Classification (NCBI taxonomy): domain Eukaryota; kingdom Viridiplantae; phylum Streptophyta; class Magnoliopsida; order Santalales; family Viscaceae; genus Viscum; species Viscum album. Next base: position 1,662,463,663 of record OY728152.1, on the reverse strand, counting down.
GATCCATCTCACTAAGTGGAACTCAACAAAGCTGACGACACAATCAATCGAACATCCGTAGCTCAAGATATGACCGTTTCTGCTCCGAAGGCCCGGTTGGTTTCGTGTACGAACCAACCCGGCCAAACTCAAAGTATTCTGAAACCTTGAGTGCGATATACCGAAACGACTGTCTCGATCCAAGGATCGCTTCGCCACGGACGGTGCGTCGTTTGGAGGTCCGTAGCCCGAGTTATGGGCATTTGAACCTAACAGTTTGGTATCGGGGGATTCGGGCCCGGGCCGACCCGGCCCGAGACCCCCCCGGTTGGCCCGAACCGGGTCAACCCGCCCCGGACAGGGTCGAACCGGCCCGGCACGGCCCGACCCAGCCCGGCGCGTCCCAGCCCGGCCCGGCGCGGCCCGGCCCTGCAGACCGGCCTGGCAGACCGGCCATGCGCACCGGTCCGGCTCAAGGCAGCGCGCTGGGCACCCTGCCAGCTCCGCCTTCGGCCGAGCTGATTGAGAACGGGGGGGGGGGGGGGGGGGCGCCTACCCCCCTTTGTAAAATCGCGTCCCCCCTCATTATGGGGGCCATTTATGCTGGCCGGGGGAATTTAATTCCCCCGGTTTCCTCCTTTCCGGCCCGCCCAACCTGGCCGGCCGGCTTCTTCTCAACAGGACCGGCAAAGGCCGGTCCTCTTCCGGCTTCCGACACTGGCGGCCCGGCTGGCCGCCGGTCACCAAGCTCCGCCGCGGCCCGGAACCGGCCGTGGCCCTTGTCGTCCAGCGCGGTACGACGACACCGCGCCCCTCCGCCGCGGCCCCGTTCCGGCCGCGGAGCCTTCAACTTCCTTCGAAGCGACGCGACGGCGTCGCGTTCTTGAATCTCTTTCCACGGCGCGGCGCGACGGCGCTGTGCGTATGTTCTGCACGAACCGCGTGGTGTGACGGAACCATGATCCTTCGTACCAACCACAAAGAAAAGAATTATGAAATAAGGAGGAGGGTCGGCCGTGTTTGTGCGGTCCGACCCCCTCGTATTATTCGATAATAAAAAGTCGAAAACCACAAAATTCGTCATGCCAGAATCAAGAATGGAATCAAATAACATTAAACCCCTACCTCGGTTTCAAGTGCAGAGCACGTCAACAAGCCGCAGAAGACAAGCATCGCAGAGGTCGGGTGTCGTGGGAATCGAACGTCGATTTCGTTGACGTCGAGGTGCGTCCGAAGAGGTACGTCGCTGGAGAAGCTTCGTAACCTGACAGAGAAAGCCCGAGGAGGAAGCGGCGTCTCCTTTCATTGACACGGGAAAAAGATCGAAGAAGTGGAGTCGTCGATCTTCAGAACACACCGGCTACGAGGAAGAGAAGAGACGACACGGGACGGCGTTCTTCATCGGAGCCTAAGTGTTCTTCGTGTTCATCGTCGTGGTTGAAGAAGAAGAAGAAAGCTCCCGAATTCTCTCAAGGTGGCAAGGGAAATCTAACCAAAATAAAATAAGCTTAAGCCTTATTTTATTTACACAACTAAACCACTTTGAATTTCAAAGGTTTGAAATTAAACAACTCAACTCAATTAATAACTCATGTTGTCAAATTAATAAGAGAGGAGTTATTTGGGAGTTTTAAGCAGAGTTGAAAAGTTAGGGTTCCTGTGGGCCCCACCACACTTAATCCTCTCAAGGGAGGTTAAGTGGAAGTGGGTCCCACCTCTAAATCTCTTTGGGAGGATATAACCAACAAGGATAAAAAATAAATTGTGTTTCCACATTTTATTTAACTTCATTTTAATTCCCCCAAAACTAACTCTCAACCCGCATAAAACACAACCTCGGAAAAGGTCTCCTTAAGAAAATATCGGCGATGCGAGTTCATTGGTGCCCTCGGAATTCGATTCCGGGCACCGGTTCAAAAGTTAGAAATTCACGCTCGTTCGTTCACTAAACGTACTCGAGCCAAACTTCGGAAATTGATTCCGGGCACACCGGGCCTCAGAATCAGGTGCCGTCAAAAACCGCGCTCTTGTAAAATTCCAAAGAAAATTAAGAAAAAATTTCCCTTGAATTTTACGGGTCTTTACATTACTCCCACCTTAGGGCTTTACGTCCCTGTAAAGATACATCAAAACTAGGGAAACAAATGAGGGTACTGAGCACGCATCTGAGCCTCCCGCTCCTAAGTGCTCCCCTAGAGATTCTCGTGCTGCCATCTGATGCGCACTAGAGGAATCGGCCGTCCACATAGGACCCGCTCCTGTCGATCCTTGATCTACACTGGGACCTCCGTAAAAGTCGCCCAATCGTCAACGTCAAGCTCCCCATAGTCAATGATGTGCGTCGGGTCGTGCACGTATCTCCTCAGTTGTGATACGTGGAAGACGTCGTGCACCCGGTGCAACTGAGGTGGTAGATCCAGACGATAAGACACCTCGCCAATCCTGCTGAGGACCTGGAATGGTCCGATGAAGCGCAGAGATAACATGCCGCCTCGGCCAAATCTCCGTATACCACGTCGAGGTGAGACCCGCAAGAAGACGTGGTCGTCATCCTCGAACTCTAGGGGCCTCCGCCTTCTGTCAGCGTATGACTTCTGCTAGCTCTGAGTTGTCCTCATCCACTCCTGGATGACCTGGACCTTCTCTGTCATGGCTTGGACCATCTCCAGTCCCACAAGTGCTGACTCCCCAGGGTCTGTCCAGCACAAAGGAGATCTACATGGTCGGCCGTACAATGCCTCATAAGGTTCCATCCCGATGGTGGAGTGGTAGCTGTTGTTGTACGCAAACTCCACCAAGGGTAGTTGGTCCTCCCAACTACGAACAAAGTCGAGGACACATGCGCGGAGCATGTCCTCGAGAGTCTGAATGGTCCTCTCCGTCTTACCATCCGTCTGAGGATGAAAGGCGGTGCTCAAACGTAGCTGCGTCCCGAACGCTTCCTGCAATCCCTTCCATAGCTGGGAAGTAAAGCGAGCATCTCGATCGGAGATGATAGATGATGGCACACCGTGAAGCCGTACAATCTCCTGAACGTAAAGACGTCCCAAGATCTCCACTGAACCCTTCTCTCTGATGGGTAAGAAGTGAGCTGACTTGGTGAGTCGGTCGACAATCACCCAGATGGAGGCATGACCTCTGGAAGTTTGTGGAAGTCCAGTCACGAAGTCCATAGATATGCCGTCCCACTTCCACTCCAGAACCTCCAAGGGTTGTACCAAGCCTGCTGGTACCTGGTGCTTAGCCTTCACCTGCTGGCAGGTGAGGCATCGAGAAACGAACTCTGCCACAGCCTTCTCCATGCCCGGCCACCAGTGTTGTCATCTGAGATCCTGGTACATCTTCGCCACTCCAGGATGTACCGCCAAAGGAGAAGTGTGAAATTCTCTCAGCACCTCCTCTCGCAAAGCGACTGGTACCATGGTACGTCCTCTGAAAAGGATGTCGTGCTCTGCTCCAAAGGAGAAACCATCTGGTGCCTGCCCTGAGGATATTCGTGCACGCCGCGTCTCACAGTCAGCGTCCCCACGCTGTGCCTCTCTGACCCGCTACAGTAGTGGAGGAGTGACTGTGAGATACTGAAGGAAGGCTGCTCCATCTCTATCTACAAAGGATATCTGCAAAGCGGCTAGCTGCTCTGTCGCCTCCTAAAGTAGATGAATGCCCGTCCTCCTGCTGAGGGCATCCGCCACTATGTTCCCCTTCCCATGAGTATGGACTATCTCAAAGTCATAGTCCTGGAGGAACTCGAGCCATCGCCGCTGTCTCAGGTTCAGGTCCTTCTGAGCGAAGACCACTGTTGCTAACTCCAGGTCATGGGTAGCGTAGTTCTGCTCATGCGGCCTCAACTGTCGTGATCCATAGGCGATCACTGCCTGCTCCTGCATCAGAACACACCCAAGTCCGATCCCTGATGCATCGCAGTAGACTACTTACCCTACTCCCTCCTCAGGCAACCTCAAGATAGGTGCACTGGTCAATCTCTATCTCAGCTCCTGGAAGCTCTGCTGACATCTGTCGGACCACATTAAGGGTTTCCCCTTCTTCGTCAAATCTGAGAGTGGTGCCGCAACTCTGGAGAAGTCTGGCACAAATCTCCGATAGTATCCGGCTAGTCCCAACAAACTCCGAACCTCTGTCATGCTCCTGGGTGGCTCCCAAGCTAACACTGCCTTGATCTTCACAGGATCCACTGAAACGCCCGCCTCAGAGATGACCTGTCCCAAGAAGTGAACCTCACATATCTATAACTGGAACTTCAAGAGCTTACCATAAAGCTGGTGCTCTTGGAGTGTGTCTAGTACAACCCGTAAGTGGTAGGCGTGCTCCTACTTAGTCGTCGAGTAAATCATAATGTCGTCGATGAAGACCACGACAAACCGATCAAGGCAAGGCTGAAAGATCCTGTTCATGAGGGCCATGAACACTGTTGGAGCATTGGTTACACCAATGGGCATAACCAAGAACTCATTGTGGCCATACCGACATTTGAAGGCCGTCTTCTATACGTCCTCGTCTCGAACTCTGAGTTGGTGATAGCCTGACCTGAGGTCTATCTTCGAGAACCACCGTGATCCCTTGAGCTGATCAAAGAGGTCATCAATCCTCGGTAGTGGATACTTGTTCCTCACTGTCACCTGGTTCAAGCGACAATAGTCAACACAAAGTCGCAGGCTCCCGTTCTCCTTCTTGGCGAACAATATCGGGGAAGCCTAGGGTGAAACACTAGGTCAGATGAACCCCTTGCCCTGAAAGTCCTCCAACTGTACCTGTAGCTCTTGAAGCTCAGCGGGGGCCATCTGATATGCTGGAGTCGATATCAGAGCTGTCCCGAGGTACAGGTCAATATAAAATTCTACCTCTCTGCGAGGAGGTAACCCTGGAACGTCGTCGGGGAAAACGTCAGCAAACTGATCCACCACTGCAGGAAAACCAGGTCTCCGCACGTCAACTGCTTCTAGGATAAGGCTAGCGAACTGATGAGTGATGGGTTGTCCTCTCCTCCGTGGAAGTCCATCCTGTGCTGCAAAGGCTCCCTTCTCGCCGGTGAAGGTGAACCTGCTCCCGTCGGTGTGTACACAACGCACCTTGCGCCTAAAACAGTCAATCTGTGCATGGACCGTAGATAACCAATCCGTTCCCAAGATGACGTTGTAAGGCCTCGACGCTGCTACAAGAAGATCCCAGCCGAAGCTCTCGCCTCCTAGAGTAAGCTCACACTGCTAGAACCAGTGCGTAATCGTCGAGTCTGCTCCCGTAGGAATCTCTAGCCGTAAGGATCGAGCCAACGGCTCTGTCGGAATCTCCGAGCTCTGAACAAGGGCAGCGACTATGAAAGAGTGACTCGATCTTGTGTATATAAGAACTGCAGCAAGGTTGGAATAGACACAGATGGTACCTCGAATCATATCTGGCACACCGTGGTCGTAGGCCTCTGCTGCCTGGCGATGTGCCTGTATCTGCCCGCCAGCTTCCTGTGGTCAGGGCGGACCTCCTGGTGGTGGTGGTGGTAGTGCCTCAAAGCGTCGCCCACCACCTGCTGCTCGGCCAGCTCCTCTACCTCGTCCGCCTCTTCCCTGTGGACCGCCACAGTCAACCCTCTGCCTCTGCCTCGGTGGTCCCTCAACTGTCTGCTGCTCCTCGGCACGGCGGGTCGGGCAGTCACGAGCCATGTGGCCCTGCCCACCGCACGAGTAGCACTGTCTACCTCTCGAAAGACTGGCTCCACGCTGTGTGCCCCGCACTGCTGAGTCAGTGTCCTGAGGTCGTCTTCCTGAAGGTCTGGTCTTCCTGGACCCCTGAGTCATTCGTCGACTGCCAACTGCAGAAGACTCTTCCATGTGCCGCCCTTCGGTGGGTCTCGGTGCTGGTGTAGACTCAGCTAGAAAGATCTCGATCAAAAGGGCTCGCTCCAGTACTCCCGTCTGAGTCAGAATGCTGAAGGAGATCAGTGATGCCCTGATCTCGTGTCTCAATCCCTGCTCGAAGGTCTGGGCCCGGAAGAATGGGTCCCGTACCATGTCGGTCGAGTAGAACGAGAGATCAGTAAATCTCACCGAGTACTGAGCGACCGTCATGCTGCCCTGCCGCAGCTGAAGAAGCTCCTGAATGAGCACCGCACGGAGGGTGGCTGGGACGAACTCCGAGTGGAAGAGGCTCTCAAATTCCGTCCAAAGTAGAGATGCTTCATCGTACACCTGGAGCATCAAGCTCCACCATCAGCCCGCTGCTGCATGCAGTAGGCTCGCAGCGAGGATCACCATGAGGTCTGCTGGTGTCCTCACTAGCCTGAAAACTCGTACCACTGCCTCCAGCCAGTCCTCGGCTGCCTGGGGGGTCCATCTCCCCATTAAACCTGGGCAGTCGCTGGTGCTGAAACTCATGGAGTGCGCTGAGGCGACGTGCATCGTCAGCGGCTGGTGTTGGAAGTATCGGTGGCTCGGCGGGTAGTGCTACCGCCGGTGCCACTACTGACAAAGGGCCCTGCACCGAGGCCTCGTCGCTCGGTGGGCTGTCATCATGCTCGACTCTCGGAACCCTAGCTGGCTGCCATCATGGGGCCATCCTGAAAAGGAAACAGGTGTGCCACGGTCAGAACAGTATACCTAGTGAGCTGATATAAAGTAATCACAAAGAAAACTTGAAACACACACGCAATCTATGTTTTCGTGCATTAAGTCAGAAATCAGATGTCAGGGTCCTGGTGTACGGATACATCGGCGGCCACACCAACACTGGACTCCCTGGACTGATAACCACACTCAATACGCTAAACATTATTGCTTCACATAGAAAAGATCAGAGTTCGCGGTAGAACCGAACTCTTATGATACCAATTTTTCACGACCCGTCCCCGGGGCCCGTGGCGTGACTACCCGAAGCCCTCCTTCCATAGGCTAGGGGCTGGCGACTAGCACCAAGGCATAAATCCCGTTAAAAAGGGAAGGCATTGCCTTTGTAAGTAAACAAGCACCACAGAGTAAGCAAGAGGGAAAGTAAAAACTATGTAAAAAAAACAGAGTACAACTGAAAGTGCGGAAAAGTAAATGGGCCAGTATACAAACCCAATCTGAAAGTAAAGTACAACTCGAAAGGGAAAACAACAACTGTAAAGTAAAAGCCGATACACCGAGCTGTCCACTGGAGATCCCACCTGAAGGGTGCGTACAGATAGCTCCACTGCTCCTCGGGTCCCGCCGTCCGCTCCGAGTACGTCCCACCCAGTGGTCCACCTCCAGGTGCTGTCCTGCTCTGCAAGCCTCAACCACGATCAACGTTGTCCGTCGTCTGCAACCAACATAATGTAGTGCGGGCATAGCCCGTGCAGGGGTGAGTATAAGGTACTCAGTAGGGACCCCAAGACCCCCGAAGGTCTCCCAAAATCCACTAAGGATAAACACAAAGGAAAGATACAAACATGAAGTAACAACCGACACTACTTAGGTATATGCCCATACATATACCTAAGTCATCAATTCCAATATGCTCCAACCTCCGAGCCCATGTACAACTAAGTCCACACAGGAAAGTATACATATTCCACACAGGAAAGAAAAATGTAATCCACACAGGATATCACAACACAATCCACACAAGAAGGTAAACAGGATTCAGCTCACACAAGTATACTTCTTCGAGGATGATAGAGATGATCACTGATCCATCTAAGTCGTTGGACCCACAAAGGATCGATAGGTACTAACCCCCGCAAAGACCCACACAGGATCGTACCCACACAAGATCTATAGGCGCTGGTTCACACAGGACCGCTGAGCGCTGACCCACACAGGATCGGACCCACACAGGGTCGGTAGCACTGATCCACACAGGATCACTGAGTGCTGTAGTCGTCGTCGTCGAATCCACTGAGGATCTCCGCACAGTCGTCGTCGCAGTCACAGTAGCAGTCGCAGCCAGCTCTAGGGTTCCCGCACACAGAAAGCTCGTTCGGGGGGGGGGGGGGGTCCGCTCCACGAGTCGAGAGGCTGATACATCAACTGTCACAATGTCCAGAGTTGATGTATCCAAAAGTTCCATATCGTCAACAGGAACTCTATGCAACAGACGGCGCGTCAATCGGACGCCCGGTCTGAGAGTTATTGGCTTTTTCGTCCGAGGGGCCCGGTTGGTTTTTAAGGAAAAACCAACCCGACCGTACTCCACCTACATGCAAACCTCAGGCGGAGAGTGCCAAAGGATCCGTCTCACTAAGAGGAACTCAACAAAGCTGAGGCACGTCAAGCGGACGTCCGTAGCTCAAGATATGAGTGTTTCCGCTCCGAAGGCCTGGTTGGTTTCGTGTACGAACCAACCCGGATGAACTCAAAGTATTCTGAAACATTGAGTGCGATATACTGAAACGACCGACTCGATCCAAGGGTCGCTTCGCCACTGACGGCGCATCGTTTGGAGGTCCGTATCCCGAGTTATGGGCATTTGAACCTAACAGTTTGGTATCGGGTGTTTCGGGCCCGAGCCGACCCGGCCCGAGACGCCCCCGGTAGGCCCGAACCCGGTCAACCCACCCCGGACAGGGTCGACCTGGCCCGGCACGGCCCGTCACGGCCCGACCCGGCCTGGCGCATCCCGGTGAGGCAGACCGGCCGGGCGCGCCAGTCCGGCTCAAGGCAGCGCGCTGGGCGCGCTGCCAGCTCGGCCTTCGGCCTAGGTGATTGAGAACAGGGGGGGCGCCTGCCCCCCTTTGTGAAATCGCGTCCCCCCTCATTATGGGGGGCCATTTATGCTGGCCAGGGGAATTTAAATTCCCCAGGTTTCCTCCTTTCTGGCCGGCCCAACTTGGCCGGACGACTTCTTCTCAACAGGACCGGCAAAGGCCGGTCCTCTTCCGGCTTCCGACACCGATGGCCCGGCTGGCCGCCGGTCACCAAGCTCCACCGTGGCTCAGAACCGGCCGCGGCCCGTGTCATCTGGCGCGGTGCGACGGCACCGCACCCCTCCACCATGGCCCCGTTCTGGCCGCGGTGCCTTCGACTTCCTTCGACGCGACGCGACGACGTCGCGTTCTTGAATCTCTTTCCACGGCGCGGCGCGACGGCGCTGCGCGTATGTTCCGCATGAACCGCGTGGTGTGACGGCACCACGCTCCTTCGTACCAACCACAAAGAAAACAATTATGAAATAAGGAGGAGGGTCGGCCGTGATTGTGTGGTCCGGCCCCCTCATATTATTCGATAATAAAAAGTCGAAAACCAAAAAATTCAACATGCCAGAATCAAGAACGGAATCAAATAACATTAAACCCCTACCTCGGTTTCAAGTGAAGATCACGTCAATAAGCCGCGGAAGACAAGTGTCGCGGTGGTCGGGCGTCGTGAGAATCGAACGTCGATTTCGTTGACGTCGAGGTGCGTCCGAAGAGGTACGTCGCTGGAGAAGCTTCGTAACCTGACGGAGAAAGCCCGAGGAGGAAGCGACATCTCCTTTAGTTGACACGGGAAGAATATTGAAGAAGCGGCATCGTAGATCTTTGGAACACACCGGCTGCGAGGAAGAGAAGAGATGGCACGTGACGGCGTTCTTCGTCGGAGCCTAAGTGTTCTTCGCATTCTTCGTCATGGTTAAAGAAGAAGAAGAAAGCTCCCAAATTCTCTCAAGGTGGCAAGAGAAATCTATCCAAAATAAAATAAGCTTAAGCCTTATTTTATTTACACAACTAAACCACTTTGAATTTCAAAGGTTTGAAATTAAACAACTCAACTCAATTAATAACTCAAGTTGTGAAATTAATAAGAGAGGAGTCATTTGGGAGTTTTAAGTGTAGTTGAAAAGTTAGGGTTCATGTGGGCCCCACCACACTTAATCCTCTCAAGGGAGGTTAAGTGGATGTGGGTCCCACCTCTAACTACCTTTTGGAGGATATAACCAACAAGGATAAAAAAATAAAATGTGTCTCCACATTTTATTTAACTTCATTTTAATTCCCCCAAAACTAACTCTCAACCAGCATAAAATGCAACCTCGGAAAAGGTCTCCTTAAGTGAATATCGGCGCTGCGAGTTCATCAGTGCCCTTGAAATTCGATTCCGGGCATCGGTTCAAAAGTTAGAAATTCCCGCTGGTTCGTTCACTGAACGTACCCGAGCCAAACTTCGGAAATTGATTACGGGCACACAGGGCCTCGGAATCAGGTGCCGTCAAAAACCGCGCTCTTGTAAAATTACAACGAAAATTAAGAAAAAATGTCCCTTGAATTTTACGGGTCTTTACAAGAATAAAGATTATCTATAAAAGAGAATTATAGAAGATAATAGATAATATATATATATAATAAATATCATATATAATTAGTGTCCCATCATAATGTCCACCATAGGAGGTGGTAGTAGAGGATTGAACAATCTTCGTTTCGTGAGGCACTAGTTCGTCATCCATAAAAACATTATGTTCTATACCCATTAGATGGAGGTGTGTGTAAATTTAGTGCAAATAATTATCATAAAAAAACCTAAAATATTGAGGATACTGGTGTTGTTATAAAATAATGGAATAATTATAGGTTAGTGGGTTGGAGAAGTAAAATAAAATAAAAGAACTTAAGAGGAGATTTTAGCTTTAAATCGGGTAACTCCCTTTGGTTTGGTCCAAAAGGCATCTTTAAAGTGCCTTCCACACTAGGAATGGAATCTATGAGGAATATAAGGATTTAAGGAGATTAACTGGGTAGAGTTTGGATGATACAAGGGAATTGAAAGGTGTGAGTAATGGGTTAGAGGTGAAGGCTCTTTATAAGTGAGGGAGGGGCTCATTAGGAATGTTTGAAAATATTATTTTATTATTTTATTATTTTTAGTTTCTAAAGGTCCAAAACTCATTAAAGTCAGAGATAATATGTGTCATGTTTGAAATAAAATCATCCAATAATTGTGGGACTAGTTTTGGATATTATTTTAATTTTTATAATTTCATTTATTTAAATCATTCATTAATGAAGTAAACACTACATCGTTATCATCTCATAAATTATTTTCTTTATTTGTTGTCTAAAAATTATAAACAGAATAATAAGATATAGAAAATATATTTATATTTAAAATTAATATTTATAGTTGAAAATATAACTTATATGACCACATGTATATATTTTTTTACTAAAGGATATATGTGCATGTCATTTTTGTCTTTACATTAAATTAATTAATATAAAGTGCCATTATCACTATCAAGTGGCACTATGGAGTTCCAAAATAGACCCAAGGATGCCCGTGGTCAGACATGTTGTCACGACCCCCTCCCCACAAAGTGTACCCCTCCTGGGCCGGCAATGTGAAAAGGGATATAATGACCCCCGAGTCCCGCCTCCAGTAGGCCCCGGGTTGGCGACTAGCACCGAGGGTATAATAACGTACAAATGGGAGGCATTACCCTCTAAGAGAACACAAGCAGAAGAGAGAGATAGAATAGACTCCAATCAACTCCAACTCAGAACTGAAATATATAAAGGAAACCAAGTACATATATGAAATGTCATGCAAAAGTACTACAACTGAAAGGGAAAACTAAAAGTACCCAAAAGAAAGAAAAATGGCAGCGACCACAAGCCCGAACAGCTCCTCCTCCAACCGCAAGCTAGTAGTAACCAGCTTGATCTCCAACCTGCTCCAAGTGACCTGAAAAATAGTTTATATGTACATAGGGTGAGTATAACAGTATAATCAGTAGGATCCTCCCCAAGACTCTCGTGCAAAAGTAAAGAAAGCATGCTAAAGCCCAGTGAACAACAAGTGAAACTAACTCGTCATCTAAACAGGTATACTATGTTCCCAACCTCACCATGGCTACTCTCACCAAGTAACGCATACAAGAATATAGCATATAGTAAATAATATCAAGGGTACCCCGCTACTACTTCCCCACTGGTTTTCCGCTTTGCCCCAACGACATACGTCCTGTGCATCTCTCTCCAAAGGCTTGCCCACAGACACCTGGGCTAAGCTCCACAATCTGCACCTCGTGCACCACATAGGCTTGCCCGCAGACACCTGGGCGAAGAACCACACCGTCCTCACAACCAAAGGTAACCAGGTAATTTCTGGGAGCCACCACAGCTCACATAACGTGTATCATACGTCGGGTATAATACCTCAAGCCATTACAGCCCATACTCCGAGTAAGGATCCTCAAGCCATCACAGCCTATACACGTTACACCTATAGTAGTCCATAGGGTACTATATCCAGAATATATGCGTGTGAATAACCACAAGCCATTACAACCCTCTACACACATATATGGGGTAACTAACCTCTTGCCTCATGGCACAAGTATCTACCAAGAGAAGAGAGCGGGGCCAAAGGGGGTAGTCAGCCATTCAACCTCCCATCAGAATGTTGGGGAAAACACCCCCCCCAGGGCTCAGAATCCCAGGGGTGTCAGTTGCCCTTACCGAAAGGGTGGAGTAGCGTATGGAAACACAAAAATACAGAATATATATAACTCACAACCACACTATGGGCATTACCTAGTCATAGGCACAACTGCAGCTAACGTCTCACAAACTCCAGGCTGCTACTTCTATGACTAGGTATCCTATAAGCACACAACCATTTGAAGAGCTTTATTAGATTACTCCATTCTCATTTTATCAATTCCACTGTACGTTAATTAATTATTTAAACATTAATTAACCATGAGCCATTTACCACATTAAACTAAATTGGCATCACATTCAAAACTGCTCCTTTTTAGGATTCACATTACTATTAAATTCCAGCTTCTCCATCCCCGTGGATTATCACCATTTAATCAAACATTCATTACAGAATTACTTTTCCACATTCCCAGGCATTCTAGAAAAACATTCTATGCTTCTAAACACAAAGGAGGCTCAACACGGTGAGTAGATATACTACCCGTTGAGTCTTTGCCGCCTATAGAAAGAGCATAGACCCATCCTCCATCGAGAGGCTAAACACGGAAAGCACGTGGCATACCCCGCGTGTCTTCGCCTCCTTCAGAAAGAGGGTAAGCAAGACCAGCTGCCTTGAGCAGTGGGGAAAAGTAAAGCAGATAAGCAACCAAACCAAACCACCAACATCAAACCATCACATTCATCTCATACCATCACCCTTGGTGTCCTCCCTGACACTCATATGCATAAACCGATGCATCTCGCCACACTAGGCGTCATCCGCTGCCACAACCACAAGTCTCCATGCCTCCACATATCACAACAGCCATCCAGGATCACATCACAACACAAGCAGCAGGAAAAAAACATCACAAAGTGGGCTCTCGGCCCTTTAACAAACAAGAGGGTAACTCAGAACCCTTTTAGAAATTCCCACATAATCTGTTCTCTAATCCATATTGAATTAATAGATTCATTAACATGCCTCTTTATCTTTAGCCAATTATTTAACAAATAATTCCGGCTTTACATTCTTTATCAATTTCCATCATGAACGAGCAACAAATTAAAGAAAATCATAGATATCACTCTATCTAGGAAAAATATGAGGCAAACAGTTATCACGGTACAAAGTAACAACATACGATCAACCAATTCGTTTAATCCGGTTCAAGTATTTAATTAGGTCACTTTCATTGTGATCCAAAGAGATAAATCATGCTAATTCTACGATTGCACATATACAATTAGAGAAGCCATGAATCCCCTACCTCGAAGAGTTCTTGACGTCCTTTATCCACACAACGGGTCACAGTCCTCTTCTCCTCATGATAGCTGCATCCACCAGAGGATTCCACGGTACGACAGTACCAACCAACCCCAAGAAAACCCATTAGAACCATGGAGATTACATGCTAATATGGAAGGAAGAACAAGAGAAGGTGATCCCTGAAAGAACGATGATAAAACATACCTTATATCGAAGAACGATCGACAAAACTTGGTTGAATCAACAGAGCGGAACTGATCTGAGTAACGTTTGATTGTGAAACTCCTACGAGAATGATTGCAAGGTTCTAGCGTCTCGTAGATGAGAACCAGGAAGAAGAACAACGAAGAATGATATCTCGTTCCTTTTTAAAAAAAATTTGAGAGGCGACGGTTTAAGATCTGATTTATTCTCCATTAAAACAGATCACATTAACCCACATGGTTTGACCAAGTAAAAACATCCCGGCCTTAGGAATAATTAATATAGGATTTATGGCCTTTGAATCGGCCTTAAAGTCCTTAAAATAAGGTTTTAAAAGTATTTTACTTCAAAGAAAACGTCAAATTTGCGAAGCTGGAAACACTGTTCACATACTCAAAATTTGGCAAAGTATGGAATCAGTAGCTCTTATGGAGTCTGGAAACACTGTTCATTCGTGAAATTTGGCAAAATATGGAATCGGTAGCTCTTATGAAGTCTGGAAACACTGTTCACAGAACTAAAAAAATTGGCAAAGGAAAGAAAAGCTCACCGATAGAACCTTACCGATAGAAACACAAGTCTACTGATAGATCCTCACTGATAGAAGTTCACCGATAGGACTTCACCGATAGAAACACTGTTCAAAGAACTAGAAATTTGGAAAAGTGTTAGTCGAGCTACTGCTGGACTGCGGCTACAAGTATACCGAGCTATCAGTATGCCGTGGCTACTAGTAAACCCAGCTACCGGTAGGATGCGGCTACCGGTAGACCGAGCTACCGGTAATCAGCAGCTACCGGTAGACCGAGCTACCGGTAATCAGCAGCTACCGGTAGACCGAGCTACCGGTAGGCAGCAGCTACCGGTAGACAGAGCTACCGGTAATCAGCAGCTACCGGTAGACCGAGCTACCGGTAATCAGCAGCTACCGGTAGACCGAGCTACTGGTAATCACCAGCTACCGGTAGACCGAGTTACCGGTAGGCAGCAGCTACCGGTAGACCGAACTACCAGTAATCAGCAGCTACCGGTAGACCGAGCTACCGGTAATCAGCAACTACCGGTAGACCGAGCTACCGGTAGACCGAGGTACCGGTAGGCAGCAGCTACCGGTAGACCGAGCTACCGGTAATCAGCAACTACCGGTAGACTGAGCTACCGGTAATCAGCAGCTACCGGTAGACCGAGCTACCGGTAGGCTGCAGCTGGGGAACAAGTCACCTTGTCCTCCCGGAACACCTCCAACACCACATTTTCACAAAGTAATGGACCATGGAGGTCCGGGCCATTACATTAGATACCTCTCAAAACATTCCCGTCCTCGAGAATTAAAAACCAACCCAGAAGAAAAGAGGGGTCCGAACAACCACCCCATAAGATACCTCTCAGGGGAAAACCACCATGAGTTGTTCGAAAGCTGGAACAAAACCCTGACATCCGGGAACAAACAATCCATACCCAAATAATTCATTCACAACATCACATCAAAGGTACATAAATAAAACATGAAAGGTCTAACCAGAGAGGAAACATCATTACATGGAAAGAGTTAAACATTAAACAACTCTGGGTACTGAGCACGTATCTGTGACTCACGCTCCCAGGTACTCTCCTCTATGCCACCGTGTCGCCACAGGACACGAACTAAGGGGATAGAACGCCCACGCAACACCTTCTCCTTATGGTCTTGGATCTCCACAGGTTGCTCCTCGAAGGTTGCATCATCGTCAATATCGATCTCTCCCCAATCGATAACATTAGATTCATCATGAAGATAACGACGAAGCTGTGAAAGATGGAAAACATCATGTATCCGACTCATCTGAGGGGGAAGTGCTACTCGATACGCCACAGATCCAACATGGGCTAACACCTCGAAAGGCCCAACAAACCGGGGAGAAAGCTTACTTCCACGACCAAACCTTTGCTGCCCACGACGGGGAGTCGCCTTTAGAAACACATGATCCCCAACATTAAACTCTAACGGTCTCCTTCTTTGATCAGAATATGATTTCTGATGATCCTGTGCTGTCTTCATCCTCTCACGAATCACCTGAACCATCTCTGTTGTATTCTGCACTAGTTCTGGTCCGAGGATTGCTGACTCTCCGACCCCAGTCCAGCACAACGGAGAACGGCATGGCCGTCCATACAAGGCTTCAAATGGCGCCATACCGATGGTAGAGTGAAAACTATTATTGTAAGCGAATTCTACCAAGGGTAAGTGCTTCACCCATGAACCTCCAAAATCAAGAACATAAGAGCGCAACATGTCTTCAAGAGTCTGGATGGTTCGCTCTATCTGACCATCCATTTGAGGATGAAAAGCAGTGCTAAGGCATAGTTGAGATCCAAAAGCATGTTGGAGACCTCTCCACACCCTAGAGGTAAAACAAGGATCTCGATCAGAAATGATCGTCCTAGGTACTCCGTGAAGCCTCACCACCTCCTCCAGATACTGCCTCGACAAAACCTCCACTAAGCTCGACTCCTTGATTTCTATGAAGTGGGCCGATTTAGTTAAACGATCCACTACCACCCATATAGCATCATGTCCTCCCAGAGCTCGAGGTAAACCTGTAACAAAGTCCATTGAGATGTCCTCCCACTTCCACTGAGGAATCTCTAAGTGCTGGAGAAGACCACCAGGAACACGGTGTTCGACCTTCACCTTCTGGCAGACTAAACATCGAGACACATATTCTGCAACTGAACGCTTCATCCCAGGCCACCAAAACTGACTCCTCAAGGATCGGTACATCATCGTCACACCAGGATGTACCGCCAAGGGTGAACTATGGAACTCTCGGAGAACGGTCTCGCGCATCGCCAAGGGAACAAAAAGCCTGCCATGATACAACACTCGGTGTTGTTCATCCTCCGACCAACCATCAGGGGCCTCACCACATACAACTCTGTCTCTCCAAACTTCCACCTCTAGATCACCCAACTGAGACTCTTCAACCTTCTGCATCCGGGATGACTGCACCGTCATCTGGAAAAGACAACATCTTCCCCCAACTTCTCCTATATCAAGATGTAAAGATGATAGCTCTTCCATCACTCTCCAAGAATCAACAGATTCACGCACAACATCACTACGTGACTTTCGGCTCAGTGCATCAGCAACAACATTTCCCTTCCTAGGTGTATACGATATTTCGAAGTCGTATTCCTGTAAGAACTCCATCCACCGACGCTGCCTCAAGTACAAGTCCTGCTGAGAGAAAACATACCTCAAACTCTTATGATCGGTGAAAACCACAAAGCGCTCGCCAATGAGGTAATGTCTCCACAACTTTAGAGAAAACACCACGGCTGCCAAATCAAGATCATGGGTGGCATAGTTGCATTCAAGGGGACGCAACTGCCGAGACCCATAAGAAACAACAGACCTCTGCTGCATGAGAACACAGCCTAGCCCCAGATGTGAAGCATCACAGAAAACATCAAACTGGACTCCCTCCGCTGGAAGACAAAGGACTGGAGCACTTACCAACTTCCCCTTTAGATACTCGAAAGCTGTCTAACACTGATCAGTCCATATGAACACTTGATCCTTCCAGGTCAAAGCTGTCAGAGGAGTCGCAACTCGGGAGAAATTAGCCACAAACCTCCTGTAATAGCCTGTGAGACCAAGGAGACTTCGCACCTCTGACACGGTCTTGGGGGCTGGCCAAGACACCACTGCTTCTATCTTCGAAGGATCCACAGCTACTCCCTGTTGGGAAACAACATGTCCCAAGAAACGAACTTCTTGAGCCCAGAACTCACACTTGGACAACTTCCCAAACAACCGATGTTGGCGAAGAACTCCCAAAACGGCTCGTAGATGCTCTGCATGCTCCTCTTCAGATGTGGAGTACACAGGGATGTTGTCGATGAAAACCACAAAAAACTTATCTAGGAATTCACGGAACACAGCATTCATCAACCCCATGAAAATAGCTGGAGCATTCGTCACGTCGAATGGCATTACAACAAACTCATAATTCCCATGACGACAACGGAAAGCAGTCTTCGGGATATCCTCATCCTTTACATGCATCTGGTGATATCCTGACCGCAAGTCTATCTTTGAAAACCAACTTGCACCCTTCAGTTGATCGAATAGGTCATCAATCCGCGGGAGAGGATAACGGTTCTTTATTGTCACTTTGTTTAAGCGACGATAATCGACGCACAACTACAAACTGCCATCAGCCTTTTTCACAAACAAAACTGGTGCACCCCACGGTGACACACTTGGCCGAAAAAAACCACACTGCAACAGACCGTCGAGATGAATACGTAGCTCTCGTAACTCAGAAGGGGTCATCCTATACGGAGACATAGAGATAGGAGACACTCCTGGTTGTAGCTCGATCCCAAACTCGATCTCTCGTTGAGGGGGTAAGGATACAACCTCTTCTGGAAAGACATTAGGGTACTCCTCTACGACCATAGGAAATGCCAGTTGTTGAACCTATGAAGAACTCAGCATCATCCCATCCATCATGGATGATAAGGATGAAACTCGTTTATGACTCATTCGAGGATCTCTCTCACCAACAAACACTACTTCCTCTCCATCTTCATCAAAGAAAACGACCTTCTTCCTGTAGCAATCCACAACAGCCTGCACCGAATACAACCAATCCATGCCAAGTATGACATCATATGGTTGTATTCGCAAACATAGGAAATCTCCCCAAGAGCGGTGTTGCCCCAACACTAGCTCACAGTCTCTACATACTTCAAACAAGTCAGTTCGACCTCCAACTGGCATAGTCAACGCCAAGGGCACTGGAAGTCTCTCTACCTCAAGTCCCAAAGCATGGAAAAGGGTAGGTGATATGAAGGAGTGTGTTGCTCCTGAATCAAACAAGGCATACACCAAGGTAGAAAACAAGCAAAGGGTACCTCGAACGACATCTGGCTCGCCTGGGGCTGGTAACGCTAGAGCATGAAGCTGACCACGACCACTTCCACGGCCTCTCTGACCCTGATGACGACCACCACCACGGCCGCGCTCTGCTCTCTGAGGACGGGGAGCGTCATGGGGCTGTCCTCTGCCTGCTCCATCTACCCTCTGGTGATCTAAAGCTGGTGAAACCTGCTGCTGCTGCCTCGGTTGGAACTGCCTCAACGGAGGAACCTGGAGTGGAGTGCCTGGTGCATGATGACTGCTCTGAAAAGTCGAGCACTCCCGCTGCTGATGACCATGACCACCACAAGAAAAACAAGCACCTGATCCCTTGGCATAGGTCTGAGAGTTTCTGCCTCCGGAGAAACGAGATGGGAAGGGCTGGGACCTACCCCCAGGTGAAAGGAAACTCTTCTGTCCTGAAAACCGGGAACCCCGGACCATAGCTCTGCTTCGTGAGGAATCATGATGATTCCCCTCTCGTGATGATCTGGTCCTAGCCAAAGTCCTCTCAACAACCTCTGCCCTCGCCAGCACCTCAAGATATGTCTTCAGCATAAATGGGGTGACCTGGCGCTGGATCTCTGGAGGCAAAGCCTCCCTGAAATTCCTCGCCCTGGCCTCATCATCTGGTAACAGGTCTGAAGCATATCGTAGAAGGTTCCTGAAATGGATTCCAAACTCTCGAACACTGGAGCTCCCCTGTCGAAGGGTGAGTAGCTCCTGGCGACTGGACGCCTTCGTAGTCGATGAAAGAAACTCGACTCTAAACCTGTCTCGAAACTCCTCCCATGAGATCGCTGACTCCTCACGATCCCCGAGGAACAAGAACCACCACTGTCTCGCTGCTCCACGCAACATCGTCACAACCAAGGACACCCAGTGTTCCTTCCGAGCACGAATCAAACTGAAGCCTATCTCGACCTCCTCCAACCAGTCTTCTGTGACTGCATCTGAAACGGAGCCCTCATACTTCTTTAGACTCTGGCGCTGAAACTCTCGGAGTGTCTTCCTCCAAGTGTCATCTTCGTCAACCTCTACCCGGCGGTGATCTACTGGAACAGCCTGCTGGGCACCTTCTGCGCAAACCTGGCGAGGACGTCGACCTGGAGCCATACATATAAAATAACAACTATTAGAGCTCCTAAGCCTGGAATAGGGAAGACCCAACATTAATTAATTAATTATTTTGTTTTATTAATTTTAGGTTACCTATCCCAAGGTCTACCCATTCAAACACAGGCACAAAGAATAATGATGCATGATCCTTTCCTAGGTCTCTACCCTGCAACCAGTATCACTTTGTTTAGTAGCCATTGTAAACTTAATGGTCCGTGCAATAGATCATAGGGGGCCCTGAACGCCTATGTCTCTGCCGGTCTCCAGTGTTTACCCCACTTGCTAAACATGAATGACACTGTTGCCCTACCATCCCATGCATCATCACCTGTGCCTAACTCCAAACTCCATCCTATCCCTCAACCAGACCTCTGATACCACTCTGTCATGACCCCTCCCAACAAAGTGTACCCCTCCTGGGCCGGTAATGTGAAAAGGGAGATAATGACCCCCGAGTCCCGCCTCCAGTAGGCCCCGGGTTGGCGACTAGCACTGAGGGTATAATAACGTACAAATGGGAGGCATTACCCTCTAAGAGAACTAAAGCAGAAGAGAGAGATAGAATAGACTCCAATCAACTCCAACTCAGAACTGAAATATAAAAAGGAAACCAAGTACATATATGAAATGTCATGAAAAAGTACTACAACTGAAAGGGAAAACTAAAAGTACCCAAATGAAAGAAAAACGGCAGCGACCACAAGCCCTAACAGCTCCTCCTCCAACCGCAAGCTAGTAGTAACCAGCTTGATCTCCAACTTGCTCCAAGTGACCTGAAAAAAAGTTTATATGTACATAGGGTGTGTATAACAGTATACTCAGTAGGATCCTCCCCAAGACTCTCGTGCAAAAGTAAAGAAAGCATGCTAAAGCCCAATGAACAACAAGTGAAACTAACTCGTTATCTAAACAGGTATACTATGTTCCCAACCTCACCATGGCTACTCTCACCAAGTAACGCATACAAGAATATAGCATATAGTAAATAATATCAAGGGTACCCCACTACTACTTCCCCACTGGTTTTCCGCTTTTCCCCAACGACATACGTCCTGTGCATCTCTCTCCAAAGGCTTGCCTGCAGACACCTGGGCTAAGCTCCACAATCTGCACCTCGTGCACCACATAGGCTTGCCTGCAGACACCTGGGCGAAGCACCACACCGTCCTCACAACCAAAGGTAACCAGGTAATTTCTGGGAGCCACCACAGCTCGCATAACGTGTATCATACGTCAGGTATAATACCTCAAGCCATTACAGCCCATACTCCGAGTAAGGATCCTCAAGCCATCACAACCTATACACGTTACACCTATAGTAGTCCATAGGGTACTATATCCAGAATATATGCGTGTGAATAACCACAAGCCATTACAGCCCTCTACACACATATATGGGGTAACTAACCGCTTGCCTCATGGAACAAGTATCTACCAAGAGAAGAGAGCGGGGCCAAAGGGGGTAGTCAGCCATTCAACCTCCCATCAGAATGTTGGGGACAACACCCCCCCCCCCGGGGCTCAGAATCCCAGGGGTGTTAGTTGCCCTTACCGACAGGGTGGAGTAGCGTATAGAAACAAAAAAATACAGAATATATATAACTCACAACCACACTATGGGCATTACCTAGTCATAGGCACAACTGCAGCTAACGTCTCACAAACTCCAGGCTGCTACTTCTAAGACTAGGTATCCTATAAGCACACAACCATTTGAAGAGATTTATTAGATTACACCATTCTCATTTTATCAATTCCACTGTACATTAATTAATTCTTTAAAAATTAATTAATCATGAACAATTTACCACATTAAACTAAATTGGCATCACATTCAAAACTACTCCTTTTTAGGATTCACATTACTATTAAATTCCAGCTTCTCCATCCCCGTGGATTATCACCATTTAATCAAACATTCATTACAGAATTACTTTTCCACATTCCCAGGAATTCTAGAAAAACATCCTATGCTTCTAAACACAAAGGAGGCTCAACACGGTGAGTAGATATACTACCCGTCGAGTCTTTGCCGCCTATAGAAAGAGCATAGAGCCATCCTCCATCGAGAGGCTAAACACGGAAAGCACGTGGCATACCCCGCGTGTCTTCACCTCCTTCGGAAAGAGGGTAAGCAAGACCAGCTACCTTGAGCAGTGGGGAAAAGTAAAGCAGATAAGAAACCAAACCAAACCACCAACATAAAACCATCACATTCATCTCATACCATCACCCTTGGTGTCCTCCCCGACACCCATATGCATAAACCGATGCATCTCGCCACACTAGGCGTCATCCGCTGCCACAACCACAAGTCTCCATGCCTCCACATATCACAACAGCCATCCAGGCTCACATCACAGCACAAGCAGCAAGAAAACAAACATCACAAAGTGGGCTCTCGGCCCTTTAACAAACAAGAGGGTAACTCAGAACCCTTTTAGAAATTCCCACATAATCTGTTCTCTAATCCATATTGAATTAACAGATTCATTAACATGACTCTTTATCTTTAGCCAATTATTTAACAAATAATTCCGGCTTTACATTCTTTATCAATTTCCATCATGAACATGCAACAAATTAAAGAAAATCATAGATATCACTCTATCTAGGAAAAATATGAGGCAAACCGTTATCACGGTACAAAGTAACAACATACGATCAACCAATTATTTTAATCTTGTTCAAGTATTTAATTAGGTCAATTTCATTGTGATCCAAAGAGATAAATCATGCTAATTCTATGATTGCACATATACAATTAGAGAAGCCATGAATCCCCTACCTCGAAGAGTTCTTGACGTCCTTTATCCACACAACGGGTCACAGTCCTCTTCTCCTCACGATAGCTTCATCTACCAGAGGATTCCACGGTACGACAGTACCAACCAACCCCAAGAAAACCCATTATAACCATGGAGATTACATGCTAATATGGAAGGAAGAACAAGAGAAGGTGATCCCCGAAGGAACGATGATAAAACATACCTTATATCGAAGAACGATCGACACAACTTGGTTGAATCAACAGAGCGGAACTGATCTGAGTAATGTTTGATTGTGAAACTCCTACGAGAATGATTGCAAGGTTCTAGCATCTCGTAGATGAGAACCAGGAGGAAGAACAACAAAGAATGATATCTCGTTCCTTTTTAAAAAAAATTCGAGAGGCGACGGTTTAAGATCCGATTTATTCTCCATTAAAACGTATCGCATTAACCCACGCGGTTTGACCAAGTAAAAACATCCCGGCCTTAGGAATAATTAATATAGGATTTATGGCCTTTGAATCGGCCTTAAAGTCCTTAAAATAAGGTTTTAAAAGTATTTTACGTCATAGAAAACGTCAAATTTGCGAAGCTGGAAACACTGTTCACATAATCAAAATTTGGCAAAGTATGGAATCGGTAGCTCTTATGGAGTCTGGAAACACTGTTCATTCGTGAAATTTGGCAATGTATGGAATCAGTAGCTCTTATGAAGTCTGGAAACACTGTTCACAGAACTAAAAAAATTGGCAAAGGAAAGAAAAGCTCACCGATAGAACCTTACCGATAGAAACCCAAGTCTACTGATAGATCCTCACTGATAGAAGTTCACCGATAGGACCTCACCGATAAAAACACTATTCACAGAACTAGAAATTTGGCAAAGTGTTAGCCGAGCTACTGCTGGACTACGGCTACAAGTATACCGAGCTATCAGTATGCCGTGGCTACCGGTAAACCCAGCTACCGGTAGGATGTGGCTACCGGTAGACCGAGCTACCGGTAATCAGCAGCTACCGGTAGACCGAGCTACCGGTAATCAACAGCTACCGGTAGACCGAGCTACCGGTAGGCAGCAGCTACCGGTAGACAGAGCTACCGGTAATCAGCAACTACCGGTAGACCGAGCTACCGGTAATCAGCAGCTACCGGTAGACCGAGATACCGGTAATCAACAGCTACCGGTATACCGAGTTACCGGTAGGCAGCAGCTACCGGTAGATCGAGCTACCGGTAATCAGCAGCTACCGGTAGACCGAGCTACCGGTAATCAGCAGCTACCGGTAGACCGAGCTACCGGTAATCAGCAGCTACCGGTAGACCGAGGTACCGGTAGGCAGCAGCTACCGGTAGACCGAGCTACCGGTAATCAGAAGCTACCGGTAGACCGAGCAACCGGTAGGCTGCAGCTGGGGAATAAGTCACCTTGTCCTCCCGGAACACCTCCAACACCACATTTTCACAAAGTAATGGACCAGGGAGGTCCGGGACATTACACATGTATTAGCCAATAAGAATAGAACACATGTTAGGTTAATTTCATATTATAATAACAATATTTATTTTACCCTTATATACCAGATTTACCCATTATCCTTGGTAAATAAAATATTTACTAAAGTAAATATTCATAATGTATAAAAATAAAATATACCTATTAACAAAATTTAGGTCTCCTGTTTCCAATTATAGAATCTATTTTTCCAAATTCAAAATACACAAGTGTCAGAAATTAATTTAAAATTAATTCCCCTTGTGAAAATAAAAAATGTGTTTTTAAGATATAAAAACAATCAAAATATTGGCAGTTGTTTATGTCCAGTTTAAATGTGAAATTATATCCAATGACCTAAATAATATTAAATGATAAAAATATAATGCAATGATAATTTAAAACCACAAAAATGTATACTTTAACAATATAAAATATTTCGGTTAAAAAAGATGTTTTTAATTAAAATATAGTATTGTTCACTATTCATCAAAAATTGAATGTTTCAATAATGTACCAAAAATACACCTTAATATAATTTTGATATTCTGAATTGAAAATTGAAGTCTATTTTGAAAAATATAACTTATAAAATTTCAAAAGGTGGTTATTACCATTCATAACAGCTAGTTTGATTAGTCATGGTGTGTTAGAATATCGAAGTTTCACACAACGCTAACTATTGGATTATTCAATGGGAAACGTATTGTGGAAGCTTGGGGTGTTACATTCATCCCTACTTCAAATAATTTTGTCCTCAAAATTTCTAAAATACAACTACATAAAAAGATTCGGTTGGTTCTTCATCATAAGTTCCTTGGGTTCCAACGTTGCCTCTTCCATCTAATGATTTCTCAATAGAACTTTTAACAAATGAGTTGTTCCGTTCCTCAACGCGTGTTCTCTAGTATCAAAAATATTGATAGACTCATCACAATAAGATAGATCAGGTTCCAGTTCTATTCCTTCATAGGTGAGTACATGCGTTGGGTATGACATGTATTTTCTCAACAGTGATACGTGGAGCACAACATGAATTTTGGAGATACATGGAGGCATTTCCAAATGGTAAGCCACATCCCAAATTCGTTCTCAAATTTTGAAAGGTCCAATGTACCAAGGACTTAATTTACCCTTCATACCGAAACATATGACTCCATTCCATAGAGATACCTTCAAAAAACGTGATCTCCAACATAAAATCCCAAATCCTTTTTTTGGTTATCAGTGTTGCTCTTTTTCCTAATTTTAGAAGCATTAATATGGGGTTGGGTAATCTTTACCTTTTCCATTGTTTTCTAAAAAAGTTATGGGCAGATGAGTTTTCATTCACCTAAATCATCCCAACATGGTCGTGTGTGACATATCTTTCCATATAACGCTTCATATGGTACGATTTGAATACTTTAATTGAAGCTTTTGTTATAGAAACATTTTACCTGAGGTAAATATTGATCCAACATACACTTAATGTCTAGTGAGAAAGATCTCAACATGTATTCTAAGGTTTGAATAGGCTATTCTAATTGTCAATCAGTTTGAGGGTGGTAGGCATTTCTCAACAAAAGTGGAATATCCATGGCCTTCTGAAGATGTTTACCGAAACTTTCTGTAAAATGGGGATCACGATTAGAAATAATTAATAGGGGTCCTCCATGATGTCTTAGATCTTCATCCACATATCGTTTTGATGAATGTTACATAGTTAAATCTTCTTTTATAGATGGAATATGTTCTGACTTGGTAAGATGATCAATAATGAAATATATTGCATCATTCCTTCTATGAGTCCTTGGTTGTCCCATGACAATGTACATCGTAATCTCATCTCATTTCTACTTATCTATGGGAAGAGGTTTCATGAATCCTCCAGAATTTTTAGTAATATATTTTACTTATTGATAGACCATACATATTCAATCATAATCAGCAATATCCCTCTTCATTTTGTCCCACAAAATTTTTTACATGAAATATCTTTACATATTAGTGTTACCAGAGTGTATGGGGAAATTGGAGCTATGAGAATCATCCAAAAATTCCCTCTTCATATCAGGTAAATCAGGAACACAATGTTTCTTCCCAATTTTCAAAATCCCATCTTCATATATGGTGTTGATCAATCTCCCATCATTTAGAGAATAATTTTGTATTGAAACTCCTATAATCTGTCTGAGAACATTTTAGCCTTTATATCAAATATACTTTGGATAACATTTCAAATGTTACCAATGTTTCACCTTCCATGGTTATTCCCATGTCCATATTTACTAGATCAATGTATATAGGATCCTTTTCAATTCTCATCATGTTCAGAACTCCATGATTCTTTCTACTCATAGCTTCTGCCACCCTATTTTCCTTCCCCGTGTTTTAGTGTATGACGTAATCATAATCCTTGAGTAGTTAGATCCATCTCCCTTTCCACATTTACAGTTATTTTTTGAAAAAATATACTTCAAACTATTGTGATCAATATAAATCTCACATTTTCACCATAGAGAATGTGTCTCCATGTCAATAGAGAAAAGATAATAGATACTAACTCAATATCATGAGTGGGATAGTTTTGTTCATGAATTTTTCGATGTCGTGATGCATTGGCAATATCCATATCATTCTACATAAAGACATAGCAAAGCCCTTTGTTGAAGCATCATTATAAATAACAAACCCAAAATTCCGCGATGGTAGAGTCAACTTAGGATCATTGAATAATATTCTCTTTAGTTCATCAAAACATTCTTCACACTCTTTTGTTCAAACAAATTTAACACCTTTACGTGTGAGCTTGGTTAATGGGTTATCCAAATGGGATTTTTTTTGAAGAAACACCAATAATAACATGCTAAACGAATAAAAATATATAACTCAGTAATACGTTTTTATGTGGGACATTCTTGGATTTTCTTTGTCTTTGAAGGATCAATAGCGATTCAATTATTAGAGACTATATGGCCATGAAATGAAATATTTTCAAGAAATAATTCCCACTTACTAAACATCACATATAATTTATTTCTTCTAAGTTTCTTTAGAATAGTTTTTAAGTTTTTTTCATGATCTTCATAGCTTTTAGATTAAACCAAGATTTCATTAATAAATACCAATATATATTCATCAATATATTCTATGAAACAATGTTCATTAGATCCATGAATATTGAGGGTGCATTAGTCAATCCAAAAGGAATTACTGTAAACTCGTAATGCCCATACCTGGTTCAAAATTTTGTCTTTGGAATATCTTCCTTCTTCATACACAACTGATGATATCTAGATCGATGTTCAATCTTTGATGAATATTGAGCTCCATGAAGTTGATCAAATAATTCATCAATAAAATGTAGGGGATACTTGTTCTTTATTGTTCTAGCATTGATCTCCCTCTAGTCAATGCACAACCTCATAGATCGATCTTTCTTCTTAACAAAAAGATCTTGGGCTCCCCATGAAGAAACTCTTGGGATAATAAATCCTTTATTACTAAACTCCAATTGTTGTTTATTTAGATCCACTAATAACACAGTGGACATTCAATAATGGGTCTTCTATATGGGCCTTCAAACATAAATTAAATCGATGGAAAACATAATTTCTCGTTCTGGAGGATGTGTTGGTAAATACTTTGGAAATACATCAACATATTCTTGTACAATACGTACATACTCTATTTTAACATTCCTTTCCTCAACCATTGTTATTTCACTCTCTTACCCCATAATAATTTAATTTAGTAGAGATACAAGGGGTGTATCTAGATAAGAATCAGATGGTGATGTTTCTTCTCTAAAGATAATGTATTCCTAATCATCTTCAAAAATTGTAACCTCCTTCTTCTTAAAATAAATTAATTCATCATGGTCTGTAATCGAATCCATACAGAGGATTATATCAAATTAAATAATGGGTATAGCGATGATATCAGTAGATAAAGAACATTTATATGCCCTAATGGGGACAGATTCCCAAAACATTGTTGCAATGATAATTCTCTTGGTATTTTTGACTGATAACACTCTTGTTAAATCAAATTGAAAATATCTAATTTTATTACTAAAATTGGAAGATATGAAACAATGCAATGATCCAGAATCAAATAATGCATTGGCTAAATTTGAGGAACCCATTAAATTCCCTACAACCATGTCTTTTGGAGCTTTAACTTCAGCATTAGTGATCACATAAGATTGTCTCTACTCCCTTGGCCTTTTCTGAGGAAAGTTTCCATGGATCTTAGAACATTAATTTTCATAACGCCCCATTTTTTATAATTTAGGCATTCATCATTGATAGCCTCATTTTTTCCCTTGCAGTCATGAGATTGGTGGCCTTTTTCACCACACTTGTAACACACTCTCATTCGCTTCAGGTAAGTACCAGGGTGTTTCTTCCCAAATTTACTACAAGATGGATATTCAACTTTTCCCTTATTCACTTTATATCCATTTCTAGAGTGTTTAGCATATATCTTCTTCTCTTTTTTTCATCAATGTTGTATGACATAGAAAATACCTTTTCTGTCTTGATATCACATGAGAAAATATCTTCGTATGATTGAGAAGGATTGTGGTACTAATTCTCGACAGAAAAATGGATTTAACCCATCAAATAATCGATCAATCATACTACATTGGTTATATATATAATCCGATGTATGAATTTCTAACCTTGTAATGTTTTCCTCATACATTGAGACATTTTCAACCTATTTTTTCCTTAAACTCAGAAATTGTCTTTCCATATCTTTTTGATGGTCACAGAGATAGTATTTCTCTATGAAAATTTCTTTAAACTCCCTCCATTAATATTTGAATCCTTTTCATCTTACTTTGTGTTTTGAATTATTGACCACCATTGATCTACATCTTCTGTAAGGCGATCAAATGCCATGAAAACTTTTTCCATTTTGCTGCCCCCAAGCATGAAATATTTTTTCTCTAAGGAACTTATACATTTCTCATCTACAAATGGATTTGTAGTCCCACTGTATGATAGTGGATGTTGCCTCATTGTTATTTATAACCTAAGTGGGTTGTCCCAATATGGTGATAAGTTGATCGAAACAAGTTGAATAACCAACTCTACTATATTTATCTTCTATAGGATGGAAATCCTTACATGGATTACATGGATTGATATGGTCATCATTCCTTCCACTAGAATCTATTTTAATACGATGTAATAAATTAAATTAGTTTATGAATCACAATACATAATGTCAAATTTGTAAAACACTTCACATAAATTTAATAATTTTTGGATATAATCCATAATCAAAAAAATGTTGTCATTGAGGAGTTAATATTAATAATTTTTTCATAATGTTTTGAAAAAAATGGGGATTATTTAAAGCATATCCCCTGGGAGTGTTATTACCAAGATTGAAGCAAGGCTCATTGTTGTGTACCAGGATACCCTAGGTTAATCCCAAAACTCCATGTCAGAGTATTTACACATAGGTACATATGTGAAAGATCACATCTACCTGCTTGTACCCAGACATCGATGTATTTCTTGGAAAATACACAAAATCATTACATTACCAAAATTTTAGTATGTTATTCCATATAAATCCAAAAAGTCTTTCTCTGGTTAATGTACTCTAATCAGAGTTTATCAAAATCCAATTTCCAAGGGTTGTAATAAACATTCAATGATACCAAGTGTAATGCCCCTACCCCAGTTACCCCGAGTCAATGAATTATTACATAACATTGGAAAGATCACAAGGGATAAAATCTTAAAAGACCGATCAATTTAGTAGCCTTGGAAGTACTAGATAAATACATATGTTTTACATTACATCATTAAATAAAAAAACAATAATATTTTATCTCTTTTGACCACATTCTTATCCTTTATCCTATCTTTATAGGTCAACCATAGAATACTTTTTTTACATCCGTGAAAAAATAAAACATAGAAAGGGGTGAGCTCAAATTCTCAGTAAGGATAACAGTGTAGTGGAAACTTTCGTAAATAAACAAACATTTAAGGCAATATAAAAAACTAAAAAAAAATCTTTTTAAACAAAAAATTCATCCTAATATGGAAAAGATAAATAAAATAATTCCATTTATTTATTCATGGGTATATTCTACTAGACAAATAATCACATGTAATATCAATAGCTAATTTCACAATGATGGAATGCATAATGACATACATCATAACCACATAGTCAAGGACATGTGCTAAGACAACAAAAAAAAGATTTTTTTTCAAGGCCTTGTTCCAAGAAAGTAGTTTGTCTCATGAGACCTACCAATTAATCGAGGGGCTTTAGAGGGAACCACCATTCACATACTATGTCCAATTCATTCTTCATATTTAAAGGTTGAAACATAGCATAAACATTCGTATTAAAACTAGCATATGAAATGTTAATACATTAACTATAAACCATGAATGGTATAAAAATGAAACATCCACAGTCAAACATATCAAAAAACCTTCAATACAATATAGAATATTTGTATCATAATAAATAGACATCAAACAAGTATAATATTCATTAAAAAATGTTGACATAGATGAAATCAAAACTATTTTGGAGAAATATATCTTTCTATTTTGAAATCATTTAAAATTTCTGTAGTTAAAAAAGAAAACCATTATTTTGGAAATATTCTTTTAATATTGTATGGTATGTTTCAAGGGTGTTATAACGGAAGAGAATAACTGCACATATTGTATAAGGTTTGGAAAATATTTTTACCTTAATTTCTCGAAATGTACATAAAGTAGCTTGATTTAAATTGATGAATAGATTCTTTTTAAACAATTTTATAAAAAGTTAATCAAGGGTATAAATGAATTCAACCCATAAACTAGTAAATAGAAAAAAAAATTGAAATGCATTTTTAACAAACATGTATTTGGGGGATACAGAGGTAATTGTAGACACATACGTAAAAACAACCTCAGATAATAATGATAATGTGAAATTAACCCTTACCTTGTAATTTTCTTTGGTCGAGGGTACATTAAAATACTGTATAATAGTTAAATAATTGTCATTATATTATACAAGAACCACATATTTAAAATTATATCATATATGATATTCTAAAATTTATTTGTTAATAATATTTTAGTACTATCATTTTTTCGGGTATTAACTGATTTCTTTTCCTTTATATGTTTTGTTACATAAGTCAAGTTTGTTATGGATATGATGTATTAGATAAATATCTATAATGATATAATTTTCCTAAATATTATTTTTAAAACTTAAATTAAAATTATTCTTGAAGGGTTATGATGGGGAAAGAATCTCATCGTGTTCCAAGAGATGGTAATCCGTACTTACGCACGAGCGCTACTTCCATTTCATTTTGTTATTTTAAAATCAAAGAAGACCAAATGATAAATGGGTATATTATTAATAAATTATAATATAATATTTTATATACAATACATAAGTTCATTAACACCATCAATTTTATGTTTCATGTATGGTATGAATGAGTCATATCACGTTGAGTGGGCGGTAGTCCGCACTTCTTCAAATGAAATTATCGTATATATACAACATGAAAAGAAAAAAAGGAATGATATAAAAGAGAATTAAAAATTATTAAAGATAAATTAAATATCACAAATATCATATAAAATTATTGTTCCATCATAATTTCCACCATAAGAGGTTGTAGTAGAAGATAGAACAATCATCATTTTGTGAGGTAGTAGTTCTTCGTCCACAGTAAAATTATGTTCTATACCCATTACATGGAGGTTTTTGTGAGTTTATTTCAAATAAATCACATGAAAAAAACCTATTATAATGAGGATACTAGTGTTGTTATAATATACTGTAATAATGACAGTTTAGTGTGTTGGTGAAATAAAATAAAAGGAAAGATCTTAAGAGGACATGTTACCTTCAAATTAGGTAAATCCCTTTGGTTTGAACGAAAAGTATTATTTGAAGTGATTTATGACAAAGGTAAGGATTATAAGAGGAATAGAATGATGTATGGAGTTTAATTGGGAAGATTTTGGATGAGCCAAGGTGCTTGAGAGGTGTGAGTAATAGGTTTGAGTTGATGGATTTTTATAAGGGAGGAGAGGGACTCTTTAGAAAAGATTTTAAATATAATTTTATTTTTTAAATATTTTCAGTTTATAAAGGTTAAAAACTCATTAATTAAGAAGATAAGATGAATCATGTTTTAAATAAAATAATAAAATAAGAATTTTATAGTTATTTGATATTGTTTTAATTTTTATAATCACTTTTATTTAAATCATTCATTAATGAGGTAAACACTACATCATTATTGTGTTATAAATAATATTATCTATATAATGTCTAAAAATTAAAATAAAATTACAATGATTTATTAAATCTTTTTATCTTTAAAATTAATATTTATATTCTAAAATATAACTAAAATAACCTAAGTAATTTTTTTACTAAATTATATATGTTTAAGTCATTTTTTTCTTTACTTTAAATTAATTAATATAAAGATTCATTATCACTCTCAAGTGGCTCCATGGGGTCCCAAAATTGACCAAAGGATGCCCATAGTAGGAAATTTATCAAAAAATATAAATGGGACACATGTTAGGGTAATTTAATAATATTATAGTAATATTTGTTTTCCCTTTTTTACCAAATTTACCCTTTAACCATGGTAAATATAATATATAGTGAATTAAATATTCAAATTGTCTAAAAATAAAAGTTACCTATTTAAAAAAATTTGACCTATTGATTACCCAATATGGAATCCATTTTTACAAATTCAAAACAAAGAAGTGGAAAATTTAATTTAAAATTAATTCCTCTAATCAAAATAAAGAGCATGTTTTTAAGAAATAATAACTATCCAAAGATAAACACTTGTTTATGTCCAGTTTAAATGTAAAATTACAGCCAATGACCTAAATTATATTAAATTTTAAAAATGTAATATAATTATACATTCAGAACTCTCAAATTTATAATTTAACAATATAAATTATTCAAATTCAAAAATTTGTTCGTAATTATATTTTAGTATTTTTCACTATTCTTAAAAAATTGAACGTTTTTATAAAAGTATGAAGAATTCAACAAAAGATAATTTTGATATTCCAAATTCAAAAATAAAGTCCAGTTAGAAAAAAGAAATTTTAAATTTTTTAAAAAGTGGGTGTTACTATTCAAAATGGCTAGTTTGATTGGTGGTGGTGTGTTTGAATCTCAATGTTGTGTACAATGCAAGCTATTACAAAATTCAAATGGAAACATACCGTGGAAGCGTGGGGTGAAACAAAATAAATAATAACCAAATTAATTTATCTATAATAGTAATATGTTTATCTGAACCTCTTTATCTCAACATCAAGAACATAATATGTTTTATCATTCACTTAATTATGCATTTTCCAAAAAAAAATGAACCACTCCATTAAATCTTGTTTCCTTGTCGTTAGTCCCACTCACCATGTTCATGGAAATACTTAATGAAGATATTAAAAAAAATAATATTTAGATATTTCATGATTCATATAATATAATTCTTGAGCTATATATCATTAACACTTCTATAATCCCAATTTATTTATAAAACAATAATCCAGAATCATCAACTTATTCCTTAATACATTTTTAATTTCATATATTATTTCAAGTCTCTTAATTATGAAAAAAACTATTTACTTATACCACCTTCTCGATCCTCTTTATGTGATTTCCTCCATCAAAATGTATATTAATAATGCCAATACATTCCTCTTTTTTAGCACTCAACCATTTATGATCCCTTTGGGAAACCATTATTATCATCAGTTGTGATAACTAAAATTTGAATTTCATATAAATAATCATGTAGCAAATTAAATTATTATCTCTATATAAAAAATCATTTCATTCTATTGAGGTATTTCCTATAGTTCTTTTTCCCACATTTTTGAAATATAGAAAATTGAATCTTGTTTCACTAGTCATCTCCATCACCGAAACTCTCAATGAACTTTATCTTTCTCTTATTTTGTGAGTCTGAGAGTTAGTAAAGGTTTAAATTGTTATGAATATATAGTGATAACTATTTATGAATAGTCACAACATCCTTAAATGTAGTACTCATTCCATTTGGTTTATTATTAATACATTTTCAATCACATTTAACATTAATACTGTTCCTATTTGTTCCCTCTATTGACAAAAACTAGAAAATATAGCGTGTAATGTAATATTCAATGGGGAAACCACATAATCATAAATTATTATTAATGTGATTTATAAATTATTAAAAACTATTTTCATTATATTTAACATTACTTTTATTCTAGTATATTACTCATCATCATAATCTATTTGAATCATTCATGATGGTTTATAAATAAAATATGAATTTACCAAATCATAGCCCATGGAAGTGTCAAACTAGGTGCACAAAAAGAAGTATTTTCACGTACTTGGTAATTCTCATGTAAATATGGAAATACCTTTTTCAATGTTATTACCCCTAGGTATATATTTTGTACATCCACATCCACTTATAGTGTCCATAAAGGGATGAAATTTAAGTTAAGCCAAATAATAATTTCCTTAAAAAATCATTATGATGTTTTGTTGTACTAAAGATAATAATATTGGTTGTTGACTAAACATTTCTCATCCTTGTATTAAATGGATAACTAAACCATTTCCCTGATAATAACAATTAAGACCAAAACATCTCATAAATAAATATTTCATCATAATAGATGAATATTCATTGCAGAATAAAAAATCTACACAATAATTATTTACATCTAGTGACTTTGGAATGTTAGAAACATAAAACAATAACCACTAAATTATCTACATCATCATACTCTTTGTTATAAATAACTAAAAATATTATTATATTTATCATATATAGTGGATTTCATATAAACCTGGTGAAAAAATAAAAGAATGGTTGAGTGCATGTACTCATTAATGGTAATAATAGAGATATTAACCTAATATGATCATTAGTGTATTAGAACATGAGAATAAAATCTGAAAAACTATACCCTATATATCCTAGATCATAAATTTGTGTTATATTTTAAATATTAGTAGTTCATAAGGCATGAATCATAATGGAATCAAAGAATATGAGGCATGAGATCCTAACACTGACAGGAGACAAAGATTCATGGAACACACATAAGCATAAAAAATATTTTTCCAATGTTATCCCCTATGATATCCATAATATGTTAGGCATATGAAAACTAACCATTCACCTACATTATTCATGGGATAAACCCATGTGCACTCTCTTTTAGGCTTGGGGTTACAACATGGGTTCAAATAATCAATCTTGGGATAACCTCCCATGTAACCATTGATGTCATATAATGTTAATCATTACCCAATGCAGTGGAGGGGTATATAAGTCCCACCCATCACATAAAACGTACATTTTTTCACCTAAAGACATAAAACATTTATCATATAATAACCCATGAAAATAATAATGTTTCATAAATAATTTTTATTAAATAACCAATAGAAATGAAACATGTTTCAAAAACATGTCATTATAGAATAATAAATGAAAAATGATTGTGTTTTATAAAAATCATTTCATTATAAGACTAAACCATCCAAATAAAAATAAAATATTAAACAATTCTATCACATACATAGTAAATATTTAGAGACATAAAAAGAAGTCACCATAGGTGGGAAATTAAATTAAAATATCAGTATCAAATTTATTATGGAAAATATTTTTTTAAATTATAATTAATTATTTATATTCTAAATTTTTCCAAAATATTAATTAAAAAAATATCCTTGAAAATAAACTTGTATACATTTAAGGTATTAATTAAATAATTTTTTGGTCATCGTGATAAGAAATACCATTGATGGCATATGCCATAAAATATAATTCTTTCTAAATTTTTATTAAAATAAAAACAAGGCTTTTTTGTAAAATGGAAAAATATTATGCTCAAAAATAAATTAAAAAAAAAGGAATACATTGGTTAATATTTCTTTAAAAATTATTTGGATAAAAGTGAAAACAATTTTTAAGTCATTTTTAAATGTGATTTATAAAGAAGGAAAAAAAATTTAAACCAAGAAGAAAAATAAATTTGGTTTTTCCTCCCCCATACTCTCTCTTGTTCAATTCCGTATACTCCATCTTGACACACTTTATTCATTACTATAATGGTCACTTTAGACATACGGTATCCTTCCCCCTTTATTCTACTATTTTCATGCCTTTACGCCTCTCAAATATTGGCTCTAGTGGCTCTGCATCTTGTTGGGGGCATCCATCTAGTGAAAGTGCCTTCTAGTGATTATACCACATAATCCTAATTGAATATATAGTGATGTTTCTTAAAACTGTGTTCTTTAATATTGGCGGGGTTCTTAAGTCGACATTCTTTTAAACGGTGTGGTCTGGTGCCAAGGTCCTTGTATAATTTTTCTTCACTCTAGTCTTATGAAACATTAACCTTATTCTAGTCAGACAAGTGAGATGGAATTAATATAGGGTTTGGGACATGAGGTGTGATAATTCCATGGGGTTTTGGGATCTTCTATCATCATTTGATCTCCTTCATTATTCATGCTATGGTGTTCCTTATGGTATTTTTGGATTCTGGGATGGAAACATTATTTTTTTGATGTCAGGTTTGATGGGTTCAAAGTGTGGTCTGGTGCAGTGGTTCTCCAAAAATATTTGAGATGTTAAGAATGAGTAGTGATGGTTCTTTTCAATGTTGGGTTTACCTACAGGTCTCTAGTGATATCATCTATTTCATTTTCATTTGATGGGGATGTTGTTATTACATTGTATGATTATTGTTTTTTGTTCTAGAAATAGTTTCATTGTGAGGTGGTATCATTAGGTTCAACTATGATGATGGTGGATGTGATAATTTTATGTGAGATTGTAATATAGTGGTGGCCTATTTTAATGATGTTGATAGTCGGTATGAGGCTGGCGTTGGGCATGGGGTGATTTTTCTATGGTGGGTTATAACCTTGAAATTTGAATGTTCGAAATTTCAATTAGTATTAGGTGGTTTAATATATGGTGTTTGTGGGTTTTTTATATATTTGGGATCGTATTTTTTTTACATCTCACTTAACCCATAAAATTTATCTTCTTGAGAATAAAAATATTTAATTTGGATAAACAATCCTAATAAGTAATGAGATTATAACATCAAACCCATAACGCTTAAACTCTTTTAAATCTTCAACCTCATAAAATAATAACATTAAATGAAACATAAAATAATGAAATAATAATATAATAATATAATTCAAGATATTACATATAAAATGTGTTCTATATACACCTTATAAAATATGATAGGTGCTCAACCCACTGTATATCACAACGAAAAAAAATTGAGACAAAAATACATTACCTAAAGTATCAAATTCTTTTTTAAACATTTTAAACTCATGTATAATATATATAGGATTATAATAAATATATTAAAGAAATAGAATCATATTTATCAAAACATATTTGATATATTTAGTTTCTTTAATTAAATGTTTTTTAAAAGTTACTTGTTATAATAAGGACATCAGTAATAACTACTTTAATTTTTATGTATGATTTGGTTTGGTATTTTATGTACTTTCATTTTTATCATGGTTCCATCATATCATTAATTTTTACCAAGATAAAAATATATTATATATTCCTTTATTATTTATTTATAGTAATCCATGGAATCTTGATATTTAAAATGAATTACTCTGTTTAGGGAGACATTGGGTCATACACACTCTTGCACACTATTTCCATTTTCTTGGCATATAAAACTAAAGGAAGGTAAATATTATAATAAATTAATAAAATAATTCTTA
Source organism: Viscum album (assembly GCA_963277665.1). Taxonomy (NCBI): domain Eukaryota; kingdom Viridiplantae; phylum Streptophyta; class Magnoliopsida; order Santalales; family Viscaceae; genus Viscum; species Viscum album. The sequence goes on along the minus strand of OY728152.1, from coordinate 1,662,425,737 downwards.
TTTCATATATATGATATATTTTCATTAAATTCAACCTTATTTCTTTTTATGAAATGTGTACGTGTTAAATGAATCACATCGTCTCACAATGTAGTAGTCCTCCATACCCATGAGTGGTGTTTTTATATTTTAATGGAATGTAAAGTATGAAACAATATTAAATTTTATAATTTTAAAAAATTAATAATATCATAAATATCATATATAAATATTAAAAATATCATTATATAAATTTTTAGTGGGTTAGATGGAAATTAAAGCGTATACGTTTGCGAGGTGGTAGTCCGCCATACACAGAATCGACTATTTAATTTCCCAATTGATTATAGAGGTTATAAATGGAGATAATTACATTAACATAATAATATCTCAGTATAGGGGTGATAAATTTTTATTATATTTTCACAATAGAATAATATTTGATGGATTTTGAAGAATAAATAAATCAAAAAAATAGAAGTTTACGAATTATTCCTATTCTTCACTGAAACTCTTTAAGTTTATAACTAAATACATTTTATATTGGTTTAATAAAAACAAAAACACCAATAAGATGTTACTATGGAATAAATTAATATATTTGGGTTGGTCTTATCCAATAAAAATGAATTTTAGGATTTTATAAGGAGAGGTGAAGGGGTAGCCTTTTATAAGTGGGGGAGAGGACATATATAGATACTTTGAAAAGAATAAAGTGTACCAAAATGTTACACAATAAAACAGATAAAAATGGGTCATTGTAGATAATTATTTTATACATGGTCAAAATATGGTCTTAAAATGGGTTTTGAAACGTTTTAGATTATTGTAATACTTATCTTCATTGGTTAACCCTAAGGTAAACCACTTTTAACCATACCCAAATTAATTAGTTGTTACTATTTATATTAGTCATTTTGAAATACATATATGGATAAATTTTTATATATTATTAATAAACCTTTTAAAAATTTGGAATCTATTTTTCTAAGCCCCATTCTTAGAAGTGGAAAATTTTAATTTAAAATTAAACCTACATGCACTATGAAAATATGATTTCCCAAGAGAAACATTTCATAAGTATAGAAAGTGTTTATATATAAAATTTGTTTTGAAATATATTCAAATGGCCTAAATTTTATTAATAAATTTATATTATTTAAGTAAATTTCATTTTCATACCACATTTAAATTATGGGGGTATTATAAATTATTTATGATAAAATGATGTTTTTAATAAAAATAATAATTTTTTACAATTCATCAAAAAATTAGGTTTTCAAAAAAAAATATCATATCTCGAATCCAAGATAATATTGAAATGTATTTTTAAAAATTTAATTTAATTTTTAGAAATACATTTCCTAAAAGAATAAAAATAAAATATTAAATAAGTGTGGAAAGTGAGGGTTTTTTCTAGAAAAGGTTTGATTTATCTAATTAAATGGTGATTTTATATTATCTCCATGGCCCATAATATTCATTATAGGAATTTTAGTTAATACAGATTGATATATGGGCTATAAATTTCATTTATATCATTCTTAATTAGGTTTTATTTTATTTAATTAAAATTGAAAAATCATTTTGCACTTAAAATATTTCATTAAATGAAATACATTTTTTGTATAAAAAATATATTTATAACAAAATAATGATAATTTTTTATCCAAATGAAATTAATGAAATTAATATAAATAAAATGGATCAGATTAATATTTAATAAAACATAAATGATAAAATATGGAATTATGATTCTTGATTTAATAAAAGTTAGTGATAATATTTACCTAAATGTTATTTCTATTGACCACCCATTCTTTTTATAAAATATAGAAAATTTTACCGTAAGGTAACATTGATATGAGGTTTTGAAAATTTTATATTTTTTATAAAATAATGTCAATATAATGGGTAGAAACAAAATATATTATCCAGAAATATTTTTTCTAAAATTATTTCTGAAAGAAAAATATTTTTAAATTAAAAAATGTATTTTACTAGTTATTGTGTTATTATTTTATAAGACTAAATAAATAAATATTTACTTATTAGGAACCATATATATATTTCATAATTTGGTTAAGTAAAACGTGGTCCTTATTGTGTTAAAAAATATTTCAATTGTAGAGACCTAGAATGTTCAACGAAAATATTTTGTTTTTAAATACTTTGGAAACTTACGAGTCCGCAGTTTCTGACAGCACCTGATCCTGAGGCCTGGTGTGGCCAGAATCAATTTCTGATGTTTTGTTCGGGTACATTCAGTGAACGTATGTGAAATTTTTTTTATCTTTTAAACCGGTTCTCGGAATTGAAATTCAAGGACACTAATGAACACAAAGCACCGGTATTAGCTTAAGGGGACCTTTACTGCGGTTGCGTTTTATGTGAGTTGAAAGTCATATTTTGGGGATTTATATTAAATTAAATAAAATTGTGGTGATACACAATTTTTTTAAGATGTGGTTATTTCCCCAAAGATGAATTTAGGGGTGAGGCCCACACCCCACATAAACTACCATGAGAGGATTTAGTGTGGTGGGGCCCACATGAACCCAGACCCTTTCACCTCCCCTAAACTCCACATTAATTCCATATTATTTAATTTGACAACTCCTCATATTTATTATGGTGGAGCCTTTCCACCTCGCTCTTTTGATTGTGCCAAACTCACCAATGGAATTAATTAATTTGTGTGTCTACAATTCATTTTTGAATTGTTTTGAAATGGATGGATTTTTTATTATATTGGGAGCCTTCTATTTCATTTGCATTGGAAAAATATACTATTGGGAAGGCTCTGAGAATTAGAAGAGAGTTGATCCTTTTCGACGAAGAACACCGTTCTTCAACAAAAAACATCCACGACGAAGAACGTGAAGAACGTCATCCAACAACACTTCTTCCTCGGGCGCACACCGACATCAAGGAATCTATGTCATATATGGATTCTCTTCCTGCATCACGACAATGACTCTTGCTCTCATGTTGATGGGACAAAACCATTCTCCATGATGCCATCTTCCGCGACGCCCGACTACCGCGACACTCGTCTTCCGTGGCTCGTCAACGTGCGATGTCAATTACATGGTAGGGGTTTTATATATTCTTTATGCGAATAATTTTTACCTCATTTTTCATTGAATTACTTGGATTATCATTGGACATCTTCTACCACCTAATGCGGAGGGCGCGGTCAGAACAAACACGACTTGATGACCCTCCCTTAATCCTTGTTTATTTTTGCAATGGAGGTGGAGATGGAATAGGCGGTGAAGACCGAGGTGGTTGCGGAAACGACAACCATGCACCGGCCTGTTAGAGGATTGTGGAACCGGAAGCGGCATGGAGAGGGGAATACCGCTTCCCGCAACTGGGCCGCTCGGCCGAAGAAGATCCGGCCGACCGTAGCTGGCCGGATAGGAGGACCGTGGCGCCATGTGGCACCGTGTTGCGGAGGACCGCAGACCGTGCTCCGTGGTCTGCATCGGCGGCGAACAGACCGATTGCCTGCCGGCCAGGATGAGGGCCGAAACAACATGTGTGGAAGACAACAGCTTGCTCGAGTGAGCCGCTTACACCAGAAGAGCTGGTTGGGTAGGAGGGACGGCGCCGCTCGACGTCGCCGTTTCGGAGAGACATGGGCCGTGCCCCACGGACCGCTCAACCTATTGGTCGAGCCACGGATGGTCTCTAGGCCGGGACGCACCCCGCCGGGCCGGGCTGGGCCGACCTATCAGCTGGGTCAGACCCATTGATCCTGGACGGGCCGCCCACCAGCCCATCGGGCTTGAGGGGTCGAGCCCGTTTCGCTTAAATGCGAATAACTTCATGACTGTGCGTCCAATCGATGCACCGTCTGTGGCACTAGGACCCTTGAGATAAGGAAGTCCTTTTGTGATACTCTAAGTGAGTTTTGGACAACTAGGGAAAGAGGCTGGGTCTGGATCGAGCGTAATTCCAACCGGGCCCCTAGAACAGAAAAGTCAATAACTCTCAGACCGAGTGTCTGATTGAAGCGTTGTCTATTGCGTTGTGTTTCTTTTCATGAGACGGAACATCGGGATACATCAACTCAGGACTTCGTGATAGTTGATTTATTGACCCCCTTTGCTTGAGGAGCGGACCCTCCCAGAATCGAGTGTGCTGTGTACGGGAACCCTAGAGGTGGCTATGAATGTGACTGCGTCGACTACTGTACTGGGATCCTCTGTGGGTTCAACATCGACGACTACCATACTGGAATCCTCCGTGGGTTCGACAATGATGAAAACTATTCTTGTATCCTGTGTTGGTTCAACAGTTTGATCTCTGTACTTGTATCATGTGTGGGTCTGGAAGAGTAGCTGGTCTTTTATCCTATGTGGGTCTGACAGCTTAGTTTTTCTTGTATCATGTTTGGGTCCGACAACATAGATGAATCAGTGACTACATCTGATCATCTCTATCACTATTTGAAATATGTATACCTGTATGAGTTGAGTCTTGACTCTCAATCGGTATCATCGATGTGATTGAATTTCGTTCCTATGTGGACTGGGTTGTGATTGGGCTCGAGAGTTGGAGTTGAACTGTGACTGATAACTTAGATATATGTATGGGCATATACCTAAGTAGAGTTGGTTGATACTTCTTGATTGTATCTTTCTTCTGTGGTTTATCCTTCATGTATTCTGGGAGAACATCTGGTGTCTCAGGGTCCCTACTAAGTATCATATACTCACCCCTGCACGGGCTATGAACACAGTAGATTGTGGTGGATGCAGACGGCGAATAACACTGATCGAGGTAGAGACTTGTAGAGCTGGACCGTACCCGGAGGTGGACCACTTGGCGAGACGTACACGGAGCGGACGGACAGACTTGCTGAGGAGGCAATCTGTACCCACCCTTCAGGTGGGATTCCCAGAGGATGACTCGGTGGTTGCTGCTTTACTTTACTACAAATGTTCTAGATTTTCATTTGTATTGTACTTTACATTTGGGTTTGTATACTGGCCCATTTACTTTTCAGCACTTACTTTTGTATTCAGTATTACTTAGTTCTTTATTCTGTTGTGTAATCTGTTGTGTTTTTTTACTTTTATAAAGGAAATGACTTCCATTTTTATCAGGATTTACGCCTTGGTGCTAGTCGCCAGCCCATGGCCTATGGAAGGCAGACTTGGGGTAGTCATGGCACGGGCCCCGAGGATGGTTCGTCACAAATTTGAATTAGTGGAGTCGGTTCTACCGCAAAACTCAGGACTCTGATCATTCCTTTCTGTGAAGAAATAGTGTTAAGAGTATTGAGTGCAGTTTTTAGTACATGGAGTCCAGTGTTGGAGCGACGGCCGACGTATCCATACACCATGACCTTGACCTCTGATTTCCAACTCAGTGCACGAAAACACTAATAGCATGTGTGTTTCCTTTGAAAAGTTATCTTTGTGAATAATTTGTGTCTGCTCACCAGGTATACTGTTTGACAGTGGCACACCTGTTTCTTTTCAGGATGGCCCCAAGAAGGCAGCCAGCTAGGGTTCCAAGTTACATATGAGATGGTACCCCACCGAGTGACAAGGCCTCGATGCAGGGCCCCATCACAGTGGAGGTAGCAGCGGCACCTCTACCTGCTAGACCACCGATACCACCAGCCCCAACAGCAGAGAGTGCCTACTGCTTGAGTGTATTGCACGCGTTCCAGTGACAGAGGCCACTTAGGTTCCGCGGAGATACAGACCCACGGGTAGCTGAGGACTGGGTCGAGGCTATCGTCAGAGTTTTTAGATTAGTGGGGACACCAGCCAACCTTATGGTGATCCTTGCCTCGAGTCTCCTGCACGCATCAGCAGGTAGATGGTGGATTCTAATGCTCCAGGTGTATGACGAGGCATCTTTACTTTGGATAGACTTCGAGAGTCTCTTCCGCTTGGAGTTTGTTCTAGCCAGCCTTCGTGTGGTGCAGATTCAGGAGTTACTTCATCTGCAGTAGGGCAGCATGACAGTAGCTCAACACTCAGCAAGGTTCACTGACCTCTGACGCTACTCCATAGATACGGTATGAGACTCTTTCTTCAGGGCCCAGACCTTTGAGCAGGGACTGAGGCACGAGATTAGGGCTTCGACGATTCCCCTCAGCATCCCGACGTAGGTAGGGGTGCTAGAGTGAGCCGTTCTAGTGGAGAGATTTCTCACTGAGCAGTCACCAGCGGTGAGACCCACCGCAGGGCGACACGTAGCAGAGTCTTCTCCAGCCGGAAGTAGACAGATGTCACAGGGTTCCAAGCAGACCAGGCCATCATGTGGGTGACCTCAGGATACAGGTTTTGTTGTGCGGGGAATGTAAAACAGAGCCAGCCTTACAAGGAGCAGGTAGTTATATGCATGCGGTGGGCAGGGCCACATGGCTCGTGACTACCCGACTTGCCATGAAGATGAGTAGAAGACAGTAGAGGGTCCTCCAAGGAAGAGTCAGAGGTTTGACCGTGGTGGTCTACCGGGAGTGGGCGGACGAGACAATGGAGCTAGCTGAGCTGCGGGTGGTGGATGATGTTTTGATGCTTTATCCCCACCACCACCAGGAGGTCCACCTCGACCACAGGGAGATGGCAGATAGAGGTAGTCTCAGCTCCAGGAAGTCGAGTCCTACGACGACAACGCACCTGAGATGATTTTAGGTACTATCTATGTCTACTCTACCTTTGCTGTAGTACTTATAGACACAGATACATGTCATTATTTTATTGTCGTTGCTCTTGTTCGGATATCGGAGATTCTGACAGAGCCGTTGGCTCTATCCTTAAATCTAGAGACTCCTACAGGAGTAGACTCTATGATTACACACTAGTTCCGGTAGTGTGATATTACTCTAGGAGGCGAGATCTTCGACTGGGATCTTCTTATATCGGCATAGAGGCCTTATGAGGCCATATTGGGTATGGACTGGTTATCTATAGTCCATGCTCATATCGACTGTATTAGGCACAAAGTGTGGTGTGTCTGCATGGATGGGACCAGGTTCACCTTCACCGGCGATAAGGGAGCCTTTTTCGCATAGGATGGACTTACATAGAGGAGAGGTTGGCTGATCACACATCATTTGGCTAGTCTCATCCTCGGAGCAATTGATGTGCGGATTCCGAGTATTCCTGTTGTGGTGGATCAGTATGCTGATGTTTTTCCTGAAGACATTCGAGGACTACCTCCTCGCAGAGAGGTATACTTCTACATAGACCTGTACCCCGGGACAACACCGATATCTACTTCCGCATATCGGATTTCTCCCACTGAGCTTCGTGAGCTACGAGTACATCTACAGGAGTTGCTGGGGAAGGGATTTATCTGACCCATTGTTTCACCATGGGAATATCCGATTTTGTTCACCAAGAAGGCATAAGGGAGCTTGTGACTTTGTGTCGACTATTGTCGCCTGAATCAGGTGACCGTGAAGAAAAAGTACCCACTCCCGAGGATTGATGACCTATTCGATCAGATCAAGGGAGCACCATGGTTCTAGAAGATAGACCTTAGGTTTGGCTATCACAACCTCAGAGTTCGTGATGAGGATGTGCAGAAGATGGACTTCAGGTTTCGGTATAGCCACTATGAGTTCTTGGTTATGTGGTTTGGCATAACCAACACTCCAGCTATGTTCATGAGTCTCATTAACACGATCTTAGATCCATACCATGACCAAATTTTCATAGTTTTCATCGACGACATGCTGAATTACTAGACTACAGAGGAGGACCATGCCTATGACATGTGGGTTGTACTAGATACACTCTGAGAGCACCAGATTTATGGTAAGCTCTGGTAGTGCCAGTTTTGGATTCCAGAGGTTCATTTCATGGGACACGTCGTCTCAGAGGCTGGATTTGCAGTGGATCCAGCGAAGATAGATGCAGTACTTTCTTGGGAGCCACCCAGGAGCATGACAGAGGTGTGGAGTTTCCTGGGTCTGGCTTGGTACTATTGGATATTTGTGCCAGACTTATATAGGGTTGGAGCACTGCTTTCAACTTTGACGAAGAAGGGGAAAACCTTTGTGTGGTTAGATAGATTCCAGCAGATCTTTCAAGAGATGATACAAAGTTCGACCAGTGTGCCCATCTTGAGGTTACCGAAGGAGGGCGTTGGGTACGTAGATTACTGTGACGCATCTGGGACCGGACTCGATAGTGTCCTGATACAGGAGTGAGCGGTGATCACACATGGTTCGCGGAAGTTGAGACAGCACGAGCAGAACTATGACTTTGTGATAGTCTATACTCCTGGGAAGGGGAATTTCTTAGCTAATGCTCTCAGCAAGAGATCGGGCATTCAGCTACTAGGAGAGGCAACTGAGCAGTTGGCCGCATTGCAGATATCCTTTGTGGATAGAGATGGAGCAGCCTTTCTGCAGTCTCTCACAGTCACTCCTCCACTTCTACAGCGGGTCAGAGAGGCACAGAGTGGGGACATTGACTGTGAGACACGACATGCTCAAATATCCACAGGGCTGGTGCCTGATGGTTTTTCTGAAGGAGGGGAGCACGTCATCTTCTTTAGGGGACGTACTATGGTACTAGTTTCACTATAGGATGAAGTGCTAAGGGAGTTTCACACTTCCCCTCTAGCAGTTCATCTAGGAGTGGCGAAGATTTATCAGGACCTCAGACGACAGCACTGGTGGCCGGGTATGAAGAAGGATGTAGCCGAGTTTTTATCATGATGCCTCCCTTTTCAGCAAGTGAAGGTAGAGCACCGGGTACCTGCAGGCTTTGTAAAACCCTTAGAGGTTCTAGAGTGGAAGTGGGATAGTATCTCCCGGGATTTCGTGACGGGGCTTCCACTTACATCTAGAGGACACAAATATCTCTGGGTGATTTTCGAATAACTCACCAAGTCAGACCACTTCCTACCGATCAGAGAGTAGGGAATAGTACAGATCTTGGGATGCCTGTATATACAAGAGATGGTACGACTTCATGGTGTGCCATCGACTATCATCTCCAACTAGGACGAACACATTAATTCCTAGAAATGGAAGGGGTTACATGACACTTTTGGCACGCAACTTCTCTTGAGAACCGCCTTCCATCCTCAGAGAGATAGTTAGACTTCAAGGACCATTCAGACTCTCGAGGACATGCTCCGTCCACGTGTCCTCAACATTGGTCACAACTGGGAGGATCACTTACCCTTGGTGGAGTTTGCGTACAACAACAACTACCACTCCACCATCTGGAAGGCACCTTATCAGGAATTATACGGTCGACTTTGCAGATCACCTATGTCCTTGACAGACCCAGGGGAGTTAGCACTTGTAGGGATAGAGATGGTGTAGGCTATGACGGAGAAGGCGCATATCATCCAGGAGAGGATGAATACTGCATAAAGCATACAGAAGTCCTATGCAGATAAGAGACGGACACCACTGGAGTTTGAGGATAGCGACCCCATTTTCCTACGGGTCTCACCTTGACGAGGTCTACGAATATTTGGCCGGGGTGATAAGTTATCTCCATGATTCAATGAACCTTTCTGAGTACTCAGCAAGGTAGGCGTGGTGGCTTACCATCTGGCCCTTCCACCTCAGTTGCATCGGGTGCATGTCATCTTCCACGTTTCTCAGATGAGGAGATACGTGCATGACCCGTCCCACGTCATCGATCACGGGGAGATGAACATTGATGATGGGGAAACATTCATAGAGGTCCTAGTGGAGATCGAGGATCAACATGAGAGGGTACTATGTGGATGGTCGATTCCTCTGGTGCGTAATCACTGGCAACACGGAACCCTCCAAGAGAGTTCTTGGGAGCGGGTGGCTCATATGCGAGCTCAGTACCCCATTTATTCCCCTAGTGTGTGTTGTAGATTTACGGGGACGTAAATCCCTGAGGTGGGGGTAATGTAAAGACTGATAATTTTGTAGGAAAATATTTTGTTTTTAAATACTTTGGAATTTTACAAGTCCATAGTTTCTGATGGCACCTGATATAGAGGCCCAGTGTGCCCGGAATCAAATTCTGATGTTTTGTTAGGGTACATTCAGTAAACATACGTGCATGTTTTTCTATCATTTGAACCGTTTCTCAGAATTGAAATTCGAGGACATCGATGAACTCGCATCACCGATATTCTCTTAAGGGGTCCTTTACCGCAGGTGCGTTTTATGTGAGCAGAAAGTTATATTTTGGGGATTTATCTTAAATTAAATAAAATTGTGGTGATACACATTTTTATTTTAAGGGGTGGTTATTTCCTCCAAGAGGATGTTAGGGGTGGGGCCCACACCCCACATAACCTTCCATGAGAGGACTTAGTGTGGTGGGGCCCGCACGAAACCAATACCTTTCACCTGCCCCATACTCCCCATTAATTCCCAATTATTTAATTTGACAACTCCTCATTTTTATTATGGTGGAGCCTTTCCACCTCCCTCCATTGATTGTGCCAACCCCACTAATGGAATTAAATAATTTTTGTGTCAAAAATTCATTTTTGAATTGTTTTGAAATGGATGGAAAGTTTTTTATATTGGGAGCCTTCTATTTCATTTGCATGGGAAAAATATACTATTGGGAAGGCTTTGGGGAATTAGAAGAGAGGTGATCCTTTTCGACAAAGAACATCGTTCTTCAACGAAGAACATCCCAGACAAAGAATGCGAAGAACTTCTTCCAATGATGCTTCTTCCTCGAACACACCCCGGTGTAAAGGAATCTAAATCATCTATGGATTCTTCTCCCACATCATGACAATGACACTTTCTCCCTCATTGATGGGAAGACACCATTCTCCGTGACACCGTCTTCTGCGAAGCCTTACTACTGCGACGCTCGTCTTCCACAGCTCGTCGAAATTCGACATCAATTACGAGATATGGGTTTTGTATATTCTTTAAGTGAAAAATTTGTACCTCATTCATAGTTTAATTACATGGATTATCATCATCCATCTTCTACCACCTAACACAGAGGGCGTGGGATGAATGAACATGGCCCAATGACCCTATGTTAGTTATTTTTATATTCGCAATGGAAGCTGAGATAGAAGAGGAAGCAACGACGGAGGAGGAGGTGCCAACGGTGGCCATGCATCGGCCCATTAGTGGACTTATACACTGGATGCCACGTGGTGAGGGGAAGACGATGACCTGCAACTAGGCCGCTCAGCCGAAGAAGAACCGGCTGACCGTAGCCGACCAGACAGGAGGACGGCGGCCCGCGCTCCGCGGGTTGCTTCGACGACGAACCGGTCGTCTGCCTTCCAGCCGGGTTGAAGACCGTGGCACCACATAGCATCACGTGAAGGGGAAAACATCCAGCCTGAGTAGGCCGCTTGCACCAGAATAGCCGGCCGGCTTCGGCCGGCCGGGAAGGAGGGGCGGCGCCGCTCGTCGCCGTAGTTTCGGAAAGCCTGGGGCCATGACCCCTGGACAGCCCAACCAGTTGGCCGAGCCACGGCCCGCCACTAGGTCAGGCCGCACCCCGCCATGCCGGGGCGACCCCTCAGCTAGGTCAGACCCACTGAGCCAGGAAGGGCCGACCCGCCATCCCACCGAGCATGATGGGTTGGGCCTGATTCGCCTAAATGTGAATAACATCATGACCGTGTGTCTGATCGACACGCTATCTGCGGCATTAGGAACCTTACGATGACATGGTACCTTTTATATAATCTAAGTGAGTTTTGGAAAACATTGGATAAAGGCTAGGTTTGGAATGAGCATAATTTCAACCGAGCCCTTGGAACAGAAAAGCCAATAACTCTCAGACTGGGCGTCCGATTGACGCGTTGTCTGTTGCTTTGGGTTCATTTTGATGAGAAGAAACTTCAAGATAAATTAACTCAGGACTTCGTGTTAGTTGATGTATCGAAACCCTTTGCTCGAGGAGGAGACCCTCCCAGAATCGAGCTTGCTGTGTGCGGGAATCCTAGAGCTGGTTGCCACTGCGACTGTGTCGACTACAGCACTGGGATACTTCATGGGTTTGACCGCGACTACTACCATACTGGAATCCTCCATGGGAACGACGACGATGACTACTATTCTTGTATCTTGTGTGGGTATGACAGTTTGACCTCTGTACTTGTATCATGTGTGGTTCTGGCAAAGTAGCTGGTCTTGTATCCTGTGTGGGTCCGACAGCTTAGCTGGTCTTGTATCCTATGTGGGTCTGACAGCTTAGATAAATCAGTGACTACATCTGATCATCTCTATCGCTATTTTAATGATGTATACCTATGTGAGATAGGACTTGACTTTCAATAATTATCATCGATGTGAGGGAATTGCTTTCTTTTGTGGACTGGGTTATGCTTGGGCTCGAGAGTTAGGGATGAACTATGATTGAGAACTTTGGTATATATTTGGGCATATACCAAAGTAGATTTGGTTTATAATTCGTTATTGTATCATTCTTTTGTGGTTTACCCTTCGTGGATTTTGGGAGACCTTCGGGGGTCTCGGGGTCCCTACTGAGTATCGTGTACTTACCCTTGCATGGGCTATACCCGCACTATGTTGAGTTGGATGCAGACAAAAAACAACACTGATCGAGGTAGAGACTTGTAGAGCTGAATGGTACCCGGAGGTGGACCACTTGGCAAGACGTACACGGAGAGGACGAATGGACTTGAGATGCCAAGGAGGCCATCTGTACCCACCCTTCAGGTGGGATTCCCAGAGAACGACATAGTGGATGCTGCTTTAATTTACTGCATTTGTTCTAGCTTTTCAATTGTATTGTACTGTACAGTTAGGTTTGTATACTAGCCCATTTACTTTTCAGCACTTACTTTTGTATTCAGTATTACTTAGTGATTTCTTCTGTTGTGTACTCTGTTGTATTAGTTTACATTTATAAATGTAATACCTTCACTTTTTATCTAGATTTACAACTTTGGTGCTAATCCCCAGGCCCTAGCCTATGAAAGGAAGGCTTGGGGTAGTCATGACACAGGCCCCGAGGACGGGTCGTGACACCAATGGATTTAAATTTATTTGAAAAAATATTTCAAAAATTCTTTTGGTGTTACAAATTTTCATTGAATTTTGTGAACTTAACAAAATATTTATCAACAAGAAGTACCAAATAACTCATATTGGTGAACTATTTAATCCACTTAGAGGGTATCATAATGACTTTTATTTTGTAATTTTATCAAGATATCCTCAAATAAGTGTAAAAATTGGTGATATTCTTAAGAAAACCATTTTTTTGATGTTTGGGTATTGTAAATTCAATGTGTTGCCATTCAGACTAACACATTCTACTATAGTATTAAAATATTTTTTTAATATATTATTTATTTTAAAGACCCCAGCCCTAGTATCCTAGAGTCATTGGTTACTTTATATCCTTGGTAATTGATATAAGGAAACACATCCTAAAGGACAAAATAGTTTATTAATATTTGAAAACACGACATATATACATGGTTACCTTATTATATTTATAAATAAATATAGATCCTAATAGAATAAGTTAATATTAATTATTTAACATATTCAATGATTTCATCTTCATATCTGGGGGAAAATATATAAAATAAAAGGGTGATCTAAAATTCTCATTAAGTATATGCATAGACTGAAAACTATCATTATTTCAAAATAATAAATACGGAAATTAAAATTACTAAAACACCCATTTAAATATAAACAATTATATCATTATAATATATTTCATAATAATTATGGAAATTTAAATAATTGAAAAAAAATCCATTTAAAAAATATCTTTTGCACAATATCAATTCCGGAATAATATCATAGTGAAAATATAAATGATAAAAGTAACTGAGATTTTGGTGAGGTAAGTTCTTAATTAATAAATTCCATATTCTTAGCTATATTGGTACCTCTACTATCATGACCTTTCAGAAGATATTTTAATCATTATATGTAATGAAAATCCACTTTAATTTTTCCAATATATTTGTCTCAGGAGCTACCGATGCATTGAGGGCTTATCTATTACCAGTCCCCACCAGTGTCTTGTATGTCAAACACATTCCTAAAATATTAAAACGATCATTTAAATACATGAATAAATATTCCATATATGAAATATCAGTATTTAGTAAATTATATGGATTTGACAATATTTCCCTATATATTCATATAACATTCGAAATAATCATCGTATGTTGAAAACCTATAAACAGTTTGAGAAATAATAAAATATATGGTAAAAAAATATTAATATTTAATAGTAATGTAAATTTAGATAGGGGAAGATTAGAAATAATGAAATTGGGTAGTATATACAACATAGAAAATAAATTAAGTGCATAATAATAAAATATGCCTCAATGAAGTGAAATTGAGATGAATTAACATACCAGATTATATGTATTCAAATAATATTACCCATGAAACAATAACATATAAACAAAAATTATATATAATGAGAATATATAAATTCATGATATAACAAGTCAATGAGGATTTATATAAAAATCATAAATTAATATAGGTTCAAAATATAAAAATATGCCACAAAAAAATTAATTGATGTTCCTTAAAAAGATCATATAACTGAAGTGGGTGTTAATCTAATGAAATTATTATGTGTTGAAAATATAAATCCACATAAAAAAGTGATAGTAGGACAAAATATAATTAAAATTTATTTCACAAATAATCATCGCTTGAAATTATCAACGTGGTAAAATTTTAACTCAATGAATGAAATTGTGTGGAGAAATCCCTTACCTCATGCTTCCCTATATTTGATTGTTCTTTAACCTCCTCTATGATGGTTTTAAAAAAGTTACTAATTTCTTAGATAACAACATAAAAATTTATTAGATCTTATCCAATCATTTTAAGAAATATTATATGATTACATTCATTGTTCTAGGTGTTAGCAATGGTACAAATCACATAATTATGAATGAGCAATGAAGTAGATGATATATTTGTTTTTTAGAGTCCATATTATTTAATAATTATCATATATATCCCTTATTTTCATCATTAAATCCATCTAAACAAAATGGCGATGAAAAAAAATTATACCATTGAGTGGAGATGATAAGTCATACTCACGCATGCATAGTGACTTCTTATTTCATTGGATTGGTAAAAGGGAGAATATGGTTTTGTCATAACATTTATAAAATATCAGTATATATATGATAATTGAGTTAGTAATTTTGGATGGAAACAACACATGAATAGGATGTAGTAGATGAAATAATTTTGAAGGCGTCTATAAATACTATTACCTATTATATAAAGCAGAACTTGTATACGTTATCTTATTAGACCACAAGTGGGGCTTTCAGAAGGAATGAAACCTAATAAACCTATCTAAGTATTTTTTGAAGGTAAATGGGTAGATTTAGGTCGATATAGATGGCTCAATGTGGTGTAAATAATTGAAGGAAGGGGTTCTATTTTATAATTGAAGTGAGGGGAAACTTTCGGCTTTTTCAAAATATAAAAATATAATAAGACTAATCTAGTGGCAAAAACATCCAAACATACAATAAATTCATAGGATACAAAATTATAAACCATGTGTTATCCCCTCTTTAATAATTTAGTAGTTTTATGATTTAGATAATATAATACAATATTAATTTCATAAAATATCATTATTATCAACTATGATACTATACGTTATGTTGAATTTAAATACAGTAAGAAAACAAGTCATATATGTACATCCTTATTAGGTTTTCCTTACCATGTCACAGTCATAAAAATTATTTGTAGACCACATTAATTATATCAAATTATGTTTATTTGAAAATTTTTAAATATCAGTTAGTATACTTTTCCATTAATGAAAGAGTTATTACTTCAATGTTGTGAAAGCTTTTATGATGATTATTTGAACCTTCAGAAAAATTATCATGATTAATATAAATCATTTATATTTAAAAATAGTATTTTTTTTCATTGATATCTTCTCAATTAATGCGTATATAAAATGATATACTTACTAAAAAAATAGTGTGACGTCATTGTGTTTTTATTAAATAAAATATTTTAATTGTAATAATCATAAAAAAATGTAATAAAATAGACATATAACCCGAAATTAAATTATTATGGATTAAAATTAATCACCAAATTAAATTAGGTTATATTTTAGTGTCATTTTAACATCCTTATCATTTTCTATTTAATCGAAATTACGTAATTTTACCATTGTTGTGGTAATAAAAATTACAATGGTTACTATTTATATAGAAAAATTAAAAAAGGATATTACCTAATAAATATTTAACTTTTAGATCCAAATATGGATCACATTTATCAAAATTCCTGAGACAAATGTGTATAAATTTAACTTAAAATTATCATAAAATGCATCTAAATTCTTTTTTAGAAAAAATGCCTCTTTAAGTAAACAAATATTTCTATACTAGATTCAACAATGAAATTGATTCCAATGAATGTAATATTATTATTATTTACATATTATAATGAATTTTAATTGAATCTATTTTAAAATAAAATTATTTGTCCTAAATTGTGTTAAAAAAATTTAGTTATCATTAAAAATCATTATTGTTCAATATTCTTTGAAAAGCACGTCCTTTTAGAAAAATACCAAATTAAAACCTTGGTTAATTAATCATTTATGATTTAAAAAATGAAGAAAATTTTATTAAATATAATATATAAATTTTTAATAAATTAAATATATTTATTACATCATAGAAAATAATGAAAATCCATTTTTGAAGAAGACATATATTTTAAGAATAAAATGACAATACAAACAATTATGTTTCTATTTATGAATAATTAATTTATTTATATTTAATATGTAAATAATATATTTTCATTATATTTTTAATAATATTCACACAATCTATATTAATGGCTTGTTTATAATGGTCCTATTAAAAAATTAGGATTAAATATTATATCATGGTTTGTTTAATGTTAGTGTTGTGTGTAATGTAAGTAATCAAAGAAAATAAATTTATTTAAAATGAGAAAAATTGTAAAATATTAGGGCATTAAATTGTCACCTCATAAAAAAATTTCATCCAAAAAGTTTCCTTAAATATTATATTTTGAACAAATGAGGGTGGTTCTTCTTCGTAGTAGTATCAGGATCCAACATTTCTTCTTCCATTTTACAGATTCTCTAAAAAACCATTATGTGTCACATTGTCCAATTTATTAAAACATTCTCTATATTTATAGGAATATAGCTCATAAAATAACATTAATATAGAACATGTTCCATTTCTATTGCATCAAAGTTGAGTACATGCATTTGGGTTAGAATTTACTTCCTAATAAAATGGTATGTGCAACACATCACAAACTATAGAGAGACATTATGGAATTGATAAAGGATTATCTACCACTCCAATTGTTTACAGGTTTTCAAATGGTCTGATGTTCTTGCCAAATATTTTCATAGTATTACCAAACCCTATGACAGCCTTCTATGAAGATAAATTTGTAAAAAGTGATCTCCCACTTGATATTCCAAATCCTTTCCCTAGTTTCCATAATATTTTTTTTCCATATTTGAGATGCATTAATATGATCCAAAATAGTCTGTACCTTTTTTTGTCTCTTTAAAAGGTTCTATTCCTATATGTTATCATTCAGTAGCTTCATCATAACAAGTTGACGTGTTAAATTTCATTCCATGTGTTTCATCAAATGACCAAATTTGAATACTTGAATAGAGAATATTATTGTAGGAAAACTCTAACAAAGGTAAAAAAATGAATCCACATACCTAGAATATTTGGTGATAATTAACAAAACTTGTCTTATAATGTCTGAAAAGTAATTTTAGTCTATCAATCATTCTTATGATGGTAGGTGTTAATCAAATGAATCCTAGTATCTTGAGCCTATTGGAGACTCTTCAATATTTTTGATGTAAAATAGGTATCTAGATCCGAAACAACCGGAAATGGTGCACCATAATGTATTAACACATAATTAATAGATTATTGTTAGGTTCACAATATGTAAATTTTCTTTTATAGTTATATAATGTACTTATTTGGTAAGGTGACCAACGATTACCTATATCACATCACAACCATTATGAGTCCTTGATAGTCCTATAAAAAAGTCCATTGTAATGTCATCCAATTTCAAAATAGGTATAAAAATAGGATTCTTGAATCCTATATGATACTATCTATCAACATTCACTTATTAGAAAACTATGAAACCTAACTCATAGTCAGTAATTTCTCTTTTTATATTGTATGACAATAAATGTTCCATTAGATCCCCATACACCACGGTAGTACCATGATGTATTGAGAAATTTGATCTCTGATCATCATATAATAATTTTCTTTTCAGATGGTTTATTGATGGAACAGATAACTATATTTCCAAATCTTTGAAAATCATGTTTAGAAACAAATCCTTCAAATTTTCAATCATTCATAGCTCTAATTTTATTCTAATAAAATTTCATTATCTGATAGAGTGCTTTTTACCTTTTCCAGCAAATAATATTTCACAATCATTTAAAAAAACAGTGGTTTCCACTTCCTAAATAATTTATATATCCATCATAACCAAATCCATAAAAATATGTTCTATCTCAGACCGCATCTTGGTCATAAATCCATGATTTTTGTTTCTTAATTCATATTCCACTTTATTTTAATTTCAATGATGCTAGTGTATTGAGAAATAATTATATTTTACTAACCTGATCTATTGACTTTTCCATATGAAGATTTTTTGTATGTAAATATGTATTTCAAAATCTTGTGATATATATACCTCTCAAACCATTCATTATAGAGATATTTTATCCATATAATTATAGAAAATATTACGGTTGGTTACTCAAGACAATGAGTTTGATAATTATTATAACAAGTTTTCATCAAACATGATGCATATGCAATAACATTATCCTTATTAATTTGAAAAAATGAATTCAGTTATTTGATTCATTATTGTATATATAAAACCCAAGATTTTAGTATGGTAGAGTAAAATTATATCACTGACAAATGTACTCAAAAATTATTTAAAAAATACCTCACATTCTATTGTCCATATGAACATAACCCCTTTACATGTGAGATTTATTAATAGGTTATCTAAACAAGAAAAATTCTAAACAAAATGTTTATAGTAAGCTACTAATACGGTGTAACTATATATCTTAGTTATTATCAATGGTGTAGTCCTCTATTTTAATACCATTATCTTCAATGGATCAACTAAGATTGAATTTTTAGATACAATATAGACAGAAAATAAAATTCATGAACCCATATTTCTCACTTCGTTGAATTTTCAATTCAACAGTAACTATATAAGAGTCACAAGGATGATAACCAAGGGATTATCATGTTCTTAATGTCTTCTATAATATAAAAATACATCACTAATAAACACCATAAAAACATTAAGAAAATATTTCATGAATAATATGTTTATTAGATCTATGAAAATAAAGGCTTCAATTGTGATACCAAATGGAATTATTTTAAACTCATAATGTATATACCTTCGTCAATATATTGTCATCAAAATAAATTCCTTCCTTAGACATAATTGATGATACCAAAAATGAAGTTAATACTTCTAAAAATATTTATATCTAGGAAGTTGATCAAATAAATCATCAATTAGTGGAAGAATATAATTATTGTCTATCATATTAGTTTTGATTTCACTATAATAAACACAGAGCATCATGGATCCATATTTATTCATAAGTAATAGAACATGGTCTCCCCAAGTTTATATACTATATAGAATGAAGCCCTTACCACTCAACTTTTACATTTTTTTAACTCCATTAAATCCCTAGAGGCTATTCTATTGGGGGTAATTGATAGAAGTCATTAATCAGGGATTAAATCAATGGAAAAATAAATTTCATGTTTCAATGGGTGTCTAGGTATGTTCTCATGAAATACATCAATGTATCCTTATAAAATGGGTACATCTTCAATTATTAGATTACCATTTTGATATATCTTCCCTTCTTCTCTAATAATCACATTCACAATAGCTATTGGATGTGGAGCTTGGAATGAATCTGATAATAAATAATCTTATATAATGATAAGGAGTTCCACTCCCTCACCAATAATTGTAATTTACTTTTTGTTATGATAATGTTTTGCATCATTCTTGGGAAGAAAATTTAAAACAACTATTATATAAAACTCAACCATAATTATCATAATATGGTTAGAAATATATAGTTTATGTGTCATAATATAAACTTTCTAGCACATAATTTTTTACTATGAGATGTCAACTATGAGTTTTTAATAAAAAGTCTCAAATCTGGTTAAAGAAAAACACTTAATTTTCATAGAAAACGTAGAAGATATAAATTAATACATAGATTAAAAATAAAAAACTACACTGTAAAATTTTAATGATATGATTAAAGTTCCTTCCACAACATAATTTGTAACTTTTAACATATCTACAAGGATTTCATAAGCATGAAATTCTCCCCTTGGCCACTTCGGTGGTAGATTTTTTTGGTGATTTGGAAAATAATTTTCTAGTTTCCCATTTCTGTGTAGTGCAAGCACTAGATATCAATGGTTTGTTTCTTCCCCTTGAATGTATGAGATAGACGACCCTTTTCTACACATATGTGACACAATCATGTGCCTTTAATTAATTTCAATATGTATTTCTTCCCATAATATTATATGATTGAAAATTATTTATTCTATTTTTCTATGTTTCTTGTTTAGTGTTTTCATAGTTCTCGTCTAACATCTCATTCTCTTGATTTCCCTATAATATTTTAGATGTATAAATGTTACTCTCTATTGTGATGGAACATAATAATTTTTAATCATAAGATGAAAACTTTTTGGGAAATAAGATCCCTTGATATTTTTGTCTTATGGACATTTATAAAATGATAAATTTTTCTCTCAATATTATGTATATAATCCTTATCATATATGAATAGTCTTGTAAAGGTATCATCACAATCAAAAACAATTTCTTCCTCCTTTTTCATTAAGATTAGGAACCTTCTTTTCCTTTTGGTTTATTGGTAATGCTTGAAAATTTATCGAAGAATATTACATTAAAAACAATCCACTCTATATGTTTTATTTCTTCTAATTCCTTAATATTCAGGATTAATGAAAACCAGTGATCAAAATTTCCTCCAAGAGAATACATTACATTGATAAAAGTTTCCCTTTTATTTAATCCAAAGGAAATAAATATCTTTTCATGTGTCTCGAACCAATTCTCATATACCACTATTCAAGAAATTACCCCAGAATATGGAGGCTTTTATCGTATAAAATGATCCAATATAGGTGTATCATGTTGTGGAACATCATGTTGCTCTATTTCTGAAAGGTTAATAGATACAGACATGGTAAGTTGGCTTAATATATCCATAATTTACTCAAACCAAAATCCTATTGGATTGTATTTCTCTATAGGAAGATCCCTATATTGACCATAGGTATTAATTCACATTATTGCATTACACTCTATCACTAAATAATGGTATATACTCTGGTAACTCTAAATTAACATAACTAATGAGTGGTAAATTCTAAAATACTATATAGTATTATAACATATCTCTTTTTAGAAATGTTTATTTTAAAATCTAATTACCAAGGATTCAACAAAAATTTATATGGTATCAACTATAAAGACCCCGACCAAATTAGCACCTAGTCTATGGTTAATTTTTTTTACATTTTATATATATATAAGGAAATTCATCTAAATGGACATAATTGATTAGTATTCTCATTAAAGTAGATACATACATGTTACCCATATTACATTGGTAAATAAACAAAGATCATAAAAAATGAAATTAATATTTATTTTTAAACTTATTCAAATATTTCATATTCAGGTCCCAAAGAATTGAAAATAATAAAAGAGTGAGCTCAAATGTTTAATATAGATAAGTGTACAATGAAAGTTATCAGAAATGAGACATAATCAATATAGTAAGGAAAATTACTTAACACTTAATTCCATTTAAACAAATAAACTATAATGAGGAGTTAAAGAATAATCATTATGGAAATTCAAATAATATGAAAAATGTGATTTATTCAACAAATTACTCTGAATCTGTATCCATGGATAATGTCATAGTAAAATTACAATTAACAATAGTAGAAAAAATATTTCTGTGGGAAATTATAAACAATTGGATTCCATGATATCATAAATTATGGTACCTCTACTTTAAATTCCTCCCAAAATATAGTTTAATCCTTATGGGTAGAGAAAACACCATTTAATTTGGCCAACATACTTGTCTCATGAGACCTACTAATGCTTCAATATCTATAACCCATTTCCACCTATGTCTTAAATGTCCAATTAATTCCTCATATATTGAAATTATTGATTCAATTAATGAATATATATTATATATCAAAAAATATATACATTGAGTAAATGATATGAATTTATCATTGTTTCCCCAGTTATTGAAATAACATTCAAAGTAATAATTGTATGTAAAAACATGTATATGGTTTTGGAAATAATCATATCCATGATAGAGAGAATATATACATTTATGAGAAATTTAATTTTTCAATGAATTATGATCATAGATAAATAAATGAGGTAGTATATACATCATAGAAAATAAATTTGGTGAATAATTAACAAATGTTCCTCAATGAAGTGAAATTGAGACGAATTCCCACATGACATTGTAACCTATCAAATCGTATACCCCATGAAATAATAAAATTTTCCAAAACCATAAATATATTGATATTAAATAAATACCTCATATAACATTTCAATTTATAAAACATACACCTCATAAATTAATATATGTTCACATTATCAAAACTTTCCTCAACGAAATAAAATTGAGATGATGTACCTTACAAATTTCACATCCATAAAGTGGGATTTAATTAAATAAATAAATTTTACTTAACATTAAATGAACTTAAAACAAGTGGAAATAAAACATATGATAATAAAAATCTATTTCACACATAATCTAAGCATGAAATTACCAATGAAGAAAAAGTTTAACGCATTGAATGAATGTTTAGTTAAGAAACACCTTATCTCAATATACATTTAGTTAGTAATGCTTTAACCTCATGTATAATTGTTTTAACTATTTTATTAATAACTTATTGAACCATTTTTGTAATTATAATATATTATATAATTATTTTATAATATAAAATTTCATTATTCTTTATTTTTTTGGTTATTAATTTTGTTATATTCACATGAATGTTTTTTTTAAGAATTTCCCAGTTATTTTTCAATAACATATTGAATAATAATATGTATAATTATTTAAAGTTTATAAAAATTTTATTTAATTATAGAAGATAATTTTATAACTGTTATTAAACTTTGGACATGGAAAATGATCTGCATTGTGTTGTATAGATGGTCATCTGTACACACGTATGTGCGATGATATTATTCGTTTAATTGTGAATGGGTAATGATGTGGGTGATATATTAATTTTATAGAATAAATATAATGTCATAATTATCATATATATCAATTATTTCCATCATTATATCTATCCAAGTAAACTAATGAATAAATATAAATTATACCACTGCTTGGAGATGAAATGTCATATGTACAGACGCACAATACATTCATTTTACATAGGATATATAAAAAGATGAATATATTTGAATTAAAGCTTAGTAACATCACTTTATATATATTATACGTTATTTATTAACTTATTGTGGATAAAACACATTAATAAGAAGTAGAAGATTATTTTTTTGAAGGATTCAGTAAAAAACTACCTCTTCTACCTAGAACCTCCTTTATAACTTATCTTATGGGGAATACGATGGGTATTTATAAAGTACCAAAACCTTAAAAATCATCTAATTATATTGATAATATTGATTTCTAATTATTGGTTGAGATATATGGCTCAATGTAGTGAAAATAAGTGAAGGAATGAGTTCTCTTCTAAAATTAAAGTGCAGGGTTCTTTTTGAATTTCTCAAAATAATAAAATATTATAAGACTATTATAGAGACAAAGACATCATAATGGACAATAAATTGTTATGGGATTATATTTTAGAAATTATATTATACCCATTGGGCTTATTTATGTATTATTTATTATTTTTTTACTAAAATATTAATTCCATAAATTATCATTACTGAAATGTTTGATACTATTCATTACATTGACTTTAAAAAACATCAACAAAAAATTGAAATTTTAAAAAAATATTTAAATTTATCTGTAAAATGTTGAGGTATTCTATTAAATGTTTGGATTAAATTATTTACATAAAACTATACATATTTTAATATTTTTAATATCACTTATTTGATTTATCTATTAATTAAGTAATTAGGCCATCAAAGGTGTATAAAAAATTATTTTTAATTATTTACAACATTAAAATTAAAAATAAATTAGAAATATTATAATATATCCTTTATCTTTCAAATTAATGTTTATAGTTGATGATAAATTATAGATAACCACATATTAAATATTTTATATTTGTTAAAAACTATAGTTTGACATATTTGATGTTTTTGAATAAAATATTACGAAGGATGTAATCTTATAAAAATGGAATAAAATGGTCACATAAACCAACATGAAATATAATAGAAAAAATAAATCATATAATTAAATTATTTCATGTTTTATAGAAATTTTCCCATCCTTATCATTTTTATTTTAACAATAAATTCCTAATTTATTTTTTACTGTGGTAATAGAAATTATCTAGGGTACAATTCATATTGATAAAAGTAAAAGGGACTTAGTTACTAAATTTTGACAATATGAATCCGAATATGGATTCAATTTTTCAAAATTCTATACATGTAAGTGGATGAATTTAATTTCATAATAGACCAAAAAATGTAATGGAAAACATATTTGTATAAAAATTCATATTTAAGTATAAAAATGTTCATATAAAAACATAAACATGAAATTGATTCCAATGAACATAATTTTATTATTAAGAATATAATATAAATAATTTTATAAGATATCATTCTAAAATAAGGTGGAGGATTCATCAATTTTTTTTAAAAAAAAAATTTAATAATAAGAACTATATTTCAGTATTCCTTGAAAAATAAATCTTTGAATAAAAATAAAAAAAGACCACATATGATAAATTTTACACATTTATTTTAAAAAATAACGTATTCTTATCAATGAAATTTTATAGAAGTTTCAAAAATTAATTATATTTATTTTCTAATTGAAATTTAAAAAAAATCAGTTTTAAGGAAAACATACATATGAAGAATAAAATGAATTTACTAAAAATCTGTATTTATTTCCAAGGAATTAATAAATATTAATTAAATATAATCATCATATATATTTGATAATATAGTTAGTCCAATTTTAACTAGCCAATTTAATGGATCATTTATAATGGTAGTGTTAAAATAATATTTAATAGATTATCGTGGTTGATATAATCTTAGTTTTTCATGAAACATATTCTGTTGAATAGATTAAATCTATATAAATATTGAAATACAACAATATTTTTTGTTGATAGATTTAGATATTACTAGGATCAATTTCTTGTATTATTTATAGAGAAAATTATTATATATTCCAAAAAAATGAAAATCATGGATGATCATAGAGATCATTTATGGATTGTATTGAAGAACACATGGAAAGAAAAATTAAATGAAAATTTCAAAGGAGATAATTTTGGTTGAAAAAAGTATAATTTGTAGTTAATGTAATGATAAGAATAGGAATATTTGAAAAAAAATCATACATAGATTTTTTTTTAATAATTTACCAAATCAACAATTATAAACCAGATTCAATGTTTTCTCAGTTTGGATGGATACCATTAATGACTTATAGAAAATTTTTCATGAATATAAAATATAGTAACCTTGTAAACCATTAAGGGAGTAAAATTACATTGGATAGAATAATGTGAATAAATATTCAAGAAGATTATGAAGAGGTTGGTCCTTACAATTGTACTTATATTACATAATATTGGGGGAAGAGTTTGTAAAATATAGTAATGCTTAAAAGAAGGGATTATGATGTGTCCTAACTCAATATTAAAAAAAATCATATTCCTCTCATAAATTAATGCTAAATGAGTACAATTACTTGATGATTGATATGGAGCACACTGCTTTTATCTATGCATAAAATATTTGAACGAATTATCACCATGGTGAGAAGCATGATGTGTATATATATATATACATATATTTATCTATATCATGATAAAAAGAGAATAAATTATATATTAACATATAAGAGTATAAAGAATTTCTAAAGTTGAGGGTTAAAATTTATCAGTGGTTATGATTTCTCAATAAATTAGCTAATGTTGATGGAATAAAATGTGGTCGATGCGCTATGTATAAAAGATTATGCTTTCATATCCTTGATTAAGATTGAAAGGTACCGAATATTTATATATATTTATGGTATATATATAATGAAATGAAAAGGTATGGGATGAAATCCTACCCTTACCAAATTATTAATTTACTATCAATCTATATAAATATTAAGGGTTCCAAATATAGAGATATGGTGTTATAGAATAAGGTAGAAGATATTATAGAGTTCAACATTGTTAAAAAATTTATTATATTGTTCTGAATACAGATATGTGTTCCGTAAAAACTATAATTGATGAGAGAAAATTCAAATGATACACATAACTCCTCATTTTTAGTCTTCATGGAAGCATGGAATTTTATAGAATTGTTCTTGAAAAACTTCATGTTATTCACCCAGAATATGTATATGATGAAGTTTGTATCTTGATTCCAAGAAGGTCAATATATAATTCATCAATGTGGAAAATCTTTGTGGATTAAATATCACTCTGGAAATTCCCTCACGGGTCCAGTGAATGGAATCAATTTTTTAAACAATATATTTGGTATAATGTGATATATTACCAGATATAAACATTTTACATTATACCATTTCCAAAATTTTAAAATTACATCTCACAAAATAATCTCATAATCCCAAGAACAAAAAAATTATTTTCAATGATAAATAGAAACATGAGGAAATTATTTTACTGTTCTTGTGAATATTTTTCCATAATTGATCCACTTTAATCTCTCTTATTGACCTCCCATAAGTTTTCCTCCTTGACACACATATAGGGAGTCATTATTTCCCGAGGAGTGAAATCCAAAAACAAAATTTATAAAGTCTAAACTATGTCACTAAATTAATTAATATTTATTTAATAAGTTGGCCGTTCTTGATCCAAAAAGATAGTGAAATTAGTATGATTAGGTTTTAAGAACATTTAATTTTATTTGACTGAAACAAGTGGTGAAAAAATTTCAGTTTCATCGATTTTTAAGAAAAATAACATGGGAAAGGTAGATTGATTGAATTGAATTCATACTTGAAAAGAATTCCATAGTTTTATAATATAAGGGTTTATATGAAATTGTATTTTAGAAAGTAGGATAATTAATTAATCATTCTCTTTAGAAACAATGTGTGGATGATCCAATGGGAATGGTATCCCATCTTTGATGCGATAATCAAATATTTCCATTGGTCTGATAATTTAGAGTTTTGTCAAATCATGTATGTATTGATTATGTATTTAAACCTGATTTTCCCAATATTTTAAAATATTTATTCCATTGTTAGGGTTTTCAGTTGAATAAATTTAAGGTTACTTTTAGATTCAAATACCAATGGTCATTAGAAAACACATATAACAGAATTGAAATGTTATTAAATAATTTCAGCAAACCAAATACGTAAAAAAATAAAATAAAATAAATCCAATGCACCATACCCCTATTATTACATAACCCTAGAACAATGTGTTTTATCCCCTTATCCCATTGATCCAAGGATAATATAGAAAGATGAAATAAGGATAATGAATAATGATAATGGGAATGAACTCATGGAGGGCCATACACAACACATCATCCCACTCTATGATTTTGTCTCTGGGTTCTCTTCTAGAACCGTAAACGATACATCCTTTTATAGGATTCTTAGGGGATATAATATTATTGGATTTCATAAACTAATTGTAAAATGATTGTATTGGGAGGTTCTCGTGTCATAGATGTTGTAAAAATAATTGAGGATACACTGAATCTCGGATTTTTAATCACATCTCTAATATTTAGACATGGTGTAAATTATTACACATTGTGTAAATTTTTATTTTGATTTTATTCACATCACATCGTGTTCCTGTATTATAGTCTTGAATGGGAATATTTCGTGAAATGATTAGATGACATGTAATGTCATTAGTCTATCCCAAAGATTCTTTTTTCCTCAATTATTCTATTCTGTTCCTTATAATTTCTCCATTTTCAACATTAGAAACCTAATTTCACGCCATGAGTGAAGAGAAGCAATGTAAAGAGTCATTTTTCTCCATTTTTAATAATCATTTGCGCCCTACCATAAATAAAAAACAAGTCAATACATTCCCAAACTGAAATAATTATCATTAATATATAGAAATATATATATTAAAACACCGTAAAATTAATAAATGATATGAAGATGATGTGCCCAGTTTGGGTATAAATTTTCATGCCTATTATTGAGTATTAAAATATTTTTTCACCAGAAACACAATTTTTTATGATTAAATTGTTTATTTAAATGTTAATGGTACATTTAAGGATTTTTCTAGATAAAGTCACAAATTGGGAAAGATTAGAACAATGATTTGAATATACCAGATGCGTACTTTATAAACATGTTTCATGAAATACCTTCCAGACATGGTTCAGATAGACTGAGTACAACCCCATGTATCAAACCATATGTCAAACATCATGTACTACTCATTAACACATCATTTCCTACCTTCCAGAAGCAATTGGGGGATGAAATGGAGTCCACATGCCTTATGGGTAAGTGCTACACAACGTATACCCCCACCAACTGACTGCCAATGCATTGAAATTATTGTGGTGCCTCAACAGATGAATTTTTGGCTGAAAAATAAAAATCCAATTTGTGAGGACCAATGTACACACTATGTAAATAAGAGTACACAAAATGTAGTTTGAAATTCTATAAAAAATAGTATTTCCCTATGAGTTTTTGGTTTATAATTCATGGAGTGTAATTGTCTCTCTACCGTTCAACCTCCTCCAGAACCCTATTTTTAGTTTTTATATCTCTTTTTAATTTAGGTTAATGTAATTCTCCAATTCCTTATCTTCCTCTCATTTCCATGGCAGGGGTTGAGTTTTGGCTCAATATGCACACAGTGACCATTGTAATAAGAAACTAGTTTTTCACATGTTTGGTTTGTAAAAATTATTTTTATTGATTTGTAATTGAAATCCCAAAGTGTGGTTTTATTATGATTTTTGATTAAAAATTCTTCAATGAAAATTTGAACCCACTACTAGAAATCGTACCTATAAAAACACATCGATAGCAATGTTTTATACAAACTATTGGAATAGGTCCCCTTTCTCAACAGTTTTATGACACAAACAATCCAACTGGTTAGGGGAAAAATATTGAGAAAGGTTCCACTTTTCTCAATGGTTTTTCCAAAATTTTTGGGAAAGAGTACTTTTAGGATTTCTTTTCCAACGGTTATCCCAAACTATTGCAAAATGTCCCAATTTTCCCAATATTTTTTCCAAAACCATTTGGAAATGGAATTTTGAGGACACTTTTCCCAATGGTACGCCAAAACTATTGGGAAATGGTCCACTATTTCAATTTTTTTGGCAAAACATTGGAAAAGGGTATATTGGGGAAAGTATTCCCAATGGTTTTCCCAAACTATCGGGAAAGGTTTCACTTTCCCAAACGGTTTTTCCAAAACCATTGGGAAAAAATTCTTTTAAGCCACTTTTCCCAATGGTTTCCCCAAACTATTTGGAAAGGGTCCACTTTTTCCAATAGTTTTGGAATCCTTTTGGGAAAGGGTACATTGAGACCAATATTCTCAGTAGTTTGGGAAAACTACTAGGAAAGGGTGGGTCTCCATCCTAACAGTTGTCAAAACCATTAGTAAAGTCTTATCCCAACGGTTTAGAGAACCAT
Source organism: Viscum album (assembly GCA_963277665.1). Lineage (NCBI taxonomy): Eukaryota > Viridiplantae > Streptophyta > Magnoliopsida > Santalales > Viscaceae > Viscum > Viscum album. The sequence goes on along the minus strand of OY728152.1, from coordinate 1,662,395,765 downwards.
TGTGATATGTAACCTTATTTTTTATGAGTACATTTAATATCATAAAATAAATCAATATATAAATTAAACACACACACACAAACATATATATATATGAAAATATATTCAGAAAAGCAATTATAGGATAGTGGTAAAGTCATTGATATATAACATGGAGGTTGTGGGTTCAAACCTCTACTGGAATGTTTTTTGTATATACATATCTCAACATTTTGGTAAAACCCTTAAGAAAGACGTATCCCAATAGTTTGGAAAGCTATTAGGAAATACAATAAAAATAGTTTTTAAACCATTAGGTTATGTCTGTCCCAATGTTTTTCTCAATATTATTGGCATAGGTGTTTCCACTTGCCAAATCTCCGTACGGCTTCCCAAACCATTGGTATAGGCTATACCAACTGTTTGGGGACGTATACCAATGGTTCCAAACCATTGGTAGAATAATTTTTTTTATTGGTGACATTATTTAACATTGGTGTCATATTGGACGAAGAATGACACCAATACCTAAAAGTGAAGGAGTTGCAACAAGAAAATCCACGACCATTGGGTGAACTCGTTGCTTCTTCTCCAAGGGGTAAATAATCTAAACCCGTTTTATGTTGTTAATTAATGGACTACAAAATTAACCTATAAATGCGTAATTGTTTATTTTTAGACCACCAAAAAATTATTTAATTGAATCCCTATGATAAATAATTTTTTGTAATAATTCTAATGCTAATTAATGATGATTGCCTTATCTCTAATCAGATTTATATCCCCTCATTCTTGTTGATATATTTAATATGTTCTTCTTTTGTTTTAATTTTGATTTTCATAAATAGTTTCACATATCTGATTGTTCCCTTCGCAATTTTTTCAGTTAAGATAACCTATCAATATTCAATGGATCATGTTAGTTATATTGCTTCTCCATTCTCCCAGTGGGATCGACCGTGACTGCCACTAGCTACTTGGATAGTTAGTTATAAAATTAATCTTTTAATTATGAATTCGGACTTCACCTTTTGATTGTAGCAGTTACAAGTTGTTGAATTTTAGTTAGGGAGAAATAGAATCAAATAGTATGATTCTGAGTCAATGTTTGGTTTACCTAGAATTTTCAATTTTTTTCTTTTCATTATTATTTTTCTTGGAAACCTTTACCCTATATCCCATGGATTATTATCTAACTGGGGAGTGGTACAATCCACATGGATCGAATTTTTATTTGCATGATCTAGAAATTTCATATCAATACCTAGAAGAATACTATATATACATGGCTGATGGGTCTAAATACGAACAACATCCCGATATATTCATTACCCCACACTTCTCTTCTTCTCCTCTAAAACAATATTTGGGTAGTATTGAAAGGTTATTATCGATTATGGAGGCCTTTAACATATTCATGTTGGAAAAAATAAAAAGGTTGGTCCGAATATGAAATATGGTAGAGCAATTATCCATGATAATTGCATATTTATAAACTCTGGTAGAGTATTAGAATGGGTTTCCTAACCCCATTTCAACCAAGGACACATGTTACAATGTGGGAACCCCATGTTATTCACTATATATTTATGAACCAATATTTTTTAATTCAATATCTAAATATAGGGATGCATCACATCATGTTAATAATGAATTTGATATATTATTTATTTGTAACCCCTCAGTTGACATTTATCTATTCAAGAGGAGTCATATGATTACTTTTACGTATTCAATGGTTTCAAGAAGGATCCACATAAGGTATAAAATGTACCGAATCAAGAATATAACCTTTTCCACCTTCAATATCCACTGGCCATAGAGCATGGCTTCAGCAAGAAAATATTTAGACCACTTGAAGGTCATAAATCATGGAAGAAAAATGAGGTTAGTCGACACATGTGGTGGGTTTCACTATGAAATCCATCTCTTCCTTCAGATTACTGGTAAGTAACACTAACTCTAGTTTTTCTAAATACCTAAAACAAAGGCTTTATTTGAGGCAACTCAGCCACTCTTCTTTCCATTCATTCCTTATTTTCCATTTTTAAAAAATAGGTGAAATGTTTTATCCTTCCACGTGCCACGAACCACCATTTCATCCATCCAAATATGAATTAAGAAAAAAAATGAGACTACACGCCATGTATACCTTGTTACTTGGTTTGTGCCAATATTTTTAATATATATTGTAATATAAATTTTTGTATATATAAATATTAATTTGGTTAATAAATAGGGATAAGGCCTATGCCGATGGCACAATAGCTAGAGTGTATCTGAGTCATCGTCGCTTCGAATATCTTCTTAAATGCCTTTGGTACAATGTTCATTTTTTGAACCCATTTTTTCCTGAAACATCTTGTGAGACGTTTTTTAACATAAAATAAAATCATTTTAAACAAAATAAAACCCATGGTGGGTTTGAATTGGGTTGTATTGTCATATAGCACGGATCAAAAAAAAATTGGTTTGATTTCGGTCAACATGTGATGTTCCATAGATTTCAACATTAATAAAACGACAAGACATATATTTTGGTAGATTTCATGTGCTCCATGTTTTCATAAAAATCTTAAAACATTCTCAAAAATAAGAAATCACTCATAGGTTATGTGGGATGATTGGTAGAGTTGTGGACCAGGGTTCAAAAGACCCTAAATCAAATTTGGAAAACCTCCCTATATTTTCTCAATTTTTGTAATTTGAAACTACTAGTCGTGAATTATTATTTTTCATGGGATGTGTTGTGCCAATAAGTTAAATATTAAATTAAAATAGAAATATTCAGCACTAAATAATTCGCCCTAGTTTTTGAAGGATTGTGTTCAGATAGGCCAGTTTCTAGTTTGAATCACACCCTAAGCACATGACTGGTGGATGTAGCTCTCTTTTCCGAATTTTAGAACACACATCATGTATTCCTATGATACATTACATGTATAAGTTATTTTTTCATTTTTGAATAATATATTTGTTTATTAATTTTTTATATGTAATAATTATTTTTATGTTTATTATAATTAAAAATTTAATATAAAAAAAAGTGGGAGAAAAAAACCAAACAAAACATTTGGGACCTTCAAAAATGTTCGTGGTTAGCCTATAAAGGTTGGGAACCCAACCCTCCCAGACACCATATCACCCCCTCTCACCATTCCCCCCATTAGCTTCTCCCATACACCTTCAAACCCCCTCCCTCATTTTCTCATTTCGGTGTGTTTCCGACCATGATTTCATCTCCATTACGACCATAAATCTCGGTACACACTCTCCTTCCCTTCATTTTAGGATTTTATAAGTATATAGGGTGATATTGAGATTGAACGACCATTTTTCTACCTTATGCAGTACATGTGTTAAATTAAAAATACACTCTATGTACTATAAGTACCTAAATGAACACTCTGATTTAAGAAATTAAAAAATACATGGCATGTACATTCAGTACATTCCTTGTACAATATTGATGTATGGCCATTTTGAGTATCTTGTATACTAAGACCACATGACCCCAATCCCACTTATCCACAAAAAATGAGTATATTTAGTACATGTTGTGAAACCTATTCAATAGGAGTATTTTGTTCAAAGGGTGTACACATTTTTAAATCCATCCCCCTTCACACATCAAGTTAGGAATTCACACATCGTGTTTGTTACCCACATGGTGGGTACAACGTTTTCTTCCACTACAAAGATATGTACCATAATGTGAACTTACACATCCACCAACCCTTGTTCTCACACAAAACGTGTACACCTTATTACATGTCGCGTCCTATCCTTACCCAAACACTTGCCCACTTGGTGTGTTTATTCAATGTACATGTCTTGGGAATCTAATTGCGTTACATGTCGGGTATTTTGTTTTTTAAGTATTTATTTATTTGTATTTATTATTTTCATATTTTTTCTATTTTTTTTCTTTTACTTTCTTTCTATTTATTATATGACAGATGAAGATCATGTGAGTGGGAAGTTGCGCACACCCGCTACTGATGAGGGGAGACCCCATCAGATCTGACGGCAGAGACCATCAACACCAGTTCCAGATCATCCTGTGTGTTAGCTTCCAGCCATGGAAATTGTATCGCCTCACCTACCAGTACCATCTTTGTTGACATCTATATGTCTGACAGACACAGTGACACCATCTACGGAAGTTACAAATCCACCAGATGCCAAGTCCACATCATCTACTGATACCAAGGACTCAAAGATTGTATAAATTGTTACCTGTGTGACCCCATTTTTTCCATACATTACATTAGTAAATGTTAATATTCCCACACCACTATACACCACTGGCATAACCTTAGAGCCTATTTTGGCATCAACTACTTCACTCAGTTCCACCACAAATGGACCCTAAACCTCGGCCACTACAGCCCCACCTCAACATGTGCCAACATCATCCAATCCTTAGCCGCACCACTACATAATCTTCACTGAGGGACATCGTATAATAGATAATCAAGAGCATATATCATGGAACATAATCCACCTGAGTGGCTGTTTCTTGGATATCATATTGCACCATCATCTGGGTGTCTAGGAGAAGATCATGGAGTTTCTAGGGAATACTTACATGCTGGACACAATCTAGGTTAGCACTCCACGATCTAGAGATTTATTTTTGTAGTTCATAGTGAACTTTGAGTTTGATGTGCCCACATACCGCTAGATTCCAATCAATATAACTACCCTATATAGATTTAGGATGGGTGGACAAAAATTATCACTAACTAAAGCTGAGATTGTCCCAGGATGACAATTCTACCCTCATCTATCCACCCCACCCATTGTTTCCATCCTCATCCACCCGAAGTTCTCTGACTATATTTTCATGTGGTGTATGATTTGTGGGACTGACCACAGTTATACACCCACTTCATAGAAGTTCACACTCATCATTTCCCCTCCTCTTTGTTTCATCCATCAGTGCTTCAATTCCATCCTTTTCCTATTCCATTAGGACATTGATATCATGTCCGGACGTGACATGGTGATTCTCACCTATATTGTCTCGAAAGACTATCCAGACCTCCATTGTTTTGATGCCACCTTTTTCTATTCTATGATCCATGGCCATCAAGGCAACCAAATTGGAAGCTTCTATTACACCCTGTCGGAACACTACTTGGGGGTGTTCGATCCATCTCTCCCTCCAAATCACTTTGTCTCCTGCGTCATATGGTCTTTGTAATTATTATCCACTTTTGGACGGTTGAGCATTGGATATATTATTCTATACTTGTGAAGGACACCCCAGATCCTGCTAGGCCGAGAGATGATCCAACTACCCCTATTGGTGTTGCTGATCATGTTCCATCCCATCTACCAGTGGATGTTCCTTCTCGGCCCTTCCCCACGTATTCCCCCCTTCCATATTGATATACACCCCCTATTCTTATTGACCATAAAAATACCTACCTATTTCCACACCCTCAACTAAACTCCCCATCTCCCCCCACCTGGTCACGATGTACCAACGTATGGTCCTCCTTGAGCACCACCCGGATAAAATTTCTCAGACATAGACACAAATTGAGGGAATGGTGCTCTTAATCCTCGATGAACTTGTCTATTAACTTAAACTATCACCTTCTCCTCCTAAAACTATGTACATTTCTTCATCACAGACCCCATTGACACCTATAGCAACTTATTGGGTTCACTTATCCATTATGAGACAAGACGATACCACTACTATCGTGACTGATGTACCCGAAACACCTACCACTAGAGCAAGGAACTAGCACCTCTAGATTCAATTGTAGTTGATCATACTCTACCAGATCCCCCTATTCTATATGAAACCTCTTCTAAGTCCACATAGCGACTATTTTTTCACACTTTTCTATGTATATATCTATTTTGGGAAACATTTATGACTTGATAGTGTATGTGCTAGTAGAATTATTTTTTCCATTTACTCGATAGTCACTGGTACTCTGGAGCAACATGAGCATCTCCTTTTTCTTACTTTCTATCCTTTTTAGCTCTATATGAGGGGAGTCATATTTTAGAGTTTCCAATCATTATTATTTTCATGTTACTTCATTCACTCCTCCAATCATAAGTATTTTACAATGTAGAAATGTTTTTATTAATTATGATTATAAATAATAAATACATAAAATGGAATTTTAAAATTTCCATGCTTATTTTAAATTTTAATGTATATTTAAGGGACTGCTGATATAGTTTGATTCTTGATGTAAATTCAAGGACATTTACATTATTTAGACTGATCATTTTTATTCATGTCATGACCTGATTGACCCATTTTTATCCCTATCCCCAAGAGGTATTCTATGTGTTTTTAACATTTTCTTTCACATACCATATTTCATGAGTGATTATTAGGATATACATGAAAACTAGAAATTTTTGGGTTTTTTTCAAAACATGATGGATTTGAATAAAAATTAAATGATTAAGAATTTGATTAATATTTTCATCCCATTTGACAATGAGACCTACCCTGCATATAACCTTCGTGAAACCCTTAAAACCAAAAAATTTCTTTATAGGAATCCACATTACAAGACTATTTATCCTTCAAACCCTAATTAATTGATAATATTGAATGATTAATCATTTAAGCTTCAATGTGTGATTTTTTCCTATTCATGTTTCATTTTGGTTTAAAACCAAGAAAATAAGTGTGGTTGAATATGCCATTTATTCATTTGGGTAGAATGATTCCAAAACCACTATTCATTATATTATTAGTAATCCATTGTTTAAAAAATATTTCAAAAGAGGGACCAGATTCATTAATTACACTTTATTGGTGGTTTATGGACCCATATTTTCAACGGAATGTCATTGTGATGATATCATTTGAGAGATCCTGATTGGGGATGTATTTTTCAATAAGAATTATTTTTTAATATCATGATTTATTTTTAAATAATTAATCCACATTTTCAAGCCTATGAGATTATTTTTCACATCATTTCATACCTACCCATAGCCTTAGAAACATTTATTCCTTTTTGAAGTACCTCATTATTTCTTAAATAGAGAATGAAAATAATTGTAAGATTATGGATAGAGTGAATATATTTTATAATGAGTATAAAATTGTTTAAATAATATTGAGTGATGAGTGTGTTAATTTTGGGTGAGGTAAATCATGATGTGGAATGCTTATTTTTGTAATCATGAACAATGTGAATAAATGAATCATTAAAATATTTAATTGAATTATATAAGAGGCGTGATAATAGTATCATTGAAATTGAAATATGTTTTTTTTATTTTTCAAAATCAGGTATTATGACTATAGTATTTATAATTATAATTATTTTATAGCTTCCCTTTTTAGAATTTGGATTATATTAATTTAATATTGGGATTTTTATTGAGGAAAATAAAACGACTATGTGAGGGGGAGTTAGATGTATTCAGTTTATGTATAAATTATCAAACCTATTATTTAGTATAAAAACACATTTTCTCAAAATATAAATTTTTTTGTAGATATAATGATTTATTTTGATGTTCATGGTAAATTTGTGGCATTTACTAGCCAAATTCAAAAATCGAGAAAGATCATAACAATGATTGGATTATAAACAACATGAACTTTATAAACACAAGACATGTACATTCATACAGACATGGTTCGAATAGAATAATTACATGCTTATGTAGCTAACCAGATGTCCAAAACCATGTACTACGCATTAACACACATTGTCCTAATTTGAAAATGTAGTTTTTGGCAGAAATAGACTCCACACACTATGTGGGATGGTTCTACATACCATGTACCCCCACCAACATAATCTCAAGGAAAAGAAAGTCTTGGGGGGATTAAAACATCACCTATATGGGGATAAAACAAGGGAAAACATTATTTTCCAATTTACATGCAATGTACATTAGAGTCCATAATGTGTACTTTAGATTACACATGATGTAGTGTGAAATTCTATAAATTGTTGTGCAGCTCCCTAGGTTTGGGGTTAGAGAATCGGGGGGATGTGTTGTTGATCTGCAATTCTACCTCCTCCCGAATCAAAATATGAGTTTTTATATCTATTTTCAATTTTGTATAGGGTAATTCTCCCCTTCCACGTCTTTTTCTCATAACCTTGGAAGGGGTTGTGTTTTGGATAAACCCTCACACCATTACCATGGTCATAAAAGGATAGTTTTCCCCACGTTAGGAATATAACAATGAATGTGAGGGATCTATTATTGGAATCCCAAAGAGTTGTTTTATTATGATTTATTCACTACTTATTAAAGTAAAATATGATCCTGATTTACAATTGGTGTCATATAGTACCATGAAACACACCAATGGAGAAAACTAAAGGAGTTGCAGTGAGAAAATCCATGACCATTGGGTGAACCCATTTCTACTTGATGGAGTGTAAAGAATCTAAACTTTTTTAAAGAGGATAATTATGAGACCAAAGAGTTAACCTTTAAATTTACAAATTATTGTTTTTGAAACAATAAACAATTATTTAATAAAATCCCTATGGTAAATTACACTAATAAATAAATTCAATTTTAATGAATTATAATTTCCATAATCTCTTATCAGAGTTACAACCCTAAAATGACTTTAATTATTTTTGTTCTTTTCTCCTTTTGTTTTAATTATGATTTTCTCAAATAGTTTCACTGAGTTGATAGTTCCCTTCACCATTATTCTGTTTGGATAACAAATTGAGATTTGATAGCTCATTCAAATTCTGTTGCTTCTCCATTCATTATATTGGATCGACCCCAACCACCACTAACTACATAGTAAGTCAGTATCAGGTGGGAACTGTTAATTTTAAATTGACACGTCACATTGCGACTGGAGAAGATCTAGATGATATCAATCATATTTATAAATTAGGTAATAGAAGAATATGAAATATGTTATTTCAAATTCCTATGAAGGGAAAAAATGCTTAAAATGTAAAAAATGGTTAGATCATAAGAATATGAAAAAACATGAGTATCAGAGAAATATATTTTTAAAAAGAAAAATGATTGATAATAGTTTTCTATATGTCATGATATTGGAAAATTAAATCTAAAATGAAAAAAATGAAACCTGTACTATGCATAGGTTTTGGTAGATATACAAGCGACTTATTATGCATGGAAAACTTGGATTTTTCGATGAATTAATGTTTAATCAAATATTCCCATTAAAAAGACATCATGAACAACATATTTAAATTAAACCCTACATAACTTGTTTAATCACAGGAACTATACGAAGAGGTTCATGACATGTAATTTATAATTAATTAATAAGAAGGTATAGAATTACCTAAAATTGAAATTCATTATTCACTATTTATTTTGTTGACTCAAATTAATTGAAAAGTCATTGAGTTTTTGTATAGATGTGAAATATCCCTCTAATAATAGTCTACACATGTAAAAAAATGTCAAAATGTCTTCATAGAATGGCCAAGTACTAACATCTTCAATTATGGTTTCATGCAAATTAATGTTTGATCGTAGATAAGTTCTTTTTTATGAAAAATAATTCATGTTGTTATTTATATAGTTTTATAGAGGAGGAGGATAGACCAAAATCTAGATATCTATAACACTCTATATGTATTGATAGGTTATATCTTTATTTCTTATGGAAAACCGTTATCTCTTCACCAACATCATAATTATCATTATTAAAATAGAGGATTACACTACAACAAGACAATAGATAACATAGGCTATGGTGGTCTGAAGTAATAGATCCCAAGGTATTCCCTTATCATAAGGTAGTTCCACTCAGGGGTAAAAGATGACACTATTATAGTGGGTAACACTAGTCCCTTGTATCTCAATGGAGGCTATGTGGCTGTCCACCTTGTTACCCTCCCACCAGGTGTGGATAATTTATATATTTCCTCTTAAATAACCATGTAATCTTATAATGACCCTTGAGATCAAAGAGGGAGGGGTACCTTTGTATTGAAATGAATTTTCAATTATTCATAAATCTGTTTCCATAGTTGTAATATCAAGGTACCATTAATTGCAATGCTGGAGGCCATTAATCATTGATATAGATTTTTCTTGAAGTGAGTTGACTAATCTAATGTTGGCTATGAATGGAATGATGATCGAACCCCTTGTGCCCCGAACCAGTACTCCACATTTCATGAATCCCATGAGACACATTCCATCTATGTTCAATTTGGGTCTTAATGGGTGGGAGTTCCATTAATCCCAATTATCCTTCTGTGAAATGGAAGAAGGAGGACCACAAGACCAAGCCATAATAACTGGTATGAGAGTAGGAGCATAAAATCAATCATCTATGACGGGAGACAAATTTAGAAGTAGGTTTTTGGTTCATGTGATTAGAGCCATTGCTGATAAGGGGATCCACTCATCAAGATCCATGTTACAGACTATCCATATGCACCAACATCCTGCTAACATCACAAAATAATGGGCCTTTTTATTTGGGACAACATCACATGCATCATGGAACCAATGAATTAGAAATGGGGTCTATAATCTCATGTGGGTGGAGTCCTTAGAAATATCAGAAGAAGCTCTAGATGGAACAAGACCATTCATGTTTGATGAATAGGTGCTCAAAAAACTCTTCCAATCTCTACATGTAGTAGTATCACCAGCAAGCCTTGTGAATTCCAATTTTATAACATTTTCATCAGTGGATATTGTAGTGTTCTGAATTCTCCACTCAAGAAATCTATATTAACCAGGAATATATTTCCACCGTAAGATTTTACCCTAGGTATCACTATGGTTGATTTCATCCATCACCCAGTTATATAATCTCATAGTGAATTCACCTAAACTCATAAAAGTGAAAACACAACTATCTAGATCATTTTATATGTTAATAAGATCAATTATTTTCCACTTTTCACTATCCAATATACCAATAAAGATAGACATATGTTGATTATTATTTCAGAAATAAAAGACTAGAACTAGAATGTCGAGGATCCCAAGTGTGTTGCTTAAAAATTTGGTGTTCAGGAATGATATGTCCCCCATTATAACAAAACATCTGGTATGAGGTTTAGGGGAAACTAAATGTGAGAAAATCACATTCTATAAGGAGGAATGGATTTGAACATTCTGACCCATAGTCTCCTGGAATTTAGCATCCATAAATCTTCCCTAGAGATCTATTTCCTCAATAACATCACATGAATGTTTAGAATTAATTCAATAAAGTGTTTTCAGTATAATTCCATCATTAAATCTTCCCTCCTGGATAGGTTTTCCCATCATTTCCCTAGATTCCCAGTGCCACTTCCCCTCCAAGTGAGAATCACATATGAAGGAATCTAGAATGAGGTCAATGTTCAAAATCACTACTTTCCTGAAATTTATTTCTAAAAAAGAATGGATTTTGATGGATATAAGAACAATATTATTTAATGATATCCATCCTCCAAAAGATAAAAATCAGTTTTCCAATTCGACACACAACTAGTGATCCTCCCAATAATCTGATCAATATGGTGTATTTTTTTCCACCATGACGATATAGGGGAACCCATGTATTCCATGTATAGGTTAATTTTTCTATATCCATTCTACTAGCCATGATACTAATCCTCATATTCATACATATGTTTAAAGTGTGAAAGTTACTTTTAACTTAGTTGATTATTTTTCTACTGTAGTGATAGTAGTCTCAAAGGACCATGTTAATTACACTATAATAACCCCAACTAGCATTCATCAAAATGATAATATCATATGAAAACATGAGGTGAGATATGAAATTAGGGTTTTTCCTACCTTGTTAATGTAATATGTAACATCCTGAGTTTTAAGAATGAAACACTGTATTCAATAGCATACATGATACGCTACATTGATCTTAAATGTACAAAATAATTATATTATTTAAATGTTAACTATATAACCTATTCGTTTGAATGTAAGGAATTAATAGTATCAACATAATTATGAAGATATGGTTTAAAAATATTTAAATAATGACTCATTGGTAACCATATTTATTAGAAATTGGAATAATAACTAATATAATATATAGGATGTTTTTATGAAAACCTAATTTAAAAAGAGAATAATTGTGTTTATAAAATCTTCTATCTATTTAGGGTTTTCTATTTAATGATAAATAAGTTTTATATATTCAATGTAATTATTTAAATTCAATTTATTCGTATTGTAGATATGATATAAGAATGCATTCAATATTTCAGATAAAAGAATTATTTTTTCTAAAAATGTCGTTTTACCGCATTTTGATGGAGCGCCATTTTTAAATTTAGTTTTAGTCACTTTTTTAGGTTATATTTGACCAAATAAAAACCTTATTTAGAATAAAGAAATAAAAATTTACTTTGGATGAATTATTGTTATTTTTATGATAATTATTATGTTTTGATGAATAGTAAAAATACCACAATTTTTAATTGAAAAACAAAATTTCATCAAGGTAACTTATATGTTGCAATTATATTATTGTATTGTATTAAAGAAAAAATAGAATATTTTTTTATAATTGAATTCAATTTTTGTCATTTTATGTGATTTCAATTTGAAATTATATATAAATGAACAATAATATTTTGAGGGTTATTACTTTTAAAAAACATAATTTATCATTTTTGACAATGGGGATTAATTTTAAATTAATTACTGAAACTTGTGTGATTTGAATATGAAAAAATGGATTCCATATATTTAATCATAAGGTCCAAATTTGGTAAATAGGTATCATTTTTTTATGTATAGTAACTTCATTAATTATTTATAATTATAGCTGATAATAGTAAATCATGTAATTATGGCTAAAACTACAAATTTAAAATTACCCTAAAACATGTCATAATTTTATTAGATAATATACATTATAGATTCTACTAGAAGCTAATTTAATTAAATGGATAAATCATCCCTTGGAAGCTGGTATAAAGCTTCTCATGGTAGCTTGTTTAATTATAAATATAATGCTTCCTATTGAAGCTATTATAATTCTTAAAATAGAACTTGTAAAATTAAATGAACTAAGATTCCCATGTAATCCCTTTTAAAGAATATAATTGAATAATTTTTAATTAAATTCACAAATATTCATATGGATTCCCATTTAATACTTCACATGGATGTTTCTATTATGAAAAAAAGCTTCCCATTGTAGTTAGTTTAATGCTTATATGTCACTCATCTTTTCAATAAGAATTACATTTTTAATATGGGTTTATATAAGTTATATCTATGACTACAAATATTCATGAGAAATATAAAAATATTTCTTAAATAATGGTATTTTATTTATAATTTTTAGATATTTAATAAATTAATTTATTTATGACATAATTATAATGTCATTATTACCTTATTAATGAATGATTCAAATAAATTATATAATAAATATTAAAATAAATGTAATTTAAAAATTTTGATCTCATACACAAATTCTATGGATGATTATGACATGTTATATTTTATTTATTTTAGTTTTTTAAGATGAGTAAATTTTTTATATCATTAGAAAAAATCCATTACTAAATAGTTTTAAAATTAACGTAGGCTGATTTTTTAGAAGTTTTCTACGAAGTTTAAATTTTTTTAGTATTTTATGGATAGTTTTTTGTGAATATTTTTATGAATATTATTTTATATATAGTTTTTTATACTAATAAATAAAATATTTTATTTTTAAATAACTTTATCTTTGAAATGATTTTCGAGAATCATACATACATGGTTGTAATCAGGCTAAAAAATGTGGATCAATAAGATCAAAATAATTTTTTGTGAATAGTAGCATTAACCATTGGAATAGTAATTTTATCTTTATGAATGGTAATTTGACAAATTTAATAGTAACCACACCATAATATGTATATATATGTTTTATTCATCTTATGTGGTAATGTGATATAACATTATCATAGTATACCTAAATAAATGTTTTAGAAATTATTAGTTATATATTTTTATTTAATTTAAGTATTTTAATTTAAAATAAAAATATTTATTATAAAATTTAGTTTAATTGTGAATTATAGTGATTAAAAAATGTTTAGGATGAGTTTTTTGGATTTTTTGGAATCAAATGAATTTTCTCTGAATAGTAAAAATACAGTTTTCAGTTTTCGGTTAGTTTAATGACACCATAACTATGTCATAATGATGTAATGAGTAAGATAAGATGTTGGTCAACTATTATGGATTAAAATATAATATTAGGTGTCCCAAGTGACCAATACAATGGTAAAATACCATGGGCAAGCCCAAGGTTTTTCAATAACAACTAATGAGGTGAATTTGGAAATTAATAAAATAATCCCTTAATTTTTCTATAAATATCCACCCATTATTTAATTTATTTCATAAAAATTTCATTTTACACAAATTTATTCTATTTTTGCCGCCCATAGAGTCCTCCCATGGTCTCCTCACACCCTCAAGGTGCCGATCATAGAGTTTTAGAAGTTACTATTCAGGGTAAGGGAACCTTTCACCCTCATCTTTTAGTCAAATATTTCATTTATGTTATGTGTTTTAATTTAAATTTTCTTCTGTTGGGGTATGTTATTATAAATACATATCTCTATAAGTTTTATTTAAAACTGATGAGAGACCATTTTCACTCTCATAAACTCATTTTATGATTTATTAAGTGAAGTTGTTAGGCTGCCGAATTTTCGTAAGGGAATTCTCCACTTCTCTTTTTCTTTATTGTTCTGTTTTATGTGGTATATCTTTCAAAATCGTATAACTAGTTATTATTTTCATTTTATTCATTCATTTTAATGTATTATGAGTCATTTATGGATATTAGAGTCTTGTAACCTCTATTTTTAGTGTTTTCTAAAACCATGTTTTATAATTGTTATGCTCCGGAATTTTAGTCTCAAAGTCCCTATTTTTCTCAATAAATTATTTTATTTTATTTATGTGAATACTCAAAAATATTTAATTTCTAGGGGTATTCATGGTTATATTAAAATCACTTATTTGATTATTTAATTTTCATACATAAAACCCTCATTCAATTTTGGGTGGTTATAAATGACATAATGATCATGTTTTTAAACACGTTTTAAAATGCAATGATTTTGATATAAAACCCCTTTATTTTATTCTCTATGAGTTATTTTTAAATTTTTTGATAATTATATCTTTGTATGACCTGAAAATAATGAAATATTATGGGTTTCATGTGATATCACTCGAATTCATTAAGTAAAGAAATTAATATCTAGAGATGACATGTTTTATGATTCTTTAGTGAATAATATTGGTAATTTTTATGATAGCTTGGTGAAGAAACATGGTAATTTTTACAAAACCTTGTGGATGGACCATGAGTAAATGATTATGAATGTATATATTAAAATTTTTAGCCACATTTTCATGTTATGATCCATGTTATTATTGTTATTTTATTCCTTTTCCAAATGCCTTTATAAATATCCTCGTGTTCTAATTTATATCTGTCAAGATAAAATGAAAAATATTTAACTTGATTTCACTTAATTTTATATTTATGATTATCACAATTTTGTTGAATATTTTCATAGGTCTTATGATTGGTAAGGACAAAGAAGATGCATCGATGAAAGTATTTGATGATTTTTCTTGAAAATAAACCATGCATCAATTTAATAGTTTTTATAAAAAATGGATGGTTTGTAAACTTATATATTTTATAATATTTAACATTAATGTAAGATTGTTTCTTAATTATACAAAAAACTAGACCAAAAAGATCTTTGGGAATGAATGAAAATAAATTCTATTCAAATGTAACTAGAATATGTTATGTTTAAGGATAAGTAATTATAGTTGGTATCTGAGTTGGGTTTAGACATCTTTGGATATTTGGATGTAGTCTTATGTTTTTATAATATTATGGTTGATGCTAATTTTATATTCTTAGAAAACCGTTTTAGACATATGTTACAAAATTTCAAGGCGATTAACAGTTTTATTGATGGCTTTTTTTTCTGTTAATTCTGATTTATTACTTTCTGAATTTCAAATTAATGGAATGAGATAACAATTATATTTGAAATATCATATAGTTAATTTTGAGGATGTTATCATATTTATGTAATTTTATAAGAATTATATAGTTTTATAAAAAGGTAAAACACACCGAATGTGTGACAACTCGTCAAGCTGAAAAAGGATATAGGAGTCAAACCCAAAACTGATATGCGAGAGGAATTTATTTCCTACCACTGACCTAGATGAAGTTCTTGGTTTATATGAATTAATTATTATTAGTTAAAATAGTTGAATAAATACGAATATGTTTATTTTAGAGATATATATTTTCTGAATTGATTACCCAGGGATTGGAAAATGATTTGGGGATTAAGTGATAAATGTTATTTCAGAAGATGTTCACTATTCTGTGGAATTTATATGATTAAGGAAAATAGAATAAAATGGAGTTTTATTTGAGGATTAAAGGTTGGATTAATTAATTTTGGACTTATTGGAATTATAAAATGAATAGCGCCTCATAGAGATAATTTGATTATGTTTTTTACGTTTTGGTATGAAACATTAAGAGTGATCGATTATATTTAGATATAAATGTTAAAATTTATCTTGGAAGAATATGTGATAAAATCATTACTATATTTGGTTTAAAATCATAGTTTGTATTATTTTGAGTAATTTAAAGGATTTTTTTAATTTAGTTGTCTTTATTGAACCTTGGGTATTGTTTTTAGAATTTTGGTGATTAGTAGTTATATTTATTTTTATAAAGGATTGTTATTATTGGGGATTATTTTATCTTTACTAATGACTTTGGATTTAGATATTGTATAAAAATTGGAGAAATATATAGTTCAACTTTTTTGGTTTATTTTATTCTCTAGAAGTTGATTACAGTGCATTAGGTGTCACTAAGTCATGTTGATTACTATTTTTTTGGAGAAGAAATGAGTTTGTGGTTGAAACTTTTTAAAGGATAAAACTATTATTAACAAGTAAGTTTCAATCCTTATATTCTTTGTTATATTCATAAATAAATTACACAACATTATGAAAAGGACTTTAAAACAGAAATGTGGTTTGATTACTTTTCTTATTTTGAAATGAAATACTTTTTGACCCATCAGAAGTTTGTGGTTTTCTGGTTATTAACATTCTCCTAATCATTATTAATATAACAATCCATCATGAAAATATGGTTAGTTTCTCTTCCATATACATCTTCTCATACATGGAATCCTAGAATTTTTTTTCTCATGTGACCTTTTTACTTCTATTTATCTCTTTTAAAGTGATGATTTTACTGACTCATTTTCTGATGTTGGATTTTCAATGAAGTTTCTGAGCCCCATTTTAAAATTTCAGGGACAAAATTTCAAGAAGTTATGAAAAATGTAACATTCCATGTTTAAAGAAAGAAATATTGTGTTCAATAGTATTCATGACACACTACAGAGAGCTTTAAAAAACTACTAAGTATTATTATTTAAATGTTACCATTATAACCTAGCAGTTGGATTGGAAGGAATTAATAATTATAAATGAATTATGAAAATATAGTTTACACATGTTTAAAAAATGATTAATTGTTTACCAAATTTTTTATAAAAGGGAATAAAAACCAATTGAATATATAGGATCTGTTTTTTATTAAATCCTCTTTTAAAAAGAGAATAGTTGTGTTTATAAAATCATACCACTATTTAGGGATTTTTATTTAATATAAATTTTATTTTATATGTTCAGTTTAATGTTTTAAATAATTGTGATAGGTTTTCTAGATATGATATAAAAACAAATTCAAATTTTTAGATAAAATAATTATTTTTCTAAAAATGCAATTTTAAAACATTTGGATTTAGAACTTTTTTAATTTAGTTTAATCACTTTTATAGGTTTCATTTTAACAAATGGACATCATATTTATAATAGGGACATAAAAATTTAATTTCTAAGATTTCTTTATATTTTTCTAATAACTATCATGTTTTGATGAATTGTAAAAATACACTGAATTTTAGTTTAAAACAACTTTTTCATCAAAGTAATTTGTAGGGTTAAATTATTTTATTGAATGGTTTTAAATTAAAAGTGGAATATATTTTTATATTTTAATCCTATTTTAGTCATTTTAAGTGATTTCACATTGAAATTATATATAAACTCACGCCATTATTTTGATGGTTATTACTTTTTAAAAACTCATTTGATCGTTTTAACAATGAGAATTAATTTTAAATTAATTAATTTAACTACTATGATAGAATTTTGAAAAATGGATTCTATATTTGGGATTATAAGGTCCAATGTTTTTTAAATAGGTAGATTTTATTTTATGAATAATATCCTTAGTATTAATTTTTAATTATAGTTGTAAAGGTTAAATCGGGTAATGAAGACTAAAAATGAAATTATAAAATTACCATAAAATATGTCATAATTTTATTGGATGATAAATTTTAAAGCATCCCATAAAACAATCTTTAATTAAATTGAAAAATATTCCCATAGAATATGGTATAAAGCTTATCATAAAAGAATGTTTAATTATAAGTATAAAGCTTCCCATGGAAGCTATTATAATGCCTCTCATATGATCTCGATAAGTTAAAAGAACTAAGCATCCCATGTAATTCATTTTAAATATTATCATAGAATATTCTGTAATTAAAAGTATAGTTCTTCTTGTGGAAGCCAGTTTAGCACTTTTCATCGAATCTTCTTTAATTAAAAGGACAATGCTTCCCATAGAAGCTAGTTTAAAGCAGCTCTCACACTCATGTTTTTAATAAGTATTTCATTTAAAATACAGGTTTATATAAGTGATCTAGTTGACTATATGTATTCATTGGAAATATAAAAATATTTCATACATCATGGAATATTATTTATAATTTTTAAAAATTTAAAAAATAAATTTAATAATGACCTAGTGATGATGTGGTGATTACCTAATAAATGAAAGATTATACTAAACGATATTATAAATTTTAAATTAAATTAAATTTGAAAATTTTTATTTCATCCGCAAATTTTCAAGATGATTATGACATGTTATCTTTAAGGTAATGTGGTTTTTTCAAATGAAATAATTTGTTATGACTTTATAAAAAATCTATTACTAAATAGTGTCAAAATTAACTAATGATTAATTTTTGGATGTTTTCTAAGAGGTTTCAATTTTTATTATTATTTGAGGACTAAAATTTGAAGAATATTGTTTTTTTATGAATATTATTTTTTCAATAGTGTTTTTTATTTGTATATAACAAATATTTTATTATTAAATATCTTTTTCTGTGAAATAATTTTCAAAAATCTGACAAACATGGTTGTAAGTAGGGTAGAAAATGTGGTTATATAAGATCAAAATATTTTTTTTATTTAATAGTAACTTGTAAAATTTCAATATTAATTTCAAACAAATGAATGGTAATTTAATCAAGAGAATTGTTACCACACCTATGGATGTATAAATATTGTTTATTCATCTTAAGAGGTATTCTGATATAATTATATCATAGTATAACTAAATATATTTTTTAAAAATTATTAGTTATGTATTAGTATTTTATATACATAATTTAATTAAAAATGAAATTAAATTTTATAAAATTCAGTTCAATTTTGAATTATACACATTAAAAATTGTTATGGGGAATATTTTGGATCTTTCTGAAACATTTGAATTTTCGGTTAGTTGTAAAAATATATTTTTGAGATATCTGTAAGTTTAATGACCTCGTAACTGTGTCATAATGATATAATGAGTAAGATAAGAGTCTCGTAGACTCGTTAGGATTATAAAATATTATAATGTGTCCCATGCATCAAATTTCATGGGAAAATACCGTGGGATAGTCCATGGTTTTGAAAATACCTCTAATGACGTGTCCTTTAAAATTAATAAAATAGTCCCTCACTTTTGAAATAAATATGAATTTATTCTTTCGTCTCCATTCATTTGAAAAATAATTATATATAAATTTCATCTAGTTCTACTCCCACAGAGTCCTCCCATGGAGTCCTGAATCCCCCAAGGATCCAATCATAGATTTTTTGATCCTACTCTTCTAGGTAAAAGAACCTTTCACCATCCTCTTTTAGTCAAAGACTTCTTTTATTTTATGTCATTTAATTTCAATTTTCTTATTTTGGGGTATATTCTTCTATATAATTATTTCTGTCCATTTTATTTCCCTAAAATAAAGGATCACTTTCTCTCTCAACAATTCATTTTCAAAAATTTTACGTGGCACCTTTATACCGCCGAATATTGGTAAGGGAATTCTCAACATCTCTTTTTCTTTCATGTTCCATTTTTTAGGTATTTTATTAAAATTTCAATACCATGTTCTTATTTCAATTTTATTATTTCCCATATAGTGTATTATTAATCATTTATTATTGAGAAACCATTTTTCATTCCATTTTTAATGTTTTCTAAAACCATGTTTCTTAGCTGTTATGCTGCATAATTTGCATCTCTGAATCTCTATTTTTATCATGAAATTATTTAATTCAACTTATGTGAATACCTAAAACTATTTATTCTATAGGGTTATTATTAATGACATAAAAATTATTTATTTGATTCTATAATTAACAAAAATAGCACCCTGATTCTACTTTTGAGGGTTATAAATGACTTTTTGATCATGTTTTTATGCACTTATTAAAATGCCCTGATATTAATATGATTCCCATTTTTTATTCTATATGGGTTATTTATGAAAATTTTGATCATGATATATATGTATCACATGAAAATAAATATATATTAACATTGGGCCTTGATATCACTCCAATGTATAGGGTAAAACAAATAATCTCTAGAGATGGCATGATTTATGATACATTGGTGAATAGCATTGGAAATTTATATGATTCCTTAGTAAATAAATAGTGTAATTTTTATGAAAACTTGGAGATGGACCATGGTAATATGAAACAATGTGGATGGAACTGAGTGAAATGATTATAAATTTCTAAATTAAATGTTGTAGGCTCATTTTATTGTTATGATCTATGTTCTTATCGATATGATATTCCACTTCCTAATGCTTTTTTGAAAGTCATCATGTTCATATTTATATATCTCAAGATCACATATAAATTGTTTCACATTCATTCCCTTACTAGGAATTTTATGGTCATCCCACGTTTTTTAAATGATTTTCATATGTCTTATGATTAGTAAGGATAAAGAAGTTGATGTGGTGAAAATATTTGAAGATTTTTCTTGAAAAGAAACCGTGATTCATTATTATAGTTTTTGTTTTATTGAAAAAAATTGATAGTTTTTAGACTTATCAACATTTTAATATTAAAAGATTATGTAATTTTTTTCCTAATTCCCTAAATCACTATAACTATATGATCTTTAAGAAAAATTAAAAATTAATTATTGTCAAAATTCATTAGAATAAGTTATATTTAGGGTTGGGTACTAATATAATATGTCCCCCTATCCGTGTACCTATTAATAATGTGGTTTAATGCATCTTGGTTAATAATAATAATGATCGAATATATAGAATAACCTTGTATCAACCCTAGAATAGACTTAAGGAATTCTTAATTTTTCCCATTAAATGAACAATTATTCAGAAGGAGCTAAAGCACTGGGAAATAAAATTTGAAGTGCAATGAGAATAGAAAAAACCTCTCAACAAACTTATGATAAATATCCACTTAATAATATCATAATCATTATCCATATGAAGCTTTATGGACATGGTTGAGTAA
This sequence comes from Viscum album, assembly GCA_963277665.1. Classification (NCBI taxonomy): domain Eukaryota; kingdom Viridiplantae; phylum Streptophyta; class Magnoliopsida; order Santalales; family Viscaceae; genus Viscum; species Viscum album. Next base: position 1,662,374,075 of record OY728152.1, on the reverse strand, counting down.
TGAAATAATTGGCCAGGTTCACTTACGAATTCCCAATACAAGGTGATGGCACCTTGAATTGACCATCCTTTAACAAAAACGTACTAGTCATTAGATATCCACCAGGAAAAAATGTAGAAAATATATTTATTATGAAATAATACAACAAATTATATGAAAAGTTTTACATACTTATTGGATGATAATGTGGGATGGAATATGGGTCATTATTTTAAAAATAAGGACCAAAGTGGTGGCACATTCCACTCATGGAATTCCACCTCCATGAAATAATTCTGAAATGATATCCACTAGATCACTGTTGGTATGATCCCATGAATCACTTTAAAAAGATCCCAGAAAATTATCATGGTGATGAGTTATATCTAAGATAAGAATCAAGATTTCTAGTTGGATTTCCTTCTCCTTGGTAAAATCTTCAAAGATGGAATTATCATGGTCAGATACAATGTTAGGCATGAGTTTTATCAGATCTTAATGGAACCTTTGGTATCCCTCAAGTATAAGAGGTTTTAGACATGAAAAGAGACTATTAAAAAGATTAAGCCATGCCATTAATCAAGTCTTTATCATTAGTATATGTTCCACCCTCTAGATGGATGCAGGTCCCAATGATATGAATCTTGTATTTAATACATCCGTGAAAAAAGTGGTTTTAATATATCCCTCTCCCAAACATTTTAGTATTGAAAGATCTTGAGTTATGAGTTCTTTACTGATAATCATATCTACCATTACTTTTTTACCATACAAAATTCCAAACTGATAATCATTCTAGGAAGATTCAAGACTGGACTCCAAACTCTCAATCTACCTCTTGATTAAATCTATTTCATTAGAACATGGTGGATTCGTGTTAATCAATTTATGAATATATACTTTGAATATCTTCTATTTGTCATGGAACCTAGTCCAATATCTTCCCTATTATATCTTATTCTATGAATCACTTACTTCTTGATGGTTTTCAGGTATGTTGGTCAATATTTGGGAAAATTTCATGCCCACTTTTATGTCCTACCTTGAAGACAACGAATCCAAAATGGGGGAGTGATGATAAATACTTTTAACTAGGTGTGCTACATATACATTATCATAGGATAATATAGTTCAAATGACATGTCCATTACATAAGAAATAATAAATATCATTTTAATCATTTCAAATCAGACCACTAACCTTAGTCCACATATCCTCCTCGATATTTAATGAACAGTGAAGGATAAAAATTTATTTAATAAATAAATATCAATAAATTATTTCTCAATAAATATAAAAAATATCATAATTTCCAAACCTAGAAATAGTTTATTACTATTATTTTTATCAAAATTTTTATTTCCAAAATATTGTGACGTAATATTATAGATAAACCAAATTTGAATAAATATTAAGTCACAAAAAAAGAATATTAATTATTATAACCAGTTGAATTGCAAATTGAAATTTTTTTATGATTATAAATACACTTATTATGTCACCATATTCTCTTATTTCTTAATGGAAATAGGGGGAGGCAACTAAATTCCATGATTAGAATTTAGAAACACACCTAGGAACCCATTGATAAAGATGTTATTTTATTAAAAACATACACCTTATCATGATGATCTATCATCATTTGTTTCATCATTACATAGACATACCTTGATTATTTTATTAATAAATGATAAAATTAATGACTATGGATCCTCAAATTACTATGAGTCTCCACCCTATATAAGGGGTATCATTTTTAACATATAAATGTTTTTCATCAATATATAGGTGTACTGTCACCGCACCACTAGGTTTTCAACATATTGGGAATATTCTACGACAATTCAGTGTGATAGATATTTTTAGGAAAGGATCATATATTATTTCATGAAGAGGAATAATTATGATATGATAAGAAATATTTTTAATATTCATGACAATGAATTCATGTAATCCCCAAGTACGTAGAAGTTGGTTAAAGGGAATATACTCGAATAGACCCCAACTTTTACTTGTGCCCACTCCTAAAAACGTTCATTCCACTAGCTCTCACATGATACTCCTGCCTATTCTAACATAGAGAATTCATCGAGGGGTCCTCTGCATTTTCCTCTCTATGTAATCTAATAAAAATAAAATATATACATTTATGAAAATACCTCAAGATATGATGATTCTGGTTTATTTCCATTTTTTTTACATTGATGCAACCTTGAATCTTTGTAATGTTCCCAACTATACTATTATCATAGTATATTTTTATAGTTTCTTTAATTAATTGAACCCTATAATTCCTTTTAAAAAAAGTTCAAAATCTCTATTTAATACCTATCAATATGAAAAAATATAACATAATCAAAATATAATATAAAATTAAGGAAAAGTGACTTCTTTGAACTAAATAAAGTCACATATCATCTGTTGATACTAAATACATATCATTACTATGAAATTACATCATTCTAATATATCTTAAATCTTGATTATGTATAAAACCAAATGACTATCTCCTTACCTTTTCTATACACCAAGAATATATCCTTAGTTCACCTCAGATACATTGGGATAATCTTGAATGTTTTACAATATTGTTCACCTAGAGAGTATTAACATATAGATAACGTGATCATTGATTAAGAAACATCAAGCACCATATAAAACATGCAATACATTACATATTCAGTCATAGAAGAATATGGTTTATTCCCCATTTCATGTATTTCCTATTGTGTCAAATTACACCATTTCTTAGAAATATGTATAGCATATGAAACTAAAACTATCCCCCTCTTTTATTGTTCTAAATTGAACTAATTTAGTATCTGGTAAATGATTATACATTGAAAAAGTCCAATAATATTCTTTGAACTATCAAACATCATATCAACTCCTAGAATTTAGCAATATCTTCCAATGTCCATCATAGAGAGGCACTTCCTCAACCATTCATTAACCACTTATAATGATGATATCTTATTTCCAATTATTAATAAGTAATAAAAATATATTAATATGAAAATAACCAGAATCCCACAAATCAAATTGTAAGAATATAGATCTCATTTACTCTTAATGTATTAAAATCATTGTTTACATTCATAAAAATTAATGTTATATGATTAATATTCTTTATTTAATCCGTAAATGGATCTCTATAACATTTAATGAATATTTTGGATTTCCTATAGTCAGAAACCCTTTTGTTTTTGTCATATAAATATTCTTGAATTTTCCCATTGAAGAAAATGTTGTTGATATTTATTTTATAACTCTTATAGTCAATGAATATTTCTATGGAATGAAGAATTCTGATTGATTTATGCATGAAAATAGAAGAAAATGTATAATCACATTCTATAACCTAATGTTTTCTAAAACAATTACCCATTATTAGTGCATTCTAGGTGCTAATTTTACCTTATATATCCATATTTCACTTAAATCCCAATTTTCCCTCAAAATATCTTTAATATTGTACATGAAAATCCAAAATATATACACAGGGTTGGTACATGTAATCCATCTCAAAATTCATGTATTAATCCTATTTCTACATCTTATATATCTACTACCTCGTTATAGTATAAAGGTTTACTATTATATAATAATAATAACTCTCCATATTCTATGACTAGAAAAATGTAGGTCTATATTTCCTTAACCTATCTGGTTCTCCATTACTGTACTTCTATTTCAATAATTACATATAACGAAATGATCTATGGAGTCTGTCGCTGCAACATCCCTTATATATCTTATGAATCATCAAATGGGAAGTTTTTATCTCTCCAAATATATTTCTTGACAATGTATTATCTATCAAGGAATAAAATTTACATGGAACCTATAAAAATTTTATCTCAAGGATTATATAGGTACTATCCCATCATTTCCCTTAGGATAAACATAAAGACACATGTCATGTTCCAAGGTGTTATGTTTTTTCTTGGATTATCCTTTAAAAACACATCACATCCCCATGCATTATTATGTGAGAAAAATGGTTTCTTTTTTACTCCATATGTCAATATGAAAAAAATTTATTCCTTATTTGGTTCTCAATAGAGTATGCATACTGTTGTGTGTAATTAATATCACCAAAAAAATAATACGAGGATTGAATGACTCATCATCGAGCTTAAAAAGTCTAGTAAGGTACTATTACTCATATCATTGACACAATTCCACTATAGTTTATAAGGTGGGGTAAGTTGAGAAATAATCCTATACTCCCATAGAATGTTGATAAAATTATGGTTAATATATCAACCATCTCAACTAGATAAAGGTTTTTTTTATCATATTACCATTATGATTCCCTGAATTATTCATGAAAAATGTTAATTTCATAATTTATTTGGACATAAACCTCATAAAGTAGACAAATATATATCTAATCAATCCATTAGTAAAATTCCAAAAGAATGAAAATCAACCTCTAGATTATAAATGATAAGGTCCCGAAATACCATTTTGTACCAAATATAGAATATATTTGGTCCATTCACAAGGACCCCCAAATTGTGGGTTGGTTATCATACCTTGTAAAAAAGCATGGAATAACTCTAGTAATTTAAGATAAAAGTTTTCTAAGTAACCATAATGATAGAGCTTCGTTAAATTATTCTACATTACATGACCGAGATAGTGATTTCACAATTGAGTGTGAAATGAGTCAGGTGAATTTGATTCTATATCAATTTATAATATTTAGTTTTCATATTAAAATATAAAAATATCATTATTAACTTATTCTATACCATAATATATTCTATTTTTTTTTCAAATTAGTAACTCTTACTTCAAAAAATGGGAAATAAATATATCATTTTCTAAAAGAGAGAGACAATTTTCATAGTAACACTAGGAAAATAATAAAATTTATTGAAAGCCAAAATCATTCATATTATAAGCTTGATATTTTATTCTCTATTGACTAGGGGAACCAACCTCATTCTATTGGAAACCAATAAATCCTCCTTTTCTTTGGAAACCATGTAAAATTAATGTGGCTCTTATATTTGGATAAAAATGTGAGAACCATATATAGTATCTAATACCCATTAATTAGTTACAATAAGATTATAGTCAATAAAAAATGGTTTCGAATCATTCCCTTTATTTATTAACTAAGTGAAGTTCATCTTCTGGTGGACTTTATTTTTATATGAAAAACACACAACATTATGCTCCATTTCTTACTATTGGTAATTATTTATCTTGGAAGGATCGTTCCCCAGATCCTTTTAATTGTAATGGAAATTTAGACACATTACATATTTTCTAACAAATCTTCTTGACCATTAGGGATATGGATTATGGATGCCCCATATCTTTATCACCATGGTGAATAAGATCAATATATATTGAAATAGTCTTGTTTCAAATTCTCATATTACAATCCATAATTAATCGGTAAAATCTTTTGGGTGGTGAGGATAGAATGAAATTTTTGTTAAACTCAATTAGATTCCTAATATCTAATATTTCCAATCATTATTTGTGTTCAATAATTTTATTTACATGAGGCCCAGTTTGTTCCAACAGTATAGGTATTCACATGAAATGTGCATTAGATAGCACATATCTCTTTTTTCTTTCATTATCATAATAAATATACCAAATTTGAGTAATTTTGATTTATGAATCCATGTCATCACATTGATTTATATTCCCATATGATATTGAGGTTTAAATGAATCATTTGAAATATATCATATAGTCTATATGTTTCTAGTTGAGAGATTCTTCTTCCTCGCTGTCCTCCTTATCAAGCGACCTAGGAAGTGGGGTTTCTAACATGTGAAATTTCAATTAATGGTGTAGTAAAATGTGTAAAAAGTATATGAATTATTGAAATTCATATTAGTGAGATGGTTATAATTCTCTATTATGAATCATAGAGATATGATCAAAGTCTTATAGTTTGTGATTTATTCAATTTTAAGAGAATATTATTTGTTCTTTATGGATTAAAAAATTAAATTAATAAATTTAAAATTTATTAATCTATTACTATTCAATGAAACCTAATAGTCCCCACTATTAGATTTATATTTGAAAGTACCAATAAAGGGAAGGTAAAATTTTATTTAGAATCCATGAATGAAAAGATATTAATTAAAATAAAATACAAATATAAACCATTCAATTAACTAATAATAAATAATTATAAATTAACCATGTGACTTGTCTGATACCACTTATAGATTTTATGTACTAAAAAGAATTTAATTGGGCTTGGTTGACTCAATTTTTTGACTTAATTTAAAAATAATTTTATCTACACATAATTAACGACTTCATGAAAATAAATTAAATAAGATATTAGTTGATGAATTGTATAACCATAACGAGAATAGAAGAATCATTATATATAATTTATAATTTATTTATAATATGATCTAAAAAAACCTAAATATTTAATTATTTCTCTTTTGATTATATATAAGGCCCCAGCCTTAAACCTTACTTAATCATGAGTTATTACAAAATTACACATTGAGGATCATTTTGGATTTAGAGTTTTAGAGAATTAGATCATAAAAATTTCATTGCATTCCACATATAAACAATGTGGTTACATAAAGATAGTATTCTTCTTTCCCATCAATGGAAACATATTTAAAATAAAACACTGATTCTTTCTTGACACTTCCTTAACACTATCATCATATCATGTACCTTTCCCTTGACCTGTGAAAAACATTTCAAAAAACATGGGATGAGTATAAAAAGCTCAGTAAGGGATATAAAAATATGGAAAGGAAACATGGGTACATATATACATAAGAATTAAATCATACTTTACCCCTAAAACATAAGCACTTTAACATACCTCATCAAATCATGAATAAATCATAGAAATCATAAGACATAAAGGTATTTGAGGCATTCATAACATTCTTACCTAGGGAGTAACCCTCTTGGTTACGTTTGGAATACCCATCACAGTATATTCCCTAAATATCTTCAGAGAAACCTTAAAGTTTCACTCCTTCGCGTTACCCAATGCATTGGAGAGCTATATCGGGCTCACCCGCCCTTAGTCTATCACGGAACCACCCGTCTTCATAATAATGCCTAAGAACCTCAACATAATCCTATCACATAAAACATGCATAAAGGAAACATAACATTTCCACCTTTAAATCACAATATATCAATACAAAAAATTGATATAAAAAAATTATGAAAACAATTTTCAATACCAAAATATAAGAAAAGTAAAACATGGTATTTATTTTTCTTTTAAAAAAAAGATATGGCTTGTAGAGGAAGCCGAAACTCAAATAATGGTCACGGCGGCAGAGAAGTCGTTGTCGCCGCATACGTACGACAAAAACATTCACTTTTGTTGTTTAGTAAACGCTTCGTATAAAAAAGATTCCTTTTGAATAAATGTAAAAGTCAAAGGGGTTTATACACCATATAAAAGAAGGTTGTGTATAAAACAAAATATGCCTCAATGAAAGGAGATTGAGACGAAGTCCCATACCTCAGGTCCGACTTGACTCGGTCGTTATTTAATCTCCTGAATAATAAACTTGAGTTAATTTTCTACTTGTTTAAGAACATTTTTAAAGTTCATTATTCCTTTTATATAAATTATTTCCATGTTATAAACATTATGTAAGCATTTAAGTTTAATAATGTTTGTTTTGTCGATATTTGGTTCTTAAGTCAAAAGTCAACTTCTTACAATTACATGTTGTTCGTATGGTCAAAGGTTATTTATATCCGGAATGACATTCCTGATTTGGATAGCATATATATCATATATATCCAGCATATACATGTATTTATAATATTACATAATCATTTAGAGGTAAGAAATTAAATGCACCGTTCATGGAGACAGTAAGCCTTACGTACGCATGAACGCTACTTTCATTTTTTGTCATATTAATGGAATTAAAATTAAATGAGAGGTATTTATATTTTAATTCAGGAATTATATTCATCATTCAGATGTATCATTAATTATATATATCCATTATACACATGTACTTTTAATATTACATTACATTTGGGGATAAGAAATGAAATGCACTGTTCATGGAGACGGTAAGCCGTACGTACGCATGAACGCTACTTTCATTTTTATCTCATAGTTTAATGGAAAGAAATAATAATGATATAGAGGTATATTGTAATTCCAGTATAACATCATATATAATAACATTAAATCCATCCTTTATACGTCCCACATATGGCATTAACGAATCACATAACTTTCAGGGGGCGGTAGTCCGCACTTCCTTAAATGAAGATATCACGTTTACCCACAATGGAAACCATAAAGGTATGCCCAAAATGAAAAATAAAGAAGCGTAAGGAAAACATAAACATATTATATATCATATATAAATATATTTTCATCTTAATGGCCACCTTTGAAGGTGTTAAAAGAATGTTGAACAATCATCGTTTCGGGAGGCAGAAATTCGCCATCCACGGAAACAGTATGTTCGTTAACCATTAGATGTAGGTGTGTGTAAGGGTAGCTCTAATCCTTCTAATAACAACATCATAGTTTATTTAAGATACTATATTTGTTACAAAATAATAGAATAAAAAGAGTTTAGGGGGTTGGAGAATCAAAATCAAACAAAAGGACTCAAAAGAAGACATTACCTTAAAATCGGGTAACTCTCATAGATTTGAGCTCAAAGGCTTCCATGAGAATACTGCTGCCCAAAGTGAGGATTCAAGGAGTAATAGAGGGATTTGGAGAGCCAAAATGGGAAGGGTTTGGCCGAGCCAAAGGCTTTGGTTGTGTGGGTAATGAGGTAGAGGTGGGGGCCTTTTATAAGAGGAGAGGAGGGGTACTCTTGGAAAGTAAAGATAAGTTACTTTATTTTAAAATGAGTTTCGGATTCAAAAGGTCCCACATTGATATAATTCTAGGATAAAGTGATAAGGGTTCTAAATACACTCATACAATTGGTTTTGGCCATGTGTAGGTCTTATATTTTACATTATCTTTCCATTTTATTTAAATCGTTAAATAATGAGGTCATCACTGCCTCATCATGATGTCATAAATAATTTAATTTATTTAATGTCTAAAAATTATAAAAAAATACTATAATGTAGGAACTATTTTTATCTTTATAATTAATATTTATAGTCAAAAATCTGACTTGTATAACCCCATTTAAAAAATGTTTTAGTAAAATCACTCATGTTTGTGTCATTTTTACTTTAACATTAAATAAAAAGTTATTTATGTCATTTCCCAACCAAAGTGGCTCCATGGGGTCCCCAAGTTGACCCATGGATTTTCTTGGTCGGCTATGACCCATCCAATAAGGGTAAGACATGTTTCTAGGTCATTTTATTTTATTAAAACATTATTCTTACCTTAAACTACACTAATTACCTCTAATCGCGATTAAAAACTTAATAAGTTACTATTCACCAAAAAATTATTATAATCTCATTGAACCACATTTTACTTCTTAATGAAAACCATGGATGTCGTATTTTTGAAATTAAAAACAAAAATATGGCAAAATTTCATTTAAACGAAAAATCAGTTTTTATAAGTACCACTTAGTGGTTTCACTATTCCTCAAAAATTGATGTTTTTCAGAAAATTACCAAAAATCCACCCTAAGCTATATTTGATATTCCGAATTCAAAAATTAAGTCTATTTTACAAAATTCAAAACATATAAGTCACATTAATTAATTTAATAATTAATTCCCGTTGTCATGATAAATAGCGTGTTTTTATGAAACAATAAGTATCAACAGATTGACACTAGTTTAAGTCCAATTTCAATGTGAAATTGATTCCAATGACCACCATTGGATTAAATGGTAAAAATATATTCTAATTTCACTTCAAAACCAATTCAAAAGATAATCTAATCATATAAATAAATTATATTAAAAAGCAGTTTTGATGTAAAATGCAGTATTTTTCACTATTCATTAAAAAATGAACATTGTCTGAAAAATACCAAAAATTCACACAAAGTAAATTTTGATGTCCCAATCATAAAAAATATGTTCAATTTGAAAAAAATAGCTTATAAAATTGTCAAAATATAGATTTAAAAAGGGTTTGCCATCAGAAGGCAGTAAAATAATCTTTTAAGAATATTAGTGTATTCCATGCTTAAGATTGGATTTATTTTCATTTTAAGCCTCTAAAACACTATCTAATTTATTAATAGAAATAGATAAAAATATCTATTACTCATTACTTACTTGGTATGTTACATACTTCCCCCCTTTAGAAAATTGCGTCCCCACAATTTATTTACTTATCAAATAAATGGGGGTACTTATCCCTCATAGCATTTTCAGATTCCCATGTTGCCTCTTCCATGATGTGGATTTTTCACAAAACATTTACCCGATTAATCACCTTATTTCGTAACACTTCCTCCCTGTGGTCAAGAATCTGGACCGGTTGTTCCTCATAAGATAGGTTCTCTTCCAGCTGAACTATCTCTGGACTCAAAACATGAGATGGATCTGGCATATACTTTCTCAACATCGAAACGTGAAAAACATTGTGTACCTGAGATAAACTCGGAGGTAAAGCCACTCTGTATTCAAATAATCCAACTCTCTCCAAGATTTCATATGGTCCAATGAACCTTGGACTCAGTTTTCCTTTCTTACCAAATCGCATCACACTTTTCCTTGGTGAGACTTTGAGAAAAACATGATCACCTACCTCAAAAGAGAGATCCTTCCTCCTGTTGTCTGCATAACTCTTCAGCATACTCTGAGCTGTTCTCATGTGTTTCTGAATCAGCTGAACTTTTTCTGCCATCTCTTCTACCAATTCTGGTCCCATCAACTTCCTTTCACCCACTCCATCCTAGAAAGCTGGAGTTTGACACCGCTTCCCATATAATTCCTGAAATGGTTCCATCTGTATACTAGAATGAAAACTGTTATTATATGAAAATTCAACCAAAGAAAGATGTTGGTCCCAAATTCCCTGATAATCAATATAACAAGCTCGTATCATATCCTCCAAGGTCTGAATTGTTCGTAATGACTGCCCATCTAATTGAGGATGAAATGTTGTACTAAAATTTAATTCAGTACCCAACGACTTCTGAAGGCCTTTCCAAAAGTTAGAAGTGAACTTGGGATCACGATAAGATACAATGGAGAGGGGAACTCCATGTAACCTGACTATCCCTTTATGATACAAACGGGAAAGTTGGTCTAGGGAAAAATTATCTCCTATAGCAAGGAAATAAGCAGATTTGGTCAAGCGATCAACAATAACCTAGAATGCATTATTACCTCGAGAGGTCTTCGGTAATCCCACAACAATGTCCATGGATATATTCTCCCATTTCCACTCTGGCACTGGTAGAGGCTGAAGCATCCCTTTCAGTAACTACCGCTCTGCTTTAACTTGTTGACATGTCAAACACTTCACAGTAAAATCAGAAATATCTCTTTTCGTTCCATCCCACCAGTAATACTCCCGCAGATCTCTGTACATCTTAGTACTGCCAGGATGAACTGAAAACGGAGAACTATGAGCTTCACATAACAACTCTCTCTTCAACTGTGAATCACAAGGCACACACAATCTCTTCCCAAATCACAAAACAGAATCATTATCAATGTTGAATTCATGCAACTTAGCATTCTGAACCAGCTCTACTTTTCTCTGCAACTCACTGTCTTGCTTATGTGCTTGCTTGATTTTGTCTGATAGAGATGATCTCACTGATACCTGAAACAAAACAGAAGAACTTCCTGCACCAGCAACTTCTATGCCAAGGTTCATCAAATCCTTAACCAGAGGATCACGTTCCAAATACAACATTGCTAATGAAGCATTACTTTTTCGACTCAAAGCATCAACCACTCTATTTGCTTTTCCCGGATGGTAATGAATTGTACAATCATAATCCTTGATTAATTCTATCCATCTCCGTTGTCTCATGTTCAATTCTTTCTGAGTGAATATATACTTTAAACTTTTGTGATCGGTATATATTTCACACTTTACTCCATACAAATGATGCCTCCAAATTTTTAAAGCAAAAAAAAAAACAGCAGCTAATTCCAAATCATGTGTAGGGTAATTTACCTCATGAGTTTTCAACTGTCGTGAAGCATAAGCAATTAACTGATCATTCTGCATTAGGACGCAACCAAGTCCTTTCAATGAAGCATCACTGTAGATAACAAACTCACCATTCCTGGAAGGTAGTGCCAAAACTGGAGCATTCAACAATCTTCTTTTAAATTCCTGAAAACAATCATCACATTCTTTTGTCCAGATAAACTTAACACCCTTCCGAGTTAGCTTAGTCATTGGACTAGATAACCGTGAAAAATTTCTAACAAACCTTGGGTAATAGCCTACCAAACCAAGGAAGCTACGAATCTCAGTTACATTTGTGGGTCTTGGCCAGTCTTCCACAACTTTTGTTTTTGGAGGATGAACAGTTATCCCATCTTTAGAAACAATGTGACAAAGGAAAGAAATTTGTTGCAACAAAAACTCACACATGCTGAATTTCCCATACAATTTCTTTTCTTTTAAGGTTTGCAAGATAACCCTTAAATGTCTTTCATGCTCCTCTTTACTTTTAGAAAACACCAAAATATCATTAATGAAAACCACCCCAAACTTATCCAAGAACTCACGGAAAATTCTATTCATTATGTCCATGAATACAACAGGTGCATTGGTTAGCCCAAAATGCATTACTACAAATTCATAATGGCCATATCTTGTACGAAACGCAGTCTTCGGAACATCTGCTTCCTTTACCTTCAACTCATGGTACCCCGATCTCAGGTCAATATTTCAAAAATACTGAGCTCCCTGGAGCTGATCAAACAAATCATCGATATGAGGCAAAGGATATTTGTTCTTAACAGTGATATTATTCAAGGATCTATAATCAATGAATAGTCTCATAGAACCATATTTCTTTTTAACAAATAAAACAGGAGCACCCCCTGGTGATGTGCTAGGTCGAATGAAACCTTTCTCTAATAAGTCTTGCAATTTCTCCTTCAAATCTAAAAGTTCAATTTGAGCCATTCGATAAAGGGGTTTTCAAATTGGCTTAGCATCAGGAACTAAGTCAACAGTAAACTAAACTTCCTGATCTGGTATTATTCCAGGCAACTCATCGAGAAAAACATCAGGATACTCATTTACCACTGGCACATCATTAATCTGAATAGTTCCTTTATTTTCAACGATGTGTGAAAGGTAACATTCATTTCCATATTTTACAAGTTTCTCGACCTCTTGATATGTTATCAAAATTAAGGGTTCATTCTTGTAAACAAACTGAAAGTCTTTCTAAAAAGAAACTTCTTTATCTCTACAGTCAATCTTATCATGGTAAATAGAGAGCCAATCCATACCCAGGATAACATAAAACTCTACTAGAGGGTGAACAATAAGGTTTGCAAGTAGGTTCATTCCACAGATAAGGATAGGAAGATTCTTATAAATTATTTTTTCCTCAAAATTTCCCCTAGGTGTCTTTACCACAAGTTCAGGAGTCATTTCTTGAGATGGTATTCCCATTTCACTAGAAAAGGTTTCAGAGATGAAAGAAAGTGTAGACCCCGAATCAAACAACACACTGGCATAATCTGAAAAAACAGACAAACTACCTGATACAACTTCATTTGATGGCCCGACATCTGCTGAAGTAGTTGCAAAGGATTTCACCACCCCTTTCTTCATATAGTCTAACTGCTTCCCATAACTCAAGCTCTTTTTCGGATGCTCGTTTGCATAGTGACCCATCTCATTGCACTTATAACATTTCACTAACTGTAAATCAAATTTGGTCTTACCATCTCCCCGATCTTTTTCAGTGCAATCACGAGCCTTATGTCCCATCTTACCACATTGGTATCACTTTCTAGAATTCAAAAGACATTCCCCAGCATGCCTTTTTCCACATGTATCACAAACTAGAAACTTAGTTTTTTTACCATCAGACTTTTTTGAAAATTCTTACCTTTCTCCTGCCACCTCGGTCTCTTCTTCTGTTGGTTGTTATAGAACACTTGATCATTGGAAAACTCCATTTCCACCTTCTCAGCACATCAAACAAGCTTTTCATAACTTTTAAACTCACGAGAAGCTAATGCCCTTCAATATTTTGGCTTTAATCCTGAGTAAAAACGATTAATTTTACTATCAAGGTCTCGGATAAAATTTGGAGCATACCTTCCCAATCGAGTGAACCTTTCTTCATAGGTAGCCACTGAGTCTTCCTCTTGCCTCAATTCCAAGAATTTCTTTTCCATCCTAATTCAAACAGCCTTAGGAAAATACTTCTCAAGAAACATACCTTTGAATTCATCCCAATCGAGAGCATCAATCTCATCAGCGTCCCTGATATTTTTAACCATCGACCACCACGGATCTGCTTCACCCTCCAAATGATAAATAGAAAGACTAACCTTTTGATTGTCTGAACACCCCATGACCTCAAAAATATTCTCAAGTGCTTTAATCCACCCTTCATCTAACACAGGGTCAGATGATCCTCTGAATGATGGGGGATGTTGGCTCATGAAATGTTCAACCACTGACATGTTCCTCTGCGGTTGATCTGGCTGATCTCGTACATGGATACCACCACCATTTATCGCTTGAGTCAACTGTGCCATTATTATAACAAACTATTCAGTTCCAATTCTGACCATATTAGGATGCTGATTTGGAAGGTTATTTCCTTCTGTATGCCTTCCTAGCACTACTTCCCTGTTTCCTCTGCAGAAAACCATTCTGAACAAACATGTCTTAGATGAAGCAACATGGTAATCTTCAAATACTATATCACTTCAATTTGACCATAATAAAAATATTTTTGGATAATCATTTAATAGAATTCTAACTCCTAAAGTTATCTAAACCTACCTATGATACCAACTATATGGCCCCATCCTTAAACCATACTTAATCTTGAGTTACTACAAGATTACACATTGAAAATCTTTTCGGGTTTAGAGTTTTAGAGAATTAGATCATAAAACTTGCATTACATTCCACATATAAACAATGTGGTTACATAAAGATAGTATTCTTCGTTCCCATCAATGGAAACATATTTAAAATAAAACATGGATTCTTTCTTGACACTTCCTTGACACTATCATCATATCATGTACCTTTCCCTTGACCTGTGAAAAACATTTCAAAAAAACATGGGATGAGCATAAAAAGATCAGTAAGGGATATAAAAATATGGAAAGGAAACATATGTACATATATACATAAGAATGAAATCATACTTTACCCATAAAACATAAGCACTTTAACATACCTCATCAAATCATGAATAAATCATAGAAATCATAAGACATAAAGGTAACTTGAGGCATTCATAACATTCTTACGTAGGGAGTAACCCTCTTGGTTACGTTTGGAATACCCATCACAGTATATTCCCTAAATGTCTTTGGATTAACCTTAACGTTTCACTCCTTCGCGTTACCCAATGCATTGGAGAGCTATATCGGGCTCACCCGCCCTTAGTCTATCACGGAACCACCCTTCTTCATAATAATTCCCAATAACCTCAACATAATCGTATCACATAAAACATGCATAAAGGAAACATAACATTTCCACCTTTCAATCACAATATATAAATAGAACACATTGATATATAAACATTATGAAAACAATTTTCAATACCAAAATAAAAGAAAAGTGAAACATGGTATTTATTTTTCTTTAAAAAAAAGTTATGGCTTGTAGAGGAAGCCTAAACTCAAATAATGGTCACGGCGGCGGAGAAGTCGTTGTCGCCGCATACGTATGACAAAAACATTCCCTTTTGTCGTTTAGTAAACGCTTCGTATAAAAAAGATTCCTTTTGAATAAATGTAAAATTCAAAGGGGTTTATAGACAGTATAAAAGAAGGTTGTGTATAAAACAAAATATGCCTCAATGAAAGGAGATTGAGATGAAGTCTCATACCTCGGGTCTGACTTGACTCGGTCGTTCTTTAATCTCCTGAATACTAAACTTGAGTTAATTTTCTACTTGTTTAAGAACCTTTTTAAAGTTCATTATTCCTTTTATATCACTTATTGCCATGTTATAAACATTATGTAAGCATTTAAGTTTAGTAATGTTTGTTTTGTCGATATTTTGTTCTTAAGTCGAAATTGGACTTCTTACAATTACATGTTGTTCGTATGGTCAAAGGTTCTTTATATCCAGAATTACATTCCTGATTTTGATAGCATATATATCATATATATCCAGAATATACATGTATTTATAATATTACATAATCATTTAGAGGTAAGAAATGAAATTCACCGTTCATGGAGACGGTAAGCCGTACGTACGCATAACGCTACTTTCATTTCTTTGTCATATTAATGGAATTAAAATTAAATGAGAGGTATGTATATTTTAATTCCAGAATTATATTCATCATTAATATGTATCATTAATTATATATATCCATTACATACATGTACTTTTAATAGTACATTACATTTGGGGATAAGAAATGAAATGCACCGTTCATGGAGATGGTAAGCCGTACATACGCATGAACGCTACTTTCATTTTTATCTCATACATTAATGGAAAGAAATAATAATGATATAGAGGTATGTTATAATTCCAGTATAAAATCATATATAATAACTTTAAATCCATCCTTTATACGTCCCACATATGGCATTAACGAATCACATCACTTTGAGGGGGCGGTAGTCCGCACTTCCTCAAATGAAGATATCGCGTTTATCCATAATGGAAACCATAAAGGTATTCCCAAAATAAAAAATAAATAAGCTTAAGGAAAACATAAACATATTATATATCATATATAAATATATTTTCATCTTAATGGCCACCTTTGAAGGTGTTAAAAGAATGTTGAACAATCATCGTTTCGGGAGGCAGAAATTCGCCATCAACGGAAACAGTATGTTCGTTAACCATTAGATGTAGGTGTGTGTAAGGGTAGATCTAATAAATCTTATAACAACATCCTAGTATTTTGAAGATACTGGAGTTGTTACAAAATAAAAGAATAAAAAGATTTTAGGGGGTTTGAGAAGCAAAATCAAACAAAAGGACTCAAAAGAAGACATTACCTTAAAACCGGGTAACTCTCTTAGATTTGAGCTCAAAGGCTTCCTTGGGAAGCCTTCTGCACAAAGTGAGGCTTCAAGGAGTAATAGAGGGATGTGGAGAGCCAAAATGGTCAGGGTTTGGCCAATCAAAAGGCTTTGGGAGTGTGGGTAATGAGGTAGAGGTGGGGGCCTTTTATAAGAGGAGAGGAGGGGCACTCTTGCAAAGTAAAGATAAGTTACTTTATTTTAAAATGATTTTCGGATTAAAAAGGTCCCACATTGATATAATTAGAGTATAAGGTGATAAGGGTTCGAACTCCACTCATCCAATTGGTTTTGGCCATGTGTAGGTCTTATATTTTACATTATCTTTCCATTTTATTTTAATCGTTAAATAATGTGGTCATCGGTGCATCATCATGATGTCATAAATAATTTACTTTATTTAATGTCTAAAAATTATAAAAAAAATATTATGATGTAGGAAATATTTATATCTTTCTAATTAATATTTATAGTCAAAAATATGACTTGTATAACCCCATGTAAAAATTGTTTTAGTAAAATAACTCATGTCTGTGTCATTTTTTACTTTAACATTAAACAAAAAGTTATTTATGTCATTTCCCAACCAAAGTTGCTCCATGGGGTCCCCAAGTTGACCCATGGCTTTTATTGGTCATCCATGACACATCCAATAAGGGTAGGAAATGTTTCTAGGTAATTTCAATTTATTAAAACATTATTCTTACCTTAAACTACACTAATTACCTCTAATCGCGATTAAAAACTTAATAAGTTACTATTCACCAAAAAATTATTATAATCTCATTGAACCACATATTACTTCTTAATGACAACCATGTATGTCGGATTTTTGAAATTCAAAACACAAAGATGGAAAAATTTTATTTAAACGAAAAATCAGTTTTTATAAGTACCACTTAGTGGTTTCACTATTCATCAAAAATTGAAGTTTTTCAGAAAATTACCAAAAATTCACCCTAATCTATATTTGATATTCCAAATTAAAAAATGAAGTCTATTTTACAAAATTCAAAACATATAAGTTACATTAATTAATTTAATAATTAATTCCCACTGTCATGACAAATAGCATGTTTTTATGAAACAATAAGTATTAAAAGATTGACACTAGTTTAAGTCCAATTTCAAAGTGAAATTGATTCCAACAACCACCATTGGATTAAATGGTAAAAATATATTCTAATTTCACTTCAAAACAAATTCAAAAGATAATATAATCATATAAATAAATTAGATTAAAAAGCAGTTTTGATGTAAAATGCAGTATTTTTCACTATTCATTAAAAAATGAACATTGTCTGAAAAATACCAAAAATTCACACAAAGTAAATTTTGATGTCCAAATCATAAAGAATATGTTTAATTTGAAAAACATAGCTTATAAAATTGTAAAAATATAGATTTAAAAAGGGGTTTCCATCAAAATGCAGTAAACCAATCTTTTAAGAATATTAGTGTATTCCATGCTTAAGATTGGATTTATTTTCATTTTAAGCCTCTAAAACACTATCTAATTCTTTAATAGACATAGATAAAAATATCTATTACTCATTACTTACTTGGGATGTTACATTATATGATTTAATTATTCTCATTATACAATAATTTTATCCTGATATCTAAGTAATAAATCCCTCTTGTGATGATCTGAATATTCCCCAAAATACATGAACATTGTCATAGAATCACCAAGTGATGGAATGGTCAATCATGATCCCTTCTAAAATTAATGGTTGACCATAACAAAAATATCATCATGGGAAAATAATTATTTTCATTTTCCTGATGGAAAGAGTGATATGGAGGATATTACACAATCTAGATATCCTGAAATCTCTATAGATTTCGAGAAAACTTCTTTATATCTATTGTGCACAACTAGTTTCTCTTGGGAAATATATATAATGAGGTATATATTAAGTAATGTTTAGTTGTTTATATTTATATATATTCCCCATTACCAATTCAGTTCTTATTAATGAAACACATTTATTTTTAATAATATAATTATATTTCAATTGACATCTGAATAACATAAGAATAAAAAATATCATATACATAATTTCCAATACCACTATTAATTATTTGCAGCATACACTACTGGTCATATATCAAATGTTCATTGATGACTATTTAATGAATAACTAAATATCACTTCAATATTCATTGATAAATACAACACATATTATATCTTACAAATCATGGAAAGACATATTTATTCAAATTATTTGAATCACTTATTATATTGAATAACATGTGATTAATCTTGGTGAAAAACCAAACCCAAATAAATATTAAATCATAAATAATGAATAATATAAATTCTATACTCTTAGTTTTAACATTTAATTGAACTCAGATTTAAAATAAACATAGTTTTTTACCCTCTAGGTTATTTCATAGTGGAAATTTGTAGATAAACCTAAATTCCATGGTTACTGTCTAGAAACATGCCAACACACTCATTAAGAATTTTGTCAATGTCACAATTAAATATAACATCCTATTAAAGCTTTTTTTTAATATAATCTCTTTATCAGGATATCAACAATATAGTTGGTTTCATGGGGGTGTCATCAATCTATAGGCTTGACTTCCCTTTAATTAATATTATAAAAAATTGACTTTACCAAAAAACACCACGAACAAGGATTTATCATGCTATTTATATTCCCCTGAAAGTGAATGAGATAATAACTATCATTAATGGAAATAAGGGATAAACCATCACTTGTACAGTCAATTAATTT
The DNA here is from genome assembly GCA_963277665.1 of Viscum album. Classification (NCBI taxonomy): domain Eukaryota; kingdom Viridiplantae; phylum Streptophyta; class Magnoliopsida; order Santalales; family Viscaceae; genus Viscum; species Viscum album. The sequence continues at coordinate 1,662,354,218 of OY728152.1, read as the reverse complement.
TATATCTCTTGAGATCTACCCATTGTATCGGACTTCTCTATGAGAATATATCATCATAGTCTTCCTAAAAACATAAATGTACGTGACTTATAATATATATTAGTGACATTATTAATGTTTAAGGATCAATACACACATCTACATATTGGAACATCCAATAACACATTTAAATAAGGTTTTACTACTATTGGGTCATGTTCACCTAATCTATTGTTATGGAGATTACAAAGGGAAAACACCGTGAAAGGGTTCCTCATAGTCCTATTATTCTCTATCAATGATAGCCTATATAATATTTTCTGATGAAATGATATCATTAGGATATAAAAAAAATTCATGACTTTTATCATGGAACCTTTAGTTTCTTATTATAATAGGAATTTTTAGGACCTTTCTATATAACATATATAGTTATGACATTTTGAAAAAAATAAAACCAAGTAATAATCAGGATTTGATAAGAGACTTCCTTAATATTAAATCCTATGAATACATTTAATCATCAATTAATTATAATTCTGTTCTAATGAAACAACACCAACAAAAAGAGTTTCATATAATAATAGAATCATTGTAAAATAGAATTCCATCATATGTTCATTGAATCATAATTATGTGAAAAAATATAAACCATAAAATCATAATTATAAGTTAAGACTTACATCTTGGACAACATAACATAGTGTTTTTTTTCCTCTCCACCTATTCATAATAGTTAAGACTCACCACGAGGAAAATACATCATATTGTGATTAGGATTACTACTTGTGCATGATATGGAAGTCTCATAGCCAAGACAATGTCATATAATGTGCTTAGGTCAATCGCTCATGAAACCTAATCAAGTCTCACTACCAAGACAACATAACAAGTGTGATCATGATAACAACTAATTCATTATTATAAATAATGAACACCTTGACAATAAAACATAATGTATATAGGAAAAACTACTATGAATCATAGTAGAGGCTCTCCACTAAGACAACATATCATATTTTTCATAGGAAAACTGACCATGCACAATACATGGTATATTATGAGATTAAAATTTTTTCCAATTAATTAGAGCACTATCATTGCACACACATCATATTTATAAAATTTACATACATGTACGATCCCGGATTGGAAAATAAAACATAAAAAATAATCCTGATCAAACCCATGAACAATATGTGGAATTTATAATCGTGTCTCAAAACATTACCAAATGTTATATCATAATGATTCCCAAGATAAGAAGAAATTAAATCATTTTAGATATTCATATATGAATAGTCAATCATTACATTTAACAACGCATTGTAATGTATAAATATTCAAGAAAAATTTGGATAAATAAAAATAAAAATGAATTTCATAGGTGATGATTTAGGAAGTGTATAAATAATATCTTGATGAAGGAAATAGATTACAATTTACCTTTAATCAAGTATTGAACCATTTAGGGTTTTCAATAAAATAATGATGGTTTTAAAAAATCGTTGAGGAAAATTGTTTTATAGAGGTGTAACTCAACCTAATATAAGAAATTGAGAATTTCCCATAAATAAAATTTTCAAAACAGATATAATAAATAGGGGAACATGAAACATAAATTATCCACAATAAAAAAACATATAGTAAATAGTCATTATATTTTAGTGACATATGTATATATAATAATGAAGAAATACATTTCCAGAAGACATTGTAACATATATCAAAATAAAGAGAACCCATAACCCAAAAGTAATGAGTTTTGTTCTAAAGATCCATATATATGTTTTAAGTACCTTTTTTGAAACAGATATTATTTAAAAATAAAATAAAATATATATTTTGAAAAGGAATATGAAAAAACAAGAAGATAAATGGATAATTTTTTTTTCATTCCCAAATAGGAAATTAAAAAAAATTAAGAGAAATTAAGTGTATTGAAGAGAGAATCCATTAAAATGGTGGTTTATTAATTATAATTCTATTCTAAATTATAGAAAAATATCATCCAACAAATATGTTTTTGATTTGATGAATTAATTTAACTCAATGAATTTTTTTACCATACATAATAGAGGAATATTAAAATAAGTGATCTTATAAAATAATATTCATTAAATATAGCTAAAGACCCAAATTGAAAAAAACGTTAGTTAATAAATCACTTATGATTTAATTTAAATTAAAACTAAAAATTCATAAAGGTAAAACATGAAATGTGTTTTTAAATAACTCTTATCTGAAGAAAATATTGTCAAAAATATATCAAATGGAATTATTAACATCATAATAGTGAGAAAGTTGTTTATACAAATCATATCTTAATAAAGAATAATAATGATGATGAAACCCTCACCTATAATCTAATTTTTTTAGGTGTGTGATGAAAATCCTTTAAATTAATATTAACATTATAAAAAACATTTTTTATAATATTTTGCATAAATATTTAATTTTTATAGCTATTTAATATCATGTTTTAGTAATTTATTAAGTACTTTTTTCTTTTATTGGTAACTTGAGGTGGTTTGAGTAATTTCTATAAAATATCCTTGATATATTGGAAATAATCAAATATGTTGTAAAATAAAATCATAAAATACATGATTTTCGAGGTTTAAGAAATTCATTATTCTATTAGCACAAATTTTATACATTTTCCTAGGTTTTATCAATATGGTATAAAATTAATGAAGATTATTTGATATGTTCTATAAAGAATTTTATGTTTAATGTGGATGTTTATTGTTTATATCTATTATTGGATATCTAGTAATATAATTAAATAATATTAAAAGTCTTATTAATACCATTTTAGAGAATTATTTTAAATTTAGATAAGTTAGATGGTAATGGAAGAAGAAATACATCCATTACTTGGAGGCGGTGGTCCACATGTACACATGAACGACACATTCACTTTTAATATAATGTGAGAGAGGTATAAGATAAAATAAATAATCAATTGAAAAATATGAACACATTATAAAAATCATATTTTAATTAAATTACCCTTTTGAGCTATAGTTTTTAGGAGGATATGAAAAATAGAACATTCCATTCATGTATGCGGATGTCCACATGTATGTATGAAAACAATTATTTTCTCAAGCAGTTTTTGAGGAAGGAATAAAAGGGATATTAAATAAGTATAATAATGTTTTACCATGTAAAAAAATAATAATGCTATTATGGAAAAAGTATGTTTAATGTGGTAGAAGACAAAAATTACAAAGAGAGTTCAGTAGAGAATATTACCTTTGCCTTATGATATTATCCATTTAAAAAAATGTTAAATATCATTATCATGGACTTTTGGAATGAAATAGGATTATAGGTTATTATGAGAGGGTTTTTGAGATTCTTGGGTACTGTTTTTAGGTTTATATGAAATTTTAATGGTTGGATAAATGTTGTGGAATTCATCCCCTTTTTATAGGTGAGGAGAATTATATTTTAATAAATACCATTAGTTTTTTAAATTATAGAATGACACTATTAGATATAAAAGGTAACTAAAAATGTAAAATAATTAAGATTAATTTGTGATATAAGGTTAATAATTCCAACAAATTCCATTTTCACACAAGTTGTATACACATTTCATGTTATTTAACAATTGATTTTTAAATTTTACGATTTTTCTTTTTTTTACAATAATAACTAGTTTCCACCCAATAAATATATATTATATTTAAAATATAGGGTAAGCTCTATTAATTTTTATTTATTTATGATGATAATTTTATTATCCATATAATATAGTTAAATATATGAATAATACAAAATAAAATTTTAAATTATAACATAAAAAACACATAAAAACACTTTCATAAATTTTTTTTTTCACCATTATGTGATATTATTATTAAAAAAAATATCAAATTATATGAGTGATAATATATTTTAATATATTTTAAAAAAACTTAAAAATAAAATATATAAAATATATCATTTTATTTTTTATTATAAAAATTACACTACATTAAAAAACAATTCATTAGAAATAACCCTTACACCATTATCATGGTAATTATGTTTTATTTTAGTAACTATAATTCTTTTCATAAAAATGAAATTGAAATTATTAAATAACATGATCATGTTGATAAAAAATTTTAAATCATTTCTTTAGATTTAATTTCTACAAGTGATGAAAACTAATTTTTAATACAATCGAATAGATAGTGTTTTAATAGTAAAATATTTCTTATGATTCCACAACACTATACATTTGTATTATAAATTAAATTTATTATTTTAAATCATTAAATTTATTCCCATTTTTTTTTTGTGATTTCAATTTTTACTTGTTTTTAAGAAATACTTACTTCATTATAATTTTATAAATATTACATTATTAGTAAAAAAATATATTTATTTAATATTAAAATAACAATACGTTATTTAATAAATGTGTCAATAATTAATTTTAATCTAATTAAATAATCTTTAATTAATATATTAGGTTCATATTTTAAAATTAGAATTCTAATATTTATGGTTATTTCTAAATAAAAACAAAAAAATGATGAAACTTTTTTTTATTGGAAAATAAATTTTTAAATTATTAAGTATTATAATAATTATATTCTATCAAATAATAATTAAAGTGGTTGTAACATTTACATCATATCCAATATATATTTTTTATTTAATAATTATGTTTATAAATTCAAATTTTAGATGGGTTAAATTTTAATGCAAATATAAATCACTTTAACTATATAGCTTCACTAATTGAAATCTATCTATATATTTCAATTAAAAAGGAACCTACTTTTTATTTAAAATAAAATATATGAAATATATTAATGAGAAATGATATCTGAATGATTTTTTACATTGACAATTATTTTTTTATTCTATACTAATTTCTAATTATGTTCCATCTCATGATCTCCATATATGACCTATGTATAAGAAAAGCTCACAATATTGTGGTTAGTGGTGGTTCTTCTAGCATGGACCACATGGAAAGTTATATGATCATGAAATTCTCTCAAAATCAATTTTTATCATACTAAAATAATTTATTCTCATGTGGGCCTTTGAATATGGAATAACCTAGTGACATCACATATATTCTATGTTTAGAAAAATAATCTTCATAAGGAAGACCCCCACTATAAGATGCCATTTATTCTACATTGTTCATTTATCTTTCAATATGTATAAATAATTTTATAATTCATTATTTAATAGATATGTTATAATTTTCATTTTAAAAATATTATATCACATTTCAATTTTTTAGTGTTTCTTTAGAAGCCAACTATTAAAGACATAAAATTTTAGGGAAAATTTATAATTTCAAATGTTGTGGTATTACATTATCCACCAACTAAATAAAATAATCCACTAAATTTTAATTATTACCAATTAATAATAATATCTAAGTTGGTATAAAAGATAAAAACAATCAAATATATTAGTTATAATGTGAAATCAACCATATAAACATTATAAATATATCTTTTTTCCAATTGAATAATTCAATACTGATATTGAGTTTTTTTCAAAAATAATTTGTGATAAACACTATTAATGATAATGTATCATAATACTTCGAATTGAGTTAGTTTTCCAAGAGATATCAAAGTTATAATTGAAATAATGGATGATCATATATAGGTTCAAAATAAGATATTTTATTTCCTTATTTCATGAATTGATTCTATGTGAAGATAGAAAATACATTTCCAAAATCACATCAACATTATCTAATTGAATAATATTAAGATCATTGAAAATAAAATTGTCATAAATTAAAATTAGATGAAAATAATAGTCCACTAGAAGTTTTGTTTGATAATAAAATCATTGTGAAGATGATTAATTGATGTTACAAAATTTCCATGATAAACTATTGTTCTTAGAAATTAAACATTCACAGATCTGGAGTAGAGGTTATATATACATTAATTATCACAATCCATGTCATCTATAATAATTAAAATTAATTTTATTTGTTTTCTTGATTTAAGAAGTCTGTGATTCCAATAATCCTCAGTAGTCTAGTGTTAGAGAATCAGTTTTCATAATACCCCAAATTCATCCATTTTAATAATTGAAGTGTAGATGTTGTATTAGATATGAAATTTATTCCTTATATTTTATTATCCAAAAACTTTATCTCTCTTTAATAATAACAACCTTGATGGACAATCCTTTCAAAAATGAAACATTTTCATTATTCAATTGAGACATTCCCAAGGAATCATCATTTCACACTTTTAACATGATCAAAATTGAATATTCTATTTTTTATCATCGGTATCAACTAATCATACTAGATATTCCATGATTCTGTTTTTTGGTGTGTTTGGAAACTCAATCCATTTCAAATTTCAAATCATTGTTCATAATAGTAGTATTGGAATAATCAGAATTTTTTTTAATCAACCTATTATCCAGTATGGTTTTTTTGAAAAAACACAACATTTCCCCTAAAATGAACCATTTAATAGGATCCTTCTAGATCCATCCATTACTATATCCAAAATCATTTCACTTCATTTATGAAAAAATATCATGTAATGACCCTAATATTCTCTTGTTTTTTTATAAATTAATTGTGAAAATTCCAAGACTAGGTGTTGAGACGAAGTACAATTTTCAAGCCCGATGTTCTAGGAATAGTTTGATAAAAAATATATGTTTTTAATAATTTGTGTGATCATTTTATCTCTAAAATGAGAATAACTTCTAAATGTGTACCCGGATCAGAAATTCAAGGGCACTATAGAGTTACAAGTAGCTACTTTTCCTTAGAAGGGACCTAACATCAATTAGTGTTGGTCAACTATGAAAGTTTGAATTTGGACATAACCATCATTATAATATTTTTATAAAAATATTTTATTGGATGTAGTGGAGTTTTTTTAATGAAATCCTTGCTATGAATTTAAGGGTTATCACTACAACCCTGGAATTCCTCTAAGTCATGAAAGGAAACCCTATCGATGATGAACTCCAGCAGATTGAGGAACAACAATGACATAAAAATCCGTTCTTCTTCAACGAATGATCAAATATCATGTTAGGGAATTTAATGTCTTAGTTATTTTAATCCCCATTCATAGATTTACCGATGAATACAGACTAACCAACGAATAGGTTGATTCATGGTTCCATAATTATTATGGAATGGTTAATTATTACATGGATTATAGGGAGATGTATCTTTGTGATTATTATTGTAATGATTCTTTTTTCTAATGAGAAAATATCTAAACCGAAATTAACAAAGTATGTTGTTCATTCCTCCAGGAATTATTGTGCATTCTCACTCGGTTGTTCTTGGTGTTCTTTGTTGTCGAACCCTAATGGTCGTAATTAGACTTTCCCTCATTTTTTTGAATATGATCAGACCCCTGTATTGGTTTTAAGGTGAATCGGAGGATGATTGATGAAGGACATGACCTAAGGATAACATGAGTTCCGTCGGTTCACGAAATAGTGTACTGGGGAAAAATCGTCGGCTCACAGCGGTGGAAGCGTATAGGTGGGGCTGATGAAGATTGGATAAAAATAGTAGCCGGTGGGGATTAAATGAATCTCACCAATGTTATTATGGAACAGGAGGCGGCAGCCATGTAATTTGGCTCGCAGTGTGGATGGGGGGCCGTGGTAGGAGTTTGTGGTGGTGAGCTGAATATCTCTAAATGTTTCATCGGAGGAACCATTGGCAATATGTTGCGGGCTATATGGAGGAGGTGAGACAACCGTGTGAAATTCAATACAGAACCATGATGACTTGACAACATGGGGGTTCCTCGTGATTAGGGTGGACCTTGTGGACCATGGGGTGTGACTAGGGAAAGCCGTATCTGGCAGAGAAAACTGGCTTACTGCATGTATCTAAGACAAGGGTGGTCAGGCCGCTCCAGAGGCCTAGCGGGCTAGGATGGTTAGTACCAGCCACATTTGTGTTTTCCAAACAGGGCTATTCCGGGGTTGGAAGCTCAGGTCAGACCCGGATGAGACCTGGGTCATAATATTTTACAAAAACGGATAGATCATTCAAACTATATATCAGTTTGATTAGTCGTTTGTGGTGGTGGGACATTTGTGATTAAAACTTCCTTTCAAGATACTCAAATATAGTTGATGTGGAAGTTTACATACAACCTAATGGATTGAGGTGTAGGTTCTCCCTATACAAGAATGCTACGAGAAGAATATTGCAGCTGTCTCAGACTCTGTGATCTTGGGGATTGCTTTAGTTTTTGACTAGGTGATCATTGTGAATATTTGTTCTTGGTGTCTACTTGATTTATTGATACTCTATGTGTTATAGACTCTGGTTTTTTTGGACTACGAATAATACTTCTATTGTTCTTTAGACTGATACTTGTGTGAGGATACTATACTTTGTGTGATTCCATTCTGTTATACTGTGTATTTTATCATATATACTTCATGTATTTTATTACGGTATTGTGAATTTATTTATGATATACTATGTTTGTTTATTTTTTTATTCCATTTTGGAAATGGAGTGTCCTAGTGATTATTGTTTTAGTCACCCCTGCCTGGGCATTTCCCACATGTGTCATGTCTTGAAAAAATAAGAACAAATATTTGACATAGTCATAGTTGGACAAGAACTAGGACGTTCTTAGTTTGATAATCTAGATGAAGTGTGCACTTACAGATTCATATAGCTATCCTACACCTACACATCAAGATGGTTTTTTAGATATGAGTTTTAGAAAAAATTGTATTGAATTTGGTAGACTCTTACATTTAGGGGGTTTTAATTCTGGCCCAATTTAATTTCCATTTTTCCTACAATAATACAAAGTGGTTTGATTTTTAGTTTTCACATGCCTTTTTTACTTAATGTTTATATATTTCTTTATTGTGGGATTTGAGATGAGTGTGTTTGTATATGTACATTGGAAATTACATCCCATTTGTTGGATATGCATATTCGGTGGAAGTCACCAGCCCCTGGCCTATCAGAGGAAGGCTTGGTGTAGTCAAATTATGGGACCCTCTTGGAAGAGTTGTGATAGAATGGTTTCATAAGGGGTTGGTTCTACCTAACAGAAATGGAGTCTATATGGTTGGTTTGAGGAAATAGTGTCGAGTTTTTCGAGTTTTCATCCATGCCACAGAATCTTGTGTTGGTGCGGCGACCAACATATCCATACAACAGGACCCCAAATTTTACTTTTCAACTCAATACATAAAAACACTAGTTTTAGGGAAATTAATGTTACATGCAACATATAGGATTTTTGTGTGTTCTCATGTACTTATTATATCATCTCACCAGGTATACTCCATTTACCATGGTTCATCTTTATCTATTTCAGGATGCCTACTTGTAGATAACTATCCCGGATTCGGATGCATGCTCATAAGGATGATCACCTAGTAATGAGGCATCGGTACAATGAAGAGTATCATATATTTCACCTCTCTGTGTTGTACCGGACCCAAAGATAGTTTGGGATTGAATGGAGGCAGTTACAGTTGTCTTCTTCCTTGTGAGGATGCCTACCGACTAGATGGTAGTTCTAGCATGATCCTTCTTCCGGGATCAGTGGGGCGATGGGGGAGCTTAGTGATCCAATCCCATAATGAGATAACTATCTCTTGGGAATAAATTGAGAAACTCTTTAGGGAGGAGTTATTTTCATCAATGTTACACTCAATGTGCATAAAGGATCTCTTGCATCTATAGTAATCCAAACAGACAGTAGTATAGTACTATTATAGATTTGTGGAACATTCTTGCTACTCTACTAATATGTTGTGAGACCTTTTCTTGAGGTCCTAAAACATCAAGAAGTGTTTACTTTAAGAGATTATGGAATCAATGATATCCATTTTCATTATGACTTATGATGGGGTACTGGAGTGTGCTCTGCTAGTGGAGAGATTTATATAGAAGAATACGGCAGTAATGGGAGCTAGCAAAAGGCACCAGACAAATGAGTCCTTGAAGGTATGTAGACGACAGTTGGAATAGGGAACCAAGAGGGTTAGGCACTCTAAATGAACACCCTGATACATAGCATTAGTGGTGCGAGGATCTCAGGTTATATTAAGCCATCTAAAGGAAAGGTTGTGTTACTCAGGAGGCGGTCATCGACATCCAGCTAGAGATTTCATGATCCATCGTATGATCAGTCTGGATACCATTGACGAAAAACTTAGAGAGAGGTGGGGATAGGAAAAGGGTGGTCCATAGTGCGGCCGACGTGGAAGGGGATAAGGTCATGAAGCAAGTGGGGGGTGGAGGTTTGATTTAGTACCGCCACCACCCCAAGGTGGTACACAATGGGCTTAGGGAGATAGTGGATATAGAAGAGTCATGATTCAGGTGATTGAGTTTTATTACCCCAAGGATCCCATGATGAATAGAGTTATGATATACATCTTATCCTCCTTATATGTAGTATTTATTGACACAGGTTGTAGGCCCCCATTTCTCACCACAACCCTTTTCTGAGACATGGTGATTCATGTGGAATCTTTGACTCAATATATATTAATAGAGACTCTTACAGGGGAGATTCAATGATAAAACACTGGTTTCAATATATTTCTATAACTTTAGGGGGTGATACATTCGATTGGGATCTTCTGGTGGTGGCATCGATGCCATAAAACATCATTCATATTATGGACTGGTTATCTATCATACATACCCAAATTGAATGTTACATGCTCAATGTGTGGTGTGTCCATAGGGATGGGACCGTTTATTCTTTTATTGGTGAAACAAAAACATGTACAATACAATATAGACCCACAATTTGGAGGGTGAATTCGATTTCTCAAGAGTTGGCTAGTCTCACCCCATATTCTATGGATGATAGTAGTTCTCATTTTCTTACAGTTGGGGAAGATTATGATGATGTCTTTCCAATTTATTTCCTCAGATTAAATTACTAAAGAGAGGTTGACTACTAAATTTATCTATATCTTTGGATTGTACTGATATCTACACCTACATATAGGATGGCTCCTAGAGAACTTTGTGAGTTTAGGGTACAACTAGAGGACTCAATGAAGAAGGGAATCGTGAGACCCTGTGCTCCACCTTGGGAGGACCTAGTGTTTTTTTCCAAGAATGAATATGGGAGCTTCAAATTATATGTGGAATTAGGGATCCTGAACCATGTGATTGAGGAGAATAATTATCCACTATATAAGAATTAAGACATATTCGATCAGTAAAATAGAGTGAGGTGGTTCTTAGATATGGATCTCAGATCTATGTATCCCTAGCTTCAAGTATAGGATGTTGATATACCGAAGACAGACATAAAATTTTGGTGTGACAACTACGAGTACTTGGTGATTTTGTTTGGAATGAAAAATTACATAATAATGTTCATGGGACTCATGAATAGAATATTCTAGCCATAATTATACAATTTTGTTGATGTCTTCATTGATGAAATCCTAGTTTACTCAGCATCCGAGGTAGAGCACTTGATACATTTGAGGATGGTATTGAACATACAATGAGAGGAAAATCCATAATGGAATGTCTCAAATGTTTAGTTTTAGATACGTGAGGTACAATTTTTGGGGCACGTCATTTCAGAAGTTAGAGTTTCATTAGATCCAGAAAAGATATAGGTGGGGCATTTTTGGGAGACAACCAAGAATGTTACTGAGGTGTAGAGTTTCATAGAGTTTTATGGGTACTATCAGAGGTTTGTACCAGATTTTTTCTGATTAGTATCACCCTTGAAGACATTGACATGGATGTGGTAGCCCTTTGTGTGGAAAAAGATGTTCTTGCAGTTCATTCAGGAGATGAGTTATATGTCGAAGGTTACTCTATCTTGAGACTACTAGAGTAGGGTTTAGAGAATTCAGTGTTATGTGATGCATGAGGGACTGAACATGGTTGTGTACGGATGAAACAGAAAGCATTGATTGTTAATAGTTCAAGCTTGTTGAGGATGCATTGGGAGAACTACACAACCCATGATCTTTCATTAAGAGTGGTAGTCTTCACATTAAAGATGTGGAGACACTACCTTATGGGAATGCAATTTACCGTCATCTCTAACCGTAAGAGTCTCATATATATCTTCTCTCTGATGGATATGAACATGAGGTAGAGGAGATGGCTATATTTCCTCCCAGACTATGAATTCGAGAATTTCTATACCCATGGAAACAGTAATGTATTGATAGATTCTATTAATTAGCAAGAGATCCAGCATGCAATTACTGAGGGAGGCATCGTAGCAGTTGGTCGTGTGACAGATATCATTTATGGATGAAGATGGAGTAGTTTACCTACAGTCGATTTTTGTCACCCCTCCACTCATACCGATATTTTGGGAGGCACAACTCGGAGACACAGACTATGATAATTTAATTGTTTAAATGTCAATACAGCATTACCTTGATTGATATTCTAAAGGGGGAACATTTTTCTCCTCAAAGGATGCATAAGTTTACTAGTGAAGTTACAGGATGATATCTTGACGGAGTTCCCTACATTCCCTTTGGTGATACGTCCCAGAGTTGAAAAGATGTATCAGGACCTACGATGTTAGTTATGGTGGCTACAGATTAAGAAGGAAGTGGTAGAGTTCTTTTCTAGCTGCCTTATTTGATAACAAGTGAATGTTGAGCACTAGGATTCATTGGGATTGACCCGAAAACTTTAGGTTCCAGAGTGGAAGTGGGATGTGTTGTCTATGGTCATAATAACAGTTTTACCACAAATGTCCATGTGGCATGATACCATCTAGATGATCGTTGAATGACTCACCAAGTCCACACACATCCTACAAATCTATTAGCAGACATTAGTAGAGTGCTTGAGATGCCCCTATGTACATTAGATAGTTCAACTTCATGGAGTTCCATCAGTGTCCATCTTATATGGTGTTTCTCATTTCACTTCCAGGTTGTGGGAGGGATTGATAGAGGCATTTGGGACTCGGTTACACTTGACCATGACATTTCATCATGTGATGGATGTCCAGACTGAGAGGAACATCTAGGCTATTGAGGATATGATACATTCTTGAATCCAAGGAATTGGACACAATAGAGAGGATCACATACCTATATCTGAGTTTGTGTACTACTACAACAACTACTCTTCCATTTGTATGGCTATGTATGAGGCTTGATACAAGTGACCATATAGGTCATCACATTTTTTGATGGACCCAGAAGAGTCACAACTCATGGGGCCGAAGTTGGTGAAGGAGACCACTTAAAAGGTTTAGATCATCCAGGAGTGGATGAGGACTACATAAACCATGAAAAGTTCATAATCTAATAAGATATAAAGGCCCTTATATTTATATGACGGATACCATGTGTTCCTTTGGGTCTCACCTCGACGAGGATTGCAGAGATTTTCCTGGGGTGGCATGTTATCTCTATAATGACCAAATTTTTTATCAATGGAATTCCCTTATAATTATATTGGTTTATAGTAAAATAACATAAGATTACTTTTTTAACACAATAAAAATATAATTAATAAATATTGTGTGAAAGAAAAGGTATATCTTGTTGTTATGAAATATATTCCCACTACAACATATAATCACCTTTAGCGGTTGTCTTTTAGCAGTGGTTTTTTAAACAGCCGCTAAACCCCATTATTTTTTCTAGCCACAACACTCCCCCTGACCCCGAATCCCCTACTCCCTCAGACCACCCCCCCGCAAGAAATACCCAAACCTCAGCTCCGCCGGCTGACCATCCGCAACACTTTGCCTCAACACCGAACCCCGAACCCCCTTCTCCCCTCGACCATTGTGACCCATCTTCTTCTCCTGACCCCCGTGAGACCCCAAACCTAGATTTCCTCCCTACCGCCGGGGAATTTAATTTAGGATTGTGTTTCTATTTCATTGAATTTTATTTAAGTGATTTATGAGTGCTTGGATTCATAGGATTATTGTGATGGTGGTCGTTCCCTTTACTAGAATTTGGGAATGTTTTTTTGTTTTTGGATTTGGAAGGGTTAGCCTTTCCATATTTTCAATTATGACTAAAAATGTGGATATTTACTATAATGTCATACAAAATTATTATAATTGAGTTAACTCTAGATGATTCAGTATTAGATTTATACTCTTTATGAGAACATGCTAGTATTTGTATTTTTTTAAAAAAAATATAGCCTATGTATAAAAGGTACATGAGTTTTGAAGTCTGTTTCAGCTTCACCTTCCTTGACTCCTTCGTCTCTATAACCTCAATCATAATGTTTTTGGGGGAAATTTGGTTTTTATCTAGTATCTTCACCAGATAATTGGTTCATCATGTGGATCATTTTCATAGAACCATATTGTGAACCTTTATGTAACACAATTCTTGTTTAATAGGATGGTTCCCATATTCCTAGTGATGGAGGTAGTAACTCTAGAAAAGTAGAGATTATCTTCTGAACTAACATGGGTTCTTCCTACCTTGCCAAGTAATATCTGTTCTAGTCACACATTCTATTAAGATATTGTAATGCCAATAAAGTTGGATCAATTATCGTAGAGGGAATCAAGGTTGTGACTGGATGATTTTGTTTTGTATTGATGATTGAAATCACTCAGAAGATCAATTTTCTCCACATCCATTCATAATTTACTTCCATTATTCATCTGGTTTTGGTGGTATTGCAATGGAAAATCCACTTTTGTGTGTTTTTCTCAATTTGACATGTCGAAATTCAACCATATTCCAATGGATCCTTTAAAAGATTAATAAATACTAGATATTTTGTCCTAGAATCCCACAGAATGGGTATTAGTTAGAAAGTTCAGTGAGACTGAATTCATTTTGATTTTAATCCTTTTAAAACCTTTTTAGGTTATTCTTTATAATAGTGATCAAGTAATCAAATAATTTCCCTTTTCATAAGGAACACAAATTATTATATGGATATTGAAAACCCAGGAGACCCAATTTTTTTTCTCACTCATAATAGGGTTGTGGTTACTATTTCTGTTGTTCAAGAGGCGAAAACACATGATATTGAATAGGTATACGGGCCAGAGCTGGTGAATGTATTAGTTTAACCATAAATATTTCCTATTTTACATTTCAAACAATAATTCCTTGTGCTATTAGTACCAGTTGTGATTTGTCATTTGAGCATAGAATAAAATCCTCCAAATATTATGAACCTTCTATAAACTCTAGGTATCTATTTTGGATATTTTAGTGGGTTACACCATGAATGAAACTCATCAATGATATTTTCTATATAGATCTATAGTATCTAATCTTATAAGAGTTTCATATTAAATATATAGGAATGACATTATTATTTTTAAATGAAATATTAAACCCTATTAATTTTAAACTGCATGTATTTTAAGAGATCAGAAAATATAGTCTTCTTAAATGTGAATCTGAATTGATATAGGAATTTAAAATAAATGTCTTACCATTATAAAACTAACCCTATTGGTTTTTTCTTAAACCAAGTAACACTACTGCTCTTGGGTATTTAAAAATAATATGAGAATATTTGGTTATTTTTTCTCAATTTTTCCCATAATGGGACCGCATCATGTCACAAACTTTGAATTATACATTTTTTAAGTCTTCCTTGCCATTGAAGATAATTAAATACGGGTTCTTGAAGAGGGATGATGGAGGATTAACATCCTTAGACTCTTAATAAAACTAAAATTTTTGTTTGATTGGTTCTCATCACTTTTCCATGACTTCCTTTTGAGCTATCAAAGACTTAATAGAGTTTAGGAATTCATGAAGGACATTCAACTGAGAAAACACCCAAGTTGATGCGGTAAGAAAAGCTTGATTTGGTCAGATCACACTAGTTTATTAATGATATATAGTATTATCTAGCCAGAGGAACCCTTAATGACATGACTATGGTTATAGCCCTAGTATAAGGAATTCTTAATTATCATCATCTACTAGGTTGAGATACACCTGTTGTCTAAACCCAAATCCTCTTAGGTAATTACACTTTCCACTATAGGTTTCACATATTTCATAGGTCAAGTAATATACATTGGAGGGGATTTATTGGTCTCCTTCAAGATGTTATACATAGTATGAATATTTCTCTAGGTTAATTTGATATTGATTCACCTTAATTACGCTTCAGTTTCATAATGGGTTAACCTATCCCTAATAACGAGTGTCTAAGAATCATGGGTGATGGTTGGGATGTGTAAACAACCTTTTATTTTTTATTTAGTATACTCTCATTTGGAAGGTGGTAGATTAATATTTTCTTTGGCCCCCAAATTTTGAATCATTCTCAGTTCATTTGTATAAAAACATTCTTCAAGCGTTTTTGGGTGGACCAAATTCTAAACGAACATTTCTTCATCGTGTTCTATTGTATTAGCATTATAATAGGTGTTATATTTGGATCTAACAGTGATGGAAATCAAAAATTCAAATTATTCTATAGAAATCACAACTTAATTAGAAGGGCAATGGGATTTAACATCGTTCAAATATTTTTTGAAGGGAAAAAAATTCTCATTGGTCATCACCTTATTGGTTTTGTATTTTAGTTTATGAACCCCATGAGGATTTACCTTATCCACTTGATGATCACCCAGAAGTAATTTATAGAGGCGATCTTAAGGGAGACCCCATCAACATTCACTAAGCGCATCCCCAATGAGAAGGTTGGGTCATGAAATGAATGAAATTGAAAGAGATTTTAGTGTGAAGATCCTCTAATATATAATGCTTCATCTTAACTCTTAACTTTTTTACTAATGATGAACATGCTCAAATATATCTATAAATACTCACTATCTTCTAAAAATGTATATTTTCTATGAGAATAGTTCCTATCATATTGTTTCTTCAAGTGATTTTGTAATCACATGTGTATAAGTATATACATGCATGCACATGTGTACTTTGGTTTTCTAGTTGGTGATTTACCATATGTATTTATATTAGAAAATATTATTCAACATATTTATATATTTTTTGAACTAGTATATCTGAATATCTTTCCCAATTTAGTATTAAATATGTGTTTTCAAAATTTTTAATATTGTTTATTCACATTGTGATATACATGGATAAAAGTAGGATCACATTACTGAGTAACACACCTTAGTATGTTACGGGTTTGAAGGAGGTTTTATATTTCACAATTTCCAATAGATCCATTGAAGGGAGAATGAGATGTCAAAGACTTAAATTTAAATTTTTAAGATGGTTGAAGAGAGATGATGTTTATGAGAAATTAATACTGAAGAAATTCCCTGATTAGTATTTGTGTTGGATTTGGGATAGAGAATTGAACATTACAGAAAGGTTGAGAACTGATGTTAATCCACATAATAAGATTCCATCTTCATCGATAATGGAAAATGTAATGAAAAACCTCATAAACGATACATTAGGCACTGCAAGACACCACTATCAACCTCAAAACATAACAGAACAACCAGATGAGGGTTTTACAAACTGCAACATTAAAAGCAATGCTTTTTAGACTGTAACACAACAAGATCAATATTGTAACATATCATTGGATCCTCCTCTTGATTCTGTGGAGATAAATGTAAGAGAAAACATCACTGAGGAAAATACATTTCATGATTTAGTTGACTATGGAAATCAAGAGTTGTATAGTGGATGTTTGAAATATTCAATGCTTTCTTTTCTGCTAAAGTTGTACCATATCAAATGCCTATGTGGAATTTCAAATATTGCAATGTCCATGATATTGTAATTTTTGCATGATTCTTTTCCAGAAGAAAAAATCCCAGAGTCTTTTTATGATATAAAAAACTAGTTAATAGGCTTAGTCTGAATTATACTAAAATACATGCGTGTCCCAATGATTGTATGATTTATTGGAGACAAGATTCAAGTAGATAGAATTGAAAAAATTTTCTTCTTCTAGATGGTAATCAAAGGGTCATGTTGGAATTCTGAATCAATATATTTTCGTGAAGAAGAATAAAGGGAACACACCTATAAATGTTTTTCGTTACTTTCCATTAAAGCCACCATTGCAAAGATTATTCATGTCATCGAAAACCGTCGAACACATGAAGTGTCATTCTGTAGATAATGAGAATTATGGGTGAATGAGACATCCCTAAGATTCAAAATCATGGAAGAAATTTGATTCATTACATCTAAATTTTTTCAGCTAAATCTTGGAATTTTCTATTGGGATTGGCTACCAATGGATTCAACCCATTTGGGACTTTCAGTACGAGTTATAGCATTTGGACAGTTGTTTTGATCCCTTACAATGTTCCTCCATTGATGGGTATGAAACAAAAATGTTTTATAATTTTGATGATTATTCTGAGAAAAAAATTCCTTGAAATGATATTGATGTATACCTACAGCCTTTGATTGAAGAATTGCAGGAGTTATGGCACAACAGTGTTGAGATATTTGGAAATTCTTCTAAAACATTGTTAAAAATGAATGATGCTTTAATATGGACCATTAATTACTTCCATAGGCATGGGAATTTATCTGGATGGAAACTTTACATGGGTTTGTATTGTCCTATTTGTAACTTTGATTTAGAGCCCAACCAGCTATCTCACCATAGAAAGGGTGATGCTTGTGCCATAGAAGATTTCTGGATGCATCTCTCATAGATTTCAGCTGAACAGATCAAAATTTAATGGATTCATTGATCGTAGACCACTTTCAATGTTGTTAACTAGTTATGAAATATTTACAAAACTTGAAAATGTTGAAACAGAATTTGGAAAGGTTCGTCATTTGAATGATCGTGGGAAATAGGTTTGAAGTGCATCGTCAAGTGAAATTAGAGCACAACAATGGAAGAAAAAATTTAATTTTTCAAACATCCATATTGGAAATTTAATTTTTTGCGAAATAATCTTGATGTGATGCATATTGAGAAGAATCTATGTGACAATTTGATTTTCAAATAGCTTAATGAGCATGGAAAGTTGAAGGATCATCTAAATGCTCACAAAGAATTACAAGTATTGAATATAAAATGAGATCTCTGTCCAGATGAGGATGAAAGGTATGATCCGGAAATGTCTGGAATGAAAAATAAGGATAAAGATACATTCCTTCAATTTTTAAAGAATGTGAAGGTATTTAATGGGTAATCATGTAACATCTCGAGGTGTGTTTACTTGAAGAATTGTAATTTACATGGATTGAAAAATCACGATTCACATATTTTGTTACAATAGTTACTACCATTGGAATTACATACATTATTACTTGGAAAACTTTCTGTTGTTGTACTCCAATTATACACATTATTTATACAACTAATTGAGAAATATATACATCCACTGAAGCTTGACAACCTCGTGGAGAGGGTTTTATTGGCCCTTTGTGCAATGAAGATAAGCATTCCTCCGTCATTTTTTACTATCATGATGCACATAACTGTGAATTTGGTTGAGAAAGCTAAATTAGGAGGCCCCATTCATTATCAATGGATGAATCCAATTTTAGATGTACTTTATTTATATGTTTATCAGTTAACTAAAAATTTTTTGGCACTTAATTAAAAACATAATTAAGTTTATTTTATTTCACATATATCTTGGGAATTTGAAATCATACGTGAGAAATAATTCTTAAACAGAAGGCATTATTGATGATGGCTTTTTGGATGAGGAGTGGCTTACGTTATGTTCTCGATACTTGGATGATATTGAGACAAGATATAATCGAGTTGGACATGTTGTCGACACATTATATCAATCACAAATACATGAAAAATAACAAATATTTCCTGCTATTGGCCGATCTGTTGGGGGGTCATCAAATGTTACACTGACAGAATTGGAATTATTACAGGCACATAGATACATGCTGCTGAATAGTGAAATTGTAGATCCATTTAATGAAGAGTTGAGGATACAAACAAAGATATGAATGAGAGGCTAAACATGAAATGAGAAAGACATAATGAAAGCTGTTAATAAAGATCTTGTAGAATGGTTTGCATGACGTGTAAGTTCATAAATATTGAAATTAATACAATTATTAGTTCGACACATATATTTTGTAAATTTAATAAAGTATATTTCTTTTTTTAGATAATTTATATTAATACTCAAGTTGAGTTGTCAGCTGATTTGAAGTTTCTTTCTCGAGGTCCTCTAAAACATGTTAGAAAGTTCGATGCTTATAATGTGAATGGATTTAGATTTCGTACAGTTGATCGAAAAAGGGGTTTGAAAACAAACAATAGTGGTATATTTACATTTTCTGAAGTGGGATAAAATGGAAATCTGACCGATATTATTGAATTAAACCACCACATGAATTTTTCATTTGTTTTATTCGAATTCCATTGGGCCAATGTTTTCATAGGATTTAATATATATTGATTGAAATTTACTTAGGTGAACTTATCTTGCTTGATGGATGTTGGTGATCATGAACTGCTTGATCCATATATCTTATCATTGCATGAAAAAATGGTATATTATTGAAATTATGTTGTGGATGAATGGTGGAGTGTAGTTACATAATACAAAAAGATTTGTACGATATGGGTGCTGAAATGGAAAATTTGACCTCTAAAATTTAATCTTGTCAACAACAAGAAGCATAATTTTTTGTCCATCATGATATTGGAAATATTATTCTAGTAAGGAGAAATGAAGTGGATAAAGTAATGGAGATGGAAATCGACATGATTGGAGGGGGAAATGATTGTATGTACAGTTATTTATTCATTCAGAAACCACTTATTTCGTTTATGTATTCACTCATTATCATTGTTATATATATATTATTTGTTTTTACTAGGCATCAGTTATCATATTCAAAAAACCATCTGTATATGTTTTTTTAAATATATGTTCTGAACATAATTTTATTTGATTAAATGACAGGAATGCCAAGGAGGAAGTGATACATAGTTTCATCTACTATTGCGACAGATAACAACCAATCTGTCTCCCTCACTATGTCATCTGAGCCACCAGCTACTTGCCCCTACACCATCTCCCCCAATACCATCTCTCATAACCTCTATTAGTGTCCCATTAGAAGATGAGTGGTTGACCCCCCTTCTATAGCCTCAACAGCGTGGCGACGGCGCACCACTTCTAGTTCATCATGTTCATACTATAGGGTCACTATTATATGTAAAAATTGTAATGTAAATAAATTTATTGTAATTTTTTTATAGTAATTGTTTTTTCATTAAAGATGAAAAAAATCCAACTGTGGAGAAAAATATAAAAATTGAAGATGTGTGGAATATGAAGGGAGAGAATATAGTTGTCCTATTTGATTCATTTGGGGTCCCTACAGATGATGCCATGGGATTATTGGGAAATATTCTAGGCTATCTGGCAGCAGATCCCATTTCCCTTCCTATTTGTTATGATGATTGGAGACATATTCCTCCCAGTTGGAAAAATGATGTTTTTGATTCCCAAATAAATGTAATTTTATTACATTAAGGTGTAATTGAATGTCAGTTTATTAATATGTTCAAAATGAATTTCAGTATACAAATGTTTTTCCACATTACAGTTGCTGATGTGATAGCATGAAAGTGGATGCTGAAAAATCTTGGTAAGAAATGGAAAAATTTAAATGGAGATTGTGGAGAGATGTAAATGATTCTTCATTGACCATCCAACAAATTTCTATGAAGCAACCCAATGGGGTACCCGGAGAACAGTGGAATGTTTTTTTTGATAGACATCGTGATGAGAAGTAGATGGTATTTAAATATATATTATTATATTAACCTCGTTTTACATTTATACATGTATATGAAGAGGAGATGAAATTTAATACATTACTATTAAATTTTATTTTTTTTATTTCAAGATATATCAAGAAATAATTCATCAAGTCGTGCTAAGCAAGTCATCCCTCACACAGTCTGGTCAAAAAGCTTTTCTAGAAGAGGATCGACTCTAGTAATATTTTCATTAGTTTAAATATTTATAAGACAATGTTATTTATTTAATATATTAAACTGTTGATTTATCATTGTTTAATGCAGTTTCAAAGATTAGGGCACGAATCATCCCGAACTGAAGTGTGGTTGGATGTTAACAAAAGAATCTAATGGATGTTTTATTAATGATCCTGCCAAAGAGGTAGAAGTTTGAACTCATTTTTTTCATTAGAATAACTTATTATCAGTTTTAACTATGTTAATATATATTTATATTTGATTTATAGGTAAAAATTAAATAAATATGGGATGCCAATCCTAGGAAGTCCTACTCAGTCTACAAGGATGACCTGGTTGCTAAAGTCCTTGGGAAGTAGCATCCTGGTAGAGGGTGGGGGATGGGTTTGTGACCTTTACCATTTGAGGTCTTTGGTAGGCCATCAGGGATTGCAGCTGAATTTACTCCTGGTTGTAGTCAGTATATACCCGAAGACAATCAGAGAGATATTGTTTCCTTATGAAACACATTTCAAGACTATGGGGATCCGATATCCGCATTGCAGAAAGAGTTAACTGATATACATCAGCAAATGAGCAGTTATCCCCCCTGTGGTATTACATCAACAAATGGTGAGCAGATAAATCACAAAAATTCAAAATCATTTAGTTTAAAAAAATTTATTGGTTTTATGGTTAAATATAAATATGCAACCCTATTTGATTTTAGTATAATGTTCTTACAAGTGGTATTATGATGTGGAGATGGAGGTGGAGAGGGTGATGATATATGTTCATCATCAGACAATGATTAGTAATATTGTTGAAATGTAGACAAATATTGAGAGTTGGTTTGTATATGTATCATGTATGGAACATAGTTTCCTCCCAACATTATTAAGACCTATCATTTTCCTAATTTCTCATGTTTCCTTTTTTGGATTTTATTGAATTCTGATGTTTCCTTTTATGTCTTGATTTCTACAGTGTGGTATGCACCTTATATATCGACTCTTTTTTGTGTTCATTCATTTTTTATGATATATTTTTCCTAAATTCATTTTTTCATAATAATAACTAATCCTACATTTTCTATCCTAATGCATTTACCACTAAATTTCCATTTCGAAGAAGTAATTCTTAGTTATGCTCATGTATCAATCACTAGCGATGATAATGTGTCTCGCTAACATGTTTAAGATACCATTTAGTGTGGTATAATTCTATTATCCAAAATTTCAAAAAAATAGTTGGAATCCCTAAATACTGATACGATATTCGGGGAAATTTTGCTACACTGTCTGAAATGGGGTTTTACTACCATTTCCAAAGTGGCCTCCAAGAACAGTCAGAAAATGTGATTGATAGTGTCCATTATATCATTTGGATTGATATACCGATGGGAAACACCTAGAAGATTCTGTAGAACCCCCTTCCCATGAAAAATTTCAATTAGACTACATGATCAATTACATACCATTCATAACATCAACTACCCTATCAAAAATAATTTATTACAAGAATCCATATTCCTTGATAGAATATATCATCCCCCTTCACAAGAAACTCTTCCCTTTAAATGAATTTTCCTGACCACTTCTATTATTTTTCTAACATAAAAATAAATAGGATGCATAAAGGTTGTTACATTATATTAGGAGCTAGATTCCATTCCTTCTAAGGAAGCCACACTAAAGACTCCTTTACAAAGAAATCACATGAGTGAAACAAATATGATACTTGAACCTGATCCATCACTCTTAAATAATTATGAACCCTTATCCAAGGGAGATATGGTTTACCTTTTTTCTATCTCAAGTGTCAAGTATAATAATTCCACATGGAATAACCCAAGTGAGAGATGATTTTACCTAATTCCTATGGTATGATTCACTTATAATAATTCCACACAGAAAACCTACATAAATTAAAACCATGAAAACATTACCACATCATTATTCCCATGATAAAGGGTCTACCAACAACATACTACACCACACATCTTTTGAGTAACTATGGAATAAATAAATAACCACCCAATCATGTTCTTAATGGATTGTAGGAGGGTTTTGATTTATCAACACATAGATAGAATAGAAATCTAAATAGTTTCTATATATATTAGTAATATATATAGTTTATATATATTTTATCAACCTATATTGTCAAGAAATGTGAATATGTATGTATCCATATACTTATAATAATACTAATGTATAGACCATGTCATATCCCAAACATCCCTAACCTATCAAACCGGTCTATGTGATCATGTAATTGGGTACATGCCCTATATCCCAATTGAGTGAGATACGCCATGAAACAACACATGGGATGTTGAGTTTTCCATCAGGTCCAAATTATAATCATGGAGTGTGGTGAGTAAATCACAATAATTATACAGTAACATTTTTTAGATACGCCATGCTCAACACCTGAGTTAAGGAATTGTGATATTTCCTTGCTCAACAATCTCATTCCATTATACCAAAACCTCTATAAAGGTATTTATTAAATATAAATATCACGGGGAATAACCTCAAATCCATCTCTTCTATCTACACCATATAAATCATAAAGGCATAATAATTTTTTTCATAATAGATAAGGAATAACCTCTTATTCTTTTCTTTATCCATGTTCAAATCCCATTTAAAACATTACAGTTCTTATGAAGCATTTTATAAAGAATAAATCAATAGAACGACATTACAATAACATAGGTTCATTACATTTAAAAATGATTGATTTATTTTATGAAAGGAAACCCTTCATTAATTATCCATTTCACATTAACAGTTACATTTAACTCATTCAATTCATTAAAACACGGGAAACCCATATATAATCTCAATGGAGTCACTTATATGGTAACTTGTTAATCTAGGAAATTTCCCACTTTACAAATTCCATCTATAAGTGGTCCAAACACCTGAGGGATTCCTTGGGTTCTAACAAATAATCATATATAATGGGATATTAAATTCTTGAAAAATTCCAGAAGATATGTGGGTGTACCAACATTTGAAAAAAAATCATATTTTCCTATTTTACCTAGATCACCCAATGGGTGACCATATATGTAGCACACAACATGTGAACATCCAATAAAGGATCAACTAGTACATATGAGTCTGTAATGGTCAATTTTAAGTACACAAATTCACCACTACATTTTATTGGATACTAGGGTTATTCCATTTGATATGTTTATTTGAAATCCTTCACTCACATAACGATGCAGTTGTTTGTTCATAGTTACGCATCTATTTTCTTATTGACTGTAGTTTCTATTATGTTGGTGATTTGCTATTCATGGAAGGGTTTTTTAGTGAACAGGTACATGGGCTCCAAAAACTAGTTCTTTTTTTCCTAAACCGTCTCTTTGGCGATGGATTTAACCGCCGCTAACTGTAAGAGGTATATTTTGGGGAGTATTTTACCGCCGCTAAATATCAATATTTTTTCTATTAGGGGTTGTTTTATCTGCTGCTATTATGTCCTATCCACCATGATTTTTTTCAGAGGTTATATTGTTTATCGTGGTGGATTGTCTCGGTAGGGAATTACTTTTTTTGGATCAGTTTTAACAGCCACTAAAAAAGTAACCCCCTACTCAGAAAAACCTCTGCGAAAAACAATATAAACGCAACAAAAATACGCCAATAATAATGATTCCATTAAACCGTCACTAAACCGATTTAACCTCCACATAGAGTTTCCTGAAAGGCAATTTAATGGTAGTTTTCTGAAACTGCCATAGAATCATATGGCGATGTTTTAAACGGCCGCCATAGCCAAAAAATCAGCCATAAAATTGCAATTTTCATGTAGTGACATTAGAAATAGTAACATGTCCTTTAAAATAGTAATGTGACCCTTAATAATAGTAAATCAACCAATGTAATAGAAACCACACCAGTGAAAGTATAAATAAAATTTATCCATATTATAAGTGACAATTTGGAATAATTATATGTTAGTATAAGTAAATAAATATTTTAAACATTATCAATTATGTGTCAGTATTTTTTGTAAGTCATATATATTTAATTATTATTATTTTTAGTATATTAATAAATAAAAAGTAATTTTTTTTTCAAATAACAAATTCATAAATTATTATTTATATGTATTATGATCATAAGATAATTTTATGAGACCTTAATAAAAATTTGAAAGTGTTATATAAGAAGTTTTAATTTTTAAAATTTTTATTTTTTATGTAAATTATATTTATAATTAAAATTTATATTCCTCACATTTATAAAAATATTTTTGAAAAATGAATCTTATTTTCTAACTCTACAAATTGAAAAATGGTTAGGGTTGTTTTTTTCTGAAATACATTAATTATTAATGAATAGTGAAATATGAAAATTGATGATAAATACTAAATAAATGAATTGTGATGTCATCTCACATATGAAGCTTTTTTCGAGTCCAAATTCATCTCACATATCTCCCTAATCCCCTCTCTAACTTCTATCTGCACTTGTGTGCTTTAAAAGTCCAAATACTCTCCCATAAGGAGTTTCTCAAGGATGATGTATTCAAGAGCTAAACTCACATTTTCTTTTCATTAATTTTCATTCAAGTTCCTTTCTTTATTTTTTCATTACTCATCCTCTTTCACCCAAATGTTATGATAACACCATTGACATACTTGTTCTGGAAGTTTTTTTATGATAATGGAATAATTAATCATTTTTTCTCATTTCCAATCATTTTATACTAGAACTGAAAATGCCATCTGAGATGTGTTAATTCATCACATTCAAGTATAAGAGGTTTTCAATTTCTTTTACTGTATTAAATTTGGGTCATGAAAACATTTAGTGGTTTAAATAGTCTATAATATATTTATTACTTTATATGTATGTTTTTGGAATCCATTGTAAAAATTATAATAATTTATAAAGCAAAATGCCTTCGTTGTGATCCAAAAACCACCAAATAACGAAAATGATTAACATTAATGATCCTTCTTCACTCCAAATAACAAAATGAATTTTTTAACATTGTAGTATTTTTATGATCAAAAATAAAATAGAACTTCAATTTTGAACAATGATTCTCATCTTACTTATTTATCCTTTCATTTATATACGTAATCTTATCAGGAAAACCAAGGAAACAAACTCTCAAAAACAGTGAAATTGAAACTCCTAACCCATAAAAATGGCCATTAATGAACTTAATAAGATTATAATAAATCAATTAAATATAGAATAGGTCATAGAAATAACAGTTAATGAATGTAATTGGGTTATCTAAGACATTAACATCAATTGAAGGACTCCTTCAGACTAAAGGTATGAGGTTATACCCGAAGCACCATTATTCATTCGGGTTGTTCTATATTTCTTTTTACCAAAATGAGGTTATATATTATTTTTTGGGTAAATATTTTAAAAGAGGTATAAATTCTAAAGAATCATGTATCATGGTCCATTCATCATTCTCTATTGGGGATACCCATGATTTTAAGTGGTTCCTTGCTCAATACTTCCCATAAAGTAATCTTGTTTTAAGGGATCTTTCCAAATTATTATCCATTTTCATGTACACAATAAAATAATTTTATAAAACAATTATTTTTATAAAACTTCTCATTTTATTTTGAAAATATTCTTGGTTAAATTCATGTTTTATATAAATTATTTTTCACAATTATTTTTTAAATGAACTTTTATATTTTAATTTATCTCCACTAAAATGTTATAATTCTAATGTTTAATATGTACACTTTTCACACGTTATTACTTCATGTTGAAATAATTTTCCTGATATATGCCTATTCTAACCTATTGTTTTCCATGCATTCTCTAATTCAACTCCTTCACATACATTTTTATTATGATCACATTTGTTATGCTTTACAAAATGATTATGATAAACGATTCTTATCATGGGTAACCCTTATGACTATGCATGGTTGATTTGGTATAATTATATATTTTTTAAGAATATTCATGAAAAAATTATTATTGGTGCACCCAAATATCACTCTAATTCATTGGTTAATTTTGGGTCTCATGATATGTTATGCTCAACAATCTTAGAAGTTATCCCTGACTCGTGCGACCTTGTGCAATGATCTTGGTGATTAGCATTGACCTATTCTCCTCTATGTCCAATTATCCATGAATATTGGTATTGTTTTGTTTTATGTTGTTTTCACATTATTTTGACTCCATGTTTATATTTCCCCATTAATATATGTTATTATTCTATATGTTTCATGCCATCTTATATCTTTATTTCATGCCTTCTAACCCTTGTGCTTAAGCATTATTATTATACTTATTCCCTTACATGGATTTTGGCTAATTCATTTTTTCATGTTATCCACAAGTTATCCTATGAAGGTGTATGAGAATAATTTAATTTTGAAGAATTATTTTAATATTTCATAAATAATGTTTTTATTTATTCCCATCTTTTCAGGTTTATGTACCTAGTCATCAAAGACAATAGACATTACGATCCTTATCTTGTAATATCATGTTTTATTATGACTAAAATCAAGTAATGACAAGTGTAAAACAATTGGGTCTCTATAGTTGGTATCATAGAAAGGTCTAGTTATTTTTGGAGATTTGGAATATAGAACATTAGTAAGAACCTTATGGATGAGACAATATATAAGAAAACATCCATAATTTTGGTAAGTATAGAGTATGCGTGTTTTCAAGGAAATATACCATTTTTGGTTATGAACCATAGGATGTGGTTCTTGAATGTATGTATATAGGGGAAACCCCTAAAAAAAATATAGATATATACATGAATGAGAATTAGTGCATGACAATAGGCCTTGCTGCACTCCGTGTTAGAAACTATATGGGGATATGCTTTGGTATATACATAAAAATAGTATTTACCATTATTGTGAACAAATAAGCCCATAAGAATAGATTTTGGAAACATAGCATGGATAACCTAAATTGAAACCTTTGGAATCAAAATTTAGTATATTCTATTCCTTTGAGAGTTTATCCATTTATCGTAAAGTTTCAATTTTATGCTTATTGGAAAAGTATTGAGGCCCCCTAATTGTAAGTTATTTTTCTAAATTTATAGAGGGAAATAGAGGAACATTTGAAAAAAATAAATGTGATAGAGAATGTGCAGATTTCCCAAAATATATACCAAATATGATGGGAAATGGTTCTCAAAACATTATGATAGTACTTTCTCAGCATGCTCAAGTTATGAATAATAACATAAATCATGTGAACCACCCTTCTCCTCTAAGGAAAGAGAAACTTTTGGTCAAATAATTTATCTGGAAAATGAATCCCATGATTATTAGACCTTCTGATCCCCTACTTGTGGAACAGTGGATTAAATCCATGGATAATATATTAACTGTCCTCTAGTTTTTAGAAGAATGGAATGTAATACTGGCAGTGTATCATTTTTATGGGGAAGTTATTCAATGTTAGAGTCTATTATTTTTGGTTAGTAAATAAATCCCATAATGGAAAGAAGATCAAACATCCCACATGTCAAAATTGTGGGACTATCCATCATGGGAAAAATTTAACAGGAACCATGAATTCCTTCAAATGAGGAAGAATAAGAAATTCTGCAAGGAACTGCTAGAGGGGTATGAAGAATTCCAAAAAAATGGATGTAGAAAGGAACGATTACATCAACACTAAGCCTATTTTTTAGTGTTATAACTTATTGAAATATGGTTATTAAGAGAAATAATTTCATAATCCAAGGGTTGTCGAAGGAAATCAACAACAACCTCTAAGGCTACAAGGAATAGATTATCATATCAGTACTAGTGGAGTGGAGCTGAACAATGATGTGGTGACATGTATGATAGTAATTCAATAAATAATAGAGAACATTCTATTTGATACTAGTTATATACATTCTTTCATATCTTTCATGTTTAGTATAATTATTCATATTCTGCATCGAAATTTATAGGTTGAGTTATCTGTGTGCCTAAAAAATGGAGAATTTATTTCATCCATGGTTTATAAATCCTCCATGGTAAATGTTTGTTGAATAAACCTCCTAGAAAATCATTTCATACTTCCTCATCAGGTGTTCAATGTTCTCTTGTACATGGATTGGATATCACTAAACAAATCCATCATTAACTGTCAGGAATGAATGATCACTCTTCACATCCAAGAGTATCCACAAATCCTATACATTTATAAGCAGGAATATGGATCTCCTTCAAAATCATCATCACATGTGTGGATAATGTTTTCTTTTGAGAATGCATATTGTGCTCAAATGGTTGAGACAAAAGAGATGATACTTCTCAATGATATTATCACCTAAAGGGAATACATTTTTTTATTACCTGAAGAGTTTCATGGCCTTCCTCATGATCAGGAGGCTGAGTTCACAATTGGTCATATACTTATATCCCTACCTATATCAATGAAACCATATAAAATGGACACCCATAGAGTTGGAAGAGTCTAAGAAGTAGTTACAGAAGAATTTGGAGAAGTATTTTATATTCCAAAGTGCTTCACCATGAGGTGCACTAGTCCTATTTATTAATATTAAGGATGGATCATTGAACCTCTACATTTATTATCGTAACCCGAAAAAAATCATGATAAAAAAAGTACCCCTAATCTTAGAGAGATTACTTGGTCAATCAGTTATGTGGGGCTAGTAATTTTTCAAAGGTTTACCTTTAGTTGAGATACCACCAATTAAATGTGAGGAATGACGATATTCCCCAAACTACATTTTGAATAAGGTTTGAACACTTTGAGTTCATAGTGATTCACTTTGGACTCACTATTGCTCCCTCAATATTATTGTATTTAATGAACAGAGTCTTCAGATATTACTATGATAATTTTTTGGTAGTCTTTATCTATTATATTATGATATACTGAAACAGTATGGAGGAACATGAGGAGAATTTTTATACAGTGTTGATGACTTTGTGAAGGGGGGAAATTTATTCGATGTATATTAATTGTGAGTTCTGGATTTGGATGTATCAATATTGGGGAATTTTATCAGTAGAAAATGAATATTTGTGGACCGTTCCATGACTAAGGCATTTTAAGATTTCCCAGGCCAACATCTATAATGGAGATTCACAACAATCTTTTTCTATCTAGGTATTATAAATGTTTTTTTAATAAATATTCATGATTTTCAAACCCAATAACCAAGCTGAAATGGAGGTTGTTGAATTTTTTCTATATTGACGAATGTGAGGAAATATTTCAGGAGATCAAAAAGTGGTTTATCAGTGTACCAGTACTCACACTCCCAACAAGTGGCGAACTCATTTTGGTGTATAATAAATTTTCAAAGATCGTATTAGGATATATTATAATGAAAAATCCTAATGCGATTGCCTATACCTAAAGGTATATGAATATTCATGAGATAAATAATCCCACACATGATCTGGAATTAGTGGTTGTGATCTTTGTGTTGAAAATCTAGCAGCATTATCTCTATGGGGAGAAGGGGGAGATATATACTGATCACAAGATTCTAAAATATATATTCACACTGAAGGATCTATATATGCACCAATGATGATGGTTATAGATCATCATGGATTATGACTGGTCAATCCCATACCATCAAGGTAAAGAAAATAAAGAGATAAATGCTCTAACTTGATAGGATCTTCTATATTTATCAATGACGATAGTTGAGAAGGGTCAAATATTCATATATTTTCAAAGGATGGGAATGGGAATAATTAAGGGAGGAAAATCATCAATTCTTTCTCAAATGGTTTCTCAACTATGCCTCATGGATAATGTAAAAGATTCTCAAAGAAAATATTTGGAAATTCTGAAAAGGGTGAAAGCTATTATAAATGGGAAATCTACTAATCTCAATATCGATGTGGATGGAGTCATGAGATTGGTGTCACTATTATATGTACCATCCAATCAGTGTATAAGGATGAATATTTTGAATATCGCACATAGATCAACCTTCTGGATTTTACAGGGAGCACAAACATGTATCGGGATCTTTGAGAGATCATTATGTGGTAAAATATGATGAAGGAGTTCACTAAGCATAGATAAAATTGTCTGGTATGTCAACAAGTGAAGGAAAAAAAGACAAAAGTCTAAAGGGATGATGCTACTACTCCCTATACCAACATGAATGTGGTAGAATAGCAGCATGGAATTTTTCATAGGAATTCCAAGGACATTAAGAGGAAATAATTCTATATGGATCATTATGGATTGTCTTACAAAGACAACTCACTTTATCACAATTCATGATGAACTCTTATTGGATCAACCTGTTAGAATATATATCAAATCTGTGGTAAGGGTTTGTAGAGTACAATGATATATTATATATTTTAGAGATCTGAGATTCACCTCAATGTTATAGGAAATTCTCCAACAAGCTCAATCTTCTGAGCTGAAATTTAGTATGTCCTATCATTCTCAAACTGATTTCCAATTTGATTGAAATAATAAGACATTGGAATATATGTTAAGAGCATGTTCTATGGACTTCAAGGGAGGTTATGAGATATATCTTCCACTAGTCAAATTTTCTTACTATAATAGTTTCCACTCCAGCATCTGAATGACACTGTATGAATGCATTTAGGGGAAAAGGTGCAGAACACTAATGTGTGTGGATGAATTTAGTGAGGGTAAGCACCATAGATGTAAAATTGTTGAAGAAATGGAGGAGAATTTGAAAACTATTCAGAGACACATCAAGGCTACCAAAAGATTAATAAAGATTTATTCCAACAATCATTGGCGAGACATCGATCTCAAAGTTATAGACATGTCACTACTCAACATATCTCTATGGAATAAGGTAATGAGGTTTGGGAAGAAAGAAAAGATAAGTCCCAGACACGTCACCCCTTCATGATCATTAATTGTGTTGAAGCTATGGTCTATCAACTATAATTTTACACTACCATGTATGAAGTACACGATTTCATTCATGTATCCCTCTTATGGGAGTACACACCAGATCCTTCACAGGTTCTGTCTTCAGAGGTGGTATAGTTAGTGAATGTACTTTTCTATGAGGAGCACCTAGTGAAGATGTTGGATCATAGAGACAAAGTTATAATTAACAAGATTAATTACCTAGTCAAAGTACTACTACAGAACCATATGTATGAAGAGACAATATTGTAACTGGTGGATGAAATAAAAGAAAAGTATGAATACCAATTTATGACATTGAATGTAGAAATAAATTTTGAGGGTGAAATTTCTTAAGGGGGAGAGAATGTAACAACCCAATATTTAATTAAAAGAATTCCCTTCTATTAATTATGTTTTATAGTACAATCACATTAGTTTACTTATTGAACAAAATAAAAAACTTATAAATAAATAATGAGTGAAATAAAAGGTATCTCTTGATGTTGAGGAACATATACCAAAAGAATAGTAACTTGACCATTGGAATAGTAATATGACCCTTATGAATAGTAAATTAGCCAATGTAATAGTAACCCCATCAATGATTGTATAAATAAATTTTTTCCACCATATAAGTGACAATATGGGGTAATTATATCTTATTATAAGTAAATAAATATTTTAGAAATTATTGATTAATTGTGTGTGTTTTTCTAAGTCATGTATATTAAATTACCATTTTTTGTTTTTTTATTAAATTTAATTAAAATTTATTTTATTAAAGTGAATCTGTAAATTATTATATTTTTATATAATGATCATAACATAATTTTATGAGATCTTAATTAAATATTCAAGGTGTTAGAAAAGAAGTTTTAATTTAAAAAAATTGATTTTCATGTAAATTAATAATTTAATTAAAAAATCCAGTTTCTGAAATTTAGAGAATTATTTTGGAAAAATGGAGTTCATTTTTGAATTATAAATGTTGAAAAATGGTTTTGTGTAATGTTTTTTATTTTTATAAAATAATTTAATTTATTATGAGTAGTGAAAAACGATAATTTACGATAAATGCTAAATACATGAATTTTGATTTCCTCAGCAAATGTATGGCTGATGTAAGGACATTATCTCGAACTCATATTTCCACTAAATATTTTCAGTCACATGAATCAGGACTATTCAAAGTCTTGAGAAATAATATTAAATTAATGATTAAAATAATGGGAAATCCCTCGTCTCCTCCACTATAAATACTACCCATTTTTACATCCTATCCTCACACCTCTCAAGGCTTGGGCCTAGTCCAAATTATAATAAAATCACTCCATAATCCGCTCTCCCACATCTAGATTTCCTTTGAATCTTAAAAAGAGAAAATCCTCTCCCCTAAATGGGTTCTCAAGAAAGATATATTCAAGAGGACAATTCATTTTTTGTTTTGTTTTATTTTCATTCATCTTTATTTCTTTATTTTTCGTTCCACTTCTCCTTTCCTAAATACTTTATGACAACCACGATAACAGAAATACACTATAATTTTGTTTTGATACATGAATAATTAATCATAACCTCTCAATTTCCCTCTTTTTATATGATAAATGAAATCTCCATACGAGATATGGTAATTCAACACATTCATGGATGATTGGTTTTCAATTTCTTTTACAAACTTCAATTCTTGTCATGGACCATTTTGTTGGTTGAAAAAAACTATAATATTTGTATAATATATTATATATGTTTTGGGAATATTTTAAACACTTGATATTAATTTATAAAAAAATGTGTTAATTTTGATCCAAAAACCGCCAATTAACCAATATAGTTATCATTAAGTGTTTTATCTTCACTCCCAATAGGAAAATGAATTTTATAACCATGTAATCTTTTGGATGATCAATAATAAAATATCACATTAATTCTACAAGTATATTCTCATCTTTCATGTTTATCCTTACATGTATATAAGTAAGCCAATCAAGAAAACCAAGGAAATACATGCTCCCAAGCAATGAAATTGAACCTCCTAACGCATAAAAAACGTCATGAATGAACATAATATGGTTATAATAAATAAATTTATTTTAGAAAAGGTTCTAGAAATATTAATTAATTAATTTAATTTGGTTATCTAGGAAATTATGATCAAGTGAAGGACGCCTTCAGACTTAAGTTAAGGGATTTTACGAGGACCTCCATTATTCCATTGGGTTGTTCTATATTTCTATTTACCCAAATTAAGTTATCTATTCTATTTATGTACAAATTCAAAATGTTTTTTACATATTACAAAATCAATTATCAAGGTCCATTAATCATTATATTTTGCGTATATACATGTTTTTAAGTGGTAACCTTCTCAATACATCTCAAAAAACAAACACATTTTAAGGGAACTTTCCAAATTTTTACTCATTTTCAAGTACACTATGCAATATATTTTAATTCCATAATTATATTTATAGAACAACTATTTTTATTATGTAAAACTTCTTGGTCCACTTTTGTTTTTTTTAAAATATTATCCAATTTTATGTTTTATATTAGCTTAGATATTTGCATTTAAACGAAATTTTTTTTAATTCTATTGTTTCTTAAGTACTATTTTACATGTTATTACTTCATGTTGACATAATTTCTAGGATATATACCTATTATAAAAAAGGATTTTCCATGAATGATATAATTTCTTTCTTTCATAGACATTTTTATGATACTCCCATTTTATATGCTTTATGAAATGATTATGATACACAATTATTACCATGGGTGACCCTTATGATTATGTATGATTCATTATTTATGATTATATATGTGAAAATCATATTATGAACATGTTATGATGGGTATTACCAGATAGAGCTCTAATTCATTTGGTAAATATGAGTCTCTTGAGATGTTATGTGAAATAGTCTCGGCAGTTAGCCCTAACTTGTGTTACCATGTGCAACAGTCTTGTTGGTTAACCTGGAAATCTTCTCAATTATGTTAAATGATCATTGAATTATAATAAATTCATGTTTTATGTTTATACCACATTAACATGACTCCTTGTTTATATGATCCTAGGTGTCTATGTGAATATTCTATATTTTCCATTCCTTTTTAAATTATTATATCATGCCTTCTAACCCATGTGCTAATTCTTTGTTATTTTTCTTATTCCCTTACTTGCCTTTTAGTTAATAAATTTATCCATGTCATACCCAAGTAATCCAATGACGATTTATAATAATAATGGAAGTTATGATCTCTTTATGAAGATTATAAAAATAAATCTTTTTTTAATTCAAATGTTTTCTGTTTTATGTACCTAGTCTTCCAAGATACTAGACATTATGATCCCTCTCTTAATATATGAAGTTTTATTACGTCTAATATCATGTAATGTTATTTTTAAATGGCATGGGTAACTATAATATCTGAGATATATCAGCCCTGTTCATATTATGAGTAGAGTTGGCGATGTGGAATACAGATTATCACTACCCCAATAGTTTCACCGAGTACCTAATGTCTTCCACATGTAATAGATGATGAGGTACATGCATGATAAATCCCACATTATGGACAAGGGCGAGCTAGACATAGAAGATGTACATAATTTTTTTGAGTACCCATTGTAGATCAAGGATTGACAGGATATAATCCTTCATGGGTGGTTAATTACACTAGTGCACCTAAGGTGGCAGCATAGTTATCAACAGGAGAACACTTGGGAGCAGGATGCTAAGATTATTGATTAGTACCTTTAGCTTTTTGTTGAGTAGCCCTTGTTTTGTGTTTTAATTATGTAAATCACTAAGGTGGGGATAATGTAATTACTTGTATTTTATCCAGTTTTATTTTGATAAATTAATTGAAAATATTATCACACTAGGCGCAGAGATGGAATATGATTTTGAGGACCGGTGTTCCCTGAACAATCCGATGAAAAATGTTATGTTTTTAATAAATAAGTTGGGTGAATTTTCTTTTAAATGATAATTAATAATAAAGGGATCATGGATAATAAATCGGAGGTCACCATTTTATTCAGCAAAGTGATTATACCTTAGTTTGGGCCTAAAATCTACCAGCACGGGTTGACTATGAAAGTTAGAAAATGGACGTAAATATCATTAAAATATTTTAATAAAAATTTTTTTTGGACACAATGGATTTTTTGGTTTTAATGAAACATTTTTTATAAATTTAGGTTTTCACCATAACCCTGTAATTCCTCTGAACATTGATATAAATTATCTCCCCGATGAACATCAGAAAATCATTGATCGACAAGGAGATGAACTGATGTTCTTCATCAACAACTGATCCAAACTCAGGGTTGGGTGTTTAATGTCATTGTGATTTTGTTACCCATTCATAGATTCAAGGACGAATGCGGACCAACCATTGATCATGTTTATCCACGGTTCGTTCAGTCTTGTGGGATAGATAATTGTTGCAGGGAATATGGGAAGATGAATATATTTGATTATTAATGTATTTATTCTTTATTATAATGGTAATGGATCTTTGACAACATGAATAAAGGTTTATGTTTGTTCCTTCAGATGTTATGGTTCTTTCTCTCACCTTAGTTCAATGCATTCCTCACCGCTGGACCATCGTGGTCGCAGTTAGAGATTTTGGGAGGATCGAAACATTATCAGACCCTCGAATTGGAGGAAAAGAAAATAAAAGTGCCTATTGACAATGTACATGACCCTAGGATCGCATGCATTCATTAAGTTCAAAAAACAGAGTAGCAGAAGAAAATTGATAGCCTATGGGAATGGTCACCAGTGCACCAGTGTCGGAGGTGTCCATGTGTGGGTTCGGCGGAAGGCGATGAGCTTCCCGTGAAGATGGAATGCATCTTGGTAGAGCTGCATTTGAGCAGGAGGTGGAATCTATGTAACGTAGCTGGCCATGTTGATTGGGGGCTGCGATAGGAGGCCACATCGGCAAGCATGGACACGACCCAAAGTCGTGTTAGAGGAACCCATAGCGCAATTCCATGGGGAATTTGGAGAAAAAAACAAAGCAGTAAGAAATATGACATGATACAACATTTACAGGGGATAAGGGGTATCTATAGGTTAAGGGAAGATCACATGGACCAGGGGGCATGGCCAAGGTAGGCCACGTCTGACGGAACAAACCATCCCCCTGCATGGGGCCAATTTACGGTGTTCTGGCTGCTCTGGATGCCCAGTGGCCCAACGTGCTGGGTTGGTTAAAATTGAATCTAGTCGTGTTAGCTAGACTGGTTCGAGTATGGTCTGACAGGTCGGGATAGACCTGGGTCGGCCTATTTTACAAATATAGACAGATCATTCAAACGATGTGTCCATTTGATGATCTGTTTACAGAATTGGGACCCTTATGATGAGAATTCCATTTCTAGATACTCTAAGCGAGTAGATTTATTAGATATAATATGACCTAATGTCTTAAATAGTATGTTCTCCATGTGAAAGAGTGGTACGAGTTGAATCATGTTGCTGGCTATGACTTTATGACCTTGGTGACTACATGACTTTATGACTGGGAAATCTTGGTGACTGTGTGATCTTGGTGAATATGTGACTTGGGGGATGCATTACATATCAAAACTCCATGTGTTATAGAAAATATGTGTGGTATCCACACTTCATATGTCATTAACACTCTATGTGTTAAAAAAAATACATGTGTTATCGACTCTGGGTGTTTTGTGGACTACTACCGATATTCCAAATGTTGTTCTTTAGACCTATACCTATGTAAGTTGAATTTACATTGTCAGTTCCCTTTGTGTTATCCCATTTATTTCTTCATGGTATTATTTGTGTATTTCTTTTTGGTATACTTCATGTATTTCGTTTTGGTGTACAACTTTTATTTTTTTGTGGTGTTATTTTATTGGTTTGCGGCGTCCTACTTAGTATTGTTTTACTCAATCATGTACCAGTTTTTCCCACACATTTTGTGTCTTGTGAAGATGATCGATGAATTGATCGAGTCATATGGGGATTAAGACAAAGTGGTTAATTGAGTAATTATACTGACAAGGTGTGATCAAAAGAGTTCAGGAAATTGTCCTTATCCTACCCTTCAGGTAGGGTTTTAGGTGGATGAGTTTCACAAACAAGGGTATATACTTTTCAAAATATTTCTTTTTGTGGGCATGTATTCTTTCTCTATTTACATTCTAGTTTACCTTTTATTTTACTCTATGGTTGGTATATTAGTGTATGAAAGAATTATTTACTTAGTGTTTTTATATTTATGCTTTGTGGGAGGGATGTGTGTGTGTGTAGGTACATAGCCAAATGGATCCTATTTGATGGATATGCTTACTTGGTGCTAGTCGCCAGCCCCTGGCCTAACAGATGACGGCTTGGGGAAGTCATGGAATGAGCCACTCTGGGATGAGTCATGGCATAAAATCATAAAATAATTATCATAACGTTTCTCATGAAAAATATCATATGAATTTTTTTTAGTGATTAAATCCACCACAATATCATTTAGTTTAATGTTAATCAGTCAAGGTTCAATATCAGTTTTTTAAGGTTGGTTTTTCTCATTTTACTTATCCTAATTCCTTATCAAAATAAATACTTCTTAATAGATCATAAAATGAATTTTATTAAAAAAATATAACATAAGAGAGCATATCATTGTGAACAGTCATAAGCCCCCTTATCCTGTACCATGCAATGATCATGTTAGTACTCATCCAACCTTTTCAGTGTTATTACTAGTAGTTGATGTTTTTCTATAGTCGCATCCAATTTCATGTATTGAGACATGTATTTTCATTCATGAAAACCAACATACTTAAAAAATTAAAAATATACAAAAAAATATGTTATCCTATAATTAGACTTAGATTTTGGGGATTTTGTAAATTTATCTTATATTAATCCCGGAAAAACAAAACTAATGATTCCAAATAAGTAAAACCTACTCTTATACCATATATAAAAACCCTAATCTAAATATATCTTTATTTTAGATCATATCCAATATTTAAACATTACATCTCCAATAATAATCTCATAATTTAATGAATTAATTTTTTAGTATATTCGAATACTCTTTGTTTAAAAATATTATATTAAAATAAATTTCTTGATGAATGAGCCACACTGTTGTCTCTTCTAGTATTCCCATATGTTATACTAATAATCATATGATGGGGAATAGAAACATAAAATATGATGTTATCAAATTCATACTAATCAAAAAACACTAAAAAATATCTATTAGTGTTAGATCGTATGCAATGAGAAAATATAAGTTGTGCGGATATTTTTATATAAAAAAAAGACATAAATAATTTGTCCTTGACCATTACACTTGGTAATTGAACCTCAAATCTAAAATAAACATGAATGTACCATTTAATAAAAGTGGGATAGAAACATGGAATCTTAAAATAATTGAATGAAATAATAAGTTCATGGAATCATAAATATTTGAAAAATTTTAGGATAAAAAAATCATAATTAATATTTTTCCACCCAGAGAACAAAACACTGTGTTCTTCAGGTAACTGCTTATTCACCATTGTCAAGGATCACCTCAAAGACATTGTAACATATTGTGATCAAGCTGACCACCTATTAAACATAATCCATCATCACTACCTAGAATACATATCATAGTTTGATTAAGATTACCACATATGAGACACATTTAGTGTATTCCACCCAGAAAAAATATATCATTATTAAGCTAACCACCAATGTAATATATTCAACATTCTTCACCAAGACAACATAACATTGTTTTCTTCTGAGAACCACTGGTGCACTATACATATTATCTCATGAGATTAATAAATTAGATAATTTATTTGAGATATATTAGAGGAAATAATTCATATTTATAACATGTTCCTTCATATGTGTTTCATGAGAGGGAAATACACCATATATAATTTATAATCAAGATAAAAACCAAGTGAAATTAGAGGGTATTTTAATAATTTATCAATACTCAACCAAATGATAGATATGATGGATTCCTAAGATAAAAAAGGAGTTAAATCATTTTAGATGTTCATATTTGAATTAATAATCATGGGTCATAGGAACTAAGTTATAATGTAAAAAAATACTGATAAAAACGGGTCAAATAATAATAAATATGAGTCATTCATGTGATCATTTATGATAATGGTAAATTTTATTTTTATTAATGAAAGAGTTTAATATTTCACTTCAGACCAGATTTGAACCCGGTGGATATGTCATTAAAAAATGAGGGTTATAAAAAATCATTTCATTATTAAATATCCCATCACAGAGGTAACAACTAACATTAAATATGAAATTGAGAATTTCTCATATATCATGTTTTCATAAAAGAGGTAATCATAAAGAGAACTCAAAAAAACAATTATCCCAAAGAAATATAGGATTAAAAATGAAAATATATATGAAAGGAAAATATATATATAATATGTAATAAATGAATAAGAATGAGATAAAGTTAAATAGATGAATGTAAATATAATTCTTAACCTTAATGTATTGAGGGTAGTTCAGAATATCATTTATTATGTTTTGAAATAAATTTGTTGAAACCCAAACAATTAAAATAAATAAATAAAATTATACAAAAAATGGTTGTGGAAAAATATAAATCTTTCATGGGAATATATAGATTCCAAAATAGTAAAGAGAATACTGGATGGATGGAAAAATATTGGCATGGATTATAAAAATCCCTTAGAAAGGATTTTTATTAAAAATTATAGTATTGCAACCATTAGGCAGAATTTAAACAAATAAGAGAATTTTTATTTTCATAAGTAATTTACACTAATGGAAGAATTTATACTACATATAATATACAAACAAAAGAATAAGGAAAATTATAAAAGAATAGTCATGAAAGATAACTGAAGTCCCAAAGGGAATGATAATTGAGTAAATAAACCACTTATAAATTTATTATCTATTGAATTGATATTCATATACATTGAAAATGAGATATATTTTAAAATCCATTAGATTTCAATAAAAATATGGTAAACATACATCCATGGAAAATGTATACATCACAAAAGCTACCAGGTGGAAAATGAAAAACAAATCTCAATGGAGAAAAAATGAGATGAGTAACCCTTACACTGGGTCCTCATTCATTTCTTAGGTGAGCCTAATGTCCTATATAAAAAATTATCTTTATTAAATGAAATTAAATAAATAAATAAATATATATATATATATATATATCATTTTGTAAGGTATATTAGTTACAATGTGTTATTCATTTAATAAATAGTTTTCACTTATACTAGTTACTTGATGTGGTTTGGTTAATTTATCCCACACATCCTTGGTATAATGGTCCAGGTGTAGTTTGGGGTAAAATATATCCAAAATCCCCAATATTATATAGATTTTTGAATTTATTATTTATTTAGAATATATTAATATAGTTTCTTATAATTTCTTAAAATGGATTCATTTTAAGAAAGGTCCCTCTATATGTTCATTTTAGGTGGTTAAATTTATTATAATTATTTTTTGTCAATATCACTTATAGAATGTGTAGTATTATAATTATAGAATATTAATTGTATTATAAATATTATTTTCATAGTTTTTTTTAAAATTTGTACATTAGGGATAGTAATAGAAGATTAAATACATTGTTTACATGGAGGTGGTAGTTCCCACATGCACTCAAACGACACATTCACATTCTATAAAATGATATGGATGTAGAATATAAAATAACTTATCATATAATATTCATAATAATGATATAAAAATCATATTTATTAATTTAAAAACCATTTAGAACCATCTATGTATGATATATATGAAATATAGAACACACTGTTAATTGAGAAGGTATTCCACACATACACATGATGTCTTTGTTTTAAAATGGTTTTGGTAGTTGTTAAAAAACAAATATTACATTGGCATAATAAAATTTCAAAATATTAAAAATAACTTATTATATTAATTTTAATGAAAATATATGTTTGAGTGGGTAGAATAATAAAAGGACTAAGATAATTACACTGAGAACTTTTCTTCACCCATTAGATGTTCTCCCTTGGGTAACACCATAGGGATCCATAGACTGGTATTTTGTAAATAAATAAGTTTATCTGGAATAGGGAGAGTGTATATGAAATTATAGGTATGATATTTGGTAGATATTAATCTTTTTAGTGGGTGGAGAAAAGTGGTGGAAACGACCACCTTTTTATATGTGAACAAAATGGGCATTTCATAAATAACACCAGCTTTTTCAATAATTGAATGACTATATTTAAGGGACATGGGTTACAAAAGTGGTAAACATGAATGTTTTTGTGGTATATGTTTGATAAATCCTCCACGATTCATTTTAAAATTTTTTTAACACCAAAATGGTCTTTCAACTAAATATTTTTACATTTTACAAATTTGGTTTTTACCTTTGTATCTATATGTTACCATAGTAATTTATATTTTATTGAAAATATAAGGTAACACCAATTAATTCTTTTATGTTCTCATCCTAAATTTAATCTATATAAAATATAATTTAATATCTATCTAAGATAAAATTATCTTTTAAATTAATATATTAAATATACCAAAACCAATTTTGTAGAAAATTATTTTTCCACAATTAAGTGTTCATAACATTATATGAAATTAATGTTTTTGTTATGAATCAAAATTTTATGAATAAAAATGAAAATTACCTGATTAAATAATATGAACATGTGTTTTTGAAATATTAAACACTTTTTTTAGATTTAATATCAACATGTGACGAGGATTAATTTTTAACACATGCTAATAAAAACAGTTTTAGAGTAAAATATTATTTAATTATATAAAACATTAAACATGATTTTTATACATTTTATATTGTATTATAAATGAAACAATTTACACATTAATTTTTTTCTTTAATAAAAAAAATTCTATGTTTTTTCTAATACATAATTCATGATAGTGTTGTAATCCTTACATTGTAGTAAATGCAATTTTTTACAATTCACATTCAAATAAATTATTGATAAAAATATAAAAAATTATATGCAGTCTATTTTTGAAATTATATATTAAAATATGATTTTAATTTTTTCACATTTATATTATTTAATTTTTAATATAATTTATTTTTAATAATAATATAATGAAAACTCTTTTTATCAAAAAATAACTTTTTCTAATATTACGCATTTTAAAAAATA
Organism: Viscum album; assembly: GCA_963277665.1. Classification (NCBI taxonomy): domain Eukaryota; kingdom Viridiplantae; phylum Streptophyta; class Magnoliopsida; order Santalales; family Viscaceae; genus Viscum; species Viscum album. The sequence continues at coordinate 1,662,310,309 of OY728152.1, read as the reverse complement.
TTTGACATGAGTTACTAATAAAATTAGCACTGATATGTTATTTATATAAACAATTTATTTATAATCTTAAAATAATTCACATAAATGGAAATTCTAGATTGGTTACACTTTAAAAAATAATTCCATTTTAATAGTTATTTAAAATCACTAATTCAATTCTGTCAATAAATCTGAATTAAAATGGAACATTATTTTTCTATTAAAAATATGAAATTATTAAAACAGATATGTTATATAAATAATTACTTACATAGATAATTAAATATTTCTTTTTCTTAATTTCTACTTTCATCTCACCATAACATATTCTCATAAGACCTAAGTATAAGATAAGATATTGTGGAAGTCATGGATGGTTATTCCTCTAGCATGGATATTATTGAAATTTCCATGACCATGAATATATATTAATTTTGATTATAGTCATATCATTATTGTGGAAGTTTGGATTGTGATGGTATAGGGTAAAACCTAATGGTTTCACTTCCCATTCATCCTTATAAGGATGAGTTTCATATAGATGAAACTCACTACCTAATGCTATTTATTAAAAAAAATTCATTGATATGGTAATTTGGTGACATCTATTAATACCAGCTTAATCAATGATTCTTTTATAAATATCATATTAATCTTATTTTTATTTGGTTAATTTTTGGTTGTTTTTCATTTGAATCATTGTTTATAGATACCATTTTTTCTTCATAATACATTGAAGTATATCTAAAATTATTTTTGGAGCCAATCATTGAGACGATACACGATTCCAAGGCTCGGTCTACTCAAAATTTATTTTATAGAAATATAAAATTTATTTTATATTTTCCAAGCATATTTTTTTAATTAAAATGGATTATATCTTAAACAGAGTCTTAATGAGGAAGCATGTTGATGTATTTGATTTCAGAACATGAGGATTTACCTATGCGCTATCTAAAATTGGTATGTGTGGGGAATTTAGATAAATTTACCATTAAAGGGAACTATGAATGAACATAAAAAAATTATTTTATATTATCAATAAAATAATCATAAAACCACTATTAATAAATTTTAATTTATGATATCCAAGTATAGATAGATAAATAATGATTATTGAGTGGATAATCCACCATTCGTTTTTGGCAGTTCATGATCGGGTGACGATCAGCTACAAGGTCTAGGAAAATCAAACTGAAATGAATGCATCAAATCATCCCCATTCATTTAAAGTATCATTGTTTTTTATAAAAAAATAGAATCTATAGGTTTGAATCCTAATATGTGGATTTATACTTTTATGATTAAATGATTGAGCTTGATTATACCTATTTCTTTCATCTATGTAATATTTAATCCTTTTTAGGAACCCACATATCGTATTTTATTTTTTTATATGATTAATTTCCATTTTTAATTTTTATCATCATAGATATCCCCCATTTGAATTCATTATCCATGAACTATTGGCTGACTATTTTCCTCCCCTAATTATGTGATTTTTCCCCCACTTTTCGTCATTTCATTTATCATTGGGCAAGAGAGTCATCATTAGGCTATTGTAGGGATTCAATGAGAATTACATGACCCCCTATTTTTATTACTATTCAAGGAATATGATTCTATAATCCAATTGGGGATGTATTAAAATGTTTTGTGGGATTTGGGTGATGATTTATGCCAATTTGTGATCCGGTACTGACCAAGGACGATGGGTGGTGTGCAGTGGATATAGTAAACCATGGTGGATTAATAAAATATAATTTTCTGTCACATGAGGACTTGAATCAATATCTAGTGGCTATTAACATTGATTTATATATAGATGATATATGTGATTCTAGGTGGAGGACACAAATTTGGATTGCAAGGTGTGAATATCAAATTTTGTTAAAAACAAAAATTTATATTATATAATATAAATAACACAAGATGTGTAGGCCCATAGAACATGTACCTAGGGTTTCTAGGTGAATTAAATACAACACACCATGTTGGACCTAACACACTGTTTGAAATTGTGCGGGGGAACCATTGTCCACTATACAAGTATCAGACATTCCAATGATCATGGGAAGGTCCATGATTGGTTAAGGTGGGCCATGTTGTCCCCATTAATTTCTTCTAGGGATACCTAAATTAGAAGAACCTAGACCTTGTTTTCTGATTCATTTTTCTTTTTTGGGTGTTTTTGAGACAAATATGAGTTCATGAAATTTCAGGAGTACATGTCCTGTACTTTATATACACGCCATGTACCCCGTTTCAACTGGTGACCTTGTTCTAGGTGTGTAATGGTCGAGCACATGGCCCTGTGTGGTGAACTAGAGACCACATAATGATGATGCTGGAAAAGGAAAGTACACACCCTATACTTTTAAAGAAAAATATGTGTACTATATTATTTTTTTATTCAATGGACCGGGGACATGCCTAATTGAAAGAATACACTTCTTATTCTTCTGTCTCATCCAATAGTGTCCTTAATTCCATAGATCTTATCTGAGCCCCTGAATCACCATACGTTCTCCAAATAAAACACCATCAGTTGCATTGGAATCCCCTCAGGGATTTCTTCATTATTCTAGAGCCTCTCCTACTGATTTCTCTTCTTTTGGGATATATTTGAGGTTGAGAGTTTTTGAATTTTTTGTAGATCTACGATGTTCTATATTGATTCAAAATAAGAGGTTCAACTATATTGATTATACAACATCGAGGTAGGTGGATCGTGCCTTTCTAAATTAAGTAATTGAGTTATATGTGTAAAAGGGAACAATACCCTCATTAAGGGTTCTGTGTGTTTATGGTTTTAGAACGTTTATTGACTAATGTGCCTTGTTTGATTGGATAGAGGTTAATTTTTTGATAGTAGGGTTATCTTTTCCAAGCAATGGATGTTTTTCGCATGTTTCCGTATTTTTGACTGTTTGGTCTAGCCTTTCCTGTAAGGCTGCTGCATTCATTCCAGGCCTACTATTGTTATGAAGAGTGCTTATTATATGACATGATATGATATGATGTAGTTGTATAGAAATTTAGTTATTGTGGTTTACTTTGGCTGCTGATTATTGTTTGTGCACGATTGCTTTATAGGAGGCTGCAGGAACCTGGTGTAGTTAGACCATATGGGAAATTGACGTTGAGGGATCTCCCAGAGTGTCTGTTTTAATTATCACTCTCTGATACCATAGGGGGTATTGACGTTGAGTTCTCCCTAATAGTGTCTATAGTTAAGTTATGGGGCCACCTGAGGAATCTATGTTGAGTGACTCCTCAGAGTGCTTGCATGTTACCACTAAATGAAAATAGGTGGAATTGATGGTGAGTGCTTCCTCAAAAAGTATTTGATCGCACATGACTAAAAGGGGAATTGACGGTGAGTGATTCCTCAGAGATTCTTTGTAATATTTTCTCCAGTATTGTGAACCAGAGAGGTTAGGCTATGATAACTACTCAGAGGGTCGCTTATATCTGTTTTTAGATGATTAAATAATTAAAAGTAAATGTTTGTAAATGAAACAATATGACTATTTACTTTTGTATACTTCTCTCTTCACTTCATCTTTTTGCTTATTGACTACCATATATATTCACTGACTGTTAGCCACAATTCATTGGGAGGATTCCAACTAGGATAAGTATCACATCTTGTTTGGGTCATGCTTTTGGGCCCAAAAATATTATATTTATGGAGGTATAGATAAGAGAAAGAACTCTTCTACTTTAGGTACTTTAATGTTCTGGAGTTGGGGAGAATGGGACCAAGCTGTAGCTTGTGATGCTGTGGAGATATTTATTTGATTTTATTTCTTACTTTGTATTAGTAATATATTCCTGCATTTTTATTGTTCAGGATACTTTCCTAGAAATATGTATCAAGCATCATTTATATTTATGTGTGTGCTGCAGTTGTTTATTATTTCAATTTTCTACTTATTACATGTTTTACAACTTCCTCTATTTCTGTTTATTTTACATCTGTTGTGTTACTCTTCCAATTAAGGAATAGTTTCCACACTATCACACCCAAGGCCCTCATTTCTTGTTAGCAGCCTATGGAATTTAGGGAAATGCATTTGAGGCCATGTGACCAACCGGGTATGGGGCACCTCTAGGCAGCTCCCAAAATCAGGATGTTATAATGTTGAATCAGAGGAATTATTTTCTTTTTGACCTTCTATTTGGATCCTATATCTAGGTATATAATGGAATAGGTACTTGGTAATAAGCTATGCCCAAGAGTATCAAACCCATGTACAGGGAAAAGCCAATCTACCTCATTATTTCAATTTTTCTGGTTTTTCAATTTTGCAGTTGATTTGATTTCACTATTGGGTGATTCACATGTTTTTGTTGTTATGATTGATATTAATAAGGTTATATTTCTATTTCAAAATGATGAGATGACTATATTCCATCTCATGCATCATATAGGAACTTATTAGAAACCATATTCCATGCATTCTTTCCATACCATTTAGGTTGTATTAGTAATTGAATGTGGTTGTGATAGATGGTGTGCTTGATATGCATGTTGTTGTGATATATTCTTGGATAGAATACCTAATTTGGATAGGGTATTGATTTTTGTATGGTTTCATTTAGATGAATTCCAATATTTGGTTCTTGCGGTGTTATGGACCCTCAGGGATCAGAATTGAGTGGATCATTACACTATAAAGCATGAAAACGACATGTATAAGATGATAGGAATTGATTTGTGGGGAGTATGGACCCTCACAGGTTAAGAATTTGGAACCTTAATCTTTATTTTAGGGTTTTCTGGGTTATGGAGTAGTTTTTGAGGCTTTCTATCTAGAAGAACCCAGAATACACAGTGTGTATGAATACACACCATGTGTCCTATTCAAGAAGTAATTGTTTTTCTTATGTACATGTCGTGTACTATATGTACATGATGTGTAGTCTCAAACCATGTCAATGGCTATGTGGGCAGAGACACGGGGTTCAGAAATCAATTGGGGAACACGTCGTGTACCAGTTTACAGGACGTGTTGTGTAGAACATGTGTCCACTCATGTGACTAATGAAATGGATGGATAAAACATAATTTATACACACCGTGTAGTGTAACCCAATTATCCATCCATGTAGTGAACTACCTGGGTTGGTGAAATCTTTCTATTACACGCCGTGTAGAGTTGGCCATGTAACCGGTCGTTTAACTATCAACATGGTTCAGTGAAGTTCTTCTATTACACATCGTGTCTAGAAATAACACCTTGTGTAGTCTAGTTCTAGGAAGACATGTTGGCTTATCCATGTATAAGAACATAGGCTGGGGAAGATGATTCAAGTGCATGTTGTGTGTTAGGACAACACATCATGTGTGTGGGGTGTTACATGACCTGGGTTAGAAAAAGTACACACCCAAGTGAAGGCTTAATGGAACAGGCCATTTAGTAATTATACACACTATGTATTCATGTTTTTAAAAACCTAAATGCTTTATTTCTCTTATTAACTTCTTATACTTATAAGTTTCAATATCAGTTAATATTGATCTAAGGTGTGCGCTTGAACTTATAGAGTAATGCCACCAAGACTGCCTTAGGTTGTTCACTAGATACCGGGCAGTGATGAGACACTAGATATGGCTGATCAGGGACTTCCAACAGAGTATCTTGTTGTGCCAGGCTGGGCACCAACTGTTATCCCAGATACATGTTTTGATGCACAATTCCGAGGGAGATTTACGGGGTCTATGTAAACAATGTAGGGAGTACGGCATCCTGCCCCGTCGATGGTAGAATTTATGTGGGTCTTTTAGCAGTATCATCCTCCCACTTTTTTAGGGTATAGAGGATCCCAGGATGAAGATTTATGGCTAGAAGCCATGCTGATGTTCTTAGAGCATCTAAAGACGCCTCCGGAGATAATGGTCAATATTTCTGCATATATGCTTTAGGTTTCTTCCAAGAGATGGTGGGATGTGTTCTCACAGGTGGTATGCCCGCAGGTTAAGGAATGGTATTAGTTTTAGCATACCTTCTATGACTACTTCTACTCAGAGACCACGAGGGCCGATCGATCATGAGAGTTCATGAGTTTGGATGAGGGTACTCTTCATGTCATGGAGTATTATTCTCGCATTAATGATCTACAGTACAATACTCCATTTCTAGGGGGATATTAGATGTTCCTAGCAAGGAAGTTATAGGATAGTCTCAGGAAAGAAATTCAGGCTCTTGTGAACATCTTCAGGTTGACTTCCATAACTCAATAGTCAACGTGGTGTTGATCACGAAGCGCAACCTGAGTTATTCTAGAGCTGTGAGCCCAGGTGGTTCCGCATCCATAGTTAGTGCTTCTCTCGTTTATAGCAGGATGAACCACAGTTAGTCTACATGTGGAGATTAGAGTAGGCGAGATGCATCTTCTGGTAGCCAGGTAGTATGCAACTAGGGTGGGAAGGTTTGACATACACGACCACATTGCCTGAGAGACCTAGTGAGGTGCCAATCATGCGGCAAGATGGGCCATCTTTAATGCTTATTTCGGTTCTTCTCACAAGAATCTGGTGTTTCGGGTTCACCTATGACTCCACGTTCAGGATTAGCACCACCATTTTCTCACCAGTTTGGGAACTGGAGTTCTTCCGGCAATTCAGGACAAGGTGGATGTCTTGACTGTGGTAACCAATCGCAAGGATTTTATCTACAGTATGGTAGACCAGCTTAGGGTGGTTAGGTAGGGTCACAAGGCCGTGGTACGTGCCAGACTTTTATAGTGGAGTAGACCCATTAAGAGAAGGATCCTAGAACCACTACAGTTCAAGGTACGATCCTAGTTACCTCTATTTTAGCTTCAGGTCTTTTCGATACTGGGGCTTCCCATAGCTTTATATCTTTTGCTTTTGTGGATATTCATGGCTCTATATCTTCTCTTCTACTGATATCTTGACACTAGACACTCTGTTGTGGAAAAATGGCTAATTTACATCAGTGTAAGGAGTTCCATATTGAGATAGTTGGGTATCACTTCATCGGGAACCTCGATGTCTTAGAGATGACAGGCTACGATGTCATTCTCTGAATGGACTGGATTGTTCCGTTCATGGCTGTTGTCGACTACTATCATTGTCGGGTGATTTTCACTTTTCCATAGGGTTGATCGTTTTTTCATAAGGGCGAATGAGATGTTTAGGAGAGCAGAGCAGGACCTGAGCATCATGGGTTAGGAGGAGTTACATCCCAAATTGATAGTATATATCAAGATAAACAGAGGAATTCACAGATGGACTTTCATTCAGTGGTGGATCATTTCAGAGATGTCATTCTAGAGGAATTTTCAGGTTTTCCTCCATAACCTGAGATTAAATTATCTATTAAGTTTGTGAGAGGATCGGCATTGGTGTCCATTTCACCCTAGAGAATGGATACACTAGAGTTGCAGGATCATAAGAAGATATAGGAGGAGTTGCAGGTAAAGGGTTTCATCAGAACCTGTACTTCTCCTTGGGGTTCCCTTATCCTGTTTGCGAAGTAGGGGGATGATACCCTAAGACTTTTTTGTGTATTATTGGATGTTGATCCAGTTGAAAGTCAACCACTGATATCACTTTCCGATTATTTATGATCTCTTTGATATGCTTCGTCGAGCTTGGGTGTTCTTGAAGATTGACTTGAGGTCTTGTAACCTTTCGTTGTGTGTCAGACCATCAGATGTACCTCTTACAGCCTTTCGGATCAGGTATGGTCTATATGAGAATGTGGTTATGCAATTTGGTCTCACAAACATGCATACATTTTTCATGGCACTGATGAAATGAGTGTTCATTCCATACTTGAATTCCTCCATGGTAGTCTTCATGGACGATATCTTGGTGTACTCTCACACTCGACATGGCCATGCCACACATCTTGATATCATTTTGAGTATACCGAGAGAACATTTGTTATATTCTATTCTTTTAAAATTACACTTTTGGATGTAAAGAATTCACTTATTGTGTCATGTTATCTCAGATATAGGAGTATTAGTAGATCCTGAGAAAGAGAGAGTATTAGTTTCTTAAGAGCATCCAAAGAATTTCATTGAGGTTTGATGTTTTCTAGGGATTTCTGGTTACGAGAGACGTTTCATACAAGAAATTTTATGCTTTGTAGTACAAATAACAGGAATGACTAAGAAGGGTGTGAGGTAGCTGTGGTTAGAATCTTGCGAGTCAGCCTTTGAAGAGATGAAAGGGAGGATGAATTCAGCACTGATACTGGTTTTTCCAGACCTGGGATAGAGCTATACTGTTTACTATGATGCCTCAGGTATCGAGCTAGGAGTATTGCTTACGCTTTGAGAAGGAGGCATTATGTATGATTCTTAGCAGTTGGGGCCACATCAGAGGAACTAACTGATGCACATTCATGATTTGGATGCAGTTGTTCATGCTTTACACTATTAGAGACACTACCTATTGGGTTATCATTTTGTGGTTTTCACCGACCATAAATGTCTCAAGTATATCCTTACTCAGCATGACATGAATTTGAGACAATAAATGTGGGTTGAGTACGTTTATTCAGTTGACATAGAGCTTTCCTCCAAGATTTGGAATGGTAATAGAGTGGATGATGAGTTGAGATGGAGGAATCGGCTACAAGCTCTTCTGGAGGCTAGTAGTGAGTGGATGCTTATAGAACTGTTCTCTGAAATGCATTTGGAGGTTCAGATAGATAGGGGAAGATGTTTCTATATTCCATAGTAGTTACCTCTACTCTTAATGATAGAGTGTGAATGAGGTAGCTATCGTATTTAAAAGGCCTAGTCCTATAGGAGAGTGTGTCAAGAGAGGAAACTATTCCCAGATAGACAGTAGGCGAGGATAAAATATTGCATTTTAATAAATGAGTGTGGGTTCCCGCAGACACACACAAGGAGTTGAGGAGAGTCTTCCATTCCACAAATTGGGTAGTTCGTCCGGGTGCCACCAAGATGCATCGATAACTACACCATTATTATTGGTGGCAAGGATTGAAGATATATTCCACTGGTTTTGTCATGAGGTGTTCCACCTGTCAACAGGTGAAGGCAGAGCATCAGTGACTAGGATGGCATTTGCAGTAGTTACCCATTCCTAAGTGGAAATGGAATGATGTCGCGATATATTTCATAACAGGTTTTCTGATGTCACCATGAAGGGATGATGCATTTTGGGTTGTCATTGATAGATTCACGATTGTTTCTCAGTTCCAAATGATCAAGGTGACCTTCAGTGTTGATGAACTAGGATAGTTGTACATCTGAGTGATTGTATGTCTACATGGGGTTCCACACTCCATTTTTTTATGGGGATGCACATATTACTTCTCAGGCCTAGCAGGGAATTTAGAGGGCTTTGGGTACTCAGGTACTTCTGAGTACAACATACCATCCGCAAACAGATGGCCAGTCCGAGCATATGATTCAAGTGCATGACGACATGATTCGGGCATGCATCCTGGATTTTGGAGGTTCATGGGAGATTCATATACATCTTGTGGAGTTTTCCTACAATAATAGTTTTCTAGAAACTATTCAGATGGAACCTTAGGAGGTTTTGTACAATAGCCCATGCGGATCACCCTTATTCTGGCTGGAGGTAGTAAAGGAAGCTATTCTTGGACCTCAACTTCTCCAGGAGACCATATAGCAGATAATGTTGATTCAGATGAAGATGGATATGACACAGTCATGACAGAAGTCCTATGTTGATCGACGGAGATGACCTCTAGAGTTTGAGGTCAGAGATTAGGTTTTCTTACATGTCACACTGAGGTTGGGACATAGAAGTATAAGCCGACATGATAATCTTTCACGGAGATATATCTAACCATTTGAGGTGTTGGGGAGAGTCATGGGGGTTGCATATCGATTGCAGTTACCTCAGAGGTACCAGGATATGCATGACGTCTTCCATGTTTCTCAGCTACTATGTAACTTCTTAGACCCAACTCCTGTTTTCCTACCCAGGAGGTTGAGCTCAAGGTGGATGCTTCTTTCAAAGAACAACCTATCCATATTGTTGATCCATGTGTGAATGTTCCCCATTTCCAGTAAATTTCATTGGTACAAGTGCTATGGAAGCACTAGTGAGTACATGATGATACCTGGGAGAGGGAGGCCGATTTACAATCGCAATGGTTGGAGGGTTTTTAAGTTTCTTCTTCTAAGCCACCTTGTTAGGGAAATTGGGGGACAAATTTCTTTAATGGGGAAAGTTTATAAGAACGCATATCTTCTTTTCATGAATGTTTTTCTTTTCTGGTTGTTTTTTGAAAAAGAGGAGTTCTTGAAATTTCTGGAGTTCATGCGGTGTACATTATATACACGCCAAGTACCCGGTTGTTGCCGGTGACTATGTTCTTTCCACGTAATGGCTAAGCACATGGCCAGGTGTGGTGACCTAGAGGCCACTTAAAGCGCAGGCCAAAAAGGCCAAGTACACACCATGTACTTTTAAAGAACATGACATGTACTTTTTTTAAATTAAATGGAACGAGGTTTTGTCTAATTGACAGAACACACTTCTTATTCTTTCATTTCATCTAGGAGCGTCCTTACGACTATTGATCTTCTCTAAGCCCATGAATCGCTGTCTATTATCCAAATCAAACACCATCGGTTGCCTTGTAATCCTACTGGTGATATCTTCTTCCTTGTAGTGCCTATCCTCCTGGTTTCTATTCATTCGTGAGATTTTTGATGTTGAGTGTTTTTGACATTTTTGTAGATCTGGGACAGTCTAGATCAATTAAAAGGCTATGGTGTAACTAAATCAATTGTAAAATGTCGAGGTATGTGGTTTGTGCCTTTCCATAGTTATTCATTGAGTTATATGTGCAAAAGTTCACAATACCCTTGTTTGGGGTATTGTATGTTTATGGTTTTTGCTATTTTATAGACTCCAATGCCTTTTTTGATTAGATAGAGGTTAATAGTTTGAGAATAGGGAAATATTTACCATGCTAGGGATGTTTTTCCCTTTTTTCTTGTTTTTGACCATTTGGTCTAACCTTGCATGTTAGGCTGCTGCTTTCGTTCCATGCCAAGTATTGTTGGGTTGTGTGATTGCAATTTGACATGCTATGATATGTTGTAGTTGTTTATCCCAGTAGATCTTGAGGTTTACTTTGGCTGTTGATTATCGTTTGTGAACTATTACTTTACATGGGACTATGGGGTCCTGGTGTAGTGAGACCATAGGGGAAATTGACATTGGGGTGTTTCCCAGAGTGTCTTTTTAATTCTAATATTGTGAGGCCATAGGGGGGATTGACGTTTAGTGATCCATGAGAGTGTCTAGAGTTAAATTACGATGCCACATGGGGAATTTACGTGGAATGATTCTTCATAGTTACTGTTTGTTACCATTAAAAGACTATATAGGGAATTGACAATGAGTTTTTCCTCAAAGAGTCATTGATCACACATGACTAAAGGGGGAATTGATGGTGACTATTTCTTTATAGAGTCTTTTCTATATTTCTCATGTATTGTAAACCATAGGGGTTAGACTATGTGAACTACCCAGAGGGTTTCTTGTATTTGTTTTTAGTTGATTAAATAATTAAATGTAAATTTTGGTAAATGATATTGTAGGACTATTTACTTTATAGTACTCATGAGTTCACTCCTTCTTTTTTTCTTATTTTCTACCATATATATTCACTAGCTATTAGGAATAGATCTTTGGGTTATTGCCTACTTGGATTAGTCACACACCCTTTTTGGGTCATGCTTTTGAGCCAAAACTGATTATATTTCTATAGGTATAGATAAGGGAAAGTGCCCTTCCTCTTTAGGTACATGATTTTTGTGGAGATGGGGAGCATGGGACCTAGATGAGGCTTGCAATGTAGTGGAGCTATTTACATTATTTTCTTTTGTACTTTGGTTTAGTACTATATTCCATCATTTTAATTTCTTTGGATGCTTTCCAATACATATGTATCATGCATAATTTTTATATATGTGTGTGTTCTAGTTGTTTATTAGTTCCTTTGTTTAGTTATTTCTTGTTTTTATACTTCTGTTATTGTTATCTGTTGTACACAGAATGTGTTACTATGCCAATGAGGGCATAGTTTCCCCACTATCACACCCATGGCCCTCACTTCTAGTTGACAGCCTCTGGTGTTTGGGAAAATGGGCTTGAGCCACGTGATAAACTGGGAATGGGGCACCTCTGGGTGGCTTTTCGAATTGAGACATTAAATGAAGAGTGAATAATGTATTGGTGAATGTAACCACTATGATGTGGGGAAGGACTGCAATTCGTATGCGTCCACATACATTCCTAGTTCCCCCTTTTTGTGAAAACTTCTAATTATCATATCTCTTTAGTTTCGAATCGTATTTAAGCTACATGTAGACTATCAAGAGTGCTTTCCATGTAAAACATGATGGTGGTCAATGTGGTGTCTTTTTAGATATTATTGGATTCGTTCCTAGGGTGATGTTTATTTATGAAATGATCAAGGATGAGACTGATTAGGAAGGATCGTCATAGACATCAAAGTGGTACCCTCTTGCTTGGATAGGAAATGATTCATCCATCTATTATCAATGTTTCACCCTCATGTTGTATCAGGTAATGGATTCATGACTTCAAGAGCCACACGCTCATATAGGTATAGGGTATGAGTCCTCTATGGACTATCATAGTTTCTCCCCCATGGGGTTCCAAGTACGAGTCCTTGACCTCAAGAGATGCACCATCCTATTAGGATGGGGCATCAGTCCTCTAACGACTATTAGAATAGAACCCTTTTATAGTATCTGGGCTTGTTTCCTTGAATTATAGAGTGGATCCTTGATTCTAGTATATGGAATGTGTTATTTATCGAATATACAGGTGGAAACCATCTATTATACTAGATAATAGGTCTAAAACCCATATAGTGGAACCCATAATATGGGGTAGGGAATGTGTCCTCTTTTTTCTATTAGAGTGGAACCCTCCTACCATATTAGGGCCTACATCATTGATCCCTAGAGTTTCAAAATCCTATTGCAATAGGGAATGGGTCCTCCATAGACAATCAGATTGGAACCTTATTGTAGTATTGGGCCCGGGGTATTCAACCACTAGATTGAAACACACCAAATATGATAGGGAATGGGACCTCTATTGACTATGTGAGTAGAACCCCCATGTCATACAAGTTCATGGGTCCTTAACCCTTGGAATCGAACCCTCATATGGAGTCATGTAATTGGTCGTCTATATACCCATATTAGTGTAGCCCCTTGTTCTATCAAGGCATGGTTCCTTTACCAAGATTTTAAGCCCATAACTATATGACCCAATGGTATACAGTGGTTTGACATGGATTTATATTCCAAAAGATAGATGATATGTTGGGAATCGATGATGGACTTATGGAACTGATGGAAAAAACCTTTACTGGGTTGGGATATGAGATGGAGGTCCCCTTTCTATCTCATATGGGTTTCCTTCATGAGAATATATATATATATATATATATATATACCCCTATTGATTCACTTTCAACAATCTCTTACTACGGGTTGAATTATCTAATTTTATAATGTATCTTACTACCCCCTTTAGGTGTTGGGGAGTCCAACTGGGTAGGTATATACTCACTAATTCATGATATTTTTTAGAATGTGTCATGTCTTATGTAGATAAATGACATGTCACTGATGATTATAGAGGAACTTGGTGATACCTTAGTGTATTTTATCCTGTATAGTGGTCATGTTTTAGAGATGTTGAGATGAACTCTATCAATATTTAATTTTCTTATTTTTATGTTTGGGAATCTATCTAATTAGGCATATATTTTTAACACTTAAATATCATATTACACTATCATACTCTTTTGTTACCCATAGGCTATTACAAGCATTTGTTCTAATATATACGTTACATCATTTTCATTATTTATTTAACCTTATTTATGGATATAGTTGTGTGTGTGTGTATAGGTACTTTGGAAAATGCCTCCCATATTATTTATTCTTTTTCATATTTTTCGATAGCCATAGGCCCATAGAGGTGGGCTTAGTGTAGTTGTGGATCAAGAACCATTTGGCATGGCCCTGATAGATTGGTAAAATAGTTGTTCATTCCTAGGGATGTTGTTTAGAGTATCCCCATTATGAGAATTAGGTTGGGATTTTTTGAAACAACGTCAATGTGTATCAAGTGAATATTTCAGGCTAGGGAATGAAACATTGGTTCAGAAGATGATTTATCCCCTAACGAGGACTATGACCACCTGATTATTGAGTCAACTTAATGAGACATTTGTTTTAGAGATCAATGGAAAGACATAATATATGATTGATTATTTTACTATCCTTCATGAGTTATCTCCTCATGTATATATACTCATCTAACTGTGGTACATATTGATTTAATTTTGTAGACGCCTTGAGGGTGATAGCCAACAATGTTACCAATTCTGATTTGTGAAGATGATCTACTGAGTGATGAGGCCTCAGTATAGTGGAAATTTGCTTGAGATTATACCTTTATGTGTATAGGTAGAGGAAAACAACCTATCAAGGAGTATATAGTACTAGAAAAGTTGGATGAGGATGTGGACTCTCTTTTCACCCTCCAAGAGTTATAACACAAGAGGCCACTCAGGTTCCTTGGTGAGCAAGATCCCCATGCGCTAGATTATTGTCTTGAGTATATGACTATAGTTTTTGTATTATTAATACATCAATGAATTATTTGGTTTTAGAGATAGACGGTCCATCCCTTAGAATATTTGGGTAATAGTAGAGTCTTCCACATAGATGCATGATGAGTTGACACTCCCAATGACTGACTTCTTAGAGATGTTTTATAAAGAGTAGTAGCCCTAAAACATTCACTCCATTAAGATTAAGTAGATTCTAGAGAAATAGAAGGGTGGTATAATAGTTTTTTATTATTATTATAAGTTCATAGACTATACACTATTCTCACTCAACATTATTTGATATGTCTATTTAGGGTGTAGAAGTTTGAGCAAGGTCACCTCAATGGAATCTGGATCAGTGTGGAAACCCTATTCATTCTCACTTATACCGGAGTGTTGGAGAAGGTTCCAGTGATGGAGATATTCCAATTAGAGTGTTTCTATGTAGGAGGATATGGTAGTGGGAATTATAGGGTGAGTCATCTATAGTATCTATAAGGTTCCAATTACGAGGATCTCAATACATGAGATCTTCTCATGGTCAGACTCCAGCATGTGGTCATGAGGCCAAGAGAACACACTGAGGACAAGGGAACACTTAAGGGGAGGAAATACAAATAATTCATTGTGAAAGAAAAAATTTCATGTGATTTCTCTACCTAACATGTTGAGGAGGGACGAAAGATAGCTGAAGGACTTCCACGGAAGATGCAGTAGTGTAATGATCTCTCTAGAGAGGGCAGGGTGACCCCTAATGAGGTGGAGCTAGAATAGGAGAAGGAGGGGCTCTATGAGGAGGGGTTTTAAGATGTGGAAATATATATATTCCCATTTTACCACCATCAACACTAGTTAGACAATGTTAGTATGGGGGATCAAGTGTTCGGGGCTACAGGTAGAAACAAGTTATGTTGGTGTATGACCTGATAACTCCTGAGATGATAAGAGGTACACTGTGTGTTTTTTATACTTTTGATTTAGTACTTATAAGGAGAGTTAGGATTTATTCCATTATCTATATACTTTCTTATGAGACATATGGATCTTTCAATTGAGATGATATCCCAATAAAGTTTCCATGAGGTTCCTATAGGTAACATCTCTTCGATATATATAACTAGCATGTATTATGATCTATCACTTAGTGTAAAGTGTTTCTCGTGGGACATTTTATTCATCAAAATGAAAAATTATGATGTAATCATGGGTTTGGAATAGATCTCCATGGTCCAAGAAAATATTGACTGCCATCACAAGAAATTAATGTTCCTTCATGATAATGGGATGTTATTATCAATTGAGGTAAAGAAGGATCGTAGGTTAGGGTCAATGGGTTTTAAGATTAGGTGCCTGAAACCATCACACATCTATTAGAGATTCTATCCCTTGGAGGAAAATGATCTTAGGGAATCTTGATTCCGTTAACCCAAGAGGGATTTATGTATTTTTTTCCTAATAAAATTTTCAGACTTACTATGAGGTGATATATGGAGTTTTACATCTACTTACACCAGGGGACCACTTTAATACCTTTTGCAGTATATCAGATAGACCCTAATGAGATCCAAGATATGTGAATATAGTTGAATAATATTTAATATAAGGGTTTTATCAAGCCCATTGTTCCTCAATGGGGAGCTCCGATGATTTTCCTAAAAAAGGAGAATAGGATCAGGCAGTTTTGGGTAGATTATCGTCGTCTGAACTGGGCCGTGATAACGAACTAAAACCAATTTCATAGGATTTATGTCTAATGTTATCAGTTATTATGTTTGATATTGTTATATAACATCTATCATATTTATAGATAAAACCAGTTGAGTGTTCAGGTGTCTGATATTCTAATGTTAAAATTTAATGTCTTTATGAACACTCTGAGTTCATGGAGATTCCATTGAGTGTAAAAAATCCCCCCATTGATTTTATGTAGTTGATAAACCAGATCTTCAATCCATACATTATATATTTGTTATTTTATTCATTTATTACATACTTATATACAATACAATAAAGTAGTTTCATCAAGAGCACAAGAGGATCGTCCTATATTTGAATTAAGAGATCAATATTTTTGGTAATATCTCAATGTTCGAATTATGGATCCATGAGTTTCAAGTTATGGTTCATGCCATTTATAATCAGGGATTAGTTATGGACCTTGAAAAGATCAATTTATTTCATTCAAGGGAGTCACCAAAAAATGTATTAGAGGTGTAGAGTTTTACATTTTTGGAAGGTTACTACATAGGGTTTGTGTAAGACTCATACACTATGGAATCTCATTTAACAGCCATTACACTAATAGGGTAGACATTTACCAAGACATGGACATGAAAGAGGGAATCTATGAAGTTGTGGTTGAGGTTGATGTGTGTTCCTATTTTGAGACTACCAAAGGTGGGAATGGAGAATGATATGTATTGAGATGCCTCTAGAGCAGAGATCAGTTTTATTATGATGAATTGGAATTCATTTATCACATATGGGTCAATGAATTTGAGACCCCATGAGAATAACTATGTGATTAATGAACTTGATCTAGTAGTGGTAGACTTCAAAATGAGGATGATGATGCACAATATTCATGGATATCACATTATTGTTTACTCAAAGCATTTGAATATCATGTATGTCTTTATGTAGAGAGACGTGAACTAGATACAGAGGTACTAGTTAGAGTTCATACAAGACTATGAATATGAGATAGTCTATACTACAGGGTAGTCAAACATGTTGGTATATTTCCTTAATAGGAAGTCCAAAAATCATTTGGTTTAGGAGGCGTCTGAGTAGTTTTCTTACTTATATCTAACCACAGTTTGGGAGGGATGTAGTTTTTCAGTAATCATTGGTGTTTATTCCTCTACTTATCCAGTGTGTGAATGAGTGTTAGTTGTAAGAAACTATCTTTCTTGTTTTCATTACTATATATACTCAAAAAAATCACCATATGGATTTTATGAAGGAGGGAATCACATGACCCTTTTCTAGGGATGGACGTTGGACCCAATCATGGTGTTAGAGGAGGTGATGAGGGAGTTAAAAATATCTATTTTTTTGGTAAATCCTAGTGTTCTGAAGATGTACAGAGTGTATAATTGATTTTTTTGGTGGTTGGAATGAGGCAAGGCACGACCAAGTTTATCTCTTGGCGTCTCACTTTTTACCCGGTGAAGTATGACCATATGGTTCTGAAATGTTATTTGTAGCCTTTTGAGATCCTAGAGTGTAAATAGGACAAAATAACCATCGATATTTATGATAGAGATTCGAGGGATAATGAGAGGCCATTATTCCATTAGGATGATTGTTATCCAATATACAAAGTCGGTGCACAGTCTTGCTAGTAGGGATCATAGTTTAGGGGAGTGTTTTGGGAAGTTTAAGATAGATAATATTGTTATCATTCAGGGGGTTACCTCAATGATATTCTTCGATCATGTTACATGATTCAAATCCTAGTTATGAATAAGTGTACATGAGGTGTTCATCACTGAGATGAGGATGAGTAACACCTTTCACCCCTATAAATATGTGTTGACCGAGATTTCCATGTAGGTGTTAGAAGATATGATGAGGTCTTTCATGTTAGAGTTTGGCCAGAGCGTGTTAGATCAATATCCAATAGTAGAGTTTGGGTGTAGTAATAGATACTAGTCTACTATTAGAAAAACACATTTATATTCCCTCTAAGGGAGAAAATATAGGTCACCGTTATATTACATTGAGATCAGTGAGGTGACTATTTTTGGGACAGAGATGGTGAAGGTGATAATATAGAAGCCCCAAGTGATCTCTGGGAGGATGAGGAAAACCTAGAGATTGGATTGGGTAAGAATTTTTCCCCAAGGTTGATCTGGTGAATCCAGATCATAAATAGGGTTAGTGAGGTTTCCTACCACCTCCCAATAATCCCAATGATATAGTATCTACATGATGGCTTCCATGTTTCATAGATAAGGGGACACATGCATGGACCCATAATCATCATTGACTGGTTCACGATGGACATCAACGATGAATCGAGTATTTTGGAGCACCTAGCGAAGATAGAAGATTCACAGCAGAGGACCATGTGTGTATGAACCATCCCACTGGTTTTTGTATTGTGGTAGAAGAAAAGCATATAAGACAGCTCCTAGGATTCATAGTTCCAGATGTGCGCTTTGAATCCCAATTTTTTGCTTAGTTTTTTTCTTTTTGAGAATGAATATATTGAATAGAATGATATAGAGATCTTATTATTTACTTGAAACACTTTAATATATACCTATAATTTTTTTGGTTTTATAAACAAAGACGATGCGCTATTCCAATGGGAGTTGTTCTCAAAATTTCTATTGTTTAAATATTAAATATATTATATATTGTGTGCAAGAATTTTGTTTAAAAAGATATTTCAATTTAATAATGTATTGAATCAAACATATGATACCACAGTTGAATACATAATGCATGGTTAACCCTATTCATGACCTAATGTTGTACGGTTAGTGGCATTAAACTATGGTGTCTGTTTGGGGTGTATTATTTTAAAAAGATAATTAATCTTATTTTTTTGAATAAATTATCAAATTTTAAAAACAATATTAAAAGATAGTTATGGAGGATATCCATGGATTGGTTCATAACAATGGGGCCTTTTAGAGGACAATACAACATTCCTCATTGACGATTTGAGATAGTGCAATGATCAACTACAGGATCAATGAAAATTGAAGTCTAGAAAACAATAAATATCATCATCTTTTATTGGTTTCCAAATTATTAATCATAAAACAAAAACGTCTCATTGTTGGACTCATAATATGTGAATTTATTTCCTTGTGATTAAATTATAGGGAATGATAATTCATATTTTTGTATCTATAAAAAATTTGAGACTTAGCAGGCTCCTACGTATCGGATTTAATTAACTAATTTATTTAATTCCAATTGTGCCATGTTTCTCTACAAGGATATACCCAATATCATTTATTTGGCACAAAAAACATGGAAACGATTAGTGCACCCATATTTAGGAGATTTTTTCACAATTGTTCTTTTCGTTCTATAATGTTTGGCTATATTGTCCCAATTGAACTATTTATAGCTCAGACTGAGTGTGATAGAACCCTCAGTAACATAGAAGATTAATGGGTGGTGATACAATCAATGATTTTGGGATGGACCACGATGATTTGTGGGATTTGGGTGAATATTTCCGAGGATATGGGGTTTGGAACCAACTTATGATGTTGAGAGGCACATGGGTCATATGAAAACCCAATTTGGATCATTGGAATGCATTTTTTGGATACCAGATGCTTGAAATCAATAAATGTAGGGTCCTTACGTTTATTTTGGATGGCCTAGAGGTATTATTAAAGGACCCATATGTATATATGAGTCACATGGAGAATATATATAATTCATTGAAAAATCCAACAACACACTATGTTGCTTATTGTGCACACGATGTGTAGAACCATGGCTGTAGTGGCTACGGTATTCTTGTGAGTCAAATATAACATGTTTTTTGGAATCCCAACACACCATGTGACCTAGTTCTAGAAACCTGACATGTACTTTAGCTTTTGAGGTGTCCTACTGTGTATGTATATAATCACCCCTAACTAGGATATTCTTGATGGATTCATGTCTTATGTGGATGATGAGAAGGTCTGAGAAAATTACATTGGTGTATAATCATGTGCATTAGACTCCGTACGGTGGTCGGGGCATAGAGATCTGGAGTCAGGATATCTCAACATTTACCTTTCTATTTTTTCTATGATGGGTTATATAACTGGATGGGTGTGTGTTATTTCTCTTAACATTTTAGAATATATTTTCAAACTCTTCTACTCCCTATATTTCATTACATTAATTATTGTTAGTTTCTATTTTAAAAACATATCATTATTCACATACACTTCTTCATAGAGATGGTTTTTTGTGTTCGTACTGGTAATTAGGAAAATGAGTCCATATTAGTTATGTATTATAGCAATTATCACCATCCAGTAACCCATGGTGGTGGGAATGGTATAGTTACATCTCATTCCTCATTGATTCATGTTGCAACACAATTGTTTGAACACACTTTTTTATGTAAATATTATATTTTAAATCATGTGGGTGTTACTAGTGATTTAACCACATATGAGAGTACATCACCATGGATTTTAACATCGTCCTCCTTAAGAATCAAAAAGGGAATAATGTCTTATGGGTTATGGTAGATTGACTCTCCATGATAGCATAATTCATTACTATCAAGGAAGATTTATCACTTTATCAACATTCCTTATTGTACATAAAGGTAACGTTAACGTTTATTAGAGATCAATATTAAAATGCAACTAATAAAAGATGGAGATTCACATTAAAATTAGAGAGGGGTATAAAATTTTCATTTGTTAAGAACCCAATCATTAACATATTTTATCACAAAAAAAAACTGGTCAATATGAAAGGACCATAAACATATCAAAAGCAGTGCTAATATTATTTAAAATGGAATTCAGTGAATATTTAGATAATCATCTTCCTTTTGTTATGTTTTCATGTGATAAAAAATTAAACTCTTGTGCCTAAATGGTACTATATGAGGATGTATATGGGAAGAGATGAAAAGATCTAAAATTATGGGATAAGTTAAATGAAGGAAGCTATTAGGACATGATATTATTTGAATAATTGATAGATAAATTTTATACTATTCAATGACCTATACAATTATAATGAACTCAATAGAAGAGATTTTCTAATAATCATCAATGAGATATAGTGACATAAGATGGTGAAAAGGAATTATTTCACTAATAAACATGAAATTATGTTATTTTATTTGGATATAATGGGATGTTTAAAAATAGTTATATTATTCCCTTAGAGATTGTTGATCACATTAGGGTTGTATCTTTTTAATTAGCACTCCCACCACATCTCTCTCAATAACATAATGTGTTCCTTGTAACACTTTTTGAGACATACATACCATATCAATAACATATACTAAACATGGAAGATTTTAAATTTGATATTAATATATAGATTCCATATACATTTAGATATATAGTTACATGATTTTAAGAATAATTGAACATCATATTACAAGAAAAGGATCATAAAGTCTAGTGTATTGGAAGACTAGTTATATAAAACTGATAACATGGGACTAAATAAATTTTATTATTATTTATTATTCATAAATAGTGCCTAACTACCATTGTGACCTTACATATTTGGAGTATAACTTAGGGATAATATGAACGAAGAGATGAGTTTAAATCCCAGTGATAGAATAAACAAAATAATAAGGAATTTTCACATGGGTTAGAAGGAATGACATAATGTTCTAAAAAGGCATGGAACATAAAGAATCATAAAATAAAAACAAGGGATCATATAAATGTTGAGTCATAGTTATGAGTAAGGAACATAAAACAAGACATTAGCATGATTTAAGAATCGTTATATATATGGGAGTACAAGTAATGGTTATCCACCAAGACCGTTGCACATGGTTGCATGAGTCAATGCTAACTACCATGACCATTGCAAATAAAGAATCATGAGAATCAAATTTTCCCAATGAATTTGACTTCTTTATAAGTGCACCTATTATAACATGTGTTATAATAGTCTTTCCATATATCGAATCATACATAAACATAAGGGTACCAATGAAAAGAAATGGGAATCATAATAATGTCGTAATGCATAATAGATGGGCGTATCATACAATTGTCTATCTGTAAACGGAATTAAAAAATTCATAAAACTTGATAAGGAAAAATATGTATATATCATGTTATGTGATTTCATATAGAAGTTACAACATGTAATAAGATTATTTTAGAAATTTTAGAATCAAAATATTTTTGTTCAGTTTTAAGAAAAATACTAAAGAGCCTTTAAAATAGAAAATGCCATATTTTTTTATATAAAACCAAAAGTGAAACAAGATGGTTTTCATAATAAAATTTATGATTTTATAAATACAATGGTTCCTCAAAACAAATTATAGAGTTTACAAGAAATTGGGTATGAATTCTGGATGTTCCCTTAAAATGGGTTTTCTTATCCAGAGGTTTTGAGGACAGAACCACAAAAAAACATATATATACTCAAAAGAGAATAATAAATGGCTCATGATGAAATATTTTAGAGTATTTAAAATGAATTTATTTTATTTATATGAAAAAAATTTAATTTGGGTAAAAAGAAAGATAGATAAACTCGGTGGAATAATGGAGGTTCGGGTAGAAGCCCTTACCTTAAATATGAAGGTGTTAATCCCTTGTTCTTAATATCCTGGATAACAAAATTAATTTCATTAATTAATATTTCTTGAACCTATTGATTTTTTAATTGATTTTTTATAACCTTATTAATTTCTTTCATGCCCTTTTATGGGTTAAGAGTTTCTATTTTATTGTTTGTTTTGTTGGTTTTCATGATTGGGTTCTTTAAACATGTAAGGATAAACATGTAAGATGAGAATGGTTGTATAGTATTGTAGTTATATGTTATTACTGATAATACTGTAGATTAATTGGGAAAAAATTAATTTTGTTGTTTAGAATGATGAAAAATCATTTTGTAAAACATAAAAGTTAAATGTTTTGGTTAATTTGTAGTTTTTTGATCACATCAAACACATTTTGCTTTATATAATAATATAATGTGTAAAAAAAGATTGAAAATCCTAATATTAGAAATTATATGTATATTTATATATATTATTGTCTATTTTAACCATAAAAATCAGGTCATGGATAGGATTGGAAATGGTAATTGAAATTGAAAGCATGTCATCCTTGAATGTGAGAAATTAACACATCTAGGATGCTGTTTTCATTTCTATTATGAAAGGTGGAGAAATTATAGATAATGGTGAATTATTCTATTATCATAAAATAATTTAATTACATTCAAGGTATGAGAGTTATCATAACATTTGTACGAAAGTAGACGAGGAAGGAAAAAATAACAATGGAACTTGAAAGAAAATAAAAGAAATGAAAAGTTAGAATTTACCTATTGAATATTTCTTCAATGAGAGCCTATTTAGGGGGAAAATTTGGTCTTCTGAAGAGACCAAGAGATGATAGATGCAGGATAGGGGGTTATGGTAATATTTTAGTATAATTTGGTCTGGGCAGAAGGCTTCAGCGTATTGTGGAGAAGTGGGAGGGGAGGGGTGAGGGTGGGTTTTATAGTGCAAGAGAGGAGGGTTTTCTCAATATTTTAAGCATTATTTTTTTTATTTTGGTCAAAACAAGAAATTGAATTGATTATTTTGTATAAATTTTTAAAATTCTCATGTGAGTTAGAATAAAAGGTAATTACTTGATATATATGACTCAATAAATAGTGTATTTATCATATAATGTATAAATACAACAAATTACTATATTTTACAAATCACTAAAAATTCATGTATTTCAAAAAAATTTGAATATATCACGGCATTCATTTTTTGACTTGTTGAATTCATAAATGAAATCCATTTATGAACATAATTTTATAAATATGTGAAAATTAATTTTTAATTAAAATCCTAATTTACTTGAAAAATAATCATTTTAAAATTAAAACCAATTTTCTAACACATTAAAATTAATTAAGGCCTCATAAAATTATCTTATAATAATAAGTCATAAAAATTATTTTTTATGAAAACATTTCATTAAAATAAATTTTCTTTTAAATTATTAAATTAGTCATAAAATTAAAATTAAATATACATTAAATAAAAAAATAAAAACACTAATATAATTATATCATGTTATCACTTAAAAGATGGATAATTTTTTTATAATTTCATTGGTTATGTTACTTATTCACATGGATGTTTTACTATTCATAAATTTAGTATTAATATTCATAAGGGTGTCATTACTATTCATAATGGTCGGTTAGAATTCATTAAAAGTTATAGTTGTCTTATTGAACTCCAAACATCTTACTGGTCGCAAGAAGCTATGTCAGTTTTTTGAAATTTAATTCATTTAAGTGACAATATTATATTTAAAGGATACATAGTTCATATTAGTTTATTGTGTTGAGATTTCATGTGATTATGCTATAAGACAATAAGAAAATAATTTCCATTGATTAAACTTTGGTTCGTTACATTCTTCTCCCCTAATGAAATTTTACACTCAGAATTGCATTTTTCATTTTATGAAATAAATAGTTGTCGGTACATTTCCATCATTGCCTCATTGAGTTCCCATGTTTCCTCTCCATACATATGGTTCCACCATAGTACTTTGACCAAGTGAGTAGTCTTGTTGTGTAGAAATGTATCTCATTGAACCATGATCGTCATTAAATGATCATCATAAGAAATATCATTCTCTAACTATACCACCTCTGATGATAGTACATGTGAAGGATCTGGTATGTACTTCATTAACAAGGATATGTGGAATACATCATTTAAATTAGACATGGTAGGTGGAAGTTCTTATCGATTGATCACAGCTCTGACACGATCAAGGATCTCAAAGGGGTTGATGTATTGGGGACTTATCTTTCCTTTCATAACAAATCTCATGAACATATTCCATGGAGATATAGATGGGAATACCATGTCTCCAACTTTGAACTCAAGGTCCCGTCGAATATTTTCCACATAATTCTTCTACCACCCTTCGGCTGCCTTGATTTTCTACTAAATGGTTTTATTATTATCCACTATTTCATTGAATATTTCAAGTCATATCATCATACGCTATCCAACATCATCCCTACATGATTCTGTTCTATACCTTTTACCATAATGGTCTTTATATGGTTTCATTCAGACGATAGAGTAGAAATTTTTGTTGTTGGAGGAATCACCTAGTGGAAGATATTGGTTCCATCCTCCATTGATGTGCATAGAACAAGATGACAACATGTTTTCCAGTAGTTGAATTATACTAATAAAACATTCAGTCCCATCCTCCTATTAATTCTATATAATATTCTCTTATCATGTCTTCCTGTGTGTGAATTATTTTCACAGATTGGCCATATGATTGAGTATGATAGGTTGTACTGCAGTTCAGCTCAGTGGTAAGACTATATTGAATAATTTTACAGCACATTGAGGTGAATCATGTTTATCTATTAGATAATATTGGTAGTGGTACTCCATTTATCCGTACCACCTATTTGATATATATTCTTGAAAGTTGATCCAATGAGAAGTTCTCCCAAATTGTGATAAAGAGGATTGTCTTTGTAAGATGATCCACAATGACCCAATCAACATTGTTTCCCCTGGATATCCTTGGATGTCCTGTGAGAAATCCCATGGTTATTCTCTCCACATCGATGCTGGTATGGGTAGTGGCTGCATCATCCCCTTAGAATTATATCTTTTATCCTTAAATTTTTGAAATACTATGAATGTTGACATATATTCAGAAATATCCTCCTTCATTTTTTCCCACCAAAAGTTCACTCAGAGATCTGGATACATATTTTTGTTCCCTAGGTGAATTGAGAAGGTTGAGATATGTACATCATTCATAGTCTCCTTCTTTATCTATGGATCATATGGTACAAATAATCATGACCCAAATCATACAAATTTATCCCCATCAATTTTGAACACATAAGATTTCCCAGTATAAATATCATCCTACCTTTTCAGAAAATTCACAAAATATCATTGAGAATCAATTATTTTATCTAAGAGGGATTTTTGAGAAACCATTTGAGAAATGATTGATGAACTTCCTCCCTTAATGATTTCTATATCCATCTTATGTAAATCAAATAATATTGGATCATTTTCAACTCTAATAATTGATAAAGATGGAGGATACTTTCTACTTAGAAAATATGCCAAATTATATTCCTTAATGAGATGGATGTGGATTGAGTTGTCATAATCCTTGATGAGATATTACTATCATCAATATTTCATATTAAGCATATTTTATGTGAAAATATATTTGAGACACTAGTGAATATAATATATCTCACACTTTTTTTATAAAGATAATTGTTCCCAATTTTTAATGCCAAGATCACAACCGCCAATTCCAGATCATGCATGGGATAGTTTTTCTGAAGGATTTTAAACATTTCAGAAGAAGAGGATTTACTTAATAATTTTTCATGAAAACACAACATAATATTTTCTTTGAATAAATCACTGTACACCATAAATAGTTCACCTCTTATTGGGAGTGTGAGTACTATCACAATAATAAGCCACTTTTTAAGCTCTTTAAAGCTTTCCTAAAATAATGGAGTCAAGAAAAACATCTCCCACTTCCATGTAATATTTGTCATTGGGTTTTTCCTTCTCAAGATATTATTAAAAAATCATCAATAATAACTGGATAGACCCATAATGTTGTGGATCACTATTAAAAATGTAGGCATAGGGCACCCTTCAATTTCCTTTTTCTTAGAAGGATCCATATATATAAATTTATTGCTAAAAACAAGCCCCAACAATGATAATTCCTCAATCCAGCACTCACATTTACTGTGCATTTCCAAAAATTTCTACCTTTTCAATTTCATCAACATATTATTCAAATGATCATCATGTTAATCCTTAGTATTACTATATATCAGAATATTATTGATAAATACTACCACCAATTTGTTGAGGTAATCTCTAAAGACCATGTTCATTAAGTACATGAGTATTTATAGAACCTTAGTAAGTATGAAATGAATGAATATGAAATCATAGTGTCCATACCACATTCAGATGACTATCTTGTGAATATATTACTTCCTCACCATTAAATGGTGATATCTAGTCCGAAGGTCCACCTTATAGAAATATCTAGCCCCACAATGCTCATCGAACACACCATCTATCTGTGAAAGGTGATAGAGTTTTTTTATCATGAATTTATTGAGATCACGGTAATCAATGAAGATTATCATTAATCTATACTTCTTATTGATAAAGAGGACTGGCGCACCCCATGGTGAAGTACTTTGGATTATAAAACCATTCCCTAGATTCACATGTAACTGTTTCATCATCTCTTCCAGCTCTACGATGGCCATTTTATAAGGTTTCTTTGACATAGACCAACATCCAATAATATGTTCATTTTAGAACTCAACCTATAAATCTGGTGAAATAAAATGAAATCCATTAGCGAATACATTAGTATAATCCCTCAAGATGGGCATGTATTTGAGATTCATTCTATCATTTGTCTAAATAATTTGAGATAGATATTTCTTCTCATAATTCATTAATATCTTCACTAGAGACAATGATTCTAAAAGAGATTCATATTACTCCTTTCACATGGAATGAATTGAAGGATACATATGGATGTGAAGAGATATCCCCCTTTCTAGGTAGTTTATGTTGTCTTTATATAAAGATAGCTAATCCATACACATGAAAACATTAAAATCCCCTAATGGTAGTATGACAAGATTTTGTGGGAGGTTGAGTACACAAATTATAACTATGCAGGATTTATATACTTTGGATATAGTAATTTATTTGTTTTCTATTCTTATTGATAACTCAAACTACAAATTCTGAGGTGGTGTTTGAATAGTTATACTAATCATGAATGATACGAAAGAATGCATAGAACCTAAATCAAATAGTACATCTAGTATTCTTGAATGAATAAATAGTGTACCTGTCACAATATCATTGTTTGAATCCACCCCAGTAGTAGTGATAGCATTATACCTTCCTTGATTCCTTGGAAGTTGTCATTGATTCACTCAGAAAAAATTTGGATTTGGGAAATTGTTCTCATAATTCCCATAATCTTTATAGTTGTAACACTACACTGTTGGAAGAGCATTGATCTGAACATTCCTTTTTTTCTTCCACCTTAGTGGGATTCTTTTTGACCATTTGATAGTTCGTTTCTAGATGTCCCATCATTCCTCATTATATGAAATTACTAATTCTAATCAGATTATTCCTAGGATACTTCTTCCCAAAATTTTGTCATGTGGGAGGATTGATCTTCTTTCCATCATGAGATTTATTTTTTTAACCACCCATATTAAACTCAATTTCCACTTTTTTTTCATCGGGCCCATAAGACCATTGAGATCCTCTAATCTCTATTCCCACCTCGAGGGAACAACAGAGAATCCCCCCATAACTATAAATGTTTTTAATTGAAAACACTTTCATAGAATCATATATAGTATACTAAATAAGCAATCCACCTTGATATTGGTGTTCATGACAATGTCGGAGGTGTATCATGAAAGCCTTGTAAATATTACTTCATACACTCTGATGGACTCATCGTCCTTCTGATTAAGTCTGAGAAACTCTCTTTTTTATGTTGAGATGGTTGGATCAGAGAAAATATTAAGTGAAAACATTTTCTTGAATTACACCCAATCCATTAAATTAATTTCTACCAAAGACATGGTAATCTTGATCAACATCAACCATAGATCAGCTTCCCCATCAAAATTATAAACCACAAGAACGGATTTCACTTCTTCTAAGCACTGTAGGAATGAGAATATCTTTTCAATGGAGTTAATCCAATGTTCCATGAGGTTGGGATTAGAAGATCCACAAACTATGGGAGGCCTTTTCTACATGAATTATTCGATGAAAACATTCTCTTTCCTAGGAGGTGGTGGGAATTTCACATGATTCATGTTATTATTCATAACATTAGTCATCTCAGCAATAACTTTCATGCCCTTTTGAGAACCCATCCCCATAATATTTGTAATATCATTAGGGAAGTCATTAAATTTCATATCACATTTATTGTTAGAACATGTTCTTCTATTTCTATCCATTAACTAAGAAAAATAATGTACAATTAGGGGCATTGATACTTATATAATTAGCATAAAAAAATATTTTAACATAAAATGAGAAACATTTAATAGAGATGTATATCATAACTTGTGATTCAATAGGTGTAAATATAGGTTATCAATTATTTGTTTATAAATATATATTCTTATGGGATCTTTTTTTATTCCCTTAATAATGGTTTGTACTATGCTTATGAATTTATGTAAGAATATTCCACAAGAGTGTAAACCATAAATGAATAAATCCCTGTTGTCATGCACTGGTTCCAATTAATGTTGATCTCAATGAGTTGTCTTTGAGATTTTACCCTAGGTACATCAGTTCTGGGGACACATCCACTTGTACGTATCAAAATCGAGATGAATTTTTATGATACATCACTTACTCTATACATATCTCAATTTAAGGATGTTCTCTTATACATATTCTCATACATATGATACTTACAAAAGTTCTATATTCCTTATCTTCAAAAATATCTAGACCATAATCTTATATCAAATATGTAAACCCTATGCTTTTACGAATATCATTTCATGATTTTAGGCATAATAAAACATCATATTACAAGCCAAGTATTGCATGGAATTTTTTCGTGGAAGACTAGGAACATAAAATCAAAACATGGTAATAAATAAAATATTTATTTTTTATTATTTATAAAAACCTCATTACTCCAATTGATCTCATACATCATCATTGGATAACATGGAGATAACACAAACAGAGGGATGAGACCATATCCTAGTAAGGGAATAAACAGATGAATAATGTTTTAGCACATGGGTTAGAAGGCATGTCATAATGATATAAAAACACATGGAACATATGGAATCATAACATTTAAACACAGGATAATATAAAAAAGTATTAATAGTACTGTGGAAGTATCATAACACGTGAATTAATCATAATTCACTACTTATTTCACATAAAGGAACATATTTCGAGGTAAAAAACAAAGACTGTTTCATATTAGTGAATGAGACAAGGATAACCACTAAGACCATTAATAATAAAGTCTCATGAGAATCAACATTACTCAATAAATTGGAGCACTATTTGGGAACATCAATCATAACATGTCCATGAACATTCTTTCCACATATAAAATAATATAAAAAAGTCAAAAAAAACATTAGGTCTCCCATGAAGATATATGTGTATCATAATCATGTGATAATGAATAATACATAGATGTATCATACATGTGTCCATGATAGAAAGGAATTAAAAAATACAAGGACATTGATAAGGGAAAATAGGAATATATCATAGTAAGTGATGTTAAATAGATGTGATAACATGTATGAAGTGTATATAATAAATTTTATAATTTAAAAATTTATTGCGGTTTTAAGGAAAATACTAAAGGGACCTTAAAATAAAAAATGGAATAATATTTATATAAAACAAAAAGTGAACCAAGACAGTTTTCATAATAAAAATAATGATTTTATAAAAACAACAGTGCCTTAAAATTGATGATAGAGGGCACTTGGAAATTGGTAAAAATTTGGGAAGTTACCTTAAAACGGGTTTTCTTTTGAGGAAGTATTGAGGAAGGAACCACGTAAAAAAATTTATATCCATGACAGAGAAGAAATAATAGATATTAATACATGAGATTGTTGAATTTAAGAATCATTTATAATATTTAAATAAAATGAATAGATAACTTAATTGGGGGGAAAATGATTAGGCAACCCAAAATAATAATGGAGGTTTAGGTTGAATCCCTTACCTTAATTCTAAAGGTATTATTACCTTGACCATAATGTGTAGGATAACCAAATTAAATTCAATATTTAATGTTTCTATAACTTCTTTACTATGTAATTCATTTTTATAACCTTTTTATGTTCATTCATGACCATTTTTATTGGTTAAGTGCTTCAATTTCATTGTTTGTTTCACTAGTTTTCATGATTGATTTATTATATACATTTAAGCATAAACATGTAAGATGAAAATGGTTTCCCAGAATTGGAGTTATATGTTATTAGTGATCCTCTGTGATATTACTTGGTTATAAAATTCATTTTCTATTTTGAGTGAATATAAACCATTATATAAAACATAAATGATAACTATTTTTGTTTAATTTTTGGTTTTTGATCACATCTTACACATTTTCCATTATAATTTAATATCATGTTAAAAAAATATTCCAGAAACTAAAATTAGACCTAATAAATATATTATATTATTTTTTAAACATTAAAATGTTTTCATGACCAGAATAGAAGACAATAATATAAATTGAAAACCCGTCGTCCTTGAATGTGAAAAATTAACACATTTATTATAGGGTTTTAATTATTAGTATAAAAGGATGGAAAAGGAAAGATGATTATGCATTATTACATTATCATAATGAAATTAAAGTTAATATTTTTTATTGGAGTTATCATATCATTTGGATGAATAAAGGTGTGTAATGAAAACAAAAATAATGGAACTTGAATGAAAATAAAAGAAATTAAAGAGGAAGTTACCACATGAATCTACCATCCATCAGAACCTATTTAGGTGAGAGGATTTTAACTATTAAGGGAAAAATGACTTATAGATGTGGGATAGAGGATTAAAAATATATCTTAGCAGAAATTGGAAAAGGAATAAGGCTTTAGGTGATTGAATACAAGAGGGGGTGAGGTATGTTTTTATAGTGGAGGGGAGGAGGGGTTTCTCAATATTTAATTCATTATTTTATTATTCTTCTAAAGAAATCAAATAGAATTCATTATTTAAAAAAATTCAAAGGTTCATGTGAGTTAGAACCCAAGTCTCTTACATCAACGATGACTCAAGAAATCTTTTATTTAACATATAATATATATATATATACATTAAATTACTGTATTTTACTATTCACCAAAAAATCAAGTATTTCAGAAACATCCCAAAAATTCACCCCCAAAAATTTTATACGTGTAGAATTAATAAATGAACTCCATTCTATGTAAATAATTTTAAAAATATTTTAAATTTTATTTTTAATTAAAGTCATAATTTACATTAAAACTACAATTAAAAAAATACATCATTCTTTCTAACACTTTAAAAAATTATTTAAGGTATCTTAAAATTATCACATAATCATATTTCATCAAAACACATCTTTATAAATAAATTTTTGGAAAATAAATTAAATTTTAAATTATTAAATTAATCATAAAATTGAAATTAAGTATTCATGACTTCACTAATACCAAAACGATGATATAATTATAGCATATTGTCACTTATATGATGTATATATTTTATTTATACATTCATTGGTAAGGTTACATATTTTAATGGATGTTTTACAATTCATAACCGTCATATTACAATTCTTAATGTTAACATTACTATTCATAAGGTTCAATTACTATTCACCAAAAATTATGTTTTTATTATGAGACTCCCAAAATCTTATTGATAGATACCACATTAGTCAGATATTCAAAATTCAAATCACAGAAGTGATGATATTATGTCCAAAGGTCACATATTACTTAGTAGTTCATTGTGTTTTGATTTCATGTGATAATAAAATATTATAATAATAAAAATATTTCCATTGATTGAACTTTGGGTCGTTACATTATCTCTAATATGAGAAATTTCCATTGGATAAAAGTGATAATGTGATGTGGAATAAGGAAACTCACCAAGTCAATATATTATGGTGAAATCATAATTCTGAAAAATATACATGATAAATTGGGGATGCAATGAGTCAAAATTACCCAAAAATATTTTTATCTTTTAAAATTATTTTTAATCTGAAAATTATTTTTATGAATGTATAATGTAACAACTATTATATATATATGTATATATTTCTTAAATAAATTTCATCAAATAACTTATCTCACAGGTAGCAAAAATGGAAGGAAAATATATGATACATATTATAAATATTAAATAGAATCATTATAAAATGTCCATTGAATTATCTTATATAAATTAAATTAAATAGATTATAAAATAAACATAAATTACATCATGTAATAATAATATTCCTCAAGAGGCTACTTTTTCTTATCTTAAAATTCGTTGGTGTCATTAGTTCTTAACATAAAACATGCCTATATCTTACCAGTATATCTTATGTGTATGTTATGAGGATTTTTAAATATATTTTTGGATTATATAAACAAGTAATAATTATTTTAATAATATATTATTTTCATTATCAATCATTTTGACGCATTTTATGGTCCAAAATACAATTTCTAATATTTTGTTTTTCAGATTATGAGTTTATATATTAAAAACAGTTTTTATCACATTTAGATTTTTAATTTGAAAATATATGCTTAATTTGAATATTCAACATCTAAAACTTAGCTTCAGGTGATTTATGGTATTTTTCAAAAAAAAATTATTTTTATTGAATAGTGAAAATATATTTTCTACCCATATTAATACTTTTTGAACATAATTATGATATAAGAATTAATTAAAAATATATGAAACATTCTACTTGATAAAAAAATTATTTAACAAGTAAAATAATTCATTTTAAATTAATATTCTGAATTTATAAATAAAAGGTTTACTTTTTTGGAACCTAAGTGGTAATTTATGTGGTTAAAAACATATTTTATATTCTTTTGATTTAATTAGGTAATAAAAATAATCCATTAGTTTGTTCATTATTTTAATTTAAAAAAATTAACAAATTCTAATAATATATGAATAAAATTCATGAGAATAAAATTCATGAGAATAAACACTATATTTATTTCAATATATATGTATTTTAATGTATAAAGTGAATTTTGCAAAAAAACATTTTATGATAAACGTATTTTTATTAATATTAATTCTTACCTAAAATTGAAATTGAATATTTTAGTTTTTTTCAAATATTAAATCATAATATTTATATTATTTAATAATTATCATTTCATTTTACATCATCAAAATTTGGTTTCCAAGGTAATAATTAGTCACATGGACAATAGTTTATTTTTTTAATAATAGATTAAATTAATAGAAAAGCAACTAAAAATTATAAAACCATTTCACTATTTTATTGGTTCATTTTATTATTATTTTGTCTATGTTAAATTAAATAATTTTCAAATTTGGATATAATTTTAGTCAATATTAATTTTTTATATAGATAAATTAATTTTAAAAAACTACCACTAATCTCACTTATAAACGATCCACACTATAGCAATTCTTATATACTCTAAATTTTTTAAAAAGTTCACTAATATAGTATATTTTTTAATAATCCCCTCTAAATGTTTGACCTGCTTGTCCCAACAAGATGTCCAAAACCTCTAAATTCAATGGGGCCATTTAGGAGGAGATTAAAGATATTAACATAAGTTATATTTTATACATTATTATACTCCTATATATTATTGATACAAATTTTCTTGAATCTAATTTTTCATTATAATAATATTTTTTTTGAAATAGTTAATATCATGTAAAAGATATATTATCACAATACAATAACAATTTCTTACAAATTCAACCATTGTAACGCGTTTTTACATTGGTCAGTTTTAACACCTAGATGAACATTGTTCTAGTTTTTACCCCATGAATGGCTATAAACAGTTAAATAAAATTCATCAGATGTAACAAATATGAACATAGTATGTTTTCATAATTTTGTATTTTTAATTTTCTTATTTATATTTACTAATAAATTCAATTCCTTCACTACATAAAAAGTCACCAAAATTGGATTTTCAAGTGTTATATAAAAACGATGAAGAAACATTCCACAATATAGATACATGAATATATAAATATATATAATTTTTTTTACCATAGAATGATAATTCAATATTTTGTTAAATCTGTGGACAATACTCTAGGGTTAGAAAAACCAAACTAGAGCTTATAAGGGAAATTGAACGGTTACAACCATAATATTAATTTTAACAATGAAAAAATAATATATGGGTTACAAGGAATTATAAATTATTGGTATAATTAAAAATAACTATCAATATGTTTATTATTAATGTTAATAAAAAACAATAAATTATTATATATGGATGTTATTGCACATTTAATATGTGGAAGTCCATTTTAATCATCTCTCTTCTTAATTTCACTTCATTTTGTCATGCTTCATATTGTGAAACTATTTTCATTTATATGAATAAAATTATTATATGAAATATTATACCATTTTTATCTTTATAAGAATGTAATTTTTTGTTTCTTGTCATGTTCTTTCATTGAGGGTATTTTTAAATTTTAAAAGAAGTATCGTGATTTATTAAAAATCATTACATTAAATGACTTAAAATCACTTACTTAAATATTCTTTCCTTAAAATACATATTATTTATAATATTTTAAGAATATCCTTCCCTCTATTTCAATGTTTTGTAAGGAATTTTTATTTTATTTGAATTTTATTACCAATTTAAAAAAATTATTCTTCTCTCTATTGTCTATTGGAGTTATTTTTTATTTTATTTTTGATTTTGGGAATTAATGTTTCTCAATGATTTCCTCTGTATTAAATTTTCTATATTTTATATTAATTAATTATTATAAAACATAATTTATATGATTCTATATATTTTAAAAAAATATATTCCAATTTTCCAGGAATTTGTTTTTAAACAATTCTAAAAAAGATATTTTCTTTTTCATGGAATATATTTAATGAATTTATAAGTGTTTTTATCTCTGTAAACAACTTGTAATCATTGTGTTGTCACTGGATATTTACTACAATGATTTTATCTTCATTCTTTTTTTGGATGGATTATGGTTGTTTTATTAATAAACTTTTATAAAACCAATTTCTTTTACACAATGTTTTTATGTTATTATGGAATAGGGAATATTTTTCTGTTCTATAGGAATACCAAATTATGGTTAATTATTATGTGATGGGTGTGGTCCTAAATATCCCTGACATAAGTTTGTTACATTTTTATATGTTATGAGATAATTATGGTGCATTAACATTGTATTCCTTCTTCAAAACATAATTCTTTGGAATGCTTTGGTTTAAACACAACATAATTTTTTGGCATGATTATGATTGTTCATAAGTTATTATACGGGAATTACTTTGTTTGATAACATTTTTTTGATTAACTATAATTTTCTAAATACAAATTTCCATGATTTTCCATATTCTAATGTTTATTTTACATTGTTTATGCGCTGTTAAATTATTCGGAGCCATGGTATATGTTTTATGATTCTATTAGTTTAATTTAATAATAATGCGATATCATTCCATGATTGATGTGGTTTTATAATTTTTTATGATTATCTCTTACTATTATATGGTCCTTTTAATCGTATATTTCTCCCATGTCCATGTCATTTTATGATATTATGTTTGAAAACATTATTATATATTTATATGTTTTCCATTATTTGTGAGAAAAATATTTTAATTGAAAAATGGTTGTAAATTTTATACATGTTTTTATTGGGTTTACAGACTCTTAATCATCACTAAATTTAACGATGCTTTTTTTTCCATTTAGTTGAAGGCATCATATTATTTTAATTAACCACTATTTCTTCTAGCTATACCCACATCCTGTAAGACACCCATGTATTTTTTTTGTTTATAATGAAATAATTTAGTCAAATCCCATTTTTCAAGAGATAAAACTTTTAGATTTTACATATGTGAAATGAATAAAAAAATGTTCACAACAATGTTGATATCCTTCACTTCATCTGAAAGACCTTGAATCACACCAAGGAATTTAGTAATATAATTGAAGAAAGTACTTCCATTACTATTTGAATGTATTTCAATATCCTTTAACCGATTCGGTAACAATTGAATATTTTAATAACTCATCTTTTCACCCCTAAATCTATATTGTCCAATTTAACCCCCATAGACTCGGTGTAAGCGTATCTAATATCTTTTATATAAATCTTATTTGAAAAGGATCTATTTAGATGATGTGGAAATATCTCTCCAACATCATTAAAATTTTGATCTGTTTTAGTCATAAACTATATTATCACATAGGTAACATGAATCCCATGGGTATTGCATGATACAACATCTGAAAAAAGATATTCCTATATTGGAAACCTATTAATCTGTACTAGTTATTACAATTAGAGACAACTTAAAATAGGAAGTGTAAAATACTGTGTCAAATTGGTTTACATAATTAGATCTTGATCTGAAATTGTTATGAACATTTTAGACCAATAATTATTAGTGTAATATAAACCAAAAATATAGGCGAGTAAATTAAAAAACAACAACAATTTTATATGGTTTACCACTACAAGATATTATAAGAAGAATAAATAGTAATTTTTGATGATGTATATTAATCTAATAATATTTTCTATTTTATTGGATAAAATTATTTTTATATGGTATCATTTTTACAAGATGAATCACTTTAATTATATTCCTCAAATGTTCTAAATATGTTACTTTTATCCGATAGCACGTATGAAATGAAACACAAAGTGCATAAGGGAATTTAATATCTTGAGACTTTATAGTATATTTAATATTTACAATATATTATATATATTTCAATCCACAAAAACACTGAGTTGGAATTCCTTACATAAAAGAACGACATAGTTCAATAGATTGTGTTACAAGTGAGATATGGTTTTATCAGACAACAATATGTTATAAAAATAATACTATTTAATATTAAGAAATATAAAATAGAAGTTAAATTACTTTTCTTGAATAGTGTTAACAAAATTATTAAAATATATTCTTTAAAAAATATGAATCCATTGGTTATTATTTAATTATGAATGAATATAAGAACCAATTGAATAAAAGGTAATGTTTTTTTAGAAAACTATTTTTATGCCCAAAAGAGTTGTTTTACCCCAATAAATTTAATTAATTACAATTAGATAATTATATTAATATCATCTTCATGTTATGTATTTAATAAAATATTTTTTATGTTTTTCTAATTGATTTTATAGGCATAAGATGATAACACACCCAATTTTACCTAAAAAACCTACATTTTTATAGAGGAAATTTTACCACCTTTTAATGGAAAACAAATTTTAAATATAACTTTTGGTAATTTATAAATTTTATTTACTAAAATAAACTTAATTTATTAAATATTAACCCAAAAAATAGGTTACTGTGAATTTTCATTTGTTATTAATAGTTAAAAATAAGGTATTTTAATCCAAAAAAGTTTTTCATTTAATTTAATAATAACGTTAAATTTTAATTAAAATAGGTATTAAATTATAATTATAAAAAATTTAAAAAAATTAATTACATTTAGGTCATTGAGATCAATTTTACTTTGAAATTTTATTTAAAAACATAGCATACTTTTGAACATTTTAACATTAAAAACCCATTTTGTCATCCCTTCTCCATGATTAACCTGAAATTAATTTCCCTAAATTATGATATTTATATATTTAAAAATGTGTTTCATATGATAAAAAATAATAATTTATAATTTCTTATACTTTTAATTTTTGTTGAGAAAAAAGTATAGTGAATGTCTTTAAAATTAATTACAACGATGAAGAGGAAAATTAGCATAACAAGGGACTAAAGACTAATCTTAAGCGAAAAAATGACCACTAAAAATTTTACAAAGACATTGGATGTCCATATTTAGACACTATACTCCATTAGAGATAGTTTTTTCTAATATTGGAGTTAGGGTTAATAGGAAAAGCATGGGTGGAATTCCCTTTAAAAAATTTACTAGAATGCCACTCCTCTTCGACTATAAATAGGAAATCACCCCTCCCACTTAATCAAACAAATAAAGCCATTTGTTTCCCCTAAAATATCATAAAATAATATCCCAAAATATCTACATCAATTTATAATTCTCTATTTTTTAGAAATCCATCCAAATAATCCCATTAGTGCATACCAAAATGATTTAACTAAAGAAGGGGTAAATTTTTTTATCAAGTACTTTTATTTTATTTTTTTTCTACACTCATTAAATTATTCTAATTAAAATATTATATAATAAAATATGTATACTAAATACAATTATTTTTTTGGTTTTATACCAACACTAAAAATCTCTTCCATCTAATGGGTAACAAACTTATTGTTCATGTACGACGAACTACTGCATCACGAAACAATGATTTTTCATTTTTTACATTAACACCTTACCTGGTTTAGATATATGAAAGATAATATGTTTATATATGACCTAGATTGTATTTAAAATGTCTTTATTCTTATCATATATAACACATATCTTTTTTCCTTTCTATTTTGTGGGAATATAATTACATCATTTGTTGAAGTGTGAACTACCGTCTCCTCAAAAGTAATTTGATAAGTTCACGCTATAAATGGAATTAATAATGGATGTTTTAAATAAATGAATAAATCATAAATGACATATATATGTTTTTTTTCTTGTAATATACATATATAGAATTTAGGTTTCCTTTTATTAAATATAGAAAATAAATGAATGTATCATTCATTTTATGTACGATCTACTGTCTCCAGGAATGGTAAATTTTATTTATTGTCACAAAATATCATGGAGTATTCTAAAAACATGTGTAATAGGTCTATATAAAAATTATGACGTTATTTACATAATGGATATGGGGAATTAAATATCTGTATAAGAATATCAAAAAACAAAAAGTCATAACATACTTGAGAAACTAGGAAGTTAACGCCCGAAAGTGTAAACAATGATTGATTATTTACAGATGGGATATAAGATACCATGAAATGATTATATATGACACTACAAATATTATTATGGTTATTTTATAAGTATTTATCATGTTTTAACTACTATAATAAATGTTAAATAGCATAAAAAGGAATGTAAGTTAAGGGATTCTTATCTCAATTTCACTTTCGTGAGGCCCACATCATAATACCCAATTATTTCTTTTATGTGGTGTATCTAATGCTCACTATTATATATAATGTCATGAATTATTTTATATTAATTTTATTTAAATTATCATTTTTAATTATTTTTCCTATGCGGATTTTAGTTAAATGATTCACAATGGTAATGAATTTTATGAACCTATTACTTTTTATTAGGTTATATTACATTCTTGATGTCATTAATATTCAAATATAATGTTTTTAATCACAATTAAATATATATAAGTTAATATTTACACTAATTTTATGGGGATTTAAATTTGAGACACATAATATATTCACTTATTTATTCTCACATCAACGTTATAGCCTTTTCAATGTTTGGCTTCACCATCTCATTTTGTTCAGGATTGTTTACAATTTAATTTACATCAGAGGATATTATTGGATAATATTCTATTAAATACTTTAATTTTATTATCTTATGGTGGTTCATGACCTTTTTCAAATAATAGTTCCAAATTTTTACTCTTTGGTAATTAAAATGTTTTAGAAAATATTTTCAAGAAGTCCCAAATTCATTATTCTCTTTGGTCAGAGAACCTATGCTCTGCTAAAAAATAAAATTTTCTGAAAAGTATTTTAAATCTTTTATCCTTTTAAAAATGATTTATTAAATATATTTTTACTTTTTTTGTATTTTACCAATATTTTAAAATGAAACTTTTTTTTACTTTTTGATGAAGGCATTTTCAATCCTATTTTATCATAGAAAAGGAATGTTCATTTCACCTGACATGACATGTATGGATTTAACCACATTCATATCATTGAATATTCATATGAAATGTTGAATGTTTTCATATTTTTTGAATAGTTATTAAAAAAAGGGTTTTGAAAATTTTTTCCAAAAGAAATACGTTATTTTCCACAAGAGAATTTTTAAATGGTATTTTTACTCATAAGTGACAATAACTATTTATTTTACTCTACTTGGAATATGTGTATTGATACCATTATTTTCACTTCTCTAGATGGTTTTTGATTTCATTCACCAATTATAGTATTTGAATTAACTACATTTATTTCGTTGTTAGTCCCCATGAAATATTCAATTTAATATAATCATTGAAATATATTTTAAAGTACATAGTTACATTTATATGGTGTATATACCACCCTTTGACATATTATATCAACAATATTTTTATCATAATAACATTATATATTTATTTTAATGTAATAAATTTATGGGGAATTTGATTCAAATCAATTAATGTGGTATGTGACACTTTGAAATATTTAAAGATTATTTTACTCATGAATATTATTAATTATATTTCAGTGTTATTTCAATTCATCAAAATTAATAACACTTGTTGTTATATATCCTCTCATGGGGGAATTATTCATAAATCCATATGTTTTATTCAAAACAGATATTTGATAATGTGTATTATTTATTTAAATTATTCTATGTGAGGAACTAATTAGATTAGCATTTATGTGTGGGGGATGAAAATTATATATCCCCTCAATCTATCAACATGTTCTAATGAGCCAAATTTTTTGTGAAAATCAAATAGGTTTCTAACTATATATTTAATCTAAATTGTGGACGATCTCAATGATAATGTTTTTCATGCATCTCAGACATGAAATCTAAAAAAATTTCATCACCTTCATTCAGATTTAGTTATTATTTGTCCATATGATTTTGAATTGATGTATTTATAAATGCATTTAATTCTCAGTTAATTGATTAAATGTATTTTTTTTAGTCATTTACCATTACATATTGTTTACCCACT
Organism: Viscum album; assembly: GCA_963277665.1. Lineage (NCBI taxonomy): Eukaryota > Viridiplantae > Streptophyta > Magnoliopsida > Santalales > Viscaceae > Viscum > Viscum album. The sequence continues at coordinate 1,662,268,258 of OY728152.1, read as the reverse complement.
TACTTCCCAGTTTATTGATTACGTGGCATGCATGTTCAAATATTACCATTCTATATTTTTAATTATTATTGATTCATTATTTCATACACTCTACTTTTCCCTTGTTGAGCATTGGAGCTCACCCAATTTTTTTTCTTCCATATGAATCCAAGATATATACTATGAATGACATGAAAGGATAAACTATATGAATAACATAATTATACTTGAAATACAAATATATTATGTTCTAATTAGTGTATTCATTTGTAAAATAGGACTCATGTATGTATCTGGTTTACCATAACTGTTAAACAAATCAATACTTCAAGATCTGATTCCTTATAACCATGAAAATCCAATGGTATTAGATGCTTGTTCTAGGATTCTAGGTCCATGCCACTATTGATGGTTTCAAAAGAAGTTCAGTATAAGCCTTGTTAATAAAATTTTGGAACCATAGATTAAATAACAAAAACCTAAGTCTGAAATTGAGTATATGTATTAAAGAACATCCAATAATTTTGGTATTATAGAGAATATATAGGTATTCCTAGAAATAAATACCAATATAAATACAACAAGTGGATATAGTTTTAGTATATATGATCCTATGAGTAAAAAATCTAACAAGCTAAGTCAGACCTGACTCAAGCATAAACTCGTACCTGACAACGAGCCTTTCTTCACACCTAGTCGAAAAATCCTCAGGTATATATTGTGGATAATTCAAATTTTATTTACAAACAATTATGAAGGGCTTGAATATGTAATGACAATGAATGGCCTATGTTAATCCATATAATGATGGGGGACCTATGAATAAATAAAACAGGAGAAGTATTTTTGTACTTCATTTTTATTGAAAAACATTATTATAAGATTATTTAGTGATGAAACTTACTTCAAATATCCCCATCATATTTATTTTGGAAACTCTATTAACATGGTTATAGAAAATAATAAATTGAATATCGATTGACAAACCACATTTTTTAGAAATGTCATGGGACTTAATCCCTTGACTGAATAATGATAAAGTTTTAATGCCAACCACTGAACTATACAATGCCCTGGTTTTTGGTAAGAAAATTGGTTGTTTTAATATTAATGATGAAAAAATAGTGTTACATTTTTTAGTTCAATGTTTAATGTACTAAATGTATTGGATTTAGACAATAGTAAGAGATAAATAGAAATACATTTCACTATTTTATGGTCATTATGACCTGTTAAAAAAAAATTTTAATTCTTTAAAAAAGGTGATAATTCTAAGATATTAATTTCTTGGAATGGGTGATAAATTATAATTTAATCAAAGGACAAAAAATTATGAAAATTTTCTTATGAAATTAAAATGTATCAGAAATGCATATTTCAATATATTTTTTGTCAATTAAATAATTTCTTGATATTAGGAAAAAGATATTAAAAAATATTCTTAATACCTTAATTTATGTTGAACAGATGGGTTTCTAAAACCTCAATGATTTATGGCTTTGTGTCCCTCAAATTTCCATAGATCCTTAACAGTTTTTCATTGATAACCTTAATCACTCCCTAAAATCAGTTATACTTTTCATCTATGTATGTATCTCTACTTTTCACTTTTGTGTTCATACATAGAGTCCTAGTTATATGTTAGTCAAACAGACCTTTTTAATTCCCATTATATCTTTTCTATGGGATATTTTATGAACCCTTCTCGGGATCTCGAATTTAAAGATTGTAAATATCAAACAATATATTACCAAGACCTATTTTAAATTGTGGGGATACAATTTAATTAATGTGGGGTGAATTTAACTCCCAAAAAATTCTAAAAAATTAAATTTTATTAGACTGTGTGTTTGAAAAGAAACACCAAACACATAAGGGAATATAATATCCTAATACTTTAGAGTTTATTTAATATTTTTAATTAATTTTATAAATTTTATAGCCAAAAACAATATGATAGATTTCATATCATGCAAGAATGACTTAGTTTGATATCTGGTATTACAAGTGTGATCGTGTTTTGTTAAAACACAATATATTATTAAAATATTATAATTTGATAAAAGAAAGTATAACCATGCATTAAATTAATGATTATTTATAGTATTTAATATCATATTAAAATATATGGTTTTTTATAATTATAAAATAAATTCATTAGATATAAATTAATTTCGAATTAATATAATAACCAATTATATAGAATTAATCCGTTTTTATAGAAATCTATTTTGGCTCAATTTTTTATAACTAAATAAACTAAATTAATAAAACATAGTGACTAATATTAATTTAATAATCTTGATTAATATTCAATAATTTTTTTGTATTCATTTAATTGATTTAGGGGCATAAGATGAGAAAAATATCAATTTTACATATAAACCCAATATTTTTATAATGGAAATTTTACTGCCATTTAATGGGGACTCTATTTTAAATAAAAATTTTAGAAATTTTCTAAATTTTATATATCAAAATAAACTTCATTTTTTAAATATACACATAAAAATTTGGTATTTTTTTATGATGTTTCATTTTTGATTAGTAGTAAAAAATACAGCATTTTAATTCAAAACTATTTTTTATCTAATTTATTAATAAGGATAAATTATATTTATAATGGGGTTTAATGTCTAATAATATTTATTATAAATCAATTTAGATAACTGGGAACAATTTCACATTGTTTTAGGATATAAAAAAAATGAAAACCTTTGAGAATTTTAACTTTAAAAACCAACTTTGTTGTCATGTCTGTGAGATAACTATAAATTAATGTCTACAAATTATGGGGTTAGAATTTGAAAAAATGGATTCAATATTTTTAATCAGTATAATTTTTAATTTCTATGATTTTTAACATTGTTTTTGATCAAAAATATTAGTGAATGTGATAAAAATTATTTATTGCCATTTCGAAGAAAATCAACATAATAAGGAAAAAACATTAATCTTAAGATCCAAAATACCCTTCAAATTTTTTCCCAAATCCATATTATGAAAATATTTATATCTTATACTCCATTTTAGAAAATTTCTTACCTTATTGGAGAAACTAACTATATGAAAAACTTGGTTGGAATTCCCTTTTAAAACATTTACAAGAATATAACTCTAGCTCCATTGTAAAAAGGAACTCACCACTCCCACTTATTCAAACCTCTGAAACCATTTTTATCACCTAAATTATACTCATATAATATACATAAAAAATTACATAAACCTAGAATCATCCCTATTGGATAAAATCCATCCAATAAATTCCTTCAGTGAAAACTACGAGGAGTTACAAAATGAAAAGGTAACATCCTTCCTCAAGATCTTTTATTTTATTTTCATTCTAAACTCTTACAATTATCCTTTTTCCATGATTCTATAATAAAAAAATTATCCTAAATATAATGACATTTTTTTATTCTATGAATTATAAATATTATTATAATCACATCCATCTAATGGGTAACAAACATACCATTCAAGAACGACAAACTACTGCCTCATGAAAGGATGATGGTTTGTTCTTCCATTACTTCCTTTTATGGAATGGATTTATTATGGTAAAACAATTTATATATGATATATATTATATTTATACTGTATTTATTATTATTTATTTATTATATAGTATATACCCTTATGATTTTCATTTTTCGGGAATAGGATTACATCGTTATTGGAAGTGTAAACTACCGCTTCCTCAAAGAGATGTGATACGTTCACACAAAAAATTGAATGTATAAAGGTTTTTAATAAATTATTTTTAAATATACCACTTATATTTGATTCTGTTATAATAATATACATAAATATATTTTTATTTTTATTTTTTAAAATATAGAAAAGAATTGAATGCAGCTTTCATGCGTACTTACGACCTACCGTATCCATGAATAGTACACTTCATTTCCTATATGAATGTATTATGGATTATTCAAAATACATATATGATGGATATATATGTTAATTAAATCATTATTTACACACTATAGATGATTAAATAAGGATTTATGTATGAAAACCAACCAACAACAACTCTTAAAATACAATAGAAATTAGGCAATTAACACCCAAAATAGTTAAAATAATGAAATATTATTAAGAAATGCCTAATAAGATATTATAATGAATATTATATGTGAGATATAAATCATTAATATGGTTATTTAATATGTTATTAACGTGTTTAAAACAACTACACAAGAGGTTAAATAACTTAAAATAAAAAAGGGTAACATAGGCGATTCTTGACTCACTTTTAATTTCTTGAGGAACACATCATAATAACCCCTAATTCTATTTTTGTGGTGTATATACTGACCATTGTTATATATTATAGAAAAAATTATTTTATCTTCATGTTTTTTTATTTTCAATTTGAATTAATTCTTTATAGGTACTTGAGTTTAAAGTTACCAAGTGGTAAGTAATTTCATAACTCGATTCCTTTTCATTTTATTATATTACACCCTCATTGTAGTAAATATTATAATATTCTATTTGTAACAACTTATTAATATCTGTTATTGAATTTCAATGTATTATTTGGATTTAAATATGAAACACATAATCTATTCCTTTATATATTCTAAAATCAATGTTCCAGTCTTTTTGAGTATATACTTCAGAATATCAATTTGTTTTTGATTTTTACACTTGAATTTACATCAAAGTAAAATATTGGATTATGGTTTAATATATATTTTTATTTTAACCTTCTCTAATTATTGAAGACATTTTTCATATAATAGTACCATTTTTATACTCTTTGGCAAGTAATGTTTATTTATAAAAAGTTATTAAGAAATATATACTTCATTTCTATCTTTGGTTGGAGAACCTATTTTATTATAAAATCATAGTTTTGAAAAAGTGTTTAAAAAGTGTTTTTTAACATTTCCAAAATTACTTAATAATGGAGTTTTTTGTTTTTTGTGTTTTACAAATTATTTCATAGGAAGTTTCTTCTTTCTTTCCAAACAATGAATTTTTCTAACCTTTTACCATGAAAAAGAAATATTATTTTTACCATGTTTGGTATATATGGATTTACACAACATATTTTCTCAATAGCTTCATTTTTAATATTAAAATGTTACTTTTTTATATAAATGTTATTTAAATCTTATTTTAAAATAAAATGTGTTTTAAAATTATTTTCAAAATAAAAATGATATTTTCCTCAGAAATTCTTTTAAAATATATTTTTATTCATCAATGATAATAATCATTTATTTTAATCCACATGGGATATGATGTATTGATTCCATCCTTATTCTTTCAATCGATGCTTATGACTTCTTTAATGAATTATAGTATTTTAATTCCCTACCTTCATTCCATTGTTAGTACCCTTGAATTATTCATTTTCCTATAATCCTGAGGATATATTTTAATTCACCTAGTTTATTTTATATGGTTGATGTTCAACATGTTGACAAGTTTTATGATGAAACTAATTATTTTAATGATATTAACTATTTCATTTAATGTCATTACTTCCTGGAGATTGTGAATCAAATTTATAAAATTTGTATGGGACTCATTGGAATGTTTAAGGATTATTTTCCTAATGAATATTTATAATTATATTTAAAGGGTATTTTCATTAATAAACATTATAAAACGTTTTTGATGCATATCTTCCATTGGGAATTTATTTATAAATATGTACCTAATATATAATATTTATATTACATAACGAATATAATTTATTTTAATTATTGGATATAAGGAATGGTTTTGAAAGGAATTGATGGGTGTGCCCTAGACATTATATATCCACTCGATGTATGGTAAAGTTCTCATGTGAGAAATTATATTATCAAATTAAACGAGTTTCAACCTATAGTTTCAAACCAACATGTGAAATGTCTTGTAAGTATATGTTTTAATGTGCCTCAGAAGTGACATCCAATAATTAATAATTGCCTTTATTTTGATTCAGTAATTATTTTTCCATGAGATTTTTCAATGCAATATTAATAAATTTATTTTGATTCTGAGTTAATTGAAAAAATTGAATGTGTCTTCTGTTATTTACTGTGCCATTTTTTATACTTATTTCTCAGATTATTGATTACATTGTATATATGTTCAATTAGTAAATTTCCTTTTTTACTATTCTCATTTATTAATTATTTCATCCACTGTAATTTTCTATTAAATTTTATTTGATCCCTCTCTTAATTAGATTCCTTCCCTTGGAATCCAGGAAGTTTAATAGGAATGGTATTCACAGATATGATAAATGGAAGAATTTTGTTTCCATTGAAAGAAAAAAATATGTGGTAATAAGTATAATCATGGTAAATACAAGGATCATGTATGTATATGGTTTACTAAGACAGCTAAACGGATCGATAGAGAAATATTTGATTCCTCGTAATCATGCAAATTTAACAGCCCTAGACACTAGCTCCCTGATTTTGGGGTCGAGTCACTACATTTATAGAGAACTCGAGGATTACACATGACCTCAATAGGTCAGATCTATCAACATATAATTTCTCAATAATTTAGATGATGTATTCTATAGTTTATTTACTTGAAATTCATTTGTAAATTATTTTAAATAATTCTAATTTTTTAGGTAATTTGGGTTTTAGTTTAATGCTCTAATTTGCACTAAATATTTTTCAAATATTTTCTACCTCACTGAGTTCCAATTCACCAATATATATATTCACATATTCCCGAACCATCTTTTCTCGGTATTGTTCATTGAGGATTCATTTTTAGATGGCTCATTGACCTGATTATGATTTACGAAACTATTATTCCATGAAAGACTGGCTCATTTATTTGTGATTTTATTAGCTTCACACATAATAATTCTCATATATATTTTTGTTAAATCATTTATTCACATGATCATATGATTTAGTGGTCCTTATATTAAATGTGTTCCTCTAAAACTCCAATAAATCATATTTAACTTCTATTAATGGGGTACTATGGTAGTTATATAGAAGTCGTAGTCTTCATGAAAAAATATATGATTTCTCTTTTGTGGCTCATTGTTCACATAAATCTTTTTTCATGGAGGCTGTGACTTGTGCATTTCTCCTAACTAGTGTAAAAATAAAAAATTCTCATCAATAGGTAATTATGAAACCCAAGTTCTATAATTTTCCTAACATAAAATGATTCATGAACAAATTATCTTGAAACTTGTCAACAAGATAGAACATTCTTCGATGAACACTGGACTGGTTTCAGTTGTGTGATCTCTGAATAACATCTGTATTCATATTAAACTACCTCTTGTACTCTTTAATGTCCATTAACAACATCAAAATGGGTTGAAGGAAAATGAAACATTAATCTAAAGCTTGAATGACCACGGTTCCAAATTTTATATTAAATTAATATGAAAGAGATACTAAATGTACATATTATAATTGACCCTATAAAAACTATTTATAATGGGGTCCATCTAGTTAAACATATTCCAATACCTTTTAATGCTTGGGGGATCCCACTATTTTTATTATTTAGCAATAGTTTCATATATAATGCACTGACTCAATCAATGAATTCTATTGAATAGTGAAATATATCTCTTTGTATCCTTAAGAATGAAACTACAGACTCACCAATTATTTTTCACTTCCATCATAAATTTTTTCACTTGACACACCCTATAAAAAATATTATATATCCTCCCTAATTCCATGTTATCATAAAATTCCATTCTTATTATTTTTTACAAGTGTATATTTTAATATCATTCTATCCCATTTTTGGGAAATCTATCTCTATAAGAGTTTTCTGAAGAACTACTCCCACATGTTCCAATACCCATAATCTAGAATCACTCATTTTGGACTAATTGAAATAAAACATTGAAATAAGTCTTCAAATTCATAGTAGGATTATATTTTAAATATTGGTTGGAATGTACATCCATATTTCATGAAAGTTGTGAAGATGTTATTATAATATTAAACAAGAATAAATATCATTTTATTGTGAGGGATAGAATTGTTATTGGACATATATTATCTTTCAAAAATTAAATATGGAAAGTCGAATATAGATACAATATCAATATTTAAACCACCAAAAAAATTGAATGTAAATTGGAGGTTCTAGGGATACAAATATATTTATAGAAGATTGCTAATGTATTTTTAAAAATAATAAATAATTGGTCTACATTTTGGTGAAAGATTTAAATTTTTGTTTTGATAAGGAGTGTTTTAATAAATTTACTAGATGAATAAGAAACATTGAATCTCATATCCATTCTTCACACTATCAAATTAATGTTATCTTTTTGAATTTATATTTATTTTAGGTGATTTCGTAGTTGTAATTTATCTTTTTCAAAAGAAAGAAAACTGAAACACAACATATAATATAAAATAAAATGACACAATAGAGATCAATTAAATTTTGCTACAATATAAATGTAAATGTAGGTAGTGGTGTATAGAATGTAGAAATTTAGCACAAACATGATTAGAATCCTAGGTATAATTTAAATTGAGAAGTCACTTTTTTAAGATCTACTTGTAATAATGGATGTTATACTAGGTTGAAAAGATAGTTCACACTATTAAAATATATTTATTATGAAATAAGGGAAATATATGGAGCTAAAAAAGTGAATAATACTTCATTCATATTGCAATATTTCAAATAAGATCATTATTATGCTTTCAAAGGTGAGTTCCTTATTGATTGGGAGAAAACATACTCAAGGAAAATTTATTATATAGTTTACTAGAGTATATATTTAGTTACCAATATGCAATTGACCGATTTATCAATACCTTTTACTAAAATAAGTTCCATTATAACATTCAAATAATTTTGAGTCATTACCATGTATAGTACATTTTATCTTTGTGAAGACCAAATTTCTGTTTTTTCAGTGTGGTTTCTAATAAAAAAATTTCAATCACTGTAGGCTATTTGTTAATAAGTATGATAAAAATTATAGAATAGGTAATATGGGAAGAGGATTAAAAAGTCAATAATATTGAAAATCTAAAATGGGGAATTTCTAATCGTTGGAAACTATTTTGTTCTTGGCCAATTTTAATAACCAAATTTATTTTAATATGTCTTAGATTTAATGGAATATATATCCAAAAGGATTTTAATTGTTTCTTTATCAAAAAACATGTGATCCTCAGTTCTGAAATTTTTTAGAATGCGTATCTTATATAGATAAAAACTCCCATGGGATACAATAAATGATGATTGAGACCAATTTATGAATAGTTATTTTAGATAATTGGAGGAGAATAATTCTTACAATTATAATATATGAATGAAAAATCAAAGATAAACTAATATGTAGGATAAGGCTTCCAACAAGAGACTAAATAATTTTTAGAGGTGGAAATGTGAAACTCAGGGAAGTATTGGAAACATAAGACTAAATATGTACTGTGGGAATATAGAATAACATTTCAAATCAAAATGGGAATGCCATTATATAGGATCATGTTTAAAAAGGAATGAAACATTATTGTTGTATTATATTATATGACATTATATTCAGTAAAGGAAATGAATATATATTACATTTTGTTTTATAAAGAATAATTTTTTGATTAAAAAGATAAAGTGGGAATCATGATAGATTTATAACAAAATTAAAGTATTTTCATGAATAAATATAAACTATTGTAGCAAAAATGATATAATAGAAGCCATTAACTATAGTGAAATAAGGTTTGTTGTTTAATTCATAAGTGAATGTATTTTCATTAAAATGAAAATATATATGTCTAGGAACATTGTAGGTGTTAAATATAAATACCAACATAGTAGTTCAAAATACTTGAGAAAATAGATGTCTATTTATTATGAGTGTGTGGTTATTGAATCAATAGATTAATTTTAATGTGATGGATAAATCACCATTACATAGATGATGGATTTATTTAAGTGATTCATATGAAATTAAAATTATCACACTTTGTTGGTAGTTAAAGAGTGTAATTTTTTTAGTTTTTTAATTATTTTAATTAATTTGTATCAATTTGTCAACTGAGTATAATAGTTAGTGTTTTTAAGAAAGGATACATAATTTTCAAATGATGGAATATAGAAGAAATTAATACAATATATGGAAGGTAAAATTAAGGAATGATGTATTCAACTATTAAATTTATTTTAGGTTCATTATTAATTGTTTTAACTGAAATATTATGAAATATAATTCCCTAAAAATATATGTGATGATCATATAGTTATGAAAATATGTTGGTGGGGGAGTGAGGAGTTAAGGTATGTTCTTATGAAACATTTCATAATGTTATATCCATCAAACTCTTGGATATAAAATCATGTATAATGAATAGAATCTTTTATTTTCATAAGTGATGCATTTAATTGATATTGAAATTGTTTTTTTAATCAATATTAAGGATGAGTACACTATATAATTAAAATTAGTTTCGATGGGATTTTTTATGAAAGTGTATCAGGTCTGTGAGTTATCCTAAATAAAATTTCGATATCTAAAATTGACTGGAGTAAAATGATCACGTGGGAACCAAATTGTGTGTTTCTTATGAAACATTGGAATATGGTGTGTATGTAAAATTTAAATACATTGATAATAGTAATGATATATCTAACAATTAATTTTCACACATAGAATATATTTTCAGATTATTTCAATTCACCTCGAGAGATACCTAATCAATTGGAATGATATCACAATAAATTCACTAGACTTAAAATTTGATAAGTCTATTATGGGAAAATGTATTAAATAAAGGTAGTAAATTTTGTTCTAGGTTTTCAAAAGAGATGGAATATATATGTAATATTGAACTTAATTTAAGAAGGGGAAATGATATATCAAATTATTTTATAGATATGAAATAGAGGAGGGTGAAATTGTTTTGTGGATAATGATATTTATAGAGATTAATTTAAGAATGTGTAATCTATTATAACATTGATTTAACTAATCCCTCATCGGCTTATATTGAATGATATAGTGATATATTATTAATTGAAGTGGAATCATTGTGACTATTTTTTTGTGTATAATTACATAATGTAAATTAACAATCAAAATTAGGGAATAAAATTATAAAAAATTATTATATTTTGTTTTTGATTTTTTAATATTATTTACATTATTTCTCTATAGATTCCAATGTAATATAGTTGGAAAAAATTTTTTATATATTTGATTATAAAAAGTATAAACTGTGTATTTATGATACAAAATTCATTCAATTAGGCTTGTTTCAACCATAAGACCAGTACACCTTGGGTTGAATTAGGGTTTTTAATTTACTATTTCTTACAATTGGTCTTATAATTACGCTGGAAAGAACACATCCAACCTATGAATCCTCAAGAATAAAAAATATATTATTGCTAAGAAATAATCCAATGACATTAATATTTTTACATAGTTCACTAAAATGGGATAATCCATGAATCATTCAGTAATGACATATTGATGTACCATTTGATAACACCAATAACTATAATTTATACATGGATTAATAAAGCTCATATTATTAATCCTGGGGAAATTTACTGATAATATCTATTAAGTAACAACTTTTATAAAAGTAAAAAAAAAAGTGTATGAAACATGATTATGTTTATATTCATTCATCATAGATGATAAAAACAAGATCAATAAGTGTATTTCATTTTTTCTCCCATTCCATCTTAAAATCCTACTCAATAATTAAATTCCTCCCATTAACATTGGTTCTCCACAATTTTTTATTTTACAATCATATTTGATATAATTATATCTTTCCTAATTTTACATTAATCAAGGTAAATTTCCTTCAAAGTGTGATAACTAAATTTTATACACACATTTCCAATAGACTGGGCCTTCAAACACCCAATTAATTACCCATTAAATAAAAATATTCAACCTTGATTTGATGAAATCATAGAATAATTCACTCATCAATAGTATGCTATATTTTCTTTTATTAGTGTCAATTACCTTGTTATAATATGATTGTGATGGAAAAAATCTCCAATTGATATCAGATGTACTTCCCTATTTCAAGATCATCTTCAATAAACAAATCAACAAATAAAGAATTTTTTTAAATGCATGAAATATCATTTCCTATAAAATTGATATATTTTTGAGTTCTATAGAATTTATGATAAGGTCTACTAGATTTTTTTGTGAGGTCATACATTTTATAAAAACCATCCTCTCAAAAATCATACCAAGAACACACCCTTAATTTTTTTATTATTAATAAAATTGATTTCACTCTCTAGTGATGATTATGATTTCTAGAATGGGAAACAATGTGTGTATACTTGTTAAAACATTCAATAATTTATGTCTATAAATGTTAGTGCATGGTATGATAATGTTTCACAAGTTGTGTGGAGAAGGTTAGTTATTATGATTAAAGATGAGAACTAGTTACATTATATGTGAATTTATCTAATTTTGATACGTAAATGTCCTTCCATAGTGGATCATTTGTAATGGGATGATTTGTATTGGTCATTAGAATTGAACATTATGGTACCTTATATACATTAATAAATTTTATTGATTAGGTAATTTTATCCATTTGATAATTAAAGTATACCATGGAAAAACTTTACCCACTACAAATGTAGGAAGATGGTTGAACTAATTAACATGTTTGGAACTACTATATTGTGGGAAAAGTCCATTTCTCAGGTGTGGTCATGTGATTAGTTATATAGTTAAATGATTTTATAATTTTGATTACAATCATTTATATTATGATAAATGAAATTCAATAATATTTTTCCATTATTTATGTTGGAATTATTATCCCTTCCATTTAAATCGTCAGTTTTATTTTTTTTAAATTGTGATTTATTTTGATTGCTTCTTTCTAAGATATTTTTTTGAGTGTGTAAGGATATTTGAATAAGTAAAATGATATATTGGAATGGATTGACTTCTAATTTACTATTAAATTTACTTTATGGTCTTCTCTTTGTCTAAGTAGTTCATAGGGTGTTTTCCACGCTTGATGTTCTAGTGGTCAAACATTTAGTAGTCATTGTTTTGAATCCCAACATGGCATTTCAATCTTTATAATTCCACATATCTCGATGTAACACTTGAAAAACTACCTGAGTAATTTTATTCTCTTGAGAATATTTAACTTAATGGTGTTAATTATTTTTTCATTTTTCTTGTCATCATTGTTATATAATTCATAGCGTATACTGGTAAATTTTACAAGTAACTATTATAAGTAAACATTATTGGAAGACCAACCTAGTGTTTGGCGGATATTTGAAATCTTATTTTAAATGAAGAGATAAACTTGATTTAAGTCTATAAAACCAATAAAAACACAATGAAATTATATTTTTAGGACATTCATTACTTTGGAAAATCCAAAGGATATAGAAAGATTAAATTTTGTAGACAAATCAAAGGAAAATAACTAGTATTTGACCACTATTTTGAAATTATATGAATATGTACCATCTGAAGAAATATTTTATTGATTGTATTGTAAATTCTATAAGGGGAGGTTTTAGAAGGTCATGTTTGTTTTAATTTTAAAACTAATGGATGAATAAGTATACTGAGGAGTTCCAACAATAAATTGGATAAATTAATCATTTATTTTTGGACTTTGATTGAATATATAACCAAGAGGGGATGCATGTAGAATTATGTATTATAAATGTTTAAGAAGATACACTATCCTAATTATAATGCTATATATATCCTTGGGAAGGTAGTTATTAAGGTATAAATGGGAAACAAAATATTCATAGTGCTACAATAAGTTCAAAACATTCAAGAAATATTTGAGAAAAAAATATAGATAGGATAATGGGATGATATAGGATCTAGGGATATATTTAGAATTAAAGTGTGAAAGATTATTATAGGTTCAATGGTCATATAAAAAGTTCCAAAAGACAAGATGTTTTGTTTTTTTGACAAAATTTGATTGATAAAGAATTAATGAAATGGATACATCAAAATATTTTATGCTACGTTGTTTTCCACTCAGGCTACATAGTGGTAAGAACCTGGAATTCTAAATAGTATTAATTATATTGAATCTAAATCTCCTTCTTTTAGATGTTTGTTGAGTTTTATATATAAAAAGAATAAAATGTTTTCATTTAATTTGAGAAGAAGGAAGAAAATGTATTAAATGTTTGATCTTGGGTACATGTATGTTTGGGGGCCTACACTATCCCATTCCCAGTTTAGGTCAATTAAAATTTTTACTATCATCAATGATTCAAATTTGAATTTTTGTTTTTAGAGTCTTCTGAATAAATCCACGTTGCTCAGAGTGTTTTGTTGGTGAAATTAAATGGTGCAAAAAGAGAGTATAAAATTAATGACGTTTTAATGTAAGATTATCGTGGAGAATGGAGAAACAAGGGATTATGAAATTTCTAACAGATCAATAGAATTGGTATTGAATAAAATATACCCATAACACTAGAACATAATGGTTTATATATTTGATAAATTAGACATTATGTAAAAATGAATAGATCATGGGAATAAATATAGAAATGTTTTAATGGTATTTGGATGTAATTAATTAAATGCCCAATATATCTTTATAACATGAGTCCTTTATCACTAATACAAAAAAAGATTCTAATACTAATATAGGCCAAGAAACATTTTTAAGTCAACCACTTTAAAATTTTTATATGTTTATCCTAATTCTTTTTGGATTATAAGGATTAGAAAAAACTAGAAGTTATGACCCATGCATATTTAATTTGGCATTGGGATGATGATAATATAATTATTATTAGAATATTTAACATTCTATAAAATGATAATGTTTTAGGGAATGATTGAAGCTTGGTGGAAAATATGTTGAAAAAAGAGTAAACTAAAACAATCCAAGTTGATCTGAATGTAATTTTATATAGTGTGCACATTGTGAGAAATTTAGGGGGAATGAAACAATTATAGGTTTAATTATGGATAGTGGAAGATATATAAGAGAGAGGAAGGTTTGCTGAGGATTTATTTATAGTTAAAGAAGTTGATGTTATAGAAGTTACAATTCTAGATGTTTCTAAATCATAGGTTAAATTGTAGAGATCTACCTAAATCAAATGAATATTTAATGGTTCGGAACATAAATTCTGTACATTCTTCATTATGGATGGAGGGGATCCTATCAGACTAAAATAAGTGGCTAGTATTTGAAAATCAAAATGTGGGAGTTTGGTATGAAATATGAGGAGGACTCATTGAATTCCAACAACTATTAAGAGTTAATTGAATTACCATATGACAAAATAAAACATAACATAATAATGAGTAAAAGATAACTAACATGAAAATTGATCATGGTAGATAATGAGTGAAGGATAAATTTTGGGGAAACTTCACATGGTGGTTAATGAGTCAAAGCTATCAATCGATATTATTGAACATGGTGGACCATGTCCTATAAAGTATCTATGTTTACTACATGTACCAAGATAATGTCTAATAGAATCAAATGTATTACTCCACTATCGCTGGTAATCATTTCATTTAGATATACATGGATCATTAATGGTGCTTGAAATTTTCCATTTTTGGGATATTTGTTATCTATTATGGTCCTATCAATTTACACATATTATTATTTGATTTTAGGTATAAATATCCTTCAAATACAAACCATGGATCAAAAAAAAATTGTATCTTTATGTGATTAGGTACATAAAAAAAATTAATGTAACCAAACCAAAAACATATATTATTAAAGATCCATAATTAGCTCATAACCCCCGTAGATATCTAAGATTATGATAGTGTAACCTGGGGAATGCATGAAAAAATGGATGAGCTAAAAATCCAAAAATAAAAAAAATAAAGAAATAAAGAATGGAACATGGGTTAAAAGGTAAAAAATGTTGACATAAAATTACATGGAACATCAATTAACATAAAGAATAAAAATAAACATAACAAAGGATAATGTAATCATGGAATTATAGGAATATGGAGACAAAATAAAACATAACATAAGAATGAGTAAAAGATAACTAACATGAAAATTGATCATGGTAGAGAATTATTGAAGGATAAATTTTGGGGAAACTTCACATGGTGGTTAATGAGTCAAAGCTATCAATCGATATTATTGAACATGGTGGACCATGTCCTATAAAGTATCTAGGTTTACTACATGTACCAAGATAATGTCTAATGAGGCTAAACATTACCCAATGTAGTAGAGCTTTATCTAGGTGCACATATCATGAAATGTTCATGCATATGTGTGCCACATGAATAATCATAAATATGTAATTAACTTAATGGTAACCCAATGAATGAAATGTGCTTCATATGCATGTCATAACGTATAAAAAATTGGTGTATCATAGTGGTGTCCATGAAAGAATGGATTCAAAATAAAAAATTTATTCTCACTGGTGAATATTGGCATAAATCATGATAGATTAACTCCCACTAAATTGAGAAAAATGAAAAATAATTTTTAAGAATAATTAGAAATAAACCAAATTAGTGTGGTTTAAGGGATTATTTTAAATATTTTGAAAAAAGGAATAAATGATTGAATAAAACTCAAAATGAACAAAAATATTTTTTCATGTTAAAATGTGTAATTTCAGAAATATAAGGGTGGATTAAACTAGGTTATGTAGTGTACTTGAAAATGGGAAGGAATTGTTAGGTTCCCTTTAATCGGGCTTTATAATTGGTAGGAATTAAAAATGAGACCATATAAAACCTGTCTTTACCATAAATTATAGAATAATTGAGATCGATATATATGTTCAGAACAAAAAAAAATATAATATAGGAGGGGTACATAAGAATAATTAAGAATTATATTTGGGTAGAGTGAGAGAAAGTGCAACCCAAGGAAAAATGGTGGTTCAGAAAGAATTCCATACCTTATTTCTACAAGTCTTATTCACTTGTACATGATGTCTTTGATAGAGAAATAAGATTCATTAATAATTTAATTCATATCATATTCAAAATTAATTTGATTTACCATAATTTTATAATGTTCATACATTACCTTTTTGATGAGTTATAAGATTTAATTTCATTATTTGAGAGTGTTAGTTTCCTTTATTTTCATGATAACCTCATGTGTAGGGTTGTACACGAGATCATGTAAAATGAGAATAATTATCCACAATTGAAATTATAGTTCATTTATGAAATTCCTGAATATTAAATGGCCCTATATACTTTTTTATTTCTAGATATGAGGGTGATTCATTGGATACAATGTTAATGATATCAGTTTAGATTATTTTGGTGGTTTGTTGATCATCATGTATTAGTTTGGTTCTACTAAAAAATATTATGTAAAAATGTTAGTTCCAAAACATAAAATAGGCTATAAAATAATGTTTTGTGTCTATTTTAACCATTATAATGGTATTATGACAAAACATTTAGGTGTTATTAGAAAAAAACATAATCCACAGAGGTGTTGATTCATCAACTCGTGAACCATGCTTTTTATTCCAAAAAATGGATGTGAAGAGAATATGTGGTTTATGTACCATAAAGACAATAACATTATATTATTTCATAGATATTTTAGTTATAATTCAACATTTGGATTTGGATTTGAGGAGTGGAAAATAATAGAAAATAAATTGAAAATAAATTAAAAGTAAAATAAAGAGGTTTTAACCTCTTTAATTCTTGTCTTTGAGAACCCACATAGGGGAATTGTGTTCAGACTTCTGTTGAGAATAAGGGTCCGGGAAAAGGGGATATACTAGGTAAGATAATTGGGATGAATTTGGAAAAAATCAAGGATTTATTGGTTTGAGGAGAAGTGGTGGTGAGAGGTGGTATTTATGGGAGAGGATTGGGGAATTGTTTTGATTATTTTACTCATTAGTTTTAATATTTTTAATCAAGACTATAAATAATTTTTATTCACATGATATATTATTGTAAATATGGATATAGAGTTTGAGATTATGGTCCTTAAATTGGTAATACATCCACAATGATTCATTAATTCATGTATTTTTTAAATATCATAAATTATTGTATTTCCCTACTCAAAAAAAAATTAACTAGTTTAGAAAAATCCCAAAAATTCAACCTAATAATTTATTTTATGTTTTATTTCCAAAATTGAATACATTTAATGAATATATTTTTGAAAAAAAGGACATTTTTAATTTCTTTAAAAAACCATTATATATTTGAGAAATACAGATTTTATAATTATAAGGGATTTTATGACCTGATGATAACTCAATTAAGGTCAGATAGTATTATATTATAATAATAGGACCATAAATATTAATTTAATAATATTTTTCATAAAAAAATTTATTTTAAAATATTATATTAATTTTAATATTGTAAATAAATATTTACACTTTACAAAAATACCAATGCTTAATTTATCATTTTAAATATAAATATTTACATATATCATGATGGAAATTTATAATATTTTCATATATAATATACCTAAATTTTATTTTTACATTCATAGGTGAGGCTAGTATTCTATTGTCCAATTTACTATTCATAATGGTCAAATTAGCATTTCAATGGTAATGATACCATTCCATTGGTGTATGTTATTTAATTTATAGAAATAAATATCATTTTATTCATTATTCATTTATAAAGTTTAAATTGGTTTATCTGTTAGATTTTATGGGATTTATACTATATGAATTAATTATAAGAAGGGAAATTTCATTTATAGAATTTATGAGTCATTACATTCTTCCCCCCATACAAATTTTATCAATTGAAAATTAATTTTACATTTTATTTTAAAAATAGATGAGGGTATTTATCCTTCATTTGTAGATCTGTTTCCAATGTTTTATCTTCGTTCTTATGGTTCTACCATATTTCATTGACCATGTGATTAGTATTGTTGCGTATAACTTTATATCTGTTGTTCATGATCCTCACGGGATGCTACTCATAAGAGAGATCATATTCCAACTACACCACATTTAAAGACAATATATGTGAGGGATCATATTTTTATTTCCTCAAGAGGGATACATGGAATACTACATTTACAAGAAACATGGTAGGAGGAAGTGCTAGTGGATAGGCCACAACTCTAACATGATCAAGAATATTGAAGTCACTAATGTTCATGGGATATATATTTCCTTTCTTCCCTAATCTTACGAACCTATTCTATTAAGATATGTAGATGAATTCCATGTCTCCAACTGTATATTCATGGTCCCAATGATGTTTATCTGAACAGTTATTCTTTTGAGTTTGGGTTTCCATGACTTGAATCTGAATTGCTTTCACCTTTTCCACTATTTCTTTGACCATTTCAGGATCCATCATATTATGTTTACCGACTTCATCACAGCGTGATAGTGCTATGTATCTTTTCCCATAGAGGGCATCATATGGATACATTTGGATGCTTATGTGGAACCCATTATTGTAAGAGAAATCAAATGGATGTAGATATTGGTTCTATCCTCCCTTGAAATCTATAGAACATGATCTCAACATATCTTCTACTATGTGAATCGTTCGCACAAATTGGCCATTAGTTGGAGGATGATAGGACATACTGATGTTCAACTCAGTGTTTAGAAAATGTTGTAGACATTTCCAAAACATGTATGTGAATATCAAATATCAATCAAATACACTCAATAATTGTAATACATGAATCCTCACCACTTCTATCATGTGTATCTATGTATTTTGATCATGTGAGAAGTCCTCTATAATTATGATAAAGTGACATGTATTTGTAAGATGATCCATAATGACCCATATTTCATTATTTCCTCTGGAAGTATTCTGATTTCTAGTGACAAAGTCCATTGTGTTTTCCCACATTAATTTAGGTATTAGTAATGGTTTCATCAACCCCTTAGACTTTTTCATTTCAGCCTTCAGTTGTTGACACACCAAACACTTTGAGGTATATTCAGAAATCTTCTTCTTTTTTCTATCTTACAAATATTCCCCTTAGAGATCTCAATACATCATTTTGATTCCATTGTGAATATAGAAATTTGAGCTACGCATGTCATTCATAAGATTTTTATTTATCTCTGTATATCATGCTACACATAATTGTGACCAAAATATAAAGACTCAATCCTCATCAATATGGAACTAAAAAATTTCCCATTTATTATAGCATCCACCTTCTCTTGATTTTACACAATATTTTTTTGAAAATCCATTATTTTATCTATATGGGAAGGTTGAGAAACCATTTTATAAATTATTAATGATCTAACTTCCCCAATTATTCCCATTTTTATCATTTGAAAATGTATGAAGATTATATCCTTCTCAACTATCATTATTTATAAGGTTGTAGGATTCTTTCTAGTAAGAGAATATTCTATTTTATTTTCATTACCTAGATTGTAGTGGATTTAAACTTCATAACCCTTGATGAGATTTAACCTTCTTTAAAAGCTCATATTCTACTTCTTCTATTTGAATATATAATTGAGGAACTTTTGATCATTATTTGTCTCATACTCGTCGTCATAGATATAATGCTACCATATTTTCAATGATGAGATCCCAACTACCCAATCCTGATCATGAATAGGATAGATTTCACCAGGAATATCACCTACCTTATAGAGTATGCTATCACTTTATCATTGTATTTTAGTAGACATTTGATTAGATTCTTTGAAACATTATTGTATACTAAAATTAGTTCCCCAAATTTTAGTAGTGTGAGTAGCATTGTAGTGATATACCTCCTTTTAAACTAATTAAATCAGTATTGAAATTCAATGTCCTAGATGAAATTTACTAACATCTAATTAATTTGGGTTAGTGAGTTTTAAAATTTTGACATGTTCTTAAAAAATCAGCAGTATTACCCTAACAGACATACGAAGATACAGATCTCTATTACAAGTTTTGAAGTATTCCACTCTTTGATTACCATTTTCTTTGAAGGGTCCACTGATATTACTTTCCTAGTGATAATATTCCCCGTTAATTATACTTCCTAAATTAAGAATTCACATTTAATATAATTTTAATAATCTTTCTCATATCAGAATGTCTTTAGATAAGTATTCAAATTCTTCTGGTGTTCGCCTTTCTCTTGGAGTATATCATATCATTATTAAACAATACAACCACAAATTAGTGAAGGTAATATTCAATGTCACTTTTCATTATGTATGTAAATTTTTTTTGGAAATTAGTGATTATTAATTTATCACTATGAACTAATACTTATTATACCTCATTCAATAGGAATTCAAGGGAATATCTTCCATTATCATGTTTAATCGGTGATGTCCGAATAAAAAATCCACCTTAAAGAAATAATTATCCCTACATAGTTGATTATAAAAATAACTTCTCCCTGGATGGGGATAATTGTTATTTATCATGATTTTATTGATATCATGATTATCAATTTAGAGGGGCATTGATTAGTTCTTATTCTTGAAAAAGAGGTCAAGTTCACCACATGTTAATGCACTCGAGTATGTAAAACTCTAGTCCCGATTCTCTTCAAGATTATTCTAGAGTTCCCCTAACTCAATGGATTCCAAATAATATGTTTTCTTTGAGATAGAAAGATACCCATGTATATGTTAAATCGAGAACAAAACCTATAGGTCATGATGGTGACTAGTAAAATTTTCTGGGAAAACATATTTATAATCCCTCGTAATGGGAATGTATTTGATTATGATTTTATTTTTTCTCAATCATTTGAGTAATATATTCTTTCTTATAAGGAAATAATATCAAAAATTCAGACAATGATTATGAAAAAGATTCATCCTCCACCATAATCGTCTACTGAATTGGAGGATACCTTAAGATGTGATGACTGATATCTCTTTCATCATAGTTGATGTTGTCTACATATGAAGAAAGCTAATAAATTCCCAACATAGCATCATACTATTTTAATAAAAGTCAAATATTACTTCTAGGATTCATATTTCCATAATATTCTACATATGATACAATAATCATAGAAGGTTTTGTAAATGAATTAAATTAATTTTGTGTGGTGAATTGATGTATTTAAATAACATACAAGATCAGCTATTATATAATTAATTAAAATACAACAATTCAATCATATAATTGGTGTAGAGGTTGGTTATACTTCAAACATCATGATATGTCTGCATAGGGGATTCCTTTTTGCCTTGTTCTTAGTGATTTTCCACTCTCATCATGCTTGTCATCACTTGGAATAGATCAATCAATTGGTTATTTCCCATCTTCTCCACATTTTCAACATAGAACTGTATATGGTACCTTAGGATAAATTTTATTTATCTACGTATTTTAGATAATAATATTCATTTTCTATTGGGAATTGGCCACTTTATGACATTTGTTTCCACATTTGAAGCATGAACCAGTCCACTCAAGATAATTTTTGGGATACTTCTTCCAACAATTTTGACATGTAGGGAACCAATTCTTCTTTTTCTTATTATGTTTATTACTTAAGGTTCTTTGAGACACCATAAATATCTTCATTCATGTGTTGGGAAACTCAAAAATGTTACATTTAGTAATTTTAATTTGTGACAGCTAGATTGGAATAAACACAGGATGTGTTATAATAGTTCCTATCAGGTTTGGCATATAATTATATCAGTCATCACATTTCCTATCACATTGATTGTTGGAATGGGTTCTCATATTTCCCACCATTAACTAAAAAACAAAGTACAATTATGGTGTACATAATACTTAGCTAATAATTATATAAAGAAGGAAACAATTAACATAGAAGGATAAAATAGTTAATGAAAGGTGTATCCAATATTGTGATTCCCAATGTATTATTCTATGTTATCCATGGTGATAGAATTATCCCTAGGATTCTTACTAATGTTTTTTAGCCCAAATATAAAAAAACAACTACACCATTCCATCAATACCACCTATAATCGTTCATATCATTTGAAAAAATATAATTACATGGTTTTAGGATTAGATAGTCTTTAAATACAAACCACGGATCATAATGTTTAGTGTCTTTTGGTGACTAGGTACCTAAATCAGAAAATACTGAACTAAAAAAAATATTTTATTTAAACTCTATAATGAGATCCTGAATTCCATTGATATCTAAGATCTATATTGGGTACCCTTTGGAATACATAAACAAATAGATGAGCTAAAAAGAGAAATTTGGGTAAAAGAATTGAAATAAACCATATAACATGTGTTATAAGGCTTAACATGATAACATAAAAATTATTAGACATGTATGAGAAAAATGAAACATAACATGTATAAAATAGGTTCATATAATCATAGAATCATAAGAATATGGAAACAACAAATAACATGACATAATCATGAGTCAAGGATAAATTCCAAGAACATTAATCATAGTGGAGAATAAGCTAAGGGTATCATCCTAGACCATTTCACATGGTTGATAATGAGTCAAATATGACTTCTAATAATATTTCACATGGAGGAGAATGTCCTAAAATGAAACAAGTTTACTCCCTATCCCAACATGGGGTCTCATGAGACTTATCATTGTTAAATTCATTGGAGTGTTATCTGGGATCACCCACTATAACAGGTTCAAGAATATATGTTCCATAAGAAAAGTCATGCACATATAATATACATAACTATTACCCATGCAATGAAATGGGTTTTGTAATCATGTCATAAGGAATAAAAAATTTGTGTATCAAAAAAGATTCCATGAATGAAGGTATTTAAATAATAAATGGGAAGTAATAAGGTAAAACTGGAAAATGTCATTATAAATGACGTCCAAATAAATATAAAACATATAAAAATAGTGTTTAAGAATCATTATAAATGAGAAACTCTAATTTGGTTTAAGGGAATATTTTAGAGTTTCATTAAAACAGAAAATTAATAACTGTTAGTATAAAACTAGAAATGAAGCATGATAGATTTCCATGAAAAAATGAGTTATTTTGAAAAAAATAACAGAGGCTTCAAAAAAATACTGAGTTTACTTCAAAATGGGTAATAAACAAAGAAGTTCCCTTTAATCAATCTTTCTTATCAGGGGGAATTTAAAAATAAATTTTATAAAAACAAGTCTTTACCCATCAAGTAAATATTAATTGAGATAAGTAAATATGATTGGATCATAAAAACGAATTTATTAGTTTACATAAGATGAATTAATAATTAAATTGGGGGTAAATAGAGATAATGTGTAACTCTGAATAAAAATAAAGGTCTGAAAAGAATCCATTACCATATATCTAAATGTGGTCTATACATTTAGTTAATTTCATGGATAATGAAATTAAATTCATTATTTATGTAATACAAAACCTATTAAACATGGATTTTAGTCTTTATAATTTTATTATGTAAATTTATGTATTTTTTTATGATTTATTAGATTTAATATTATCATTTGGGATTGTATATTTCCTTGGTTTTATGATCAGTTCACTAGTATTTGTCTATGGAAGATCATTAAAAATAAGAAACATTATCCTAATTTGCAATTAAATGTTATTATTGAAAATAAAAATTATATATTAAAAGTTCATATAAAATTTTATTTTTTCATATAGTAGTTTTATTTATTGGATAAAATTATATGGTTTACAGTTTAGATTATTATGGTGCTCTATTGATCAGCATGAATTAGTTTTATTCTATTATTTAATATTATGTAAATATGATTGTTAGAAAACCTAAATTTTTTTATAAAAAAAATTTATAGTATTTTTTTAAAATTATTATAATTTTATTACCATCATTGAATGTTATATTAGAAAATGGATAATTGGCATCCATGAAGGAGGTGAATCGGCACCTCTCGAACTGTGTTTTCATTTTGAGAACAAAAGGGGAAGATAAGATAATTTAAAGTGGACATATCCTTAAAATAATAAAATTACAATATATTAGTGATAATGAGATTGTCATTCCATATTCATATATGTAGTTGAGGAGAGGATAAGGAAAGAAAATAAATTGAAAATAAATTAAATGAAAAAGAAAGAAGTTTTTACCTCATGAATTCTTCTCATTGTGAACCAACTTATTGGAATTGGGTTGGGTCTTCTGTTGATACCAAAGTATATAAGAAGTGGTAGAAAGACATTGGATGTTGATAAGATAGAATGTGTATATTATTCATGGCATTATATGTACGAGGAAAGGAGGTGGTGAGGGGGGTATTTATATGGTAGGAGAGGGGTGTTTTTTGATAATTTTATTCAATAGTTTATTATTTTTGATCAAGACTATGGATAGATTTGATTCCAATGAAAATATTCAATAAAGATAAAATGTTATTTTTAGATTACGGTTCTTACAACCTCACTACATCATAAAGTACTCAATAATTCAAATAGAGGTTAAATACCAAATGTTTCTGTATTTCACTATTAAAAAAATCCAAATATTTTAAAAAAATACGAAAAATCAACCCTAACAATTTTTCTACATTTGGAATTCAAAAATGGAATACATTTTTTTAAAATGTTTTTCTAAATATGATTTATTTAATTTTTCAATAAAATCATTATTTATTTGAGAAATTGAAAATTGAAATTTATAAGTTATTTTATAATAGTTTGAAAAAATAATTAGGGTCTCATTAAATTATCTGATAATAATATAACTATTCTATATTCACTTTGGAATCAATTTTTTTGAAATCAAATATTAATTTAAAACATTATATGAATTATCCAATTGAAAATAAGCTTCTATGCTTTTAAAAAATATAAACACTTAATTTATCATTTTTAATTTTTTTTACTTTTACATAGAATTAAATATTTCATATTTTCTTTTATAGGATACCAAAGTATTATGTATACTATCATAGGTGACATTACTATTCTATATTCTGATTTACTATTCTTATTGGTCACAATACTATTCCAAATTTCATGTTCTTATTCCATATATATATGTTGTTTAATTTATAAAAATGATTATAATCTCACACATTCTTAATTTATAAAGTTTCTATTGTGTTTTCAAGGTGATTTTCTATGATTTGTATTATATGAAATAATTATAATAAGAGAAATTTTATTGATAATTTTTTTGAGTCATAACATGATCTTACTTTTTTATGTGGACACACACATAGTATGTTTGGACAGTAGACTAATTTAAGTGGTGAAATTTGTTTTTCATGAGATCCTAGACTAAGGATATTTGTGAGGCTGTAAAATATTAGGATTTATGATTTAGATGAACATTGTATCCAAACCATGGAATTTCCTCAAGGGGTTTAATTTGATATGATAATCAAGAGATTAAATATGAGAAGTTGTAACCAAAGATCATCATTATTGTTCTAGAAATTCGTACTACCCCAGGAGAATGAAAAAAAAAAATTGAATACAAGACTAAGTATAAGTAATATGTTCTATTTTAATAAATATTAAATAGTTGATGTATTCCATTATATGTATGAGGCCGAACATTCCATTTTATGCGGGTGTTTTCAATATGTTTAGGGTTAATTCAAGAAAATAACACTTATATTATATGAAGTGTATTCTTTAATATCATAATGGATCAAAAGTTTTAGCCCTATGTTTTATAACAGATGACCCATTATAATGTTTTTTTCTTATAGAATTTAGAGTGGATATAGATATAAGAAAGTTCTCTATAGTATAATTTTTTATAAATGTAGGGAAAAATATACAATAGTTTTTGAGGCTATAGATTATGGTATCACTATAGACAATTGAAGATGGTTTTTTCAAAGAAATAAATTAGGAAATTACTAATAAAAATAATGTGTTTGTTAGAGGATCCAAAATAATTTAGGGATGTTTATTTCTATAATGTGATATCGAAAGTGTAAATAATTTTTATAATAATCCAATGATTCACCCATGGAAAACAACATTAACTAGTAAAATTATTTTTTCCAAATGATACATGAATTAATAGTGTTTGAGTTGTGGGAGATAAAGAGTGGTTAGAATCCAGTATGAAAGTTCACTAAGGTTTTAGTCTAGAGATATTTAATGGAATATTTTGAATTAGTTGAACGATGGTAATCAAAAAATTCTATGGGGGAAACTATAGATGATATAGAAATTATATTTTTCCTACCATCATAAGTGATGATTTTTATCATTGTTTCATTATAAGCTATATTAAAGTGGGAGATTGATAGAAAATAGAAAATATTTTATATGTTCATATTGAGAAATTTAGATGAAATCAATGAATATATTGTTGGGACTATTTAGAATAGAAGTAGTGGATGTCTAGAAGAGGTAGTGGTCTCGAATAGAAGATTTTCATTGTTAGGCCAATATCAAAATAATGGTTTAGTAGATGTTGTAAAATATTTTAAGACCCAATTTAATGATATCCAAATTCCCTCACATTGAGGTTCTATGAAATATTTATGATATCAATGTTTCATTAGAATATAATGTAAATGTATATTACTTAGTTCATGAGATGTTAGTGGTCATGAAAAGGATCATACTAATGATTGGTAGTGGATAATGATAGTTGGGGTACACCTTAAAATATTAGAGGCTGTTATAACTGGTTAAATGGTTAGACCCCACTATAAAGGGATGTGGGATCATTATAGATATGTGGTCATGTGATTAGAGATATTATTGGCCTATTTCACAATAGTGATTCTAATATTTTAACTTCTATTAAATGGAATTTTTTAGTGGTGTTTCCCCATATATAAAATACTTATCTTCCAAGATATATAAGTACATATGTTTTTTATATGATTGAATTTTTATTATAAGACTATTTTTGTGGGGGTATTTTGAGCGTGTGAGGAGTTTTGACATAGTGTGGTGATTTACGGTGCGGCTTGACTTCTTAAATTATGGTACATCAAAGTCATGTGATTTATTCAATTGCAGTTTTTTTTTCTATTTTCTACCCCTAATTTTATTATGGTTTATTTTATTGTGATCATTATTATGAATCTTAATCGTGACATGGTATATTATGGGGTATACATTCAATCGTAAAAACCTCTACAACATGTGGGAGATGGTCCTGAGGTTAAATTTTAATTTGAAAACAAAATAATGCTTCACAGTATATTTTTATCATAGAACTTCATCACAAAACACTCCCTAAAAAAATATTTTCATAAAATATTTATTCTTATATACAATGATTGTGGCATGTTTTATTACTCCATAACATAATACTCAACTATATTCTAATTATTCTAATCACTTGTCTCTAACTTCATAGTATGGTGGGTTATCTCATGGTTTGATTAAATATTAAATTTTTATGTACTATTGTTACATATATTTATATATATCAATTTAATATTATATAGATTCATTGGATTTGGATGATTAATATTAGGTAGCTTCACTTTACATTCCAAGGTCCAGGATTGTAGCATGAGCCTATAACTTATATCATAAACAACTCTAATAACATTCTGATATTTTCTAGGTTCCTCCAAGATTATCCAAGAATCATACTACATATAATATAATTTATGTGGAATGAAAAAGTGGGTGAAAATATATTTTCATTGACCCATACCTCCTTAGTAAAAATAATCCATTAATTAACCTGGTTTTAATAGTTTTACATTCTGATTAACAAATCTAAAATTTATTAACATGTTTCATTCACTAATTATTAATATTATTAATTTATATTGAGTAGATTATAATATAATATTAATTTTTAAAAATGAATAATCAGTATGAAATCGTAGTACCAAATTGAAAATGAATTCACCACGATAGTTTATATATCATTATGAATTTTGGAATGAGTAAAAATAAATATTTTTTCATGATTATATGAAACAATGTCAATATGCTAATGTTTTTTGTATCATCAATTAATATAGAGTTTCTATGAAAATTTAATTAGTTTGTGTAACCACGTGAGTATATATTCCCAATACTACTCAGACATGAATCTCAAGGGAGTGTCAAAGTATAAATCTATATACATTCTATCTCAATAGGGGTATAATAATTTGAACACATACTGTTGAAACATAATGAATAATGAAAATATGTCATTTTACACGGGTATAAATCATGTAAAAATATGAAGAGGGAATATAAGTGATTTTTAAGGGAATGGGGAAAATGTATTCTAAGATAATTCAATTTCATTTTGTTGTGCATCAAATGGTAGCTAAAAGAATATAACACTATATATATTCAGGAATAAAAATGCCATAAAGGGATGAAATAAGGGTTATTATGATCTCTATATTTTATAGATGATGAATAGTTATAGTCTAACAATAGTGACACGATGATATTGATATTGTAACAATATAAAACATAGTGACATTATAGAATTATATCTTCTATGATTGTATAGAAAACAACCACAACATAATAAACTAGTGACATCACCACAATAATAACACTACATATGTTGCTGTAAATGTTTATTTCCCAATATAATGACACCATCCAAACATAATATATAGCTATTAAATTTAAAAAATATAAAACTGATGGATACTGAGTCAGATATTACTAAAACTTCAAAAAATTAATATTAAATATCCTAGATTGATTTTATTGTGGCTTCAAACAACATAGAAAAACTCAAGAGGATCTCTTTTGATTAAATTATAAGGTTGAATGAAAAGATATTTCCTTTTATCCATTTATAAGTTACACATACATTTTTATGAATGTGAACAATAATAATATATTATACAAGGTGTTTAATCATTTCCATAAATATTGTAATATATATAATAGATTGCAGTTGATCACACGGATATAGATGATATGAATATATTCAAGGTTTATATAGGTGGAATTATAAGGATTATGAAGAATGTTTATGTATTATATATGGTTTTAAAAAGTGGAGATATCATAATAAAAAAACCATTCAAAGAATTTTCTTCATCATTAGTAAGAACGAAGAGTAGAAATGGGAGAAAAAATTGTAAAAAAGGGGATATGTGTATCTTTTGTTGTGAGGTTCATATGAAAGATACCAAGATTGAACATGAGGAGGATAATCTGATGAAAGATGTTATATTTGCCTCTTTTCTCTCTATTTTTAATTTCAAATTTCATTTTGAGCATGTATAGATATATCATATGTGGCCAAGGGTGATTTTGAGTTGAAGAAAACGTTTTTGGGTCAAATGAATTGAAAAATTTCTATTTTTATCATTAATTATTAATTATTTATATGTTTAATAATATTATATATGAAAAGTGAGGATGAGTTATGGAATGAGAGTTGAATTATTTCCTAGTTAGTCGAGATAAGAACACGAGATTCCAAATTATGATTCTGCATGAGAACTCATCAAACACATAAATCATTGATTGATTAAATAGAACTCCCATAGTGCAGCCTTAAAAACTGTATATAGACATGAAGCTATACATTGGTTCCTAAGAGTGTATTTGTCATGACCCGTCCTCGGGGCCCATGTCGTGACTTCCCCAAGCCCTCCTTCCATAGTCTAGGGGATGGCGACTAGGACCAAAGATGTAAATCCCAATAAAATGGGAAGGCACTGCCTTTATGAAAGTAAAAAAAATATAATAGAGTAAGCAAAAGAAGTAAAAACTAAGTAAAATCTATATACAAAAGTAAGAGCAGAAATGAAAAGGGGATGGAAATACAAGTCCAAAAGTAAGTACGGTACAACTGAAAAGCTAGTACAACTGCATTAATGTGAAGCAGCAACCACTGAGTCATCCTCTGGGAATCCCACCAGAAGGTTGGGTACAAATGGCCTCCTAAGCACCTCGGGTCCCTTCATATGCTCCGTGTATGTCTCGCCAAGTGATCCACCTCTGAGTACCGTCCAACTCTACAAGTCTCTACCTCGATCAGTGTTGTCCATCGTCTGTATCCAACATAACGTAGTGCGGGCATAGCTCATGTAGGGGTGAGTATACAATACATAGTAGGGACACTGAGACCCCTGAAGGTCTCCCAGAATCCATAAAGGATAAACCACAGAAGAAAGATACAACCACGAAGTTTCAACGAACCCTACTTAGGTTTATTCCAATACATATTCCTAAGTTATCAGTCTCAGTTTGGCTCCACTCTCAAACCGAAGCACAACCCATTCCACACAGGAAAGAAGTCTATCACATTGATGATAATGATTGAAAGTCAAGACTCAGCTCACACAGGTATGCATATTTCGTATAGAGATAGAGATGATCAGATGTAATCACTGATCCATCTAAGCTGTCAGACACACATAGGATACAAGTACATAAATCTTCACTGTCGAACCCACGAAGGATTCCAGTATAGTTTTCATTGCTGCCAAAACCACAGAGGATTCCAGTAGAGTTGTCGTTGCTGCCACACCCACAGAGGATTCCAGTACATTTGTTGTCACTGCCAAACCCACGGAGGATTATAGTACAGTTCTTGTTGCTGCGGAACCCACGAAGGATTCTAGTACAATTGTCGTTGTAGTCACAGCCAGCTCTAGGGTTCCCGCACACATCACGCTCGATTCCATGAGGGTCCACTCCTTGAGTCTAGGGGTTGATACATCAACTATCACAAATTATAGAGTTGATGTATCCTGAAGTTCTGTCTCGTCAAAATAGATCCTACTTGATAGACGATACTTCAATCGGACGCCCGGTCTAAAAGTTATTGGGTTCTCCATTCCAGGGGCTCGTTTGGAAATACTCTTGTTCCAATTCCTGATGTTTTTCAATGTTTTCAAAAACTCACATATAATATCACAAAAGTACCACCTCATCATAAGGGTCTCAGTGCTCTAGATGGTGCATTGATCAGATGTGCGGTTTTATGTTATTCACACTTAAGTGAAACGGGTCAGGCTCGTCAATCCCAGTGGACTGGCGGGTCGGACCGTCCTGGCTTGGTGGGTCCGACCCGGCTAAGGGGTCGGCCCGACCCGCTAATGTGCGGCCCGACCCGGTGGGGTGCGGTCTGGCCTGTGGCAGGTGGCCCGACCTGTGCAAAGGTGCGTCCAGACTCGGTGGGGTGTGGCCCGGCCCGGCTGGCGTGGCGCGGCCTGGCCCGACTGGCTGAGCGGCTCGACCCGGGTGGCTGAGCGATGAGGGGTGCGGGGGGCTTGGTTTCCTGAACCTGCAGCGCCGAGCGGTGCCTCCCTCCTTTCCAGCTAGTCCTCCCGGCGCGAGCGGCCCGTGTTGGCCGCTCTCCTCCCACATGGAACCTGCTGGTGTTGTGGCCTTCTCCAACCCGGCCGACCGAAGAGCCCGCCGGTTCGCCTGCCGAAGCGGCCCGCAGAGCGTAGGCCACGGTCCTTTATAGCGTGACGCGATGGGACGCCGCGGTTCCACCAGCCCGGCTGTCTATGGCCGGCTTGTTCTTATTTGGCCGACTAGCCGGCGGATGCGGGCCATTGTTCCTCTCCACCCAGTCGGCATACGACCACCGCTTTGTCTGGTCACCGCCACCCCTTCCATCACCGTCGCCATCAAAATTGATCAAGGATCAACGGAGGGTCTTCGTTCCATGTTCGTTCGACCCACACCCTCCACGTTAGGCGGTATCATATGGCCGAAGATAAATCATGGCTTCAACGAAGAACGAAGAACAATTTTATTAAATTAAAATTGAAGCAAACCCCCCACCTAAACTTCAAGAGCAGAGCACGTCAACGAGTCGTGGAAGAAAATCGTCGCGGAGGTCAAGCATTACGGAAGAAGAACGTCGATTCCATTGACATCAGAGAGCACCCGAAGAACAATCATCGTTGGTGACTTCACATTCATTATTGGAGATATTCTTCATTGGGAGAAGAACAAAGTTCTTCTATTTCTCAAGATCTCTCCCAAAATTCTCTCAACACAATGAGTGCCAAACTAAAATAATAGCTAAGGCTATTATTTTATTTACTCATGAATTTTCAAAATTCAAACACTTTAATTAATTAATTGTATGGTTAAATTCATTAATCAAATGTGTTGGCAAAAATTAAGGGGAGAGAGGGAGATGAAGAGATCACATTAACTAAGGGAAGAGTTGTCAAATTAATTAAGGGGGAATTAATGGGGAGTTTTAAGGGAGTTGAAAGTATAGGGGTTTGTGTGGGCCCCACCTCACATTATCCTCTCATGGGAGGTTATGTGGGTGTGGTTCCCACCTATAACTTCCCCTTGTAGGATATAACAAACATCTTTAAATAAAATTGTGTACAACAATATTATTTATTTTATTCTAAAAACCCAAAAAAAAATTAACTCTCAACCCGCATAAAACGAAATTGCGGTAAAGGTGCCCTTAAGTGAATAATAGCGCTGCGAGTTCATCAATGTCCTTGGATTTCAATTCCGAGCACTTGTTCAAAGGATAGAAAAACCCGTTCGTACGTTTAATGAACGTACCCGAATAAAACTTCAGAAATTAATTCCGGGAACACCAGGCCTCGGAATCAAGTGCCGTAAAAAACCAAAGACTCGTAAAATTACAAAGTATTTATGAAAAAACATTCCTTGAAATTTTTGGGCCATTACATTACTCCAACCTCAGGGATTTACATCCCCGTAATGCTACAACACACACTAGGGAAACAAATGGGGGTACTGAGCTCGCATCTGAGCCTCCCACTCCCAAGTGCTCTCATAGAGGTTCCCATGCTGCCAGTGAATGCACACGAGAGGAATCGACCATACACATAGGCCCCGCTTCTGTCGATCCTCGATCTCCCCCATGACCTCTGTGAATGTCACCCCGTCATCGATGTCCAGTTCCCCGTGGTCGATGATGTGGGATGGGTCATTCACGTATCTCCTTAGCTGAGATACGTGGAAGACGTCATGCACTTGGTGTAACTGAGGTGGAAGGGCTAGGCGTTAAGACACGTGGTCTACTCTGTTGAGGAAAAGGAAAGGCCCGATGATGTTCGGAGATAACTTTCCACCCTGGCCAAATCTCCATAGACCTCATTGAGGTGAGACCAATAGGATGGCATGATCACCATCTTCGAACTTGAGTGGTCTCCATATCCCATCAGCATATGATTTTGTCTTCTCTGTGAAGTCTCCATCCGCTCCAGGATGATTTGCTCCCTTTCCATCATATCTTGAACCATCTCTGGTCCTACAAGTGCTAACTCCCCAGGGTCAGTGTAATGCCCCGACCCCAACTACCCAGAGTCGGTGCATTACTTCGTAGCATTGGCATGATCACAAAAGATCATGTCTCAAAAGACCGATTAGTTTAGTAGCCTTGGAAACACTAGATACTTTCATAAATGTTACATTACATCA
Source organism: Viscum album (assembly GCA_963277665.1). Lineage (NCBI taxonomy): Eukaryota > Viridiplantae > Streptophyta > Magnoliopsida > Santalales > Viscaceae > Viscum > Viscum album. The sequence continues at coordinate 1,662,234,115 of OY728152.1, read as the reverse complement.
TAAAGTGAAAAACTACAATAAAAAAAAGTCTCCATAGTCCACACTCATATCCTCTTCTGACTATCCTTGCAGGTCATTCATAAAATACTTATTCACATCCTGGAAAATATTAAAACATTGAAAGGGGTGATCTCAGATGCTCAGTAAGGATAAAAATATAGCGGAAGCTTTCATAAATAAACATTAACATTTAAGAAGATTTATAACTAAAACAAAAGAATTTTAAACTTTAACTTTAGCATAATATGGAAAAAGTAAAATGAAATAATGCCATTTACTTACTCACATGGATATTCAACTAGTCGAATAATCACATGAAATATCAATAACCACTTTCATAATGATTGAATGCATAATGCCAGACTATCATAACCACGTAGCCAAGGCCTCGTGCCAAGACACTAGTTTGTCTCATGAGACCTACCGATGCATCGAGGAGCTATAGCGGGCTCCACCCGTCACTTATTAAGTCCAATTCATTCCTCATATGAACAGGTTTAAACATATCATAAACCATAACATAATTGTATCACATAAAACATGCATAATGGAAACATAACATTTCCACATTTCAATCACAATATATCAACACAACACATTGATATAATAAAAATGCTTTCAAAACCATTTTCAATACCAAAATAGAAGAAAGTTAAACCTTTGTATTTATTTTTCATTAAAAAAAAGTGATGGCTTGTAGAGGAAGCCGAAACTCAAATAATGGTCACGGCGGCAAAGAAGTAGTTGTTGCCGCATAAGTACGGAAAGAAAAAAATTCCCTATTTGTCGTTTAGTAAAACGTTTCATATAAAAAAGTTTCCTTTTGAATAAACGTAAAATTCAAAGGGGTTTATACACCATAGAAAAGAAATTTGTGTATAAAACCAAATATGCCTCAATTTGAGATGATGTCCTTAAAATGATCATTTTCAATATAAAATAGATCTATTATGTGCATTCACCATAAGTACACATAAAGAAAGTAAAAATACAAGATAGGACATAATAATATCATGACATAATTTGAAAGTAGGAGATTAACCCAAAGAATAGAAATTGGGTTAAGAAGTTCCCTTACCTCGTGTCTGACTTGAATCGACCGTTCTTTGATCTCCTGAATAATAAACTAGAGATAATCTCTACATTCATAAGAACCTTTTTCAAGTTCATTATTCCTTTTATATCACTTATTACTATGTCATGAACATTATGTAATTATTTAAGTTTATAATGGTCATTTTGTCGATCTTAGGTACTTGAGTCAAAAATAAACTTCTTATAATTACAAGTTGTTCATGTGGTGAAATATCCATTATATCCAGAATTATATTCATGATTTAGATATCATATATATCATATATATCCAGTATATAAATTCATTCAAAATATTACGTAACATTTAGAGGTAAGAAATGAAATGCGTCGTTCATGGAGACAGTAAGCCGTACGTACAGATGAACGCTACTTTCATTTCTATTTCGTATTTAATGGAATGAAATCATAATGATATAAATGTAGAATATACATCCAGTATAATATAGTGTATAATACCATTTACTCCATCCTTTATACATCCCACTTATGGTATTAACGATTCAAATCACTTTGAGGGGGCGGTAGTCCGCACTTTCTAAAATGAAAGTATCGTGTTTACCCATAATGGAAACCATAAAGGTATGCCATAAATGAAAAATAAAAAATCATAAGGAAAACAAAAACATAATATATATCATATATAAAAATATTTTCATCATAATGTCCACCATTAGAGGTGTTATATGAGTGTTGAACAATCATCGTTTCGTGAGGCAAAAATTCTCCATCCATAGAAACAGTATGTTCTTTAACCATTAGATGTAGGTGTGTGTAATTGTAGCTAGAATTAGTCTTATAACAACATCCTAGTATATTGAGGATACTGTTTTTGTTACAAAAGAAATTAATAAAAAGAGTTTAGCGGGTTGGAGATGCAAAATAATACATAAGAACACAAGAGAAAACACTACCTTTAAAACGGGTGACTCTTTTTGGATTTGAGCCAAAGGCTTCCTTGGGAAGAATTATGCCCAAAGTGATGCTTCTAGGAGTAATATATGGAAGTTGGGAGAGTATTTGGGCAGAGTTTGGCCGAGCCAAATGGCTTGAAAGTGTGAATAAGTTGGGAGTGGTGGGGGCCTTTTATAAGTGGAGAGGAGGGGCACTCTTGGAATGTAATGAAATATTACTTTATTACACAATTCTTTTCGGATTCTAAAGGTCCCACACTTATATAATTCTATTCTAAGGTGATAAGGGGTCAAAATATACCCATCCAATAGTCTTTGGACAAGTGTAAGCCTTGGAATTTACATTATCTTTAAATTTTATTTAAATCGTTAATTAATGAGATAATCGCTGCATCATCATTGTGTCATAAATAATTTAATTTATTTAATGTATAAAAATTATTAAAAAAATTTCATGTTGTAGGAAATATTTTTAGCTTTATAATGAATATTTATAGTCAAAAATATTACTTGTATAACCCCATTTAAAAATTGTTTTAGTAAAACAACTTATGTTTGTGAGATTTTTATATTAACTTTATATAAAAGTAATTTATGTCATTTTCCTAACAAAGTGGCTCCATGGGGTCCCCAAGTTGACCCATGGATTGTCTTGGTCTTCCATGACACATCCAATAGGGGTAAAACAAGTGTAAAGGTCATTTCATATTTTTATAATACCATTTTTACCTTAAATTTCACTAATTACCTTTAATCGTGATTAATTAAGCTTAAAAGTTACTATTGACCAAAAAATTATTTTGATCCCATTGAACCAAATTTTACTTCATAATGACAACCATGTATGTAGGATTTTTAAAAATCAAATCACAGAAGTGGTAATGTTTCATTTAATCGAAAAATCCGTTTTTAACTACCACTTAGTGGTTTCACTATTCATCAAAAATTGAAGTTTTTCTAAAACAATGCCAAAATTTCACCCTAAGCTATAATTGATATTCTGAATTAAAAAATGATGTCTATTTTATGAAATTCCAAAAATATAAGTTTCATTAATTAATTTTATAATTAATTCCCGTTGTCACAACATATAGCGTGTTTTTAAGAAACAATATATATAAAAAGATTGACAATTGTTTATGTCCAATTTCAAAGTGAAATTAATTCTAATGACCACCACTAGATAAAATAGTAAAAATATATTCTAATTATACTTTAAAACCACTCAATAGTATAATTTATCACTATAAATTATTTTGAATAAAAAATTTGTTTTTAAGTATTTTTCACTATTCATAAAAAATTGGAAGTTCTCAGAAAAATACCAAAAATTCAACATAGGCTAATTTCGATATTACGAATACAAAAATGAAGTCCATTTTGAAATATAAAATTTCTATAATTTTAAAAAGAGGTTATTACTATTCATAACGGCTACTTTGATTAGTCGTATTGTGTTAGAACTCGAACATGCGTACAATGCAAGCTATTGCATTATTGAAAGATAGGTGTATCGTGGAAGATCGGGGTGTTACATTCTCCTATCCTTCAATAAATTGTGTCCTCGCAATTTGAAAATGTTCTTCGAAAATAAAAGGTTGAAAATAGAAAATACCTTTGTGGAAACCCACATCGGAAATAATTTTAATAAAAATATAACATTAAAAGAAATAAAGGGAAGTACAAAGGTCACCCGAGATAGCCCATACTAGGATTATATGAAAATATGGATATGGAGGAGAAAAAAACCATCAAGGTCTGATGTAGAGTTGTAGAAAACAGGATTCAGAGAAAGTTAACCATAAGAAATTCACAAACTTGTGATTGGTTGAACGATCATTGAATCCCCAATTAGAAAAGTTAACCGGCAACATTTTTGTTTTAAGCTACCTTTTATAATGTTGAGGAATTTATTTAGGAGATTTACTAAGAATGTAAGGGAATATACATTGTAACAGCCCGAGATTTTATGAAAAATATTCTTTTTAATTTTATTAATGTCTTGTGTTGTACGCTACACAAAAAGGAGCTTGCACAACACACATCTTTGACTTGCCTTGAATTACACGCAATCACAACCTTCCTTGATAGCGTGTGTAGTACGCAATACTGAGTTTCACTAAACAACGATATGCTATTAAAATATTATTATAACTAGCTGTTATGAATAGTAATAACCACCTTTTAAAATTTTAGAAATTTTAGCTCTCAAAATGGACTTCATTTTTGGATTCGTAGTATCAAATTTAGCCTAAGGTGAAATTTTGGTACTTTTCGGATAACTTTCATATTTTGATGAATAGTGAAAATTACTAAATTTTAGTTAAAAACAACTTTTTCAATCGAAATAATTAATAGTGATAAATTATTAATTTGAGTGGTTTTAAAGTATATTTAGAAAATATTTTTACAATTTAATACAATGTTGGTCATTAGATGTAATTTCACATTTAAACCAGACATAAACAAGTGTCAATCTTTTGATAAATATTGTTTCTTAAAAACACGCTATTTGTTTTAACAGCGGGATTTAATTATAAAATTAATTAATGCAACTTTTATGTTATGAATTTGGTAAAATATACTTCATTTTTTAATTCGGAATATGAAATATAGCTTGGGATGAAATTTTGGCATTGTTCGGAAAAACATCAATTTTTAATGAATAGTGAAACTACTAAGTGGTAGTTAAAAAAAACTGAATTTTTCATAAAACTTAATTTTACCGCTTCTGTGAATGGAATTTCAAAAATCCGAGAGACACGGTTGATGTCAGTAAGTAAAATGTGGTTCAATGAGATGAAAATAATTTTTGGTGAATAGTAACTTTTTACTTTTTTTTACCACGGTTAATAGTAAATAGGGTAACTAAGGGTAAATATGATATTACTATTACCCTAACACAAGTCTCAATTCTATTGGACAAGTGTAATTCGACCAAAAACAAACTTAGGAATAAAATATGACCATTTAGGCCCACTTGGATTAGATTAGGACATTTATTATTAATTTATTTAAAGAAGGGTTAAAAGAGTTAAAATCAAAGTTTATTTACTAAAACATTTTTAATATGGGGTTATACATAATATAAATTCTACTATAAATATTCATTAGAAATCTAAAAAGATTTCATATATAATGGTATTTTATTTGAAATTTTTAGGCATTAAATAATTTAATTTATTTATGACACAATGATGATGCAGTAATTATCTTATTAATGAAATATTGACCTAATTGATGTTATAAACACCAAAATAAATGTAATTTGAGACTTTTTATGAATTACAAAAATTTTATAGGTTACTATGATATATTATTGTTAATTTAATCAACTTGGTTCGAACATATAATTCTGTTATGACTTTCAGAAAAATCATATATCAAATAGTGTCAAAATTGACACAAAATAGTTTTTAAATAAAATATTATATTATTAATTGTTATTTTATTCCTAAAAATCTAAGGTTCGGCCAAATGACTTAGATAAGGATATATATATTAATAATAAACAATTTGGGGTTCGTTTGGCATGTTATAGTAAATGTATTAACCATATAGTGAAAGAAAACAAAAAGACACGGTAAAAGTTAAATTATTTAACTTAGGGTTAAATCTAATTGATAAGTTTAAAATAATATCCTAAAATTTTCTAAATCCTATTGGTTGATAGTATTTCGACCCTTCCCCACTTTAGCTTAGAAATAAGACCCTTTGGAACCATTATAAACCGATTTTGACTTTAATATAAAATAATATTTTGATATATTCCTAAGGTGCCCCTCTCCTCCCTTATAAAAGGGCACCTCCTCCCCCTCCTCCTCACACCAATTTGAGCACTCATGCTCGGCCAAACCCTGCCAAAATCCCTTCTCCACTTCCCTAGTATCATCATAGAGGTCCTGGTCTTCTTCAAAGACCATCCTTAGTTCTTTAAGTGGAGGCTAAGAAAAGGCGCGTCAAAAAGAGGTAATATCCATTACCAATCTTTTTCAATTTCTTTCTTCTTCAACTTCTTCTTATTTAGTTGTTTCATGATAAAGTAATAACATCACTATTTATTATATACTGATATGTTATTATAAATATGAAACAACCCTAATTCACCTTCTATCCATCCTACGGAAAAATGAAATCACCGCGGGTGCGTACGTACGGAATACCGTCTCCACGCCGTGGTGTAATCTATTTTCCACCACCACCTTACAAGGATGGGTATAATGGTGTGATGAGTAACTATTTATGATTATTATAAAGTAATATTGATACTGAAATAATATATATGTACTCCAATACAATTTCCACGATCATAGGAACGATATCATCACTCGTGCGTACGTACGGAATACCGTCTCCACGATGTGATGCGACTCGTTCTACATGATCATCATTACATAGTAATTATATAAATGAATTGAATGAATAAATATGATATATGTTACACTAATACCATTCTGGATATAAGGTATCTATAACCATAAAAGAAGAATAAGAATTTATTCGGAAAAACACGCATAAGAACAAAAGGCAATAAAGACCCAAGTAACAAGTAACAATGAAATATTACTAACAAGAAGCTAAGAATATGACCATGTATGATATCATATCAATATGTATGACTCTGGAATAAGTCAATAACATTATTTAAACCATTATACAGGATCTTCGGACACATACAAAGCAAATCGGACCTAAGGTAAGGGAAATATCACAATCTCATTTTTATCCGAGATTGTTTATTCGTAAGTATTTACTGGGGTGTATTTTATCATCCACATCCATGTTTCATAAATATGTAATATTATTTCCATCTACCTACAATTTTTTAAATCCATTTTTACCTTTCGGTGAGTTTTTAGTAATATGTATGAAAGGAATCTTTTGTCGTTTTTCGTACAAGGTCCTTTTTGACTTTTCCGACAAAAGTACGAAGAATGTTTTTTTTAACTTATACGGCATGAATGGATTTTTAAAAAATTATTTCCAAGAAGCTTCCTTTACAAGTTTTCAAGTTTATTTTTAATCAACTTCTTTTATTTTAAAGTTGTATGACATGTTATGAAAGGAAAAATGTTTTTGAAGAAGAAAGGATATTTTCCTCAAGAATGGAGTTCAAGTGTTTTATCAAAATTTATTTTCCATCTAAGATAATAAAGGGTTCTGTTTTTATCCCTATTATTACATTGATTTGATCATGCTGTGATGGAATTATTTTTATGAATTCCTTTATCTTATATGAATTGATTTATGATGTCATGATGTTTCAAGAATCCCATTTTTATTACATGTGTTATGCGATGATGTATGTTTTATGATTATGTGGCACACATAAGAAAGGATTAATTATAAGATGGGTGGGACCTATATCTACCTCCAATGCATTGGGTAATGATTTTATATCTCATGAGATAGACATGGCTGAAATGGTAGGTTATACCGGTTCAGTGAAACAGGACTGAAATTAAGGTTACTCGATTCAGAAAGGGACTTTGTCCACTAAGATAATCTTGGAAATGAGTCTTGACTAACAAGAAATGATTCTCTATGATTATGTGTGTATGCCAAAAAGTTTCATGTTTTAGGGTATGATTATTGGGATTTCATTTCACTACTATGATTTATCCCATGTTATGAAATTATGCTCTCTTTTGCAGGTTATGATTTCCAAAAGTTATTTTCTTATGAATATGATGTGATTGATTTCTCTTTTGTTTACCCTTACTGAGAATTTGAGCTCACCCTTTTATGTTTTCTTTTCCCCAGGATATAAAGAAAGGTTTTAGGTAAAAAAAAGGAAGATCTTTATGGGAGATATTGAAGATCTTTCACCACGATTAGAAGATTACGTTCCAAGTTTCCAAAGACACTAAACTATTACGATCCTTGTGTGTGTGTTTTTTTACTAAGTATTCCGCAAAAGTAATGTAATGTTCATGTACGTTAGGCTCCGGGTCTCTACAGTTGGTATCAGAGGAAAGGTTTAGTCAACCTTTGGAAACTAGGATGCGAGAACTTTAGTGAGATCCCTAGAGATATTTCTAAGGTGTGTCTAGGGATGTATCTAAGTTTAAGTATATGTATAGGTTATAGTACTATAATTACGCTAACGATCATAGAATTAAACCTAAGATGTTAGATATTGAAGGTACTCCCCCTTTATTAGGTTGTTTTCCCTAGCATGATTTTGCCTCTCACACTATTCTTTTTGGGTTTTAGACGATGGCTGGAACCCGAAGGAACCGTGTTGATCAATGCAATGGACAATGAAATGATTACCCTCCTGAACAAACAAATGTTATGGGAGATGGAGTGAAAAATCTTATTGCTATACTTACACAAGCTATGAATCATTATGGACTTCCAAATGAGCAGAGAAGGGAACAATATTCTATTGAGTCCTTCATGAGGCAACGTCCACCTTCGTTCAGTGGGTCTTCTGATCAACTTGTTGCTGAACAATGGATCAGTACCACTGAAAAGATATTTTCAGTTCTTCAATGTTCTGAGCATGATAATGTCATCTTAGCAGTATATCGTTTGGAAGGTGAAGCTGCTCAATGGTGGAATATTATCAAGAATACGAGGCAAAGAGATGAAATTGAGTCCATGGAATGGGACGAGTTCAAGAACTTGTTTTTCAGTAAGTACTTCCCTCGTATTCTTCGAACAAAGATGGAGAAGGAGTTTCTTGAACTAAAGCAAAAGGATGATGAATCTGTTGGTATATACGAAGCGAATTTTACAAGACGTGCAAGGTATGCATCTGGCATTATCATCCAACCTGAAAGTAAAGTTGATCGATTTTTCAGTGGCTTAAAACCAAGTCTTCGAAGGGCATTAGCTATAAGAGACTTCAGTAGCTATGAAGAAATTGTGCGTTGTGCTATCAAGGTAGAAATGGAAGTTGGTGTTACATATCCATCTCATGGTTTTGACAAGAAACGAAAGATGGAGTTTAAGGAGAAATCTCAGAATATTGGTGAAAAGAAGATGAATGTTTCCTTATGCACAAAGTGTGGAAAGAAACATGGTGGATATTGTATTAAAGGGACTAGAAAATGTTTTAAGTGTGGAAAAGAAGGTCATCGAGCAGCTGAGTGTCGAAGTAATGGAAAAAGGGTTTCTAATGATGTGAATAATGCAAACACTGCAGAGAACGCACCACCAACACTTCAATGCTTCAAGTGCAAGGAAATGGGGCATTATGCTAATAAATGCCCTAATCCAAGGGTTAGTGATGATCGACATGAGCAACCACTTAAGGCAAAGGATAAAGGGAAGTCACATGCGATCACTATTGGCTATGTTGAATATGACAACGATGTGGTGGAACGATTAAGTGTTTATGTAATGGGATTCCAAAATAATGTTGTACCATTGAGTATTGCAATATTTATTGATGTGGTATTCAAAGTGATTGAGATATTTTTTGGAAATAAGATGATATGCGAGAAAATGAAATGTTTAATAGTATTCATGAGCTCATGATTGATATAAGGACTAAGTGATATCATGGTTTGAGTATATAGAATTTTGAGGATTTTGGTATGTGGAAAGTGTTAACTTTAAACTGCATTCATGTTTTCACTAAGGTATTCAAGAAAATACATGATTAAGGACTTTGAATGTTTGGAATGTGACCAACAAAACATATCTTATGATATATGGGGGATCAATGATGGTATTAAATCTCTGTTAATCGTTTTCACTATGTTATGAGAGTGGACTGTAGTATTATGGATAAGCCTAAAGATTGAAATGGATTATGTTGGACATAAGTGAGTATTGTTTAAGGATAGAAGTTTTTTTTATTCGATATTATTGATGGGATTTTATAGTAATGTAGTTTTAGAAAAAGGACAACCTGAAGGACGGGTGACAGCCCATCGCTTCGGACAAGGCTGTGGGAATCGAACCCACAACCGAAGTGCGACTGGCCTTTATCGCCTACCACTGGCCTACAGGAAGTCCCTGTTTAGTAGAAACTAGTTTTATTATATTAATCAGTATGATATATAAAGTATAAGTCCATTTTAGGAACCATATATGATTAATCTCACTATAGATCGACTTATGTATATAAATTTTGCTAACCTTTTGAGACAGATGGAATGACCCGTCATTCTATCACATGATCTGCTAACACTTCACGAATAACAAATTCAACTTCATTTATTTAAGAGATGAAGTGGAAATTGTTAAAGGAACGAACAACAGTGAGGTTATACCAACATAAAGTAAGTATTTATTCTAATTCAAATTCTTTAACTTTAGGGAAACGATCTTGAAAACCAAAAATGTTGTCCTAGTGATCTTATATCTGATGAATCAGATGGTACCTTAGATCGTCAAAAATTTATGGCTTTGTGATTACTGGATTTTCCATAGCCATGTTCTCTACCACTCTCCATGAGAACATGATGGTTAGATTTCTCTTCCATATCCATATTTTCACCTATGTGGAAACCCAATGATTAGTTTATTTGGGTAACCACTACATTTCATACTTTTGTTTTTAAAGATTGGTTTTGATATTCCTTTTTACGGTGTGGGTTTCTATTAAATAAACTTTCGAATAGTAAACCATTTATTACCCCGACGAATTTCGAGGGCGAAATTCATTTTAAGGGGGGTAGAATGTAACAGCCCGAGATTTTATGAAAAATATTCTTTTTAATTTTATTAATGTCTTGTGTTGTACGCTACACAAAAAGGAGCTTGCACAACACACATCTTTGACGTGCCTTGAATTACACGCAATCACAACCTTCCTTGATAGCGTGTGTAGTACGCAATACTGAGTTTCACTAAACAACGATATGCTATTAAAATATTATTATAACTAGCTGTTATGAATAGTAATAACCACCTTTTAAAATTTTAGAAATTTTAGCTCTCAAAATGGACTTCATTTTTGGATTCGTAGTATCAAATTTAGCCTAAGGTGAAATTTGGTACTTTTCGGATAACTTTCATATTTTGATGAATAGTGAAAATTACTAAATTTTAGTTAAAAACAACTTTTTCAATCGAAATAATTAATAGTGATAAATTATTAATTTGAGTGGTTTTAAAGTATATTTAGAAAATATTTTTACAATTTAATACAATGCTGGTCATTGGATGTAATTTCACAATTAAACCAGACATAAACAAGTGTCAATATTTTGATAAATATTGTTTCTTAAAAACACGCTATTTGTTTTAACAGCGGGATTTAATTATAAAATTAATTAATGCAACTTTTATGTTATGAATTTGGTAAAATAGTCTTCATTTTTGAATTCGGAATATGAAATATAGCTTGGGATGAAATTTTGGCATTGTTCTGAAAAACATCAAATTTTAATGAATAGTGAAACTACTAAGTGGTAGTTAAAAAAAAACTGAATTTTTCATAAAACTTAATTTTACCGCTTCTGTGAATGGAATTTCAAAATCTCCGAGAGACACGGTTGATGTCAGTAAGTAAAATGTGGTTCAATGAGATGAAAATAATTTTTGGTGAATAGTAACATTTTACTTTTTTTTACCACGGTTAATAGTAAATAGGGTAACTAAGGGTAAATATGATATTACTATTACCCTAACACATGTCTTAATTCTATTGGACAAGTGTAATTCGACCAAAAACAAACTTAGGAATAAAATATGACCATTTAGGCCCACTTGGATTAGATTAGGACATTTATTATTAATTTATTTAAAGAAGGGTTAAAAGAGTTAAAATCAAAGTTTATTTACTAAAACATTTTTAATATGGGGTTATACATAAGATAAATTCGACTATAAGTATTCATTAGAAATCTAAAAAGATTTCATATATAATGGTATTTTATTTGTAATTTTTAGACATTAAATAATTTAATTTATTTATGACACAATGATGATGCAGTAATTATCTTATTAATGAAATATTGACATAATTGATGTTATAAACACCAAAATAAATGTAATTTGAGACTTTTTATGAATTACACAAATTTTCTAGGTTACTATGATATATTATTGTTGATTTAATCATCTTGGTTCGAACATATAATTCTGTTATGACTTTCAGAAAAATCATATATCAAATAGTGTCAAAATTGACACAAAATAGTTTTTAAATCAAATATTATATTATTAATTGTTATTTTATTCCTAAAAATCTAAGGTTTGGCCAAATGGCTTAGATAAGGATATATATATTAATAATAAACAATTTGGGGTTTGTTTGGCATGTTATAGTAAATGTATTAACCATATAGTGAAAGAAAACAAAAAGACACGGTAAAAGTTAAATTATTTAACTTAGAGTTAAATCTAATTGATAAGGTTAAAATAATATCCTAAACTTGTCTAAATACTATTGGTTGATAGTATTGCGACCCTTCCCCACTTTAGCATAGAAATAATACCCTTTGGAACCATTATAAACCGATTTTGACTTTAATATAAAATAATATTTTGAGATATTCCTAAGGTGCCCCTCTCCTCCCTTATAAAAGGGCACCTCCTCCCCCTCCTCCTCACACCAATTTGAGCACTCAAGCTCGGCCAACCCCTGCCAAAATCCCTTCTCCACTTCCCTAGTATCATCATATAGGTCCTGGTCTTCTTCAAAGACCATCCTTAGTTCTTTAAGTGGAGGCTAAGAAATGGCGCGTCAAAAAGAGGTAATATCCATTACCAATCTTTTTCAATTTATTTCTTCTTCAACTTCTTCTTATTTAGTTGTTTCATGATAAAGTAATAACATCATTATTTCTTATATACTGATATGTTATTATAAATATGAAACAACCCTAATTCACCTTCTATCCATCCTACGGAAAAATGAAATCACCGCGGGTGCGTACGTACGGAATACCGTCTCCACGCCGTGGTGTAATCTATTTTCCACCACCACCTTACATGGATGGGTATAATGGTGTGATGAGTAACTATTTATGATTATTATAAAGTAATATTGATACTGAAATAATATATATGTAATCCAATACAATTTCCACGATCATAGGAACGATATCATCACTCGTGCGTACGTACGGAATACCGTCTCCACGATGTGATGCGACTCGTTCTACATGATCATCATTACATAGTAATTATATAAATGAATTGAATGAATAAATATGATATATGTTACACTAATACCATTCTGGATATAAGGTATCTATAACCTTAAAAGAAGAATAAGAATTTATTCGGAAAAACACGCATAAGAACAAAAGGCAATAAAGACCCAAGTAACAAGTAACAATGAAATATTACTAACAAGAAGCTAAGAATATGACCATGTATGATATCATATCAATATGTATGACTCTGGAATAAGTCAATAACATTATTTAAACCATTATACAATATCTTCGGACACATACACAGCAAATCGGACCTAAGGTAAGGGAAATATCACAATCTCATTTTTATCCGAGATTGTTTATTCGTAAGTATTTACTGGGGTGTATTTTATCATCCACATCCATGTTTCATAAATATGTAATATTATTTCCATCTACCTACAGTTGTTTAAATCCATTTTTACCCTTCGGTGAGTTTTTAGTAATATGTATGAAAGGAATCTTTTGTCGTTTTTTGTACAAGGTCCTTTTTGACTTTTCTGACAAAAGTACGAAGAATGTTTTTTTTAACTTATACGGCATGAATGGATTTTTAAAAAATTATTTCCAAGAAGCTTCCTTTACAAGTTTTCAAGTTTATTTTTAATCAACTTCTTTTATTTTAAAGTTGTATGACATGTTATGAAAGGAAAAAATTTTTTGAAGAAGAAAGGATATTTTCCTCAAGAATGGAGTTCAAGTGTTTTATCAAAATTTATTTTCCATCTAAGATAATAAAGGGTTCTGTTTTTATCCCTATTATTACATTGATTTGATCATGCTGTGATGGAATTATTTTTATGAATTCCTTTATCTTATATGAATTGATTTATGATGTCATGATGTTTCAAGAATCCCATTTTTGTTACATGTGTTATGCGATGATGTATGTTTTATGATTATGTGGCACACATAAGAAAGGATTCATTATAAGATGGGTGGGACCTATATCTCCCTCCAATGCATTGGGTAATGATTTTATATCTCATGAGATAGACATGGCTGAAATGGTAGGTCATACCGGTTCAGTGAAACAGGACTGAAACGAGGGTTACTCGATTCAGAAAGGGACTTTGTCCACTAAGATAGTCTTGGCAATGAGTCTTGACTAACAAGAAATGATTCTCTATGATTATGTGTGTATGCCACAAAGTTTCATGTTTTAGGGTATGATTATTGGGATTTCATTTCACTACTATGATTTATCCCATGTTATGAAATTATGCTCTTTTTTGCAGGTTAAGATTTCCAAAAGTTATTTTCTTATGAATATGATGTGATTGATTTCTCTTTTGTTTACCCTTACTGAGCATTTTAGCTCACCCTTTTATGTTTTCTTTTCCCCAGGATATAAAGAAAGGTTTTAGGTATAAAAAAAAGGAAGATCTTTATGGGAGATATTGAAGATCTTTCACCACGATTAGAAGATTACGTTCCGAGTTTCCAAAGACACTAAACTATTACGATCCTTGTGTGTGTGTTTTTTTTACTAAGTATTCCGCAAAACTAATGTAATGTTCATGTACGTTAGGCTCCGGGTCTCTACATACATACTTGTCATGTAGACTTTAATTCTTTAATAAATTTTTACCACGAACCCATCATTCACTCCAAAAGGTAATAGATAAAAATATTATATTTTTCCTAATCGTACAAAGATCAAAATTTTAACACAGGCCATTTAAATTAGGAAAACTATTTTGTAATAACCAGGGACTTCCTGTAGGCTAGTGGTAGGTAATAAAGGCCTGTCACACTATGGTTGTCGGTTCGATTCCTGCAGCTTTTTCCGACGCGAAGGTTTATGCCCCACCCTGCAGGTTGTCCTTTTCCTAAAACTATAGTATTATAATATTTCAAAAATAATATTCATAAATGTTTTAACCTTAAACAATACTATCCAATGATCAATTTAATCCATTCCAACCTTTATATTATCCAAAATACCTCTGTCCAGACTTTCTCTAAAAGGTCTCTAAATTCCAAAAATCAATTGTATCATCAGATTCCTCAAACAAGGTAAAGTTTCTCTTATTGTCACATACAAAAATATGATTACCTTCATCATATTAAAACCATAATGAAATCAACAAGTACTGTAGTACAATCCTTATATATATATATATCACATTATTCTAATAACCAGAATATAATCCATGAGTCCAAAAGCACCAATACATTAATTATTCTGCTTCAACTGTAGTAACAGCATAAGATTGTCCTTGATCCCTTGGCCTTTTCTAAGGTAAGTTCCCCTGAAGCTTAGGACATTAATTTGCATAATGACTCAATTCTCTACAATTGTAGCATTCAAGATTGATAGCCTCTTTCTTTCCCTTGCAATCACGAGCCTAGTGACCTTTTTCTCCACATTTATAACAAACTCCCATTCCTTTTAGGCAAGCACTGGGGTGATTCTTCCCACAATTATCAAATAATAGAAAATCCTTCTTTCCCTTTTTCCCTTTATCGGTCTCATGTTCCACCGTTCTCTTCTTTTCTTGCTTTACTTTAAAGTCATGAGACTTAGAGAATTACTTTTCCATCTTGACAGCACATGAGACAATATCTTCGTATGACGAGTAGGTTTGTGAGACTAATGCTCGACGGAGAAATGGTTTTAACCCATAAAAAAACGATCAATCTTACTTCTTGGGTTACGTATATAATCTGCAGAATACCTTGCTAACCTTGTAAAGTTGGCCTCATACTTTGCGACATTCTCGTCCTCCTTTTGTCTCAGACTCAGAAATTGTCTTTCCATATCTGCTCGATGGTCATGTGGAAAGTATTTTTCTAAGAAAAGATCTTTGAACTCTCTCCATTCCATACTCGTTACGTCTTCATCTTACTTTGTATTTTGAATCAATGACCACCATTGATCGTCATCTCCAGAGAGGCGGTAAACTGCCATGATAACCTTTTCCCTTTCACTACTCCCCAAGGCGTGGAATATTTTCTCTAAGGAGTTTATCCATTGCTTAGCTATTAATGGATTTGTACCCCCATTAAATGTTGGCGGTTGCTGCCTCATTAAGCGGTCTAACATTGATCCTCCACGTTGAGGATCGGGGTGCTCCATACGAGTAAGGTTATTATTCATAACCTGAGTGAGTTTTCCCATTATGGTAATAAGTTAATCAGCACCACTTGTATCTCTAGATCCACAATAATTATCTTGAGCAGGAGGGAAATTACTAAACGGAGTGCGTGCATTGATACAGTTTCCATTCCTTCCACTAGGCGCCATTTCTAAACAATGGCATAAACTAGATTAGTTGATGAATCAAAATACATAATTCCACACTTGTAAAATACTTAACATAAATTGAACTACTTATTGCTATAATCCATAAAAATGTTTTCTTTGAGGAAGTATATACTCATAACCCTTCATAGTGGTTTGTAAAGAAAATTAGAATTATCCTAAGCATATCCCCCGGGAGTATCGTAACCAAGAGTGCAGCAAGGCCCATTGTCGTGCACCAGTTCTTGTTCGAGTCTAGCTCAAAGCGGTGTTTTCGGGTTTTACCCCTAGGTACATCTGTGCCAGAGCTACCTCTACCTACTCGTATCCAGATAGGGATGTATTGCTTGGAAAACTCAAAAAATCTCTACAACTACAAAATTCTAGGAAGTTCTTCTATACTAATCCTCAAAGTCTATCTTTGGTCTATGTCCTCTAATCAGAGTTTATCTAAATCTAGCTTCCAAGTTTAGTACTAAACTGCCTCTGATACCAACTGTAACGCCCCGACCCCAGCTACCTAGAGTCTGTGCATTACTTCGTAGCATTGGAATGATCACAAAAGATCATGTCTCGAAAGACCGATTAGTTTAGTAGCCTTGGAAACACTAGATACATTCATAAATGTTACATTACATCATAAAGTGAAAAACTACAATAAAAAAAGTCTCCATAGTCCACACTCATATCCTCTTCTGTCTATCCCTGCAGGTCATTCATAAAATACATATTCACATCCTGGAAAATATTAAAACATTGAAAGGGGTGAGCTCAGATGCTCAGTAAGGATAAAAATATAGCGGAAGCTTTCATAAATAAACATTAACATTTAAGGAAATGTATAACTAAAACAGAAGCATTTTAAACTTGAACTTTAGCATAATATGGAAAAAGTAAAATGAAATAACGCCATTTACTTACTCGCATGGATATTCTACTAGTGAAATAATCACATGAAATATCAATAACCACTTTCATAATGATGGAATGCATAATGCCAGACTATCATAACCACGTAGCCAAGGCCTCGTGCCAAGACCACAATTAATATTTTGTCAAGGCCTCGTGCCAAAACACTAGTTTGTCTCATGAGACCTACCGATGCATCGAGGAGCTATAGCGGGCTCCACCTGTCACTTATTAAGTCCAATTCATTCCTCATATGAACAGGTTTAAACATATCATAAACCATAACATAATTGTATCACATAAAACATGCGTAAAGGAAACATAACATTTACACATTTCAATCACAAGATATCAATACAACACATTGATATAATAAAAAAGCTTTCAAAACCATTTTCAATACCAAAATAGAAGAAAGTTAAAACTTTGTATTTATTTTTCATTAAAAAAAAGTGATGTCTTGTAGAGGAAGCCGAAACACAAATAATGGTCACGGCGGTGGAGAAGTCATTGTCGCCGCATAAGTACGGAAAGAAAAACATTACCTTTTTGTCGTTTAGTAAAACGCTTCATATAAAACAGATTCTTTTTCAATAAATGTAAAATTCAAAGGGGTTTATGCACCGTATAAAAGAAAGTTGTGTATAAAACAAAATATGCCTCAATTTGAGATGAAGTCCTTAAAAAGATCATTTTTAAAATAAAATATATCTATTATGTGTTTTCACTATAAGTACACATAAATAAAGTACAAATACAAGATAGGACATAATAATATCATGACATAATTTGAAAGTAGGAGATTAACCCAAAGAATAGAAATTGGGTTAAGAAGTTCCCTTACCTTGTGTCTGACTTGACTCGACCGTTCTTTAATCTCCTGAATAATAAAATAGAGATAATCTATACCTTCTTAAGAACCTTTTTCAAGTTCATTGTTCCCTTTATATCACTTATTACCATGTCATGAACATTATGTAATTATTTAAGTTTATAACGGTCATTTTGTCGATCTTAGGTACTTGAGTCAAAAATAAACTTCTTATAATTACAAGTAGTTCATGTGGTCAAATATCCATTATATACAGAATTATATTAATGATTTAGATATCATATATATAATATATATCCAGTATATACATTCATTCATAATATTACGTAACATTTAGAGGTAAGAAATGTAATGCACCGTTCATGGAGACGGTAAGCCGTACGTACGCATGAACGCTCCTTTCATTTCTATTTCGTATTTAATGGAATTAAATAATAATGATATAAATGTATAATATAATTACAGTATAATATAGTGTGTAATACCATTTACTCCATCCTTTATACATCAATCATATGGTATTAACGATTCAAAACACTTTGAGGGGGCGGTAGTCCGCACTTCCTAAAATGAAAATATCGCGTTTACCCATAATGGAAAACATAAAGGTATGCCATAAATGAAAAATAAAAAATCATAAGGAAAACAAAAACATAATATATATCATATATAAAAATAGTGTCATGATAATGGCCACCATTAGAGGTGTTATATGAGTGTTGAACAATCATCGTTTCGTGAGGCAAAAATTCGCCATCCACAGAAACAGTATGTTCTTTAACTATTAGATGTAGGTGTGTGTAAGTGTAGCTCTAATACTTCTTATAACAACATCATATTATATTGAGGATACAGGTTTTGTTACAAATGAAATGAATAAAAAGAGTTTACGGGGTTGGAGAAGAAAAAGAAAACATAAGAACACAAGAGAAAACATTACCTTTAAAACGGGTAACTCTTTTTTGATTTGAGCCAAAGGCTTCCTTGGGAAGAATTCTGCCCAAAGTGAGGCTTCTAGGAGTAAGAGAGGGAAGTTGGGAGAGTATTTAGGCAGAGGTTGTCCGAGCCAAATGGCTTGAAAGTGTGAATAAGGTGGGAGTGGTGGGGGCCTTTTATAAGTGGAGAGGAGGGGTACTCTTGGAAAGTAATGAAATATTACTTTATTACACAATGCTTCTCGGATTCTAAAGGTACCACACTTCTATAATTCTAGGATAATGTAATAAGGGTTCTAAATCTACCCATCCAATAGTCTTTGGACAAGTGTAAGCCTTGGAGTTTACATTATCTTTTCATTTTATTTAAATCATTAATTAATGAGGTAACTGTTTCATCATCATGGTGTCATAAATAATTTAATTTATTTAATGTCTAAAATTTATAAAAAAACTATCATGATTTAGGAAATATTTATATATTTCTAATGAATATTTATAGTCAAAAATATGACTTGTATAACCCCATTTAAAAATTGTTTTAGTAAAATAACATATATTTGTGACATTTTTATTTTAACTTTAAATAAAAGTAATTTATGTCATTTTCCTACCAAAGTGGCTCCATGGGGTCCCCAAGTGGACTCATTGATTGTATTGATCGGTCATAACACATCCAATAGGGGTAAGACAAGTGTAAAGGTCATTTCATATTTTTATAATACCATTTTTACCTTAAATTTCACTAATTACCTTTAATCGTGATTAATTAAGCTTAAAAGTTACTATTCACCAAAAAATTATTTTGATCCCATTGAACCACATTTTACTTCCTAATGAAAACCATGTATGTAGGATTTTTAAAAATCAAATCACAGAAGTGTTAATGTTTCATTTAATCGAAAAATCAGTTTTTTAACTACCACTTAGTGGTTTCACTATTCATCAGAAATTGATGTTTTTCAGAACAATGCCAAAATTTCACCCTAATCTATAATTGATATTCCGAATTCAAAAATGTTGTCTATTTTATGAAATTCCAAACATATTAGTTTCATTAATTAATTTTATAATTAATTCCCGCTGTCACAACAAATAGCGTGTTTTTAAGAAACAATATATATCAAAAGATTGACAATTGTTTATGTCCAATTTCAAAGTGAAATTAATTCTAATGACCACCACTGGCTAAAATAGTAAAAATATATTCTAATTATACTTTAAAACCACTCAATAGTATAATTTATCACTATAAATTATTTTTATTAAAAAAGTTGTTTTTATGTATTTTTCACTATTCATAAAAAATTGGAAGTTCTCAGAAAAATACCAAAAATTCAACATAGGCTAATTTCGATATTTCGAATACAAAAATGAAGTCCATTTTGAAATATAAAATTTATATAATTTTAAAAAGTGGTTATTAATATTCATAACGGCTACTTTGATTAGTCACGGTGTGTTAGAACTCGAACTTGCGTACAATGCAAGCAATTGCATTATTGAAAGAGAGGCGTATCGTGGAATCTCGGGGTGTTACAGTCAGTCCAACACATGGGTGATCTGCAAGGTTGGTCGTACTACGCCTCATATGGTGCCATCCCGATGGTGGAGTGGTAGCTATTTTTCTACCCAAACACTACCATGGGTAAATGATCCTCCCAGCTACGACCAAAGTCAAGGACACATGCACATAGCATGTTCTCGAGAGTATGAATGGTCCTCTCTCTCTATCCATTCATCTGAGGATGGAAGGTAGTTCTCAGACGTAGCTACATCACAATAGCCTCCTGTAACCCCATACATAGCCGAGATGTTAAAAGATCATCACCATCGGAAATGATATACGTTGGAACACCATGAAGCCATATGATCACCTGAATGTGGAGGCATCCCATGCTCTCAACTGAGCCCTGCTCTCTGATTGGTAGGAAGTGGGATGACATGGTGAGTCGGTCTACGATCACCCAAATATAGTCGTGTCCTCTGGATGGATGTGGAAGTCCCTTCATGAAATCAATGGGTATCCTATCCCACTTCCACTATGGGACCTCTAAGGGCTATACCAAGCCTGCTAGTACCTGGTGCTCTGACTTCACTTGCTGACAAGTGAGGCATCATGAAGCGAACTCTGCAACCGCCTTTTTCATACCTGGCCACCAGTGCTGTCATCTGAGGTCCTAATACATCTTCGCCACTCGTAGATGTACCACTAGAGGGGAAGTGTGGAACTCCCTCAGCACCTCCTCCTATAGTGCAACTAGTACCATGGTATATCCCCTGAAGAGGATGACGTGCTCCCCTCCATCAGAAAATCCATCAGGTTCCTGTCCTGAGGATATCTAAGCACGTCATGTCTCACAGTCAACGTCCCCATGATGTGCATTTCTAACTATCTGAAGAAGTGGAAAAGTTACTCTGAGAGACTGAAAATAAGGCTGATCCATCTCTATCCACGAAGGATATCTACAATGCGGGTAGATGCTTCGTCACCTCTCCTAGCATCTGAATGCCCAATCTCCTACTGAGAGAATCAGCTACAACATTCCCCTTCCTATGAGTATAGTCTATCTCAAAGTCATAGTCCTGGAGAAACTCAAACCATTGCCGCTGTCTCAGGTTCATGTCCTTCTGCGACAAGATGTACCTAAGACTGTGGTGGTTAGAGTAGACTTTAAAGCGCTCGCCCATCAGATAGTGGTACCACATCTTCAAGGAGAAGACCAATGCTGCTAACTCCAGGTCATGGGTAGCGTAGTTCTGTTCATGCAGTATCAACTTCTGTGAACATTAAGTGATCACTGCTCTCTCCTGCATCCAGACACACCCAAGTCTGGTCCCTGATGCATCGTAGTAAACTACGTATCAAACGCCCTCCTACGGTATCCTCAATATGGACACACTGTTCAATCTAGGTCTCAGATTCTAAAAGCTCTGCTGACATATATTTGACCACACTAAGGGTTTCCCCTTCTCCATCAAGGCTGGATGAGGTGCTGCAACTCTTGAGAAGTCTAGAAAAAATATTCGATAGTATCCAGACAGTCCCAGGAAACTCCGCACCTCCGTCACACTCCTCGGTGGCTCCCAAGAAAGCACTAACTCAATCTTCACTGGATCCACTACTACCCCAGCCTCCGAGATAATGTGTCCCATGAAGTGAACCTATCGAATAAAAAACTAGTACTTCGAGAGCTTACCATAAAGCTGGTGCTCTCGAAGTATATCTAGTACAACTGGCAAGCGGTAGGCATGCTCCTCCTCAGCAGTCGAGTAAATCAGTATGTCATCGATGAAGAATACGAGAAAACAATCGAGGTAAGGCTAGAAGATCATGTTCATGTGACTCATGAACTCACCTGGTGCGTTGGTTAAGATGAAGGGCACAAAAAAGAACTCGTAATGTCCATATCGACACCTGAAGCTCATCTTCTATGCAACCTCATCTCGAACTCTGAGCTGCTGATAACCTGATTTGAGGTCTATCTTTGAGAACCATCGTGCTCCTTTGAGCAGATCAAAGAGGTCGTCAATCCTCGAGAGTTGGTACATGTTCTTCATGGTCACCTGATTCAGGCGATGGTAGTCGACAAACAGTGATAAGCTCCCATTCACCTTCTTGGTGGACAAAATCAAAGAAGCCTAGGGTGAAACATTGGTTCTGATAAATCCCTTCCCCTGAAAGTCTTCTAGCTGTACCTGCAGCTCACAAAGCTCAGCAGGAGCCATCCGATATGCTAGAGTAGATTTAAGTGTTGTTTCAGGGTAAATGTCTATGTAGATGTCTACCTCTCTACGATGAGATAGTCCTAGAACATCTTTAGAAAAAAAGTCCACATATTGGTCCACCACAATAGGAAAACTCAGACTCTGCACATCAACTGCTCCGAGGATGAGACTATCCAACTGATGTGTGATCGGCTTCCGTCTCCTCTACGTAAGTCTATCCTGCACTGCAAAGGATTCCTTCTCGCCGGTGATGGTGAACCTACTCTCATCCGTGCGGATACACCACACCTTGTTCCTAATGCAGTTGATCTGATCATAGACTGTAGACAACTAGTCCATACCCAAGATAAAATTGTAAGGCCTCGACACCACTACATGAAGATCCCAGTCGAATCTCTTGCCTCCTAGAGTAAGCTCACACTACCGACACCAGTTCGTTTTCGTTGAGTCTGCTCCCATAAGAGTCTCTAGCCGTAAGGATCGATCCAACGACTCTATCGTAATCTCTGAGCTCCGAAAAAGGGAAGCAGAAATAAAAGAATGAATCACACCTGTGTCTATATGTACTTCTACAAGGGTGGATTAGACATAGATGGTACCTCGAATCATCTCATGTTCACCATGGTCATAGGCCTCGACTGCCTGGAGCTGAGATAACCTCTGTCCGCCAGCTCCCTATGGTCAGGGTGGGCCTCTTGGTGGTGGTGGTGGTAGGGCTTCAAAACATCATCCACCACATGTTTCTCGGCCAGCTCCTCTACTGTGTCTGCCTGCTCTATGCAGACCACCACAATAGAACCTTTTCCTCTTCCTGGGAGGTCCCTCTACTGACTGCTGCTCATCTGCAAGGCGAGTTAGGCAGTCTCGAGCCATGTGGCCCTACCCGCCACATGCATAGCACTGCCTGCTCCTTGTATAGTTGGCCCTGTTTTGGGTTCCCCGCACAACCGAAACTGTATCCTATGGTTTCCCACCTCATGACCTGGTTCACTTGGACCCCTGTGACATCCGTCTACTTCCGGCTGCAGAAGACTCCGCTACGTGTCGCCCTTTGCTGGGTCTCTCTACTAGAGGCAACTCAACGAGGAATCTCTCCACTAGAAGGGCTCACTCTAGCACCCCCTCCTGTGTCAGAATGCTGAGGTGAATCATCGAAGCCCCGATCTCATGCCTCAGTCCCTCCTTGAAGGTCTGGGCCTTGAAGAATGGGTCCCCTACCATGTCTGTGGAGTAGCGTGAGAGGTCAGTGAACCTAGTTGAGTACTGATCTAGTGTCTTACTTCCCTACTGCAGATGAAGTATCTCCTGAATTCGAACTGCATGGAGGGTGGTGGGAACAAACTCTGAGCGAAAGACACTCTCAAAGTCTATCCAAAGAAGAGATTCCTTGTCGTGCACCTGAAGCATCATGCTCCACCATCTACCTGCTTCTGCGTACAGGAGACTCACGGCAAAGATCACCATAAGATCAGATGGTGTCCCTATTAATCTGAAAACAATGAGGACAGCCTCCAGCCAATCCTCGGCTGCCTATGGGTCTATCTATCTGTGGAACTTGGGCAGCCTCTATCGTTGAAACTCATGCAACGCACTCAGGATGCATGCACTCTCTGCTTCTAGGGTTGTTGGTATCAGTGGTTCAGTTGGTAGTGGTACCGCTGGTGCCTCCGCTGGGATGCGGCCCTGCACCGAGGCCTTGTCGCTCGGTGGGCTGTCATCTCATATGTAACTCGGAAACCTAGCTGGCCGCCTTCGAGGGGTCATCCTGAAAAGAAAAAGGTGTTCCACTATTAAATAGTATACCAGGTGAGCTGACACAAAGTATTCACAAAGAAAACATTTCAAAGGAAACACACATGCAATATGTGTTTTCATGAACTGAGTCAGAAATTATAGGATAGGGTCCTGGTGTATGGATACGTCGGCCGCCGCACCAACACTGGACTCCCTGGACTGAAAACCACACTCAAAAATCTTTACACTCTTTCTTCACAGAAAAGAGTAATCAGAGTCTTGAGTTCTGCGGTAGAACCAACTCCTTTGATACCAATTTTTCACGACCCGTCCTCGGGTCCCATGTCGTGACTACTCCAAGCCCGCCTTCTATAGGCCAGGGGCGGGTGACTAGCACCAAAGGTGAAAATAAAAATAAAAAGGGAAGTCATTGCATTTATGAAAGTAAAAAAACACAATAGATTACGCAACAGAAGTAAAAACTAAGTAAAAAATGTATACAGATGTATGTGCTGAAAGAAAAAGGGGCCGGAAATACATGCCCAACAGTAAGTACGGTACAACCGAAAAGCTTGTACAATTGTAGTAAAGTAAAGCAGCAACCACTGAGTCATCCTCCGAGAATCAGAACTGATGTGTGGGTATAGATGGCCTCCTACGCACCTTGGGTACCATCGTCTGCTCCGTGTACAACTCGCTAAGTGGTCCTCCTCTATGTACTATCTAGCTCTACAAGTCTCTACCTCGATCAGTGCAGTCTGTCATCTGCATCCAACAAAACGTAGTGCGGGCATTGCCCAGGCATGGGTGAGTATATGATATTTTGTAGGGACCCTAAGACCCCAAAAGGTCTTCCAGAATCGACAAAGGATAAACCACATAAGAAAGATACACCCACAAAGTATCAATGAAACCAACTTAGGTATATAACCATACATATACCTAAGTTATCAGTATTTGTTCGGCTCCACTCTCGAGCCCAAGAAAAACCCCATCCACACAAGATAGAAGTCAATCACATCGATGAAAATGATTGAAATTAAAGGCTCAGCTCACACAGGTATACATCTTTCGTATAGAGATATAGATGATCAGATGTAATCACTGATGCATCTAAGCTGTCGGACCCACATAGGATACAAGTACATAAGTCTTCACTGTCGATCCCATGGAGGATTCCAGTATAGTTTTCATCACTGCCGAACCCCACGGAGGATTCCAGTACAGTCGTTGTCGCTGCCAAACCCACGGAGGATTCCAGAACAGTTTTCATTGCTGCTGAACCAACAGAGGATTCCAGTACAGTTTTCGTCCCAACTGATCCCACGAAGGATTCTAGTACAGTTTTCGTTGCAGTTGTAGCCAGCTCTAGGGTTCCTGCACACAACACGCTCGATTCCGGGAGGGTCTACTCCTCGTGCCAAGGGCTCGATACATCAACTATCATGAAGTCCATAGTTGATGTATCCCGAAGTTCCATCTCGTCAAAAAAAAACCCCAATGCGACAGACAACATGTCAATCGGACGCCTGGTCTGAGAGTTACTGGTTTTTCCATTCCAGGGGCCCGGTTGGAAATATGATCGTCCAAACCTGGCCATTTTCCAAATTTGTCCAAATCACACTTAGGGTATCACAAAACGATCTCCTCGTCGTAAGGGTCCTAGTGCCGTAGACGACGTGTCGATCGGATGTGCGATCTTTAAGTTATTCGCATTTAAGTGAAACGGTCCCGACACGTCATACCCAGTGGGATGGTGGGTCGGCCCGTCCTAGCTCGGTGGGTCCAACCAAGCTAAGGGGTCGGACATGCCCATTAATGCATGGCCTAGCCCAATGTGGCACGGTCCAGCCCATGGCGGGGGCTCTTCCCGTGCAAGGGCGCAGCCCAGCCCGGTGGGGCACAGCCCGGCCCACGGCCGGTGTGGCGCAGCCCGACCCGGCTGGGTGAGGTTCGGCTGGCGCGGCCAGGCATGGCTGGCCGTGGCTCGGCTAGGCCAGATGAGTGGCTCAACCCGGGTGGCCGAGCGATGTGGGGGGGGGGGGGGGTGCCTGAAACGACGATGATTAGAGGCACCCCCTCCTTTCCGACTAGCCGAAGCCGGCTGGGGTTCCCGGCGCGAGCGGCCCGTGCGGGATGCTCTCCACCCGCGCGGCACCTGCGGGTGCCGCGACCAACTCCAACCTGGATGGCCGACAAGCCGGACGGTTCGCCAACTGAAGTGGCCCGCGGAGAGATGGCCTCGGTCCTCCGCAGCGCAACACCGTTGGGCGCCATAGTTCCACCAGCCCGGCCTGCTACGACCAGCCGGTTCTTCTACGGCCGAGTGGCCCGTGGATGCTGGCTGCGGTTCCTCTCCATGCGGCTCGCATACGCCTGATACTTTATCCAGTTGCCGCCACACCATCTGTCACCATCGCCATCTAAATAGAACATGGATCAATAGAGGGTCGTCGAGACATGTTTGTTCGGCCCACACCCTCCGCGTTAGGCAGTATCATATGGCCGAAGATAAATCATGGTTTCAACAAATAACGAAGTACAATTTTATTGAATTAAAATTGATGCAAACCCCCTAACTTGATTTCAAGAGCAGAGCAAGTCAACGCGTCGTGGAAGTCAACCTTCATCGAGGTCAGGCATCGCGGAAGAAGGAAGTTGATTCTGTTGATATCGGAACACACCCGAAGAAGAAGCGTCGTTGGTGACTTCACATTCTTCATCAAAGATATTCTTCATCAAGAGAAGAATGGTGTTCTTCTCTTTCTCAAGAGCTCTCCCATAATTCTCTCAACACAACAAGTGCCAAAAGAAAATAATAGCTAAGGCTATTATTTTATTCACTCATGAATTTTCAAAATTCAAAAACTGTAATTAATTAATTATAGGGTTCAATTCATTAATCAAAAGTGTTGGAAAAAATTAATGGGAGAGAGGGAGGTGAAGAGATCAAATTAACTAAGGGGGGAGTTTTCAAATTAATTAAGGGGGAATTAATGGGGAGTTTAAGGGAATTAAAATGATAGGGGTTCATGTGGGACCCACCTCACATTATCCTCTCATGGTAGGTTATGTGGATGTGGGACCCACCTATAACTTCCCCTTGTAGGATATAACAAACATCCTTAAATAACATTATGCACTACAATTTTATTTATTTTATTCTAAATCCCCAAAAAATTAACTCTCAACCCGCATAAAACGCAACTACGGTAATGGTACCCTTAAGTGAATACTGGCACTGTGAGTTCATCCGTGTCCTCAGATTTCAATTCCGAGCACCAATTCAAAAGATAGAAAAACCCGCGCGTACGTTTACTCAACGTACCCGAAAAAAACATTATAAATTGATTCTAAGCCCACCGGGCCTCAGAATCAAGTGTCGTCAGAAACCGTAGACTCGAAAATTACAAAGTATTTAAGAGAAAAAATTCTTGAAATTTGCCGGTATTTACAGTATTGATTGAGTACATAAAGTATTTCATGATCATGTTATTTTAGATACAACTAAAACCGGAAAGAAAATTGTTAATTAACTAAATACATTCTAATATCCACATTTTTTTCTTATTTATTCCCTACACCATTTTAAAATATTCCATATATAAATATAAACCATAAATATTTTTATTTATTATTATATAATTTTATCTAAATGTAATTACATTATAATATAGAGAATACTTTATTGTTCCTTAAATTTTTATATTATAAATAAAATAAAACCTCAGAAGATTACAGATAATACTTTTAGAGAGGTCATGGATACATCATGCTAATGTGGTATAGTGATAGTATTCAATTATATATTTTTTTATCTAACAATTGAAATTCATATGCAATTTTCTATCGTAATTTTAATTTAATATATTTCTATATAAGTAAGAAACCAGATTCTTCTTCTTGAATTGCATCTTCACCTCTAATGGGTGAGATATATTTTTAAACATTATTGAGATATTAGATGGGATAACATCGTCAAATTAATTTATTGAGACACCCCATAATTTTAAGAAATTAATTTTTTCAAATTAATTTAACTTCTTTGATTTCTTGCATTATATGAAACCTTGAGTTTTAGTGAACCGTGGTAAACTATTAATATTTTTATATGATCATGAATGTTTATACATAGTCATTAAAAATGGTGGCATGAAGAGCATTAATTGGTTTAAAATAATTTTATATTGGATTTTTAAAATGAAAACATATTCATAAAAAAGTATATAATTTTTCGTAAAGTGATTATTTTTTTTGATAATTTCTATTTTTCTCAAAAACAATTATATTTATTTGTTTTTATGAAAAAATAATAATAATTTCTATAAATTTTTTAAAATTTATTTCAAAATATTAAAATTATTTCTTGAAAACAAATTTTAAAATTAAATATAGTTTAATATATTATTTTTTTTGAAATGATTAATTTGTAGATCAATAGTGAAAAATACAGGATATTAATAAAAAATATTTTTTATTTAATGAATATAAAAATATATTGTTTTTTATTATGTAATAAAATGGAACCCACTTCAATTATATTATTAATTTTCTAATATATGTCATTTGAATAAATTTTATATTGACTATTTTTTAAAAACCATTATTTTTTTTGAATCTTTTCTCTTTGGGAAACCATATTTTCATCACATATGCATGTATTATTTTAAATAAAATCTGGTTAATTCTATAAAAAGAATTTGATAAATTGGATTTCATATTGGAAATCATGAATTTCATATTACATAATTTGTTAATCATAATATTTTGTCAATTTTCATTGTAAAATTATTAAAAATTAATTATTGTGGTTAAGGTTTAAATAGATTTACTAGGGGATTAAAAATTGATAATAGTTAAAATGTCCTCAAAACATATGAAACACTAACTTATGGATATTATTTGACCATATAACATATAAAATTTGATAATGAATGATTTTTCATATTTTGGATTTTGAAAAACTTGGTTACACATTATTCATTTAAAAAATTAAATGTGTGTCCTCTCCCCCACTTATAAAAGGCCACCACCGATCCATTCCCATTAACACATCGAAAAAATTTTCGATCCTTTAATCCATACCCACATATGTCCCTTATCTCACTCATCACATATTATAAGAACTTTTTTTATTATCAAACCAACATAATAATGACATAGGTATAAATATAAAAAGGTTCTCTAAAGAAAAAGAGGTACAAACATGAACAAAGGTAGTCGATATTTAAGGTATGTTTTTTTGTATCAAACTATATCCTTTGGGGAATAAGTTATTCTATGGACCTATGTTATTTTATTATGTGAATATACTGTCTCTTTGACATGTTATATAATTAATATAAAATTTTCATGATATTTAGAGTTTTAGTTGATGTTATTAATTAATAGGGATTATGATTCAAATGTGTCAAAAATGATATGGTTTTTCAGTGCCAATTTGTCTTCTTAGTGACATATGTTCTGATATAAACCTATATTGATTTATGAGTTTTAAAAAATAACACATTAACTTATGATATCAGTAGATTATTTATTCTAATTATATATAATATTTCATTTAATGTTATGTTTTCATGGGGCTTATGATTCAAAATTTACTAAAGTGGTAAGGGTTTTATGTTACAGTCTGATTATGTATTGGGATTGTATATGACTGTTATTTAAATGATTCAATATTATCATAAAATCAAAAAAAAAATATTGGGTCTTATTCCCCATTAGTAATATCTTTAGAATACATGGTTTTTCATCATTTTTCTCTCTTTATATATTGAGGATTTCCATGGAATGTTTTTATAGAAAATGAAATTATTTCTATATTTGGTGGAAAGAAGTTTCATTATTTATCCATATTTTTTCTTAAAAAAAATTCCATGGATGTTCCAATGATCCTATTATATTTTTAAATTCATTTTTACACATTTTTTTTTATATTTTTGAAAACGTTTTTATTGAATCTTAATATAGTTCTACAAGAAAATCCTTTCTCAATTTTCCTAAAATTTGAATGGAATATTTATTAACATGTATGATATGAAAAAGAATTATATTCTATCATTAACAATAAATGTTTTAAATATTTCATTATAGGTTACACATTTTATTTTTAATAAATTTTATATTCACCATTTTTTGTGAAATTATAGTTTTAACAAAGAGATTTCCGAACCGTAATGAATATTTTCATCAAGAAATGTTCTATGTGAACTTCTAAAATGATTTTCTTTCTATGGTAACATCATTGGATGAGAAATAATATTTATTTGGTATTTGATACATTTTAAAAATCTTTATTATTTCTCTTTATTATTTATATCTATGATTAAGTAAATTTTATAAAACCCATTCTTTTTCAACAGGTTACGCCTTAATGAATTAATGTTTTTTTATAAAACCTAATCCTTTTAAAATGGTTTTATAATGAATAAATGATGAAATATTGATGAAACCTATTTTTTTTCCATGGGTTATGTATTAAAAAATGTCTACGAAAGAAAATTCATTTCATATTTAATGGTATGAACAATGTTTTTGGTTCACGTGGAACACAAATGTGTGGTTTTTAGGGGTGGTATATATATCTTCCTCCAATGTATTGGGTAATGGTTTACATTTTTTTATTTAAATATATTCAAGTCAGATTATCCCAATCCCAAAAAAGACTACATGGTAGGTTACCCCAGTCATAATAGTGGGTACACAAGAGGTTTTCCCATGACCAAACTAGTTACATTCATGTTTTTGCCAAGAATAACTTTTTGTGAGTTCTGTGGTGGATATCCTTACCATAGTATTTACTAAGATTATGTCTATGCCACAATATATATATTATTCTATTATTGAGATTTCATGGATAATATTTTTTATTCCTTTATTATTATTCTCTTATGAATGACTAATATTTATTCCAAAACATATATTATGATCAATGATATATAGGGTATGTTTTTTAAAAATTTATTCTGATGTTCTCATATGATTATGTTCATGTTATGTCGATATCTTCCATGTTACCTTTACTGAGAATATGAGCTCACCATTTCTTATTTATTATTTTTATTTTTATAGAAAAAATGTTTTGTATATTATAATTCTTACAAGGGTTTTAGTTATGATCAAATTTATGGGATATGATGTCTCTCACATATGGAATAGATTTTTTCCTCAAAGTTTCCAAAGTGACTATGCCTAAATGATTATGACAAGGATTTTTATTAATGTGATGAATATCCAACTATAATGATGTAATATATATTTATAATAATTATGGATCCTTACAGTTGGTATTAGAGAAAATAATTAGTTATCCTTTGGAGACTTGGATAAGAAAGATTTAGTGATGAACAAGTAGAATTAGCCAAGTATACAGTATTATCCAAAAAAATTGTAAGGAAGTTATTATGTTGTTTAACTAGAAATACATCCCTATCTAGACACTACAAGTCAATGAGGTTCGATAATAGATGTACCTTGGGGTATTAAACATTAAAAATCTATGTTGTGATTAACTGATGTGTTACCTGGTATATGACCACTATCCATTTTGCACAACTATTTTTACACTCCAAAGGGATTTGATTTTTTTAATTCACATTTTATTTATTAAGCATAATATAATATTTTAATAAATAATCATTGAGTGTGACCAAGGATAAACCTATCGTTTTAATGAAAATAATAAGGTGTTTTCAAATAGATAACCTATTAATAAATATTAATGATTATTTATTTTTCACCAATGAATTTTATTTCTTGAAATATTCATTTTAATTTTTTTTCAAGGGAGGTAACAATTAGAAACTAGAATAAAAATGAATGTGACATTAAATTTATTAAATGAGAAAAAAGATTATTTTTTGATTTATGTATATTATATTTTGAGTGTGGATAATTATTTATCATAAATAATTATTAACAACCTGAACCTTAACCAACTATTGTCACAAAAAAAGAGGAAAAAGTCTATTAAGAGTTCATCTGGAGGATACAATGGAAAATAGATATTTCAGTTTCTTATATGTCCATAACGTGGGAGGATTCACTCCAAGGAATCTAGTAATGAATTGATAAGATTTATTATTTGTGAATAATAAGGAAATAGGGTAAGAAAATAATGACAAAAAGAAAAGTTTAGTTAACCAAACATATGATAATGATGGCTTCCTGAAGGCATCATTAATGGTTAAATATTATAAATTTGGAATATACATATGTATTTTAAAATTAATGTACTTATGGGAAATATCAAGAGTATGATATTAAATTTGATATATGTAATGGTTTTTTGTTAAGTATGAATAGTAAAAAAATGATGTATTAATGGAGAGAGGTAATATGGAAGAAGATTTTGAAGGAATGATTAAGATTTAATAAGGAAATTAGATGATTGAAGTGTTTATATATTGTAACTCAAGATTTATAATATATAAGTCACAAAATATATAAGTATTGTTTTGTATATTTTTTTAAGTGTTTCCAATAATATGTTGAATGATACTAAATATCTATAAATGTTATTTAATATAAATGTGATATTTATTGTAAAAAAACGTGATTAATAAAAAGATAACCCTTAATGTGTTCTTGATGTTAAGATAATGATTTTTTGTTAAAAATATGATTTATTTTGATAAATTAAAATTTATGGAATTGTTTACCCTCAAATTATTAATGATTTTATGATAATATTTTTTATGTTATCATCGATCAAGTTTATATTGTTTTAGGATTTATGGAATATATTCAATAATATGTGATTCTATTTTAGGAATGAGAAGAGAGTCAATTTTTTAATTCATGTGTTTTTTTCATTTTGTTTTATGGTCATTTAGGATATTAACATGTTTTAGGAGAACATATGTCCCATTTACTAACATATATGGTATGTGAATATTTAGAGACACTTTTGGAGGTTTTGGTTTAGGGATATGTTAATTTTTGTAAATTTTTTGAACTTATTTACAATATTTTAATTTTTGAGGATCTTAATGTTAACCACATATGGAATTGTTTAAGTTGATATTTGGATGTTATTTTATTTATTAATGTATTATTTAACCATATGAAGATTTATCCATAATATATAAATTGTTATAATAATTTTGTCTTTGATAATAATTGGGGATATTAGGAAAGACATTTCATTATTTTATGAATCTTATGGTATTTCAGTGCATCCGGAGTGAAAAATTCATCTCATGGAGTAAGAGATGAAGTGAATTATGATTGATACCCAACTATAGGATGAAATTTCACCTAAAAATGAAATAGAATCATGTTAATACATGCTCACATTAAAATTCCAAGGCATTATAAAAATGATATTAAAATTAAAATTCTGTACATTTACCTTCATTTAATATTAATAAATGTTCATTTAACTCATAAGTGATTTATTGTTTTTTGTTAATCAACATTTTATAAATCATAAACCTTATTGTGATCAATTAACTATATCACTCAACATAATTATTTATTACCTTATTATATGCCTATATTTTATCATATCACCCATGTTCTATTATTTGGAAAACTAGTTATTTGTTATTCAAGATAAATTTAGTTAATTTTTTTCATAATTTTCAAGAAGAATTTTTATTGTCAAATTTGGAGATGATTGTTTTCTCAAACATAGTTT
This sequence comes from Viscum album, assembly GCA_963277665.1. Lineage (NCBI taxonomy): Eukaryota > Viridiplantae > Streptophyta > Magnoliopsida > Santalales > Viscaceae > Viscum > Viscum album. Next base: position 1,662,199,978 of record OY728152.1, on the reverse strand, counting down.
TTAAATATCATGACCACTCAAAAAACATCAATCTATGTGGATGTAATTATTTTTAGCGGGTAGTATACAACACCCTGAGATTTTATGATATATATTTTTTCAAATAAATAATTTTTTTGAGATATTGTGGTCCAAAAAACATATATAGTTGAATTATGTTATAAAATGTATATATGGCCACTAATAAATACAAATTTATCAAATAATTCTTATAATTGTTTTAATAAAGATCATTTCATGCTTTAGAAATATGATTATTTCAAAATTAAATTTTATTATTTATTTGAATGGAAAATATATTTTGTTTCTACCAAATATTGCAACTCTATTTTATAAAAATTATTTAATTTAAGAATAAGGAATACCAAGAATAGCTCGCAGTGAAATAAATATGATCAATAATTAAATAATGTAATTTATAGTTTGATTTAATTTCATATTTACTCATAAAAATAAATATGATCAATTTTATTTATAATAAAATAAATAATTTATTTTATATCAAAATTTTTTATCACTGCTATGAAGATATTTTTATATTGAAAAACACCTTTTATGAAGACTGATTCTAAGTGCATAATGTTTTTCTATTTTACATAACTAAAATAACCCCAAATGACTAATGATAAAAATTAAATCAATATATTATATATCTACCTATATTAATTTAAATTCATATAATAATGATTATTAGTTATAGAGTTAATCTATAATAATCTTTTCAGAAAAAAATTACATTTTATTGAAAAATGTTTCTGCCTATATTTTTACACTAATTTTATAACAATTTTTTCCAAGTATTAAAATTTTTGGAAAGAAATAATTTTAATTTCTGATATAAAAATATAAATATTATATTTGGGTTAATTTTTGAGAATTTAATGACAATATTAACTTTTTGAAGTGTTATAAAAAATACGAATTTTTTTATAAACTAATTACTCATTTATAATATTTAGAAGAACATTTCTATTTTAAGGTGGTTTTAAAAGTGAAATTCGTTAAAATACCTATTTTTAGTTAAATTTTTCTCATTTTGGCAGGTTTCATATTTAATTTTGAAGTTAAAAAATATATATTTATGAAAACATTCACTTTTAAAAATAATTATTTATGTCATCTATAGGATTAATTTTATATTAATGTTTTGAAATTCTATGAATAGAGTTATAAAAAAATGAAATAATTATTATTGAAAAAGATAATTAAAATTATAAAGTATTTTAAACAATATTTTTAGGGGAAATAAATATTAAAAATAGTAAAAATTATTTTCAATGGTTAAGGTGAAAATACCTTTACCGAGGGGGTGGGGGTTAATAAAAATGATATAATATAAAATGAAACAACCACTTGTCGAAAAAAATTAATTTAAAATATAGATCTTATATCTTAAATGGTTCAATAATGACCCCTTTTGAGCCATTCTTTTGTTAAAAAATTGGGTACACATTATTATTTAAAAAAATTCACTTGTGTCATCTTCCCAACATATAAAAGTTCACCCACTTTCCTATAATCTGCACACTTCCAAATCACTTTGGATGAGCTCGGATCCACCCAAATATATTTCTCACATTCCTAAAGAAATCTTATAATCATTATATTTGTTAGAAAAACCTCCGATTATTTCTATACGTATAAATTGAAAGTTTTGTTTTCAAATTAGAGGTAAAATGATTAAAATAGATTTATTTTGTTGTTTATTTTTTCACTACATAAAATCAACTCCAATAATGATAATATAATAACGAAAATTCTCCCAAGGATTCTGAGATTTTTTTTATTTTTGTGGTATGACCTACATCTTTCTCATCTTTTATCAAATGGGAAACCAAATTGTAGATCGTGTGTATTGTGACTGTCCGCCTCGCAAAACCATGTCATTCATTTTCTATAACCACCCATCAAGACTAGACATAATGATGGGTTTAGTTTTTATATATTATATTTAGGATATTATTATACTTATGTAATTACAATATCACATATTCCTTCTTAATTTTTCTTTCAGAGGTTATTTGATAGCTTCACTTGTGTGTACAGAGGACTACCGCCTTGCAAATAGATGTCAATTATTTTTAACTTTTGTATTTCATTGACATAATAAGTTAAAATTTAATATGAATATGTGATATTTATTATATAAAAACGATTCTATATTTGAAATATATTATTTTCCCTCATTTTATTTATATATGTTGAGAAAATAGAAATAGTATTCATGTGTATATACAACCTACACTCTCCTTGAATAATGTAATGAGTTGTTGTCTTAAATATTTAAGTAATTTGATCAAGAATTATATAATTAATATATATGATATTTATATCATTATATAAAATTATTTATTTTATGGAACATTGATCAATATGAATGGAATGAATATTCCAACTTAAAACAAACATGAAAAATGAAGTATTTATTACCTGAAATGTGATTTTAACAGTGAATTTTTAAGAGATGGGTTATAAGATGGTTACAAGTATATCATATATGTTATGATAAATATATTTTTTTAATTTATATATGTATTATAAAAATTTAATTATTATTAAATAGGTTAAAAAGATTATAAATGATGTGGAGAATTAAGGTAAGGAATTGTTACCACAAATTATCTTGATTGGGACATAATTTATGTTATTCCCATATCTTCATTTATATTGTTTATAAAACCCCCATTAAACATGTTTTATCAGTAAACATTTCTTTCTCATTATATCTTAAGATTAATTTAATTTTATTCTTTTACGTGCCCTACGAATTAAATGTTACAAAAGTGGTTAAGGGTTGATGTTACAATCTCAGTGTTTCTCAGGACTATTTATGAGTATTCTTTAGACGATGAAATATTAAGATATATTTCTCAACAACATCATGAGTTTTATTCTTTTATTTTTATTTCCTTGGGCTACATTTTTTCCTTCATTTTACTCACTTTATTTACTAAGAATTCCAAAAGAATTATCTGAATGAAAACTTACAGCATTTCTAGATTCACATGAAACACCTTTTTCTTCCATGCCAATTTTATCAAAAAATTATTTAAATAATGTTTTTAGTAATATATAATTATTTTTTAAAATTCATATTTAAACATTATTTAATTCTCAAAAAATGTTTTGAATTAAATCTTCTTCTTCTTATTTTTTTTCAATAAAGGCCATTATGATTTTACAAAAAAATGTGAATGGAATCATAGTTTTAAGATATATGACTTGAATGATATTCTCTATTTCCATGAAAAAGTGATGATCTAAGGAATCAATTAAATTATTATAGAGATATTTGAAAATAATATTTATCTATTATATATAAAAATATATATTATAAATATGTTATTTCAGGTAAAAAACATATTTTTCAATATAATATTTTTTTTATGATATTTTATTTCTTTACATCATGGATGTAACATTTTAATATTACCTAACATATAATTGGGATATTATCTTATTACACCATTATTATCCTTTTTTGGTTTATTTATAATATTAGACATTTTTTATGAATCCTATTGCATTTCCATATTTTATGTTATAATTAAATTATGATTTATTAATGAAACTTATTATTTTATAATTATTTTGACAAGATGAAATAATTTTTAACCCAATATCATTTCATGTTTTATGATATTATTAATTCTTCAAGGTCTTGTGTCACGAAAATGGATAGTTTATGTTGTTTTTGGGATATATAACTCCCTCCAACTTATTGGGGAATAATTAATGTTTAATGTTCTCAAAGAGAACATGAAAGGTTTTACTATGCCCAAAAAAGATACATGTAAGTTTATCCCAAGCCTGGTGGACAGTACATGAGTGGTTATCCCATGCATTTTGAACTATTAATATTTATTTCATGTGTCTAGTTTATTACCTATGACAGGAAGGGTTTGTTTTTTAAAATATTATTATATTGTTTTCATACCCTTATTTTAATGAAATATTTATATATCCATTGCCTTACATACTGAGAATATGATATCACCATCTCTTATGTTTCATGTCCTCATGTTATGGATAATGTAATTATGTATGTTATGTCTAATAATGATTCTTGTATGAATAAAAAAGTGGGAGTTGACGTAGCTCACTTATGGACCAATAGTTTTTGTTTCCTTTTTTATAAAGGCAGTAGAACTATATAATTATTTAGTGGATAATTATTTTCTATAGTTACTATTTTTCAATTAATTATTAATATTTGTGTATAAGAATTTCATGTATTTAAAAAAGAATCATCAATATATCCTTAATCATAAAAAAGTGTCTCATACACCCCTTGATGATGTATTAATGTATATTAAAACATAATCTTTATTATACTGATGTTTTTTTGCAAATTGTAACATTTCTCTGGGAAAAGTTTTATTATAATTTTTCTATATTGATATAGGGTCTGGTATGAGTTAAATTGATCACATAACCTCACATTCATGGGGATGACCTAGATGATCATTGGAGGAATACATCAACACGTTCTTATAAAATAGGTATATATTCAACCTTTACATTTCTCAAAACTATTTGATCCAATATCCTCTCTTTATTGGGTATTAGAACCCTCATTGTTGAATTTACTTCCAAATAGATTCCATAATAATCCATTCATAAATATAAAAAAATGGGATGATCCATGTTATGAAATGATAATTCCTCATCCCGATTATTGATATGATATCTTTATAAAGAGAGAATATGTATTCCCAATATGATAGTAAATTCAACCTAGTGTAGAATAACTAGATTTATAGGAAGTATATTCCCATGAAACTCTACATGAAAAGATGTAGGAACTTTCGATGTGGTCAATGCTTCATTACCAATATGTTTGAATCTAAGGTTTGTATTGGTGAATAAATATTGTTAGAAAAAATGCATGATATGATTGAATTTATGGAATCAAAATAAAATAATACATTGATGAGTTTTCATTAGAGGGTAAGTATTTCATTCACCACTTCATTATCATGATCTAATTTACAAGTAGTTATTAAATATTTTCTTACTTATTCTTTAACAACCCATGATTATGGGATTTTTTTTGAATTTATATATCATTATGATTTATTTTGTTTCTTGTGTTAATGAAAAGAGTTCATTGTATATACATACATATAAATGTATATATATTATAACATTAATTCAAACATCCCATTCATAAGATACTGACTTGTATTTTACTACACACAATACCAATAAGGATTGTGCTACCCGCAAAACATACTTGGTGTATGTTACACGCAACACCACATATATACGAAGAATTATATTGTTATAGTTTTTTAAATTGTATAATTATAACATAGGTGTTTCAATTGATTACATTAATATTACTAGCTACATTTAAAATATCTGTTTTAATATTTTTATAGATATAAAACATATTGATAACAAATGATATAATTTATGAAAAAGTCTTTATGTGTTTTAAAATACCATGAACTACACTTCACCATGTCTTCCTATGAAAAATATTAAAATTAATTTTAAAAAATTTAGAAATTTCACATGTTAAAATAAAAATAATTTTTAATTTTATAATGTCAGAATACTTTTAAGGTGAAATTTTGGGTTTTTTCTAAGATACTTCATTTTGTGATGAATCCTGAAAATTCTATTTTTTAGTAAAAAAAATTAACATTCATTTATATAATTGTTAATTTAAAATAATATGATAAATATGTTTTAAGGTAACATTAGATAATATGTATTTTTGTTACAATTTATATCATTATAATCAATTTCAGATTGAAGTTGAATAAAAAAATTAAATAATATTTTCATCTTTTATCTACATTAAAAAAATTTAATTTTGTCCAATCTATGGGATCAACATAAATTATAATTATAAAAATATGAGAATTTAATTTAAAAAAACACAAAGAAACCATTATAATCAATATAATATTTATAGATTTATAGTATTAACATAGGTTTTTAAAAAAATAATAAGAAAATTGATTGAAATTAATAATAATGATTTCGGTCAAGTTTAGATTAATTAGAGACTAAACATTAATCTTAGGAGAAAACATGACCTATAAAATATTACAAATCCCATTTTCTTGCCATAAATAATCTATATAACATAATTATTTTTTTAAGGATTGTTTTTATTTCTTTTTTTAGTTAGTAACATGCGTACACCTATCTTTTTTCCAAAATTACAATTGACTTGATTTCCTACACTATAATAGGTCACCACATCAATTACATCCTAAAACCTCTAAAACTAATTAGATTCTAAAAATACCTACCAAATATACTTCAATGAATCCCTAACATCCTTGTATAATCCTTACATTGGAAGAATAAAATCCATGGTAGCCTTTTGGCACAAACCAAAATAACTAAAAGGAATTACCTGTTTTGGTGGTAACGCCTTCTCTCATGTACTTTGTTTTATTTTCCTTCTTTACCCCTACAATATCATTATTTAATTATTGTATTAAAAAAATATTCAATATTCTATGATGATTTTATGATAATTTTGACCTAATTTTGTACACACCTTCATCGAATTGGTAACAAACATACTGTTTATTTGTATGATGAACTACCACATCACTAAATGGTGATTACACAATTTTCTTTATTTCCCCACATGATGGGAATTTTTATTTAAAATATAGTTATATATGGTATATATTATATTTATTATTTACAAATGATTTTTATTATTTTTATGGAAAGTATCTTTTTAATTTCTAGTTTGTGTTAATATGATAATTTCTCTTGTGGAAGTGTGGACTACAACCCACTCAAAGCGATAAGATTTGTTCAAAAAATACATAGAATGTATAAAAGATGGGTCTAGTGAACTTATATTATTTATAGGATATATTAATTATTCTGTAAAAATGATATATATATACATTATATATAAATATGTAATTTACCATCTTTCTTTCAATATGACTATAGAAATTGAAACAACGTTCATGTGTACTTATAGATTACCCTCTATATGAATGGTGTATTCCGTTTCATAATTATATATTATATATATTATTATAACTAAAATATAATTTATATAAATTATATTTATATATTGGTTTACATTTTGTAAATTCAGATAGAAGTATGAGGACAAAAGTTTTAACAAATTAAGGCAAATGAAAAGAATAAAGTGAGTATTACCTAAAGTGAAATAATAACATAGTATTATTAATATTAGGGTAATATAAGTGGTAATAAAAATATATATGGAATTAGATAAAACAATATAGTTATATAAAAAACCTATATTAAATTTATATTTATTAAATATGTGGTTTGAACGAGTTCGATAAGAGTTAAGACACAATGTAAGGGAATTTCATCTCACATTTTATTTTTGTGTGATACATGATTTATTCACCACCAATTTATTTTGTGATTTTTATGTAATGAAATGAATGTATTATATGTATCTTATACATAAATTTAAGGGTATATGAAATTACATTATATGATATTTATTTCATGGGGTTGATGTTTCAAAAGATACCAAATCGGTAATGTAGTTTTGCCTGAAATTGACTTCTGTGAGAAACATGTTTTTGTATTTACCTATGTTATTTAAGAAGGTGTATATGATTAATGTTGACATGTTATGTAATGAATATATTTCCATTAATAATTTTTTAATTAATTTAGTTTCATTTTCTTACATGTAAAGTCTTATCCCAAGTAACCACGTAGTGGGAGTTTTTTGTAAGAATCGCATCGTTTTTTTGATATTTTTATTGATTATACTTATTTTGGTTAAATATTGTGATAAATACTTAAATAAAAATCATGATCCTAATAATAATATATTTAATAATGATACATCCATGTATTACTACCATTTTTCTATTCTTTAATACATAATATAATTAAGAAAATATTTTTAAGAAATAATTTGTTGTATCTCCCTCTTGGGTCAGAAATCTAATTAATTTCCAAAAAAATGGTTTCAAAAATGTTTTCCATATTTATTTGAAGATAAAATTCATGTAAAAAGTATTTTTATTTTATTTAAGGTTTTTAAAATCATTATTTTTTTACTTTTCAAATTTATTATAAAATAAACAATTTTAAAAAGCATTCCCTTGTTTTCTTTTATATGCTTTGAATGTGTTATCAAAGAAATGGGTTTCACATCTTTTTATGTTTATTTCATATGATTTTAAGTAAAGTTTATATCGAAATATTTTTATTATTCAGTTAAAATTTCTCAAATTTGTATCTTTGAAAAGAGTTTTTAAAAAAAAATTAATCTTAACATAAATGTTTTTTGAGGAAAAATATTTTTAAAAATGATTTCAATTCTTGTTTATTAGTTTTCAAGTTATTTTCTGAGATATTTATTTTCAAAATTGTCTTATGTATTAAAAAACCCTTTCTAAATAAGAAAATATATTTTCATCAATGAACATTTTAATGATAATTTAAAATTATGTTACATATAAGATTAAATCTATTGATGTTACTCATTCCCTTAACGGAAATGATCTAAATGTTTCATTAATTTTCTTTATTTGAATGGTTTATGCCTAATGACAATGTCTATATAAAACTTGTTTCTATTTCATGGGTTTTTTGATTTTCAAATACATTTATCTTTCATGGGATAAATGTTTATAAAATTTATTTCTCATTAAAGGGTTATGCTTTGGATGAAATGGGTTTGAAACCGATGTCTTCTTCCAATGGTTATGATATGTTTACATGTTTGTGAAAACCATTTCATTACATGGGTTGTGATATGATTGATTGTGATATTGATGGACATGTATGTATGATTTCATTATGATATGGGGGGGACTTATACCTCCATCCAATGAATTGGGAACAGATTTATATCCCAAGAGTTATACTGGGATAGTCTTGGGAGTGAACCATTACAACTAATATGGCCATGGGAGTGAACTATGACTACCAATATGGTATTAGGAGTGAAATCATGCTACTAATAGTTCCATTGGAGTAAACCATGACTACCAAGATTGGATGAGGAGTGAAAACATGCCACAAATATAGACATGGATGTGAACCATGACTACCAAGATGGTTGGGGAGTAAACCCATAATACAAATATGGTCTTGGTTGCGATATCCTGGATACTATGGAAATAATATTATACAGTTATGTGTATGAAAAAGACTCAATGTTTTATTCCTATGATATAATTTCATATATTAATTCCATTATTACCTTATGTTTCGTTCCATATAAACATTGAATATTTATTATTATATTTGTACAGAGGGTATAATCATCAAATGTTATGATAAATTTTCATACCCTTTTTTCCATGTTATTCTTACACATTTCATCTATTTGACCTTACTGAGAATCTATGATTACCCATTTATTATATTTCCTATCCATGGGTTATGAAGAAATAATCTATGTGTAAGAAATAAACATGGAGATCTTTATGGGATAACTTGAAGAACCTTCACCATGATAGATGATTATTGTTTCCATTTACCAAAGTAATTAAAATATTATATTCCCCGAGTTTGTATTTTTTTATTATACTATGTATTCACTAAAATTATTTAATATAGTTGTTTGTTAATCCTTATTGACTATAGTTGGTATGAAAGGAACAATTTAGTGTTATATATCAAAATAATCACTAATGGATTTGGCACTAATGACATAAAATTTACAAATGTGACCAAATTGTTTGTTCTATCCAAACATACAACATAAAGAGGAAAACAATGGATCACTTACATACCCAATGACCTTTTAGGTTTATATTGTTAGATAATTTTGAAAAAATCTTAAAAACATTGGTTCATAAAAAATGGTTCAAAAATAAAATCACTTTATCTTGTAGTATGTCATGATTTGATTTTTTCACATTAGGTTATATAGATCATCGATGTGTAATAATTTTTGATAAAACTCATTTAACATCCTTCCTCTTAACCTGGAAAAACGAATCATAAGAAAAGGTGAGATCAAATGCCTTATAAGGGTATAAAACAGTGATATGTATGCGTAAAAATGAACACAAGGGTATGAGAACATGATCATAATAGTAAAATATCATACCCTAGATATCACATATCATAAACATGAGTCATGGAATAAAGATTGGATGTTTATAATAAATAAATCATAAGTAATTTTGAATCCAAAAAATGAATTCAGAAATTTTTATTAAGACATTGAATTTGTTGTAGACAAATAATAACATTATATGGTTTCCATTGTAAACAAGGAATCGCTGCCAAAACCATCATTGTAGAAAAACTTCTATACTTATCTAAGTTCACTCATTATTCCATCAATATATTAATGAACTGGATTCACTTGTCATTCCAACCCTATATTACTGAATCACATTTACTAAATATTGTAGAATTTTCTATCTAATGATTTTTAAATATTTACCCAATTAAATGGAGGTAGATATAGGTCCCACACATATCATAATTAAATTATTATTACTTCTTCTACAAGAAAAAGGATCGTTCATATCCCATGAAAAGAAATGGGTTTCTTAAAACACATAATCATTTCATAACTCATAGAAAAAAATACATAAGTACCAATCCCTAATAAATGAAAAACATAAAAATAATAATTATAATGGTATCATTGGTTCATATCCCTATATAACATAAGTTCATCAAATAAGATTGTCTTAGATATAAAATAATTTTGAGAGAACTATTGATAATAGTTCTTGAGGAGAATATCCCTAATTTATAGATATATACATTTCAGAACATAACATATTTTTGAAAAAGTTTCTCATTGAAAATATATTTGAAAAATTATAATGAAACACATTATAACATAATATATTTCCTTAAAACAATTTTTCTTGAAAATGAGCTGAAGAAATCTTTTATGAACATTTCTTAAGGAAAGTAATATTCAAACATTTAAAAGTGTCCCATACCACATTGAAACATTTGAGTCACTATCACCTTGAAATAAATACAATAAAATAATCATAAAATTTCATTAAAATCAGGATATATATGATATAACATTTCAAATGGAAGTATATACACATCATATAAAAAAATTTGAATAACAAAACATACGTCTTAGAGAAGAAAAATTGATTAAAAAACTATTGTACTCATTTAGTATCTTCTATGAAATAAAACCACATGAAATAGAGATCATAAATTGTATATGTAAATATCTATAAATTTATCTTAAAAATTCATATTAAAAATTCATGGGCATTATGTACCCCACACAAAGGAAATGATTGGTGAATAAGTCGTATATATCAAGAAATAAAAAGAGAGATGAAATTACCTTACATTAGGTAAGGGTTCCATTGTATATATCAAAAACTCATGTATAATAGATTAATTAATGTTATTATCTTATTATATAACCATATTTATATTTATTTTATCTTATATGATCATATTATCACCAGTTTGATAATATTTCATTATAACTCTTCTTTCCGGAGTTAATTGTTTCATCTTTTCTCAGCATGTTTTGTCATGTAGGTCCAAAATAATATTAATTGGTAATATTAATACCATTTTGAAAATATAAATGAGGTATTATATATAATTTTTACTCATTCAATAGTTTTAATAATTCATAAACATTGTATATGGAAAATTAATCTTATTGAATTGTGGTGAAGATTGTCCGTACGTATGCACATGCGATGATATCATTTCCTTAATAGTAAAAATTATGTATGTGAATAGAATATATGTTAATTATATATTAAAAAACATATTATAATTAGTATATGTTTGTATTAATTCCTTCATTACACCCATATAAATATTATGGTGATGAAAAACCTATTACACCATGGCATGGAGTCAGTAGGTTGTAGGTATGCAAATGTCACGATTTCGATTTTTTCATTAGTTTGATAGAAGGTGAAACATTATTATTCCAAAACCATAATAGAATATCATAAAAAGGTAATAATAGTGTTATTATGTTATAATATATGAAATAGAATTATAGTATGTTAAAGAAGAAATTATTTTGAAAAGTCAATAAGGACATTACCTCTTATTCGACGAACACTCTCAATATCATCTCTAGGGAACATAGGAGATGGTATTTTGAGACAACCATAATATATAGAATGTGACTTAAATAATTATAAGGGAAATTTTTATATTTTTTAGCTTCAATTATAAATGGGGACTTAATATTTGAGGGAGGAGGTGCCGTTTTATAATTTAGGTGAAGAGAACTTTTAGAATTTTTGAAACTATTAATTTTTGATAATTTAAAAAGAAATAAATATACCTCAAAATGAGATATATTAAAATATAAGATGTTAAAATATTTTTATATGATCATCCAATAAAATGTAGAAAAATTTTCATGTAGATTTAAACCATATCTTTTAAATTTTTACATAATTATATATATTAATTTTTACTAATGTAACAACATTTCTAATAATTAAAATTTTTAATGTTAGTTAATAAAATATAAATAAATAATATAGAATATTATATAGAATATTATTAATATTTGGTAATTTTAAATATGTATTAGGAATTTTGTAAATAATTTAATAAAACATTATTTTGAAAAATTTCAACAGTGTCAATTTTGAAACGATTAATTTGATGTATTTTTAAAAATATAATTATAAAATTAATCCTCAAAAAAAACATTGTATTATATCCATAATAGGTAAAATTCAACTAGAAAATTTATAATAAATAATAACTCTTACAAATTATATATATATTAATATTTTTAATAACATTTATTTGATATATCCCTTACAAAAATAACTACTACATTTGATTTGATAAATTACTTAATATACATATTTGTTCACTAAAATTTAATAAGAAAATACTACGTTGAAAAAAAATTATATAGCTTCAAAATAATATTTTTATTTGAAAATAGATTTTGTTTATCTCTATATTTAAAATGATATGTTATAAAAAAATATTATAGGGACAAATTTGATTATACATCAAATAAAATAATATAAATGTCTGAATCCATTATATGTTGTTCCAAATGGACTATAACTTGGAACATGAATTGCTATTATCTAGATATACCTGACCAATAATAGTTTTCCAAGTTTTTGTTTCTTATAAAGGTTGTTATAATTTTGATTATTATTATTTTACAGAAGCTTCATCAATTGAATAATTTATGCATCATCATTGTATACGCATTTAATGTAATTATTTAGTATCTATTTTTTTAAATAAATTACAATTGTATAGACAATTTCATTATATTTATTGAGAATGATTATTATTAATGTTTTATAATTTTTAACACCGTATTTAATTACTATTCGTGTAATAAACAGGTAGTTGACATTTTGGGACTTTTCGGTCACTTTATTTTATTTTAATAATATTAATATTATTTTTATACAAAAAATTCCAATAAATGACAAATTTTTATCCTTAGGTGTTAAGGTTATAATTTTACTCATTTAATTGTAAATTTCTAGGTGTTAGGGAAATTTTATTTTCCTTATCATATTAATTTATTACATACCTTACCCAATTTACATTTAGCCGTGATAAATAAAAATTACCATTGTTACTATTTATAATATCTAAAAAGTAACTAATTAACATAATTTGGACCCAATTATTCCCAATATGGAATCCATTTTTCATATTTTGAAACACATATGTTTCAATAATTAAGTTAAAATTAATCTCGGTGTGTGAACCAGAAAACAGTTTTTTAAAAAGAAAAAACCATCAAAATATTGAGATGTGTTTATATAAAATTTCAAAGTAAAATTATATCAAATGAAAAAAGTGGATTATATGATAAAAACATTATATAATCATTCTTTAAAAATAATTATGAGTATAATCTAACTATATCAATTAATTAGGTGAAAAAATAGTATTGAATTAAAATGCAGTATATTTCACTATTCATTAAAATATGAAAGTTATTAGAAAAATACCAAAACATTTAACCAAAATAAATATCAATGACCCAATTCCAATGAATAAATTTATTTTTACATGTTGAACTTATAGAAGTTTTAAAACTAGATTTAAAATTGGGGCCTAATCAAAATGTGGCAAAGCAGCATTTATTGAAAAATAGCTCTTTTTGCAGAAAAATTGAATTGGTTTTTATATCGTGTTTAGAAAACATTTAAGTTGAATTTTAAACATTATATAGAATATATTAAACAAATATTTCATTAATTAGAAAAATCATGAGTGATTTTATTACTTTATAAACTCACTTATTTTCATTTTAATAGTTTCATAGAAAAATGATTCCTCTTATTTAAAAAAGATTTTATTTTGATTTATAATTAATTTCATAACAAAAAAATTAATAATATTTTCATAATTCAGTTAATACTATTAATAACTTCTATTTTAATGACTATGTTATTAGCTAACATAATAATATTTAGTTTTTCTCTTAAAATTTTTTTTGCGTAAAATGAAATCTAGCAAAAGAACACGAATTTGTGTGTAAGAGAAGCCAAAAATAGTGTTTTGTATACTGCAAGCTAAGAAAATGTTTTAGATAGATAAATAAAATCATAATTTTTCATAAATCACACAAAATCCATGAAATTTAAAAGAATGTATCTCCTAAAATCCCGGGGTGTTAAATTTTACCCTTATTAACATTAATTTCTCCCATGAAATTCATCGGGTTGTAAAAGGATAGAAACCCACATCATAAAAAGGATTAACAAAACTAAAATATTAAATGAAATAAATTGAATTAAAATGGTCACATGAGATAACAAATACTATATTCCCTTGTAGGAAAACATGGGTTTGGATGAAAAAAATTGGACCATAAAGTATTGATAGAGAGTTATAGAAAACATTATTAAGTGAAAATTAATAATCATAAAACAATAAATTTGTAATGGGTTAAATGGTCAATGATTTAATAGGAGGAAAAGTTAATTTTGAACCATTTTTTAGACCATATTAATAGTGATGAGGAATAATATGACCATGTTGACTAAGTTCAAATGTAAATATATAATTTCCACCAAAAACTCATATTTCCCTCCAAAGGATACATATTCAAGATGCATTTTTGACACATGATGCACCAAAATGGACATATAAAGAATCAAATAATTCAAAAAAGATTAAATATATATTTTTCCAATATTAAAAAAAAACCAAAATTGTATGTGTAAGATATGATAATTCCCAAAAATAATAAACCTTCTTTGAGGAAAAACAAATTTAATCACCAAAAATCAACAGTAATACCCAAAGTACAACATAGATCATTTAAAAAATAGTTTCCCTTGAGAATTTCTTAACTTATATTAAAAGCTAAAATTTATATTAATTTCTGAAAATAATTATTCATGTTTAATTTTAACATTTATATTCAAATAAAATCTACCACCCTTAATCTATAATATAAATAAGTAATTTACCTAGTCACATATTCTCCATGATAAGTTAATCGTTTCCAAGAATATATTAATTCCCCAAAATTCCAGAAATAAAATCATATATTATTCTAAAATATAATTTTACTCTCATTCCCCAATTAAAATCCAAAAGTATTATATTTACCTTCACTATATAAAGTTATCAAAATGTAGAACGTCTTCCAAAAATTATTAACCACTTATACAACAAATCATTTTTCAATACTAAGGATATCATTTTGATAAAACAAAAATTCCCAAAATAAACATATTTTTATTCCATCAAATATTTTAACTACAAAAATCTATACAAACTAGGGTATTTTCATATGGTAATGGTTAAAGGTAATGTATTTTCGCCCTACGGTTATGGGTTCGATTCCCACAACCTTGTCTGATGTAATGGGTTTTCACCATTTCTAAATGCTTTAAATTTTTTAAAATTAAATTATTATTATAAAATAACTAAAATGAGATAAAATCCACAAAAATAACTGTAAAATATTTTATCTTTTATGGTTGGATCAATCATGTCATTTTGAATACCAAAAATGAAATAAACCTTAATAAACTGAAGAACATAATGTTTCCTATATACAATTAGTCACCATGAAATTTCACAACCTAAAGTCTCCAAATGGGGTTCTATGATACTGATCATATGTTCCACCATTAAATTATAATACCATGATGGTATTAATAGATCTAAAGGAAAAAAATCATAATCTCAAAAGTTGTCTCAACTTGGCTCTGATAGCAAATGTAATAGCTCAGATTCCACACATCTGGATTCAACACTAATGAAATAAAATTTTCAAATACGACCTAAATTTATTTCATCAAAACATCAAACATCATAAGGATAATTAATTATCACTTATATTCCCAAGAACCTTTTTGTTTTTTGGTTTTAAATAATTAGAAAAAAAAATATTAGAAACTTTTTTTAATAAACAACTGGTTTATAGATAAAAACACACTCTCCCCCACTATATCATGCTTTTCTTGTTTCAGATTAGGTCATCAACATCATCCATATGAAATAACTCTAGAAAAAAAAACACATTTTACATCTTTCCTCTAAATATAGGTACAATAAACATATTAAAGGGTGACCTAAAATGCACAGTAAGGATAAACAAGAGAGATATGTTTGCATTTACATGAACATAAGTGTTTGAGAACATGATCATAATAGTAAAATTTCATACCCTTTATATCAATGATTATAAATCGGGATCATGAAATAATTTTGGGAAATTTATAAGACATGAATCATAAGGAAAAGAACACAAGCCATGAAATCATAACCTATGAATAAGACATGGAATTTGTGGCAGAAAAATAATCAGATAATATGATTTCCATAGAATACAAGGCATCACATCCAAGACCATCATAAAGGAAAAATTTCAAAACAGAACTGAGTTCCCCCTTCGTTCCATCCATGTATTACTGAATCAGATTTACTTTCTATTCCATCCTTAGTATTACTGAACTATATTTACATTCTATTTCGGTTATATATATTTCTAGAGATAAAAAAAATTTCCAATGAATTTTAGGGATATATTGGTCCACCGCATATCACAATGAAATCATTTTCACATTATCCACTAGAACATAGATCAATCATATCCCTTGAAATGAAATGGGTTTCATAAAACACTCCATTATAGAATAACTCATGGAAAAGAATCAATATTCATATGTATCAATCCATACTAATTTTACTCCATTTAAATAATAATAATAATTTTATCATTGGTAAATATCCACATGAAAACATTAGTGATGTCAAATGACATGGTCTTAGATATAAAATAATTTTTAGAATGATCATGAAAACAATACTTGATAAAAATATCCATTATTATTTGAAAAAAAGTATTCAGAAAATAAATGATTTTTGAAAAACATTTTCATTGAAAATAGAATTCAAAACATATAAGGGAACAATTTTCAATATAACACATTTTTTTAAATCATTTTTCTTACAAATGAGCTGAAGGGATCCTTTAATGACATTTCTTTAGGAAAATAATCATCAAATATTTCAGAGTGTTCTACTCCACATAAAAACAATTTATTCACAACCACCATGAATAAATAACAATAACACAAGATTATAATAACATTAGAATAAGGATATATATTATATAAAATTTAAAATGGTAGTATATACACCTTGTATTATAACATATGTGCATAAAAACATGTGTCTCAAAGAAGGAAAATTGAGGCAAAAACTACCTTACACATTTAGTAACTTTTAAACCATGAAAACCCATGAAAATAGATATCATAAATTGGATGGGTACATATCCATAATTTTAATTAAAAAATTAATATAATAAATTCATGGGATGTATTTATGCCACACAAAATAAATGAGAGGTGAATAAGGAAGGTATCTCAATGAAGTAAAAGGTTAGATGAAATTCCCTTACCATAGGTCTAGTTTTCATTGTACATATAAGAAACTCTTATATAACTAATTAAATACAATGATTTTATTTCTAAATAACTATATTTATATTTACAATATATCATATGATCATTTAATCACCCATTTAATAATATTTCATTATTACTCTTCTTTCAGGTCTAACTTGTTTAATATTTTCTAAGTATTTTTTGTCGTATAAGTCCAACATATTCTTCATAGGTTATATTAATATCATTCCCATTGTGTATTTATATATGAATATATATAATATTTATTTATTATATATAGTTAATCATTCATTAATGGGAAATAAGGAAAATGAATCTCATCGTGTCGTGGAGAGGGTAGTCCATACCTACGCACAAGCGATAAGATCATTTCCTTAATAGTAATATTTATGGACGTGAATGGTATATATGTTGTTTAAAATATAAATATAATTTTATAATTAGTATATATGTCTTTTAATTCAATAATTATACCCTCCCAAATAAATGGTTTGTGAAAAACAGATTATACCATGGCATATAGATGATATATCATACGTACACATGCATGGTGATTTAAATTTTTTCATTGAATAGATATAAGGTGGAATATGGTTTTTCATTTACCATAATAAAATATCATCAAATAGATAATATTTTATTTATAATATTATAATAGAAACAACATAATAATACGTAGAAGAAGAACAAGAGATTTTGAAAAGTCGGTAAGGAGGGCACCGCTTCATTAACAATCACTCTCTAAATATCCTTCCTGTAACATTAGAGTTGGTATTTTCAGAAGACTAGAATATCTATAATGTGACTAGAAATGTTTATAGGGGATATGGGAAGAGTTTTTTCTAGATTAAAGGCTTCATGTAGAGTGAATATTATAGGTAGGAGGTGCCCTTGTATAATTCAGGTGAAGGAACCATTTGTAAATTATGAAACTATTAATTTATAATAATTTCATAATCAATAAAAAACCCTAAAAAATGAGATATATTTTAAATTAATATATGATATAATTGTAATATCACAGACCAATGAAATATATACATCTTTTAATGACAATTTAATGCATATCTTTTTAATTAAAATTTAAATTATCTGATTTAATTTATATTATGGTGACAACTTTTCAAATATTAATAGTTTTTCATTTTACTTATTTCATGTAAAATAAATGATAAATGAATAATTTAAAATATTTTATATAATATAACTATAATTTAGAATTTTTAAAGATTCCTTATAATTTTTTACATAAATTAATAAAACATTATTTTGACAAAATATCAATAGTCTCCATCTTGACACTATTTAGTTCATGTAATTTTAAAAATATCAATATAATATGAAACCTAGAAAAAAAATATTTTATTTTATCTCTAATGGTTCCATTTCATCTAGAAAATTATATATAAATATTAATTAGACCAAATTATATTTATTTTATAATTCTTAATATCATTTATTTAATATTTCCCTTAATAAAATAATTACTAAATAAGTTTGGATTAATTATTTTTATATAAATATTTGTTCAATAAATTTTTATAAAAATAAAACGACGAATAAATATTTTATCGATTCTATAATATTATTTATAGTCGAATATATCTCTTTTTTAACACAATATTTAAATGATATGTTATACAAAAGATATGAAGGTGAAAAATTTGACTCTACTTTAAATAAAATAATGTAAATAACATAATCCTATATATGTTGTTCCAAATGGTCAATATATCAACCCTTGGATGATTATTGTCAAGGAAGACTTTAAGAATATAATTTGGGCAAGTTTAATGGACTTTTAATGGTTATTATCATTTTTATAAAAACTAGTTCATTGTTTTTTATCAATTAAATAATTTCTCAATCATCATTCTATAAGCCTTTAAACTAATTATTTAGTATCTAAAATTTATAAATAAACTTCCTTGATTTAGATAATTTCATTAGATTTATAATATTTATCATCTAATTTGTATCATTTTTTCACTATATTAAAATTATTATTCTACTAGTAAATAATAGGGTGTAATTTGGCACATTCATGTCACTTTCTTTAATTTTAATAATATTTATATCATTTTATGAAACAAAGTCCATTAAATGAGTCAATTACAATCCAGAGGTGTTAAAGTTAGATGGTTTCGCATATTATTGGATTTTGGCTGGTGTTAGGGTAATTTTATTTTCCTCTTCATATTGATTTATTACCGAAATTTCTTGATATACAATTAACTATGTTCAATAAAAAGTACCGTAGTTACTATTCATAATATCCAAAAAATTATATATAAATAAAATATAGAAGTTAAATTATTTGGGCCCACTAATTTTAAATATGGAATCCATTTTGTAAAATTTTAATCACAGAAATTTTAGTAATTAATTTAAAATTAATCCAGTTAAGGGAAAACACATGTTTTTAAAAAGAAAAAAGCATTAAAATATTGACATGTGATTATATAAAAATTTAATAGTGTAATTAAATTAACTTTTAGGAATAGAATTAGATGATAATATATTATCCTAGTTATAATTTAAAAGCATTTAAATGTATAATCTATCTTTATATTCTAATTTGATGAAAACGCATTTTTGAATTAAAATACTGTGTTTTTCACTATTCATTAAAATATGAATGTTACCAAAAAAATATAAAACATTTCCCAAAAATAAATTATTATTCCTTGATTTCAAAGAATAATTTTATTTTTTTTAATTTAAATTATAATAGTGTCAAAAACTATATGTAAAATGGGTTCACCATCAAAAAGCGGTAAAACTGTATTTTTTTTAAAAATAGTACTTTTATTCACAAAATTTAATTTATTATTTTATTTTTTTAGAAAAAATATAATATGAATATTAAAAATTATATTTAATATATTACACATATATATTTCATTAATAAAATCTATCAATATTGATTTTATTATTTTATAAACTCACTTATTTTCATTTTAATATCTTTTCAGAAAAAACATTTATTTTTATTTAAAAATGGATTTATATTCATTTATAATTAATTTACACCAAATAATAATGCTTATTTTCTTCATTATTTTATTAATATTCATAACCAATATTATAATATTAGGTTATGAGGTAGCATAATAATATTTACATTTCACTTAACCCCATTTTTGTATAAAATGAATTCAATCAAAAGAACTCAAAATTTTCTGTTACAGAAGACAAGAATAGTGTTCAATATTCCACAATCTAATATGAATATTGGTGTATCATAAGCTAATTTTGGTGTAGTGTAAAACACATAACATCAATGAAATATAAAAGAATAAATCTCTTAAAATAATGTTGTGTTATATTTAGTTAAACATTGGAAACTAAGATGATTAACAATTGGTGATATCCCTAGGTTTTTTTATAAGGATACACCTAGGCATGTATTTATTGATGTGTATAGAGATAAGTTAATGGTTGATAAAAAGTACTCAAATTTTTCTAAAGGATAGAGTGAGTAGTTTCTTAGCGATACATCCCAATCTGGATACTACAACTAGATCTGGCTATAGAAAAAATGTACCTAGTGGTAAAAAAATAGAAAATTGATTTGGGCGTGACATAGGGTAAACCGGTACTTAAAAATGGACCTTGTGGCACACTTGGTTTGACACTATTTTGGGATAATAATTGGGAATTAGCAAACTCATCATAAACCATCATTAAGGACTCAAAAATATGTTTTTTATGAATATCCTCGTATGAACATAGGGTGTGGTAGATTAATGAAGGATTCATGATTTACAAATTCTATATGTAAATATTTTCCTGGTTAAGTTGTTTTTTTATTACATGTCATGATCACACTATACTTCTGGTTTTACTCAATAGAGGGTACTATAAAAAATTGATTAACATAGAATGTTATGAATGATTTGTGGATGACTAGTCTTGTGGGGTGATGATGGGAGTGAAATATGTTGTGATCACGCCTAATCAGTTTTCATAGAACATGACTAAAATTTTTTACCCTAGAAAACTCTCCGACTCACCAAGAAATAGAAAGAAGGAGTTCATTGAGTGTTCAGGTATTGGAGACCATATAAAAAAATGATTTACTTTCCTTTTAGTCAAGAATGTGGAAAATATCACCGAATTGAATGGATTAGATTAAGAAGAATATGTTTTTACTATGGAAAAGAAGGACACAATGAATGTGACTGCATTGGAAAAATGAAGAGTTTAGTTTACAGAATGAATGAGAATGATGGCCTCGAAAATTCATTATCAAAGGTCATGTGTTTTATGTGTGGATTCAATTTTCGTTATGAAGATCAATGTAACATATGAAATATCCTAAAGGGAACCATCAAGGTGGTTCAAGTAATGGTTACATTGGTGATGTTGACGAGACTACAAAATAAGTGTGAAAGCAAAGAGGTATTATGTAATAGGATGAGGTATCCTTTTTTATGTAATAAGGATGATGTTGAATAATCAATGTTTTTGTGTGTGTTAGGAATAAAAATTTATGTTTTATGAATGATGAAATATACATGTATTTTTTCACTTATATTTTCTGCTCAGTATTTACAAGATTCTGTTCCTGATGGAATGTTGAAGTTTTTTAATGATAATGTGATATTTTGACTAAGATAATGTAAATCGTAATATGTTCATTATGTAAAGATAATGGTGTTATAAATAACTAAATTAGACATTAATAATTAAATTATAACGAAGTAAGTAATTACTGAAACGCTGGTTATGCTATCATTGATGATGTTTACAAGATTTTATAGGATTTATGTAATAGATCAAATATACATTTAAATAAGAAATCATTTATGATTTGATAAATGATTTATGGTAATAAAGTATATTACCATGTTTCCAACGAATATATGTTAAGGGTATTGACATTTTCAAAATGTGATGAATATGTTGTAATTTGGGATATATGGGGGATCAATGTAATGATGGTTTTGGGCCAATTTTTATATTGTTTTGTATATTCTTCCTTCTGAAGAGTTATAAGATTAACACATTATGCAACGATTAAGTTAAAATATAGATGAAATATTTATACACAGATTTTTTATCTAAGTCCTTGGATAAATTAATATTTAGTTATTATCCTTATTTTAATTATTTTAATCATATTGTAGAAATTAAATAAATATGGTTATTGAAAATGACATCATGTATGTCGACTGACAATCAATCATATCCAGCATGGCCTCGAAGATTTAACCCACAACCAAAGAATTATAACGGTTTCATGACTACCAATGGCATGTACAATGTCATAGTTAATGTATAATTATAATTAATGAATAATTATTTCTGATGAAATAATTGGGCTAATTTTTATTTTATAGAATATTTATAGATAAATTATTATAAATTTCATTTTTTTATGATCCTTACGTTCTTCTAAAAGTATATGTTAGAACATCCAGAATAAAATATAATTTTTGAATGTCCATTATACAAAGTAATGGATGAATTTGAAATTTATGAAATAAAAAATAAAGAATGATTTTTTATATAAATATATCAAGTTAGTATATTTACATATACTATTAGTAAATATAATTGTTACTCAATATTATGATATTGTTCAATTGAATATGATGTGTCTAAATATATTAATTTTTTTGAACCGATGGTCTTTTAAGTAATCGTAGATTTATGACATTGAGGACCTTCACTTTTCATTGACCATTCACTTGTTTGGGATTGATGACATCAATCACGGCCTATAAATATTTATGAATTTCCTTTAGGTACGATCTTCGCTCCAAACATATGATTTCCTACGTGGAATACTGGTTATATGTAAAGTTGGGATACCATTATAGTAACAAAATTTCATTTTAAGGTAAGTTTTAGTATTCATTTTTATGTTTTTGTTTTTTATTATTGAAAAATTAAACTATTAATAATTTGATATCCCATATGATTTTTAAGGGAAAAATCACTTTATGCGGGGTAGAATGTAACACCCCAAGATTGTTAAAATTATTTTTTTCATATAAATTTACCTTTTTCATATTTTTCATTTCATGTGACATTTAAAATATTTATATATACAGACAATATATATATATATATATTAATACACTATGTAAAACATTACTTTTAAATGAAAATGATATGGCTTTTGCCACCTGAAATACAGACTTGTCTTGCACTACTAGAAACATCAATATGTTGTACATTTTATAAAACACCGAGTTTCTACAACACATTATTTTATTATAATTCTATAAATTATATACTTATAACTTAACTATTAAAATTACTGATATGAATATTAATAACTACTTTTCAAAAATAAGTTATAATGGTCTTATAGAAATTAATAAAGTTATAATGAAAGATATAATTTTTGGTAATGTCCTTATATGTTTGAAAATATTATGAACAACACATCATGACCTTATATAAAAAAATATAATAGATTTTAGACACATCAAAATAAAATTTGATAAAAAATACTGAATTTTTAAATTTAGAATTCTGAAATTATCTTAAGGTGAATATTTTGGTTTTTTAAAAAATATTATTTTTTATGTGTTGTGAAAATACTACCCTTTACATAAAAAAGGTATTATCATTTAAATAATTGTTAATATAATTTTAGTTAAATATTTTTAAGGTCATTTTAGTTCAATTATAAATATATTAATACAATTTAGGTCATTACAAACAATTTCACTTTGGAATTGAATATAAAAACATAATAAACTTTTGATCTATATTCTACTTTAAAACCTATTAATTTATTCCTGTGTGGGGGATTGGAATTAATCGTAATTTTCCAACTATATAAATTTAATTCTTTAAAACACACATAAAGAATTATAATCAGGAATGTATTTAGATTATAAAAATATCAACAAATTATTTTCCCAAAATATTATTAAAAGTTATTAAAATTAATCACAACGATTAAGGTCAAATTAATCTTAATTCGCGACTAAAACCAAATCTTTTGGGCTAAAATTTTCCAAAAAACTAGTCCAAACCCTATGTTATGGAAATATATAGTACATATACCATAAATTATTAATTTATGTTGGTTTGGTATAAATATCTAGGTAAGAACAATTTTACACAAAACATGGTTTCAAAAATTCAAAGTGTGTCATTTTCCTTCCATATAAAAGGCCACCACATCTCTTAAACTTGAAAAACTCTAAAACAGAATTTTAAAGGAAAATATCTACCCAATACACGTCCCAAAATCCCTTCCTTACTCTTATAAGAATTCCCTTTTATATAATCTAATCCAAGGAAGCCTTTAGACCCAAACCAAATGGAGTTACCCGATTAAGAGTTGTGATCTTCTCTCAACTCCTTTCTTTTATTTTCCTCCTCCACTCCCATTACTATATTTAATCCATTATTTTATAACAAAAGAAGTCTCCTCAATATACTATGTTTTTTATGATTATTTTTTACCTAAAACTATGAACACCTCTTTCTAAAAGGAAACCAACATCCTATTTACCTCTATGGCGAACTACAACCACACTAAACAATAATTAATAAAATTTCCTTACCGAATATTTTAGTGGAACATATGTTGGTAAATAAATTCATAAATGTTATATATTATATTTATTATTTATTTAAGCTTAATTATACCTTTTACAACAAATATTATGGGACATTCCATTTGTTTCTAACATGATAATTTCATTTGAGGAAGTGTGGACTACCACCCCTCAAAGTGAGGTGATTCATTCACAAAATACATAAAAAGTAATAATTAAGGGTTTAGTAAAATAATATGATAATTTTATAAGAATAATTTTATATATATTCACAAATGTCATTTACTATCTTTCTTGCAGTAGGACAATAAAAATGAAATCAACGTTAATGTGTACGTACGACTCACCATCACCATGAATGGTGAATTCCATTCCATACTTAAATACATTTAATATTATTATATTAAAAAAAATTTATATACATGATATTTATATAATGGATTACATTATTTATGTATTGATATATTTATTAGACAAAAAATATAACAAATTAAAACATAAGCGGGACATAAAGAGAATATTACATGAAGTGAAACCATAAGGATGGATTGTTAACAAGTGGGTAATATAAGGACTTAACAACACCATATATGGAATTATATATAATAATATGCATCTTTTAAAGTTTTATCACAGATTTTTATTTATTATAATGGGTTTTTGAATGATTATTATGATATTGAAGACACAAGGTAATGGAATTTCATCCCACTTTTTATTTCTATGAGATAAATGATTTATTCACCACCCAT
Organism: Viscum album; assembly: GCA_963277665.1. Taxonomy (NCBI): domain Eukaryota; kingdom Viridiplantae; phylum Streptophyta; class Magnoliopsida; order Santalales; family Viscaceae; genus Viscum; species Viscum album. Next base: position 1,662,173,860 of record OY728152.1, on the reverse strand, counting down.
TTATTTTCTATGGAACATATACTAAACATTAATTGATTATATATATCTAATAAATAAATTTATGGATATTTAAATATCAATTATTTGATATTTATTTAATAGGGTTAATTGTTTAGAAGTTAAGAAATCGTTAAAATAGTTTTGTCTCAAATTGCTTTCTTTGTGACACATTATTTGTTCTACACCTATGATCTGTAACCAGGTGTATATGATTCCAATTAACATGTTATTTCATGTATATACATAGAATCATGATATTTTATTCTTTATTTAAATTTATTTTCATACATTATGAGTATGATCCCTGGTAACCAAGTGGAATGTGTTTATTGAAATAATCTCATCACTTTTCTATATTGTTAATGATTATGATTCATTGGTTGAAATATTATGATTCATCCCTCAAGAACCATCGTGATCCCTCATAAATGTTATTTATTCATGATATATACATATATTAGTTCTAATTTTCACTATTTGGTAATTACGATATTTATGATTTTTTAATAGAAATTTAACTTTATTTATAAATTTAGTCTGAAATCCTTTTTATTTCAAAGTCCATGTTTTCAAAAATGTTTTCAAATTTAATATGAATGTAATTTTCTTGTAAAAAGTATTTTTATAATGTTATTTGGATTTAAAAGATTTATTCATAAGTTTTCAATGTTATTTTTAAATAAATGGTTTTAAAAACGTTCTCACGAATTCATTATAAGTTCTCATATTATATTGAATGAAATGATTTTGAAAAAAAATCATTTTTTATCATGTGCATGAATGTAAAAGTTTTTTCAAAACATTTTCAACCATTGATTCACTGTTTTCAAAGTATTTTAAGGTAATTTTTTTCAGAATATTTTCAATCTTCATTCATATGTTTTTATGTAAAAAATATTCTCAAAACATTTTCATGGTTTCTTATTATGTTTTCAATGTGTTTCAAATAAAATATTTTTTACAATATTTCGAGGCTTATATTATACATGTTCAAGGAAAAATGATTTCAAAATTATTTCATGTCTTATTTATAGGTTTCAATGGTACGTTCAAGGAAAAATATTTTCAAATGGTTTTACGTATTGAAAATCATCTTCCAAAGAACAAATATTATTTTCCCTGAGAATATTTTTTGAATGATATTTCAAAATTATTTTCTTTCTATGATTAAATCCATTGAGGTTTATCATGCCCTTATAATAAATGTTCTAAATCTTCCATTCACATTCATTCTATTAATGTGTTATTATTAATTCTAAATTCTTTATGAAACCAATTTCTCTTTTGAGGGTTATATGTTTATGAAATACATTTATCTATCATGGTTCATATGATTAGGAAATCCATTTCTCTTTAATGATTTATGATTTTTTGGAAAGGGTTATGAAACTTGTATCTTTTTCTATAGGTTATGATATGTTTACATGTTTATGATTCACATCTCATTTCATGGGTTATGATATGATTCATTAGGGTATTGTGAAACATGAATGTATGATTTCATTTTGAGATTAGTAGTACCTATATCTCTCTCTAATGCACTGGGAAATGATTTATCTCTAATGAGATATATTAATATGGTTTTAGGAGTTTACCTTGACTACTATGATGGACATGGGAGTGAACAATGACTACCAATATAGCATGAGGTGTGAAATCATGCCACTAATATGGCCATGGGAGGGAACCATGACAACCAATATGGTATGAGGAGTGAACTCACACTATTAAGATAGCCATGGGAGTAAATGATTACTACCAAGATGGTATGGGGAGTGAACCCATAATAATAATATGTTATTGGAATTAATTACATGGCTAATATATAAATCATATTATATGATTATGTTTAAAATAAAATTGGACGTCATATTCTGATGTTATACTTTTATGTTTTATGTTCATTAATTCCTTGTGACTTATTTCTTATGAACTGTCAATTTTAATTATAATCGATGATATAAACAATATTATATTCAAATGTTATACTCATGTTATATACAATTTTTTCATGTTATGATTACACATTTCCATTATTTACCCCTATTGAGAATCTAATCTCACCAATTTCTAATGTTTCATTTCACATAGTTATGAAGAAATATTTTAGGTGGAAAACTAATGGTTGAGATATTTATAGTAGATGTTCAAGATCTTTCATTAGGACAATTTTTTTTATGTTTCCAGAGACACTAAACTATTATGGGTTTCAGGGATGTATTCTTTTAATGTACTGAGTATTCATCTAAAATTGTGTAATATCTATGTATGTTAAGCCAATGTTGCTATATAATCCCATTTTCTAAGAATTAATTATTTTATATAACCCTCATTTCCCCTAAATTGGGGAAAATATTTTTATAATTACCAAATAATTTGTGTTTAAATTATTTTTGTTTGATTTATGCATCAGTTGGTTCCATATTTTAATAAAATGTGTCCATCAGACTCTATAGATTTATTTAGTTGTTGTGTGATAGGTTTCTGTCTTTACATTCTGTAAATTTTTATTGATTCCGTTGAGAAAATATCCTTGTTTTTACCTATAAAATTTATTGAAAATTTGGGTTTAATGTATTTTTCTCAATGTTATTTATCAATTTATTTTCCTTGAAACACCATTTTACAATTATTATCTCCATATCCACAGTAATTTTGAGATTTTAAAATTTCCATTTATTCTAAAATCATACATTAAATAATTTCTTCACAAAAAATAATGTATCTTATAATTATCCCTTTTTGAAAACATTTTTTTGATCACCAAATAACAAATATTTAATTGATTTATTGTAAATAATAAAACATGAGTTGTACCAAGTGATTCACATGATTTTTACATCATATGGCTCAATGTATTCGTTCTCCTTTTATTTAATCTCTTTGAATTTTGTCTCAACTTTTAGGTGTATAGTTCAAGGAATATATTTTGTGAAGACTAGTTTATTTAATTACTCTAATTGCATTGATACATCTTTTTCCCTTTATGTTTTATTTATAATGTGCTTACACTATTTTTCTACCCAGCTTTCTCATAGAGAGATTGAATATAGACCTGCTCAGGGGTTACTATGTAACATAATTTTATTGATATTAGAGGGATGGGTGTCCCACTAAAGGAGTTGGGTGTTTCATTATGAATGACTATATAGGTTATTATACCTTCATTAGTTTGGTTGAGATCTAAAAATGATTTTTGTTTTTTTTTCATTACATGAGATTGTTCTCAAATAATTGACATGAGTTTTTATACTCCAACTACTATAACATTTCATTTATCATAGGGGTGTCACCACATTATTAATTAAAACCATTGTTAAATCAACTTCTCATGGTTAAACACATTAATTTAAAGTTAAAGAAGTAAAAATGGGTAATAAAAAACAAACTAAGAGTATAAAAGTGAATAACTATATAAATTTTAATATAGAATACTCTAATGGTATTTCTCTAAGACACTACGCTCTATGAGTAGGTTACATCTTTTTCACTTTTGGATAAAATTAGAACACATTTTGTATTATATAGTTTTCTTTATGATTGGTGATATTCTAATTATTCACATAATACCCAAATATAACTAAATTCTTTTAAAATAAAAGCTTATGTAACCCATCCTAAATATATGAATATTTTAACTCTTTTCATAAAAATAGAATTACTTTTACAAATAATCTCCCAATCCCAAACACAAATGTTTTTGTTTCATTAGGTATACACTCTATAAACATGTTTTTACATATATATCTATAACATATCCAACAAAAATACATTAATAAAACAATTTATTCAAATATTTCTACATATAATTTTCTTGGAATGTATAAGACAAAATATTGAGTGATCTGGAATGGTCAAAAAGTGAAATAATATCAAATAATCATAAAGAGTTATATCATAATAATGTTAGATTAAATGAATATGAAAGGATAGTGTTATTAAAATGACTATAAATTCATATGGTAAAATATTAAACAATGGTATAACAACATCGATCATAGTATAAAAACATGGGTACATAAAATTACAAAAATAAAATCATAAAACATTTTTCATGGATTAAAAAATGTGAAATTTATCATAAACCATAGAAGGATTACATTAGATCTAGGGGTCACATGGAATTGTGAAATAGAGAAACTTATATATGATCATAACTTTATGTTAAATTTCAATCATTCCCACACATTATGTTTTGATCAAACAAAACAATTCCCATGAATTAGGAATTGAGGAACCCCAATCATGGCCACACATTAAATCATGACCACAGTTTTCAATTATACTATAAGATATACAATTATAACCAATAATTCAACGGATTTAAAGGAATATACCTATTAAATATTGATAAAACAATCATATTTATTACATAATAACATAATATCATTCATAATTACTTCATATCCATATTAACATAGAAAAAATAAATAGGTTTTAAGATAATTTCGGAAAAAATAAGTCATCAATATAAAGAATATGTATTTTAGAATTTGATCATATATCGAGAAAATGATAACAATTACTAATGTGTGTTTACTTGGATGAAAAATACTTTTATAAAATTATTATAAATATATTTTCCCCAAACGAGAATAAATTTACATTGATTTCTTAAATTTTAATCAATATGAAAATTCATAGAAGAATAAGATTATTTTTTATTTAAAAGACAGTGGAATCTTAAAAAGATTGGTTGATAGTGAATAACATACATAATTATGGAAAAAACGATAAACAAGAAAATGTAAATAAAAAATTATTTTTACAACATTATAATGTAAGTAAAAAATAATTGATACATTAATTATCAAAAAGATTATTTTTTCAAATATTTAAAAGAAATTAATTTTTTTTAATATAAACTCATATGATCACGAAAATATAAAGGAGAAAAACCCCCAAAATATTATAAAATATGATGACATGGAGGAATAATACTTGGGAATAATATTTTTAAAAAAAATTAAGAAGTAATTGAAAATAAAACCCCATAAAGATTTTAAACTAACCCCTAGAAATAAAGAACATGATAAGGAAAATAATATATCATTAGTATTAAGAGATTTATAATATAATATATCAATAAGGAATTATATACACAATATAAATGAAAATACATTCATAATAATCATCATATCTCAATTAAGTGAAATTGATATGAAAACCCCTGTATGATGGCCTTATTCTAACTGAAAGAAATCTATATTCCATGTATAATAAATTTATGTTTATTATTAGTGTGACTATAATCATTATTCATAGATATTTTACCTTTTACCATCCATATATACTTCTTTATTACCCTTATATTATTTATCTTTTGGTAAAACTAATATTCAATTATTAAAAGATTGGTTTCTATTATATTCTTTAGTTTTGAAGTACTTCTACATGAGCCTTATTCATGAATTAATTAGCTACAACATATTAATTCCATGTTAATAACTATTTTTATATATTTTTTGAGACCCATGGATATTTTATGGAACTTATGTAGAAGGTTTTCATGGAATTCTTACAAATTCCATTGTTACTATGATTGTTGAATTAACAAAAGAAATGAATTTCATCATAAATAAATCATTGAATATTACAACACTATAATTATAATTAACTGATGAAATCATCCCTACTACATTTTATTACCAATATTTATTTTTTATATTAATTCAAAAGATAAAAAATATAACAATGTTAATGTAGGTAGAAAAAGTGACCAAAACAAGATCATGTTATAATAGTTGAATGGGTACGAACATGTTATTATTTAATGATAATATAATTTTTAAAAATATTAATGGATAAATTTTTTTAGAAAAATATTCAATTTCGATATGATTTATAGTAATAAGATATATAGGATTAATAAAGAAGATGATTCTACTTATATTTGGGGTTTGAATATACTATTGAAGGACCACAAGGAAACGATAGGTTTTGTGCTTCCTTATAAGAACCAAAATATCATGAAAATGGGATAAGGATATTAATGGAAAAATTCAGGAAGTATAATTATAGGTATTATAAATTTAGTATTGAATTCTAAGGGGTGGAGGATAGATCATTTTTAATTGAAATGAGTGACATTTTTGTATAATTAATTTTTAAATATAAATTGGTAACTCATACTCATGGAAAGGTGAAAACAATATCCAAATTTAAAATTAAATACATTGTTGGTCTATAATACACTCATTTTTATAAATTATATATAATCTTTGATAATATTTTTGGCCTTATCTCTTAACATTACCTTTTGATAACTATTTAAAAATCTACCGCATTCACTAACTTTTAAAGTGGTAACCATTTTTTATCTAAAAAATGGAATGGACACTATTTACCAATTAAACATTCAAATTGGTCATTTTAATGAAATGTTCTTAGATTTAATTTCTATATTAGGTGAAAATTAATTTTAATAAAATTATGATTAATATTAAGAAAAAAATAGTCCTTAAAAAATAATCTTTTATGCATAAAAATACAATAATGCTATATATATAGTGTTTATTATCAAGAAATTTAATTGTTAATAAATATATATAGAGAATTATTTTACATGAAAATAAATTCAATAGAAAATGAATCATTATGAATACTTAATTAAATCAAAATGAAAAAATAAATTTTTTATTTGAATAAAATATAACATCATTTCAAAGAATTCAAGAAAAGATTTATAAAATATAACTATTACATTAAGAATAATTATTTAAATACATAAGAAATTCCCAAAAAAATGAGTTCACATGTTTTTTAATTCATGATTATATAATAAATATGTCAAAAATGTTTTGATATTTTTAAAAACTTTATTTTCACAATTCATATACAAATCAATTTTTTTAAATCATAAAAATTTAATTGTTTATATTTTTCCCTAATAATTCATAAATATAGATATTTTTCTAAAATTAGAATTCTAAAATTTCTGAAAATTAATTTTAATATAAGAATTTATAACAAATTATATTTTTAAAAATTATTATTAACAATAAAAAGAACAAAAAATATTTATAATGAAAATAATAATTACGAAAATAATAATTCATAGTTTATATAATACCAAAATCTAATTATGATACCACTCAAGATCTTATCCTATTATATAATTTCCATATATGCGTTCATTTTATTTCAGAGAGGTTGTTCTCATAGTAGGTATCTCTTAGTGATTTCCACAATCATGATAATTTCCAAAAGCTTATTTTGATCAAGCTATAGTTATTTTTGTTCAAAATGTGACTAGTTAATGTATAAAAAAAATAATTACACATCCTTTTTAATCTTGTAAAAAAATCCTCATATTTAAAAATATTAATACTTGATTTCTATTCTATATATTTCATAATGATGTATCTTTTATGTATAACCTCTGATTCAATAGAAATATTATAATAGTCTAAATTAATTATGATAAAAATTACCAGATTTCTATTAACATTGCTATTTCCTTTCAATAAATAAATTAAAAAATTAAAATATATAATAAAATATATAATTTTTACCTCGATGATATTAATCATTAATTACTATACCTTTTAGATAGAAAATTATAAACTGAAAAAGGAATATTCAAAGAAAAGATTTCTCATGAATGATTTAAATATGATAAAGTGTTCCATTTTTCATAACAGATCCCAATATGGTATGTTGATGAAGAAAGTAAGAAAAAATTCAAATAAAACATAAAACTCAATTTACCATAGAAATGACACCAAAATGGGATGTTCAAGTAAGTTAATTTTTTAAAGAAAGAGCATTGTATGGAAAGATGAAGATAAAAAATAGACTATACAGTGAAAGATAATGCATAGTTCGAATTAGATACTAAATATATTATAATGTCCACCATTTAAAATGAATAAATAAGTCAACCGAAATACATTAAATGGATCTCTCAAAGAGACTGACATTCAATAAAATGATATTTTAATGCATTACTAAATGAATCTTGTGGATGTGTAGATCATCTATAAGAAATTATTTACCAAATATTAAAAGAAATATATGATCAAATAGTTTGGAAACATAATTTTTATGAAGTTGGGAAAATCAAGATGAATCTTTATGAATTGTATAAGGTGAATAATGTAATTAATGATTTTGTAAAACAGAGAATAAATATTGTCTTCTCTATTGAAAAAAGTGGTAGTTTTGAAAATGGATCTTATTTCAAAAATTAAATCTGATGATCAAAAGAATAAAAATTATTTTTAATGATTGTTAGATAAGAAATTTTTATAAAGAGTAAACATGGATCTAAAGGTATTTATAAAATTATGTGTGAATAGGGACCTAGATTGATAGTATAGTGTGGAGTTTTTTGAAAAATCAAAAGAAATAACAATGTATCAGAACAATGGAAAGAAGAGAGTTTGAAATTAAGGGGTTAAAAATAAGTCATCCATTTTATAGAAAAATAAATCTCTAATAAATGAAAAAATAGGGTTTTGTAAAACCACTCAATATTTTTAGTATAATAATAAATTTGGATGATTTAAAGATGTTTATGAAATATAGATAAACCATTGAGAAAAATTCCTCTAATTAAAATTTAATGTTTTATATTTATTGGTCACACAATGTCTTATAGTGCAGAGTTGATGATATGTTTCAATGGGGAAACACTTGAATGTTTCCAAAAGTGAATAATAAAAATTCCTAATTTATAGAGGAAAATTTATTTTTATGGATATTGTTTTAGCTTTTATAAATTTTTCCATTAATATATTTTTTTGGATTGAGAATACAAATAAATTTCTATAAGGGGAGTTTGAGGAAGATGAAATCATAGTGGCCTAGCATTATTTGTTTCAAAAATAGATATTATCCACATTAATGGGAAGATAGGTATAATTACACTACTAGTGGTGAAAATAAATAGGATAGGATATCATATGTATCAACTCAATTAATGTATTTCATTAAAATAAAATAACCAAATAAAAAATTCAAATATTTTTATAATTGATTTCATTGTTCTAATTAATCGAATCACATGTATCCCTAATAGTGGTTTTTTATCCCACATGATTATAAATTCAACACTACTAAATAATGTAATGGTATGACTAGAGAGAAAGGTGAGTTTTGGAAATGATGGATATTGGAGGATCTATGTATATGGTAATACCTGATTAGTAGTGGTTGAGATTTTGAATGTAGATATGTACTATATAGATGTTCTATGAAAAAACAACAAATTTTGAATCAATATTGTGAGTCTTAAAGTGAGATTATATTTAATCAAAACATATATTTGGTCAATGGAATTGTTAGGAATATACTAGTGAATTATTGTAATAAAAATTGTAATCTATTCCAAGAAGAAAGAAAATAAATCATGTGTCTTGTAATAGTGGGAGAGGAGAACAAATTGTGGAATGTGAGGCTTGTATAAAATCACCAATAGAACATTAATAACTTTTACAATATCAAATACATGTTAGATGTTAAAAAATAATAAACAATATCATAAAATACTTTTAATGACTGTATATTATTTAAGATATTAAAAAATAAGATTCGATAAAATAAAAAACTGTACTCTAATCCAATATAACAATTTCATAGAAATTTATATGGAATAATGAACATATTAGTCACATATGGGGAATTATATTTATTTAATTTTATTATTATTATATAATAATATATTGAATGATTTTTTTGAAGAGAAATTGGGCTGTAATGGGACACATGAAGAGTAATTGGTGAAGAATAGAAAATGAAATTAGATGGAATATCCTGATCTTTATGTTTGAAAATTAAATGAAATATATGTCGATTGAATTTAAAACTACCACATCAAACACCCAACAAACCTGTAGGTTCCATTAGTATGTACTAAAAAATATAAATGATTTATAGAGTGATGAAATTGTAAGGTGAATATTATGGACAAAATATTTCTTATAGAAAGTGAAGTCTCTCACAAAAGATAGAAAAAAGAACTAAATTTTATGATGTACATTCCAATCTAAGAAACACTTAGCCTATGAGAAGATTGGTGAACATATGAAATGTGTGATTCTAGGAAAATAACACTGAAAAATTATTGGCTCTCTAAAAGTATATACTATATTGAAAACAAATAATGAAATTATATAATGTATGGTGATGGAGCTGATGAAGAATCATTTCAAGGCTACATAACAAATATTACATCTAATAAATTATTAAAAAATATTATAAAAAAGTGGATAACAATGATTTCATGTTCTATATGGGAAATGATAGAAATAAATTGAGGTTCTTAAATCATGATGAATGGTATGATGAAGAGAATGATGATGAAACAAATATTTTGGTCTCACAAAGCTCCCCAAATAATGAATATTTTCATGATGAATTGGAGGAGTATACTATTTCTAATATAATATCAGTATGTTCCTCCAAGAATAAATTGCAGAGAAAAGGTTGATCCCTCCAATATAATTAGAGATATATTTTCTACTTTATAGACACATAAAATTAAGAATGTTGATAATTGTTCTCTACTATTGATGGTGAAACCAATATTATTTCATGAATATGTAAATGATGAATAATAAGATAGAACAATGAATGATGAAATGTGTTAAATAAATAAAAATCATATTTCAAAATATTTAAAGAATAACAAAAATAATAATGAGATCTTAATAAACTGGATCTTCAAGAATAAATTTGAATATCATGGGAAGATGACGTGAAAGAAACCATGTCTAGTTTGTATTGGATATTTTTAGATTAAAAGGTAATTATTAAAAAAAATAATTTTATGAATTAATAATGATTTATATTTATAAAAAATGATAAAAATAGTTTTTTAAATCGATCATTATATAATTAATGTTAGAAATCATTTTACGAAGTATTTGATGTCAGTTATTTAACAAAAGAAATGAGAAACCATTAAATTTTTTTTAAATATCAAACGCCCATCAATTTTTAATGATGTGAAACTAGTAATTTCCTTCTCAAATAATAAACCCAAACCCTCATTTTATGACCTGTTAAACACAAATATCCTTCATTATTCATCAATTTTCCTCACCCACTATCAAGCATCATCTGTTTCTTTCCACCTCCATCAGTCGCAACATTTGAACTATTTTTGAATTCTTTTAAAACTAGATCATCCTTCACCTCTTAGGTATTTTAAATTATTTTATATCATGGATTCTATATGTAAATAAATATTTTTATAACCTTGAATCAATTTCAGAAAAAATTGATAAGTTCTTCATGAATTTTTTATTATTCTAATGGAATTTATGATTTTTGAATGAAAACATGGAATACTATCATTTAATATTTTATTTATAATCATTATATTATCAATTAGTACATGATATTTATTTCAATAATAACTTTAATGTAATTTTGAATAATATTAATGAATTGTGATTTATGTTTTTTATTTAATTTTTAATCTTTTTTAATTTTTTTTGTCAATTTAATCTAATTATTAATTTTACCAGATTGTGAAATTTTATCTTCATTTGGAATATTTTTATAAGATTTATTTTATAATGCATTTATGTAAAATATTTTTGAATCATTAGGTCTCATGTTGATACATAGTGAACAGATTTAAATTAAGAATAATGATTTATTTCATAATTTGTATATAACCTTTATTTAATATTTTTTAATCTATTTTAACCATATATATTTATAAATTACCAATTTTTTATTTATATATCATGTATAGTAATTTTTATAAAACTGATATTTTATAATATTAAATCACTATATAATAAGAAATGTTTGATTTAAATTATGAAATGATATTTATTTATTTTTCTCCTATGTATTTCATAAGAAACACTTTCAATTAATAAAATACAATTTCCCTTTTTTTATTCTTTTTTGTGAAATGATTTGTTACTTTTATTCACTTATTTAACAAATAAGTAATAATTTTTTTTGGATGATGTGTGTTCATTAAAAATTTCTAATAATCAATTTTTATTAGAAATGAAATATAATTTATTTTTTATTTGTTAAATAATTTGTATGTTAGTTTGTATAATTTTTTTATTCAAATAAATAATTTTTTTATATTATTATTTTGCATGGTAAATTTGAATTCAAGTTTTAAAATATAGTAATATAAATTTTATCCAGGAATGTTATTATATATGATAATGAATCATATATGGATTACTACACAATGAATTAAATGATTAATATGAGTAAGGGGATGTTGAATATTTTCACTTTTCCAAATAAAACATTCCAAACAATGACATTTTTCGATCCATCAATGAAATAATTATATATTCTAAAGTGTCAAACTACAGAAATTAAATACCATTTAATTTGAAATTTTTTGAATATGACTTATAATCATATGATTTGGTATATGTAAATTTGGTTGAATTGATGATCAAAATGTTATGATTATTTACCAACTGATAGTTATGAATATATTTATGATATGATTGACAATATTGAAGTAGAGAAAATTGAAAAAATCTTATCGAATGTGTGAATATATTGTAATGTTAAAAACCCATTCAATCAAAGTTGAATGAAATTTTTAGTCATGTAAATAATTCTAAGATTGGAAAACATTAATCCATTTATGGATGTATTGGAAAAAGTTTTACAGAATTTCTATTGTTATTAAAAGGACACTTTCTTGAAGATAATGATATCTCATATTAAAACTTTAATTAAAAAATATATTCATCCAGATATGATTGGGGAAAATGATAAATTCTTTCCCAGATACTATGTGTTATATTTTATGGAATATGATGGTTATATATAGTGTCATAAATATGGCACATTAGGGAATATGTTAAACCGTTCTTAGGAATTTGGTATCTCTATTATGAAAAGTAACAACACAACAACTATAGGAATTTAGTATCTTCGAATTATTATTTTTCTAAAACATTTATTTTTAAATTAAAATGATTACAAAAGGGTATGATGGTATGCATAAGAGTGAATGTATAATGGAGAATTATGTCAACTATCTGATTATCCACAATGGAAGAAAATTTATCAATAATCCCTTAAATTAAATATTTGTTGTCTAATATATCATCCCTGGGAAGTGAAAAAATATATTGAATATATATCGCATATTTTTATGAAATAAGTGTTTATGGATGTTTATTTGGGTAATTTATAAGTTATATTTTAAATTTTTTTTGAAGCCAAAATATATTGTATTGAGTTTAATGAGTTTGGTACCAAAACCAACTATTAATGATATAATTTTCTATCATGTCACCATTAATTGATGATATAAAAATTTTATATTTGTAAGGTATTAGATATTATAATTCTTATAAGAATAAACATTTTCAATTGCATGGAATGATTATGATAACTGTAAATGACTTCTCAACATATGAAAATTTTTTCTGGATACAATTTTATGGGGAATAAAGCTTCATAAATTTTTGAATTTGTGATTTCATTTTATCATGAAATCATAGAACAAAAACAATTCATTGTTCATTGATTTATTTTGTATCTATGGGTAAAAAATATTGTAGACTAAAAGATTATTTCAATAGCTTATAACCAGTTTATATTAATTAAAATACATTTCCATATAATTAGTGTTTTGATAGAGTGAGAAACATTGATGTCATATTGAGAATGAAATGATGAAATAGTGATGGAGAGAATATATGGAAGAATGAATAAGTAATTTTTGAGCTACAATATTTTATATATCATGAGATCAAACATAACATTAATGTGATATATTTGATATGGATATATGATATTGCTTGATTGAAATATTGGTAAATCATAATGTTAAAATGAAGGATAATTTTTAATTAATGAATTGATTTATATTTGACTGTAATACCTTTTGAGTTAGATCACACTAATAAATGATAAATGAACATATTTTTCTATCTCTTCTGAAAAAATATCTAGGATGAACAAAAAAATAATTTGTGAGTACCTCCATGGTATTAATAAACCTCACATATATTCTGAAAATGTAAAAAAATTTGTATCAAATAAAATTATTGTATTTTTCTACCATTAAATAGAACGGTTTTGTGTTATGATGTAATGTATTCTAAAAGTTACATTTTATAGTATACTATTAATCCATTAATGATTTATTATCATCATAGTTCATTTTTTCATTCCATTTGTATCAAATTGATCGATCTACATTCATTGAATTATTTTGAGAATAATGTGGTATATAAACATTCTAAAATAGAAATATAATTTTCTCCCTATTTTATTGATAAAATTTTACATTTTATTGTTTATTTTTTTGTGATAAGTAATGCATTGTATTCCCACATATATACACTGGATTTATTATTTTTAATAATATTTGAAGATACAAAAGTGGTATGCTTGTCATTCATATAAACTATAAGACACCATTGATTAGAATTATATTTTTAAGTAGGTGAATTATTTCTCTAAATCTACTTGTCTATAGTGGATCAGGTAGGTTTTCTAAAATCGCACCACAAATGAAATAAATTTTAAATAAATGGGATCTTTAGAATAAAAATTAATTTGTTGACATGTGAAATTATTAAATAAAACATATTTATAAATCATTATTAGAATATATTAAAATTATCCATATAAAATAGCTAATATAATTGATTTCAAACAATATTATCAAATTATGAATGATATATAGGGATTGAATGAGAATAATAAAACATTTTTCTCATGCTTTAATGAGACAATGAATTGTTGATCAGATGCATAAAAGACATTGAGATAGGTAGTTGGAGGCCCATGATTAAGTGTAATTACATAGTGTCGATCTAGAATTGATGGTTACACATTTTATGTCATTGACTGGGATAATGGAAGTGCAATATATAATAGTTGTGTAACAGTGTTCAGTACATAAATGTACTTTTAAAATTAAAAAACAAAAAAATAGTATATATGTAATGTTTAAATTAAGGAGTCTTTGATAAAATATGGGTGATTTATTATATTTCCATTTTAGTTCAGGGGTTTACGTATAAATGAGTCGTCCATAATAATAATTTTAAAACTTTTGAATTTCGTAAGTCACTAGAAAATCTGAATAAATTAGATTACAAAAATTATACATGTATCATAAAAAACATGATTAAAAAAATTTATTTTCTTGATGCAATACATGTGTATTTTTATATCATTTTTCAAGGTAAAATAGTATTTTTGTGATATAAAACCTTTTGTTGATGGGGAATTATATGGGAAACCTTATTTCATTGATTTATTATCAAAGGATATTGATGACTATGTTACAAAAATGGATTTTTCTATTCTGAATAATTATTATGAATAAAAATGGGAAACAATATTTCCATAATATCGTAATATTATATATGATATATATATATATATATATATTTAAAATATATTAATATGATTCATAATTTTAGTTATAATATGTATTATTTAATTTTTGATTTATGTCGTATATTTTAACAAATATTATAATTTTTTTGTTTTAGTTTTTTTAATTTTACTCTTTTTCAAGATATTCAATTTTGTAGGTAATTTTTGGTAATGTATAAATTCATATATAAATTTATTTTTTAGGTGTTTACAATATTTTTGGTCCCATAAATTTTTTTAAATTTTTTTTTCATTATTGTTAACTAATCTAATGAATTTGATACATATTTTGTTAAGTTTTTTTATTCATTTATTGTATCATTTTCTAATTGTCATAATAATTTATCTCTAATAAGATTATTTTAATAATATTTTATAGTTTGTTTCTTGTTTCAAGAGCAATTAATGAACCATAGATATTTAAAACAATTTTTATAATTTCATTTAACCAAGATAAATATAATTAATATAAATAATTTAACTTTAAATTTTTTGATTCATTTTTCTATTTTAATTTATTTTTAAACGTAAAGGTTTATTTTGTAAAATATTTTACTAATAGTTTGTCAATTTTATTTTTAGGATAATGTATGACTAATAGAAATGTATCCTAGATCTTCTAGGGAGGATGCTGCACATAATTTGGTTAAAAATAATTATCATTCCACTGCTTGTGAGACTTGTACATTCCTAGGGAAACTGGAGGCTTCCAATTTTGGAAAATGTGGTCACACATGATATCTAATTTATCACTCTATCATAGGTAGTTGTTGGAGATATCTATTTATATTGATTTATATAATGACCCTAGAAATATAAATTTGAAACAATATATGTGTTTTTTGTAAGCTCTAGTGACTGTAAGAGTTTTGAATTATAATTATAGTGGTGTTAATAATTGGGAAATAGTTTCTTTATAGTATAAATATTTGATATGTAAAATTATTACTATTTTATCTATGATGTCACTTTTCCACTAGTATAGTTTATTATTAATTACTTATTGAATGAAATTTGATTTATCTGACATTAATGATTTATAAAAGAAATGTTCATCATTTACTTCTAGAATATGGATGGATTTATATCAACCCAGACATTGCATTTCATTTTTGGCATATAAAAAAATGATAATCCATTTGTTTTATATAAATTTATAGTGGAAGATTTGTGGAATAATTTTATTAAAATTAGACAGAATGAAACATTTATATTTATTAAAATTTCATATTTTATTTTTTATAATCACTAAAAATGACCATATATATGATTTTGTTATCCTTACTTAATATGAGCATATGAAATATCATCAATGAAATATAATACAAATTCATAACTTCACACATTATCTGATAGAAGTTAAATATTATTGTAATAACGAATTAGAGATGAAAACATGATAATTTTAGAGTCGAATATTCAAGATCTGTAGAGATTTACCTTAGATTGACCTAAAAATATAATAGTGTCTGGATTATGAAAAAAGAAACCTATATTATTGAAGGCTAAAAGGTTGAAATTGATTTGATTACATTAAGTTATTTAATTTTCTAAAACTCTTTGTATTTATAATTTTCTAATATGTTTTTAGGATATGTTATACCTGAAGTACATGAGGAGAATATAACATAGTGGAACACTATTACCAAGGGTAAGAAGGGTAATTTTTTAACTTTATTAAAAAATACTGCTCATCAGAATTTAAGGTGGGTGTATTAGTCAAAAACATGTTTCCGCATTATATAATTTCTTTATTGAGGGTTGTATATATTGACAAAAAATTGTTAATTTATAAAATAGGTTTTTGGACATAGGTATGGTTATGGATGAGATGATTAGAACAATAATAATGAAAATGTTGGGAAACATACATGGATAGTTTCTTGTAGTATAAACCAATCCACCTCCTCTATTAACATGTCCCACTTCTCCACCTCCACAAACAGATCCCACACATACACCTCCTCCTCCATATGTTCCCACATATAATAGGTTATATGTTGAGGATCCACAATATCCTATAAACGAATATGGGATCATATTTTATATTGGGGATACTTTGTATTCATCGTAGATGGAGATAGATTGGCCTAGGGTAATTGTATAAGATATTAAAAATTCATCATCCTGAGTATCAATCTCAAATTTTTATGTTTATATAGTTATAAAAAGAATTGGTCATTATTTACTTTAGCTATCTTGAATTTTTTTAAAAATTACTATAGTGGAATGCATATATTGTATCTTATATTTCAAATTAGTGTTATTTTTTTATATTTTACTATATATATATAGTGGAATATATTAAGGGTAAATACATACCTTATTTACATAGAAAACATTTTGAGGTCCCTTCACCATCACATACTACTCTTTCTGAAGGACATTCAAGTATATTATCATATTTATTTATGTTTTTAAATGTGTATAAGTTTCTAATGTGTGCAAAAATTTATGTTTATTGTTACACATTGATATTTTTTAGAATAGATATCATGTATATTTTCATTTTATATTTTTTTAGGACTCACTATGATGATAGTATTTCACATGGAAATAAATAATCGTATTTCTTTAAATTATATTAGTTTTATCAAACTTAATTATTATGTTTTTATTACATGTCTTTACAATTTTTTTGTACGATATGATATAAGGGTACATATTTAGAGATACATAGTTTTTTTTCTTATGGAAATAAAGACAATGAAGGATGAAAATATAATATAAAATATTTATAAAATATTTTAGAAAAAAGAAATCTGAGTGTTCATTTATCACTTATCTTGATGTATAATAAACACATATTTTGAAAAGTGTTATTTATCTTAAATAGATAACAAATAAAATTACTTTTTTTATATCAGTATCTATTGTATTATTTTTTTGTTTTTCACATAAAATGATAGCTTAGTTGTGATGATTTATCTATGGTTATGTGAGAAAGAACCTTAATGAAGTACCAGAGATATAATTTTGTTTATTTAAATATTTAAATAATGTAATATTTTTTTATTTCACCATAAACATATAATTATCAAACAGGGAATTCTTGAATTATAACTAGTCAATAGGAAATATTAAAAACTGTTAAATATGTGTGTGTAAAGGTGACTTAAATTGTAATTAAAATAATTTATCAGATACATAATATTTCGCTTTCAAAAAATGACATCATAAAAAAAATTCATCTTAGTGAAGGACTAATCAAATTTGGATATCATATTTGGTTATTTTTATTTTATGAAATAATATCAAATAAAACAATTAATTTTTTTATTGATTAAATTTTTTGTAATAATGGTATTTTAATATCATAAAATTATATTAAGTGAAAAAGTTAATTTATATCATTTTAATTTTTTGTTTTTAATGATAATCCCCATTTTAATTAAAATGAACTGAAATATTTACAAGGGGAATGGAACTATTATTTTATAATTTAGATTTTTTTAGTTTATCTCCATTTGTAATATATATTTTACAGTTTATATTTCAAATTCTAATGGTTATTAAGGAAAAAAGTTGAGATGTAAATGTTTTATATAAAATTATTCTATGATAATATTTACTACTAGTTTCCCAATTTTTATGTATGTTTTTGATATAATATAGGTTGGACAAACTAGATTTCTAATATATATATATATATATATATAATTTCATTAGATCGTATATTTAAATAATAGACCTATAAAAAAGATTTTAAATTTGTTATTTTATAATCATCATAAAAGGTTTATGAAATCCAAATTTCTTTAATGTTTTCTTTACAGTTTTCTGATAACTTAAGTGTATAATAATATTTAAAATAAAATATTTTAATTAACATAAAGAAATTATTTTCAAAATATTGTATGATGACATCCATTATTATCAAATGTGGAAAACTACAAAAATAATGTGGTTAATATTTTTTTAGAGGTGAAGTATATATTGAATAAAATTATCCCTTTGGCTAAAATTTTGATAATTTTATCTTCTGGGAAATAATAATATAGATAATATTCTTGATTCAATAGATGTATGTTAAAAAATAATTCATGAATATGTCACCCTTGGAGGAGTATTTTATTAAGAAACTTATTGTTTTTTTGAGTAGAAATGATTACACTGAGGCTTTTAGATTGAATATTTATTTTTATTTTCTAAATAAAGAAACATGATCATGGTATAATTTAATTGATTCCTTCAGAAAAAAGATAGATATCAAAATTTGCGGTGTTGATCATAAGAAATATGTGAATTGTATAAGGAATACAAGTTCATTGTGTTTAACTATATAGATAACAAAATATATTCTTGAAGTGTATATAAATCTATAGATGAATTTTACATTTTGATATGTGTTGATTTTTAGATTTCTTTTATTAGATATATTTCAAATTTGATGGGATTTCATGTGACTTAAAAGGAGAGTTATAATTTTCTCTCCTAACATAAAGAATATATGGGTTATATTGAATATATATTGGATTTCTAATTCCAATGTAATTATCAGGACAATTATAGATTGAACAAAACATTAGAAGAATTATTATTGGATCTATATGGGTCCCACCTTATATAAACATATAATTAGAGGAACAAAATATTTGACTTCAAAAACAAGTTTTTGTCTTCAAAACATTTTTAAAGTAACCTTTATAATGTAATCCAATGGAGGGTAATGTCACAATATATAGAAAAATCATTATGTATATACTGGATACTATTTATTTTAGATGGTTTTTAGATTAAAGGATTAATACTATGTTTACATAAAACCATCCAATAATTAACCTATATTAATGTTCATTTAAACTAGAGGATATTGATATGTTGATAGAGGTTATTTGAGGGAGGTAATTCACTATCCCTAAATTATTTGTTGGGGCTCTAAGAATGTCATGGAGCGACTATATCAAAATAAATGTGTCATCAAAACTAGTGAATATTAGTGGATTATGAAACATTATCACAACTAAATTTGTATTCTTTAAGGATTAAACACATTCCTAAAAAATGTAAAAAACGTGTTCCTTATTTTTAATTATTATTTTTAGTTGTAGATGTGTTACTAACTGAATTAGTTTAATGCGTTCTATAAAATTTTGTAATAATATCTAAATAATAATAAACCTTCACAACCTGATATACCCCTATCCTCTCCAGGTTTCCAAGGATACAATATAAAGACACAAATAATGTATAACCAATAATTATGGATAAATCTAAAATATTAAATATAATTTTATCATTCACTAAGATTCTGTGTTGGTTTCCACACCAGTTGTTTATTCCATATGATCTTTTTTTACATGTGAATGTGATAATAGTGATTGGGTATTTGTTTTTTTATTCCCATTTCATGTATATTGACTTCACAAGAAAATATATTTTTAGATGTTATGAGGTATGGGTAATGATTTTTGTTAGTGTGGTTGTTTTGGGATTAGTGGTTCATGGCCCAAAAATTATAACTAAATCATGTGTTTCAATTTGTCTCAATTCACTCAGTATCAAAATTTTCTAGCACTCTTTTTCCATTATGGATATTTAGTTTATTGGGTGGTTTCTATTTTCAAAGGAATGGAATCGAAATAATTATGTATTTTCATTACAATATTTAATTGGGAAAACATTAGAATATTGAGAATTTAAATTTATAATTATCTACTATTGAAGGATAATGATCTACAATTTAACATAGTCAAACTAAATGTAATGTATTAAATTGAATTGGAAATGATTAATTTTTAGGATCCTAGTGAATTACAATTTTTATTAGAACATAATATTTTCAATAACATATGGGAGGAAAAAACCATTATGTACTTAATGAAATATCTTATTTATATTTATCTAAATCGATCATCAGTGAAAAATGATATTATTCCATAGAGGTGGTTTGGTGTGATAAATTTGGATGGAAAACTAGTGTCTGGCCATGTTAACAACTTCAACATCATCTGGTGATAGTTGGAATTAGTAGTCAACTTTTTTTGATCAATTAGGTGGTTTTTTTAAAATATGATAAATTATAGAATATGGAAGCATTATAGTTACTTATTTTTCCAATTCATGTAGAAATAAAAAAATTAAAATATTTTTAGGTACTTATTATGAATGATTAACAAACGAAGATGTAATTTAACAAACATTAAACTACTGTGGTAAATGCACAAGGAAAATTACTATTCATCTCATGGAAATGTTAGATGGAGTATGAGGTGTTGAGAGATCTAGACAAAGTAATTAGTCTAGTCCTTAGAATATATTTTTGAATTATAGAACGAAAATCGAACATGAATAAGGATTATTGGTATCATCATGATAATTTTAGAATGAGAGATTCCATAGGCCCCATAAAAAATATATCTAGGGGGATAGAAAACTCATATATACTTTTTTCATTTGAATAATAATTATTCTTGTGTTACTAAATAATTTACCTGGTATGTGTTGAATATTATAAGAAATAGGTTCCCATGTATTCCAAGGAAAATCTATAGAAAGGACCAAAAATGATCATTACATGTCGTGAATCTCACCTACACAACAAGTGACCAACTTTAATAGAATATGAAAATTCATAGAACATGTTGTGGAATAATTATAGGTCTTGAAGATATTACATGACACAAGTCAATGATACATGTTGTGAAATGTTTGAGTTCATGTTTATGGTATAAAAATCCAGACCAAAGGAATATACACATCAAGATGTCTAGTTACACATTAAGAAAGGAGCCATTTCATAAATCTTCAATATCCTGGATGATATTTTCATGAGATTCATCTAGGATTCAAAAATTCTATTGAAAAACTAGTATCAGAATTAAATGATGCTAAATCCCTTACACATCATGTAAAATCCAAATTATTTACCTATAGTAGGCACACAACGAACAAATGTTTCAACACTTCTTTACTTTCTCCCATTCTTCTTTTTTCATCTTCACCACTATCTTACAAAACTAAAAATTCATCTATTTCATTTATTTTTCAATCTCTATTGAACAATGTTTGATTTAACTCTCAATGAGCTCATTTCTCTTTTACATCATTAAGCCATGATATGTGTGTTCTCCATCCCAAATCATCGATCAAAGAAAACCCCTTTTTACATTCTTCCTTGTTATATTTAATGTAAGTGTCCAGTTTGATTTGTGATTGATTCAAGTATTAAATTTATTATTACTGAATTCCTAAAATTTAACCACTTAACCACAATTTTTATTGGTAAAATCATTATGTTTTTAATTCTTTAATCATTCTCAATCAATTATATCACGATTTTCTAAACCATATAGGGTTGGGATCGAGAGTAAGGGTTTTTGAATTTAATGAATATTTAATTCTCAACATGTTAACCCTATTGATAGTGATTAGTTATAATAAAAAATGATTATCTAAATCATTTAAATAACCCTGGACATGGAGAGTTTTAATGTGTGACCCTAACCTGATTGGAGTAGAATATGTTATGAAAAATATAATATGATACATTCTTCCATAGATTCTAGGATTAATTAATACATTTTTTAGGTTTATATGGAACAAGAAATAGTTTCCTATTTTATAGATGTATTTGGTATTCCTATGGTCAACTAGTAAAGTTTTCATGTTTCCCAACCTTATCCTTTGGACCATACCATGTTAGTAATAAGATTATATTTTTATCTAATGTTAATTTTTTTATAATCCCTTATATATATAATCTAAAACCCAAATTTCCTCGGTGTTAGGTATTCTAAAACTCAATAAAATTTTGATAACTCTTATATGTATGGTTCGTAACCTTAGTTCATGCGAACCAGTTTATGTCTCCGTGAGACTGACCCTGCACAATCTCTTTCAAACACCTTAGTAGAATGTATATTTTAGGAAGTTATAAATCTAATAAAACTACTGCCTTCATGAATTAAATGATGCATGTGGGAACATAAATGTTTAGCACCATATTAGGTATCTATAGGAGTTTTTATTATCTTAGAAACCATTGGAAAACACATTGGACTACCTTACCTTTCCCCAATATCTCTTTTATTTTTTTTTCATATCCCTATTCTTTTGGATTCAATTATATATTTTTTACTTCTGCATTATTACATTAATATGGTCCTTTGACTTGTTCAAAAATCCTTATTTCATAAGAATAGATTTCTTATGAACCAGATATCAAAAGGTACAACTCTGCACACCTCCATTTAAAATTTTCCAAATGCAACAATCCTATTGGACCAAACCAAAAAACATGATACCTATATTACATGGAAAGTATCTAGTAAATCAAGAGAAAATTATTATTGATTATGTATTTCCATCAATCTATGGGGCTATTCTGAGCATTTTACACCCTCTTATTAAGGATGAACCATTTGAAATTAATCTTGGATTCATTTATATGATCCAGAATATGGTCCAATTTTGTGGAATTAGATGGGATCATATCCATGATGATATTTAAACCAACATGGAAGTCTATGATACCATTCTTATTAAGGGATAATATTATAATTACATTATATTGAGAGTATTTACCTTCTACTTGAGATATTATTCATGGTATTGGCTCAAACGTCAAGATATTGAGCCCATCATAACATGGGATGATTTATCCAACAAATTCTTGGACATGTACTTCCCTAAAATCCTGACATGGAAATTAAGGAATGAAATCTAGAATTTTTCTCAAACTGATGGGGAGGCATCCTTGGAAGTATGGGATCCTTTTTAGGAACTCACTCATAAGATCCCATAACATGGACATGATATATGGAAACATTTACAAATCATTAATCAGAGCCTCTAACAAGCTGCTAAAACAGTTGACGGCGATGGTATTGATGAAGGGTGGATATTCCAGACACATGTGGATGGGCATGAAATTTTAGATGAAGTATCTCATAATGGAAATATTTGGGAGAGTGATCATGGACCACCCCTTTGTGGAACACGCAATTTTTAAAAATATACTTCCCAAGCTACACAATTTTATGCCTTAACCGTGAATCTTAAATTCATTCAGCTACCGACAACACCACCTAACCCTCCTACTCTCATATTGGAAATTAAATATTTTGAACTGTGTGGAGATATAAACCTATATCAAGACAACATGGCAGGGTTTGAGGAAAAAAATTAAAATTTTAATTATATTAATTAAAATAAAAAATATCCATATTTTAATGAACCATAGATGTATTATCAATAGAAGGATGTCCAACAGCCACAATAAAGAGGTCAATGATATTATAAATAAAAATTAATGGTTAGGAACCATTAAAAAACCAAGTAACAATAGGATATCCTCCAAATAATCCCCTCTCGAATCCACCACAATAAGAAAGACAACAAAACATCCCTCCCAAAGCAAAAAAAAAAGTTTCAACCACCTCCAAAAAGAATTCCACAATAGAAGTTCCTCTAAAACAACTCTCAAAAATATAATTTTGTTGTTTTTTAAAAAGTAATGTCAGTGGATGACCACCCAAGAGCCATAAATTCATAATCAAGTGTGGCTATTCGTAACCATGAACATCAAATGGGTTAGATCTCATAGTCCTTGTAAAAGGGGCTTCCAAGTACTCTACCTGCTTATGAAGAGACTTACTCAAGGGAAGAGGCAATGGAAATAGTTATAACGATTAGGAAATAGTTATGCTCTAATAAAGTATAGATATGAGAAGAAAAACATTCTTTTAAAAAAACAACAAATTTTCATCGATAAAATCAGTTATAAAAAAATTAAAAAAATTTCTCAAGAAATTATGTGGGAAGCACTAACTTATTGAAAAACCCAATTCAATAAAAACCTAAATATTGTGTCCAAGTTGCAACACCAACTTATAATACACATCTCCCTTTCCAATAAATATTTATTAAATGATTGATTTAGGTGAAATATATGAAATTTCTTGAGATTGAAATGAAATTACAGATCAATATTTCTTTTTTCAAGGAAAACACTCAAATACCTTCCTATAAAAAATTTCATAAGAAGATAATATCCAAAAAAGAAAAATTGAATATCGAGTAGTCATCACACTAAAATAACTGTTATCTAACATTTTTATAATAAAATTCCACTATAAATGAGAAATAATGGAAGCTCCTCTATCCCATGCACTATAGGATCATATATATTCAGAAGAGCCTTTTTTAATATGGATACAACATCAACTTCATGCTGATGAGTATATAATGCATGATTGGACAAGAGAATATCAAACAAAATAGTGTATCACTCCAATTAGATAAATGATTATTAATATTTCCCTAGGTAATTATTGAGGATCTATTATTCAATTTTAGAAAATTGATTTTTGTAGAAGAGTTTTTCATTTTGGACATGTGATAGAAAGTAGGTGTTCCAATCCTATTAGGAAGACTATTCCTGGAAAATAGGAAGACACTAATCAATGTTAAAAAAGTAATAATAATCATACAACTAGGAAATTCACAAGTTGTGATTGAGATAAAAATAATAGATATATAAGTATATGATTCTTTTGTTGGTTAAGATATATTTATCACATATAAATGAAGTGACTATTTAATCATTTAAGTAGACATTTATGAAATCCCCCCTGATGAGGAGGAGAAATATGAAATTGAGGAAGTAGACCACATAGAACCTCTTATAGGGGACATCATACAACCATTCATACCCTTGGTAATTCATCCACTGGTGTAGGAAATAAATCCATTCCCAGTATTCTCATGTATTTCACTTTGAAAATAGTTTCTTCATTACAAATAATTGTTTACCTAGAATGAAAAGGTACATAAGAAGAAAAATTGATCTAATTCCTACAAATACATAAACAGTCCATTACCTAGGGGTGGATGATATCAAATGCATAATCCCTATATTATGAACTTGTAATATTTTATTTGAAAATAGAGAAAAATCTAAACGAAAACAATAGTGGAGAATCACCCCAACAATTATGAAATTAGTTTTGAAAGAAGTAGAGAAAATTATAGATGCTGGAATACTTTTTTAGTCTCTGATAGTGAGTGGAAGATATTGCTATATTTTATTCAAAAAAAGGCGTTCTGACCGTTGAAACATTGTGGCGATGAATTGATATCGACTCGTACCACCACTGGATGGTGGTTATGAGTGTATTGTAGATTAATAAATGCTGATACTCAAAAAGATCAATTACCCATCACCTACATTGATCCAATATTGGAGAGGCTAGTTGGAAATGAATTCTATTCTTTCATGTATTTAAATTCAAGATGCAATTTGATTTCATTCAATCCAGATGACAATTATTTAACAATATTCTCAATCTCTTTGGGTATCTCACCTACCGAAGCATGTAATTTGGTATGTT
Organism: Viscum album; assembly: GCA_963277665.1. Taxonomy (NCBI): domain Eukaryota; kingdom Viridiplantae; phylum Streptophyta; class Magnoliopsida; order Santalales; family Viscaceae; genus Viscum; species Viscum album. Next base: position 1,662,147,182 of record OY728152.1, on the reverse strand, counting down.
TAGTGATATTACAACCATTAAAAGTTTCATGACACAAATATTCGATCATATGGTGGAAATATTCCGAGAAATTATCATGGATGAATTTTCTATTTATGGAAGATCTTTCGAGGTCTACCTAAAGAATCTCGAGTTAGTCCAATAATGCATTGAATAGAATTTAATGGAATTAAACTGGGAAAGTCTCACTTTATGGTTAACAAAGGAATAGTTTTTTAACATTCATTCCATGGATGAAATGAATATTAATCCCAATAAAATATAAGTGATCAAATATTTACCTTATTCCATAATAGTAAACAGAATAAAGACTATTCTTGGACATTTATGATTCTGTAGGTGATTTGTGAAAGTTTTTTTGAAGGTTTACCACCCTATTAAACACTTTTCATCAATGAGAACTCTATTTTAATTTACTAATGAATTCTAGTAGGCATTCAACCTTTTAATAAATAGCCTTGTAGCTAGTCGTGTAAATATTTCAATAGATTTGGAATATAGTTTGAATTAATGTGTGATACCAAAAATTTCACTATTGTTAGTGTCCTAGGTTAGTGATTCAAGAATATTTATCTCTCCATATACTACTGTATTAAAAATATTTATGAAGAATATGTTAATTATAAAATAATAGAGAAAAATATCTTAGTAGTGGTCTTTTCTTTTGAGAAAATTCACTCATATATGGTTTTGTCAAAATTCATTTTGTAAAATGACTACTAGGCCTTATGATTTTTTATGAATAAAATGGATTCAAAGACAATAATGATAAACATGATTATATTATTGAATTTTTATGACATCATCATCACAGACACCAATTAAACATTTAATATTGTCGCTGGTAATCTATCCTGACCTACACCACCACTTATAAAGGAAGATAAAAATCAAGATATTGAAGACATCTTCCTTGATGAAACTAAAAATATTATAAAAGTAAAAAGGGAATTTTAAATATTTAAAACAATCTCTCTATAGTATTTTTACACCCAATCCTTTATTACAAAAAAATAAAATTAATATTAGTTGAAATTTTACACTACTACTCAGATAAAGTACTTCTTTTTAACCATTCTACTGATGGATTATTATGACATTGTGTACCATATGATTAAATATTAATTGTGTTATACTTGTTTCATAAATCACCAACTAAAGGAAATCATAAACCAGAATGAATAGTATAAATGATCCTATGATGTGTACTTATTTTTCCCAGACTCCACCATGGCACAAGGGATTAATATCAGGGTTGTGATTGATGCCAAAAAACTAGAACCACTGAAAAATGAATGAGATTCCTCGAAACCCAATCATGAAAGTAGAAATATTCTATTGGTGGTGAATATATTTCATTGAACAATTTCCAAATTTATATAAGAAGTCATATATCCTTGTTGGATTTGGCTAAATTTCTAAATAAGTATATGAAGATGATATAACACATGACATGAAAAAATTAGTAATGATATTCTTAAATATAAATGTGTTATCTATTTATATATTTGATATATTACTCATCAATGATCATGGAACACTTTTTAACAATAATTTTATTATTAATTTTTTTTTTGAGAAATATGGAATCGAATATAACACATGAACCCCCAATCATTGGGAAATGACTGGGAACGTTGATTTTTAAATGATGGAAATAAAATAAATTCTAGAAACAATTATGAACACAAATAGAATGGATTGGAGTTTAATGTTACGTGATACACTCTGTGTGTATCATACTACAAAAAACATTATTGGCACCACAACCTTATAATTTATTTATGGAAGGTAATGTCATTTTCTAGTATAACTTGAGCTTCATTCCTATTGGTTGATTAAGAAGATTAATTTGGATTTCCAAAAGTCTAGGGAAGATATGATGATGAAATTGGATGAAACATAAGAAATCATAAATTATTATTATTAAAACGACACGATCTATAATGAAAAAACCAAAAAATGGAATGAACAATGTATTGAGAAACCCATTTTTGTCCCATTGAATAAGGAACTATTATTCAACTAAAAATTTAAACCATTCTATGAGAGATAAAATTGAGATTTTCATGACATTTAAATGTCATTATAGAATTTACTTATTGGTCCATATTGATTCAAAAGGAAGGTTGACCAGTAGTTAATGTAAATAACAAATGGTTTAATGTTAAATAACAACCCTTCCATGAGGGCTGTGTGAAAATCCTAAAATTTATTTCAGCATCCTTGAGTCAATATGCCGATATTTAATGAAGCACGAACATGGAGAAAACTTAGGATGGGTAACCTCAGGCTATATTATGTATAATAATATTTTGGATAGCACATCAATTTATAAGATAAAGGGGGTAGGATCGAGTTTAAAACTTGTTATAAATAAAATATTTAGGAACCATGAGATAATAATTCGTGATGTGTATAAGACATTATCTGAAATAATTACCAAAAAAATATTAAACAGCGTGTAATTTCCCAATAGGTTTATGTTTTGAACCTAATCATCATGACACATGACCCCCCACCCTCTCGATGCACAATTTCCTGACCCCCACCCTCTAGTCATGTGTCGAAACACTATTGCAACTCCTTCCCGATGCTCGTTACTCAAGCCTCTCAAATTCTCCTTGAACCCCCTTTATCTGTATCTCCCAGCATCTGAATATCCATTATAAATTCAATTAACTAATACCATGTGAACTCTTTCTTCTGATATCATACTGGGAATAGATGAACCGCCACCGATGTTGCAATGTACAAGTGTTAGACCTCCTATCCCTTACATCTTCTTCCTCCATAGCTGTTGAATCCCCTAACGACCCTGCAACTCCACAGTACTCTCAATCCATCTCGGGGGGGGGGGGGGGGGTGTATGTAGGCAATCACCCACATATTCACACCAACATTTACTTCTTAGAACATGAAACACCATGTTCCACTCAACTATATGTAGAAAAAACCAATGATGAACAAAAAATAATTATATGTCCATCCTCTCTATCTTTTATAACATGCAAGAGGACCTCCTTCTCCTAAAAATCTTGTAAATACCATCCATCATCGATGTGTGCAAAGAGATTACTAAGAGTTGATTATAATGTTCTGGGTATCTTTGAGGTCATTGTTGAGATCGTATGCTTTTGATTAGGTAGACGACCACATAACATCTCTTTCATAGATTTCAGAATATGCCTCTAGATTTATACTGATGATTTCACTATATCCGAGGCATTCCCCAACTTGTAGCCTGATCAATAAAATTAAGAATTATTGTGGCCCCAGAAGATGATTACCGATGATTCTCACACTAATCAGGTTCCTATTATTATGAAGTCTACTCATCCCTGAGGTCCAACACTAATCATTCTACAAAGATCCTCGACACAAGCCTAGTTCCCTCCATTAGACTCTAATGAATGTTTTTTCCAGATAGACATCATCATCCATGATACAACCATGAGAGGACCTATCATCACTATGTAGAAATAGTTTTACTTCAACTATATAGCTCATTCACTAACGATGAAAGGAACTCTAATGGGTGGATCATTATCAGTCACATGGCTCATCATCTCAAATTTTTTGTCACTGCCCTTCCACTCACCTCCCTTAGTCTAATGGTGTCCATTAACATCCATTAGCTGTATAAGATAAAGATACTAACCATGGATGGTGATCTTAATTGGTGGAAGCCAGATCTATCTAGGATGTTTAAGAGGTACCAAGAGATAATTAAGAACATTCTTCCCCACCTACAACCCCATCCACTATCCCATCACATACATCATCAATTCCCACCATCAAACTCAACCATATTCCTACATCTACCACCACAACCTACACTCCTACTCTTCCAAGCCCATCATATCTAGATTATATTTGATATATTCACCTATGCATCACGTATAATATATTTTGAATATCTCATCACATGCATATCCCTTTTACAAATCTCTCTCATTTCAATACCCCCTCACCACTGCCATCCTAACCCTCTCCTTCGCCACCACCATCCCCTACCGCCCTCCATAAACTACTATCCTTTTCCCAATCACCACCCAGAACAACCGACCATTAGAGATAATAGAACCTAATACCTAATAAGAGTATTTGGAAGAGTAGGATCGGAGAGGAATTGTCCCAAAAACAACCCATCCAATGAGTTCCCCTTCATCAATCCGTATAACATATCCATATCCACACTCTGGGTCAGTACCTCACCGTAACCCACCACTAAGATATTTTCAAGAACCGAGACACCGCCTTCTATAACTAATCAGCAAGCCTCTTCTACCATTAATGTCCTAGACTAGGCTTGGGTTTTGTAGCTATACTCTTTTCTGGAGAAAATTGTAGGTGAACATCTTCATGAGGTTGAATTCTAACAGTCTACCCCATTCCCCTCTTCAATTTTTTATGCTCATAGCGTGTTCATTTTTTGTAATATATATTTTCCCTTTCTTGATGTATAATTGAAATTCATATATAAAGAAGAAAAATATTTTTCACTCTTTATTTGGATTTTTTTTCAATTCATTACACTAATATTGTATCCATGTCTGGCTAATTTGTCTTTCCCATGGTCATCGATGGGCCTATGTCATCCCCATATTCCCTTGTATGATGAGTGACTCAACATCTGGATGGTTTCAAGAAATCTATTTTGTAGAAATCACTTGATATTTGTGCTCATAATCCTCAACTAAAAGAACATATATATTTTCCTCCAGACATTATCCATGCCCTGTATGATCCTGAAGTTAAAGATCCTGAAAAATAAACATGGGAGTTTGGGGATACCACCACTACTAGATTCCTCATGTAGAGTATATCTACGATGAATGAAAATAATAACTGATATATTGGTCCATCTATCTAGATGATGACTTCATTGCTAGCAATTTTTTGGAGGACACACACATGTCATCTATTTTCCACATCTGTTTAATTATGATTTTATTTTAGTTATCCTTTTATTGCCACATATTTTATTCATCAATCACTTTGATAATTATTGTAAAAAAATTCATCTATTTATATAAAATATATTTCATTTTTATCAATTATGTGCACCTCCTGATTTTAATTCACACAAAATGTTTCGTCCCTATGGACTAATGTTTTATCCAGGGTAGGATTTCATTTTATTAAAAAATCTGCAGGTATCCCAATTCAGAAATAAAAGACAGCTCATGTTTCGTCATTTCATACCACACCTTATAGGTAGATCTCATCCTTAGTATTAAATTTTATTAATTTAAATTTCCAAAATCTACAAATTATCTTTCATACACGTCCCATGGTAATTTCACATAATGTGTGGAAATTGTCCCAATATATGTGTGCGGGAGTCCTTCTTGAGTTTCATTTTAAAAACGCATTAATTATTAATTATTTAAATTATTATTAGACACACTTTTCATTTGGAAGAATGATCTATAATTGAAATTAACTACACCAATTTAAATAAAAGAAAAAATTTATGATGTATGATGATGTCAATCCATTTTTTTTAGTTTATATTTTTTAGAATTATTTGCTAATTAAGTTGGTTAATTTAAATTAAAATTTTTCGCACAATCAATTAATTGACTTATTAAGTTATTTTATACCCTTAATGATTACCATTTTTTTATATTTACACCCATTCCTTAAAGGATTATAAGAATACAATTGTATATTTTTTCGATATATTTATTTTGTGGCACCTGGGACATGTAAACCTATCATAACGCACATTGAAATATCATTGAGGTTATGGATGATGAAATATTAATTTAATAAGATATATGAAAACATTTTTGAGATATTTTTTCAGAGAATCTCCTTACATAGTTTCTTCATTTAGCATATAGTTTCCATGAAATACCTTAACATGATGTATCTATTCAAAGCCAACCATCCGGTTCATAGCCAACTCTTTTTACTTTTCATTGCAATAAATTAAACAAGGGTGGGGATATTTTTCAGTGAATGTGGTATGATTTTATTAAGGGGGTATATTGTGATGGTAACAAAACTACTTTATTATTATCAATGTGTACTATTAATAATATTTTGTGCATATCTTTTTCCTTGTAAAAATAAAAATATAAAAATAAAAAGATGACTATGTTGGGTATTAGGAAGGTCAAAAATCCCCATTTACATATGGATTAATCATCCAAATGATCATATATGGTTAGTGGAAGGATAAGAGATCTATCGTAATTAGGACATTCAAATAATAAAACAACTAGAATAGTAAAATAAATGAATATGATACCATCTTCTCTCAGTGGATAAATTCAGGGATCCACCATGATCTTTATGGGAGCATGAGAATAATTTTATTATTTGAGGTGTTATTTTATTATTATCTTCATTAAAATCATGTATTACACATCAGAGATTACCCTCCCTTTTGGGATTGTTTTATTCACTTTCTGACCTCCTTCCCTCACACTAATAGTAATTTGATACATTTTACTAAATCACTCATTATTGATTTTGTTATTTTAATTACTAAGGGGAGTTAATATAAAAAATTATAGCCTAGTGTTAGGAATAAACATTCAATATATAATCATATGTTCAGTATCATTTCACCTAGAGTAATGAGAGAAAATTCAATTTGAGTTTAATAAAATATGGGTATAATAAATAAAAATACATTAAGAAATTGTAACTATATTATTAATAATTTTTTTAATAACTAATCTATGAGGATGGAATGATTTTAAATGTATGGATGATTCTGGAGGCTAACATTTTCTATATAAACATAGATTTATTTTCCTAGATTTAATGAATGGTTTCTTTTCTAAAAATTTACTACCTTTTAAAATCCTTTTTGAGATCTATTTTCTTGAGGTATAAAAATTGTTCATGTGTTGGGAATATTGATAAGGTCAAAAACATATACATTTTTATGTAATTTCAATAAGTATTGTCATTGTTTCACTCAATAATTCACCATGTATATGCTGAATATTTTAGGAAATCGTTTCCTAAGTATTCACTGTAAATAATAGAGAAGATGATAAAAATGATAGTTACACATCATGAAACTCACATTCACGATGAGTTTCTATCTTTCATAGAATATGATATGTCATCACACAACTCATAAAATAATTACAAGACCTAAATATATTACACGATGTGAGTCCCTGATAAAAATCAGGTAATTTTCGAATTAAAATTCCTTCTTTTAAGATCAATATTAAAGGAAGATACAGATCATGAATTCTAGTTACAAATCATGATAAGATTCAATTTATAATCTAAATATCTAGGATTTGATTCCCTTGAGATTCATATTTGTTTTGAAAATCATTAAGAAAATTTTGTTTCTGAATTACACATCATGAAGACCCATTACATGTCGTGTAAAATTCTGATTATTTACTTCTATCAAGCATAGAATTGATTAAACATTTAGCACTCCAATTTTTCTCCCATTCTTCTCTCATTCTTCAACTTCCCCTCTCTTATAAAACTCAAATATCTCTTTTTTATATTAGTATATTATGTCTGTTTAAGAACAATGGATTTAGATTTTAAGGTGTTCATTATTATTTATCATCTCCGAGTCAAGTTACATGGATCTCTATCCAAAATAATTTATTTAGGACAAAAAATTGACATGTTATACATTATTCTTATTTCGTCTAATTGTATGGTTGATGTTGTGATTGATAGAATTTTTAAATTACTTAGTCCTGAATTTATGATATCTAATTGACTAACATCAAAATGTATATGTAAAATCAACATTTTTTCAATTCTATGACATTTCTTGATCAACTTAATCATGAGTGGATAATGTATTTATGTAATAGATCATGATTTGGGGTCATAATTTCATAAATAATAAATTATCTACATGGTAACACTAAGGTTACTTATTATGATTAATGTAAATTGTCATTATAATTCCTTTAAGAAACCCTGACCAAAAAGAGGTTGAATGAATGACCCTAGCCTGATTAGAGATTAATATTTTATAACCAATACCCTTTGATACTTTCTAGATAGTCATAAGAATCTAGATTTTAGATATCTATATACCAGAGAATATTTGACTCATAGTTAGATCTAGTTTGTTTAAACACTGTCAACTAGTGTCTTTTCCTTACTTCAAAACCAAAACCTTTTCACCATACCAATTTTGGATTAATATTATCATATTATCTAATCCCAAAAATTGATCATAATTATTTATCTCCCATCGGATATCAAACCCTATCATCCTTAGTGTAGTTATTCCCACACTCAATCAACTTGTGATGAGTGCAATTCATAGGGATTGAATCCTAAGTTCCGGCCAACCAATTCATGTTCACATTAGATTGAACCAGCACAATAACTTTAAAATACCTTAGTTTCATGTGTATTTTGGAATAAAATAAATCTAATCTAACCACAACCTGAGTGTATTAAACAAACATGTCCAAGATCGTCATGCAGATGGAGGTAGAGTAATTGAAGGTTCCAGGAATAGTGGAAGTGCATAGGTGTGGAAAACATAAGGATATTTTCAATCCAATGGATCATTAATATATATATAAACAAAATAATGTAATGGTAATTGAAATTTTAATCATAAAATATTTAATTCAATAGCACATAAACTGGAGAGGTTCATTTCATGATAAATATATAAATAATTTATAATAAATCATATGTAATAATACATCATATGAGGATCTTTATTCAGTGTAAATTTTTATTGTATGAATCCATTTTCAGACATCCTACATTGTTTGGGAAATATCCAATCTTAGAGTCCCACTAGCCATGATCCACACATGATCCTTTGATGTCAAAGGAAAACCGATGGAACATCTGGTAGAAGGGTGGTGGATCAAATACCTTGTGTGTTATTGAACTGTATCCCATAATATCTATTACGATTGAAGGAGTTATTTTTATTATTGTAATGATGAGATACATATGCATCAAGAATGATGTCTCGTGTGTGAAATGATTCTAAACACATGATTATTTATTAACTCAGGACAATATAAATAGAATCCTATTTATAGAGTTAGGTATCATATGAAAAATTATTTAACTATGCAACATAAGTTAAATATTATGATAAAAATTATATAACCTCATGACATATAATAAGAAAAATTATATTATTATTAATAAGAATTTTGTTAACTATCATAATGAAAAAAATTGTTTTATTTGATTATAAACTAATATTTATGCAAGGATACAGTCTGGGTCTACTAATCCTCTTTAGCATTAATGAAATACCAAAATAATTAGTTAATTAATTATTGAATTCATAAATTAATATTTTATTATCAATTTATGAATAAATATTTAGTAAATATTTAAAAGAATATTTTTTATCAATTAAAAATGAGTGAAATTATTAATATATACTCTGTGAAAAATCTATTATATTAATGAAATTTAAATTTAATTTAATTTAGATAAATATAAGCACCTAGTTTTTCACCATCTAGGATTATTTTCATTGGCATTATGTGGGATTTATTGATGTCCAATATTTTTTTAAATAAATAGATAAAGTCACTCCGGATAAGGACCCCTTCCATGATAATAATGAAAGTGGAAGGATTGATGTATTTATTTATTGGGAGTCAAGGATATTTTTGTTGATGTATTTTTTCCATTGGGATTTGGGTTATAAGAAAACTAAGAGTTATGTTAAATTTAGGATTATATAAATATTCATGTAATATTACTATAATATTTTTGGATACCATCATCGGTTTATAAATTTAAATTTTATCAAATGTTTAAATACCAAGATGTACTATTTAGGATTTATGTTATGGGGGCTTTTCATGATTAAGGTTATTTTGGGAGGCATTTTTGGTATTATAGACAATTGGTTTTGACATTTTTAGAGAATTTATTTAAGTAAGATATTCCCAAGTGAAATTAGTACCATGTTATGGACCATATGAGAATATAGTCCTAAAATTCAGTCTTACTGATGACCTCACTATTGTTATAGATTTAATGAATAATGTTATTAGACATTACTTTGAGCAGTTTGGGGTAGTATTTATAAATGATATTCTATTTTCTTCAAAGAGAAAGGAAGAATATGAATATCACTTGGGATTTTTACCAAAGACATAAATAATGGATAAAATGAATGAATAATTTATAGATGGAGTATTTTTTAAAAAAGGGATTCATTTTTGTGTCATACAATCTCAAGAGTTGATATATCAGTAAATCCATCAAAATCTAACGATATTAAATATTTTCCCAGACCAATGATTGTGACTATGATATATCGTATTCTTTTTATTGTGGGATATTATCAACTATTCTCCGATAATTTCTCATTGATATTTAATCCACACACCAAGATAACAAGGAAGTGAGATAAGATATTTTCAATAAATTAACGTGACAAAACATTTAACAAACCGAATAGAATATTATCAAACACACTTCTTCGTATATTTACCTATAGTAGGTAAGGGTATGTATTATATAGTAAAGCATCAATGATGTGATTCTAAGGTTTCATTATGTATAATTTAATTGTTATATCCTATGGTTTATTAAATTTGATAGAACATGAGAAAAATTACCCAACTCAAAATTTTGAGTTAAATATGATAAATGTTTCATTAAATATATCGAGGAATTATATTTATGGAGAAAATTGATATATATACAGTAATAAAAAAACATAAAGTATATATTCACATAGCAGAAGTTGAATATACACCATAGAAGATAGTTAAAACTGATTAGGGATTATGATTGGTCAATACATTACCTCTCTTTAACAGAAAACCTTGTGTCCATTTGTTTGAGTCAAAAAGATTGTGCTATCTTATAATTGTTAAGGATACAAAAATATAAAATATATGTTGATTTTAAAATAATAAATCATGATTTCTTGAATTAAGTGTAAATATTATCTTTATTAAATTAGTGTTCACACATCAATAATAATGAAGATTATAGAGGTGCAGAAGGAAGACATAGATCAATAGAAGAAGGTATTGAATATTCTTGAGCTTTTCCTTGACTAAGGTGTAATGGTAATTTTATGGAAGGGTATATGTTTTCCATATGTACTCATTTTTATGGAGTTATTATAAGAGTATAATATTTCTTTATTCTTTATTCATATTTAAATTATGAATATTTATATATATTTGGAATAGTATTTCATGTGAGATGGCATGAAGAGAGATATCAAAAAATATATATCTTCATGCTAGGTATTTCAATAATATAAGGATGAGAAAAAATATTCTATTAGGATTTTATTGTAATTAAATATAATAAAATTGAAATAGTAAAATATATCCATGGATTTTTTATTTGGACTTCCCAAAACAATTAACGGAAAAAATGCTATATCATTTACAGTAGATCACCTTATATAATCAACACACTTCATCTCCATGATTGAAAATTTCGCTATAGATCATCCTTCTAGGATATACATCAATAAAGTGGCAAGGTCTCATGGTGTACCAGATACCACTATCATTGATTATGATATATGGTTATACTTTATGTTCTAGAAACGTTTCCATCAAACACTTGAGATAGTGTTGTGTTTCAGAACTGCACATCATCCATATAATGATAGTCATTAAAATTGAAAAATTCTTACCCTATATGATATGTTTTGATCTTTTTCTATTTATTTATATGTTTTTAAATCAACACCTTCTTATAGATGATTTTTCATTGAAAAATTGACTTCACTTTAGAATTCATATTGATCCTTATAATCCCTTCTATGAAAATATAGTTAGAATTCAGACATAATGGGATGATGTTTTAGAAATAAATATATTGGGACCTAATCTAGCTTAATAAATCGAATAGAAGGTAATATCCATTCAAGAACACATAAGGGATGTAGAAAGGTGAAAAAAACGTTATACTAAAAATCATTTGTATGATATGGAATTGGATGTTAGTGATAAAGAGTTTCTTTGAATTTAACCATGGAAGAATCTAATGAAACATAGAATGAAGATAAACCTTATCAGTATTTATGTCATTCAATTTGGAATTATGGATCGTATCAAGATAAGTTTTTATGATTTGGATCTTCCACCAAACAACTCTTTGGTTCTTGTTGTATTCAATGTATCTAACCTAAGGATGTACATAGCTGATCTATTACAAGTAATAAGCTCATAATTAATTTCATTTTTTCATGATAATTCATTTATAGAAAAAGTGGTTGAGATTCTTTATCTGAGAGAGAATGTTCTTTAAAATATGACCACTAACCTGGTCAATGATTTGTGTTGAATCCACAAATTCCAAAAGGCTCTGTGGGAACCAAGTATACAATGATGCATAAGTATCCCATTTTGATTATATATGAGTTATGAATTCTGTGGGTAAATTTAATTTTTTGGTGTTGAATGTAAAAATTCAAGATTTTATAAAATATTTTAAAAAAAAATTAATTTTCTTAATAGATTATGGTACTTGAAAAAACGAGTTTTGTCTAACCACATATAACTAGTATTGATATTATTTATGAATGATCATTGTTAACAAGAAATTAACCTTTGGGAATGAATATTTATATTTTTTTAATAATTTTAATCCAAATAGTAATATAAAAATAAATCATATTTATTTAAATTATTTAATTATTAGTAATGTAGTTATATGCTTCGAAAAAATATTTTATTCCCAAAAAGATTTGTATTTATTTTTATGAATAAAGAAAAAAATAAATTTTTTAATCATATAATATTTATTTGAAAAAATGAAATTTGTTTTTCTAATATTCATGTAAAAATTAAGTTATGTTTAATTTTTAATATCTTTCAAAATAGATTAATTTTTCAATAAAAATAGAAAAAAATTAGTTTTATTGAAAAATTAAATTACCATTTAAGTAAATCTTATAGAATTTTTTTTTCACAATGTATGCAAATTAAATTTAGATCAGTTTTATTATAATTAATCTAAAACATTATTTTATAATAAATTTAATAATAAATTATAATATACCATTTTTTTAATCTTATTTAAAAATTTATCTTTTTAAAGTAGTTTTTTCATCATACTTGTAGGTTTAATTTTCAATTTAATGATTCCACTTTGTGAATGGAAAATTAAAAATGGATTACATAATTTGAATCACAATATTTAATATTATATAATTTGTTCTAAATAATTTTTCTTCAAAATGTATTGTGTAAATTGTAAAAATTAATATCCTTGGTTAAGGATGAAACATGTTTAACGGGGGTTGAACTAAAATATTAAGGGTTACAATGGTCATGAATCATTACCAAAACCCTTTAAATGACCATATATCAACCGTAGAACCTTTAATATTTTCTAATGATCCATTTTGGCTCATTTCATAATGTGAGAAAAATGTTTACAGTATATTCTTTTCAAAAATTATTTGTTAATCTTATTCACCAATTATAAAAGGCATCCCCCTCTCCTCCCATTTTTAATTTTTTTAATTTATACAATACCTACCTAAAATATCTCAATTAATTTCATCACCAAATACTAGTGTCCTTAATTTTATTTTTAAACCCACCTAATAAATCTTCAGGTATAAGCATAAAGAAGTTATTCAATATAAATGAGGTTTAAACATGAATTAATGATGTTGAGACATACAGTTAAAAAATTTCATCTCAAACAATACTCTTTGAGAAATATGAAAAATTAGGAAATTATCTAATTTAATTATATTTATATACTGCTATATTAAAATTTTATATCATTAATCAAATTATTTTATTATATTTTATGTTTCATTTTATGTTATTATTAATGTGGTTTTCCACTCAGATGTTTCCAAAATGGTACAATATTTTTTATGTTAGTTAGTCTTACTTGATATATATATATATTGTTATAAATGTATATTATCTTATTAGGTGTATAAAAATCCCCTTAAAATGTTATATCTTAAAATTATTTATTTTCACGATAATTAATGTTTCATTTAATTTTATCCTTTTATGCGACATACAATTAAAAATTTGTCAAAGTGATTAGGGTTTGACGTTAAAATATCAATTTTTATTAATATTTTTTTACTATTTCTATTTAAATGACAAAAGAAAATAATATATTCCCCCTAAAAATAATTTTTTTATTCTCCTCTAGTTATTTCATGAGAATAAATTTCATTCCACCATTTTTGTCTTTTTATGTTCTCAGGATTCCAAAATAATGTTTTTAAATAAAACCAAATTCATTTCCATATATGGTTGAAAATGAATTTTATTCAATATCCATTTTTGATAGATTTTTTTTAATAATGTTCTAATGTATCTCAATGATTTAAAGAATATATACATTTTTTACATTTTATAAACTGTTTTAAAGGGAAACTTGATGTCGTTTTCAAAACAACACATATTTTAATTTTACAAAAAAAAATTGGAAGGGAACAATAATTTAACATTTCTTAAATGAATATAATTTCAGTACTTTATGAATAATAAATTATATAAATATTACATTATAATTTTGATTTATTTTTTGATGAAAATTATATTCATGATGTTTTAAGAACTTATTGATTTAAAATTGTGATTTTTGAATTGATAATTTTCTTTTCCTCAAGAAATGATTCACGCGATATTACAAAATAATTTTTCGTATAATATGTTATATTTTTATGTTACATATGATTTACTAAGGATTTAATCCAATTTTAACAAAATTATTATTTTCTTAATTAGTTTATATCTATGATGAAAATATAGTTATGAAGAATTTTCCTTTTCAAAGAGTTATGCTATACCAAATTTGTGAAATGTTATTGAACTGTTTTTAAAGCATGTTCTTTTTACCCTAGATATTCTATGATAAAATAATGAAATGTTTAAGAAATGTATTTCTTATCCATGGGTTATGGTACAATGCATTTTTTATGAAAACAATTTCTTTTCATAGGTTATATTACGATGAATGTTTTATTTTAATGTTTGCCAAAAATTCATTGTTTATGTGATCGGTGGGAAATATATCAGAATGTAGTGCATTACTATGGAATAAATGTTATATGATGTCAAAGGGGATAAATGAGGTTATTATAAGACCAGAATACATCCCATAATATGTTATCCCAATCCTAAAAGATGGTACATAGAAGATTATTCCCTTAATGAAGCATTTACTTTGGGTGTTTTCCCAAGAATATGATATTACTGATTTCTTTCTGAAAAGTGTTGAAAATATATTTTCTATAATTACTTATATTCCACAAATCTATATCTTATGCTAATGTTATGATCTCATGGATCATGATTGCTTAATAATTTATCATTCATTTCTTATTAACTTCCATGATATCTTCCATTACTCAGGTTTTTTATATATGATTTGTAGGGTATAGATTTGAAATGTTATTTTCCTGTTTCATATCTGTATTTCCAGGTTTTATGAATATAGCCCATAATATCCTTGATGTTCATCTGAGTTCACCCACTCTAATCTTTCACATCCATATTATGTAAGGAATGATATTATGTATGATATGTCAGAGAAGGGTGATAGTTAAAAAAATACATAGTGGGAGACGATATAGCTCAAATATTTACTAGTTGTTTACGTGACCATGTTTCTAATTTTAATAGCGCTATGTTAATATCTCATTAATTTATATGTTATCTAATGAATATTTATCAATTAAGATATAAAATTTATGCGTGGAGAGTTGGGTTCTTATAAAGGACCATGGTTTCATTATTCGTTGGTTCATTAATTTCTACATGGTTTTTATATTACATTATACTTATATTAAAATTAATATAATTCATCAAGGAAATATATTTGTTTAATTGATTTATATAATTTTTAAAACTATTTCCTAAACATGGGAGTTTAATTATACTAGGTTTAACTATAATAAAATATCCAATTTTCATGTTGTTTCACATTAAATATAGTTAAATTAATGGATTTTTAAAAAATATTTCTATTCCTCTTATACTATATACCATCTTGTAGAATATAAATTTTCATATTATGAACTTTTTCCTTGGTACATCCTTAGTGCTATACATTTTCTAGATTTTAATAATTATATTGACATCTGTTACATAGAGGAAGTAACTTTAAAACCAACAAATAAAAATATATATGAAAAAACAATATTATAAATTATAATTTAAAAATTACATTTTCTGAAAAACTATTTTTAATCTTCTGAATAGGTATCAATTTAAAAAATCATTCCTCCTTTTGTATCCACTAATAATACTAATCATAAAACAGTTTTTGTGATACCAATCATATCCATATGATACTTATCTTTTCAAAAAGTTAATCGAAGTAATAAAATATTATAAAGAATCTATATAAGCTCTCAAATTTGTAAAAAATATAGAAATAATTTGGATTAAAAAAACATTAGGATTCTCTATTTGAAAAGGAAAACTACTATAAACTGGCCTCACTTTTTCTGGTTACTTTAACCTATTTATTGATTTCTATAAGTATTTATTGAAATGGTTCACATAATTACTTTTTTTGGTGATTTTTTTTGTAACATATTAAGAAATTAGATTCGTTTTCAGGGGTTTTCATGTTTTGTTGTTTTTTTGATGGATATAGGTGTTTATATGAAAGCGGAATGATGATGTGAATGAAAATTTAAATTTTTTGGATAGAAGAATTCATACTATGGAAGAGGGGAATAATGAAAATATGGGTATATAATAATTTAACAATATTCTTAACACCCATTAGTAAGGGTATCCATGTGTGAGAGAACACTTTCAAATTTTTACCCTCATTTGTAATGGTGTTAGACTTTTTGCTAAATCACATGAGTGGATAATCATTATGTGAGGTAGCATTGAACTCGATTATTTAAATTATTGCATATAAGGATCATCAAATGAAATGGTGTTTCATTTTTTGATGATAACCACAATCTATATCATTTATATTTCTTATATATATCATTTTTGAAATTTCATGAGGTTGGATGGACATTTTGTGACCTAGGGGAAGCATCGTGGATCCTAGTGGGGAGCCTGTATTAGAAACAGTGTCAATCTATGAGGACGTACTAGGAATGAACATCACTAGGTCAAAGAGGATGGAATGACCATGGTGGACCGTAGTGAAATATTTTTGATCTTTATAGGTGGTGGTGCATAATGTCATGATCACAAGGGCCACAACATTGGGTAAATCATTAAGTGTCATTTCACTGTTATGTATATGGAATACACTGGTTCTTGTCCAATATAATTTTGATAAATATAATAAAATTAATGTAATTTATAATAATGATTAATAAATTAGAGTGGATTTTTTTAGAAATGCTCGATGTCCCCACTTTCTATTCATGAAGACCACAATTCTACGATGGGTTCTCTTTCTTTTCAACTCCAATTCTAATGTCGTTTGATCTGGTTGACAGATCATTTTGTGTAAATTATTTTTATTTTATTCTTCTCATTTCCCCTAAATGTTAAATTTTATTACACTTTAAATGGTCACTTAAACCCTATTTCATTATTTTCTTCAGATTCATATATTTATTCCACTTAATCACATATTAACAGTAGATATTCAATAGAATTTTCTATATCGAAAAATGGTAGTTATTTTATATGCATATAATTATAAATTTAAATCCATGATTAATATATTATTTCAACCAGATTAATTTTTCTGGTTAAAAAATGTGTAATGTATAATTATAAATCATATCCAATTCAACTTAATTTCTATATCATTTATCAAAAAATTTATGCGCACTAACTATTATTTAAAGTATGTAGAGTCAATTTTTAAATGAATTTAAAATTGAAAGTTTGGTTTTGATTTGCAAATAATTTTTACATAAGGGGGAACATATTTTTATTAAATGGTTTATAATATAATGGTGTGTCTGATTTCTCATTGAGTTTTCAAAAATTCATTGGGAATATGTCCTTAATTTAGTTTTAAATTTTTTTTATAAATTGGATTCTCTAGGTTGATTCAATGTTTTAATTGGACCACACTGGAAAAATAATTCATGCTGTTTGTATAACTTTAAACCGATCCCCTCATTAATGTTTATTTCATAACTAAGGTAACATTAATATTATAATATATTGATATAATTATCATAGTTAGGTATACGATTACTATATTTTTATTGTTAATAAAAGGATATAATTATTTTAAGGATGATCAAAGGTGAGGTTGTGATTGGTCCCTAATCTCATAGGTATTCCAGTGATGATCATGAAATTAAAATTCAAAAGATAACATAATTATGATTATCTTATAACATTATCTTATTATTTGTTTTGCGGTTATTATCATCAATATTTATCTTTGAAATGTATAAATATTAACTCATGTATTGTATGATAATGATGAAAGTATCATTACCACATGGGATGTTTCTATGGTTTTATTAAACGTAATATTTGTCAAATTAATGTTTTAAAAATTTTTCAGGTTATCAAACTTTTTATTATCAAAAAATTATTAAATAATTTTTTTGATTTGAAATGTGTTCCCTCCATCTTTTATTAAATTGTCTTAGAATGATGGAATCATGTTGCATCTTGTAATGAATATAAAAAACATTAATTTGTAGTTTTATTTCAAACTACCTTTAAATGAATTTAATTTTAATAGTTATGAATGGGGTTTTGGGAAGACACCAACACAAAATTATTAACAAAAACATATTTTATTACAGTTTAGAATAGGATCAGCTTGGATAGGATGTCAAATTGTAGAGATTCATAGTTAGGATATGTTGTATGTGGTTGGTGGATATGAATCATATGGTTCATGGTGATGGGTGGCTATGATTTTTGGTTTTATTCTTTTTTTCATTCCTCTTAGTTATTAAGACCATTTTTTCATTCCCTTAAAATTTATTTCATAAAGATGTGGTTTTCATTTAAAATTTATGTTTTTTGTATTATGTATGTGTTGGATGTATTTATTAGTGTTGTTCATGATTTATGATTAATTTCATTTTTTATTTTCTCTTCGTTTTAGTTTATAATGGTTTTTTTTATTATCATGTGATTAGATCTCCGATATATATAGGGCCCCTAAAAATCTTCTAGGTTTAATCTTCCTCTTAATTTTAACATTATCAATGAAATCTGTCCGAATTAAGTATCATTTGATTCCTAGGGAATAAAATTATTTCGTAGTGATCCATTAAATTCTTATATTCATGTCATGAGATGAATCAGGTGCCCAAATTATGGGTAGACCATTTTTATTATTGATTATTTAGTGTTATATACATAATTTTATTTTGAATATAAATATAAATGATAGATATAAATGTTGGATCTCAATGAATGGGTATTATTATGTGTCTATAAAAAACTTTCTTATATAATTTTGTGTTACCAGTGATGTTTGAAATGTATAATTCCTTAATTTGATATGTGTACTCAATTGTTCTCAAGATGCTGAGTCATTATTTATGCATTCATGTTTTATATTGCTATTTTAGAAATTTTTTGGGGAAACTATATTTTATGTAGATGAAATGGGAAGAATTCAAAGTTTATAATGTTATTGTACACTATATAGAAAAATTTTCACAGATCTGAAAATCCATTCAGGGAAACTTCATTAGGAATTTTCATGGTTAGTTAATGGTTTACAATAATTTATGGAAGAACATTGAACAATTTACAGTTTTTAAAATTATTGAGTACATGTTTCATTATAGTTTAGATTATATAAAGTTTACCAAGATGTTTACACAGACTATTACAGGAGTTTGGAGATAAAAATCTAAGAAATAAAACCCAAATATCGTGAGGTTTATTTTCTATGTAAGACTAGGATTAAAATTCATAAAAATAAAACAAAAGCACAATTATATTATTTAAATCTCTATAATGAGAGACTAAATCCATTTGAGCTCAATAAACTACATAGAATACCCAATTTAATACATAATGGAATTTTTGATCTATAAATGCTAGTAATGGAAAAACCTGGTAATAAATCACAACATTTGAGTGAGAAATAATAGAATGATATAGTAAATTACAAATCACATGAATAATAATTTTTATTCCTAACCTAAAAAATCTAGAAACATACAATCATTGAATCCAAGGAAAATTTTAACAATATGAACATTACATAATCACAAGTCAATGATAACCACCAAGAAAACATCACATGGTAGACATGGTCCCATTATGGATTAGGATTACTCCATAATAACATATATATCATCTTATTCCAAAAAAATATTACCCAATTAATTATATAGTTATATAATTTCACATCTCATATAATGTACATTCATGTGAGTTTTATATATTTAATTCATACATTTATCATAAATATTATGATTTAACCAATATGAAAATGGGTTGTATAACCCTGAACTACAGCTTGACCAGATTGAATATCATAATGGCTTCCATAAAAATAGTTTTTAATAATTTTATCACATTCATAGAAATATTTTGTGATAAATAATTCTTAAGAGAAATAAATACTGAAAAAATAGGGAAACCCCTTTAAAAATTTACCACTTAAGTAAGGCTTTAATAAATGTGGTAATGAGAATTTGATGATGGAAAATGATTAATAATTTGTATAAAACCATAAATGAACAATTTTTTTCAATATAAAATTTAAAAATTTAGAATACATGAGTATATTAAATCATATACTTGAGTGGTACTTGTAAAATTGATTTGAACAAATATGTTCTTTTTAATTGAGTATTCTTATCATGAGAAATCGAGAAGGGAACCATTTAAAAAATTATTTCGAAATAATTTAAAGATGAATTATGATAGGTATAAATTTTAGAGATATATTTAAAAAATATATAAAAAATAAATTAAATTATGAGAGTGAGAGTGTGAGGTTAGATAATTCATAACACAAAGTAAAATAAGGTGGATCGAAGAAATTACATAACATCTATTCTAGAATCTTTATACGCATTAAAATAACTTCCCATAAAATCAAATTAGATTCATTAATTACATAATTCAAAAAATATATCTAAATTTGTATTAATATAATAATATTGTGTTTATTATTTTCAATTTTAATTAAATATAATTTCAATTTCGTTGTTTCTAGATCATCTATTTCTTAGTTATAGGATTTTATCACTTCTAGGTAATTATTGATGATCATATCATGTTTCACTAAAAATAATAAAGCTAAATGAAATGGTATTAATTTATATAAAATTTTTGAAAAAGAGTCATATAAACTTTTAGGTTCCAATATTGGGATGATTCATTTATATAAAAATTAATCATTATATATTAAGATCGTATAAGAGGATCTACAGATCATTCTGAACTAGTTTAATTTCTCTTGATATTATGTCTATATATCCATTAAAAACAATAAATAATATATGACAAACTTAATATCATCTTATTTAACCATGCTAGCATATTTATGTCTAGAATACAAGGCAGTGTTGTAAAAAGAACTATTTTCATTCACAAAGTCATTGTGTAAACCATATTGTAGAAAAACAATTCATTTGAGGAATTAAATAAGGAAGGGTATAAGACGGATATTAATATATATATATATATATTAGTTTATTTTGGACACTTATTTTTCTATGTTTAGTAGTATGTGATCCTATGTGGGAGGTAGAAGAAGAAAAAAATTGATAGAAAGTTTTAAAGAGTCAAACCTATTCCTTTGATTGTATCCACTTAGGATACCACTTAAGTATCCATAAAATAATGTTTTTATGAGACCATCATCCCTAGGGCCTGGGGGATTAGAATGGTATTATAATTAGGCAGATTATTTTAAATCTTCATGGAATAGAAATTGTGATGGTAAGGAGCGGAGATGGATGGTATTTGTAACGGGAAGATAAAGGGGTTATGAATATTATAATCACAAGTTAGTTATTATGGATGAAAAATTCAAACAATATTGATTGCTGTGATTATATCTAGTAAATTGTGCATGTTATTTGGAACTGATGGGTTCTTACATCATCCATGACTCAACACTTCATTTATTTAACATATATGATCAAATAATACAATTTACCATATTTCACTATTTTCTAAAAAACTATTTTACAAAATACCAAAATTTCACCATAATCATTTTCAACATATAAATAGAGAAAATAAATAAAATTATTTGAAAATAATATTATAAATATTTGAAATTTAATATTTAAAATAAACATAGTATTTATTTTGGAAAAATACAAATTTTTATATTATGATCATTTTTTCAGACCTTTAAAAATCTATTTTACTTATCAAAAAATTATATTATCATTTAAATAAAAATTAATAATTATAATTTATTTAATAATATTATGAAAATGAATTTTAATTTAAATATTTATATTGTTCATCAATAATACAAAGAAAACAATTTTGTCGTACAAAAATATAAAAACTGATTTTTTAACTTTTGAAACATTCATTTACATGTATACTAATATAAACATGCCATATATTCATTTTATAAGATGCATAAATATTATTTTACACATACAGGATGAGGTTACTATTATAATAGCTATGTTACTATTTGAATAATTTATATTGCTTTTCTAGTGATCATGATACTATTGAAACTATTAGATTACTATTCCCAAGATTAAATTTAATAGTTGTTTGGTTCCCACCTTCTTATAAAAACAAAATGGTTTGTTCATTCTTCATTCACTTATATTATCTCAAAATTTTATATTATATATATATATATATATATTAATTTTTAGAATTCATATTGAATTACTAATATTTTATTTAACATCTTTAATAGTGTTCATGAGTACAATTATTCTAGGGGATCATGCATGCCAAAGTTTTCCAATTATTGTTATATTATTTTTTATTTTTTTAACAACTATTATTCATTCAAATATTATATATATTTTTATTCTCTAAAGGTATTATTGTGGTTTTATCTTGTGGTTTATGTGAATTATTATACAATTACATATTCAAAATTGAAATTCCATTGGCAAATTTCTAGGTCCATACATTCTTCCCTCTTTATGAGTATTCTCACCAAAAATTTCATTTTTCCAACTAAGTTGAAAATAGGTGAGATTACTTCTACTTTATGGATTCTTATAGTTCATATGTCATAACACTGTACTTATGGTTTAACTATAGTGTTATGAATATGATAGTTTCCTAGTTACAAAAACATTTCTCTCAATGGTACAAGATCTTCCACAACTACTCCCCATAAGATAAGACATTTTATTGATCTACCACCCTATAAATCAATACTGTTTATGCATGTGGAAAGAAATCCTAAATATGGATTACAATAATACAACATGTACATGTAAAAAAATTAGATAGAGTGTTTGTTGATGGACTAAAAAATTGATACATTGTGATTATGAAAAATCATGATATACGAGGGAATTATATTTCCTTTTCCTCCATTTTATCATGACTCTCATCCATATGTAAATGTAGAGAAACACCTATATTCAATATCAAACACTAGTTCTCCTTGATGATTGCAAGTATAGCTCTGGTATTGACATTGAACATCCTTGACAAGCTGCTATATGGTATTTTCCATTTCAACTATTTATTCAACCATTTAAGGACCTTGAAACATTAATTCACTAACTTTATCCCATCATGATGGTGTTCTATATCTCTTCCCAAAAACGGGTACATAAGGTGTCATTTGAATCATTGAGTAAAATCTATTATTGTATGAGAACTTGAACTATGGAATATCTTGATCCAATCCTTATTTGATGTTTATGAGGCATGGCCTCACCAAGTACACCTGTGGAAATATAGTCTATTCAAATTAACCATTATTTTGGTTGTGAAAATATATATGAATGTTTAACTCTTTTTCTAGTGAATTTATGAGACTTATCGAAAACATAATGGAAAATATCAGATCTCATTTATATATAATTGACAATGGTCTTCAATACAACATCACCACTTCTCTAATGTTTGTTCTATCAAGTTGATCAAGTGTGAGGTTCTCTCAAATTTCATCTTAAAGTGTATTATATAAAAGTTGATGTACTATGACCCATATATAATTTTTTCCTTCAGATGTCTTCATAATACATTTGAATATGTTCATGGTGATTATTTTCAATATCCATTTATGTTTTATTAATAGATTCATTATCTGATTATAATTTTGCCTTTTATAATTAACTCTCAAACATACTAGGAACTTTGAAATATATTCCATGATAACCTTCAAAATATATTCCCACCAACAGCGCTTTGAGAGATATATACCATCTTAATACTCCCTTGGTGGATCAATAAGGTCATGTTATCTACTTCATTAAATAATACTTCCTTATCTTCACATTTTATGGTAGAAATATTCATGAATCAAATCCTACAACTCATTATTATTCTTTTTTGAACTATAAGGATTTCTTTTTTTGTAATAGCCTCCATCATCTTCTAAATTTATGCACCATATCTCTTAGAATAATTTATCTTATCCAAAAATTATAGTTATGAAATAATTTGAGAATATAATTATAATTTTATTTCCTTTATAATCCCAATGTAGTTCCATTTAATGTCTTATATTATTGGATCCCTCCCATGTCTCATCACTGATATGGTTTTTCAGTCCTTTATTCTTAGATAATCTTCCAATTTATTTTCTTTAACAATATGGTAGTGGATTGATTATTCATTACCCTTGGTAAATCATTAATGTATTCCATTGTTTCAATAAATATACATTACAGTGATTATATACTTGAGGTTCTTATGATTTTTTTATATTTCACACTTCTCACCATAAAAGTAATTATGTTAAATTTTTAACACAATGATAATTGAATACAACTCTAGATGATGCAGAAGATAATTATTCTCATGTCGATTTAACTTCATTGAGGCAAAGGTTAATATTTTTTTTTATTTTTTTAAAGGAGACAACCAAATACCTTTATGAAAAATTAATTTACAACATGAAAATATCCCAACTTTAGGGAAGTGTGAGGACTAGTCAATTTATTGGCACATTTTTCAATGCCTTAATGCTCTCTGGATATGATTAATCCTTAAAAACGTTAATCCCTACATAGAAATTTTAGTTAGAGTACTTGGGATGAGTTTATAACAAATTATTATTATTAACCATCTTTTTTAAGGAAACTATGGATCTCTATTATAGATATTAGTCTCTACGACTCCTAAACTTCCTCTACCTTAGAAGGGTCCCTAGATATCCATTTTCAGGTGATAACATGCCCTAATAATGACAATTCCTCTATCCATAACACATAATTTCTATGAATTGCATATATATTCTTTATTCATGATGTATTTAGTATAATATTCAAATTGTACATTTGCTTATAATTTCTTTTGGATTATATCAATATAACATCAATAAATACAACAAAAAATCTGTTGAGGTAATCTCTTAAGACACTATTCATTATATACAAAATATTTCTACTGTATTAGAGAGTATAATGGTCGTAACTTTGTACTCATAGTGTTCATACAATTTTTTATAACGTAGTGTAGGGAATATCTCTATTCATCACCTATAACTAGTTATATCATGATCGAATATCCACCTACAATATATAATAGGCTCCAAAACTTTAATCAAACATGTCATATATCTAGAGTTGTGTTTACTTGTTCATTATCAGGATTTTAATAAATTCAATATAATAAATGAGAAGGCACATAGACCCATCCTAATTCATAATGAAGAGGACTGATGCACCCCATGGTGAAATACCTAAGATTATAAAATCCTTATCCAAAAAATCATTCAAATTATTCTTCAGTTAATTGAAAATAATGGTTGTAATTATGTAGAGAGCCCGAGGTATTGGTAGAGATCCTTAAATATGTTATATAGGTAACTCAACCTCTCAGTAAATATGGGGATGAGTTAAATATTTTAGGGAATACATCATTATAATCCCAACTAATTGAAATGTGTTGAAGAATGATTATATCCTATATCTCAATCATTTGATCTAGGTATGCTTGATAATAAGGAACTAATATACATTCATGAGAATATGTTTCTAAATTATATTTATCTTATGCCTCAAACTTGTACAAAATTTTATGATGATCCATAATGTGAAGACTGATCTACCTCTACTACAAGTTAATGTTGGTTTTATTTAAAGACTACATATCCATGTCTAATATAACATCAAAATGAAATAATGTATGTGAGTAAATATTAGGTATGAGGTTTAGTCAACATTATTTGATCAGGAAAATTTATATACTAATGATATAATTATTTCTCCATTTAAATTTCAAATAGATATATTAACCCTCATATTTCAATGTGGTGTTTGAATAGTTCTTCTAAACTAGAATGATATGAAATAATGTGTAGAACCAGATTAAAATATCACATTCTCTATATATAAATTAATAACTAGTGTACCTATCCCCACATCAGTTTTAGGATCCAACTCATTAGTAGTGTTATCATATACTCTTCCTTTCTCTCTGGGATATGAATGTTGTTTCTGGTTATTGACATGGAATACTATTCTTATAAGACATTTGATCATATAATACCCATGTTACCTATAGTTTCAAAACATTTATATAGGCTATGTTTTAATCCTAACCTTCTTTAAATCAACCATATTAGTGGGATTATTCATCTTAATTTGGAATTAATTTAAATGATTCCCTTGTATTACATATTTTTAATCATTTCCTTATACCCTTGAGAATATTTTTGGGATACTTATTCCCACTTCTTTAACACATGGTATGTTGGTTTTCATTCCACAAGGATATTTATCGAATCATTGTCCTATAGAAAACTCAATTTTTCCCTTTTTAGGATGTTAATGAGAGTCTCCATTCCCTATCTCAACATTGGGTTCCCAGAAGATAGTCTATTCATAATTGGGAATGTCACGAATTTCTATTTCAATTTTAAATCAGCTTTTACCCAATAAGGAAATAGAACACCAAAAAATATTATTGATGAAAAATTTAGAGCTATATCATATATGCATTTTAATGTTTACGAAAATTGACATGATCGATTAATATTTATTTTTCATCAATCCATATAACTAACTCAACGATTTATGATATAGAGTTTAGGGAAAATATACATTGAAAAATATTTTCTTGAATCCTACCAATTCCATGGAATCAATTTCAACTTTTCACATATTTCTCATGATCAGTGTCCATAATTAATCTGATTTCTAGAAAATGTGATATACAATAAGCACAACATTAAATTGTGTTGATTACTAGAGGATAGTGAATATATTATCAATGGTGTTAACCCACTTTTCCATGATGCGGGGATAATATTATATTCTAAATGTATAAGGATTTTATCACATAAAGTACACAACTATAAGGTTCTCATTCATAGGAAAAGGATTGAAATTTACATGATTCTTGTTATATATAATTACATGAGTTAATTGAACTAGTACTTATATAATTTTATTAGACCAGACACCACAATGGTTAGGTATATCATTAGGTAAATCATTATATTCCCTAAAACAGTGTTTATGGGATCACTTCCTCTTATTTCCCTACATTAAGAAATATAAAAAATTGATAGGAAAAATAAAACTAAAAGTTATTTCAAATTTAAATCTATGAACATTAAAGTAATAACATATAAATAGAACATAAATCATAAATTTTTAATTTATAGGTTTAAATCTAGTTCATAATTTTTAAATTTCCAATTAGGTATTCTAACCAGGAAATCAAATTAATTCCATCATAATTATTCATTAATCATTTCAAAAATGTCTAATGCATATCACTCAAGAATTTCCAATCAGGTGTGAAACAAAGCCTCATGGTTTTGAACCACATGGCGATAAAGTTAATAACCAATAAATCATTAGTTGTTTTATTATCGACCGATAAATCTATTCTAGATCTACTCCCACTTATAATATATTGATAGGGATATAATTTCATGAAAACCGTTCACTCTATAAAGAACTATGATTTCATGATATTATAAAATATATAGAATTATCCCTATAGTTATAAATAAATTATTCAAGTCCTAATCCCAAAAAATAACTAAAACATTCCCTACTACAAAATATTGATAATAGTAACTTTTAAATAAATTATTAAACGAATTTTAACATAAACATATTGTCAATAGAATAAAATCATTATAAAACACAATGTCTTTGGAATACTAGGTTCTTAGTACATAAAAACAATACCAAAAACACAACATCATTATTTTAATATTTATAATGAAATACTATGTTTTTTTTTGATCTGCTAATACTATATATAATAAATTGGGTAATGCATAAAAAATGGTGAAATATATAATGCTCAGTAATGTGCTGATCATGGTAATGAATCATATCATATGAGTGATAAGGCCAATCATGATTTCAAAAAATGGAGTAAAATTAATAATTTAATTGATAAAATATATAAAAAATGTAATTATAATATCTAGGTAACAGGGTAATTCTGAAACCAAATAACTCATGACAGAACTATAATTCTAGGCTAACTTCTAAGACAATATCACATGGAACACAATGTCCCATCATAGATTTTGATTACTTACTACTCCAATACATAATCTCTCATGATAAAAAAATCCCAATGAATTAGAGAACTATCTAGGTGTACCCATTATTACATTTACATGAAGTTTTTTTCCATATAAGGAAATCAAATGTAATCTATACACAAAAGTTTTATCCATGAATAACTGGTTTTACATAACCATGACTTATGTAATGACCAGAAGTTATATCATAATGGTTTCCATGAAAGGAGGAATTTTAAAAATATTTTAAATTTATTAGAATATTTCATTTCAAATTATATATGTATTCCATTAAATTATAAAAATTTTAGAGAAATAACATTGTAAATGAACCTCTAAAGAAGGTCATTAGGAAAAGTTGCAATTATTTTCAATGATGGATTGGGAATAATAATTTCAATAAAACAAGAAATGAACTAAATTGGTATTCTATAATAAATTTAACACTTTTATAAAATGTGGGTGGTTTTAAAAAAATAGAAGTGTTACTTGTAGAGGGGTTAGAAAATGAGATGTTCCCATTAATAAGGTTTTATAATCGAGAGAAATTGCTAAGGGATCCTTTTAAAACATTTATATCCAGATCAGGGAAAGATGAATTAATATAGTTATATATGTGTGGGATATATATATATATATATATATATATATATATATTATGATAAATAAATAATAATATTATAGTGATAAATTATGGTAATTGAGATAAAAACATTGTCCCAACTATAATAGTGTTGTTCAGAGTTACCCCTTACCTTTCGTTCTAAAATCATTTTGGATTTTTACATCACATCATGGATACTACAAATTTTTTTTAATTCATTAATTAATAACTATCAACATATTAATTTTATTTATAACAATTATATTATGTTTATTACATACAAGTTAAATGAGATATAATAATCAATTTTTTTTATTTTGAGAGAGTTATTTTCACAGTGCCATGGTCTGATCACTTGTGTATGATTATTTAAGCACTTTAAAATTTGTACTAAATCTAAATAATTGGAATGAAATAATAACTATGTACTTATATGGATTTAAATTTTCCCGGATATACATCAGTGTTCTGTAATATAGACTATTTATTTAGTAAAAATGTTAACATTATACATTTTGTTTATTAATACATATTTACCGGCTATCAAAATATAGATTTCATTAATTTGTAAAAATGTAAATATATTAAATAGAGAACAATAAATAAGTTATAATAAAGTTACTATTATATTATTTTTTCATAATAAAAAAATTTCCATCTTTGAAGGTGGTGGAGAAAAATGAGACATGTTGTTCCAAGAATCATTAAACCTTCCATGTTTTAAACAATGTTTTCTTTTTAGTAATGGAAGAATGGTGGATAAAATATGAATTTAAAGATATCATAATAACATATAAATATTTTTAGGATAAGTTTCTTACTATGTTTAGATGTTTGTAGATCATATGGGGATAATATAATTATAATAAAATTGAAATAGATTAGTCAATATTCTTACATCATCTCTTGATTGTTCCATATTAAAATACCCATTATGTAAAGACCAAAAAATCGCATACATAAATATCATATATTAACTAAATTACATAATGATACATTCTAGAATCATTAATGTCTAGTGCCTTTAAGAACATGGAAACATAAAAACTCGTCCATAAGTGGGCTATGTCATCTACCACTATGTTCATCATAAATAGAACAATTATTTGACATATAAAACATAATATCTTTCATAATATACTAGGGAAAGGAAACATAACAAATGGTGAGATCATATACTTAGTAAGGTAAAATAAAAATATATCAACGTATCATGTGTATAAAGGTTTGTGAAAATGAGAATAACATTTTAAAACAATACATTGCATATGATAGATCATAAACTCGAGTCATGGTATAAATCATTGTAGATTACGGGATATGAATCATATTATAATTAAAAACAGCATCCATGTGAATATATTATTGAAATAAGATATAAAATTTTATCATAGACATGAGAATATAAATTGATTTAATTAGTTTTTTAAGGATTATTGTGAAGTCAATCAAAGTGGAATGTGTTCACTCCACAAAATATCTTAGTATGGAAGGTTCACTCCTAAGACTATCATATTATCTTGATTCCCTTATTTAACTTGGTTCACACCACATTCCTTCACTATTTATCAATTGAGATATCCATTTTTACCTATAGTTTTGGGGAGTGATATGGGTACCATCCATCACATAATGAAAATCATATATATGTGTTCAATAATAACATAAAAAATTGATAATATCCAAATATTGAAAAGAAATTGATTTCTTTGACATTTCAATATAATATAACACATGGAAAAGAAATTAGTTTTATAATCATTTCATCATTTAAAATATCATATCCCATGGAATAATAAGGGGTCTTAATAAGCATTATGTCATCAAAATCATAAACCGTTTAGTGAATGAATAAGAATGACATAGTTGAATCATATCCTCAGTAAATCATTATTATAATTATAGTCTATTATGTTACATGTAAAAAGATATTTTAAAAAATTACATGGAAAATTTCACGATGAAAATAATCTATTTTTGAAATTATTCTTTTTAAAATTATAAATTCATAAATTATTATGGATATATTTTTTATGAAAATAAAATAGTAATCAAGATGATAGGTAATTTATTTCATATATTACACATTAAAACCAATCTTCCTTTTACATTTATGGAAAAAATAAAAACATGACTTTTTTTGAAAATTACATGAAATTCATTTTAAAACATTGGGTAAAAATTCATGTATAGGTAAATATTTAATTAATAAATCAATTGGACAATTCAAGAATACATTTCTTAAATCATTTAAAAAACATTATTTTGGATGAAAAAGGGCTTTCAATCGAAGAGTGAAATAGAGAAGATGTGTCATAAAAAAATTATTTTTATTTCATGTGTAAATAAAGATCAGAAAATGAAAGAAAAACATTAAATCTCTATAAATAACATAACGGAAAATAAAATAAATGCGTTTTTTGTGAGATATATCCTAAAATTTACTCAATTGAGGAATAACCATGATCAATCTTGATAAACTATGAAATTGTAACATAAAAACCATACCCCATTGGTAATCATGAATCGTAAGCCCCATAAATCAATGATTTATAATGAAAATTTTAAAATAATGAAAATAATTAAATTAATTATAATAAATGTTAATGGGAAAGTATCTAAAACTCAAAAAATAAGAAAAGTTTATAACAAAACATATATTTCAATGAATGAATATTTGGTAAAAATACCATACATTAAATATCGACATACTTTATCCATGTTCAAACATTATTTACAATAAGTATTATTTTATTTTAAATATTTTATGTATACATAATTATGTATATCATTTAATTAATGTTTTAGTTATGAACATTTATTACTCATTTATTAACAATTCCATGATTAACCCACGTTTCATGTAGTATTAGATTTGTTTCTCATGTGTATTTTTATGTTAATTATTATTGTCTTACATTGAACCTTGTTAAATAATCTATATAATTTTAAGAATAATTTCAATGTTATATAAATTTATTATATTTTTATTTAAAATAATCTATAATATTTAGTGACATAAAATGAAATATTCCACTCCTGGAGACAGTAGATCATACATATGCATGAATGTTGTTTCATTTTCTCAACAGATATATAGAAACAAAGGAGAATAATATATTAATACTCCATAATAATTTTTACATTATTTATATATAACATGGTTTTATTTAAAATACTACTTATTACTTTCAATGCAAATAAAATTTGAAGAACGAATCACGTCGCTTCTCAAGGTGGTAGTCCATAGTACACATGAAAGATGTTATCATATTCTCATGAAATGGAATATAAGAATTAATATGTAATATAATTATTTTCGAAGAAAAATTATATCATAAATTTAATATATAAAAATTCCATCCATCATTATATCTTTTATTGTGTGTTGGATATGGAAAACAAATAACATCGGTTTTTGAGATGGTAGTTCACCAGTCAAATGAATTATGTTTTCATATCCTATTTGATAAAATATGTGATAGATATAGTTTATTCAATTAAAATTATTATATATAGTTATATAGATGTACCGAGGATTGTTGTATTGGAATAATATAATAGTATTTTAATAATATTTAAAATTAAATAAAATAAAAACTAATGTTAAAACTTATACCATTTCTTCAAAGATCCACTTGATTTTTTAAATAAATCCATATGAGGAGGTATTAATAATAAATTCAAAGAACATAGGATGTGGTAAAGGAATGAAGAAAGTAATTTTTGGAGTTATTTTTTGAATCAAATTTTATTTAAATGTTTGAAGAGGAGAGGAGAGCATATGGCCTTTAATTATAACGGTGGGTGGAACACTATTATTTTTTTAAAAGGTTAATGTGTTCCCACATTTTCCCCCTATCATAGGAGTCAAAAAATGACCATTATGGATAATTAGTCATTCTAAGGTTTAAATACGACCATAAAATGGGTCTTGTAAAATTATTTTTTAATTATAATCTGATATATTTTTATTCTAACCCATGGTAAAAAACATTTTCCCATAAACATAGAACATAATTTTTACTATTTTTAAAATTAATTGTGGCAAAAAAAATAATAAAGAAAATTTAGATAAAAAATATTAATATAAATCAAAAAATCTTATCTATTTTTAAAAATTAAATTCCCAATTGTAGAAAATTTTAATTTAAAATTAATTCCACATGTTTAATGATAAATCTATTAACCCAAGAGAAAATTTTAATAAATTACAATTTTTATATAAAAATTCAATTTTAAAAATATTCAAGTTACCCAAATTGGATTAATTGATATATTAAAGTGTAAATTATTATATTAAACTAATTTTTTTAATTAAAACACGATGAATTCATTAAAAAAGGGATGTTCTCAACATAATGCAGTATTCATCACCAAAAATAAAAAAAGTAATCATTTGAGAAAAGTAACAGAAAGAAATACTAAGACAATTTTGATATAATGTTTTGAAAAATAAAATTAGTTTTTCTCATTATTGTTTTATAAATGTATCAAAATTTAATTTAATTATTGATCATAAAATCAATAAGTTCCTTTGAAAAAATAACTTTTTTTTAACTTATAAAAAGATTTCTAAAAATAAAGTATAAGGCCCCAGCCTTAAACCTTACTTAATCTTGAGTTATTACAAGATTACACATTGAGGATCTTTTTAGGTTTAGAGTTTTAGAGGATTAGATCATGAAACATGCATTACATTCCACATTTAAACAAAGTGGTTACATAAAAGACAGTATTCATTCTTCCCATCAACGGAAACATATTGAAAATAAAACATGGATTATTTATTGACACATCTTTGACACTATTATCACATTTTGTACCTCTCACTTAACATGTGAAAAACATTTCAAAAACTTGGGATGAGCATAAAAAGCTTAGTAAGGGTTATAAAAATATGGAAAGGAAATATGAGTTCATATATACATAAGAATGAAATAATACTTTACCCATAAAACATAGGCACTTTAACATACCACATCAAAACATGAATAAATCATATAAATCATAAGACATAATGGTTACATGAGGAATTCATAACATTCTTACGTAGGGAGTAACCCTCTTGGTTACGTTTGGAATACCCATCACAGTATATTCCCTAAATCTCTTCAGAGAAACGTTATCGTTTCACTCCTTTGCGTTACCCAATGCATTGGAGAGCTATATCAGGCTCACCCGCCATTAGTTTTTCATAGAACCACCCGTCTTCATAATAATTCCCAAGAACCTCAACATAATCGTATCACATAAAACATGTATAAAGGAAACATAACATTTCCACCTTTCAATCACAAGATTTCAATACAACACATTGATATAAAAACATTATGAAAACCATTTTCAATACCAAAATAAAAGAAAAGTAAAACATGGTATTTATTTTTCTTTTAAAAAGAAGGTATGGCTTGTATAGGAAGCCGAAACACAAATAATGGTCACGACGGAGGATAAGTTGTTGTCGCCGCATACGTACGACAAAAACATTCCCTTTTGTCGTTTATTAAAACGCTTCGTATAAAAAGATTCCTTTTGGATAAATGTAAAATTCAAAGGGGATTATACATAGTATAAATGAAGGTTGTGTATAAAACAAAATATGCCTCAATGAAAGGATATTGAGACGAAGTCCCATACAAAGACGGTATCCTTTGATTAAGGATAAATCAGTTACATAACTATGTGTGACAAATGAATACACGAAATATAAGTGGGTATTAAGTGTAAAAAAATCAGAGTAGATTCAAACATAATCAGAGAATGACATATTAAATCTGTACAAGTTTATCCCAAAGAATCGAAATTGGGTTAAGAAGTTCCCTTGCAATAATTAGACAGCCTAACGACGTCACTTCAAAATTAAGAAAAAGAGTTGATGCGAGATAAAAGGGGTATCTAATCACTTGTACATAAAATTCACATCAATAAGGATATATAAGAACACATCCCAAAATAATATTATGTGAATTTAAAGACATAACAAAATAAGTCTTTTAAAAAGAGGTGGGTGAAAGGTTCCCTTACCGACATGGGTATCTTTCGAAACATATGCCCCGTGAAAGAAGAACAATACATCATTGATGTAAATACTCATAAATGAAATAATATTACACAATGAGTAAAATAATAGTCATTACATACACCACTCAAAGGAAATTGTGGCAAATGTAGCATAAATCTCACAATAATAAAAGTGAGATGAAAAATCCCTTACGAAAACCCGGCAGCCTAACGGCGCCACTTAAAACATCCAAAAATGGATTGATGAGATCAAATAGGGTATCTCATCACATTACATTAAAATTTACAGCAATAGTAATATAAAAGAACATCCCCCATCATAACAAAGAAGAGCTTAAAATAAGTGAAATAAAGGGGAGTACTTAAAGAGAAAGAGAGAGGTTAGATCTCTTACGAAAATTCGGCAGCCTAACGGCGCCACTCAAAACTTCCAAAATGGATTGATGAGAGAGAATAGGGTCTCTCATAATATGAGAATAAAGATTACAGTATGATTAATATAAAATAACATCCGAATAACAAGAAATATGGGCTTAAAGGAAATGACATAAAAGAGCGTACTTAAAAAGAAAGAGAGGAGTAGGATCCCTTACCTCAAGTCCAACTTGTCTTGTTTGTTTCATTATATTCCTGAATAATAAACATTGGTCAATTAATAATTTCCTAATTTCCTCATTTAGAGATTATTATTCAGTTCATATCACATGTTATAATGTTATAATAATTTTGTAATATTGTTAGTTCATATCAGACGTTTTTGCCGATGTTTGGTACATGAGTCAAAATGAACTTGTTTGAAAAAAGATTTCCCATGTAGTTATAAGTAAATAATTTAAAGAATATTATTAATGATTAATATATCATATATATATCCAGTAAATATTCATTTCATACTATTACATATCATTTGGAGATAAAAAAACGAAAAGCACCGTTCATGGAGACGATAGGCCGTACGTACGCATGAACGCTACTTTAATTTTTTGTCATATTAATGGAATAAAAACAAAATGAGAGAGATATATATATGTTATAATTCCAGAATGATATCCATAATTTTGATGTAATATATTACATATATATCCATTATATATATGTACTTACAATATTACATAACATTTTGAGATATGAAATGAAATGTACCGTTCATGGAAACGGTAAGCCGTACGTACGCATGAATGCTACTTCCATTTCTATTTCATATTTAATGGAATTAAAACACAATGATATATAATAGTATATTAATTCCAGTATGGTATCATATATAATAACTTTAAATCCATCCTTTATATGTCCCACATATGGCATTAACGAATCACATCACTTTGAGGGGGCGGTAGTCCGCACTTCCTTAAATGAAGATATCACGTTTACCCATAATGGAAACCATAAAGGTATGCCCAAAATGAAAAATACATAAGCTTAAGGAAAACATAAACATATTATATATCATATATAAGTATAGTGTCATCTTAATGGCCACCTTTGAAGGTGATAAAAGAATGTTGAACAATCATCGTTTCGGGAGGCCGAAATTCGCCATCCACGAAAAAAGTATGTTATTTAACCATTATATGTAGGTGTGTGAAAGTTTAGCTAGAATAATTCTTATAAAAACATTATAGTATATTGATTATACTGGAGTTGTTACAAAAGAAACTAATAAAAATAGTTTATGGGGTTGGAGAAGCAAAATAAAACAAAAGGACTCAAGTGAAGACATTACCTTAAAATCGGGTAACTCCCTTTGGTTTGACCTCAAAGGCTTCTTTGGGAAGACTTATGCCCAAAGTGAGTCTTCAAGGAGTAAGATAGGGAAGTTTAGAGACACAATGGGTAGATTTTGGCCGAGCCAAAGGATTTGGGAGTGTGGGTAAGGTGGTAGAGGTGGTGGCCTTTTATAAGAGGATAGGAGGAGCACTCTTGGAAGATAAGAAAAGTCACTTTATTTTAAAATTTTATTCGGATTTAAGAGGTCCCACATTGATGTTTTTCGAGGATAAGGTGATAAGGGTTCGAAATCCACTCATTCAATAAGTTTTGGACACGTGTAGGTCATAGATATTACATTATCATTCCATTTTATTTAAATCGTTAAATAATGAGGTCATCGCTGCATCATCATGATGTCAAACATAATTTAATTTATTTAATGTCTAAAAATTATAAAAAAATACTATAATGTAGGAAATCTTTTTATCATTCCAATGAATATTTATAGTCAAAAATATGATTTGTATAACCCCATGTAAAAATTGTTTTAGTAAAACATTTCATGTTTGTCTCATTTTAACTTTAACTTTAAATAAAAAGATATTAATGTCATTTTCCAACCAAAGTGGCTTAATGGGGTCCCCAAGTTGACCCATGGGTTTTCTTGGTCGTCTATGACACATACAATGAGGTTAGGACATGTGTCATGTTCATTTCATATTATTAAAAAATTATTTTTACCTTAAAATACACTAATTACCTCTAATCGTGATTAAAAACTTAATAAGTTACTATTCACCAAAAAATTATTTTTATCCCATTGAACCACCTTTTACTTCTTCATGAAAAACATGTATGTCAGATTTTTGAAATTCAAAACACAAAGATGGCAAAATTTCATTTAAATGGAAAAATCAGTTTTTATAAGTACCACTTAGTGGTTTCACTATTCATCAAAAATTGATGTTTTTCAGAAAAATCCCAAAAATTAACCCTAATATATATTTGATATTCTGAATTCAAAAATGAAGACTATTTTACAAAATTAAAAACATATAAGTTATATTAATTAATTTAATATTAATTCCCGCTGTCAGAGCAAATAGCGTGTTTTTATGAAACAATATTTATCAAAAGATTGACACTAGTTTAAGTCTGATTTCAAAGTGAAATTAATTCCAACGACCACTATTGGATTTAATGGTAAAAATATATTTTAATTTCACTTTAAAACCAATTCAAAAGAAAATATAACCATATAAATAAATTATATTAAAAAGTGGTTTTGAATTAAAATACAACATTTTACACTATTAATTAAAAAATGAACTTTATCAGAAAGATACCAAAAATTTACACAAAGTATATTTTGATGTCCCAATTCTTAAGAAGAGTTTTATTTGGTCCAAAAGGATGTATAAGAGTGAACAAAACCATATTTAATGACGGTTCTCCATCAAAAGGCGATATGTGAACCTTTAGTGAAAGCTAGGGCATATACGCCTAAAAATGAATTCTTTCCGTATTTTATGCCTCTATATTTTATTGGATAAATGTAAAAACATTTAAAAACATATATAATCATATTTTAGTTATTTCTATCCATTCCCGCCAATACAACAGCTACATGATAACTACCATTTAAAATAATATTATTTTATTATTAGAGTACAACGTAAGATTCCCAAGAAACTCGTTGTTGCGTGTTGGGTACGCCATCAAGCATAGCGTCCCCTTTAAAGTCATATTAATATTTTATTCACAAATATGGATAAATATGAAAATGTCATATTCTTTATTTACCTGGGGTGTTACATAAAGTACCGTTTTATCAATATTTTTCATTTATATAAAACCATAATACTATATATTTAAAGTATAATAATTTATATTTATTAAATATTATTTATTATATAGTTAATAATAGTCATGTTTAAATAATAATAATAAAATATTGTCAAGGTTTGTTAAATATCATTGTTTCATGTTATGTAAGCTTTCAACAATATTAAATTTATTTGAAAAAATATTTCATAAAAACACCAAATATTAAGTTCTAAACCCTTAAAAAGAATTTATTCCTATAAATTATATCACTCTAATATTAGTAAATAAGGATACTTCTGCCTCATCATTTTCGCATGTTTTCACCTAGATTCTTTGAAATGGTGGCTTTGCCACCAACCAGTGACCAAGTGAGTGGACTTATTTTGTAGAACCTTCTCTATTAAATCTAGAATATTCACATGTTATTTTTCAAAATAATGTTATTTATCTATATTTATGACCTCTTTGTTTATTATATGGGAAGGGTTTTGTTTGTACTTATGAAGGATACATAAATGGAACACATCATGAAATTAATAGAGGTTTGGTGGATGTTCCCACTAACATGCAATCGTCCGGATACGATAAATGATTTCAAATGTAATGATATATGATAGGGTTATTTTTCCTTTTTTTTTCTACATCTCATTACCTTATTACATGTTCAAATTAATAGAAACATTGTATCACCAACTCCAAATTCCAAATCCAGATGGTAATTATAATATTAACTTGCCTTCCGACTCTAATAATCCTTGATGTGTTTCTATGTAGATATAACATTCAATAATATTTAATTAGATATATGATGCCCCAAATATTTTTCTCTAACATCATTCCTAAATGAAGGATATTTACATTTATTTCCGTAGAGGGCTTCAGAATGAGTAATATGTGTGCTCTAGTGAAATATATTATTACATGAAAACAGAAATGGATGAAGTTTGAGATCCAAACTAACAATGAAATCAGAATAACTATCCATAAACCTAAACTCTAGGTTTGGAGTGGTTCTCATGGATTTACCATATCTTTAAGGATGATACACTATGAAGATACTGAACTCTGTAGCATGATTTATCTAAATACATCCCTCAAAATGTTGAAGTAATCATTAGAACCATATTTTACACAAATCAATTTAGTACACCACACAACATTACCACTTACATAATGTAAATATTAAAAGTATTAAACAGAGGGAAGTCTTCTCTTATTTGTATTATTTGTGTTGAATTTGAATAGATATTGAATGTGGACAATATTTCATTATTATGATGAATCATTATTGGTGGTTCAATAAAACAATACCTTTTTATTTTTCTTATTTTCATTATTGTATGGGTTATGTATGTAAATATTCCTTTGGATTTTCTCTATATGGATTTATTTGCTGACATACCAAACACTGAGATACATACTCTGCAATATATCTCTTCATTTTATCCCACCAGAAGCACTCTTTCAAATATTTATAAATCTTCATACATCGAGATTGAATATAGAATAAATAACAAGGCGATTTATCTTAAAACTCATACTTCAAATCTTGTTTTTATGGAATAGATACATAGTATATAACCTTTCCACTCAATCATGATCAGAAAAAAAATCTAGAACATTAAAAACCTTCTTTCAATGCTTTGAAAATTCTCTTTTTACCTCTTTTATAATCACTTTGATATATAGTTGGAAATTCAAGTGAGATATATAAGATTTCTACCATTCATTCATGATTTGTAGATCCTTCCTTGTAAACCCAAAATAATTGATCTTTTTAATCTTCATAATGGATAAGAGATCAAGATCTTTTTTACTCAATTCATTTATAAGTACCCAGCCTTAAAACATTACATAATCCTGAATTTTGTTAATAATTCACATTTGGGATCTTTTCAAGTTTTCAGTTTTAGATAAATAGGTCATAACTATTACATTACATCCCAAATGTTAGAAAGTAGACACTTCTACTCAGTTCACATTATTTTTCACAAATTAAAAATTCGTGAAAAAAAGATTCATGTCTAGTTCCTTGTTTTAGATAGCATGACTTTTTACTGATCCCCTCTTTTACCCTATTCCACTTTATGTCATGTGTAAAACATTTCAAAAACATGGAATAAGCATAAAAATCTCAATAATGGAAACACAAAAATGAAAAAATGTCAGTTTTTTTAAAACAACATTTAAACGATGAATACTTCATCATAAGTAATAAATTTAACCATTATGAATTACAAAATACTCTAAAATTAAAAAAAGATCATTTCCTACCCTTTTGTAACCAAATTATTACCATAAAACCCATAGAAATAAAACATAACATATAAAGGTAACTTGGTACATAAACATACTTAACTGGAATAACCATACGGTCGACTTCCATACATATCCCTAAATGGAATTTTCATATGTCCAACTTCCATACCCAATGCATTTGAGGTTCTAATGTAACCACCCATCTTGGTTTATCATGGCACCACTTGTAATTTGGTTTATCAAGTAACCACCCATCAAACGTCCAAATAAGATTATAAAATAATAACACATACAACAAATGTAAAGGAAAGAAAACATTTCCACATTTCAATCACAATATATCACTTAAATATATTGATATACCAAATCCATTATAAAAACCATTTTCAATACAAAAATACCTAAAAGAGTATATGGTATTTATCTTCCTTCTAAAAACATTATGGCTAGATAAGGAAACCAAAGATCAAATAATACTCACAGTGGTGGAAAGGTCATTGTCACCACTAATATTAAAAGAAACATTCCTTTTAGACCTTTAGTAAAATGCTTCGTTGAAAAATATTCCCTTTGAATGAAATGAAAAGTGAAAGGTGTTTTTACTGCATATAAAACAAAGTTGTGTATTCAACCAAAATATGGCTCAATGAATGTAGATTGAGATAAAGTCCCTTACCTCATGTCCAACATGACCTGTTCATTCTTTAATCTCCTAAAAACTAAACTAAATTTAACTTATACTTGATTACGTACCTTTTTCTGGTTTGTTATTCCTTTTATATAAATTTTTACAATGTTATAAACATTATGTAATCATTTATGTTAACAATGGACATTTTGTCGATATTTGGTACTTGAGTCAAAAATGAAATTCTTATAATTAAAAGTTGTTCATGTGGTCAAAAGTTCATTATATCCATAATGGTATTTATGATCTAGATATCATATATATCCATAATATACATGTATTTATAACATTACATAACATTTTGAGATCAAAAATGAAATGCACCGTTTATGGAGATCGTAAGCAGTACGTACGCATGAACACTACTTCAGTTTCTATTTTGTATTGTAATGGTATGATAACTTAATGATACATAAGTATTATATAATTACAGTATAATATAATTTATAATATCATTAACTCCATCCTTTATACTTTCCACATAAGGCATGAACGAGTCATATCACTTTGAGAGGCGGTACTCCACAATTCCTCAAAGGAGATTGTCATATTTAACCACTATGGAAACCATAATGGTATTATATAAATGAAATGTAGATAATGATAGAAACAATATAAATAAAACATATATCATATATAAATACATTATCACCATAATATCAACCATGATAGGAGATTGGATATATTTGATCAATCATCGTTTAATGAGGCAGTACTTCACGGTCCAAAGAAACAGTATGTTCATTACCCATTAAACGGATCTGTGAGTAAGTGTAGTTCAAATCCTTACCATAAAAAAATCCTAGAATATCTAGGATACTGTTGTTTTTATAAAATAAAGGAATAAAAAGAGTTTATGGGTTTAGAGAAGTAAAATAAAACAGAAGAACTTAAGATAAGTTGATACTTTTAATTCGGGTAACTCCATTTGGTTTGAACCAGAAGGGTTTGTTGAAGTTCCATATGACTAAGGTAAGGCTTCTAGGTGGAAGAGTGGTATATTGAGATATTATTTGGGAAGTTATTGGATGAGCCAAGGGGTTTTATAGGTGTATGTAATGGGATAGAAGTGTTTTCCTTTTATAAGGGGGTGGAGGGGCTCTTTAGGAATGTTTGAAATAATTATTTTATTATAAACTTATATTTGGTTTCAAAAACTCCAAAAATAATTAACATAGGAGGTAAAATGAATCATGTTCTAAATAAAATAATACAATATGAATTAAACAGGTTTTGGATATTATTGTAATCTTTATAATCTTATTTATTTAAATCATTTATTAATTAGTTAAACAGTGCATCTTTATTGTGTCATAAGTAATTTAATTTATTTAAAATCTAAAAATTATGAAAAAATAAAATAATTTAATAAATCATATTAGCTTTCTAGATAATATTTATATCCTAAGATATAACTTATATAACAACATGTAAAAATTAATTTTCTAAAAAATATTTGATTATACCATTTTTGTCTTTACTTTTAGTTAACTAAAATAAAGTGTCATTATCACTCCCATGTGGCCCCATGTGGTCCCAAAATCAATCAAAAGATTCCCATGGTTGGATATGTATCATAAAATATAATTAATCCACATTTTAGGGTAATTTTATATTATTATAGTAATAAATGTTTACCCTTATTTACCAGATTTACCTTTAACCATGGTAAATAAAATATTTACTAAAGTTTTATATGTAATGTCTAAACATAAAAGTTACTTATTTACACAATTGGGACCACTTGATTCAAAATATTGAATCCATTTTTCCAAATTGAAAACCCAGAAGTTGGAGAATTAATTTAAAATTATTTCTCGGTGTCAAAACAAAAGGCGTGTTTTTAAGATATATTAACTATCAAAAGATTGACTCTTATTTATGTCCACATTCATAGTGAAATTATTTACAATAACCAACATTGGATTAAATGGTAAAAATATAATCTAATTACACATTAAAAATAATTGAAAAGATAATATAACCATATAAATAAATTATAATGAAAGACAGTTTGGAATTAAAATACAATATTGTTTCACTATTCATTAAAAATTTATTTTCATTAGAAAAAATATCGAATATTTACCAAAAGTAAATTTTGATGTCCCGATTTGAAAGAAAAAATTTATTTGGTCAAATAGAACATATAAAAGTGATGAAAACTAGATTTAAACATGGTTCTCCATCAAAAGGTAGTAAATAATTTTTTAAAAAAATATTAGAGTATTTGTGATTAAAATTGGATTCATTCACATTTTAAGCCTCTAAATTTTATTGGATAAATGTAAAAACATTTAACAAATATTTATAATCATATTTTAGTTAGTTCTTTTCATTCCGGCTAATACAACGGCTAGGAATTAACTACCATTTAAAATAATAATTATATATTATTATTTGGGAACGTAAGATTTCAAAAAAAACCCATTATAGTGTATCTGGTATGCCATCGAACTTAGAAATTCCATTTAGAGTAAAAATAATATTTAATTCACAAATATTAAAAAATATGAAAATGTCATTTTTCGTTATTTATCTGGGTTGTGACATCCTTCCCCCCCTTTGGGAAATTGTGTCCTCACACTTTTATTCACTTATCAAATAAATGGGGGTATTTATCCCTCCTAGGATTTTCAGATTCCCACATTTCCTCTTCAACCATATGGGTTTTCCACAAAACCATTGCATGGTGAATTACCTTATTCCTCAATACATGCTCTCTCCGGTCATGAACTTGGACCATTTATTCATCATAAGATTCCAACTGAACTACCTATGGGCTCAAAACATGAGAGGAATTTGGCATATAAATTATCAACATTGAAACATGAAAAACATTGTGTACATAGGAAAAAACTATTGGTGAAGCCAATATGTATGAAACTGATCCAATTTTGCTTAGAGTTTCATAAGATCCAATGAACCTTAGACTCAACTTTCCTTTATTTCTAAAACGCATCACACTTTTCTAGGGGAAACATTGAGAAAGACATGATTACCTACCTCAAAAGAGAGATCCTTCCTCTGGTTATCCACATAATTTTTCTTCCTACTCTGAGCAGTTCTCATGTGCTTCTGAATCAACTGAGCTTTCTCTACCATCTCTTCTACCAATTCTGGTCCCATCAGCTTATTTTCACCAAC
The DNA here is from genome assembly GCA_963277665.1 of Viscum album. NCBI lineage: Eukaryota > Viridiplantae > Streptophyta > Magnoliopsida > Santalales > Viscaceae > Viscum > Viscum album. Next base: position 1,662,102,414 of record OY728152.1, on the reverse strand, counting down.
TTCATCGCAAAAACCTAGAGTTTGAAAACACTTTCCATATAATGCTTCAAACTGTTCCATCTGTATACTAGAATTATATTTGTCATTATAAGAAATTTCAACCAAAAAATGTTGGTTTCAACATCCCAGGTAATCTAATGAAAAATAATGTATCATATCTGCCATGGTCTGAATTGTTCATTATAACTGCACATCTGATTTCGGATGAAAAGTTGTACTATGATTTAATTGAGTACCCAATGACTTCTAAAGGCCTTTCTAAAAGTTAGATGTACACATAGGATCATGATCAGATAAAAAGGAAAGGGGAACACCAATCAACCTGACTATCTCTTTAACATACAACCAAGAAAGCTGATCTTGAGAAAAAGTCTTTGGAATAGGAGGGAAATGAGCAGATTTAGTCAATTGATTGATAATAACCCATATTTCATTGTGACCTCGATATGTCTTTGGTAATCCAACGGAGAAATCCATGGATATATTTTCCCATTTCCACTCTGGCACTGGTAAAGACTGAAGCATCCCTTTGGTAATAGTCGCTCTCATTTAACCTACTGATAAGTCGAACACATCACTGTAAAATCAGCAATATCTCTTTTCATTACATCCACCCTGTAATACTCTCGATGATCTCTGTACATCTTAGTTCTACCAGGATGAACTAAACATGAGGAACTAAGAGCTTCACAGAACAACTCGTTCTTCAACTGTGAATCAAAAGGCACTCAAAATAATTTCCCAAACCTCAAAACACAAACATTATCAATGTTAAAATCAGGAAACATACACTTCTGGACCAACTCTTCCATTTTCTGCAACTCACTGCCTTCCATCTATGCTTGCTTAATTCTGTCTGAGAGAGATGATCTCAGTGACACATAAAACAAAAAAAAAGATTTTCATGCACCAACAACTTTTACTCCAATGATCATCAAATCAAAAACCAATGGATCTCATTCCAAACCTAGCATGGCTAATGAAGTATTAATTTTTTTACTCAAAGCATCAGCCACATTATTTTACTTTCCTAGATGGTAAATGGTCATGCAATCATAATCCTTTATTAACTCCAACAATCTCCTATTTCTCTTGTTCAATTCTATTTGAGTTAATATTTAATTTAAACATTTATGGCCAGTATATATTTCACATTTTACTCCATACAATTGATGTCTCCAAATTTATAAAGAAAAAAAAGAACAGCTGATTCCAAATCATGTGTAGGGTAATTTAACTCAAGATCTTTCAACTGACATAAAGCATAATAAATTACCATTTTATTTTACATAAGGATACATCCTTGTCCCTTTAATGAAGCATCACTGTAGATATCACACTCACCATTTTTGGAAGGCAGTTCCAAACCATGAGAATTCATGAATCTTATATTCAATTCATGAAAACAATCATCACATTATTTTGTCCAAATGAAAATAAAACCTATTTGAGTTAACTTAGTCATTGGAATAGATATCCATGAAAAATTCTGGAAAAACCTCTGGTAATAACCTTCCATACCAATAAAACTACGGATCTCGATTATATTTGTGGGCGTGGTCTATTCTTTCAAAACATTTCTTGTATAATGATGAATAGTTATTCCATTTTTTTAAAAAATGTGACCAAGGAAGGATATTTTTTATAACCGAAACTCACACTTGCTATATTTTCCAAATAGTTACTTTTCTTTCAGGGTTTTCAAGATAACACATAAATGACTATCATGCTCATGTTTACTTTTATAATAAATCAAAATATCATCAATGAACACAACCACAAACTTATCCCAAAAATCATGAAATATTATATTTATAAGATCCATTAATACAGTAGGTTCATTGGTTAAAAAAGGCATATCATCAAATTCATAATGGCAATATCTAGTACGAAACGAGGTCTTCAGAATGTCTACTTCCTTTACATTCAACTGATGGTACCCCGACCTCAATTCAATCTTTCAAAAGTACTGATCTCCTTGGAGCTAATCAAACATATAATTGATATGAGACAAAGGATACTTTTTCTCAATAGTGATGTTATTCAATGCCCTATAATCAATGCATAGTCTCATTGGACCATGTTTCTTGTTAACAAACAATATATGAACACCCCATGGTGATGTGCTAGATCGAATGAAACCTTTATCTAATAAATCCTATAATTTCTTCTTTAACTCTAAATATTCAATTTGAGACATTCGATAAGGGGGTTTTAAAAATGTCTTAGCATTAGGAACTATGTCAAAAGTAAATTCAACTTCTCGATCAGGTATAATACCATGAAACTCATCAGAAAAAACATCAAGATACTCAATTACCATTGTCTCATTATTAATATGAATTGTTAATTTTTTTCAATAATATGAGCAAGGTAACATTCATTTACATATTTTACTAGTTTATCAGCTTCCTGAAATGTTATCCACAGTAAGGGTTCATTTTTGTACACAAATAGAAAATCATTGGAAATAGTTACATCTTTAGCACTACAGTCAATCTTAGCATGATAAAAAGGTAGCCAATCTATGCCCGAAATAACATCAAACTCTCCTATAGTCAAAAAAAATACGTATTTAGGTATATTCTTTCCACACACAAGGGAAAGAAGGTTATTATAATTTCATTATATTTCAAAAATTCCTCTTAGTGTTTTTACCATATGTTTAGGATTCATATATTGAAATGGAATTCCCAATTTAATAGAAAACTTCATAGAAATGAATTAATGTGTTGAACCCAAAGAAACAACACATTGGTATAATATGAAGAAACAAACAAATAGTGTACCTGATACTACTACATTTGATGGGCCAACATATGCTGATGTAGTTGCAAATTTCTTCACCACCCCTTTCTTCATGTAATCTAGTTTGTTTCCCTCAATTGAGTTCTTCACTGGACACTCATTTTCATAATGATCCATTTCATTGCATATAAAACATCTTACCATTGCCTTTTCATTGACTTCATGATCATCTTCCTTTTTTATGAGAAATATGACCAAACCTACCACACTAGAAGCACTTTTCATAGCTTTATAAAAATTCTCTAGGATTCTTTTTACCACACTTCTCACAAGATGGATATTTAGTTTTCTTACCTCCATGCTTCTTTGATGAACTCTTTCTCTTTTCATAAAAAATTGACCTCTTATCTTGTTATTTGTAAAATAATACTTGATCATCAGCAAACTCCATTTCCACCTTCTCTACACATCTAATAAGTTTTCCCCTACTTTGGAACTCACGAGAGGCTAATGATCCTTGATATCACAGGTTCAGCCCTTAATAAAATCTATTTATCTTATAATCAAAATCATGGATGAACTTTGGAGAATACCTTGCCAGTCAAGTGATCATTCCTTCATAAACAGCCACTAATTCATCCTATTTCCACAATTCCGAGAATTTTTTTCCATCCTCAGTTGAAGCACCATAGGAAAATATTTCTCAAGGAACATTCCTTTGAATTCATCCCAATCAAGAGCGGCAATCCCCTCACTATCCCTGATATTTTTCACCATCAACCACCATTGATCAACTTCACCTTCAAAAAGGTATACAACGAGACTAACATTTATATGTTCCGAACACCCCAGGTCATCAAAAGTTTTCCCTGGTGATTTAATCCTCCCTTCAGCTTGCACATGGTCAAATGATCCTATGAATGATGGGGGAAGTTGCCTCATGAAATACTCCCCTATTAACATGTTCCTCTATGGTTGATCTGGCTGATCTCGTGCATGGATTCCACCACCATTTATAGTCTGAGTCAATTATTTTATCACTGCAACAAACTATTCAGTTCTGATTCCGACCAACTCAGGTTGCTGATTTGGAAGATTGTATTCCTCTTGATGTCGTTCCAATATAGCTCCCATGTTTCCACTGTGGAAATCCATTCCGAACACAGATATATCTTAGGGGAATCTGCATGGTAATCAGTAAAAGAAATCATTTCAATATTAATATAAATATATTTATGGACATTAATTTAACAATACCCTAACTCGTAAAGTTGTCTAAACCGACCTCTCATACCAACTATAAGGACCCGGTCTTGAAACATTACATAATCTGGAATTATATTTATAATTACCATTGAGTATCTTTTTATTTAATGAGTTTTATAGAAATAGGTCACAGCGTTTACATTACATCCCAAAAGATAAAATGTAGACACTCCTACTCTGTGCCCGTTATTTTTCACAAAATAAAAATTCTTGAAAAACAAGAGTAATATCCAGTACCATGTTTTAGATAGAATGATTTTTTCTTGATCCCATCCTTAACCATATTCCACATATTGTCCTGTAAAAATCATTTCAAAATCATGGGATGAGAATAAAAAGCTCAGTAAAGGATACACAAAGATGGAAAATTGTTAGTTTTTTTAAAACAACATATAAACAATGAATACTTTATCATAAGATGTAATTTTCACCTTTATGAAGTATTAAATACTCTTCATTGAAAAAAAGATCATTGTTTACCCTTTTTAACCAAAATATTACCATAAAACCCATATAATTAACACATAACATATAAAGGTAACTTGGGACATAAAGAGACTTAAATAGAATAACAATACGGTCGACTTCCACACATATCACTAAATGGAATAGCCATATGTTTGACTTCCATACCCAATGAATTGGTGGTTATAAAGTGACCACCCATCTGGTTTTATCATGGCACCACTCGTCATTTGGTTTATCACATAACCACACATCAAATGTCTAAGTACCATTATAAAATCATAACACATAAAACAAATATAAAGGAAAGATAACATTTCCACATTTCAAGGACAATATATCACTTAAATATATTGACATATAAAATGTATTTTAAAAACCATTTTCAATACCAAAATACATAAAATCTTATATGGTATTTATTTATCTTTTAAAAACATTACAACTTGATAAGGAATCTAAAGATCAAATAATACACCTGATGACAGAAAGGTTGTCGTCAGTGCTTACGTTAAAATAAACATTCCTTTATTTTCATTTAGTAAAATTATTAATTGAGGAATATTCCTTTTAAATGAATTGAAAAGTCAAATGTGCTTATATAGAGTATAAAAAAAGTTTTCTATTAAACAAAAATATTCCTCAATGAAAGGAGATTGAGGCGAAGTCCCTTACCTCATGTCCGACTTAACCTGTTCATTCATTAATCTATTGAATAATAAACTAAAGTTAATTTCTACTTGCATAAGAACCTTTTTCATGTTTATTATTCCCTTCATAAAAATTATAACCACGTTATAATCATTATGTAATCATTTATGTGAATAATGATCATTTTGTCGATATTTAGTACTTGAGTCAAAAATAGACTTCTTATAATTACAAGTTGATCAAGTGGTCAAAAGGTTATTATATCCATAATGAAATTCATGATTTAGATATCATATATATCATATATATCCCTTATATACATGTATTTATAACATTACATAATATTTGGAGATAAGAAATGAAATGCACCGTTCATGGATACGGTAAGTCGTATATACGCATGAACGCTACTTCCATCTGTATTTCATATTATAATAGAATGAATACAGATTTATACAAAGTTATATTATAATTCCATTAAAATATCAAATATAATATCATTAACTCCATCCTTTATACATTACACATAAGGAATGAACGATTCATATCACTTTGAGGGGGCGGTAGTCCGCACTTCCTCAAATGAGATTATCATTTTTAGCCACTATGGAAACCAAGAAAGTATTATTCAAATGAAAAATAAATAATCCAAGAAACAATATAAATATAATAAATATAATATATAAATACATTTCTATCATAATGGCCACCATGAGAGGTGGTTGGATATATTTGAACAATCATCGTATCGTGAGGCAGTAGTTCACCATCCATAGAAATAATATTTTCTTTACCCATTAGACGGAGGTGTGTGTAAGTGTAGTTTGAATAATTCTCATTAAAACATCCTAGTATACATAGTATACATGTTTTGTTATAAAATAATGTAATAGAAAGAGTTTAGGTGGTTTGAGAAGTAAAATAAAACAAAAGAACTTAAGAGAAGACGATACCTTTAATTCGGGTAACTCCAATTAGTTTGATCAAAAAGTGTTTATTGAAGGGACTTCTATCTAATGTAATGCTTTTGGGTGGAAGAGAGGGATCCTGAGAGATTATTTTGGTAGGGTTTTGTTGTTCCAAGGGGCCTGAGTGGTGTGAGTAATGGGGTATAAGGTGTGTCCTTTTATAAGGGGGGAGAGGCTCTTTAGGAACGTTTGAAAGAATTATATTATTATAAAACATTATTCTGTGTCAAAAGGTCCAAAAATAATTAATGAAAAATATAAGATGACTCAAAATCTAAATAAAGTCATCCAATATTAATTGGACATGTTTTTGATATTATTTTAATCTTTATAATCTTATTTATTTAAATCCGTTATTAATGAGGTAAACACTACATCATTATTGTGCCATAAATAATTTAATTTATTTGATTTCTAAAAATTATAAAAAAATACAATAGTTTAGGAAATACTTTTTTATTTCTAATGAATATTATTAATATAATATATAACTTATATAAACCCATGTAAAAAATAATTTACTAAATGATATTTGTTTATGCCATTTTTATATTTACATTAATTTAATGAAAATAAAGTGTCATTATCACTCCCATTTAGCCCCATGAGGTCCCCAAATCGACCCAAAGATGACCATGATCTGATATGTATCAAATAATTGGATTAGAACGCATTCTAGGATAATTTTATATTATTATTGTAATATTTTTTACCCATATTTACCAGATTTATCTTTCAACCATGGTAAATAAAATATTTACTAAAGTAAATATTCATAATGTCTAAAAATAAAAGATACCTATTTACAAAACTTCTACATACTGATTAAAAATATGTAGTCCATTTTTTTATATTCAAAAAACAAAAGTGGTAGAAATTAATTTAAAATAAATTCCCAATGTAAAAACCAAAGGTCTGTATTTATGAAATATTTACAATCAAAAGGATGACATTTATTTATGTAAAATTTTGTAGTGAAATTAATTCCAATAACCAACATTGGATTAAATAGTTAAAATAAAATCCAATTACACTTTAAAACCAATTTAAAAGTTAATCTATCCATAAAAATAAATTAGATCAAAAGGCATTTTTGAATTAAAATGTCATATTTTCACTATTCATTTAAAATGAATTTTATTAGAAAAATACCAAAGATTTACCCAATGTAAATTTTGAGGTCCCGATTCTAAATAGGAATTTTATTTACTCAAATATATCTTATAAATGTAACCAAAACTAGATTTAATGTGGCTCTTCCATCAAAAGGAGGTAAATCAAAATTATAAATAATATTAGAGTGTTTGTGCATAAAATTTGATTCATTCACATTTTAAGCCTCTAAAATATATTGGATAAATGTAAAAACATTTTACCAACATGTATAATCATATTGTATTTAGTTCTATTCATCCCCACCTAATACAACAGATATGCGTTAACTACTATTTAAAATAATAATATTATATTATTATTGTACAACGTAAGATTTTAAGGAAATCCATTCTTGAGTATCAGTAACGCCATCCAACATAGAAATACCATTTAAAGTAAAATTAATAATTAATTCACAAATATTAATAAATATGAAAATTTCATATTTCTTTATTTAACTGGGAAGTTACAGCATTGACCACTTTGTTCTCTTTCAAGGGTTGGCAATGCATTGAGTAGTCATAATCTTTTATCAACTCTATCCATATTCTCTAATGAATATTCAACTACTTATATGTGAATATATATATTTAATTTTTATTCTATATATATATATATATAATTTCATAAAGACAACTCCTCCATATCATTAATGAGAATATTATAGGAGATAAAACTATATCATTATTAGGGTAATTTTTATCAAGAACCTCAAATATCACCAGTCCTAAGCTATAACCATATAATTCTATATAATAACACATCTCAATCCATTATTTGATTCATCACAAAAGATTAGAAACCCTTCTACATTTTATGGTAATGTTTGGATATCTGTGATATATAATATTCAATTCAATTCATTGAAATGTTTTTCACATTTATTTTTCAAGAGGAACATGGCTCCCATCTGAGTTGACATGGTCCGTGGATTAAATAGTCATCATATATTATCTAAAAACAATTGAAAATATCTATCTAAACCAGGAAAAATATGAATATTTACAACCATGGTTGGTCCAATCCAATATTTAGCCACTTATGAACTTTATAGATATACTTATAATCCGACTCTTGATTATATGACCCAAAATTGAAAACTTTCGCATCAAAATTTCATATTTTTTAAAATTTTCCTATATTTTATCCTTTCTTATGTTCTTCAGTACAATTATAAAGTGTGGTTATTTATTTTAATTAATCTTTGTATAGATAATATTTTCATATATAATGAATACCACAAACTGGTCATGGTAATATCTAAAGACCCCATTCATTAATTCAATGATGATAGAGGGGGCCCCAGTATGACAGAAGACAATATCTATATATTTGCAGTGTCTATGACTTGTACATAAGTATTTCAATGGTATATCATCTTTTTGTACACTAAATTGATTATATAAATAACGATGGTCTATCTTTGAAAAGTATAGAGATTTTTATTGTTCATCAAATAAGTCAGCGATACTGGGTAAAGGTTATTTTTTCCTTATCTTGATCTTGATGTGATCTTATTAATAAATTAAGTGCCTCATCTATCCATTTTCCCTTTAAAAAAATAATTTCAACCCAAGGTGATATACATAGTGGAATGAATCCCTTGCCAAGGTTCTCAAAGTGTTTCAACTTCAATTTGTACAACTCAGCCATGTACATTCAATATGATGTGTATAAAATTGGTGGTGAGCTAAGTATAAGTTATATTAAAAATAGAATATCTTGATTTGGAAGAATGCTAGAAAATTATTTTTTAAAAACATTATTAGGCATATAGGTGATGCTGAGTTCCTCCACAACAATCTGAGATAAACATCCCTTTTGAATGGAAATAAAGACCCTTGAAATTGATATGATCTCTATTGGATGTTCATACTTATCGTATCATTGATAGATGATCATAGAGTGCTTTAAAATATCAAAAATGTCTTCCCTTCATTGATAATTGATTTTGGATTTATCTAGAGAAATAAAATCCATGCTTAAGATTATATAAAATTCAACCATAAGAAGAATAACCTGATTTGAAGGAAATACATGCCAAAAAAATTCAATGAAAGAGTAATAATATACTTGTGAAGTGATCATCATACAATTAAGTGTTTTTATTACTAATTATTCATTTAATCATTTGGGTGGAATTGTGATATCATTATAAAATAATTTATTTATAAAATAATGTTTATATCTAGAGTCAAATAAGAAATTAATAGTCCTAGAGTGGATTCTAATGTATTCATTTCACCACGTCATTATTAAACCAATAATCAGAAACAATTGTCACATGATATTTCCTATAGTCCAATATTTAAAGAGTTTACTAAAATTTATCATAATCATTAATAGTCATACTTGGCCACTAGTATTAATAGGTGCTATAATCTATTCATTAGAAACACAGAAGTGTGGGGGGTTCATTTTTTGCACCATTCTCTTCATTTTCTTCAACATAAAAATTCTTCACATATATTTTGAAATCAATATATCGATGAAAATTTTTCCCATATATGGAATATTTTTTTTACCCTTATGAAAATATCCTCCATGATTCCCTCTACATTAATTGTGGGAAGGAGATATCATCTTCCTCTATCCATTGTTTCTAGAGTCCCAATTGAAATCCATCTTCATTGCATTGTCAAAACTGTTGATATTTATAGGTATCTACAATATTTTTTTTCTAAATTGAGAGAAAATCAAACAATTTCTTGATATATTATAAATTACTTTATATATAACTCTATTTAGATACTTGGTTTTCTGACACAAAAAATCGAACAACCTTACTTTCAGGTTGGATGATAATTCTAGAATCATTTCAAAAAAAATCCCATGAAAAATATTCCCCATAGGAACCCAAATATTCATCTTTCATCTTGTTTAGATCAAGGAATTACTTATCCACTTTTTATGAAGGATACTAGAGAATTATTTATTAAAAAATAATCTCTTAAACTAATCCTTATCCATGGATTCAATATAATCATGTTCCATTTTATTATTTATAGGATTCCACAGTTGATATCTATCTCCTTAAAAGTGATAGAAAACCAAAATGAATTTTTCATATTCCATAAATAGGTGAAAAAATTACTTCATTTAGAGTTGATACATTTTTAGCATCTATTGGATCAATGGATAAACTAAAATAATTGATACATTAGCTCATGATAAAATCAATAGAATATTTTTTCTTACATAGTTCATTTGGATGTTCGTTGTGACACATGGACTGATAAGGATGTGTAATAATATAAAATACATGGTGAATTCCAACTCCGACAATGTTTGGATTCAGAGGAGAAAAACTATTGCATCATCCATTGAACTCAATATTAACACCATTTCATTAGGTTACATTAACTGACTAAAACAAAAATTCAATGTCTAAAAAATTATCTGAGTTGGGAAGCACATAATCATGAAAACATAATTATAGGATTTATAAATCATGAAATATTATTTTTAATCTATAAAATGATAGGTTAATCCTTTTTTACTCAAAAAAATTCAATTTAACTCCATCAGAAAGGTTCATAAAGAGTTTTTAATTTTCTAAATAATATCCCACGTGATTATTTAACCAGGTGTGAAATAAGGCACATTTTCATGCACCACGTGATGATAAATTCTAGATTTATATTCCATTTTTAGATTTTTTTACCCCAGGTACCGCTGTAACAGACCCACATAAAATTATAGTATCCAAAAAGTTATCTTATTTAATGGAATCCACTCGCTCAATCCTTTACAAAAAATTCCTTTCCATTTTTGTATCCTTTGTTTCATCCATAGAATTATCATTAAACGTTTCCTAAGGGATATCACTAATATTTTTCAATTGTTAAATATACATTACTATGATTCCATATATAAAGGGCTAAAATTATCACCCAAAATTATTTAATCTTAATTCAACAATATTCATTACATAAAATAATGATCCCCAGAAGAATCATTTTGGCCTGGTTACTTTGGAAATTTAGGTTCATAAAAAACATTTCAATAACAGAGCTACATCATATACCACAATGTTCTTCATAACTATGACTCTTCTTGGACAAGACATACATAATGTTATTTATCATATCACGGGGAAATGAATCATAAGAATGTGTAATCTAAGATGATCATTATGAGTAATCGAGGGAGTTATAAAATATCATGATCATAAGGGTATGAGATCATGAAAATATCATTTGAGAATGATAACCTACAAATCATATATCCTAATCATGAATCATGTAATAAATAAATTGTTTTTATTAGACATTATTCAAACTATAATCAAGTAACATGGGTAATGAAAACCTAACATGGGAACAATACATAAAATTTATCTATTAGATAATTATAAGAAATCATTTACTTAGTTGTTAATAGATCATTAATATGGATATCATTATGGAGTGGGTTCATTATCCAAACTGTCATAGAAGTTAAGGTTCACTCACACGACTATCATAGTTGATAGATTCACATTCTTGAATAGGCTTTACTCCGTATTCGAGTCCTTTTTATCTCATGATACATCAATCTTGAAACAATTTATTACTGAGAGATATAGGTCCCACCCTTAACATAATGAAAATCATACATATGTATTCCAGAGGGTTATAAAAAATTCATAATATAATAACCCATGAAATAAAATTGGTTTCATCAATAATTAATCATATCATAACATGAGGATAAAAATAGGTTTCATAATATTTTTACCATTTCTGTAAAGACCCGTAAATTTCAAGGAAATTTTTTTCTTAATTTTATTTGGAATTTTACAAGAACTCAGTTTCTAACGGCACATGATTCCGAGGCCCGGTGTGCCTGGAATCATTTTCGGATGTTTATCTCGGGTACGTTCAGTGAACAAACAAGCGGGTTTTTCTAACTTTTAAACTGGTGCTAAGAATCAAATTCCGAGGGCACTGATGGAATCGCAGTGCCAGTTTTTTCTTAGAAACTTTTCTTCCAGAGTTACGTTTTCTCGAGTGTGGTTTTTAATTTTTGGGCTTTAAGTTAAGAAATAAAATAATGTGGTACGACAAACTTTATTTTATTTCACTTAAGCCTCTTAAAAGTCACTTAAAGCTTCTTAAGTTGAGTTAAAGCGGATATGGTACAATTCAAAATATCCTACCCTCTTGGTAGGATATTTGTGAGGTGGGGCTCGTACGAGCCCCACCGTTTCTTTTCCACTAAGTAAGGCACCCATGAAAACCCCTATTAAATAAAATTCAAGTGGGGTGTTTTCTTAAACAATTAAACGCTCCTATTAATTGGGCAGTTGTATTCGTTGAATTAATTCTATGAATTAATGGGTCATTACTTAACTTATCTTTTTTCGTTTGTTGGCATGTTAATAAAATAAGACCAACACTTTTATTATTTTGTGTTGTTCGTTGAGAGTATCTGACAGAATCTTATGTCCTTCATCCTCCTTCGCGAAGAATGCGAAGAACGCGAAGAACGCCGACCTTCGATGAAAGGCAACGAAGAACGCCGAACCCTCAGAGATCGACGATGCGACGTCGTGTTCCGTGACGCCAATGATTCTTCTCCTGTGACTTTCTTCTGTGACGTTCCTTCATCCGTGACAAATCTTCGATCAACCGTTGAGGTGAGAGATTGCTGACCTTTTTAATTCTTTGTGGTTTATAACAACAAAATGGATTTAATTGTTATAATTAAATTTGTATGTTCTTGATCCTCAGAGTTCTTCGATGCAATGCCGTATACCGCGACGACACGATGCCCTTCCGCGACGTGATGATCCTCTCCTTCCGCGACGATCAATTCCGCGAAGAACGAACGCTCGACGACTACAGCAAGGTAGGGGTTTTAGTTGAGAAATATCTTTATTCCCATGTTTGTTTCTTTTAAAACAATGAACCCGGATCAAAGTTCAATTTTATTTCTATTAAAATTGTGCCTTTCTTGTTATTCATGTGTTGAATTTTTTATTCCCGATTGTTATCACCTAACACTGAAGGTGCGGGCCAAACAAACACGGCCTGAAAACCCTCCGCAGTTTTCCGTTGATGTGCGGATGGACGGATGAAGACAAACGGGGCTGCAATGGCGTTTTGAGGTCCATGCAGTGAAGTCTGGGTCCTAGAGGAACTACGGCGTAGACAGAAGTGGATTTGGACCACCGGAGCAACTCCGGTGGCCCACGGAATCCACCGGCGGCGAGGGTCACTGGCGTGGCGGCAGCGGCTAGCCAGACCCGCATCTGCGCGGGTCCGGTGACTCACGAGACGCGGCAAAGCCACGTCCGCTGACCCAGCGTGGCCCCACGTGGGCCACAACACTTCAATTCCGCAGGGGCAGCGCCCCGTGGCTTCCTCCGCTCGGCTGCTCGGCCGCGTTGAGCCGGGCCGACCCGACCGGCTGGGTCGCGCCAAACCGGGTCAGACCCGGACTCGGTTCAGGCCGACCCAGGGGGGGTTGTGCCGGGTCGGTCCGGGCCCAGACCCCCCGTCTCAGGATGTTTTCGGTCTTTTTTTCATAACATGAGCTACGAGCCTCTGAAAGACGCTCCGTCAGTGGCAATGCGATCCTTGGATCGAGCTGTTCGTTTCGGTATATCACACTCATGGTTTCGAATTACTTTGAGTTCGGCCGGGTTGGTTCGTATACGAAACCAACCGGGCCCTCGGAGCGGAAACACTCATATCTGGAGCTTCGGACGTCTGATTGACGTGCCGTCAACTTTGTTGTTTTCATCTATGTGAGACAGATCTTTTGGAATACTCCGCCCAAGGTTTGGACGCAGGTGGAGTATGGTCAGGTTGGTTTTTCCTTAAAAAACAACCGGGCCCCTAGGACGAAAAAGCCAATAACTCTCAGATCGGGCATCTGATTGACGCGCCGTCTGCGACGTTGAGTTCCTGTTGGCGATACGGAAATTTTGGATACATCAACTCTGGACTATGTGTCTCTTGATGTATCAGACTCTCGGCTCGTGGAGCGGACCCTCCCGAACGAGCTTGCTGTGTGCGGGAACCCTAGAGCTGGCTGCAACTGCTACTATGACGACAACGACTGTACATAGATCTTTAGTGGATTCGACTACGTCGATGATGAAAAAAGTATGGGAATCCTCTGTGTTTTCGGCAGTGACTACTATGGTGCATCTTGGGATACGTCAACTCCGGACTACATGTCAGTTGATGCATCGACCTCTTAGCTCGTGGAGTGTACCCTCCTGGAACGAGCATGCCATGGGCAGAAACCCTAGAGCCGGTTGAGACATGACGACTACTGATCGAACAACTCGGTGTGTTACGGATATCCCAGTGGGGTAAGCCTGGTTGTAGCGACAGACCCACGACGGAGGAGCGCTTGTTGTAGCGGCAGACCCGCGACACTCAACAGAAGGAGTACCTATGGATTCTATGAGGGGGAGCGCTTGGTTGTAGCGGCAGACCCACGACGGAGGAGCGGTTGGTTGTATCATCACGGGGGAGCGCTTGGTTGTAGCGGTATACCCACGACGGAGGAGCGCTTGGTTGTAGTGGCTGACCCGTGGTACTCAACAGAAGGGGTACCTCTAGAGGATATGAGGGGGAGCACTTGGTTTTAGCGGTAGACCCATGGTGGGAAGCGCTTGGTTGTGGCATCATGCCCACAATACTCGATAAATGGAGTACTACAACAGTCCAAGGTGAGAGAGAAGCGCTTGGTTGTAGCGGCATAACCACTGTACTTGATAGGGAAGGAGTTACCCAATAGCTATGGTCTTCATTTCTTGATCGATCCTCTGGGGGTTATTGCGGGGGTTAGTACCTATCGATCCTTTGTGGGTCCGACAGCTTAGATGAATCAGTGGCTACATTTGATCATCTCTATCGTCTTACGAAGTAATATTCCTGTGTGAGCTGAATCTTGTTTTGCTTTCCTTTGTGGATTGTGTTGTGCTATCCTGTGTGGATTTACGTTTTCTTTCCATTGTGGATTGTGTTGTGCTATCCTGTGTGGATTTACGTTTTGCTTTCCTGTGAGGACTGGGTTGTACTTGAGCTTAGATGTTGGAGCCGAGCGAGAATTGATGACTTAGGTATATATATGGGCATATACCTAATCAGTGTCGGATGTTACTTCGTGATTTAATCTTTCCTTTGTGGATTATCCTTTGTGGATTTTTGGAGATCTTCGGGGGTCTCGGGGTCCCTACTGAGTATCTTATACTCACCCCTGCACGGGCTATGCCCGCACTACGTTGTGTTGGTTGCAGACGACGGACAGCGCTGGTCGTGGTGGAGGCTTGAGGAGCAGGACGGTACCTGGAGGTGGACCACTGGGCGGGACATACTCAGAGCGGTCGGATGGACCCAAGGAGTAGTGGAGGCTATCTGTACCCACCGTTCAGGTGGGACTTCCAATGGGAGGCTCTACGTTGCGGCTTTACTTTTTCAGTTGTTGTTTTCCCTTTCGAGTTGTACTTTACTTTCAGTTTGGGTTTGTATTCTGGCCCACTTACTTCGGCACTTACTGTTGTACAAGTTTTTACTTAGTTTTTACTTCTGCTTGCTTACTTTGTGGTGTTTGTTTGTTTACTTTACAATGGAAATGCCTTCCCTTTACCAGGATTTACGCCTTGGTGCTAGTCGCCAGCCCCTGGCCTATGGAAGGCGGGCTTGGGGTAGTCACGACACGGGCCCCGAGGACTGGTCATGACAATTTCATCGAAACATAACCCAAGGAAAAAAATGAGAGTTTCATTATCATTATGACCTTATATAAATTTAACATTAAGAGAAAAAATAATTATGGTATCCTTAGATCATATACTAAGTAAATCATACGTAATATCAATGGATTTCAACAGTGAGGAAAAATTATTTTAAAAAAATCAATTTGAATGTTTCTCGAGAAAAGATACACTTTTTATAAATAAAATTTTTTTAAAAAAAATATGAAGATAATGTGGAAATTCCATTCTTTTAAAATTATATTGATAATTTATAATGTAACCATTAAATAAAATAGTTTTAACTAGGACGATAAATTCTCTTCATGTTTTAAATGTTAAAATAAATATTCCTTTCACATTTATAGTAAAATCCAAAGGGCCTCACTTGGAAGAAAACATGAAGATTCCATTAAATTTTTTTAATAAAATAAATAATGTAAAAAAATATTTAATAAATAATTCATATAATTTTGAAAACTTTTTTTTATCATTTTTAGAAAAAAATGTTTTCAAAGGAATATATATATCGACAATATATAGAAATAAAAAACCATTTTATTAAACACATTCTTTTGAACTCTTGAGTACATAAATATAGAAAAATTCATGTAAAATCTATATTATATATAAATATCAATATTTTAAGACATTACAAGTGTTTTTTAGATACATATCATGAAAGTTTATCATTAGAATCATATTCATGAGAAATATTGATAAACATTGTGATTTTAAAATAAATCCATAACCACATTGGTAACCTTCAATAATAAACCCCATGCAAGAATAATTTTTTATTAAACATATAATATCATCCAAATAAATAAATGCATCATATTACATTTATATGGGGTTATATATTAACCTCATAAAATAATATAGGTGCACGACATAAAATATGTCTAAATGACGGAAAATTGAGACACATATCCCTTAACATAAGTCTCAAATTACTTCGAACATGTTCAAACCATCTATATAATAAATATATTAAATAACTATACTTATATATATATCCATATATTAATTATATATGACCTTTTACTTCATATTTATTATAAATTCCCTATTAAAGTTACGTTTCAGGCTTTAAATTCTTTGTTTTTCATGTATGTTTTGATGTTTAATTTTTTTGGTAATCTTAAATTGATTAGGGTTACATAATATTAATAATCGTAAACATGAAATAAATATCATATATATTCATTATATATGTATTTATAATAATCCATAAAAATATATATAGAAACTAAACTACTATGTTCCTGGAGATGGTAGGTCGTACGTATGCATGAATGTTGTTTCCATTATCTGAATAGATTGAATGAATGAAAATAAAATAATATATTACCATTACAGAATAATCATTACTTCATATATATCAAAAAAATTATTTAATATTATCTTTCTTACATTCCATATAAAATTTATGTCAAGAATGAATCACATCACTTTGTGAGGTGGTAGTCCGTTGTACACAAAAATGACATTATAATATTCCCAAAGAATTGAATATAATACGGAATATGTTATCTAATGATTAAAGAAGAATAAGTAATTATCTATAAACATTACATAATCGTGAGTTATGTCTATAATTTGACCATATTTCACATTAAGGAACTTTCACATTTATATTTTTAGATAATTATCCCATAAATATTACACAATAGAGCGAGACATTATATGTGGATAGTTACACTATGTATCCTCTTTTTTAAATAAAAGAATCCCTTTAAATTTTTTTTTTCATGATATAAATCTTATTGACTTATTACATTCTTCTAAAAATCCATATACACTACGAAATGTATTTAAAAACGCAAGGATGATTATAAAAAGCTCAGAAAGGAATATAAAATAAGGAATAAAATCATTAGTCCATGAATATTTAAAACCCATGAATACTTTTTCACAAAATCATATTTTTCAGTGATAAAAAATAATTTATATAGATTAAATAATGTAATCCTAAGATTCATGAAGAAACATAATAGAAATCATAAAACATAAATTCAACTTCTAAAATCCATCTCATACATACATTATAGCTTTCACAGCTACATAGAAAGTAACCTTCACCTTAACGTTTGGAATACCCATAATAGTATATTTTCTAAATCTATTTTGAGAAACCTTATTTTTTACCTTTGTCACATTACTTAATGTGTTGGTGATCTGTCATAGGCTAACCAACACTCATTTTGTCACAGAACTACCCCTATACATAAGTAATTCCCAAGAACCATTTTATAAAAATAACACAAAAGACAATCATAATAGAAAAATAACATTTCTACATTGAAATCACACAAGATGATTTAAACCATTGAAATAATTGATTCGTTATCAAACCCATTTTCAATAAAAAAAATAAATGATAATGGTATCTGGTATTTATTTTTCTTTTAAAAACACTACGTCTTGTAGAGAACGCCAAATAACAAACAATGGTCGTAGAGGTAGAAAATTCTATTGTCGCCTCATATGTTAAAAACAATTCCTAAAGTTTTTTTATTAAAACAATTCATAGAAAAATAATTACTCTTGAAAATCATTGAATAATGTTAATATTAAAAGGGGTTACATACACATTGTAAAAAAGAAGGATGTGTATAAATCGAAATATCCCTCAATGAAATGAGATTTAGACAATGTCCCTTATAAAGATCATATCCATAGATTAATGATAAATGAAGGAAATAATTATTTGTGAAAAATATAAATACAACCAATATAATTAGATATATATAGTTTAAAATAATAAGAGGTTAATGTCACATATTGTTGGAAAAACCAAACAAATGATATGGATATTTAACTCAATAAAATGAGATTGAGTTAATATTTTCCTTACCTCGATTCCGACTTGTCTCGTTCATTCATTATATTCTGAAATAATAAAAATTTGTTAGTTTATACTTTCATAAGAATAGTTTTAAATTTTATTATTCATTTTATGTTATTTATTTCCATGTTATTGAAATTAGTTAATTATTTGAGTTCATATCAAAAGTTTTGTCGATGTTCAATACATGAGTCAAAAATGAAATTGTTTTGATTAAAATATTAAATTTTTTCAAAAAAATATTATCTACAAAATTATATTTGTGATTTAAATATCATATATATCCAATATATATGTATTTAATGAGTCTATAAAATTTATAGATAAGAAATTTAATGCACCGTTCATGGAGACAGTTGGTCGTACTGACGCATGAATGCAACATTGATTTCTTTTTCATATTAATGGAATTAGTGCTAAATGATATGTATGTATATAATAATTCCACCATAAAATATATGTTATATTTTTTACTTAATATTAATAATTCTATCCTTTTTACATTCCATTTATTGAATGAATGAGTCATGTCACTTTGAGGGGACATTGTCCAGACATACTCAAATGAAATTATCGTATTTACACATTTTGAAAACCATAAAGGTATGTTGTAAATATAAATTACAGAATAATAGAGGAAATATAAATATAACATATATAAATTATAAATATATTTCCATAATTATGGCCACCAGGATAGGTTTTATGATAAAATTGAACAATCATCATTCTGCGAGGCGTTAGTTCGTAGTATATTAAACAATATTATATATATATATCTGATGGAAGTGTGTGTATGTGTAGGTAGAAAAATTATAATAAACAATCCTAAAATATTTTTGATATTTTCGGTGTTATGTAATCATAGAATAAGAATATAATTGGGAGTGGAGAAGGAAATCAAAAGAAATGAGCTTGAGAAAAGATGTTACCTCTAAATTGGGTAACTCTATTTCAATTAAACCAAAAGGATTTTTGGAATTAACTTATTCCAAATGTATGTATTCTAGGAGGAATGGAGGGTTTTTGGGAGATTATTTGAGTATAGTTAAGATGATCCAAGAGGCTTTCTATGTGTGATTATGCGGGTATAGGTTGTGGCCATTTATAAGAGGATGGAGGGATACATTAGGAGAGCCTTTAAATATTATCTTATTATAAATTTATTTTTGAATTATAAAATATAAAAAGTGATATATTTCTAGGATAAGATTATTATGGTTCTAAATCCTTTCAATTAATAGGTTTAATACAAGATAAGGTCACTAATGTTACTTTATCTTTTGGCTTTAACAATTAATTCAATAAATTAACTCTTACCATATCTTCATGAATTTTTAAACTACATGGTTTATATAGTTACTATAAATATACAAGAGAAACTATATTGGATCATTAATTACATTTGAAACATTATCTATGTCATTTGGATGAATATTACATTTTTATGTCTATTATATCATTTAATAAAATAGCATTTGGTTAAAAAACTCATTTATGTCAATTTTGACACTATTTAGTAGTTGTTTTTTAAAGTCATAACAAGTTAATTAATTTGAGAAGACTATATTTAATCAAATATAACGTTTCATTGTCAACCCTGTAATTTTTTAATGGAAAAAAAATTTCAAATTATATTTATTTTGATATTTAAAATATCATTTTTTTTGAAACATTCATTAACAAGGTAATCACTGAATCATCATTGTGTCATATATAATGTTATTTATTTAATGTCAAAAAATTATAAATAAAATACCATGACGTCGGATAAATCTTTATATTTATAATAATTAATTATTGTCAAGTATATCTGTTATATATCCAGGTTTTAAAATTTTTTTAGTAAAAAGACAGAGGTTTATATTATATTTATCTTTACTTTAAATTTATTATTATAACATGTCATTATCATAGCCAAGTGGTTAAAAATACAAAAACATAATACTAATGATTTATTAGGTTGATTATGACTCCTAAAATATTATTTGGAAACTTTTTATATAGTTTAATAATATTATAATATTATTTTTACCTTTATTTACCTAATTTATCATTTAACAGTTGTAATTAAAAATAATTACTAAAGTTACAATTCATAATAACAAAAAATAAAAGGTAACTATTTACATAAATTGGATCCTAAAATTCCAAATATAGAATCATTTTATCCAAATTCAAATCTTATAATTTTTCATAATTAATTTCAAATTAATTCTCGTTGTCAAAACTAGAAAGAGGGTTTTAAAAGTGTAAAAACAATCAAATGGGTTACATGTGTTCATGTCCGATTTGAAGGAGAAACTACATACAATTTCAAACATTAGATTAAATAATATTAATAATAAACCAAATTCACTTTAAAATAAATTAAAATGTTAATATAAATATATAAATAAATTAAGATGAATATGTAGTTTTGAATTGAAACACAATTTTTCCACTATTCATAAAAAATAAAATTTATCATAAAAATATAAAAAGTAAACCATAGCAAATTATGTTGTCCCTATACAAAAGAATAAGTTAATATTGTAAAATATTGCCTATAAAAGTGAAAAATAATTGATTTCAAAAGGGTTCTCCCTCAAAAGGCTGTGAAAGGACCTTTTAAAAATATTGGAGTGTTATATGTTTAAAATAGGAATCATTCTCATTTTATGTCGCTACAATTTATTGAATTAATGTGAAAACATTTAAAAACATTTTTTATGAAATTTTATTTAATTATATTAATTATCTCCAATACATTATCTAGGATTTAACTTAAATATAAGATAATCATATTGTTATTGTATGATTTTTTGGTAGAACTCAGTGTTCAGTGCAACGTAAGATTTCGGAGAAACGTGTTCTTGCATGTTGAGAAAACTCTTAGAAAAGGGATCCCATTTAATATAGAATTAATATATTATTTGTAAATATTAATAGGTATGATAATTATTTTTCTATAATTAACTGGGATGTTATATCATTTTCCTTTTTTGGAAATCGTGTCCTCACAATTTTAAAATTGGGCTCGGTAACTTCATTGAAAATCTCGCATCAAAAAAAGAGTCAATAAAACTATCATGTTAATAGAATGAAATAGAATTACAATTGTCACTATAGATAAAATATACTATGATTCCATGTATAAAAACATGGAAATAGAAGAAAAACTAACCATACTATTTTGATGGATAGTGATAAGAAACATGATCAGGATAAAGTTAATAGTCAGAAAACCACATTCATGTGATGCATTAAGCGGTCTTTGATTTCCTAGTCAGAAAAGAAAATAAAAAAAAATTATTTTGGGGGTTTTCATAAAGTTGTGGATTATTTCACTACGTAGAATAATAATATAAGGGAATTTACTTACTTTAATGAAGAGTTTTATCCTTTAGTAAAATTCCACCACAAACTCATCTTTTTCTCTAATCGATTAGTATTGAGGATTAATCAACTTGTTAGTACAAAAAATATTAACTATATATTTCTCATATCTTGAAACATTAACCAAAACCAAAATGGTTATTATAATATCATATAATCCCCCAAAAGAATAATCCCTTATAGGGAGAAGGACTACTTTTATTCTTCAAAATTCAATAGTAATACCCAATGTTAAACATATACCATTCCCCCAAAAATATCATTAAAATACTAAAAAATAATCCAGCTAACATTGAAACCCAAAAATCATAAAAATTTGATATCCTAGTCTACCAAGATAAATTTTAACATATATATGTAAATAAAATTGATCGCTTTTGAAGTCTCATATTCAAAATTAATCAACCTAATCAAATATTCATCATGATATGTTAATAATTTCTATAAATAACATAAATATTCTAATTCAAAAATTAAAAACATAGATTCTTACCCAATACAATTCAACCATTACTATTTTAAAATCCCACAGTGTTCTATTTACATTAATCATATAATGTTACTATAACAGTTAACATCATCTAAAATATAATTTATCATGTAATCCCCATATCATTTCACAATAAAAATGATATACATTAAATAAAATATATATATCATAAATGAACTTATTTTTTATAAGGACCCAGCCTTAAAACATTACATAATCGTGAATTAAATGAATAATTCACATTGAGGATCTTTCAGGTTTAGAGTTTTAGAGAATAAGGACATAACTATTACATCTCAAAAGATTAAAAAGTATAAACTTCTACTAAGTTTCCATAAAATAAAAACACTTAAAATATACATTTCTAGTTCCATGTTTTAGAAAGAATGTATTTCCTTGATCTTATCCTTGACCCAATTCATCTTTAAGTCATGTGGAAAACATTTCAAAAAAACATGTAATGAGAATAAAAAGCTCAGTGAGGGATATAGAACTACGGAAAGGAAACATTAGTCCACGTATACGTAAGAATCAATGAAAACACACGTTACTCATAAAACATAATCACTTTAACATACCTCATGAAAACATATGATTTATGAATAACTCATAGAAAACATAAGACGTAAAGGTAACTTGAGGAATTCATTACATTATTACATAGGGAGTAATCCCTCTTGGTTATGTTTGGAATTCCCATCATATTATATTCCTTAAATCTCTTCAGAGAAACCTTAGCCTTTAACTCCTTCATGTTACCCAATGCATTGGAGAGCTATTTAGGGATCACCCTACCTTAGTTTATCATGGAACCACCCGATTTCATAAATATTTCACAAGAACCATAACATAATATTAAAACATAAAACATGCATAAAAGAAACATAAAATTTCAACATTTCAACCACAAGAGATCACATCATGATATTATCATAAATAAAAATATCTAATAAAATCATTAAAACTCTATGAGAGGTATATCCCTTTATACTTTGAAAATATTAAATGAAGACATTTTAAGAAGATTTTAGAATGCAAGTGTCCCATACCACTTCAAAACTTTTGAATGGGTTTTAAAACATTGATGTCCATATAAATAAGTCCTTAAAACCATTTTTAAAACATGGTAATTGTTGATAAATTTTTAAAAGAATAAATCCTTAAAACCATTTAAAACAATGTTTTAATAAAAGAGTCCATTTCCATTTTGAACATTTAAATTTTAAGCCACATGAAAGTATACCATTTTAAAAACATTTAAATGACTTTATTATAGACATAATATGGATATGGAAATTCAAAGGGGCTGTATATACACTTTATAAACGAATAAAAGTTCACATCGTTAAGAAATCTCTCAATGAGAAGAAATTGAGATGTAATCCCAATCAAGGATCATGCCATTAGAACAAGGATAAAGAAATGAAATAATTATGTGTGAAAAATATAATTACACTAAATATAAGTGGATACTCATTATAAAACAATCAGATTTCATCCACACATATTCATAGCATGACATAATCAAGAAGAAGAGGTTTTAACCAAAGAATTGGAATTGGGTTAAGAAGTTCCCTTGCAAAAATTCAATAACCTAACTACGTCACATCAAATTTTAGAAAAAGAGTTGATGAGAGAGATAAAGGGTATCTCATCACTTGGACATAAAATTTACATAAATAAGGATATTTGAGAACATATTCCAACATAAGAAGATGTAATTTAAAAGACAAAACAAAAAAGAAGTCTTTTGAAAATAGGAGGGTGAAAGGTTCCCTTACCGACTTGGGTAAAATTCAAAATATACACCCCATAAAAGAAGGACTATATAAAATTGATGTAAATACTCATAAAAAAATTATATTACACAATGATTAGAATAATGGGTAGTAAATATACCTCTCAAAGGAAATGTTGGTAAATGTAGCATAAATCTCACAGGAATAAAAGTGAGATGAAAAACCCCTTACGAAAACATGGAAGCCTAATAGCTCCACTTAAAACATCCAAAAATGGATTTATGATATCATATAGGTTATCTAA
Source organism: Viscum album (assembly GCA_963277665.1). Taxonomy (NCBI): domain Eukaryota; kingdom Viridiplantae; phylum Streptophyta; class Magnoliopsida; order Santalales; family Viscaceae; genus Viscum; species Viscum album. Next base: position 1,662,077,704 of record OY728152.1, on the reverse strand, counting down.
TAATATGAACATAAAATGTACCAAATTAGGAATGTAAACTAAAATCCCCAAACATAAGAAACATTAGCTTAAATGAAATGACATAAAACAGAGTACTTAAAAAGAAAGAGAGATGTAAGATCTCTTACCTCAAGTCTGACTTGTCTTGTTCATTTCTTTATATGCCTAAAGAATAAACTAGAGTTAATTTATAATTTCTTAAGAATATTTTTGAATTTTATTATTCCTTTTATATCACTTATTACATGTTATGAACATTATGTAATTATTTAAGTTTATAACTGTCGTTTTGTCGATCATTGGTACTTGTGTCAAAAATAAACTTCTTATTATTACAAGTTGTTCATGTGGTAAAATATCCATTATATCCAGAATTTTATTAGTGATTTAGTTATCATATATATAATATATATCCTTAATATAATTTCATTTATAACATTACATAACATTTAAAGGAAAGAAATGAAATGCACCGTTCATGGAGAGGGTAAGCCGTACGTACGCATGGACACTACTTTTTTTCTATATTGTATTTAGTGGAATTAAAACTAAATGATATATATATATATTATAATTCCGGTATAATATATGCATTATAAACGTCACATAAGTTCATTAATTTCATTCTTTATACATTCCATGTATTGCATGAATGAGTCACATCACTTGAGGGGGCGGTAGTCCAGACTTCCTCAACTTAAATTATCGCATTTGCAGAACATGCAAAGCATAAAATTATGTTTTAAATGTTAAATACTGAAGTATAGATATGAAATAAATATAATATATATCATAAATAAATATAGTTCCATCATAATGGCCACCATGAGAGGTGGTAGGAGAATATAGAACAATCATTGTTTCTTGAGGCAGTAATTCACCATCCATAGAAACAATATGTTCTTTAACAATTATATGGAGGTGTGTGTATGTTTAGCTCGAGTCATTCTCATAAGAACATCCTTGTATATTTAATATACTTGTTTTGTTACAAAATAAAGTAATAAAAAGAGTTTAGGGGGTTGGAGAAGCAAAATAAAACAAAAGAACATAAGAGAGAACATTACCTTCAAATTGGGTAACTCCTCTTGGTTTGAACCAAAAGGATTCCTTGAAGAGCATTATGCCAAAGATAAGGATTCTAGGATGAATAGAGTGATTTGGAGAGAGTAAATGATCAGATTTTGGTCGATCTAAATGCATGAGAGGGGTGGTTAAGGGGGTAAAGATGGGGGTGTTTTATAAGAGGGAGGAGGGGCACTCTTGGAAAGTCTTAAAAAGTTACTTTATTATAAAATTATTTTCTTATATTAATGGTCCCACAATTATATATTTCTAGGATATGGTGATAAGGGTTCGAAATCCACCCATACAATAGATTTTTGACAAGTGTAAGTATTAGATTTTACCTTATCTTCTCATTTTATCTAAATCGTTCTTTAATGAGGTAATCACTGCATCATCATGGTGTCATAAATTTATTTATTTATTTAATGTATAAAAATTATAAAAAAATAATCATGATGTATGAAACCTTTTTAGATTTCTAATGAATATTTATAGTAAAAACTATGACTTGTATAACCCCATGTAATAATTGTTTTAGTAAACCAATACATGTTTGTGACACTTTTATTTTTACTTTAAATAAAAATTTATTAGTGTCATTTTCTTACCCAAGTGGCTCCATGGGGTCCCCAAGTTGACCCATGGATTTTCTTGGTCAGACATGACTTATAAAATAATTGTAGGACAAGTGTAAAGGTAATTTTATAATATTATATCATTATATTTACATTAAATTTCACTAATTACCTTTAATCGCGATTAATAAAACATAAAAGTTACTATTCACCAAAACCTTATTTTAATACCATTGAACAAAATTTTACATCCTAATGACAACCATGTATGTCGGATTTTTGAAATAAAAATAATAGGGGTGGTAAAATTTCATTTAAATGAAAAATCAGTTTTTTTATCTACCACTTAGTGGTATCACTATTCATCAAAAATTGATGTTTTTCAGAAAATATACCAAAAATTAACCCTAAAATATATTTGATATTCCAAATTCAAAAATTATTTACATTTTACCAAATTCAAAACATAAAATTTTCATTAATTATTTTTATAGTAAATTCCTGCTATCAAAACAAATAGCGTGTTTTTTAGAAACAATATCTATTAAAAGATTGACACTTGCTTATGTACAATTTCAATGTGAAATTAATTCCAATGACCACCATTGGATTAAATGGGAAAAATATTTTATAATTAAAATTTAAAATCAATTAAAAAGGTAATATAACATTATAAATAAATTACATTAAAAAGTAATTTTGAAATAAAATACAGTATTTTTCACTATTCATTAAAAATGAATTTTATCATAAAAATAAAAAAAATCTACCCAAAGTAAATATTGATGATAAAAATCTAAAGAAGAATTTTATTTTTTCAAAATTAACATACGAAAGTTACCAAAACTAAATTTAAATAGGGATCTCCATCAAAAGGCGGTAAATCGGCCTTTTAATGTAAATTTTGCTTAAAATCAGATTTATTTACATTTTATGCCACTAAATTTTATTGGATAAAAGTAAATACATTTAACAAACATCTATAATCATATTTTAGTTAGTTTTATTCATTCCCACCAATACAACAACTTGGTGTCAACTACCATTTAAAATAATTATATTATTAGTGTGCAACGTAAGATTTCTAAGAAACTAGTTGTTGCGTATTGGGTACGCCATCGAACATAGAATATCCTTTAAAGTAATATTAATATTTTATTCAAAAATATTAATAAATATAAAAATTTAATATAATTTATTTACCTGGGATGTTACATCCTTCCCCCTTTTGGGAATTGCATCGTCGCAATTTTAAAAAAAAATGGGCTTGGAAACTTCATTGAAAGCCCCACCTCGGAACAATAGTCAGTAAAACTATTACTTTAAAATAAAGAAAGAGAAGTAAAATAGTCACATGAGTTAAACCATACTATTATTCCATGAAAACATGGATATGGAGGAAAAAACAAAGGTCCATGTTCTGATGGAGAGTGATGGAAAACCTGATTAGGGGAAAGTTAACCCCAAGAAAATCACAAACTTTTGATGGGTTAAACGGTATGTGATTCCCCAGTAGGAAAAGATAATAGACAACATTTTTGTTTTAAGTTAATTTTCAAAGAGGAATTTATTTATTAGCTTAAATAAATCATAAGGAAACATACTCACTTGTCATGTAGAGTTTCATCTTTTGCTAGATTTCTAACCCAAACTCATATTTTCTCCAAACAATGAGTATTTCAGGATGACATGTTCATATTAAAAGCTCTATAATCAAACTTAGAGAACCAACTAACACTCAAAAGAAGAACTATATATTTCCCATGTCTTTAAACCTTAACCAAAACAAAAAATTGTTAGTACAAGATAAGATAATACCCAAAAAGAATAATCTTTTGTACAAATAAATACTACTCTTAATCTCCAAAATTTTTCCTAAAAAACCCAAAGATCATCAAAGACCATCCAATAAATAGCTATCCATAAAATTATTCAAAGTAATCTAAACTAATAATTAAACCCAAATCTCCAAAATATTTAATCACATAGTATTTGAAGATAATTCTTAACATTTATTTCCAAATAACATCAGTTACTCTTAAAGTCTCATACTGAAAAGTAACCAACCTAATTGCATATCCCACATGATAGGCTAATAATTTCCATTGATAAAACTAAATCAACTTATTCCTAATTCAGAATATCTTCTAACTAAAAAGAATTTTTCATACTAACTAGGGACTTCACATAGTCTAGTGGTAGGCAATAAATACCAGTCGCACATTGGTTGGGGGTTCGATTCCCACAGCTTTTTCCAGCACGAAGGGTTGTCACATGGTCTGCATGATGTCCTTTTTACAAAACTGTATAATTCTTTAAACATTACCCAAAAAGAGATAAAATCATAAAAATTAACCATAACATAATTTAACCTCAAGTTTATCTCATGCCTTTCATTTTCCATCATAACATATAGTAACCCATAATTACCTCATAAGTAAGGATCATATAAACCCTAATGTTTACCTTTATAATTATTACATGAACATCCACATCGATTTGGTTCTCTCATACATGATGCATCAGAGAACTCACCAAGGTTCAAGTGGTTAATCATGACTCCTTGATAGTTGGTTTAGAATAACCATGAGACTCCTCATTGGATCCCCCATTTCATCCAGTCTCTTAATCAGAGAACCACCACAGTTTCCTTCAATCCCATTTTCACATTGGTGCCTGCTAGATCCATCCAATTACTAATACCAAAAATGTCAGTTTGAGTATATCAACATAATCATCATGCACAAATAAAGAATATTAACACTAATATATACTTACTCATTCACATTATCTAAAAACTATGACTCTTTCTGAAATCATAGCCATTATGGTAATGTCACTCAGGCGTAAATAATACCCTAACCTCTAAAGATATCTAAACCGGCCTCTGATACCAACTATAAGGACCCAGCCTTAAAACATTACTTAATCATGAATTAAATGTATAATTCACATTGAGGATCTTTTCAGGTTTTGAGTTTTAGATAATTATGACATAACTATTACATCTCAAAAGATTACAAAGTAGAAACTTCTACTATGTTTCCATAAAATAAAAACTTTTAAAAAGAAACATGTCTTGTTCCATGTTTTAGATAGCATGTCTTTCCTTGATCCCATCGTTGACCCAATTCATCTTTATGTCCTGTGGAGAAAATTTCAAAAAAACTTGGGATGAGCATTAAAAGCTTTGTAAGGGATATAGAAATGTGGAAAGGAAACATTATTCCACGTATACATAAGAATCAATGAAAACAAACATTACTCATAAAACATAAGCACTTTAACATACCTCACAAAATCATATGATTTATGAATAACTCATAGAAAACATAATACGTAAAGGTAACTTGAGGCATTCATTACATTCTTACGTAGGCAGTAACCCTATTGGTTACGTTTGGAATACCCATCACAATATATTACCTAAATATCTTCATATAAACCTTAGAGTTTAACTCTGTCACGTAACCCAATGCATTTTAGAGCTATATCGGGCTCACCCGCCCTTAGTTTATCACGGAACCACCAGATTTCATAAACATTGCCCAAGAACCATAACATAATCATAAGACAAAAAACATGCATAAAAGGAACATAAAATTTCCACATTTCAATAACTAGAGATCACACCATGATATTATCATAAATAAAAACATCTAATAAATTCATTAAAGCTCTATGAGAGAAAAATCCCTTTATACTTTGAAAATATTAAATAATGACATTTAAAAGAGATTTTAGAATCAAAGTGTCCCATACCACTTCAAAATTTTGAAAGGGTTTTAAAAAATTCATGTCCATATAAATAAATCATTAAAACAATTTTTAAAACATGGACATGGATGATAAATGTTTAAAAGAATAAATATTTAATACCATTTAAAACAATGTTTTAATAAAAGAGTCCTTTTCCATTTTGATCATTTAAATTATAAGCGACATGAATGTAGACCATTTTCAAAAGATTTAAAAGACTTTAGTATAGACATAATATGGATATTGAATGTCAAAGGGGATGTATATACACTTTATAAATGAATAAAAGTGCATATCATTAAGAAATGTCACAATGAGAAGAAATTGAGATGTAATCCCAATTAAGGATCATGCCATTAGAGCAAGGATAAAGAAATGACATAATTATGTGTGACAAAGAAAAATACACTAAATATAAGTGGATATTCATTGTAAAACAATCATATGTCATCCAAACATATTCACATCACGACATAATCAAGAAGTATAGATTTAACCCAAATAATTGGAATTGGGTTAAGAAGTTCCCTTGCTAAAATTTGATAGCCTAACGGCGTCACATCAAATTTCAGAAAAAGAGTTGATGATAGAGATAAAGGGTATCTCATCACTTGGAAAAAAAATTTACAGCAATAAGGATATATAAGAACATATCCCAACATAAGAAGATGTAATTTAAAAGACAAAACATAAAGAAGTATTTTAAAAATAAGAGGGTGAAAGGTTCCATTACCGACTTGGGTAACTTCCGAAACGTACACCCCATGAAAGAAGGACTATAAAACATTGATTTAAATACTCATAAATGAAAGTATATTACAAAAATATTAGAATAATGGGAAGTACATATACCACTCAAAGGGAATGGTGGAAAATGTAGCATAAATCTCACGGGAATAAAAGTGAGATGAAAAACCCCTTACGAAAACTTGACAGCCTAACGGCGCAACATAAAACTTTTAAAAATGGATTTATGATATCAAATAGGGTCTCTAATAATATGAAAATAAAATGTACAAAAATAGGAATATAAAATAACATCCCCAAACATAATAAATATGAGAATAAAAGAAATGACATAAAAGAGAGTACTTAAAAAGAAACAGAGAAGTAGGATCCCTTACCTCAAGTCCAACTTGTCTTGTTTGTTTCTTTATATTCCTGAATAATAAACTATAGTTAATTTATAATTTCATAAGAAACTTCTTGAAGTTAATTATTCCTTTTATATCACTTATTACCATGTTATTATCATATTTAATTATTTAAGTTTATAACTGTTGTTTTGTCGATCATTGGTACTTAAGCCAAAACTAAACTTCTTATAATTACAGGTTGTTCATGTGGTAAAAAATACACTATATCCAGAATAATATTCATGATTTATATATAATATATATCTTATTTATCCAGTATATACTTTCATTAATAATATTACATAATATTTGAAGGTAATAAATGAAATGCATCGTTCATGGAGACAGTAAGTCATACGTACGCATGAACGCTACTTTCATTTCTATTTCATATTTAATGGAATTAAAAATAAATGAGATATATATATGTTATAATTGAAGTATAATATATATTTTATATATGTCACATAAGTTCATTAATTTCATTCTTTATACATTCCATGTATTTCATGAACGAGTCACATCATTTGAGAGGCGGTAGTCCACACTTCCTCAAATTAAATTCTCGCATTTGTACAACATGAAAAGCATAAAGGTATGTTTTAAATGTAAAATACAAGAGCATAGAGAGGAAATAAATATAATATATATAATAAATAAATATAGTTCCATCATAATGGACCCCATTAGAGTTGGTTGGAGAAGATAGAACAATCATCGTTTCGTGATGCAGTAATTCGCCATCCACAGAAAAAGTATGTTCTTTTACCATTAGACGGAGGTGTGTGTTAGTGTAGGTAGAATCCTTCACATAAAAACATCGTATTATATTTGAAGATACTGGTGTTTTTACAAAATAAAGGAATAAAAAGAGTTTAGGGGGTTGTAGAATCAAAATAAAACAAAAGAACATAAGAGAGAACATTACCTTTAAATCAGGTAACTCCTCTTGGTTTGAACCAAAAGGGTTTCTTGAAGAGCATTTTGCCTAAGGTAAGGATTCTAGGATTAATATAGGTATTAGGAGAGATAAAATGTGCAGAGTGTGGTCGAGCCAAAAGCTTGAGAGGTGTGGGTAAGGGGGTAGAGGTTGGGGCCTTTTATAAGAGAGAGGAGGGGCACTCTTGGAATGTCTTGAAACGTTACTTTATTATAAAATTATTTTCGGATATTAAAGGTCCAAAAATTATATATTTCTAGGATAAGGTGATAAGGGTTATAAATACACCCATCCAAGAGGTTTTTGACAAGTGTAAGTCTTATATTTTACCTTATCTTCTCATTTTATTTAAATCGTTCATTAATGAGGTAATCACTACATCATCATGGTGTCATAAATAAATTTATTTATTTAATTTCTAACAATTATAAAACAAATATCATGATGTAAGAAATTTTTTTATCTTTCTAATGAATATTTATAGTAAAAAATATTACTTGTATATCCCCATGTAAATATTGTTTTAGTAAAACAATACATGTCTGTGACAGTTTTATTTTTACTATAAATAAAAAGTTATTAATGACATTTTCTTTCCAAAGTGGATCCATTGGGTCCAAAAGTTTACCCATGGATTTTACTAGTCAGACATTACTTATACAATAAGTTTAGTACAAGTTTATAGGTAATTTCATAATATTATATCATTATATTTACCTTAAATTACACTAAATACCTTCATCGTGATTAATACAACTTAAAAGTTACTATTCACCAAAAAATTATTTTAATCCCATTCAACCACATTTTACATCCTAATGAATAACATGTATGTCATATTTTTGAAATTCAAATCACAGAGGTGGTAAAATTTCATTTAAATGAAAAATCAGTTTTTTTAACTACCACTTAGTGGTTTCACTATTCATCAAAAATTGATGTTTTTCAGAAAAACTAAAAAAAAATCACCCTAAACTATATTTAATATTCAAAATTAAAAAATGATTTCCATTTTACCAAATTAAAAACATAAAACTTGCATTAATTATTTTTATAATCATTTCCCGCTATCAAAACAAATAGGGTGTTTTTAAGAAACATTATCTATTAAAATATTGAGACTTTCTTATGTACAATTTCAAAGTGAAATTAATTCCAATGACCACAATTGTATTAAATGGTAAAAATATATTTTAATTAAACATTAAACCCATGTAAAAATTTAATCTAACTTTATAAATAAATTAGATTAAAAATCAATTTTGAAATAAAATATAGTATTTTTTACTATTCATTAAAAAATGAATATTATCCAAAAAATACCAAAAATCTACCCAAAGTAAATTTGGATGATAATAATCTAAAGAATAATTTTATTTAGTCAAAATGAACATATTAAAGTGACAAAAACTAGATTTAAATAGGGTTCGCCATCAAAAGGTGGTAATTCGTCCATTTAATGTAAATTATGCTTAAAATCATATTCATTTACATTTTAAGCATCAAAATTTTATTAGATAAAAGTAAATACATTTAACAAACATCTATAATAATATTTTAGTTAGTTTTATTCATTCCCTCCAAAAAATGGCTTGGTTTCAACTACCATTTAAAATAATTATATTATTAGTGTGCAACGTAAGATTTCAAAGAAACTCGTTGTTATGTATTGGGTATGCCATCGAACTTAGAATATCCTTTAAAGTAATATTAATATTTTATTCACAAATATTAATAAATATGAAAAATGTAATATTCTTTATTTACCTGGGATGTTAAATTTTTAGTCAATAATCTAATTTAACTAAAAAAATAAGTCATACAAACTAGGGACATCATGTAGGCTTGTGGTAGGTGATAAAGGCTCGTCACATTCCGGTTATGGGTTTCATTCCTGTATCCTTGTCCGATGTGACAGGTTTTCACACGGTATGCATGTTATCGTTTTAAAAAACTGTTTAATTCTAATAAAATTAAAAAATTGAGATAAATTCCTCAAATATAACCATAACATGTTTTAGCTTCCATGGTTATCTCATGCATGTCATTTTACATCCAAAATGTAATAACCCATAATCACCTAAAAGGTGAATGTATCCAAAAAATACAATTTGTCACTTTCATATTTTAGATCATAAAGAACCAAAATGGGATTCAATGACATAGTACTTATAATAATCCATAATATAATAATCCCATTACGATATCCATATCTCCTAATGAAACATCCTAATCTTCAATGTTGTCAAAACCATCCTTAAATCAAAACTATAAGGCCCCAACCATAAACATTACATAATCATGAGTGAAGTAAATAATTTTACTTATTTCAAATATAGGTTCGTTTCATGTTTAGATGTTCATAGAATTATTCCATAACAATTACATAATAGACCCAGACATTACATGTGGATAGTTACACTCAGTATCCACATTTTCCACAAAAGGAAACCCTTTAAATAAAAACACATTTCTTTTTTCCTTATAAAAATCTTCTTGGAATATTTCTTTTTCATACCCATACATATACACTCTGAAAAACATTTCAAACACATGGTATGTGAATAATAATATCAATAAGGAATATAAAATATTGAATAAAATTGTTATACCATGAATATTAAAATACAATGAAATACTTTTCGCAAAATCATAATTTTCACCCATAAAATATAATCAATTAATCATACATCATGTAAACATAATTTTCATAAAAACATCATAAAAGTAAAAAACATACTGGTAACTTGTGGAATCTATATCATACAAACATTGTTTCTTTAACAGCTACATAGGGAGTAACCTTAATGGTTACATTTGGAATACCCAACACAATATATTACCTAAATCTCATAGGAGAAACCATAATGTTTACCTCTATCACATTACACAATGCATTAAAGATCTTTCATGTGCTCATCCGACCTCAGTTTTTCATGGAACCACTTGTATACATAATTAATGTCAATGAACTATTACCTAATCATATCACATAAAACAAGCATAATAGAAAAATAAAATTTCCACATTAAAATCAAAATAGGTCATTTTAAGATATTTACAAAATCAATCCTTTATAAAAACTATTTCAAAAACCAAAATACACGAAAATGGTATATGGTAGTAATCTGCCTTTTAAAAACATTACGACTTGTATAGGAATCCGTATATAATGTAATTTTCTTCGTGGTTGAATATTTCATTGTCACCGTGTAAATTAAAAAACATTCCTATTTGTCATTTAGTTAAACGGCTTGTAGAAAAAAATTCCTTTTTAAAAAAAATTCAATAAAATTAAAACTCAACGGGGGTTGATTATACACCATATAAATGCAGGTCACCTATAAATAAAAATATGCCTCAATGAAAAAATATTGGGACGAAGACACCTACAAAGATCATATCCTAATATTAAGGATAAATGAATTACATAATTATGTGTGAAAAATATAAATAAAACCCAAATAATTGGATTTCCATTGTAAAAAAATTATAGGTCATTCACGCATATTCTTGGAAAAACAAAACCAATTACATGGATATATATAAGAGGAAAGAGGTGCACTTTAGGGAAGTCTTGAAATATTATTTTATTATAAATTTGATTTTGAGTTCTAAAAGATCTAAAGTGATATATATCTAGGATAAGATGAGGATGGGTCTAGATCCTCCCAACCAATAAGAGTTTTAGAAGTTTAGGTCACCAATGTGACATTATTTTTTATCTTTAACCATAGTTTAATAAATTAACTCTTACCATGTCTTCCTGTATTTCTACACTATATGTTTATTATAAGTACTATAAAAATCCATGAGATCCTCAATTGGATAATTAATTACATTTTTAATATTATTTATGTTATTTGGGATAAAATATATTCTTAATACTATTATATCAATTAATAAAATAGTATTTTTTTAAACTCATTTATGTCCATTTTGACACTATTTAGTAATTTATTTTTGTTAAAGTCATAAAAAAATGATTCATTCAGATAAACAACATATAATCCAAGATAACATGTGATAATCATTAACAATATTTATGGATGGCATCCAAATTTTTAAATCACATTTTTTTAATATTTATAGTATAATTTATATGAATCATTCATTAATAAGGTAATAAATTTTTCATAATTTAATCATAAATAAATTAATTTATTTAATTTCTAAATATTATAAATAAAATACCACAATTTATGAAATATTTTCAGATTCCTAATGAGTATATATTGTCAAATAGATCTGTTATACAACCATATATTAATATTGTTTTTGTAAAAAGCTACATGTTTATATTATATTTTTCATTACATTAAATTAATTATTATATCATGTCATTGTCACAGACATGTGGTTCCTAAATGTGTAAACTTTAGACTAAAAATATTTTTGGTCTCCCATGACTCATATAATAATATTAGAATAAGTGTTAGGGTAGTTTTATAATATTATAATATTATTTTTACCCATATTTACCAAATTTACCATTTAACTGTGGTAATTAAAATTAATAATTTAAGTTTCTATTATTAACGTACAAAAATTAATGGTATCCATTTACATAATTTTGACCTTTTGATTTTAAATTTCAAATCCGATTTTACAAATTAAAAACACATAAGTTTCATTATTTAATTTATAATAAATTCTTTTTATCAAAATTGGAATGTGGGATTTTTATAAATAAAAACTATCAAAAGATTGACATGTGATTATGTTCGATTTAACGGTGAAATTACTTCCATTGAAAAACTTTAATTAAATAATAAAAGAATAATTAAATTACACTTTAAAAACAATTCAAATGATAGTCTAACAATATAAATAAATAAGACAAAAAGGCATTTTTGAATTAAAATGTAGTATTTTTCACTATTCATTAAGAATTAATTTTATCACACAAATGAAAAAAAATTAATAAAAAGAAAAATTTGATGTCTTTTTATAGAGAATAAGTTTATTTTTTACAGATAGAAAACATTAAATTGACAAAAACTAGATTTAAAAATGGTTCTCTGTCAAAAAACGTAAAATGACTATTTATAAATATTAGAGTATTTATGCTTAAAATTGTATTCATTTTCATTTTAACCCACTAAAATGTATAGGATAAATGTAAAAAAATTAGCAAAAAATTGTAATCATATTTTAGTTACTTATATTCATCATGCCAAATAAAATTTCTATACATTAACTACAATTGAAAATAGTATTAATATTGTTGTATTATTTTTCAGTATAACTAGGTGTTTTGTGCAAAGTTGGATTTAGGGGAATCTTGTTGTGGTGGTTCGAGTAGGATATTAGACAAGGTATCCCCATTTAAATAAAATTAATATCTAATTCATAAATATTAATAGATATGAAATTGAACTATTCAAAAATTATATGGTATATTACAAGAAGAAAAATATTATAATAAATATTACATATATTAATTTATCTCTTTCTATATCCAACTACCAAAGATAGTGATTGAAAAACAAATAACGTCAGTTTGTGAGGTAGTAGTTTTTCATACATATGAATGATTCTTTTATATCTAATTTAATGGAATAGGATATGGGAATTAGGTATAAATTTTTAAAAAATGAATCATAAAATATTGTAGGTATTGATGTTATTATATCAGAATAATAGAAGAATATTTGAATGAGATTGAAGAAGAAAAAACACAAGTTTATGAGTTTACATTTTCTTCAGAGAGCCTAATTATATTTTTACCTAAAGCCTTCATAAAATGAATTACCAATAATAATAAGGCCTATACTATGTCGGTAGGGAAGCTAGGATGTAAATTTCTTACGGATCTTCTAAACCAAATGGTTTTGAAATTATTAATCAGATATGAGTGGGGTGTCCTTTTATAAGTGATGTAATCCATACACTTGTAATTTTTAAAAATAAAAATCATATACCCACATTTTTCAAATGACACAAGATTAAATTCTTTTTCTTTTTTCACGATGTTGACATGATAAGGTAAAAATATGTCCAAAAATTTGGTTTTGAACAAGCTTTGAGTCATTTGTAATCTATATATTTCTAGTTTAACCACAGATAAACCCATTTTTACCTTAACCATTGATTAATATAAAACATCCCGTCAATAGTACTATAAATAGAATTTTTTAGAGATAAAACATTGCCGACTACATGAGAGAGGTTAAATTCACTGGTCTTTTATCAGTGTTGAAAATGCACTATTGAAGGTGTCCTTTATCGGTGCTAAAGAATCACTTTTAAATGGGGGTTTTATTAGCACTATAATTTATCACCAGTAAATGAACCATTTATCAAGGCTTATAAAATTCATAATAAGTAGTCATTAATGGGAACTTATAGAAGAACTGATAAAGGGCCTTTTAGCATTGCTTTTATGAGCGCTGTTGAAATATACATTTTTTAGAGCTTTTATTTGGGTTGATAAAGTATACCTTTATCAACTCCTGTAAAATCATTGATAAATGAGGCCATTATAAATGTTGATAATGGTCCATACTTCACTACGATGTAACCAAAAACTACATCACCAATATAGTGTGTTGTAATAGAACAGAACAACACCAAAAACACACTAGATATCAACAAACCAAGTACCAATACAATAATTAAATGAAATGAAATTTATAACACCAACATAAGAAAAAAACTATATTATTGAAATATCAAACATTAGGTTATATAATTACATAAATACTAATTATTACATTCATTCAAAAACATCGATGTTATTTTATCTTTTATCATAAACTGATTCATGATAATGCTGAAACAACCAACCCTTTCTCATGAAAATTAATTCACCTATAGAAGAAAACAATTCTTATGTTAGTAATAATATAATGAAATAAATTAATATAATGTGTTAATTTTACTAAAATTGATGTCAAATTTAAATAAAAATATGCACTTGGATTCATACTGGTCACACCATGCATCAAATTGAAGTACATGTGATTCCTATAAATCAGAAATGACTTTTGATCTTGTATTAAAGTATGAAAACAATATGAAATTGTTTGTTAATTTTTAAGTAGGTTAGTTTTTTTTATAAAATTGAGTTAAGTTTTAAATAAACATGAACATAGATTGATTTCCTATACTATGAAAACAATATGAATTTTTTTGCTTCGTTTTGATTATGTAACATGAATTTTTAACTAAACTGTTATTTTAAATATGATACATGCCCTCTAACTCATATGGATCACATTGTGTGTCTGTTTTATGTGACACCAATTATAGCACGTCACAAAAGATTTTTGAATCAATGCACTAAATTATAATGAAAATATGAGCACATTTTATCAGTTTTTAATGAGTGAATATATTTATTGTAAAATTTTTGTTTTAAACTAATAATAGAAAAATTATTTCAGTAGCATTTTTTACCAAAATTAATGTAAATTTATAATATAATGAATTACATGGAGTCATAGTAGTCACATTTTGTGTCAAATTTAGGTCCACCTCATTCCTACACATCTCAATGTCTCAAAACAATCATAACTATCAATGTTACCAAGATCTCCATTGAATTACTATGACAAGCTTCCAACACTCCATGGGTAGTTCTAAAAAAGCCACATGAACTCGAAAAAAGTTAGCATTAGAACAAATTTATTATTGATAATAGCGAAAATAAATAAATTAAACATAAAAATAAAATAATACATTAATTCTATGGACAATGATTTTTTTGTGAAAATAACAAGAGTACCTCTTCAATTCAGCAGTGTGGGGACTTGATGGAATTGATAAATGTCAATAATAACGGGGTGAAAGGTTTTGAGGGAGAATAAGTCTATGTATGTTTTGGTGTAGAATGGGATGAAATATGTACAGAACACCCCAAATTAAACAAAATATTCCACCATTATAAGAATAAAATAATTATGTGAGTAATAATAAAAATAAATAAATCAAACAGAAATATGAAACTATACATTAATTATATGGAAACTAATTTTTCTATACAAACATCTATATTAAATTTGTAATTATGTAGATGTTTTTTTTATCTTCCTACAATGTTAGTGGATGTAACTTGAAAGAATGTGATAAATGCATCATTATAGGGGTGAAGTGGTTTTGAGGGAGAAGTATGATTGTTAGGTAGATCTCCCTAACTAAAAAAAATATTCCACCTATATATGAAAACAATTTCTTATTTGAGTAATAATAAAAATAAATAAATTAAAAATAAATATGAAACAATACATTAATTCTATTGATAATGATCTTATAAGGAAAAAATTACGATTACCTCACTAATTGAGTAGAGGTGGCATCATTGCTCTTCCTATAAAGGATGTGTAGTGAAAATGAATGAAAGTGATAAATGAAACACTGTAGGGGTGAAATGGTTTTGTGTGAGATAAAACATTATAGATGGACCGAGCACCCCAAATCTTACAAAAGATTCCACCTATATAAGAAAAACATTATTATGTAATTAATACTAAAAGGAAATAAATGAAACATAAAAATGAATCAATATATTAACTTCATGGATATTGATTTTACTGTGCCAGCTTTATATTTTCATCTGTGATTGAGCAGATATAATATTGTTTCTCTTCTTCCAAACTCATGGAACATAGATATAAATATTTTGAAATAAATTCACTCTTCAATAAATAATGATAATTAAATAATTATTTCATTATATAATTTTTAGGTAAAATAAAGAAATTATATTGTTACATTACCTTAGCATCATTACAAAGGGTTTCGGTAGTAATTGTTTTTTCTTCCATCATGTGTAGAAGTTATTATCTACATGAGTAGTAAGACATTTAATTTAGATTATGGTAAGGTAGTAGAGAACATATAATTCATTGAGGAAAAATATAATATATTAAAAAAACACAATTACATTCTCATTGAACCCTCATTATTTTTTAAATGTTTCAATGATTGGGTTCTTATATGGAGAATAGAAATCCACTCTTTGTGGTCCCCTCTAATGTAAAGGTCATTGTCTACATTGGGACCAACATGAACTGATTGTGATGTCCAAATGAAAGGTTCATCATCAATTTATTTTCCATATGACTCAACATTTTGTTTAGTCTCCAGTAGTCAAACCCAAAAATTAATTTTTTTTTGATTAGGTACATAGAAAACATAACATTCTTGTGATTCCATTATTAATGCCTTTTATTTTTCCCATTCTATTGTGAAATTCACATTCACAAAGCATGTTTCATCAACTTACACTCAACTAATATTTTAAATCCATTTTCTATTGAAAATTCTTACATGAAATATTGTATAATCTAACTCTTATATCTATTAGATAATGAAAAAATATGGCATATTTTCCAAAATTTGATTTCTATCCATTGGACTTGATATTTCGGTAGCTTCAACCACAAACATAACAGCATTGTTTTTCATTTTACTGGATTCATCCTCTTCTTTTTCATGGAACATATTAGGCTTGATTACAAAACGATTATATGATATAAAATTATCATTTTTTTCTTTGGATATCAAATTAAGCCATTCTGCAATAAAAATTATATTTTCATATAACTTTTTATAAATTTGATCTCAGAACCATCCTAAAAATGTTTGATTATGTGTATTTGATATCCATCCTTCATTCCATGGTCGATTAAAATCTCTAAAAACATATATTTTGGATATAAATCTTCGATCAACAACTTTAATATTATATATATTGTAAATATGTTCTAGGCATTTATCTATCAAGTTAATTGTAACAACATATCATCTGGAAATTCATTTTCTTATAAGAAATTTGTTGTGACGATTCATTAGAATACCAATGATTTCAAAAAATGACGGATAATCAGTACATAAATCAATAACTTCTTCAACAATATATCATTCGTCAATAAAAATAGCTGACTGTAAAGACCCGTAAAATTCAAGGGAAATTTTCTCTTAATTTTCTTTAGAATTTTACAAGAGCGCGGTTTCAGACGGCACCTGATTCCGAGGCCCGGAGTGCCCGGAATCAATTTCCGAAGTTTGGCTCGGGTACGTTCACTGAACGAACGAGCGGGAATTCCTAACT
Source organism: Viscum album (assembly GCA_963277665.1). Lineage (NCBI taxonomy): Eukaryota > Viridiplantae > Streptophyta > Magnoliopsida > Santalales > Viscaceae > Viscum > Viscum album. The sequence goes on along the minus strand of OY728152.1, from coordinate 1,662,060,169 downwards.
TTTGATCCGGTGCTCGGAATTGAAATCTGAGGGCACCGATGAACTCGCAGTGCCGATATTCGCTTAAGGAGACCTTTTCGGAAGTTGCGTTTGTTGCGAGACGAAAGTTAGTTTTTGGGAGATTTATAAAAAGTTGAATAAAAAATGTGGAATTCTTTTTATTTTTACTTTTGAAGGTTAACTCCTCTCAAAGGGAGTTAGGGGTGGGACCCACACCCACTTAACCTCTCTTGAGAGGATTAAGTGTGGTGGGACCCACACGAACCTAAACCTCTCATCTTCCCCCTTAAACTCCCCTCTCTCCCTCTTAAAAGTTTGTTAACTTAACATCTAATTAATTACACATGACATGTATAATTAATTAAGTGTTATGTTTTTGAATTTGATGTTTTGAATTCCTTGGCTTGGTAAATAAAATAAGGAGGAACCTTATTTTATTTGGTTAGTTTTGTTTATTCATCTTGGGAGGTTTGAGAGCTTTTTCTTCCTTCTTCAATCTTTGACGAAGAACGCTCAACTTGACGAAGAACGCTCAAGCTCCGACGAAGAACGCCACTCCTCTCTTCTTCGTCTTCCGTGTCAACGAGAGGGAACACCGCTTCCTCCTCGGACCTTCTTCGTCGGCATACGAAGATTCGCCAACGATGTATCTCTTCAGGCGTATCTCTTCGTCAACGGATTTGACGAACGACTACCGCGACACCCGACCTCCGCGACGTTGTCTTCCGCGGGACATTGGCAAATCTTTGAACTTATACCCAAGGTAGGGGTTTTTGATTATTGTTTAATTATTTTATTCTTGCTCGTGGTTCGCATGACTAACGTGAGGATTGAATATTTAAGTTGTGTTTTAACGTGAGGGGGCCGGACCGCATGAACACGGCCGAACCCCCTCCTTCGTTCTTGGTGTTTAATTTTGTGGATGAATCAAAGTGGCGTGGTGCCGTCGCACCACGCGGATATTCGCCCAAATCTTATTACACGACGCCGTCGCGCGCGCGCCATGGGAGAATCATCAAGAACGCGACGCCGTCGCGCCGCGTTGAAGGAAATCAAAGGCACGGCGGAGGGACGCGGTGCCGTCGCACCGCGCCAGACGACGAACACCGCGGCCGGTTCCGGGCCGCGGCGGAACGAGAAGACCGGCGGTCGGGCCACCGGCGTCGGAAGCCGAAGAGGGGACAGGATTTTCAAGTCCCGTTGGAGAAAACCGGCAGGCAGTTGGCCGGCCGGAAGGTCAAAGGCCGGGGGAAATAAATTCCACCGGCCAGCTCTAAAAACCCCCCCTCATTTAAGGGGGGGGGGGGGTTTCCTTGAGGGGGGGGGGGGGGGGCAGGAGGCCCCCCGGTTTTCTTCAAGTCGGCCCCCACGTGGGGGCCGTTTTTTTTCAAAGGGCGCGACATATAGCCGCGCCGCCTCTTCAATCAAGCGGGGGGCTTTGCCCCCCCCCCCCCCCCCCGCGTGCTGCCTCCGTGCGGCGCCAGGCCGCCGCGCCACCGCGCCGCCGCGCCACCGTGCCGGGTCGGGTCGAACCGGTTCGGGCCGACCCAGGGGGGGTCGGGCCGGGTCGGCCCGGACCCGGACCCCCCGTTTCGAATCAGTTTCGGTCTTTTGGCCATATCATGAGCCACGGACCTCCGGTCGACGAACCGTCTGTGGCAACGCGATCCTTGGATCGAGACGGTCATTTCGGTTTATCGCACTCAGGGTTTTGGAATACTTTGAGTTCGGCCGGGTTGGTTCGTTCACGAAACCAACCGGGCCCTCAGAGCGGAAACGCTCATATATTGAGCTACGGACGTCCGATTGACGTGCCGTCATCTTTGTTGTGTTCCTCTTAGTGAGAAGGATCTGCTGGAATACTCCGCCCGAGGTTTGGACGCAGGTGGAGTACGGTCGGGTTGGTTTGCCTTAAAAACCAACCGGGCCCCGGAGACGGAAACGCCAATAACTCTCAGACCGGGCGTCTGATTGACGCGCCGTCTGTTGCGTTGAGTTCCTGTTGACGATACGGAACTTTTGGATACATCAACTCTGGACTTTGTGACAGTTGATGTATCAGCCTCTCGGCTCGTGGAGCGGACCCTCCGAACGAGGTTGCTGTGTGCGGGAACCCTAGTGCTGGCTGCGACTGTTACTGTGACTGCTACTGCTACTGCTACTGTGACTGCGACGACAACAGTACAGAGATCCTGTGTGGATTCGACGACGACGACTACAGCACTCAGCGATCTTACGTGGATCAGTGCTACAGGTCCTGTGTGGGCCCGATCCTTCGTGGGCCTGATCCTGTGTGGGTCCGATCCTGTGTAGGTTACTGCGGGGGTTAGTACCTATCGATCCTTCGTGGGTCCGACGACTTAGATGGTTCAGTGATCATCTTTATCGTCATCCGAAGAAGTATACCTGTGTGAGCTGAATCTTCTGTTTTACTCGATAGAGGTGGTGCGCTTGGTTGTAGCGGCAGACCCGCAATACTGGAGACGAGCGTACGGAGTACGGAGACCGTGTAGCCGGCTGAGACCTGAAGACTGCTCGACCGACTCGACTTGGAGCGAGTCGACTAGCCCAGTGGACGGAGCGCCCGGTATTTGGCGGCAGACCCACGGCGGACGGAGCGCCTGGTAGTTGGCAGCAGACCCGCGGTACTCGACTGGAGGAGTACATCTGTAGGCTATTTGGGTGAGCGCCCAGTATTTGGCAGCAGAACCTCAGCGGATGGAGCGCCCGGTAGTTGGCGGCAGACCCGCGGTACTCGACAGGAGGAGTACCTCAGCAGTCTTCGGTTAGTGAGCAGTATCTCAGAGTCGTGACAGGACACTGTACACTTCAGAGATGGGGCTCATCAGTAGTTACGTTTTTGATAATGATGATCCTGTGTGAGCTGAAACCTATTGCTTTCCTGTGTGGATTGTGTTGTGCAATCCTGTGTGGATTACGTTTTGCTTTCCTGTGTGGAATACGTCTACTTTCCTGTGTGGACTGAGTTTTACTTGGGCTCGGAGGTTGGAGCGTATTTGAAATTGGTGACTTAGGTATATGTATGGGCATATACCTAAGCAGTGTCGGTTGTTACTTCGTGATTGTACCTTTTTTGTGGTTTATCCTTGTGGATTTTGGGAGACCTTCAGGGGTCTCGGGGTCCCTACTGAGTAGCTTATACTCACCCCTACACGGGATTTTCCCGCACTACGTTGTGTTGGTTGCAGACGACGGACAGCGTTGATCTTAGCTGAGGCTTGCAGAGCGGGACGGTAACCGGAGGTGGACCACTGGGCGGGACGTGCTCAGAGCGGACGGCGGGACCCGTGGTGCAGTGGAGCTTTCTGTACCCACCCTTCTAGTGGGATTTCCAGTGGACAGCTCAGTGTAGCGGCTTTTACCTTTCAGTTGCTGTTTTCCCTTTCGAGTTGTACTTTACTTTCAGTTTGGGTTTGTATACTGGCCCATTTACTTTTCCGCACTTTCAGTTGTACTCTGTTTTTTCTTAGTGTTTACTTTCCGCTTGCTTACTCTGTGGTGTTTGTTTACTTTACAAAGGCAATGCCTTCCCATTTTACCGGGATTTACGCCTTGGTGCTAGTCGCCAGCCCCTGGCCTATGGAAGGCGGGCTTGGGGTAGTCACGGCACGGACCCCGAGGGAGGGTCGTTACAAATTGGTATCAGAGGAGTTCGGTTCTACCGCGAACTATGATCTTTTCTATGTGAAGCAATAAGGTTTAGCGTATTGAGTGTGGTTATCAGTCCATGGAGTCCAGTGTTGGTGCGGCGGCCGACGTATCCGTGCACCAGGACCCTGAATTCTGATTTCCGACTTAATGCACGAAAACATTGATTGCGTGTGTGTTTCAAAGTTTTCTTTGTGATTACTTAAATTAGCTCACCAGGTATACTGTTCTGACTGTGGCGCACCTGATCCCTTTTCAGGATGGCCCCACGATGGAAGCCAGTTAGGGTTCCGAGAGTTGAGCGTGACGACAGCCCACCGAGCGACGAGGCCTCGGTGCAGGGCCCTTTGTCAGCAGTGGCACCGGCGGTAGCACTACCCGCCGAGCCCCCGATACTTCCAGCACCAGCCGCTGATGATGCACGTCGCCTCAGCGCACTGCATGAGTTTCAGCGCCAGCGACCACCCAGGTTTCGCGGGGAGACGGATCCCCAGGCAGCAGAGGACTGGCTGGAGGCAGTAGTACGAGTGTTTAGGCTAGTGAGGACACCAGCAGACCTCATGGTGATCCTCGCTGCGAGCCTACTAAACGCAGCAGTAGGACGATGGTGGAGCTTGATGCTCCAGGTGCACGATGAGGCATATCTACTTTGGACGGACTTTGAGATCCTTTTTTGCTCAGAGTTCGTCCCAGCCACCCTTCGTGCTGTGCGTATCCAGGAGCTTCTTCAGCTGCGGCAAAGCAGCATGACGGTCGCTCAGTACTCGGCGAGATTTACCGATCTCTCGCGCTACTCGACCGACATGGTACGGGACCCATTCTTCCGGGCCCGGACCTTCGAGCAGGGTTTGAGACACGAGATCAGGGCATCTCTGATCTCCCTCAACTTACCGACTCAGACAGGAGTACTGGAGCAAGCCCTCCTGATCGAGAGTTTCCTGGCTGAGTCCACAGCGAGACCTACCGCAGGGCGGCAGATAGCGGAGTCTTCGGCAACAGGTAGCCGACGGATGACTCAGGGTTCCAGGCAGACCAGACCTACTGGTGGCCGACTGCACGACTCAGGCTCAGTTGTACGGGGAAGCCGGGGTGGAGTCAGAGCCAGGCGTGCCGAGAGTGGGAAGTGTTACTCCTGTGGCGGGATTGGTCACATGGCTCGTGACTGTCCGACCCGCCATGCTGATGATCAGCAGTTAAGTGAAGAACCTCCCAGGCAGAGGCAGAGGTTCGACCGTGGCGGTCCGCAGGGAGGAGGCGGACGAGGAAGAGGAGCTGGACGAGCAGCCGGTGGTGGGCGACGCTTTGAGGCTCTTCCACCACCACCACCAGGAGGTCCACCCCGACCACAGGGAGTAGGTGAACATGCGAGAGCTCAACTTCAGGCAGCCGAGGCCTTCGATCATGGAGCTCTAGGAGCCGATGGACAGGAGCAGAACTAGTGGATACATCCTTTGTACTTCTGGTTCCTTGTTGCATTTGTGTAACGTCTTGTATTATGAGCTGCAATAATAAAAGACGCATAACTTTGTGATATTTTCGTTCCTATCCTCTTTCGTGATGTTACTAAGAGGTTCCAGTTTTGGCTGTTGACTTGACCCTCACTTGTGAGACATCTACTGGAGGAGACCCAGTTACCACACACTGATGCCGACAGTGTGACACAACCCTTGGAGGCGAGAGTAACGGTTGAATCTCTTAGTAGTAGCGTCGAGGCCTTATGACGTCATCCTTGGTATGGATTAGTATCATCCATGTTAGGATTGACTGTTTTAGGAAAAGAATGTGGTTCATCCAGGGGATGGGACCAGATTTCTCTTATCGGTAAAGAAGAAATCATGAAGCTCTGGTGGGACCGGAGATGGTCCAGGCCACGACAGAGAAGGTCCAGGTCATCCAGGAGCGGATGAGTACAGCTCAGAGCCGGCAGAAGCCTTACGCTGACAGGAGGCGGAGGCCACTAGAGTTCGAGGATGGCGACCACGTCTTCTTGCGGGTCTCACCTCGACGTGGTATTCGGAGATTTGGCCGAGGCAGCAAGTTATCTCCGCGCTTCATCGGACCCTTTCAGGTCCTCAACAGGGTTGGCGAGGTGGCTTATCGCCTGGCTCTGCCATCTCAGTTGCACGGGGTGCACGACGTTTTCCACGTATCTCAGCTGAGGAGATACGTGCACGACCCGACGCACATCATTGATCATGGGGAGCTTGACGTTGACGATGGGGCGACTTTTAAGGAGGTCCCAGTGGAGATAGAGGATCGACAGGAGCGGGTCCTGCGTGGGCGATCGATTCCTCTTGTGCGCATTAGATGGCAGCACGAGAATCTCCAGGAGAGCACATGGGAGCGGGGGGATCAGATGCGTGCTCAGTACCCTCATTTGTTTCCCTAGTTTTTGATGTATCTTTACGGGGACGTAAAGCTCTGAGGTGGGAGTAATGTAAAGACCCGTAAAATTCAAGGGAAATTTTTTCTTAATTTTCTTTAGAATTTTACAAGAGCGCGGTTTTAGATGGCACCTGATTCCGAGGCCCAGAGTGCCCGAAATCAATTTCTGAAGTTTGGCTCGGGTACATTTAGTGAACGAACGAGCGGGAATTCCTAACTTTTGATCCGGTTCTCGGAATTGAAATCTGAGGGCACCGATGAACTAGCAGCGCCGATATTCGCTTAAGGAGACCTTTTCAGAAGTTGCGTTTGTTGCGATACGAAAGTTAGTTTTTGGGAGATTTATAAAAAGTTGAATAAAAAAATGTGGAATTCTTTTTATTTTTACTTTTGTAGGTTAACTCCTCTCAAAGGGAGTTAGGGGTGGGACCCACACCCACTTAATCTCTCTTGAGAGGATTAAGTGTGGTGGGACCCACACGAACCTAAACCTCTCATCTTCCCCCTTAAACTCCCCTCTCTCCCTCTTAAAAGTTTGTTAACTTAACATCTAATTAATTACACATGGCATGTATAATTAATTAAGTGTTATGTTTTTGTATTTGAAGTTTTGAATTCCTTCGCTGGGTAAATAAAATAAGGAGGAACCTTATTTTATTTTGTTAGTTTTGTTTATTCATCTTGAGAGGTTTGAGATCTTTTTCTTCCTTATTCAATCTTTGACGAAGAACGCTCAACTTGACGAAGAACGCTCAAGCTCCGACGAAGAACGCCACACCTCTCTTCTTCGTCTTCCGTGTCAACGAGAGGGAATGCCGCTTCCTCCTCGGACCTTCTTCGTCGGCATACGAAGATTCTCCAACGATGTATCTCTTCGGGCGTATCTCTTCATCAACGGATTTGACGAACGACTACCGCGACGCCCGACCTCTGCGACGTTGTCTTCCGCGGGACGTTGGCAAATCTTCGAACTTATACCCAAGGTAGGGGTTGTTGATTATTGTTTAATTATTTTATTCTTGCTCGTGGTTCGCATGACTAACGTGAGGATTGAATATTTAAGTTGTGTTTTAACGTGAGGGGGCCGAACCGCATGAACACGGCCGAACCCCCTCCTTCGTTCTTGGTGTTTAATTTTGCGGATGAATCAATGTGGCGTGGTGCCGTCGCACCACGCGGATATTCGCCCAAATCTTATTACGCGACGCCGTCGCGCGCGCACCATGGGAGAATCATCAAGAACGCGACGCCGTTGCGCGGCGTTGAAGGAAATCAAAGGCACGGCGGAGGGACGCGGTGCCGTCGCACCGCGCCGGACGACGAACACCGTGGCCGGTTCCGGGCCGCGGCGGAACGAGAAGACCGGCGGCCGGGCTGCCTGCGTCGGAATCCGAAGAGGGGACCGGATTTTCCGGTCCCGTTCGAGAAAACCGGCCGGCAGTTTGCCGGCCGGAAGGTCAAAGGCCAGGGGAAATAAATTCCCCCGGCCAGCTCTAAACCCCCCCCCCCTCATTTAAGAGGGGGGGGGTTTCCTTGAGGGGGGGGGGGGCAGGAGGCCCCCCAGTTTTCTTCAAGCAGGCCCCCACGTGGGGGCCGTTTTTTTTCAAAAGGCGCGGCATATAGCCGCGCCGCCTCTTCAATCAAGCGGGGGGCTTTGCCCCCCCCGGCGTGCTGCCTCCGTGCGGCGCCAGGCCGCCGCGCCGCCGGCCGGCCGGCCGGCGGGGCTTGGTCGGACCCAGGTCGGGTCGACCCGGTTCGGGCCGACCCAGGGGGGGGGGGGGGGGGGGGTCGGGCCGGGTCGGCCCGGACCCGGACCCCCCGTTTCGAATCAGTTTCGGTCTTTGGCCATATCTTGAGCCACGGACCTCCGGTCGACGAACCGTCTGCGGCAACGCGATCCTTGGATCGAGACGGTCGTTTCGGTATATCGCACTCAGGGTTTCGGAATACTTTGAGTTCGGCCGGGTTGGTTCGTTCACGAAACCAACCGGGCCCTCGGAGCGGAAACGCTCATATCTTGAGCTACGGATGTCTGATTGACGTGCCGTCAGCTTTGTTATTTTCCTCTTAGTGAGACGGATCTTTTGGCATACTCCGCCCGAGGATTGGAAGCAGGTGGAGTATGGTCGGGTTGGTTTTTCCTTAAAAACCAACCGGGCCCCGGAGACGGAAACGCCAATAACTCTCATACCGGGCGTCCGATTGACGCGCCGTCTGTTGCGTTGAGTTCCTGTTGACGATAAGGAACTTTTGGATACATCAACTCTGGACTTTGTGACAGTTGATGTATCAGCCTCTCGGCTCGTGGAGCGGACCCTCCGAACGAGCTTGCTGTGTGCGGGAACCCTAGTGCTGGCTGCGACTGTTACTGTGACTGCTACTGCAACTGCTACTGTAACTGCGACGACAACAGTACAGAGATCCTGTGTGGATTCGACGACGACGACTACAGCACTCAACGATCCTATGTGGATCAGTGCTACAGGTCCTGTGTGGGCCCGATCCTGCGTGGGCCCGATCCTGTGTGGGTCCGATCCGGTGTAGGTTACTGCGGGGGATAGTACCTATCGATCCTTCGTGGGTCCGACGACTTAGATGGTTCAGTGATCATCTTTATCGTCATCCGAAGAAGTATACCTGTGTGAGCTGAATCTTCGGTTTTACTCGATAGAGGTGGTGTGCTTGGTTGTAGCGGCAGACCCGCGATACTGGAGATGAGCGTACGGAGTACGGAGACCGTGTAGCCGGCTGAGACCTGAAGACTGCTCGACCGACTCGACTTGGAGCGAGTCGACTAGCCCAGTGGACGGAGCGCCCGGTATTTGGCGGCAGACCCACGGCAGACGGAGCGCCTGGTAGTTGGCAGCAGACCCGCGGTACTCGACTGGAGGAGTACCTCTGTAGGCTATTTGGGTGAGCGCCCGATATTTGGCAGCAGACCCTCAGCGGATGGAGCTCCCGGTAGTTGGCGGCAGACCCGCGGTACTCGACAGGAGGAGTACCTCAGCAGTCTTAGGTTAGTGAGCAGTATCTCAGAGTCGTGACAGGACATTGTACACTTCAGAGATGGGGCTCATCAGTAGTTACGTTTTTGATAATGAAGATCCTGTGTGAGCTGAAACCTATTGCTTTCCTGTGTGTATTGTGTTCTGCAATCCTGTGTGGATTACGTTTTGCTTTCCTGTGTGGAATACGTCTACTTTCCTGTGTGGACTGAGTTGTACTTGGGCTCGGAGGTTGGAGCGTATTTGAAATTGGTGACTTAGGTATATGTATGGGCATATACCTAAGTAGTGTCGGTTGTTACTTCGTGATTGTACCTTTCTTTGTGGTTTATCCTTGTGGATTTTGGGAGACCTTCAGGGGTCTCGGGGTCTCTACTGAGTAGCTTATACTCACCCCTTCACGGGCTTTGCCCGCACTACGTTGTGTTGGTTGCAGACGACGGACATCGTTGATCTTAGTTAAGGCTTTCAGAGCGGGACGGTACCCGGAGGTGGACCACTGGGCGGGACGTGCTCGGAGCGGACGGCGGGACCCGTGGAGCAGTGGAGCTATCTGTACCCACCCTTCAGGTGGGATTTCCAGTGGACAGCTCGGTGTAGCGGCTTTTACCTTTCAGTTGCTGTTTTCCCTTTCGAGTTGTACTTTACTTTCAGTTTGGGTTTGTATACTGGCCCATTTACTTTTCCGCACTTTCTGTTGTACTCTGTTTTTTCTTAGTGTTTACTTTCCGCTTGCTTACTCTGTGGTGTTTGTTTACTTTACAAAGGCAATGCCTTCCCATTTTACCGGGATTTACGCCTTGGTGCTAGTCGCCAGCCCCTGGCCTATGGAAGGCGGGCTTGGGGTAGTCACGGCACGGACCCCGAGGGCGGGTCGTGACACTGACATACTCTGATTCTTGACATACCCCTTAAAAATATGCATATACTATTCAATGGGGTACAACCATATGTAAGGGATATGACCACATTATGGAACCTCTATGTCCAATTGAACCATCTAGAGAACCATTATATAAATGAATGATGGTGGGAAGAACATCTCTAATTCACATTATAAGACTTCAATATTCTTATTCATGATATGAAACATTGTACGATCTACAACGTTACTATATATGGATTTGAAAAATAAGAATATTTTGGTTAATGAATGTCGTACATTTTTAGGTAGAATGAAATGGAAAGAAATATGAATTAAATCTTGAATCAAATCATAACAATTTTCTGATTTTAGTCCTTGTAACGTCAAATTATTCATTAATAAGACATTCTTGGTGTTTAATGAATACCCATGTGGAACATTTACACTAGTAAAAAAAGGAAAAATAGAAATTTTTCTTTTCTAGATAGAGTGTATGCTACTGGATAAAGAAAAGTACACCTTTTACCCTTCACCGGTGCCAACTCTTCTCCAATCCCCATTTCAATCAAGTCTATTATAGCCTTGATGTCATCTTTATTTTTTCGAGGAACATTAGGTAACATGCTAATAACACTATCAAATATTTCTTTCCAATATTTATGACATCATGAAAATGACAAAAATAAATACAATTCCTATATGGTAATTCAAATAAAATTGATTACTTCTTCTAACATGATTTGGTTTGGTTTTTGGAAAATTGTTTACAGAAAACAGTATCAATATTTTTTCTTTTTTGTACAGTTGATCACCCATTATTGGAGATGTTGTTTTTCTTTGGTTTGATATTCCCATAAAATTATGACATCCTATATCGGTGTTTATTTCATGGGGTTAAAGAATTTTGATATCCTAAAACCACAGTCTTTTAGGAATGATTCAACTAAACTATATATGTGAATTTTTCACAAATGGGAAACTGCAACATTACATTAATGCTATAACCTAATAAATTGCAATAAGTGGGGAAGTCATTTGTTTTTCCATAAAACATCTCCCTCAATGTTAATTCTTCACTTTAATGAGCATAATATATTGTAACACCTATATCCCGCATTAATTTCAGATCTTTGGTCAATTGATCCTAATAGAGATATATATATTATTACTGGGTTTCTTTGGTCTAGAGACATGGAGAGATGATAAAATTTATTTTCATTCATTCAAAACTATAGTGGAAGTTATAATTAATCAACATGAAGGGTCATGTATTTTGAGTACTACTCTATACAACAAAATGATATATTCCATCTGTGGATAACATAAGAAAAATGTTTCTTAGCTCATCTCCAAATTCAAGAAACACATAATCAATTTTCATCTACTGAGGATTATTTTTTATATAACATAGATTCACATAAAAAATTATTTATATTAATTCCATGTTATTTTTTTGTTTATTTAAATCCCTATAGTCATATAAACCGTGGAATGATAAGAAAGTACCATACAAATTTTTAAGGACCAAATTCATTTTTCATGTATCGATAAACGCTACACCTAGGGATTTTTATGAGTGATTCATGGTCCTTATGAATCCGTATAGAATAATTTTAATTAGAATGTATTATTTAGGCATCATTAAAATTAAACATAACATTCATTTGGAGTCATATGTTATGCATGTTCAGGAATATTATCTTTCAGAATGCCAAATTTTTCTGTAAACCAGGTGTAACACAATCTATTTCTAGATATCAAATTATATAACTTCAATAATACTGAAAATCATGAGTATTTAACTCAACTATTATTAAATGGTCTCTTTGAAAAACTATGTAAATCCTCCGAAAACATTGTAAAATATTGAAGGTCATGTTCAGTTTCTATTTTAATTTCACCCATGTGATCTCTATCATCTTTTACAAAGGTATTCATACCAAATGATACATAAATTGTAGCATCATTCAAATTAATGTCAGTATTTAGTTTTCCCCGCACTTAGTGCAACATTTATAGATTTTAAATATTTCATGAAAAATCAAATGTTCTTTTAACTATTTTGGAAGAATTTTTATTGAATGACAACAATGAAAACATAGACAAAGGATTTTAGAAGTTTTGTCTGCATGCTCTCTTGTAAACATGATGAACTCATTAACTCCGTATTCATATTTGTTTGTAAAATGATTAGAATGAATCTATTTTTCATTCATATCAATCCTATTGGGTTCATAAATTATTAATTTTATAAAAAAAATAAATAAATACACAAAATATATTTTTTATCAAATGTGATAGTTATTGAAAATTTTAATAAGGGTAACTAAATATTAAATTATTTCAAATAATTCAAATTTTTTGAGTAAAATGGGTAATTGAATTTATAGAAAAAATTAATCCACATCATATAATTCTTAGATCCATTAAACAAATGAAAATACTTCATAGTCAATTAAATAGAAATAAGAAACAAAAATATTATAAACTTGATTAATAAACTCTCATTCAATCAAACCCAAGATATAAAAATGTATTGGAGTTAGTGTTGTAGCAATCTAAGTAATTATGACATTTAAAATTAATGTTATATAAATAATTGAAAACATCTCAATACTCATGGAATGTCATATCACCACACCAACCCATCCCAAGGAAATTTTGTGTACTCAAATTCTCTGTAATATTAGAATATAAAAATTGATTATGCGGATAAGAAGATTACATCCAGCAAACATATATTTCTCTCATTCAATAATATGATAATATTGTTTGTAAATTGAAAAATGTGATGTATGAATTGAAAAAAGAAGTAAGATCTTGGTATAGACGGCTAGATTAATTATTAATGAAATATTAATTTGAAAATTAAGAAATTGATGATAATCATAACACAAAAAAAATTATTGATTCATTGACATTTTTTATCAATAGTAGTGACATAATATTTAGCATTTCAAGAGATGAGAGATGATAATAATTTTCTACATTAACAAATACCAATTTTTAAAAGTTGATGATTACTGAGTGGACATTATTATTTTTTTATATGTGACTCATATAATTCATGGGATATTTATTTCCAAATCCATTTATGTGAGGTTATTGTTTCAATTATTTCAAATAGAATATTTAAATACCAAGTAGACACAATTTGAAAATGGAATACAATTTTTATGTGTTGTGGATGGAATGCCAATCTATATCATGGAGTGTGGGAGATTCATTATATGAAATATTTTTTCATAGTAAAAAGTTTGGAAATACTATTTTTTAACATCTCATATAGCTAAGTATCAAATTGAATCAGTGTAATTACACTTGTTATTAGTTAAATAAATACACAGAAGGGTGTGAAATTCTTATAAATCTACATTTCTGAGAATGAAATTATAGTCTCTTGTAGTGGAATATATGTCTAAAAAATGTTGTATAATTAGAGAGTTGTACTATAAAAATGTTTTATCTTTGTAAATTATTGAGAGGGGGAGTAGTATGAAGGCAAAACATAATAATGTATTTTGAAAATATTACAAGGCCTCAAGGTATAATATTTCATATTTTATTATTAAAATAATTTATAAATAGTGATAGATTAATCTAAAGAGGGAGAAAAATGAAATTGTTTTTCTAATGAGTAGATACATAAGAAATTGGATAATTGAGGAAAGGTAAAACACATTAAACAATAGATATAATTTTAAAATTAAACCCAAGAAAACCATATATCAGACACCCAAGATGGCCCATGATAGAGTCCAAGGGACATTCTCGATCCCCCTTGGGATGGAAAAAAGCACTAAGGCATGAAAAACAACATTATAGTAATTATTTAGATTCTCAAATCAATAAAACAAGAAGAACAAAAAATTAAATAACATACATGATGAATACATACATTTAAATCCTACAACAACCATGAAAACTAGAAAAAAGAATATATTAATTAGATTAATATAAATGAAATCCCTTAATATACGATCAATTACCTCACACACTAAATCCCCAGTTATAATTTATAAAATTTCAAATGTGTGGAATCCCATTGATAAACTAAAGAATGAAACAAAAGTAAGATATAATTGGGTAAAAATTTGGGAAATGTAAACAAAATAAAATAGCCAATTAAACTCTATGGGACTCCATGTTTCCCCATCAAGTACAGAAACAATAAAATCACCATAAGAAATCAAGAGTTGTATCAAAATTGGAAAAAAAGAATATCAAATGGCCTACCTCACTAATATATAGTCATGGGAGTACAAATAACTAAATCATCAAAGAAGAAATAAAAAAACAAAAAAATACACAAAAAACTCGTATGAAAAACCATGCTAGGTTGAAGAAAATTTGAAACCTGAAAACACTTATTTCAATCAAACACCAGATGTCAGAAGATATGTTCAAAAGGAAATTGAGTGGTGTGATTCATAGTTTGACTCATGAAAGAGGAGTGCCAAATGTCTGTGGATTTCTGCAGAAAGCTTCTAACATCATGATGAATTAACAAATTTTTGGGTTTTATAATTAGATAGTGACACTTTTATTAGTGTGTATTACATATGAACATATAAACAGACTTTTTTTATTTTTTAGCACGGAGGAAGGAAGGTCTTTATCAGTGCTAAAAAAATATGACAAAATCAATCTTTATCAATGATAAAATTATAGTTCTTCTAAATGTTCGTTTTATTTATTCTTTCTAGAGCACTGATAATGCGTAATATTTATCACTACAAAAAACCAGTAATAAGGATTCTTTTATCTGTATTTATTACTTAATAACTGATAAATGACCTATATTTATAATTAAAAATAATTTTTGTAAATATTTATATATACATAAAATATATATATATATATGAATAAAAAAATATATTTCTTTTTAAATATATTTATAATTTTTATATAATTATATATTTATAGTTATTTAATTTTTTTTAAAATATAATATTTATATCATTATATAAATTTATATAATTATAAATATGTATTTAATAAATATATATAAATATAATAAAGATATTCACTACTGAATTAAATTTATTATAAATTTAATAATTAATTTAATATATATATATTTATTTATAATTATATAAATATATTTAAATAGTATCTATTTTGTCATATTTATAAATATATGAGTGTATAAATATAGTAAATATAAATAAATAGATAATTTTTCTATAAATATTTTTTTTCAAATATTTTTTAAATTTTATTAATGAATATAAAATTTTAATGGCATGCATATATGGTAAGAACGACCGAAATTTAATAAATTAAGATTATGTACACTTTAACAATATTGAAAAACTGGATAAGTTTTATGTGGGTGCATTTTATATAAATATGAATTCATTTCCTATAAGTGAAACTAATATAACAGAGATTTGATATATGTTAAATTGAAAAATCAAACAATATTTAATTATATGTCAAAAATTATACAATTTTCAAATATTTTTAATTCATAACAATTTTCGATTATATAAAATTATTCAATAAATATATGACTATTTAATGTAAATCACCTAAATATTTTATAATATATAAATATTATTTCTATACATTTATAAATATCTACGTATATAATATATACAATTTAATAAAATTAATTATCATAATTATCTAATTTATAAAATGTTAAATATTTAATAACATTTATTCATTTTATTTATTTAATAAATAATTATTTAATTAATTATTTTTTAAAATATATTAATTTAACCATTTTTTATTTTTTATTTTTTTATTATTTCATTATAATTTTTCAGACCATAATCAGCATTGAAAAAGCACTCATGCAAGAAATATTCATATGCACAAAAAATAAAGCACAAATAAACATTCTCTTTATCAATGAATAGAAAAAAATACCGATAAGAGGTTAAATTTATCAATTCATTCCATAACGTTGATAAATATTCCATTTATCATCATTATTTCCAAGCATTGATAAATACTAGCATTGTTAAATGTAGGTTTTTTAGTAGTGTTTGGATATTATTTTTGTTACTAATTATGGTAAAAATTAACTTGAAATTAGTAGATTATATAACTTATTGATAATTAATTTATAGAATCCATTTTTAAAAATATTCATTCAAATAATTGTGACATTTTAATTTAAAATTAAACTCATAGAGGTGGCAGAAATTCTTTTTTCCAAAGAAAAAATATTTCAAATGTGTAAAATCATATTTCATCAAAATTCAATATGAAAATTATTAAAATGAAAGAAATATAATTAATTTACTTATAAATATAATAATTTTTCATTGAGGCCCATTTTAAACCAAAATTAAATTTATAAATCATTTTAATAAAAATTTAGTTTCAATAAAACCAATATTTTTCATTAATCATTAAAAAATATCCTTCTTAAAAACATCCAAAAAATTCACCCCATGTGTATTTTACATGATGATTTCAAAACAACAGTTTTTTTTAAATTAATTTTCTAAAAGTGTTAAAAATTAATTTTATTATCATTGACAAAATAAATAATAATCATATTTTTCAAAAAATAATGTGTTCAAAACATATAAGTTCTTTATAGAAAATTAAGCACCTTTTCATGAATATGTTTTATTTATATAAAAAAATTATTCATAATAATGAAAATTTAATTATTCATATTCATTACACCATGTTTAATTTACATGCAATAATGGATATGATTAAATAATAATATTAATAGTTTGTTGGGGTTCATTAAAAATCATTGTTGCGTGTAAAAAAAGATATCAACACAATATAATTTATTCAAATAGATATTTTATAAAACATTATGGTGTTACACCTTAGGGCCCCATAAAATGGGGGTTTAGTAAGAAAAATGAAATAGGATTTGTGGGAGAGGATTGGAAATGTAATTTGGTATAAATTTGGATAGCTCTAAGGCTTAGTTTTTTGCAAGAGGTTTGGTGAGTGGTGGAATTTATAAGGGGTGGAGGGGGTTTTGAATATTATAATAATTATATTGTTTTTTAATGAATACTACCAATAGTAATGATTCTTGTAACTATAGAAAATAAATGTTTCATCATTTCTATAACTAGTGGTTATATACATCTTCCATGACCCCGATATTCATTTATTTATCACAAATTTTTAAATAGTGTATTTTACCATATAAAACTATTCACAAAAATTCAAATATATTATAAAAATACAAAAAATCACATTATCCGTACTTGGAAATATATATTTAAAAATTTAAATCCATTTTATTAGAATATTTTTCTATAAATATGAAATTAAATATTAAAATAAAATCCATATTTCTTTGAAAAAATATAAATTTAAAATTATAATAATATTTATCACCCTTTCAAAAATGATTTATTCCCTAATTAATTTATATTTTCATTATATTATAATTTAATATTAATTTACGCAATATTTTTATGAAAAAAAAATCATTTTAAATCCTTATATTTTTTTCAGCATAAAAATAAAACACTTATGTTCTACAAAAATAAAAACACTAAGTTTATCATTTTTGAAACATTTATTTACATGTATAAAGTTATAAATATATCTTAAATTAATTTTTAAGGATACAAAATTTTTTTTTTACACTTATTTCAGAAATTGTAAAATACTACAGGTCATTTTACTACTCTCATCATTCATATTACTAATCCACTACATAGGTTACTATACTCTCAATTAGATTATTATTCCATCTGTCAAATTTATAACAGTCATATAGATCCCTACATCTTCTAAAATCATCATATCTTATTCATTATTCATTAAAATCAATTATCTCTCAATGATGTAAATATTTATATGTATATGTATATATATTCAACTTAAAATAACTTATTTCCAAACTAACATTCTACACCATTTTTATTGTGTTTGTGCGAGTGATTATTCTAGGGGATCGAGAAGATCCAAATTTTAAATTATTATTATCTTATTTTAAATCAGTCCCCACAATAATTGTTTGAATTATTATTTTTAGTTCAGTTATATAAATTTAATTTTCATTTTAATGTAATAAATTGTTGGTTGCATCATCATGTGGTACCTGTTCATTATGAAAATTTTGTATATCCTGAATAGAAATTTTTATGAAAAAATTATAGTTCATTACATTTTCATTATTTTATTCTGTTTTTAATTTATTGATAACTAAGGGGTAATTTTTTGAATTTTTTTTTCTTTTTATCTTGGTAGAATTTACATTTTTATGGGGATTTTATTCAATTCCTTCATGTTACAAATTTAGAATGTTTTATAAAATTTAATTTTTAACTTTGTTTTATATTTATTATATTTTTCAAGGTTTATTGTATTTTATTGATTTACATTGTTAAATATTAATGTCATTATATATTAAAATTTATTTAAGATCATTTCATGATAATAATTTAGTAGTTATTTAGTGTTTTTTAGTTTAAAAAATGTGAAATATCGGGTAGTAATTTTTGTATAAATATATCACTCTTACAATTATGAGATATGTTTATTAGTTAATAGATTTTGACTTATGATGTTTAGAATCTGGATGTGTATTTTAAATTTTTTTATTAAGATAATTTTATATTACAACCCTATTAGTGTTTCTTTAACTTTTAGAGAGTATTACAAATTGATTTCTATAATTAAACCATCTGTTTCATCATAGTTTGTATTAGTCAATTATTCCTTTTTATCTTGTTATGGAGCACAGTGCTATCGATTCTCTTTATTAGAATATGTACTAGTTTAAGAGTTTTAGAAAATAAATCCTTCTCTATTTCATTTGTTTCTATTTTCCTTAAAGGTGGAAGAGTGGTTGAAGTGTATAGAAAAAATATTCAATTTTTTTGAACTATATGAGTCCCCCAAGATTAGGTTCACTATATTTAATATAAAAGGACCGAGATGGACGTTGTGGAAGTCCACCATTTTATAAAATCCATAGATGGGACAATAATAGGAAGGTTTTTCGAAATTGTTCATTAATCAACAGTTTTTATAAATTTTAAAAGATTTTTGGTGATGGAATTATATTTCTTTAAGTATAATTCTATCATCATGTTACTTGATTTAATGTAATTACCTTCAATTCAGTGGTTTTAAACTATAATTGGGTGTGTCTTGAGGCTCTAGAAGATTGAGAACATTTTCAAACAAAATGACCGTATGCTTAGGGATGTATTTTTGTTTAAATAAATAGAGTCTAGTTATAAATTTATAATGGATTTTCAGAGTTATCCCCATCCTTGTTGAATACCCAAGCTGGTTTGAGATTTTTGTGTAAAAATATAGACATTTCATGGTCTATAAAATAAATACTAAACATGTAATTGGAGTATATGACCTATAATTACTGCAAGGAATGTTATATGTAATTGGTACACAATATGATGGGAGTACACACTGTGTAATGTTTACATGTTTGATAATGTTAAAATTATGATATTTAATAAAAAAATATATGGGTTTCTCGTTTTTTTAGAAACCATGGATTACATTGCATATACATGGTTTACAATATTTTTAATGAAATGATATTGTTATTTCATGTGATTAATATATTATGTTTCATTCATTTATCGATATATATCTTCCCCTCCACAAATATCACTCCTCTGAAGATTTTGGGAGCCTCAGTTTCTTCCAATTCACTTCGTTTGGTAATTGGTCACCATTATAGTTGGATTTAATCTCCATTAATTTGTAATACATTCTGATTCAAGGTTTCCTTCTATTTTAGTATCTTAATTACATCTCTTTATCATATTCATTGATCTGTGTTGTTGAATATTCATGACTACTTTATAGTTCCATTTTGAGATTTTGTTATAGGGGACAATCCTTATTTATTGTAGTTAGGAGTTTGTGTGTTCTTAAGGTATGGGTTGTTTCCTCTTCTTAAATGTTCATTTGGATAAATTGGATCTATTCTATGAATCATTTATTTATTGTATGTCCTAATTTACTATTTTTTTCTTATTTATTAATGGAAACCATTGTGGACAATGAGACTTCACATTTGAGATAGGTAGTTACGTCTATCCCTTGTGATGGGGAACTACTTTGGGGTTGTTATTTTTGAATTTATTTTTAAAATCAAATGACATGATTTCGTGATTTTATTTTTTTGTTCGGAGACGAAGTTTTAAAAATTACATCTTCTCCCTAATTATGGTAAATGGATAAAGCTTTTCAAATAATTGTGTGATATGTTTTGAACGAGTTTTCAAAGAATTTTCTGAGGAAAATGGTTTGATGAATTGATTTTCAAAAATATCCCATGATAATCCTTGGGTTTATAGGTGGAAGGAGTTGTAATTTGTCTCATCTAATGTTGAGGGGTTCTCTCGTGGGGCTTTCCATTATGCACAAGGCCTTTTGTTGAAGGGACATGTTAGACCTTTTAATGGTTTCATTTTTGGGGTTTTTATTTACTCTATATAATTTATTTATATGTCTAGTAGCATAATGAAAATGATTATCTATGTTAGGTAATATTTCCTAGTCATCCTAACCTAGTGTGATCCTTGGTGTGATATTAAAAGTGCTTCTAGACAATTTTTTCTTCTTGGGTTTGTACTATTTTGGTTGTAATATTATGGAATTGTTATGATATTTGATTCTTGATTTGGACTAACATGTTATCTCTATTTTGATAAATTAATATCAAATTCCTTGAAACTAATTTATATTATTTATTTCAAAATTACAAAAAATGTGACATTTAATGGTTTTCCATGATTTTGATATAAAAAAACTAAATTGGTTCACTTTACATATTTTATTTAAAATTAATCATTCTTGGAATACTATTTAGAGAAATGACATGGAATCCCTTGGTGTGATGATATTAATATTTTTATATCACACCCTATTCACCCCTTTAGTGGTGCACATACCTAGTTATGTTTGGAAACAGAGTGAAAGGAAAGCCACTGTAGTTAGGTGTTGAGGTTTTTTATCTATTGGGTTTTGGAAATATTGTAGTGAAATGGTGGTAGTTTTCCCATGATATCAAATGGATCTTCTCTAGTGACTCTTTTAGTTTTGTAGTCATTTATAGATGTACTTTACCATCATGGACTGTTCGATATATTTTCTAGTTGTACCACTTCCATTTTTCTCTATCTGTTATGGAATATATTTTTATTTTCGACTATTTCTCATTGCTTAATATTTATATTCCATGTTTCTGTCATTTCTGGTTTGGAAAAATCCTTCCCTCAGGTTATTGGATGATTCTCAAGAGAAATTCATGAGTCCATTGGGATTTGGAACTCCCATTGGGTATGTGGAGGATTGGGTCAGGGACTAGTTTTGAGATGATGCTTGTGTTAGTTCATAAAAAATTTGTATTAGATCCATGTTTTGGGGTTTTTCTTTAGGTGTCTTTATATCGGGACATATTTTATACATGAGTTATTATTGTTTAGACTTGAGTGGCTGGTTGTAGAGTGTGCATGTATAGTTCTTTCAATAGAAAATCTCAAATTACCATGGGAGGTTGGGATGTGTGTCACTTGATTTATAATCTTAATCCCAATTTTTTATTGGTTTCCATTTTTTAATTGAGATTATTTTTTTCCGTAATTAATTATTTTATTTTTTTACAACATTATGCCTCCAATAAATTCTCCATGTGATCTCTATAAGGATGAAACTAACCCTCCTATAATTAATCCAGCCCATATTTATAATTTTTAGGTAGATATCATGCAGTTAGTTATTTCTAATGAAAATAATGTATGACATTTTGAAAATATAGTTGTGAATGTACAACCAAGATGTTCCGAAGAAATAGATCAATAGAGGGAGTTCTTGTGTGATAATATAACATCCATTAATTTTTATAATGAAACTCAATTAGTGGTGTAATAGATTGGGAATATCGATAATATATTTTAAATACCTAATATACCTAAGAGCATCATGGGGATGTGAACAACATTCACACTTGAGTATCCTAACAATCGATGGTGGAATTATATGGTACAGGAAGATAGGAATATGGGATTGGATGAGATTGTTTTCAAGGCTCTCCTCCTTCAATTGATTTTTATTGAGTCTCTCACGATGTCAAAATCTATTAAGTTCATCTCTTTGAAGAAGGGGTATATTTTTATGTCAGCATACAAAAATATTTTTTTGCTGAGTTTGTTAGTTTTGCACCATAGTTTGTAAATAATTAATATAATGAGATATGAAGTACATATATGGTTTCTAACTCGATATATGATCGTATATATTAATGAAGAATATTAGGACATATGGGGAGATAATATATAGGCTTATGATGGTAGAATTGAATATGGAACGAAATTTATATGTACTTATTCCTCTCTTCCACCTAGTGGCAGCTTCAATTGTGCAATAGGGAAGATGTCTAAGTGGTAAGATCATTACAGGGGTAGTAGGGGTGGTTCTTGACAACAGGACTCCTCAGTACCTCCAGTTTTAGCTAGATGTGTCCTTATAACATTATGCCTATGGGTAAAGCCCAAAATAATAATTTTGAGCATTCAAATGAAATGATGTGGAATAGTTGTGGGCTCTATGGTAACCTATAACATTTCTATCAGGCAATGTCTACACCTCAATATGCTCAAGGATCATGAGCTCCAAGGGATACTATAGGGAATTCAGACTATTCTAAGACTACATGAAATCATATTCATTCCTTAGTATTGAGGCACCAACATGTAGTATGTGAGATTATAGTGGAGTAGGATATAATTCATTCTATAGTGAGAGGTAGCACCATTATTACATCCTCAACAAAAATTTCTTTATTTCATAATGATGATTCCTACTGGTTTAAATTTAGACTTTTTTTTAGATCCTAAAATTCCAACATACCTCTTCATCGGTGTTTTTTAGTTAGAGTAACATTCAGGGAAGAGGTAAGAGTTGGGGTTTTGGTGTCCTTCTTCTGTTCAATCGATAGCTAATGCAGATTTAGTTTAGGATTTTTGTGTTTTCAATATGGATATGTCTAACGGCATCATCAAGATGGATTAGATGTTTTCTCATATTTCTTTGCTTAATTTTTATTATCTATAAGTATATTTTCATTAATCCAATTGGAGTTCCTATGTTTTTCAGGGAGTCTAGGATCCACGGTTAGGCCTTTTAATACCTTCGCATCTATATCATAGGACTTTTTTTCTATTGTAGTTGTTTTGAATGAGGGAATTTCTTATGTTTTTTATATACACAAAATTCATCGGGAGGTTCTTGATATTTTTCAAGATAATTCCTCCATAGAGGAAGGAATATTTTCCTACTGAACTCATTCTATTTCACAACCAATTGTGAAACCTTCCTATCGTATATCACTAGAGAAGCTGATGGAGCTCAATATTCAGTTTTATGGTCGATGGGAAAAGTGTTTCTTTTCTCTATAGTATTTCTCCTTTGGAATCCATATTTCTCTTTTTCATGAATCAAGACTTTTCACTTAGATTGTGTGTGGACTTTTTGAATTCGAATCGGGTAATGGTAAACAATAATTATCTTTTTCCTCATGTGAATTATTTTTTTGACTTGGTAATGTGGTGAAGTTATTTTATTTGATCGATGATTAGTTATGTTATCATCATCTCAGAGTTTGAGAGTGTTACTTAATAAATAATACCTTTAAGAGTGAGAGAAACCATTACAGGTATCTTTTGTTTTTTTCATCTAATTAATTCATATTTAGTTTTTATGGATTTAATTAATTGGATATTCCATTAGTATCACTAAATTTTTGTGGTAGTGTTCATGGATCATATTTTATTTTAGTCATTATATGATCATGACCTTGAGTAACATTTTAATCTAGTTCTATAGTAACAATGGATTAACAATTTATATGGATATATATTGATATGAATCATATAGATTAAAGAAGATAATTTAATAGGGAACATGATTTCCTAGCATGGATTATTAATTGTTCCTGATAAGGTAAATGCTATCTTGTCTAGGGATGAGTAAAGAAATTTCATTTAGATTCCAAACATCCTTAGTCATTCTTGATTCTATCAATGGTAAATTAATTATTGGTTAATGTACGAATCACCTTTGAATGTGATTACCAAGAATGGAAAGAAATAAATGTGGGATGTAAAGTATTATTCTTATATTGATGAGCTGAAAATACAAATGATGTCACCTAATGTTCTGATGTTACATGATCCGGGTTGGGGGTATGTGGTTTTCTATGATGCATCTGGCACCTGTTTGGGATGTGTTCTCTTGTTGGATGATAATTGGGTGGGTTACAGCTCTCATCGGCTAAGAAATAATGAGAACTTTTAATATACTCTTGATATAAATCTTACCACAGTTACAAATGTGATTAAATATTGTGGGCACTATCTTTTGGGGAAAGGATAATAATATTTTCATACCATATGTGTTTGAGATATATCATTTTTTAGAAATACATACATCTCTTATAATAGTGGTCGGTGGAAAAACAATATATGTTTCAATTCGACAACACTAATACCTCATGGAAGGGGAATGTTTTATAGAAAATATTAGTATGAATCTTCCACCCCAAACTATATTATAATGGAAGGAAGAGTGAATCCTTATCAGGATTTTTTGTCAGTTTCATCTGGATACTCAGAAGGAATATTTGGGTTTGGTTTTTGATAGTGTTCAGTTACCATCAACACTCATTGACTCTATTATATTGATTTAGAACCCAGAAGATGAGTTTAGAGGAATTAAAGGAACCCATTATAGTGGGTTGACCAGTTTTAGTTGGCATTTTTTTCAAATGATATTCTATGTTTTATGGATCAAATTTTCATCCAACATCATTGAGGAAATCTGTTTTATTATATTTTCATAGGAATCAATGGACCATTTTTCTAGAAATTATGAAGATGAATTATGACATGAGATGATGAAACATGAGTCTTGTTATGAAGTGTGACTTTTCTGATTTCTTGACCAGTTATTACACTAGCAAACATGTGATCCAAGAACGTCATGAAAATTATGCATTTATATAGCTTCTTATTTTTTCGGATTTGTAAATGGGATGTGATATTCATTGTTTTTTATTATATTTCCAAGGAATTCCCATGGGAGGAATTATATTTTCATGGTGATTTATCAGTATAAAGACATAGCTCATTTCATTTTGATAAAAGACACTGAAGATGTTAATTAAATGGTATATTGTATGTGTAGATGATTGTGAGGTCACATGGTTTTGTTGATACAATAGTTTTACACATGATTCTTTGGTTTACATTGAGGTTTCGAAAGAGTATCTTGGAGGCGACGGAGACTCATGTCAGAGTGAGCACATCTTATCATCAGCTAGATAGTAAGATGAAGCAAGCTTTTTAAATCCCAGATGATATATTATATGAATATGTCTTCGATTTCAATGGTTCTTTGAATAGCCATCTTTTATTTTTTGAGTTTTATTATAATAAATGTTATGAGTTGTCAATATGAATGGAAACTTCCGAAGTTATTTATGGTTTCCCATGTAGTTACTCTATTTTTGGAGAAGTTGTTGGTGAAACCGCTTTGGTAGGATAACATTTGGTTTACAATACATCTATGAGGATTTATGATAATTTAATTTTTAGGTTTATTGATCATAGTAGAATAAAATCATTTGTTGGTAAATGGTTTAATCATTTGATATTTTTCTAAGGTGAATGTGTTTTCTTGAATGTTACTCTTCAGTTTGGATAACAACATCTCTAGAAATAGGTAATATTAGCTCTATGATATGTTTGATAGTATGCGGTTATTGATATTATTGGGATGTTTTTCTTATCAATGGACATTCATGATTTAGTTAATGGATATTTATGATGTTTTAGAAGGACCAAAGATTAGTAATTACCATCCTAATGTCACTAATGAGGGGATTGGTAATAGATTAATTTTGAGCCTGATTTTTCAATAAAAAAATAGATAGTAGGGATCATGGAATCTCAAATGAATGACTTGATTG